>OX421973.1:3584427-4884427 GCA_949128135.1 Parasteatoda lunata
CTAAAGATTCAAAACTGTGGGGAAAGAAAAAAAATGATTTTAAAAAAATGTAATACGTTTTAAAAAATGATTAAGAAATAACTTTTTTATTATTATTATTAAAACAGAGGAATTCTACCTAGCTTATTGTTCGAATCGAGTTGGATTATTCGAATCGAGTTTATACCCGATTGGACCTGATTGAATCATCCAATTTACATCACTTCTCTACCTCCCATTTTAAGAGAAAATAACTTTTGTAACAGGAGTTATTATTACTCCCTCTGAAAAACACAAAACAGAACATAAATTATTATTTGTTCGTAGCAGAGTTTGTCAGTTAAATATGTTTACACAAGTTTTTCTCAAAAATCCGTATGAAATTTTAAAAAAATTCGTAACTTTATAATTCAGTTTCAATTCTACAGAATAAGTATTAGATAAAAAATATCAGTCCTTTACAGTTAGGCTGTTTTTTGAAGGTTCCGTCGTAATATGAAATAATGCTTTTTTACGAATAATATGCTATTTCTATAACTGTTACATGACTATTAGGTAAAATTTAACCTACCTTAAGCCAGCGTTGTCTATGCTTATTTTGAAAATGGCGCAAAACATCAATATGGAGAAAAACCACAGTTTTGTGAAAATGAAAAGAGTTTGTGGTCTATTTTCTAAATATTTAAAAACTTACTCCAATGCTGCATTGCCTGGGCTCATAAAAATTTGCAAAAACTGAGAATACGGCATTGATTTTTATAGTTTTCATTTAGGTAAAAAAATTTTGCCAAATTGGAGAATTTTTTAAAAAGTTAAACTTTTAAAATATTTAATTTATCGTTAATGAAAACAAATCAATATCAGAAAATCTGAAAGTACGAAATATATTGAACTATTATTGCAAACAGTATTTTGCAAAACTTACCAGTATGTGAAGCACTGTCTGGCCTGCAGACATCTGAAGAATTTTTAGGAGGCGACCCATATTCACTCGGGCCAGGAACATTAGAACTCTTCTCCTAAAAGAAATATATATTATTTGGAAAGATAGTTATTGATAAAAACTAACTAAATTTAACATACAAGGTTTTCATAAATTGAGTGATAAAGTCACACTAGTCATACGCTTGAAATTAAATGTACAAAATCCAGGATTCTAATGTTTATCATCAAGGCCTATACAGTTTGTCTATAGAAAAATTCCCCTCGCCACAAAGTCTGAGGCCGTCTACTGCTATTCCATTTCAAAGAGCTTCTTTCGTCGCCTATTCCCCTTCTCTCGTTGACTCGAGCCAAAGCCTGCCTAAAATGATGACCCACCACCACTACTTAAAATAGTTAAACCTCGTAGCCATAGTCACCACCGCTGCTCCAGACGAATGGCTAGGTGGAGTTCTTTACAGAGACAAACAGTTTAAATTAATTGTGAGCATTCATTATAATTTTTACATTTATACATTTTTAAGATTCGTTAACGGTTTAAAAAATGTTTTCATTATTCCTATCTATTAAATAGTAAACTGATTTAAAAATATTTTAGAAAAGAGTGCTGACATAATAAAGTTTTTTACAACTGACTAACCATGACTTCTCCCAGAATTCTTCTTTTCTTCACCCTTGAAACACACAAGTTTTAATTGTTTATACTTATTATTAAGGCCCGGATTTTGATGACATTTGCATTTTTTGCATTTTTGGACATTTTTTGTCCTTTAGAGCATTTTTTCAGATTTATAGGGCATTTTTCTTTAAATTTTGGGGCATATTTTACATTTTAAAGCATTTTTTAAATTTTTTGTTAATTTTTTCCAATTTTTATTATTTTTTATCATTTTTCATTATTACACTGGCTTCCAAACAATGAAGAAAATCTCTAGGATATTAACAAGTGAAGCAACATCTTTTCAAATTGAAGAAGAATTGTCAGTAAGTGAGACCGTCTTTTTCAAGTACGCACCAATAACATCAGTAGACGTTGAAAGAAGCTTCTTCAGGTATAAAAATTAATTTTCAGACAAGAAACGCTCGTTTACATTTCAAAATATTAAAAAAAAATTAACAATCCAAAATTAATAATGTAATTCTGATATTTAGTAATATTATGAGATGGAAGTTGTTATATTCATTAAAGTTTCTATACAAAATGAAAATGTTTTGGAGTCAATATATTTTCCTTTTTTTTTTGTTATTTTAGGATATAAAACATATTTTTCAAACTTTAATGAACGTAGAACAAGTATTGCATTACTTTATATTTTTTGAAATGACTCATAATAATTTTAAAGAGTAAAAAATTGTTTTAGTTCAATATTTTTACTTTATTTAAGTCATGTCACAGGGCGTTTTTAGCGCAATTTTCGCATTTTAAGGGCATTTTTTGCACTTTTAAAGGGCATTTTTTGCACCTTTTAAGGGCATTAATTGAGATTTTTTAGGTCATCAAAATCCGGGCTCTACTTATTATACTTTCAGATTTAGACAAACAGTAATAGTACAAATTAAAGCTTTGAAACAAATTCTTCAAAGATTTTTAGTCATTATTATTTGGAAAATACAGCTAAACCTCAGCATAAGATAGACATCATAATTAATTTAATTAAAATTCACGAAAACTCTACTGTTTTCAAATCAACCCGTTTCAATAAATAACATCGAAGGAATATAATATTATTTAAAAACAACCATCGATTCTTTAAAATTCTCGCGTATTTAAAAAAAAAATTGCCTTCCATTATGTTTCCATCCATTGTAAAAGAAAGAAAAGAAGAGTTATTTAATTTCATTTAATTTTTTGAATGCCGTTAACAGCGAGCAACAATACCTATTTATAAAAGTCGATACATATCCATTTTAATACGAAATACTGATGACAATCTGAGATCAATAACTCTTCACTTTTATTTCTAACATTTTTGACGTGACCTTTGTAAACGTCAAATAATTTAAAATTCAGCAGAAATATTCTGATAAATCCTATTTAGGACCTTCTTCACCAATGGAGAATGAATGAGACATTTAAAATTCAAATTCATATCCAATTTGAATATCCCATCACTGAATACAAAAATATAATCATCCAACGTATCCATAACTTTTTTCTGCCCTCAATGAGATCAATGATTTAAAATATTTTTTTTTTCCTTTTATATTACGCAAGATGTCTCCGCCCATTTAAGTGATTCCTTCTCTTGGAACACGTGAGATAGTTGTAGAAAATTAAGAAAAGCCCTACAAGGGTGAAGATATATTCTGCCTGGAAGCCAAGTTGGGATAATCACTGCCCACCCCTTCGCGGCTGTCATTAAATGTCTGGATACAAATTAGCCGAAATTAATGTTTGGAAAGAAGAAGGATCTACGGCAGTTGCAGAACTTGTTGCTGTCTTCTAACCTCAACAAATATTGGGACTGAAAGCAATCCCCACCTCCCTACTCTTTGACTCTCTCAAGACAAGACGAAATTACCATTATTGTCTTACAAGATTTCTGAGGTGAGAACAATCAACGCTTTATTTTAAAAATGTTGAAAAATTTCTGAAACAGTTATGGTTACGACTTGACATTGATTTACTGATGGCGATTTTCTGCCCTGTCCTATGATATTTGACTCAGAGAACCTCTTTTAGCCGACTATAAATCAATTTACATTAACATCGGTGCTCGCATTATGCCACAGAATTATTCCAAGTTGCAAGTGACATCATGTGTCGATTCAGAAGGCAATCAGATTCGTGACGTCCCTTACAGATATTCAAATAAATCTGATTTAAATCACATGGTTAGGCATAATCACTTCACTTTCTTCCAATTGTAAAAATGCATTAAGGATTTCAATTGATTACTTGCCGTGTCTGCACTGTCAGCTATCTTATGCTTCTCCTTAATGATTCATCATGCAATTCTGCGAGGTTATTCTTTCGATAATTAATTAATTGCCGTTAACTGATCTTGATTAACTATATGTGTGATTCAGTGTTGAGGAAAGAGTCGGTTATCTTTAAACTAAATATAGTTTTCAGCGAATGTCAAGTAAAGCACCAAGAAATTCCTTTCTGGATTTAAAAAGGAAAAAAAAACTATACTCTAACGTGGTACAAATATGTGAAGCTTTATTACGAATTTTGTAAACAGTTATTTTTTCCAACGGAAAGCTGAGCTTGAAATTATTAGTGTAAACAAAATAAGAAAAAGATAAATATAAGACTAATGTAGTCAGAAATATCGAAAAATGTGTCAATTTAGATTTAATAAACAAAAGTCGATTATTAAAAAAAGTTGAGTAAAAAATTTTACATATTTATAATCTACTTTAGAAAAACATTAAAATCATCTTAATAACATTCATTCATCCAATTCAAATGCAAAACAGAAATAAAGGAAGATAAAATTTTCCAACTACAGCATTCAGTAATACTGATAAGAATTGCGATCTCTCGTAATTGTTCATTAATCACGCTTTCTATCATTCATGTTGTATAAAAATGTCATTTATATTTATACACCGTTGCACCGCATCACACCATATTTGGCTGCGAATAAATACATTCGACGAAAGGATACCAAAATATTCTATTCAGTATCACCTCGTCAACAAATACTTTATATCGGGGGTAGAGCAGAGGAAATCCCCCTTATATATAAAATCATAATGGAAAAAAAATAAAAATAATACCGACTTCTGCACTCTTAGAAATTTCACGGATAAAATGGCTAAATAACTATTTATTTAATTGTTATTTTACCATATTCAAACAAAACAGTCAAATAACCATACATAAGATGATATTCAAACTGTGAAGAAAAATAACTACTTTCACCTAATGCGGTTAAACAATCAGAATTTTATCACACCAACAAAGCCCATCCACTTAGTTTCTAGCAGATGTATAGCCGTGAGGACTAATCTCATGACCGACAGATCGGGGGTTCGAATCTCAGAGTTGAAACGACACTATTTCACCACATGAAGAGTTTCCTGCACTCTCCAATTTATGACCCTGGAGTATTGGAATACGAAACTCTTATCCACGCATAGATGGCACACAAAAAAGTCTAGTATTTCCTATCTCTTAGTATAGGCGAAGCAATCAGATAAACTATATAAACCACATTCCACTGTTCACACAACTCAACTACAACCTAACACCAATGCCCATTACCTAACAAGAAATCTTGCTCCAATACCCCCCAAAAAAAAATTTTTTTTTTTCGGTTTTGAAACCATGCTGGTTGTAAAAGGTCTCAAAACCGTAAAGGTAAAAAATGTTCTCTTGTGTCAACTTTACGGCTGATTGGATGGACAGAATGCCATCATTTTAAAATGAAAATTATAACATTGCGTGTGGAATACATTCATTGCAATATTAAAAGATCTCTTTGAATAGTGTAATACGATTCTATCATATGCAATTTATAAGGCAAACATTTGACTAAAGAAGCCTCGTTGAGCAAAATCCTCATTGATTGACTATTAAAACCATTTAAGATTGTCACCGATTTCCGGATGATGAGAGAGGAAAGCAAACAATGAGTAAGATCGGTTGCCCAATTTGTACGAACAGACCCTCTTTAATCAATCAAGTTGTCCGACTCATATGGTTCTCATTTCCTTTGACTGAAGCTTATTTCCGTGTCATAAATTGGAATTTTTAGAATCGCCAAATTCAGTCAAGAATTCAATTTGATAACATCTTCGATTGCAAGTCTAGATAACATCATGAAGGAAAGTAACTCTAGGAAGGTATTTAATTTCAACTGTAATCCACTTTGGAAATAATTTCTTTCTTGCATAACCGGAGAAGGAAAAAAACAAACAAACATAATATCTGAGAATGCGTTCACTTGTGGCATATTATTATATGAATCGAATTAAATTTAAAGTAGGTTGAAAATGATTGAATAAAAATGTTGATTGCTTTAAAATTAAAAGCAAACAAATGCTGGAAAAAAATTGTATAATTTAGTCCGATTTTTTCTTAATAAACCTAATGCATGCATTGCATAAAGGGTGTTGTCTCCAAATATAAAGGCATGTCAAAAAACCGCATGTGTTAACAAGAAAAAGCAATAAACTGCTACATTAATTGCCATCCATTGTTCGATGATATATTATTTGCTATAACTAACTATATTCTATGATTCATAATCTAAAATATATCGTGATTTGACTTATTTCATGTATCTAAAAAAGTATCTCGCATAAAATAGAGTAAAAATAGTAGTAAAATTTTATGCGCATATTTTATAAATGGCAATCTATAAAAAATCTTTTCCTTTTAATTCTTAAAAAACACTTTTGTTAATAAATGAATTGTGACGCATAAAGTGGCTTTTTGGTGAACAAATTAGGATTCTTTAGCGGGAAATTGCAAGTTGAGCAAACTGCAAAAACTCATTTTAATTAACATTTTTTTTTTTTTATAGAAAGTAAAAATATGTAGTTTTTCTATACAACATTTTTAAACCAGTTCTCCATTTAAATCTTTTTAGTTTCTTTTTTAAATAAATAGAATAACTTTAATAATTTCAGCATGCGTTAACACAACATAAAGTGTGGTAAAGGAATGAGTCTTTAGGAAATGGTAACTTGAAGAAAATTTCCTCTCAACATTGTATTTCTTATAGAAACTAAAAATTAAGAAGTTTTCTTAACGTTATAACTAGGAGTCAACAGAAGACAGTAATTTAACTACTTAAGAGAGTTTATTTTTTAAATTAAAAAGTTTACAGTGTTTGTAGTTATTTGCACAACAATAGCTAACCTTTTTTTATTGAGAGCTTTAACAAAACTTTGAGGCAAACGATTTGAAAATATCATATGTTTGTTGATAATATAATTTTATTTCAAACAAACAAATCTAACGCAATGTAAACGTCAAATTGGACTTACTGAAAATAAGTTTAATTTTAATAAATATTTAGAATGAATCATTTTAAAAGGAAACTTCTAAAGCTGGTAGAAAAAAATAATTTCTAGCTTTTATATATTCAAGCATATACTTATGCAATTATATTTTTATACAATAAGTTCATGTACTTATAGATTTGAAAACTTTTGAAGCAGGCAGATAAAATTTTCTTAATTTTCTGGAGTGTTCTCTAATAGTAAGATTATAAGGATAAAAAAGGTTTAAAGCACGTGTAAAAACATCTTTAAAAATAGGAACTATTTTTACAATTTTATGTAAACCCAAGTATTTAAGGAAAAAAAAATTTAAACTCACCGAGCAACTCCTTTGTTGAAATTCCTTAAATAATTATCACCTTTGAGAAAATTGACGCTTAAATGTTAGACAAATGAAAACAGCAACTCGCACTACAACTCTTGGGACCATCCACTATAATTGATCAGAACGCAATTGTATTTTTTCACGACGTAGAGCTTTTAAATGACGAAAATACTAAAACACATTATATACATAACACGTTTGAGAAAATAAATACTTTATGGTTTAAATTGAAATATTAGAATGATGAAAAAGCTACAAGTTTTGACAGTTGTTGACACTACCAGATTTGGCAATTTTTTTTAAAACTAAACAGACAGGCAATTTTGAAACTAAACAGACATTAATCTAGTTTTTCAAGTTATATCAAAAATAAACAAACAATTTCAATTTAAAAATAATAATGAATGTATTTAATTAATTCAAATTTAAAAATTCAATTGTTTGCATGTTAAATGAAAAAAAATTAAAAAAACATTGTTCATTAATAATAATTATAATTAAATAATAACAATTAAAATTAATAAAAAGTATAATGAATAATTTATTTTAAGTCATAATCATTTTTTAATTTAATTGCAATTGTTTGTGTTTCATTACTTAAAATAAATCAGAATTGCATTTCTCCACTCTATTTACAGATTGGAATAAGATAAGGTTTTCAATTCAGCGTCATTTAAATGTCCTCTGCCTTTTCGTATGTGCGAAAAAAAAACTTTCCCATAACTATAATTTAACTCCCCTACATAATTTTAAAATAATTGTTTATAATGTATGTTATCTACTTTGCACATATTTATTTTCCCTCCATTTAAAAAGCAGAGAAAAAACAACAAAGAGAGAAATGATTCAGTTTAGACTATTAACCAGTTTTTTTTTTTTTTCTAGGCAACGAAACTGATTAAATGAGAATTTTCGTGTTAATCAAATATTTTCCAACAATGCTGTTATTCCAAGGGGTTATGACCTAATTTAAACTACATTCGAAATCATTTCTTGCGATCTTGAAAAGTGAGTATTTCAGATAATGAATGAAATATTCAGAATCGAAAACGGAATCAGCAATATAGAACTTTTCAGTTCAATTAAATTTCGCATCGAATCGGAGGAGCGTCTGTTTTAAGAACACTTCATTAAATATTCTTTTTGTTCGAAAAATATTTGAAATATTCCTAATCAAAATGTTAATCAAATTTTCAGTCAACTATAATTATTAAACAATGCCAAGCATTTATTTATGTTCTTCTTATGCTGTTTTCCAAGTTACTGAAATCAAGTCAATTAATAAAGATATTTTCTTTGATGCAGTGTTTGAAAATGAAACTTGACAAATCTGGATCATACAATACTAATATTTTGGTAATAGGTTTTAATCTGTTTTTCTATTTTTTACTTGAAATGTTCATTTCGTATATTTTTTACTTGAGATGTACTATTTTCGTTTCATGTTTTTTGGGAGCTCCCCCCACTATTATATTGATATATTTTACTTTGGCTATATCAATACAATATTAGAAAGAACCCCTTTTTTGCGGATGTAATCGTGAGAACTGATGACAAGATTATACTTTTTCATTATTTTGTTTTCCGGCTTCTTAATTTTTTTAAAAATAATTTTTCATTAAATGTTTTTAAATATATTTTATTTTAATAATTTTTTTCTCCTCTTTTCATTAATTTTTATTACATTATTTTTTCATGTTTTCTTAATATTTTTAACTTATATATATATATACACACACACTCACGAAATGACTTAAAAATTGACTTCAATAATTCTCTCTTAATGAAATCCGAATACATCAGAATATACTTAACAATGAACACAATGTCGTAACGATAAAGATTAGATCAGTCAACAGAGAAATGCATCTTAGATTCAAAATAGGGAAAGATAAACACTTGAAACATCTTCTGATATGAACTCTACATTATGAAGTATAACTGTTATGAAAGGAGGTTTAATTCAAGTATAAAAAGTCAATTATTTTTGAAGATAAATATCTTATCGGTTTTAAGATTGTAGGGGGCTCACATTACTTTTATCAATCATGTTCAATAATATGAAGCACAAATATTGGAGCCGCATTTTTGTGTCCAGAAATAACAATGAAATACAGTAAAGTACTGTTTAGAGGAACGCAAGTAAATCGGAGTATAACTGAAAATCAAACAAATAGAAATCCATCGTAAGATTAATATTATTAACTTAATAGCGTTGTTAATTTACTATTATGCATATAGATAGTAGCAATTCAAATTGATAACTAAACCTTTGTTAAATGAGTTGAAAAAATCATACCTTTAATGTTCATCAAGACTCTACAAATGATTACGACTTTTACAAACAGTTATAAGTAAAAATTGTTTCTCGACTCAAATATTTGTGTATTTAAACAACCAACCAAACAAACAAAAAGGGGAAAAATCTATAATTTTTATCTATCGTCCACACCAACTATTTCAAAATGGCAGAGATTAAAAATGAATGCAATGAAAGAAACGTCGCATAAATGATAAAGAAAATATAGATGAGAAAGTGTATTAATTAAGATTTCACTCCCCTCTTTACTTAACGACAAAAATGACTTCTTTTGTTTTTTTAAAAAAATTTAGAATAAGATAATGATTTATAGATAATGATTTAGATAATGATTTATAGCATATAAAAGAATTTTACATAACACGAATATTTTTTAATTTAATTTGTTTTATCAACGATGAATATAAAGATATATAGTTCAGGCGCAGCATAAGAATAAATATTATACAAAACTGTATTTTGAATGTGAAAATGAACATATTCATAAAAATAGTTCATTCTATTTTAAGTGAAAGAATTCCCTGGGATGAATAACATAAATAGATGGAATTATTTATCCAGTGAGCTCGAATCAAACGATTTGATTTTTTAATAATTCTTATAATTTCAACCTCTGACAAGGGATTACTTAGAGGTTCAATGAAATGAAACAATAGTTCTTAAAAGCTATTAAAAATGATGGAGGAAGGGCTTCTGATTAACCAGAGAGGGTCCAAGGGTTGAGAGCATTAAGGCAGTATATTTTATCTTCATTTTAACTTTCACTAATATTTTAGATTTTTGTTTTATTATGCAATTTTTTTACTGAATTAAGGCAAAGAAATAAACATATTAGAGGCTGTACATTAATATTTAAGCAAGGGCAAAAATACTACTGAAATCTATTAAATCACTACTGAAGAAGGTGAGAATGAATACATTACCGAAGGAAACAGAAGAGAGCAGTAAATATAAATGGTGACAAAAATAACTTATATAACTCTTTCCATTAACAAAGATATATTTGACAGTAAATTTTATCTTCATAGTAATGTGCTTCACAACAATGTACGAGTGTATCGTGACGATCTCTATTAATAATTTAAATTTTTCGAACATGCATAGTTTTTTCATTTAATGAAGTGAAAAAATAAACATATTAGAGGTTGTACAATAATATTTAAGCGAGGAAAAAATGCTTTTAAACATAAAATAAAGCCACGTGTTTAAGTTTTGGTCACCGAGATTTGGAAGATATTCACCATAAAAACACATTTGTTGAATCCCTTTTTAGTTGACTAATACCAAAACTCCAAGACATTGAATCTTTACTTCAACGAAAAACGAATATGTTTAAATTAATATTAAAAAAATTTTTTTCTATTTATTCTGAAAACAGACTTTTATAAAAAGAGCAAAATAGAGAAAATCTCTTCCACAAGTATCTATATTCTGAAATTCATCGTAATTATCTAGTGGCATTTGGAGTAGCTCCCTTGTAACTTTATTTACAACACAACAAATTATCTCCTGCGCGTCAACTTGATTGCTCTATTGTTTTCTTGGGTTCATATTACGTTAAGAACTACCTCTACACACATAAAGATGTATCAAAATGTTTTTTATCACTCAATTATAATTAAATTATGTAGTATTTTACGCGTAGATTGTTCTTATCTTCAGATAAATCAATTTCTTAAAATTAAAAATGATGAATGATGCCTTTTTTCGTTAATTATATATAGTTAATTCATTAATTATATATCTTATATTCTATAGTTGAAGCTATATATAGAAATAAAAACAAAATCTCAAATTATATTGATGACCAAAGGTTTTGTGAGAATCAAGAGTAAAAAAAAATTTCTCAGAAAACGAGTTAAAAAAACTAAAATTCATTTAGATATTTACTAAATACTGATTTATTTCGATTCTTTTGAGCATGTTAATATTTCTGTTAATATTTGAAAGTTTATTGAAAAAATGCTAACACTTTTTACGTTTTGAAAAAACAGTAAATGAAAAAGTACTTTTTACCCGTCTAAAAAAATCAACGAAATTCTGAGATTGAATGATGTAGTTTCTAAATTGAGAAAACATAATATAAGACGTTCTATCTATTTAAAAACCTTATAAAATGGTTTAGTTAAAAAAAAAAATTAAAAAAAAAATAATAATAATAATAATAAAGTTATACAGCTGGAAATAGCATATTTATATCTAAAATTTTTAAAACGTTACTGTATAGCTAAGAACTAGCTTTAATGCATTTTTCTATTTTCTAAAACATTTTGTGTGCCAACCGTATTAAAATTTTCGCAATTTATTCGTTGACGCACCACATTCAGATTAATAGCGTTCGTTTTGTTTCAACCTACAGTTTATGAACACATTACTGTGAAAAACCGAAATTTAAATGTACTGATGACAGGGATTAACTAAAGAAATTATGATTACAATTTTCGTTTTGTGCAACATTCATTATGGCTACATGCTGAAAAACGACATATGCTGGTCAGGTTAGGAATAATGACATTTTAACTTCTGTTTAAAATGTTCATTTAACAGATATTTCTCGGACGATGGTTCGAGGGATCCATCATATTCTATCACAAGGCTTTAACGGGAGTATATATGCATAGGACGGGGAAAAAAATAAAATAAAATGATCAAGTTTCTGGTGACAATTCCCCTCTGAATACTGCTTGAAGAAGCAAAATGCAATCAATTGAAATAAAGATTCTCTTCTGAATCTCGCTTGAAGTTGCAAAGTGAAATCAATTGAAATGAAGATTTCACTTTCAATATTGCTTGAAGCTGCAAGTCTCAATCAATTGAATGGGAGATTCCATTCTGAATCTCGTTTGAAGCTGCAAAGGGGCAATCAATTTAAATGAAAAAAAGGTATATTATGTGCAACTCATGAAAAGCATAATAAACATAAATAAGACGCAAAAATAGCATAGAAACAGAAATAGCATATTATGGTAACAGATGTACTTTCAGTGTCGAAACACAGAATGAGCGAAGGAAAGTGTGTCATAACACAAAATGATTCCCTGATTTGACACAGATATGGGTTATTAGAATCAAAATAAAAGTATTGACTGTTTTGTGCCATAATGCGCGTTTTATTCACATAGTTTAGCTTAATTCAATCATCAATTATAAATAGATAACCTAACATCAAGTATACTGTAATAAAGTTCAAAGAGGAATATGGGAAGAAAGGGGAAGAGGAATATGGGAAGATGACTGTTTTGTGCCATAATGCGCGTTTTATTCACATAGTTTAGCTTAATTCAGCCATCAATTATAAATAGATAACCTAACATCAAGTATACTGTAATAAAGTTCAAAGAGGAATATGGGAAGAAAGACATTACTAACAGCACTTGGAAAAAAAAACTGCATGGGCGTGAAAAAAATCACTGCAACTAATTCACAATCACAAATTCTAAAAACAAATTCCATTCCAAAAACCACAAGATTCTAAACAGGGTCCAAAAGAATACAATCCTCCTCTTTAGACTACCTACTGGGTCGTAGTGTAAATCCCCCCGTTTCCAGTAAATCAGTGGGGAAGCTCATGGGTTGATGGAGAAAGGCCAGCAGCCCTTACAAATCCATTTCTCAAGAGCTTGAACGCAGGGGTTGGACTTTGAGGGGGGTAAATAGTAAAGAAGAACTGACAGGCAGAAAAAATTTATGATCAAAAAGGGGTGTTTGGTCTACTTCCAGGAACTCAATCTTACCTCCTGCACAGATTGTTCAAAGATTTGTTTTAGATAGATTCTGGATAAAACATAGAGGTGGCACCCCCTATAAGATAAAATGAACTCTTCCTTCAACTATATTGCATCCAATAAATTCCCAAAATTTAAAAGTATGCACTTTTTACGTGCAATTACTAGGAAAGGAATGAAGAACCTTTAACTGTTACATCTATTGATTGTCAATTTAAATCTTTATCCAGAAAACTTTTCTGTATCTGAATAAAGATTCCACTACAATGATTTACAAATGAAATAAAATAAAATAAAAACTTTAAATATTGCATCTAAATGTTTTTCTCGTTACTTAAAATACTTTCTTGAGCATGTTATGCAAAATTCTTCCAGAATAAGTTAACGTATCTAAATGTTTACCCAGAAATTTAAAATCACTTTCTTGTACATTTTATGTGTAATTAATTCCACTAGAATAAATCATGAAAAGCATTCCTCTTCTTTCATTGCTAGCTTTTTAATACAAGTCATTTGTTTACAGCATTTTTTAAGTTCTTAAGGAATTAAGAAGGATTTATTTCGAATTTTAATTTATTTTTATGAACATTTAAAATAATTCACGGTTAGAAATTTTCCACAACTTTAATAGGGTACCAACTTGAACTACGTTATTCCTTCGATTATTGAACATAACTAACTATAGTTATTAAACTTGAGTGGAAATCTGATTAAATTTAAGTGGAAATCTGATACATTATTTAGATTTTATATTTTATTTTATAACCGTCGTTGAACAGCGGACCCAATTTCATGGGTTTACGACTACTAATGTTCAACTCCGTAGCCTTGTAATTTTGAACCAATCCAGAAGACAAGGAAACTCCTGGATCAGTACCCCCAGAGGTATTGATTTGTTATGGGAACATGGAGGACTTTGAGACTCGACAGATTTAACGTGCATCAGTCACCATTTACTACACGGGGAGTCTTCGGCCGGCAAGGATCGAACCCACGACCTCTTGGACATGGGCCCAGCGCCCTACCGACCAGGCTATCCCGGCCCTACATTATTTAGATTTTATTTTATTTTATAACCGTCGTTGAACAGCCGACCCAACTTAATGGGTTTACGGCTACTAATGTTCAACTCCGTAGCCTTGTAATTTTGAACCCAATCCAGAAGACAAGGGAACTCCTGGATCGAGTATTGGGAGAAATTTGCCTTCGTGGAGGACTTTTTGATGGAGCTAACCCGCATTTGCGTTACATGGTGAGGAAGACCACGAGAACCTCCCACGGTTAGCCTGACGGCAAGGGGACTCTAACCCATGATCCGTCTACCACTGAGGATATTTCACGTCAGCACTGTGGTCAGTGCAAGCCGGATGCGGAATTCGTATCGACTGGGATTCGAACCCGGTTCGCCTCATTGGAAGGCGAACGCTCTATCCCCTGAGCCATCGCGGCTCCGCACTATTTAGATTGTAACAATCATACATTAGGGTATTTAGCACCGACATTAAAATTCAACGTTAAACTATTTTTAAAATATAAAAGAAAAAGATATAAGCCAACTGATTACAGGCAGCAAATATGATTATGTTTATAGATTGGTAGCATTTGTTAATGGTCTAAGTTATTTTCAAATATTTTCTTGGCTGAAATATTACAATATTTAATTAAAGATAAAGTAAATCAAAACGATAATTTTCTCTCTCTAACTTAATATCCAACTATTATATTCAAACCTGAATTCAAAGGGGGAAAATCTTAAAATATAGTTTATTTAAATGAATATTAGAAAATAAAATAATCATTCAAAAGAAAAAAACACTCCTAAATCCTGATAACGATTTTCAATTCCTTAAATAAAAAATATTTTTAGGTAAAAATAATGAATGTTCTATCAAGTAAGATAGGATGATAATGAATGGTGAAATCACGAAACTTGATAAGTTTTCAACGCGTGTAAAAGAATAAAGAAATGGTAGGTAAAAATGATTAAAAGACATTTCAATAAGGTAATTTATCATTAGTAAAAAACAAATTTTTAAAAGTCAGCAAAAGAAAATGAAATTATCAACTTCTATGTATACAATGAAGTTAAAAGGCTTATTGTTTATTGCCACTTTAATGAAATGTTAAATTGAATCATATTTCTATTCAAAGTTTAAGAAGTATGATCATTTGAGTTAATTCAGCACCATAGTAAGGTTACAGCAAACTTGTATATTCTAAAAACTCCTTAATTTCTAACCGTGTAGATGTTTTAATACTATGCATCGATAGAATTGCTATACAAAATTTTAAAAAAAAAAACAGTAACCTACAATAAAAATAGGCTTAACTTGCTCTTTTAGGGATGAAGGTTTTATTGTAAAAGACTGCATTGTGTTAGCACTACATATTAAAATACAAGGTGTATATGGATTAATTGTACAAACATAACACCCACAATAGCACTTGAAATGAAAAAGTCAAAAGGAGTAAGCATGAAACAACAACATATGGAGAAACCCTATACCAAATATAAGACATAAACCAAAAAATATAAAGTCTGAAGTAAAAGTATCTTATTTAAAATATTACTTTACGCGCTGCTGCTACTTGAACAGGAAACATTATTCGGTGATTTTAATTTATTTTTTGATTTTGTTTGGCGTAGAAATTTTACCACCACTTTTATTTATAAATTTTTATTATTTTAAGATTAATATTTTGGAGCTGATTTAATAATATTTTGATAACGCGATACAAATATTATGGTTCAACATTGGACCGATTTTTCTGAATGTTCTCATTTAACTCTATTAAATGGTTTGCTTTGTATTTTAAGAAAGTGAATAATTTAGCCAATAATTCATAACAGAAATATATAAATTTTATCATAACTAATCAAAATTTGTTCATTATTATATCTAAGTTCAATTATAATGATATTATTTACATTTTCAATCAACTATTTTTGCGTCACTCTCTTACTATATAATTTTCTTCTCAGCACTAACTATATCATAATTATTTGTTAACAAATTAAGCAACATTGTCAGACGAAAATGTATAAAAGTGAAATATATTAGTTATTGACTCATTACCAATTCTAAGCATGTGGGGAAGAAAATTATCTCTCCTCTCGTTTCCATGATATGAAATCTGGTCCCTTTCTTTCTGCATAATTAGTCATGTTTTACAAGTAAATGAATAAATAAGCATATAAAATAAGTATAAATTGACTTTATCACAAAAAATAGTTTGCAAAGGTTTTGAGAATAAACTAAGGAAAGAAAAAATGTTATGTCTTTTTTCTTTTTCAGAATTGACAGTTATAAAGATTTTACTTGTTTATGTGTGGCCAGAGACCATTGATTAAGCAGTTTTTTAATTTTTTAGTCTTATAAATTCTAAACTTGGAGAAGTTATCCTTCGAAAATTCTTGTTTAAAACACAAATGATGCAAATGTTTGCATTAATCATCCTTATTTAGAGTCAAATTGACTATTATAAAGATTTTATTTGTTTATTTATGGCCACCACCATTGAATAATTAGTTTTAAACCTTTATTACATAACTCTAGACTTAGGAAATTATCCTTCGAAATTTCTTGTTTTAACACAAATGATCTAAACCTTCTGTAGAAAAAAAAAATGACAACACTCATGCATTTGTGACGCAATTTTCATACAAGTTTCAGGTTTAAAAATTAGTAATAATAATAATGATAATAATATTAAACAAGAAAATACAAGTAAATTCTAAGAATTCAAACCTAAACAACTAGTGTTAATAATAACTTATAACTCCTTAAATCCCAAGAAACAACGCTTAAAAAAAACTGCATGCAATATTAATATGGTTTAATTTATCACCCTATAAAGATTACTACAGGAACAGGTTTAAACTACATTATGATATCTACGCTTTAAAATTTCTAACAGTATATCTAAACTGCTTACATTATTATTTATTTGATGTTAAGCAAAGCTAAACAATTTAATCGTCTTAAATATATCACATAATGATCTAGTCTAGCTTAAATTAATATTCACACCACTTCGAATTCTTAAATCGAGTTCTCGAGTTATTCGAGTTAAATAAAGCAACGATGGAATTTAACCCTTAGGAAAATATCAGGCTAGCCACATTGCATTGCGCTTTGATTGTTATTTTTAACCAAAAGATATCCTTGCATTTTTTTTAAATTCCTGGTCATTTAGTTAATATTTAAAAATTTAGCTATTAATAAGATATTATTAATAAACTCTCAAAAAATCGGAACGTCTTAAGACCACAGCACCTTTAACGTCTTTGCACCTTTAAACATGCTGCAACCTTACCAAAGTGTCAAATTGAACCCGTTTTCGTTCAAATTGAACCATAATACCATAGCTTCAACCATGAAAAGTGGGAAAATAGCGTTCAGCTTAGCACCACGTTAAGGTATTAGTACATTTGAAGGGTTCAAAATATATGACAATGTAATAATATGGAGTGTCCTCCGTCTAATTAAATAATAAAGAAAAAGTGGTTGTTGACATAGGGATTCATTTGAAGTATATTAGCACAGCTGCGCAATTTATTTCGTTTGAAAAATGCTTTTTGTTTATTCAGAGAGCAATTACAGTCTTCTTTACGAGGTGCTAAGGATAAACCCTACATGAAGTAGGACTATCCTTGGCATGTTTGTTTTGATAGCTGGTGTCGCCAACCTTGAGGTTGGGAGGGGGGGGGACTGTTTATTTACTAGAAATTTCACAACTGCCGGAGACAAGTAAGAGTTTAAAAATAGTTCTTACCTCCTCCCCTTCAGTCACAAGACTAGTTTTCACTTCTGTCAAATTTTCCGAGGACTGATGCTCATCCTCATCTCCTTCTTCTTTAAACACTTTTATTTCATCCGATGGAAACAGGTCCTCTCCGGCTCTGGGTTCGCCCCCGTGCGGCATGGTCCTCACACACAACACTTTATACACATAAAATTAATGCCCTGTACGATGTGAGTGAAGAAAAAGAAAAACACAAAACAAACACACTGTCTCGGATAAACACTTATAAACACTAAAACTTCATCTCGTCTTTTTAGGTACCCATCTTCTTGGCATCATTTTTTTTTATAGCGTACAATCCCGACAGAAAAGAAATAATGAAAAACAATTTGACTGAGGGGGTATGATGATCACAAAACACAAAAACGGCGCGAACGTCGATGTTCGATTCGTTTTCCTCCGTATCTCCCCTACACCTCAGAGATTCCGAGCATCGAATGCTTCAGCCACCAACTTTGCCGGCGAATCGCCAGGCGTCCCGGCTTCTCTCATCCAATCAGGGATGGAGGATGAGGTTGCCGTGGTTGCGCGGATAAAGATGGAGAAAATCTTAATTTTCTGGATTGTTTCCGATCGCCAAGACGCCAAATTCGCGGAATCCTCCTTCTCGTGAACAGTCGTGACCTAAGATGAAAAGAGAGTGTAAAACGTTATTTGTGGAGAGAAGCCACTGTTTTGATGGGATATCTCTCCACAAACAGATTCATCAAATGCCAAGTGTTCATTACTTCTTACAATTCAACTCATGTTCAACCACCCAAGACATGTATCCCTACACTTTAAAAAAATAAAAAATTCCGGATCATGTTTTGAATAAAAAAGAACATACTATATAAAAGAATATAAATACATACTATATAAAAGAACATACAACTATAATCCATCCTAGAATTTTAAAACAAACAGCATGCCTAATGTTTTTAATGAAGAGAAGATAAAGGTTAAAATTTAAATTTAAAAATTAATATTAGTAAATAAAATTTGAGGTCATACCTTAAAATTTATCTAGTAAAAAAAATTTTAATATCTTACTTTGCTTCATGGATGACTTGAAAAAGGAGGATACTAGAAAAATGCGCCCTTTCATCTTCATATTTAAAAAAAAAGATCAACAAATAATTCGAAAAGAACATATACGAGTACAATCCAATGATGCATTTATTCTTACAATCGATGAAATTTTAAGCTTGTTTTTCGATGAGATTATTTTTTTGTGCAATGTTTCTGACTTTTGAAGATACAGCAGCTTTTATTAGATTTTATCCCTTTCATTTTATATTATATCCGTCGTTGAACAACCGACCCAGTTTTTGGGTTTACGACTACTAATGTTCAACTCCGTAGCCTTATAATTTTGAACCCAATCCCGAAGACAAGGAAACTCCTGGATCAGTACTCCCAGAGGTATGATTTGTTATGGGAACATGGAGTACTTTGTGACTCGAGAGATTTAACGTGCATCAGTCACCATTTACTACACGAGGAGTCTTGGGCCTGTGGGGATTGAACCCATGACCTCTTGGACATGGGCCCAGCGCTCTGCCAACCAGGCTATCCCGGCTCCAGATTTATCCCATTGACATTCACGGTTCTTTTTTAGTTGTTGCTGTTCATTTACGTCGCACCAGAGCTGCACAATGGGCTTTTGGCAACGGTCCGGGAAACATCCCTGAGGATAATCCGAAGACATGCCATCAGAATTTTGATCATCTGCAGAGGGGATGGCACCCCCGCTTTGGTAGTTCAACGACCTGCACGCGAAGGCGAGCACTTTAAGGTAGAACAGTTTAACGAGGAACAATTCCGCACACCCCCGGACCCTATGCAGACTGATCCAAGTGGTCACCCACCCGCACACTGACTGCAGCCAGTCATGCTGGGAACCGTGTCTTAACGATCAGTCCACTGCGGACTGTTCTTTAAATAATTAATTTCAAAGCTCCCAAATAGCCCACAATTTCCCCAAAAGTCCGCCCGTCATCGAAAAGAACCGCATTTTACTCATTTTTGTCCAAAAAAGATTTCAACTTTATCAAAAAAAAATTTATTTTTTACTTTTATGCTAGTTCCACCTTCACGTAAGTTCCGCCTTCCACCTATCACTCACTTATAATGTCATGTTACAGATCGATTATTTGCAAATCAATGAGAGCTATAAGCTAACAAATTTGAGCTGAGTTATGAGCTTAAGGCTTGGTGATATGCCAACAGAAAACGTTTTCCCCATTTTTAGCACAATGCTCAACCATTTAGATTTCAGGTTTTATGCCAAATGCTTTGTTTTTTAGAAAATATGTAATTTGTTTTAAAAATATGAGCATTTGCTAATTAAAATTATTTAGAAAATTCAAAACTTAAATTTTTTCATGAAATGGGTAAGTTTTTAAAACAATGGCTTGGTATGATGGATTTTAATGGGTATATCGTGTCTGATTGCGAAAATAATTTGATTTGTGTGGTGAGCAATATGATCCCTCTCAATATTCATGAAGGGCTATCAAAAGGCATTCTGAATTGAAAAAATGCAGCGAAAAAAAGAATTCCAAACAACTAGTCGTGTCTCATCATTAAGTATACTGAGCATTAAAGAGCAAGATTATAAAGCTGAAAAAATCTGATGCCTGAAAATGATTTTCGCTAATATCCTAATTTCTACCTGCATTGTAAGGTGTTTAATTGTATGTTTCCTTCCTCAATTATGGAACACTTTTCACTTAATCCAACTAAGGCTACTTACCTAATCACTGATGCATTAGCATCTTATTTCATTAATGAATTTTTGTATGAGATCAAAAATTCATTTTATACCTTAGAATCTACATACTAGAGTTCGTAAAGAAAAAAGTTTTTTCTCTTCATTTGGAGACATTTTTCTTAGGCCATGCAAAAGCAGAAGATTTAATAAAACATTTAAAATCTGCCATAGATAATGCA
The DNA here is from genome assembly GCA_949128135.1 of Parasteatoda lunata. Lineage (NCBI taxonomy): Eukaryota > Metazoa > Arthropoda > Arachnida > Araneae > Theridiidae > Parasteatoda > Parasteatoda lunata. Next base: position 3,605,420 of record OX421973.1, read on the forward strand.
GGTTTGATTTTTTGAAATTTGTTAATGCTTTCCAGTGATGGATCTAATGTTAACAAAGCCATATTTAATCCAATGAATGGAGAAATAAAATTAATTAGAGGGGTTGCTAAATATGGAATTTTACAACATGCTACATAATGCATTTATGAAAGTTTTAGGGTTTAACACTTCTGATTTAGCTATTGCATTATTTCACTATTTTAATGGATGGCCTGCTAGAAAAGAAAATTTTCGAACTGTTTTGGATGAAAAAATGAAAGACCTTTGCTTTATCAAACATTCAACTTCAAGATGGCTTACTTTAAAACCAGCCATTATTAGAATTTTGGAACTTTGGGATGGAATTATTCACTACTTTTTGAAATTTATACCTCTCAGAGAAAGAAAGTTAGATTCTGCAAGTAATAAAAACATTGTTTCTCTTTTATATCTACAACTTGTTAAAGCGGAGTTCAATTTTGTCTGTGCTAGTTCTGCAATTTTGTCCACGTATACTAGATTTTTTCAAACTGAAGGAACTTTAGTGCAAGAATTTTATGATTGGATAAAATAACAGCTGCATTAAATGGCTGGTAGTGTTTGTAAACCAGAAATTTGAGATATCTTAAAAAAGCACATGTGTATTAGCAGATATATTTGATCAAGGCAGTTTGTTGCTTCCAAGGGATATTGTGTTAGAAAAAAAAACATGTTTGATTGTCTTATTCATTGCAGGGATGTAGAGAAAAGAATGCAGAATGTTCAGAAACATTTCGTTATAGCTGGGTGATATATTTTGAAAAAAGGGACACTGGCGAATGAACTATATTGACATGTATTATGCCTGGTAATATTAAAAAATCATCCTTACTACTTCAAATATGGGAGATGAATGGAAACTTCTACAGTTAGAAGTTATTGCAAAAAAAAAAAAAAAAAATGGAAAAGTTTTGGAAAGACATATTTGAAATTCAAGGCTTACATCGTAATGTCAAATAAGTGCATTTTAAAAATATTATTGCAGCAGTATTGACACTACCTCATAGAAGTGGTGATGTTGAAAAAGCTTTTTCCAAATCTCTCAGAATATTGACAGAGGAGAGAGCAACTATGTCTTCTAGAATAGAACACGGAATACACATTTGACTGTTGCTGATCTTTAAAAGCAGATAATAATAAGCCTGAAATGGTTCCAATTTCAGAAAAGTTATGTTTAGCACGTGTTTCTTACAAAAGCCATTACTTTTATCTGGAATTAGAGAAAGAAAAAATATAATTGAAAAAGAAAAGAAGAAAAAAAAGATAGAAGAGCTTAAAGAAGAGCTGGAGGAAAAGAGAGCATGCTTAAATAGTATAAAATGGATATTTTCTTTTTAGAAGACAAATGAAAACAGCAAAGAAAGAAGTCAAAGATTCCACAACAACAACAACAAAAAAAGCCAACAATATTGCTGAGGCAATAGTCGTACAGGCAATAATAATAGATGGACAAAAGAAAAAATAATTAAAACGTTAGATATCATAAAAGAAAAAATTCGGTGGTAACAAGTTTTTCCTTCAAAGAAGTCTAGACAATAACTGAAATTCATATTCTTTCAACAAAAAAAAATATTACAGTACGTATATGTGTGTGATTTCATCATGTTTAATGAGCATCATTTTTGCTCTTATCATCTTTATAGTATTACTTAAATAAAAATTTATGTTAACTACTTACTTAAGACATACTTTGTAATATTTCATCTAACATACTTGCTGAAAAAACATTTATTATAATAATTAAAAATTGATTGAGTGCATTTTTAATATTTTAGACTAGTATAAGGATTATAAAAATTGTATATATGTTCCATATGGATCAACTCTGCTTTTAAAAATTTTGAACCCCATTTCAACAAAAATTTTACCCATTATTCCTAATTTTTTTCCCTTAAAGTGTTGAGATTCCTGTCATTTGGAATGGGGTTCATTAGAGAGATTTAACGAAACCGTTTCACAACTGTTCATGTTCATGAAGATATGCTCTAAAGTAACTGAACACGGAAGGCTACATGTTGGCAGCTATCTACAATAAACGGTGAATATAAACGAAATAATTTGGATGGCCTAAACATTTGATGGCAATGGTATGAGAAACAAAACAGGTTTTCTTTTTTTCTCACACCTACTAATGTGGGAAAAGACTTTGGCTGGTAAACTTTTCTTCGAGCCACACTAACACCAAAAATGCCAGAAACCCATTGAGTGTTCATCGCAAAGGTGATCTCATCCCATGTTGTATTTTACATCAGAACAATGCCTAAATATGCGTTTCAAAATCTTACGGGTATTGTTTTTGGATGGTCCGCCTTATCTCAGTCCTCCAGTCATTAGTCCATGGTACGCAACATTTCAACTAAAATATGGCGGATATATTAGCAGAAATTTAGTCATATTTCAGAGGGACGCTTTTTTTCACCTATTCTTTACACATACGAAATTTTTTGCTAACCAGGAGGGAAGGAAAGGGAGTCACTCTTCATGAATGTGTATTTATACATACACTCGGTTAGTATTCATGTTTTGTTCCTATTGGTTCACTTTCTGTCCATTTGCGGTACAAAATCAAGGTGGTTTTATGTGTGAGGGACACTTTAAGTCCATTTTTATTTACTTCTTTGCTTCAAAGTTCAAAGCTATTAACTAAGCTATTCAAAGTTATTAACTAAGCTATTCAAAGTTATTAAGATTTAAAAAAAAAAAAATTCCTGAAATGACAAAATTTTCCCACCTAGATGAAAATTATCGAAATAGATGAATAATTCTCTATTATTGCAACTTTATATTTACCCAGATAATGCAGCTTAGACTTAACTTTTTAAATTAAAAAAAAATCGATCATAAACACTTTTTATTTTCTCAATACTGTGGCTTTTCTTCCGACTGATGTTTGCTTTGCGCCATTTTAAGAATTAGCACTGAAGGCGCTTGACCTAACAGTTGTGAATAATTATTGTGAATCTTACAGTAGTGGCGAGTTTTTCGCATAAAAGAGTCATTTCATGAGTCAGTAGATCCAACGAAAAAAAAAAAAAAAAAAAGAAAGAAAGAAAATTATTACCTCTAGCCCCACTGTTTCAGAAAAATTTGGCCGAGCGTGTTTCTGTTCTTTACTTTTAAAAAAAAGAAAAAAAAAAAAAAAAAAAAACTATTAAATGAAACCATATGAAAATTTGCACACTCATCGACAAAGTTAAAGATTTAAAAAAATTTTATTATTATTATTATTACTTTTTTTTTTTGCCGTTTATAGTTTGGTTTATTTCAGCCAAAATTATTAGCAGGGGAATTATTAATATGATTATTTATTTATTTATTTATTTGCAGCCCCGTAAAGCCATGTTTGAAAACGTACAACGTGTTACACTTCAATTGATTTTTGAAGAGATTTAATGTTTTAAATTTTACCCCCGGATTTTTCGATATAAAGAAAAACTAACCCACCTTTTTTTGTAGCCGTTTACTCTTATAACTGATGATAAAATAAATAATTAAATAAAATAAAAAAGCTTTTGACCATTTTTAAAATGTTGCATTAGTTTCGGAGTTATTACATTTTAAAATTTCGGTATTTTTTTCTGAGAGGTTAACGAAAATTAAGAGCATTTCTTTAAAAAACTTTTTGTGTATTTTCTAGTAGTACTTTGTCTCAGTATTTTGTCTGTTCTTCTCGCAGAAGGATATTTTGAATCTCTTATAACACAAAGACCGTTGACGCTAGGGTTCTGAAATTTGATCATCGACAACAAGGAGCAATTTTAGTCCCCGATCCGAAATATTCCGTTCGGGGAAATGTTTGAAAAATAATTTTTTTTCACATTAATTTTAAGAATAGACATTATAATAAACAAAATTATAAACGATTTTGTGTAAGGTTTAATCACGTGTTCTTGAATGTTAAATTATTTTTCACAATGAACCAGAATTGCATGTGGATCGAAGCTAAGTCAACAATTCTTCTTCTTATTTTTCGTTCCGTCAGATATTTTATTTTATTTTAGAACCGCGTTGAATAGCCGACTCAATTTTAAGTTTACGACTACCGCTGTTTAACTCCGTATCCTTTTAATTTTGATACTCTACAATTCAACAACTAATTTTGAACTAACTCCAGAATCAAGTATTAGGAGACATTTTACTTTAGTGGAGGCACTTATTGATGGAACAAACCCGCATTTGCTTTACATGGTATAAGTCTTTCTTTATATCTCAGGGCTGTTCAGAACTGATTTGTTGATTATTTGCTAATTTTTTTAACTCTGTATGAAGAACAATTATTCAGCTTACTACTTTCTCCTTTACTTATCTTTGAGGGGCCGTAACAAATCTATCACAACAAAGGACTGTATTGGTGCAGCTGTAATCGGCACTAAAATGACTCATAAAGTACTTTGTAACTATATACAGGCCCGGACTGGCCAGTAGGCAGACCGGGCAAATGCCCGGTGGGCCGGTCTGGCCTGAGGGCCGAGCCAACAGCAAAATTATTGATCAAAATATTGGCTTCGATCAAAATATTGGTGTTTTTTATGTTTATCCTCAACGAATGAGTTCCATTTCTCCGTTCATTTTTATTTTTAGCGCAAAACTTAACTTCTATTTCAATAATTGACGATTTTAAATTATTTAGTTTTATAGTAAATAAATCATTCTGTGGATGAATTGATAGGTGTATGAATAGGTCCGCCCTATAAACGGGAGTGAAGTGTGGTGTGGCAGAAGTCGAATTCTTGGCCATAGATGGCGCCACTGGAAAACAAGAACAATCGCACTCCCTCTGCCTAAACAGGCATACGTCAACAACAACATAACTTTATTAATTTTCATATAATTTCCAATTTATATTCATTTAACAAAAAAATTCCCCGGTAAAAATCGGTTTCCACAAAGATTACATGTTTTTTCAAACAAAAGAATTTTTTTTTTATATATTTACAAAAAATTTAAAATCCTGTTGCGTACAAATGAAGAAACATGTTTTTCGTAAAATATAAAACTTCAGTATATTGTCATTAAATCTGTCGAACCTATTTGCCAAAGTAGCTCAATTTCTAATTTTTTAAGCAGGTGTCATAATGTATGATAATATAATATTTGAAAATTATTATATGCTATCTTGCATGAAGCCCTTGTTCATTTGAATAACATTCGCACAATCTAAAGAAAGACACCATGAAGATGTCTCTTGGGTTACGGGTGAATTCAAACCCACTACGTCCACATTACAAAACTTTAGATGGTTATTTCAAAGCTGCAATCGATTTCTCTCTACAACTTATAGTTTTTTGACAATTTAGAAATAAATTTCTAACAAGGTTTTTAAAATTCTCTCGAATGAAAACTCCACTTCTCTGCTATGTACAGAATGGTATGAGGAAGGCGATAATAGAATTTCAGTTTATGATGCGATACGTTAATTTTTTTCCTCCAAATCTTACATCTATAAATATATATATATTATACATATATATATATATATATATATATATATATATATATATATATATATATATATATATATATATATATATATATATATATATATATGCGATACGTTAATTTTTTTCCTCCAAATCTTACATCTATAAATATATATATATTATACATATATATATATATATATATATATATATATATATATATTTATATATATATATATATATATATATATATATATATTAATATTTTCCCTAGTCATTAGGATTTATTTATCCATTTGATTAACTACTTAACTACTAGATATTTGTAAATAGTTCTTGAAAATATTTTATTTCTTACTCTTATCATTTTAATACTATATATTTTATTCGTAATAAGTCTTTGCTCCGTGATTTCATTCAATATAAGACTTATGGTGACTCCCTCTTCCCTACTCATTTTCCCAAACCACACATTTTTATTAGCTGCTTTTATATTTCCAATGAGTGACTAAGTTTCCATCCTTCTGAGTAACAAACATTCCAGATTATAATTTTCTTTCTCACAACTACATCAACTATTTATTGTGAATCAAAGGAAAACTTGAAACATAAATTTGATTAACTCCTAGATATTTGTAAATAGTTTTTGAAAATATTTTATTTCTTACTCTTATCATTTTAATACTGTATATTTTATTCGCAATAAGTCTTTGCTCCGTGATTTCATTCAATATAAGACTTATGGTGACTCCCTCTTCCCTACTCATTTTCCCAAACCACACATTTTTATTAGCTGCTTTTATATTTCCAATGAATGACTAAGTTTCCATCCTTCTGAGTAACAAACATTCCAGATTATAATTTTCTTTCTCACAACTACATCAACTATTTATTGTGAATCAAAGGAAAACTTGAAACATAAATTTGATTAACTCCTAGATATTTGTAAATAGTTCTTGAAAATATTTTATTTCTTACTCTTATCATTTTAATACTGTATATTTTATTCGTAATAAGTCTTTGCTCCGTGATTTCATTCAATATAAGACTTATGGTGACTTCCTTTTCCCTACTCATTTTCCCAAACCAAACATTTTTATTAGCTGCTTTTATATTTCCAATGAATGACTAAGTTTCCATCCTTCTGAGTAACAAACATTCCAGATTATAATTTTCTTTCTCACAACTACATCAACTATTTATTGTGAATCAAAGGAAAACTTGAAACATTAATTTGATTAATTCCTAGATATTTGTAAATAGTTTTTGAAAATATTTTATTTCTTACTCTTATCATTTTAATACTGTATATTTTATTCGCAATAAGTCTTTGCTCCGTGATTTCATTCAATATAAGACTTATGGTGACTCCCTCTTCCCTACTCATTTTCCCAAACCACACATTTTTATTAGCTGCTTTTATATTTCCAATGAATGACTAAGTTTCCATCCTTCTGAGTAACAAACATTCCAGATTATAATTTTCTTTCTCACAACTACATCATCTATTTATTGTGAATCAAAGGAAAACTTGAAACATAAATTTGATTAACTCCTAGATATTTGTAAATAGTTCTTGAAAATATTTTATTTCTTACTCTTATCATTTTAATACTGTATATTTTATTCGTAATAAGTCTTTGCTCCGTGATTTCATTCAATATAAGACTTATGGTGACTCCCTCTTCCCTACTCATTTTCCCAAACCACACATTTTTATTAGCTGCTTTTATATTTCCAATGAATGACTAAGTTTCCATCCTTCTGAGTAACAAACATTCCAGATTATAATTTTCTTTCTCACAACTACATCAACTATTTATTGTGAATCAAAGGAAAACTTGAAACATTAATTTGATTAACTCCTAGATATTTGTAAATAGTTTTTGAAAATATTTTATTTCTTACTCTTATCATTTTAATACTGTATATTTTATTCGTAATAAGTCTTTGCTCCGTGATTTCATTCAATATAAGACATATGGTGACTCCCTCTTCCCTACTCATTTTCCCAAACCACACATTTTTATTAGCTGCTTTTATATTTCCAATGAATGACTAAGTTTCCATCCTTCTGAGTAACAAACATTCCAGATTATAATTTTCTTTCTCACAACTACATCAACTATTTATTGTGAATCAAAGGAAAACTTGAAACATTAATTTGATTAACTCCTAGATATTTGTAAATAGTTCTTGAAAATATTTTATTTCTTACTCTTATCATTTTAATACTGTATATTTTATTCGTAATAAGTCTTTGCTCCGTGATTTCATTCAATATAAGACTTATGGTGACTCCCTCTTCCCTACTCATTTTCCCAAACCACACATTTTTATTAGCAGCTTTTATATTTCCAATGAATGACTAAGTTTCCATCCTTCTGAGTAACAAACATTCCAGATTATAATTTTCTTTCTCACAACTACATCAACTATTTATTGTGAATCAAAGGAAAACTTGAAACATAAAAAAATTAGTTATCTAGTAGAGCCTAAATATGTAAATTACAGAAGTCACTATTTGTTTTTCAAAAATAATTTGCTGGGAATTTAAAATTTTAAACTGCCTTTTTTTTTTTTTCATTTCAAGTTTTTAGCTTTTTTTTATTTTCAAGGATTATAAAACAGTATTTATGTAGTCTTTAAAATATTTAAAAATTTGTAAATAAATCCATCCATTGGTAGGTTTGTGCATCTCTTCTTTGTTGTGATGAAAAAAGTTTTTTTTTTTTTTTCTATTCTTAATTCATATTTTCCGTGCAAAATACAAATATTTATATAATGTGTATGTTTTGTATAATTTGAATGGCTTTGTGACTTCGTAATGTTTGTCCAAAATGAAATACTAGTTCTTATCTTTTTTGAAAAAGATCACAAGAAAAAAATTCCTGGGCTGTTAACTATAAACATGTACACAATTTTTTAAGGTATTTCGTGAGCGACTTAATGAAATGAAATGAAACGAATAAATGAAATGAAATATGATACTATTAAATAAAGATATGAATAAATTGTACATCAAAACAGGTAAGTGATAGGGTACATTAATTTTAGTGTTAATATATTTCTTTATATAAAAATGAACACAAAAAGGGCTGTTCCGCCAATTCTTGCTACAGGTAAATTTTTTTCTTCTTTTTTTGCGATGTCCGGCGGCGGGCGCCAGAAACCTCCAACAAGTTGAAGAAGAATCGAAGAAAGAAAGGCGATGATCGGCGTGACGCCTCAACCCCGAAAATTGCTTTCCTTTTCTTATTTTTTTCTTTCCCTAGTTTTCTCTTTTTTCTTTCTGTCTTCGTTTTTCTATCTCCCTTGCAGCTATGTGGCTGTGTCACCCCCTCCTTCTTCGTTTGTAAATGTTATGGTGGCGAACAAAAGGGGGGTTGAAAGTAAACATATTTATAAAGTCAGAGCCTTGATTGCCTTTTTATCACTGCCCAGATGGCTAGTTTTGGCGATCGCCAATTCGCTTTGCTTTCTTTTCACCAGAGAAGAAAAATTCGAAGAGATGGATCGGAAGTGGGAATAAAAAGAATAAAAATAAGAACTACCGAAATAATGCAACCAGACTTTCGTGGGATATTCCAAGCTTTTCTTTATATTTTATTTAATCTTTTTTGCTGTAATTTTTTTTTACAAGAATAAAATAAAGGATCTATCTTTAAGGGAATATCTACATTCCTTTCACCGTTATGACGTTGTTTTACGACATTTTTACAGCCTTCGCACTGATTCGATTCCTCGATTTAAATCGTGGTTATTACTCCTAAGAGGTCAGGCTGATTATTGCTATTTTTTCTCTTTAAAAAAAAAAAGGAAAAATAGCAATTGTAATATTGTTTCGCATTATTTCCTACTGGAATAACAGATTGTAAAGATGGGTGTTTTGTTTCATTTCGTGTTTTGAAGAGACACTTTTTTTAAAAACAGGATTATATCCAAAAAGTTGCTCCAATTGAAGAAAGAATCGGAAATTCAGTGGAAGTGCGATTTAAAGAGGTATTTTCCGAAAATGAGCGACAAATGATGAAAAAGTTTTGAAGGGAAAAAAATCTTATTTCAATAATTTTATCCATTTCATATATTTAATAAAACGGGTTTTAGTCATATATATATATATATACATACACGATATTATTACACTTATATACACATCCCTGGTCTCCGTTTGGCGACTTTTTTCTTATATTCGGTTTTCAGAATGCTCATATCTTTATCAAGACAGTCAATCCATCATTTTCGTCCTATACTCTTGGCTAGAAATAGTTTTGATATTCCTGCATTGTAACCCAGAACATTTTAGCCTTTAGATTTTCAAGTATTTCACGTCATCAGGGCTTTTAAAGATTTTACCAAATTTTTCCGGCTTCGTCATAACCCAGAGCAGCTGAGTGTCACCACACTATTTCTTGGGACTTTTCTCTTGAAAATTGCCAACTCCTCCTCATCTCTTGAGGTTCATGACAATATCTCAGATGCACATGATTTTTTAAATGCTTTATTTAAAGAAATTTAGCTTTTAATTTTAGAAAATTTGACTTCATATATTTTTTGAAATTGTTTATTTAGGCATCAAATATTTCTGATTTGTTTAAAACAATTATGTTCTTTTTCAAAAATATTTTAAATTTTTTTTCTCTCTCTTTTTTTTTTTTTTTTTTTTTTTTAATTTTTTTTTTTAAAGAAAAGAAGAGAACAATATTTTCAAGAAGCAAAATTAATTCTAAGACTTTAAAATTCGCTACATAGACATGCTAGAGCACACAGGATATGCCAAGGTTCGAATAAATTACGTTTTGTAGGAAGAAAAAAAAAAAAATTTAAGTTGTCATTATGCTTGTAAATCGAACGTATTACAAGCATAATGACAACTTGTTGTATTATGCTTGTAATACGTATGTGTTGTATTAAAAATTATGCGTACTAAAAGTATGCGTACTCTTATGACATAAAAGTTAGGTTTTTAATAACTTAGCTGTCTCTAAAATTGAGATAGATACATTTAAATTAAGATTTCTATGGACCTTTTGGAGAAATATATTGAGATTTAAATGTAAAAATCTCGTTAGCACCCAGTGTTAACATTTGAGAATAGGTTATTTTTAAGAAAGAGATAATTAGTGTTAGTAACGTGACTTCACTTAATGGTATAACCATTTATAACATATATAGTTAGCAAACCATTTATACTTATCATAGTAAAAAAATATTTAGTATGTATGTGAAATTATAAAAATGTTCTTAGTTTAAAGTTTTAAGTAATAAACAAATTTTTTCTTTTCTTTTTTATTTTCAACGTAAACATGTTTCCTTTTACAAATGGTAGTACACTTTTCATATTACTACAGTTTGAATATTTAGACTTTAATAGCTCAAGAAAAATCTTTCTAGATCTTTATGAAACATTTGATAATAGTTTTTTGAAGCATTCTATTTAAATAATTTCGTTAAAATTTTTTTAAAAAAATTGCACAAAAATTTAAAAAAAATTGTACAAAAAATTAAAAAAAATTGCACAAAAATTAAAATTGTTTTCTTAATTTAGAAAGCTTAGGATTAATAGATTTAGTATCAGAAAATTATATATATGATGAACTGTAATATATTATATTTTTATACGTATAATATATTTTTATTTTGGTTTGTTAGTGAAATTGACTTACAACTGTAGGCACAGATATTTCTTTGCATCTGCTAGAGCTTAAATTAATCATCGTATGAATATCACACGTTTAAATTTAAGTTTGATTTATTAATGTGAATTGCGGTAGTCACAATAATTTTTAACTAATTTCATAAAATTAAAAAGAAGAAAATTTCGAATTGCTAATTAAAAGAATTTTTTTAATGAAAAGTCTGTTTAATTTGATAGCGATGCGCATGTCTGTGCATGTACTAGTACTGCCCTCTATGGGCATAACTTGAAAGCTTAAATCACTGTCACTACCTGAACCTCGAAAAAATACTTTTCTAAATATCAGAATTGTTAAAAATTTTAGTATCAACTTAGTATCAAATAAGAATCGGAAATTGAAAGATTTTTAGACATTTAGGATGAGATAATCTTTTTTAACAGGTCTTGCAAGCCAAGGAAGTAAGACAAAATGCTCGTTAAATGCCGTCGCACACTAAATCAGAGTTCTTACATAAGTGTTTTTAGGTAATCTTTGTTGAGAAGTGAAAATATATTTATGTAACGTTAAGTATTTAAAAAATTGTTTTGTTTAATTTATTTTACGTAATAAATCGTGGCACACATTTCGAATAAAATATTTCACCTTCTGTATATTTTATAACCTTAATACATTGTTCAAAATTTGGTAATGAAGCTAAAGTGTTAGTGCATTAATTATCCTTTGTTATCATTTACTTGCTTTTTTCTGCCTTTTATAAATTCCTTAGGATCCCGTTAGGACTTCTTAGTATTCCTTTTGTTATGACCAATTTGAAAATGGCAAATTATCTCTTTCTTCTAAGTCACCATCACTGTTTGCAACCCATCCTAAACATTTTTGTTAAATCTGAAAAAAAAGAAAATAAAAATTGCTGACTAAAAGACTACACTCTAATATATAGGAAAACCATTTGTGACGCCAGCAATAAATCCACTATAAACGATAGTGTTTTTCTTTCACAAGAGTGAGAAAAAAGAGTATTGTTGAAAATAGTACTTAATTTGCTTTTTAAATTTTTTATTAACTAAACATGTAGAGTCTCTACAACTGAGTTTGCTTACATCGAATTTCCTCCTATAACGAGATTTTTAGTTGGAATGCTTAATAAACTTTCGAAATATTCCCCTTATAATGAAGTGGTTGTCACCCTATAACAAAAAATTGGTAGAAAATGACAGGGGTTTATCTTTTCAGTTTACGTCATTTTTGGAGTTTTTAGATGTATATCTGATTGTTTTCCATTATTTTCGAAAAAAATTGTAATTCCAAGCATTGGACAATCCATTATTTCTCCTATGGTCCTGTTTTTGGAATCATTAGTATTATTCATTCAATTGAGATAAGTCATTTTTAATACTGCTTTATAATGTGTATTACTTCATTTTCAATGACACGTCATAATTATGTACTTTCTGTCTAACCATGTAAACTAAAAATTTTGTATCATTTATTTAAATAACTGCGAAAAAAGAAATTTAAATTAACTCTAAACGAACTTCCGATTTATCAGCTGCCTACTATAAGCGTAAGAAACAATAAGAGTTGAATTAAATCGGACAAGACCACTCAAAACGTTCATTACAACGTTTACTATATCCCAGATTCATTATAGCGAGGTTAGACTGCACCTAACAAAAGACCCCATTCAATCCAGAATTTCCTTAATTGCGGGTTCCTTATAAATTGATTCATTACTACTACTAAGAAAAGAAAGATTTAACTATTCAAGGGCATGTTATTATTAGCTTGAAGAATCAGTTTGGAAGAATATTATGATTGACGAAAAAATTTATTGTTTGAGGTACAAAATTAGTAATTCTTTTGATTGAAAATGAAGCCAGATTGTTTTTAGGCAGATGAAATCGTCATCGGAGATGACTCGATTTAAAGGTAATCATTTTATAAATGGCTGTGATACAGATTTTAAATTATGTTGAGTCTTTGAATGAGAATCAATGGGTGAATGGAAATTATTTATAAACTCACACGCTTCGTTACAATTATTTTTTTATTTATATTTTTTTCAGAAGATTAGTTTAAATAAAAGATAGCAGTTCCCAATATCAAAAATGATGTATTGAACTACAAGTTAGACTCATTATTCATGCAAATCTTTTTGGATTCATAGTATAAACCGTACGACGCTTAGCTTTTCCTTTTCACGCATCATTTGATATACGATGGTATGAAATTTTTCAAACATGTCATACTTGCTTCAAATTCTAGTTAAAAATATATATTCAAATTAAAAAATGTTTTTAATTTAAATTGAAATATTTTTTGTTAAAAACATGCCTGTACGATTTTTGATACTGGGCTGATTCGGAAAATGGGTCACCAAATCTTTAAATTGCGATTGAACAGCTATTTTTAGTTTCTATTTGAAAGTAATTTTAGACAATAATCTCTATAAAATAAGCATAATTTAGAGAACTAAAACTACCAATTCAAAGGTACACGAAAAGTTAGTCTTTGGAGCACCTTTTCTCAGAAAATACTTCATCAAATTTAAATTTTTTTATTTTATTTTAATTCATCCTACTTGGCATGATACCCTAGGGTGGGCAAAAATCTTCTGCTTTATTTTATTTAATAAGCGGTGTTGAACAGCCGACCCAATTCTGAATTCACGACTGTCAATCTTCAACTCGTAACTTTGAATCCAACTCAGAAGTCAAGAGAACTCCTGGATAAAGGATTGAGACAAACTAGCTCTCATGGAGGACTTTTTGATATAACTAACCAGCATTTGCATTAGATGGAGAGTAAAACTATGAAAATCAACAGCAAAGGGACTCTAACCCACGATCCGTCTACCACTGAGGATATTTTACGCCAGCACTGTGGTTTGTGCGAGTCGGGAACAGAATTTGTATCAACCAGTCACCGCTGGGATTTGAACCAGGTTACCTCATTGTGTGGCAAGCGCCCTTTTTCCTGAGCCTCCACGACTCAAAGCTTTCTGTTGTCCCACGACAACTTTTTTCAGTCTGCCTATTTTCTTTATCCAAATAATTTTAAAATGTGTTTTCATCCAGACTTTTTTGCCAGTGAAGGTTTGTGCTACAAAAATATTTTATACTGTATTTTACCCATTCTAGCGATATGAAACAAAATTACAATTATTCCAGTCAAAATATATTATTTGAAAAGTTTTTTTTTTTCTTCTGCAAGCCTAAGTTAAATATACATACTTCTTTTCTTTGCAACTGTTTTCCAGGCATAAAAGCTAATAATTTCTAGCAAAGTGTAACAGAACTAAATTCATTTCAATTCAAATATGCTTTGTTATATTAGTCCTTTTCACTTTATATTTTTCTCTCACCTATTCAAGCAATAGAATTATTCTAGTCAAAATATAGAATTATACAAGTTATTTTTTCCAGCATTGCAAGTTAAAGTTAAACATACTTAAAAAAAAAAAAAAAAAAAAAAAAAAAACTGTTTACAGATTATAAAAACAACGAATAACTGGCAAAGTATAACAGTAGATAAATTACTCAGCTCCAATGACCCAATTAAAAAATGCTAAAATCACAAAAAGGCTGGAAGTCAGACTTTTTTCACAGCTACTGACAGTTGGTGGAGACATTCAAAATGATGGTGTTAACATGCTCTTAATTTTAGGGTAGCCCAGGATATTTTAGTAACATACCTAGAGCTCATTTTGGGTAGCACCGATTTTCGCTACTACTGACTCAGTTACGTCTTAAAAGTCTCTTTGAAGAAATTATGTGTTTTCTAACCACAGCCGAAGCGTTTTCATTTTAATCTATTACAGTAGTTCTCAATTTTTTTTCAGCAATGGAACACTGAATGCTTAACCTTCCTTTGGCGGAACACCAATTTTATAAATAAAATTTGTTTTCAGTTGTGAACATATGAACCAAAGAGAGACTATGAATTATTTCATATGAAGAATGAGTCATGGTGGTTCAGGGGATAGAGCGCTAGTTTCCCGATAAGGTGGCTGGTCAATATATTATTTTATTTTATAACCGTCGTTGAACAGCCGACCCAATTTCACCCGGCTTGCACCGATCACAGTGTTGACATAAAATATTTTCAGCCATAGACAGATTATGGATGAGAGCCCTCTTGCCGCCAGGCTAACCGTGGGAGGTTTTCGTGGTTTTCCCCTCCTTGTAACGCAAATGCGGTTTAGTTCCATCTAGAAAGTCCTCCACAAAGGCAAATGTCACTCAATACTTAATCTCAGAGTTCCCTTGTTTTCTGGATTATGTTCAAAATGACAAGGCTACGGAGTTGAACATTAGTAATCATGCATGGCGAAATCAAACCTTCTCGTGCTCGAATTGTAAACAATCTCCGTTTGATTGTTTCCAAAACTAGCGAAAATAATCAGTGAAAGGAGCCTCTAATCTTCGTGTAAGTTTTTTTATTTATTGTAGTTTAGATTCAAATACACCTCTTAAAGTGCGTATGGACGCTTGATTCGAACGCACCATTTTTAAAATTTTTCAACATTAAATTCGGATGGGTATTTCACCATAGTTTTTACAGTCATAGAAACCAGAATTCTCGACACAAAATAGACAAAAAACGAAATATATGAAACTTTTTGTATTGCCACAAAATAAAACTTTTTTTTTTCTCTCCACCAAACCTGAAGCTTTTATATTAGGCGGCTTAAAAAGGGATGCGTTCTGATCAGCCTGGCGGTAAGAAACAAGGATTGTTATTAATAAAATGGAGATTACTGGGCTGTTTATTTTCTTACGAAAAGGGATTATATCGCTATGTTTGGGTGATTCCGGAGAAAATAAAATAATATCTGTGATAAGTATTTATGGGAGAAGTTCGAAAATAAGGCTTAGATTTATCTTCTAGTTGTTTCAGTGTATGTTAATCGACGTGTTTATACCTGTCGACTTGAATTTCGGTAGCTGATCGATTACTTAGAAAGTAATTTATTTCTATCTTTTGTATCCTCGACGGTTATTGTTTCTGGTGATGGATGAGTAAAAGAAGCTCCTATAATTATTACTAAGTGATTTTCGTGTTTTCCTTCATTCATCCAGAATAAAATTGAAATTTTTTTGGATGAAGATAATCAAGATTAGATTATTAATGATTGTTTTATCTTCACTGACTGAGTTTGGCGATAAAATTATTTTTGGAAACTGATTTTAATAAAAATGCATCGTTTATATCTGAGTCTAAATTTGCATCTTTTTATACTATTTAAGTGATGCATATTATGCGTCATTCAAATAATTTTTATGATTCTAAAATGTTGATCTTACTTTCTTAAAGTGATTTCATAGCTATCTTCTTTAAATAGTGAACTCTAATTTTTCAGGGGCCTTTCACAGCCTTAAATTTATTTTTTTTATTGTCGCAAATGTCATAAAAATATCAATATATAGTTTTTGGGTGATAAAAGGAAATTTTTAAAAAAATAGGGTGTCGATATAAAAAATAACGTTGATAGAAAAAAATAGGGTGACGAAAAAATTGCGTTTCAAAATATGAAGGATAAAGTCCTACTGTAACATTTTGAATTTTTTTTTTTTTTTTTGACTCACTTAGTGACATGCATATTTAAGTGTCCACCTTTTATATTACATTAAACGATTGAAAACACATATAGGAGGGGAAGGCTCAATTGGACATTTTTCTTTATTGATCCAATCTCTATGAGATATGGAAAATTGGCAACACTGTTGTATGTTCAGTTGCACATCTGTGAATACTTTAATAGAAATTTGTAAAAAAAAGTTTTCAAAGGTAACTTTCAAATTTTCTCTTCACTCTTTCATTAACACATTTTATTTTCAGAATTTCAATTGAAAGTGATAATATGTTATGTATGATAACATTTTCTTATTTCAATACATTTTTGGCCTGTATAGTTTCTATTCATCAGTATCAGTCATAAACAAACATATGTCGTCGTGAGGCTAGTGTGGACATGTTTAATGCGTAAGACATGCATACATTAATTTTTTCAATTATTCGTTAGCTTAAGATATAACTTTCGTCGGCTTAAGATATAACTTTCTGAGTTTAAATAAATGACAACTTAACAAGCTATAAATTAGCAAGTTATTACTAGCTTAACAAGTTTCAACAAGTTATTACTAGCCTCATAACTTATCCACACTAATCTCGTGTAATGGGGTTAATGTGGACAGAAACAAACTTTTGAAAAAATAATAATTATGGAGAACTAAGCAATTTTTTAAGTGCAGTTATAAGCAAGCATACAGTAAAACGTCACAATTCTTGCAAAAAAAAAAAATAATAAATACTTAACGAGTTAAAAGTTAACAAGATTTTTTTTTTTTTTTTTTTTTTTTGTTGATAAACTTGTAAAAAAAAAGACCTACACTAGTCTCCTTTCCCCTATGTGTTCCTTTTATCCTTCTGTTTGATATTTATTATTCAGATATATTTTCGCGTAACGATTTTCTTCCACTGTTATGTATTTCAAACAGTATTAAAGTTGACGCAGTGTATTTTCATGCATTTAAATTTGTTATTGAATACGCGTAAAATTAAGAAACAATAACAATAGATGCATATACAAAATACACGGAAAATCAGGAAATAGTCAAATATCTCAAAAAATACGCATAGGATCAAAAAACTAAAAATACATTACTGAAATATTTTAAAAAGATACATTCGATGATACTAAACTCAAACCCATAACTAAGGCACCACATCTAAAATTTTAAACAGGTACCCCCTAATATTTATTGCAGTTTTGGTTTTTCCAGCAAAAAGTATGGTACCAGTCTGCATTTAACATCAAAATGGACACAAAATTGTTTAAAATGGCGTCGCCATGCACAGCTTGCCCGAAAAGTGGTGCTGTTCTGACAGCAATGACGGGAGAGACCAGAGTTGAGCGACGATTGCAGTGATCAATTATAACTGTAATTAATTACAAGTAACTACTGCTATATAATCAATTATTATGTAATTGCGATTACAAATTACCATAATTTGTGAAAAAATAGGGTCGGAGTAGGGTAAAATTTAACCGAATACATCTTTCGATTACAGTAATCAATTACTTGTAATCATGATTACAGATTTTGACTACAATTGCAATCATGAGTGCAATAATCAATTACTCATAATCATGATTAGAGACATTCATAATTTTGATTAGAACTGTAATTGGGATTATATGACTAATTACTTGTAGTGATTACTAGTATGCAAAATATAAGATTACCCTTAATTATGATTACATGCAATCATGATTATAAGTAATCTAAATATACGATTACAAGGTGATTGTATACCTATATACGATTATATTTTATAGTACAGATAGTATATGGTATTGTATAATGTTACATTTCGTACGTATTTTGATACAGAGTATGTACAAATGAATGTCACTAATATGTATGTACAGTCCGCAAAAAAAAAAAAAAAAGATATCACCCTGAATAACTTTCGTTCTAATGATCGGATTTTCACGAACTAAAGTGTCAATCTTAATGGTTCCTGGGGGTGACCTCAAATATGCTAATTAATTAGTGCTAATTATTAATTAAGTTACGAAATCAGACACAAAAACATACTTTCTCTGTATAAACATATATTTTTTTTACATATTTGGATTCCTTATTTTCAAAATATAGGGGGTAACCGTAATCTGGGAAATGTGGTCCCCATAGTTTGGTCAGGAAAGCGGTTCAAAGTTTGTACCCCTTAATGTTAATTTCGCTTTTTGCGTTTTCAGTCATATTTTAAAAACTAATGAAGCAAATAAAAAAAAAAATTCACCCACTCATAAAACTCATTTACCCAAAGATAATTTCATGAAAAAAATAATTTTTAATAATTATTTAATTAAAGTGAGGATGAAAAAATGTTGAATTATAAGGTATGGAATTTTTATACCCTATTAATCGACATATTTTTCAATTTAAAGTTTCAACTGTTTTGATTTATTAGGAGATGAGAAAAATTAAAATTAATTATTTAAAAATAATAATTTGGCGACAGTGAAGAAATTATTAAATGGATTAATATTAAAATGTAATAAACTTACGAGGAACTTAATTTAGCGCGCGTAGCGTAAAATTTCATTCATATTTTTTTCGCTAATAATCGTTTGCTAATCTTTTTATTTTTATTTTTTTAAGACTATCAAATACAATGTTTCCTCTTTAGTCGTCTAAAAATCTATTTGCAATTTAGTAAAGAAATTTGAATAAAATATTTTATTGAATAAAAAACATTTTATTCAACGAATGTCGAGTTTAATAAAAGCATGCTTCTGATAGAATATGATTATACACCAGATTGTGCTTATTTAATGTAATTATTTTTTATTTGTTAGTTTTTTGTTTCTCAATAACTGATACAATTTCAATAACATACATACGTATGAAAAGATTTGGAATAAAATATTTATCAATTTCTTGAATATATTTTTTTACAAATATTAATAAAAATACGTAATAAACATATTTAAGCACATCTCACATCATCGCAAATTTCTCAACATCTTATATATCGTCTTAATCTTAAAAGTAATTTTTTAATTACCTGTCCGGAAGTGTTTCGCAGAACTATTTTACCAACTATTTAATTAAATTTTAACATTTTTAAAAATCTTATTCTTTACCCTATCACGTTTATTATTTCTTCATTAATATACTAATCAATTTTTTAGTACTTTAATTTAGGTTTTCTTTAAAGTAAAGTTCCTTCTTAAATTATAGTCAAGTTTTTTTAAAAAGAATTATTGTCTGAAGAATAAAACGTTGTTAAGAAATTAAAAACATTCCACTGTTTAAAATTATTTAATGCAAAACAGCTGATTATTTACTAAGCATACTATTTTTTTCGAAAAAAATATTAATTATTGATTGTCTTTTTTTTTGTTTTTGTTTCTTGTGACTTCAACATAGATTATATAAAATAGTGTTGATGTTTTATAAGTCACTACAAAGAGTATAAAGATACCGAACTTAAAATGCTGTCGAATAGGTTGCCAAAATTTTTAAATGTCTTAAAATATGTCAGTATCTTAAATGTCGTCCTAACATCTTAGTTGTGAAATTAAATTTTTAATTATCTGACCACGTGTGATTCACTAATTATTTCATTATATCTTCAACTCTATCTTAATGAATCCATGTAGATTTTTTTCCGGATAATATACTAAACTATAATATACTTTGTTCATTTTTTTACTTTCGCACGATTCCCAAGATATTATTGTAGTATAATTTATTATCAGGAAAAATGCCTTATTTAGTTAAGCAGGAAATACGAAAAATTGAAATTTGTAAGAAGATTCCGAAGCCGTGCCTATTTTAGAATCATCAGATTTTTTTTTTTTTTAAATGTTATCAAAAATACTCAATTTCCGAACTTATTTTGATTAAAAATAAATAAATAATTAAATAAACGTGGCAAGAAGGCTAACGTATTTTTTACAGAAACTGTGAAAACCAATTTTTCCTATATTTCGTCAAAAGAGGATAAGAACGATATTGCTCCAAGGGACTTACTCAATAATTTCGCTATTTCCAGAATGAAATCTGTTTGATCGAAACATATTTCCTTGAAAATTAAAACGTGGAAAAATTAACTTTTATTATTTATCTAAGCTTATTCCATTTATTTAATGATAGCGGTATCAAGGTTAAGGATTTGCGAGGGAAGCCCCGTTTACTATTATACTATAAATGTATTAAATCATGTAGCTAGAATAATTTATTTTAACCAAATTATTTAATAATTTTAAGCAAATAAGAGTGTAAAAATAAACTCTATCAAAATACTCCGAAAGTATACCCTAAAATATATGTAGAATAAACTTTGGAATCGATATATAAAAAATACCTTTTCAAACAAATACGAGTAGGACGGAAACGTTGACTTGTTCCTTGTAACTATTTAATTTCGATTCCTGGTGCTAGGGGATATTCCATTTTCACATTCGACTCTTGAAATTTCAATTGTAAACGGAATTTGTTTTATGTCCTTAAATTAAAATGTTAAGGCTTGCAGCAAAAAAAAAAAAAAAAATTTTTTTTACTGCATTGATTTTTTTTACAAAATAGTGAATTATTATTTTTTTAATCTAAGAACCTGTGCCTATATCTTATGTAAAACTTATTTTAATATCGAGTGAAATAATTTAATATGTTGTGTAGCTAAATAAATAATCCAAAGAAACTGAATCAAAAATGTAAAAACTTCATTGATTTAAAAAAATAATAGATGATAATAAATATAGACATGTTTTGAGCGTCCAATAATAAAAGTCACAAGTTATTCAAGCTTGACAAGTTTTGAGAATGGGCGATTATATTTCAACGCTCGAAACATGTCGACTTTTACTTCCCTCTTCATACTTTTTCAAGCCAGTTGAGTTTTTATCATTAATTATACTGTTTTACATTTGGATCTTTATCATTATTTTGATAAGGATTTTACACTCGTTAAAGTAAACATATGCATTTTCATATTTTAACAGAATTTATGTGGTCTTTAAAAACGTAAGAGCATCAATATTGTGAAAGTTATATTTAACTTTAAAATTAAAATTTTGAGACCAGATATTTTGAGTTAATGAAATTAAATATTTTATCTTTAAAGTTTTCGTGCCCCATTTCAGTATCTTAAGGACCTTACGAGCTCTGTTTAAAAAGAGAGTATCGTATCAGATATATACAGTAAAACCTTTTTTTGTGCGGTGGATAGGGACCGCATAAAAGAAATCGCACAAAAGAAAATTCGAAAATTTTATAAATTCTTACATGTAATAAACAAGTTTGTACGATATACTACCTACAACTTTTTTTATGCGGTTGATAGGGACCGCATAAAAAAAGTCGGAAATACATCAATGATTTATGAAATAGATGAGAGAATGCTTTCAATTGAATGAAATATTTAAATTAGACCTAAAGAAATTGTAAAAATATTTAATTCTTCATTGTACATATACCTGGAGAAGTTTTCAAATTATACATTAAATAGTGGAATTGTCTGCCTTTTTACTTTCTTTTGGCTATAATTATTCATTTTAAGGGAGTACTTTTGTCTAAAAATAAAATAAAAATCATTAAAACTACATATAAATAGAAACAAAAGTAACTAATTTATTTATCTTTAATCTCACTATAAAATGAATCCTTAATCACGTGAATCGTGTATAAAACTCTGAATACGAAGCGCTTACTGTTCGCGCGTCGAGCGGCAATATGTACGTAACTGACTCTGCCTTGTCAGGAGATTGTTTAAAATAAATGAACAGAGCATCGCGAAGTCCAGATACATCGTTGTCAAGGAGGCCACGCAATCAGAGTTCGTCCACAACATGTATATGTACATTGATAGTAAACATAAACTGGTGCTAACGTCACTAAGATTCATATACCGCATAAAAAAAATCGCACAAAAATAAAATCGCACAAAACCAATCGCACAAAAACAAAATCGCATAAAAAAGGACCGCACGAAAAGAGGTTTTACTGTATATAAGAAAACAAAAATAATCATAGTAGCAGTATTTGGTGGTAAATGTAGCTTATCGTAATTGAAGAATATGCTGTGCGACATTTTATGGTGAATTTGCGAACGTAAGTTTCAGAATGTATCGAAACATGAGGAAGCTAATTGCTACTAATCTTTATCCAAAGAAAACCTTGTAACCTAAATATCTCGCAGAATGAAGCGATTTTTTAAACAATGAATCATACAATATGCAACATATTAATTCAATATTTTATTCTTGAACATAACATATTTCAATGTTTTTAAAATACCACTAAACATTCAGCAACTCCTTGAGTTATAGAAAAAAGATATATCGTAAATTATAGAAAACCTTGTGAATGTGCATTAGAGTTACTATACAATATACATTTTATTTTTCAAGCACTTTTTTTTTCTTCAAACTTTCTTACCTAGAAGACTCGATTAAAGCTGTAAAAATGATTATCTCTAAAATTTTGTATATAGCCATAATAAGTTATGTTAATTTGATTTTAGTATGAAATCCTCGAATAAATATAGCAAAAATAACATAATCTAAGTAATATAAGATAAAAAGTTAATGTATTTAAATTCTAAAAACTTCTAAATTCTATAAATCGATTCAAATTTTATTTTCAAAGGAGATTAAAAAAATATTTTTTTGCTTTTTGGACAGAAATCAGCTTAAAAATTGTCTATTGCCCAGAAACTTCGAGATATTTTCTATTAACTATTATTTAAACCTCTCCGAGCAATCACAGAACATTATTTAAATTTTTTTTTACAGTTAGAGCTTGGTTGCTTAGCAACCTAGTAAAATTAAGCATTCTTCTTTTGAATTAGTCAATCTTAAAATATTCATTTGCGCTGGCGACTTTCTTGGGGGTTTTCTGGACTATCGCCAAATATATAAACCTTTATTACGACCCAATTTTTTCAAAATTTTGTCTACCCCCCTCCCCTAATTTAAGTGTTTGGATTCCAAATATGTAAAAAAAATATATGTTTATTCAGAGAAAGTAAGTTTTTGTGTCTGATTTCGTAACTTAATTAATAGTTAGCATTAATTAAATAACATATTTGAGGTCAACCCCAGGAACCATTAAGATTGACACTTAGTTCGTGAAAATCCGATCATTAGAACGAAAGTTATTCAGGGTGATATCTTTTTTTTTTTTTTTTTTTGCGGACTGTACATACATTTTAGTGACATTCATTCATACATACTCTGTATCAAAATACGTACATAATGTAACATTATACAATGCCATATACTATCTGTACTATAAAATATAATCTTATATAGGTATGCAAACACCTTGTAATCGTATATTTAGATTACTTATAATCATGACTGCATGTAATCATAATTAAGAGTAATCTTATATTTTGCATACTAGTAATCACTACCACAAGTAATTAGTCATATAATCCCAATTACAGTTCTAATCAAAATTATGAATGTCTCTAATCATGATTATGAGTAATTGATTATTGCACTCATGATTGCAATTGTAATCAAAATCTGTAATCATGATTACAAGTAATTGATTACTGTAATCGAAAGATGTATTCGGTTAAATTTTACCCTACTCCGACCCTATTTTTTCACAAATTATGGTAACTTGTAATCGCAATTACATAATAATTGATTATATAGCAGTAATTACTTGTAATTAATTACAGTTATAATCGATCACTGCAATCGTCGCTCAACTCTGGTCTCTCCCGTCATTGCTGTCAGAACAGCGCCACTTTTCGGACAAGCTGTGCATGATGACGCCATTTTAAACAATTTTGTGTCCATTTTGATGTTAAATGCAGACTGGTACCATACTTTTTGCTGGAACAACCAAAACTGCAATAAATATTAGGGGGTACCTGTTTAAAATTTTAGAAGTGGTGCCTTAGTTGTGGGATCGAGTTTAGTATCATCGAATGTATCTTTTTAAAATATTTCAGTAATGTATTTTTAGTTTTTTGATCCGATGCGTATTTTTTGAGAAAATTGGACTATTTCCTGATTTTCCGTGTATTTTGTATATGCATCCATTGTTATTGTTTCTTAATTTTACGCGTATTCAATAACAATTTTAAATGCATGAAAATACACTGCGTCAACTT
Source organism: Parasteatoda lunata (assembly GCA_949128135.1). Classification (NCBI taxonomy): domain Eukaryota; kingdom Metazoa; phylum Arthropoda; class Arachnida; order Araneae; family Theridiidae; genus Parasteatoda; species Parasteatoda lunata. Next base: position 3,630,144 of record OX421973.1, read on the forward strand.
TAATACTGTTTGAAATACATAACAGTGGAAGGAAATCTTTACGCGAAAATATATCTGAATAATAAATATCAAACAGAAGGATAAAAGGAACACATAGGGGAAAGGAGACTAGTGTAGGTCTTTTTTTTTACAAATTTATCAGCAACAAAAAAAAAAAAAAAAAAAAAAAAAAAAAAAAAGGAAAAAAAAAAAAATCTTGTTAACTTTTAACTCGTTAAGTATTTATTATTTTTTTTTGCAAGAATTGTGACGTTTTACTGTATGCTTGTTTATAACTGCACTTAAAAAATTGCTTAGTTCTCCATAATTATTATTTTTTCAAAAGTTTGTTTCTGTCCACATTAACCCCATTACACGAGATTAGTGTGGATAAGTTATGAGGCTAGTAATAACTTGTTGAAACTTGTTAAGCTAGTAATAACTTGCTAATTTATAGCTTGTTAAGTTGTCATTTATTTAAACTCAGAAAGTTATATCTTAAGCCAAAAGGAAATTCATTTCAATCTAAGCCATAAGCCATTCACTATACTAAGAAAGACATTCTGAACGCAAATTAATACTTTTGAAAACCATTATTCAGTTCAGTTGACAAATATTTTAATTTTTTTTTTAAAATTCTTTTATCAAAAAGAATTTTGAACTTTAAATAGGTATTGAGAGATGCTGTCCTGGCAGTTATACCATTCACTCTGATAGAAGTTTCATAAATTTTTCGTTTTGTAACTTTTTTTTCTGGAAAAAAAAAGAATTCATAATTAAAAAACTATATCCATCTTTTATTTTATTTATTATTTTTTTTGAAGAATTGAACATCTATAAACAACGTTCACTCTACTAACATAATGCACCCGTTTTTCCTTATTGAAAAATGGAAAAAAAAAAAAAAGAGCTTGTCTAGCACAAACTCAATATCTTTTATTGAGTGATGGATTATAATTTATTTTTTTTACGGACTGTACAGATGTACTTATCAAATACATATGTATGTAAAGGCATATATACATACATTTTAGTTGCACACACAAATACATACATCTATATTGTAAGTATAAAATTTATGCACTTATGTATATACCTAATATTAATTAATGTATGTATGCGCAAACAGTGTAGACATGTACGTTTGAACCCAATGAATGTATACATTTAATGCAAATACTTGAGTATGTAACATGTATGTCCGTATTTGTGTACGAATGTATATATAATGTACTTGCTTCTTTTTATACGAACATACATGCATTATTTGTACAATGTATGTTCCATGCACGAATGTACAATATATTTATATCTTATGCATGTATCTACAATGCATGAATGTCCCGTACATGTATGCTTAATGAAAGTATATCTCACAGATGCACCTACAATGCTTGAATGCATGTACAATTTATTTATGTATAGTACATATGCATATTTGTACAATATATGTAAATTATATGCATGCCCAATGTTGCATGTATATATATATACGCGTTCAATGTATGTAATCACATATGCGTAATATATTTGTGCACAATTGAACGTACAATAGACGTATAGTGCGCAAAAAAAAAAAAAAAAAATGGATAAGCCTGAATAACTCTTGATTTAATGACTATTGCGGGGCTGATCTCAAATATTGGTGTAGACTATATATTATAAGTTACGAAATCAGACACAAAAACCTACTTTCGCTGAATAAACAAACTTTTTTTCCTGACGGATTCGGAATTTTGACCCCAAACTATCGGCTGCAATCTGTGAAATAGGGTTCCCATTGTTTGATCCCATTGTTTGATTGTGCAATATCCCGAGAACTTTTTAAGTGAATTGAAAAATCTTTGCACACAATTATAAAATTCGTTTATCCAACGATAAATCCATGCATAAAATAAATATAAGTTACGAAATCAGACACAAAAACGTACTTTCGCTGAGTAAACATACTTTTTTTCTGACGGATTCGGAATTTTGACCCCAAACTATTGGCTGCATTCTGTGAAATAGGGTTCCCATTGTTTGATCCCATTGTTTGATTGTGCAATATCCCGAGAACTTTTTAAGTGAATTGAAAAATCTTTGCACACAATTATAAAATTCGTTTATCCAACGATAAATCCATGCATAAAATAAATATAAGTTACGAAATCAGACACAAAAACGTACTTTCGCTGAGTAAACATACTTTTTTTCTGACGGATTCGGAATTTTGACCCCAAACTATTGGCTGCAATCTGTGAAATAGGGGTCCCATTGTTTGATCCCATTGTTTGATTGTGAAATAACCCGAGAACTTTTTAAGTGAATTGAAAAATCTTTGGCACACAATTATAAAATTCGTTTATCCAACGATAAATCCATGCATAAAATAAATATAAGTTACGAAATCAGACACAAAAACGTACTTTCGCTGAGTAAACATACTTTTTTTTCTGACGGATTCGGAATTTTGACCCCAAACTATTGGCTGCAATCTGTGAAATAGGGTTCCCATTGTTTGATCCCATTGTTTGATTGTGCAATATCCCGAGAACTTTTTAAGGGAATTGAAAAATCTTTGCACACAATTATAAAATTCGTTTATCCAACGATAAATCCATGCATAAAATAAATATAAGTTACGAAATCAGACACAAAAACGTACTTTCGCTGAGTAAACATACTTTTTTTCTGACGGATTCGGAATTTTGACCCCAAACTATTGGCTGCAATCTGTGAAATAGGGTTCCCATTGTTTGATTGTGCAACAACCCGAGAACTTTTTAAGTGAATTGAAAAATCTTTGCACACAATTATAAAATTCGTTTATCCAACGATAAATCCATGCATAAAATAAATATAAGTTACGAAATCAGACACAAAAACGTACTTTCGCTGAGTAAACATACTTTTTTTCTGACGGATTCGGAATTTTGACCCCAAACTATTGGCTGCAATCTGTGAAATAGGGTTCCCATTGTTTGATTCCATTGTTTGATTGTGCAATATCCCGAGAACTTACTAAGTGAATTGAAAAATCTTTGCACACAATTATAAAATTCGTTTATCCAACGATAAATCCATGCATAAAATAAATATAAGTTACGAAATCAGACACAAAATCGTACTTTCGCTGAATAAACACGGATTCGGAATTTTGACCCCAAACTATCGGCTGCAATCTGTGAAATAGGATTGTTTGATTGTGCAATATCCCTTTTAAGTGAATTGAAAATTCTTTGCACACAATTATAAAATTCGTTTATCCAACGATAAATCCATGCATAAAATAAATATAAGTTACGAAATCAGACACAAAAACGTACTTTCGCTGAGTAAACATACTTTTTTTCTGACGGATTCGGAATTTTGACCCCAAACTATTGGCTGCAATCTGTGAAATAGGGTTCCCATTGTTTGATTGTGCAATATCCCGAGAACTTTTTAAGTGAATTGAAAAATCTTTGCACACAATTATAAAATTCGTTTATCCAACGATAAATCCATGCATAAAATAAATATAAGTTACGAAATCAGACACAAAAACGTACTTTCGCTGAGTAAACATACTTTTTTTCTGACGGATTCGGAATTTTGACCCCAAACTATTGGCTGCAATCTGTGAAATAGGGTTCCCATTGTTTGATCCCATTGTTTGATTGTGCAATATCCCGAGAACTTTTTAAGTGAATTGAAAAATCTTTGCACACAATTATAAAATTCGTTTATCCAACGATAAATCCATGCATAAAATAAATATAAGTTACGAAATCAGACACAAAAACGTACTTTCGCTGAGTAAACATACTTTTTTTCCGACGGATTCGGAATTTTGACCCCAAACTATTGGCTGCAATCTGTGAAATAGGGTTCCCATTGTTTGATCCCATTGTTTGATTGTGCAATAACCCGAGAACTTTTTAAGTGAATTGAAAAATCTTTGCACACAATTTTAAAATTCGTTTATCCAACGATAAATCCATGCATAAAATAAATATAAGTTACGAAATCAGACACAAAAACGTACTTTCGCTGAGAAAACATACTTTTTTTCTGACGGATTCGGAATTTTGACCCCAAACTATTGGCTGCAATCTGTGCAATAGGGTTCCCATTGTTTGATCCCATTGTTTGATTGTGCAATAACCCGAGAACTTTTTAAGTGAATTGAAAAATCTTTGCACACAATTATAAAATTCGTTTATCCAACGATAAATCCATGCATAAAATAAATATAAGTTACGAAATCAGACACAAAAACGTACTTTCGCTGAGTAAACATACTTTTTTTCTGACGGATTCGGAATTTTGACCCCAAACTATTGGCTGCAATCTGTGAAATAGGGTTCCCATTGTTTGATCCCATTGTTTGATTGTGCAATAACCCGAGAACTTTTTAAGTGAATTGAAAAATCTTTGCACACAATTATAAAATTCGTTTATCCAACGATAAATCCATGCATAAAATAAATATAAGTTACGAAATCAGACACAAAAACGTACTTTCGCTGAATAAACACGGATTCGGAATTTTGACCCCAAACTATCGGCTGCAATCTGTGAAATAGGATTGTTTGATTGTGCAATATCCCTTTTAAGTGAATTGAAAAATCTTTGCACACAATTATAAAATTCGTTTATCCAACGATAAATCCATGCATAAAATAAATATAAGTTACGAAATCAGACACAAAAATGTACTTTCGCTGAATAAACATACTTTTTTTCCTGACGGATTCGGATTTTTGACCCCAAACTATCGGCTGCAATCTGTGAAATAGGGTTCCCATTGTTTGATCCCATTGTTTGATTGTGCAATATGAGAACTTTTTAAGTGAATTGAAAAATCTTTGCACTCAATTATAAAATTCGTTTATCCAACGAAAAATCCATGCATAAAATAAATATAAGTTACGAAATCAGACACAAAAACGTACTTTCGTTGAATAAACACGGATTCGGAATTTTGACCCCAAACTATCGGCTGCAATCTGTGAAATAGGATTGTTTGATTGTGCAATATCTCTTTTAAGTGAATTGAAAAATCTTTGCACACAATTATAAAATTCGTTTATCCAACGATTAATCCATGCATAAAATAAATATAAGTTACGAAATCAGACACAAAAACGTTCTTTCGCTGAATAAACACGGATTCGGAATTTTGACCCCAAACTATCGGCTGCAATCTGTGAAATAGGATTGTTTGATTGTGCAATATCCCTTTTAAGTGAATTGAAAAATCTTTGCACACAATTATAAAATTCGTTTATCCAACGAAAAATCCATGCATAAAATAAATATAAGTTACGAAATCAGACACAAAAACGTACTTTCGCTGAATAAATACGGATTCGGAATTTTGACCCCAAACTATCGGCTGCAATCTGTGAAATAGGATTGTTTAATTGTGCAATATCCCTTTTAAGTGAATTGAAAAATCTTTGCACACAATTTTAAAATTCGTTTATCAAACGATAAATCCATGCATAAAATAAATATAAGTTACGAAATCAGACACAAAAACGTACTTTCGCTGAATAAACATACTTTTTTTCCTGACGGATTCGGAGTTTTGACCCCAAACTATCGGCTGCAATCTGTGAAATAGGGTTCCCATTGTTTGATCCCATTGTTTGATTGTGCAATATCCCGAGAACTTTTTAAGTGAATTGAAAAATCTTTGCACACAATTATAAAATTCGTTTATCCAACGATAAATCCATGCATAAAATAAATTTAAGTTACGAAATCAGACACAAAAATGTACTTTCGCTGAATAAACATACTTTTTTTCCTGACGGATTCGGATTTTTGACCCCAAACTATCGGCTGCAATCTGTGAAATAGGGTTCCCATTGTTTGATCCCATTGTTTGATTGTGCAATATGAGAACTTTTTAAGTGAATTGAAAAATCTTTGCACTCAATTATAAAATTCGTTTATCCAACGAAAAATCCATGCATAAAATAAATATAAGTTACGAAATCAGACACAAAAACGTACTTTCGCTGAATAAACACGGATTCGGAATTTTGACCCCAAACTATCTGCTGCAATCTGTGAAATAGGATTGTTTGATTGTGCTATATCTCTTTTAAGTGAATTGAAAAATCTTTGCACACAATTATAAAATTCGTTTATCCAACGATAAATCCATGCATAAAATAAATATAAGTTACGAAATCAGACACAAAAACGTTCTTTCGCTGAATAAACACGGATTCGGAATTTTGACCCCAAACTAACGGCTGCAATCTGTGAAATAGGATTGTTTGATTGTGCAATATCCCTTTTAAGTGAATTGAAAAATCTTTGCACACAATTATAAAATTCGTTTATCCAACGAAAAATCCATGCATAAAATAAATATAAGTTACGAAATCAGACACAAAAACGTACTTTCGCTGAATAAACACGGATTCGGAATTTTGACCTCAAACTATCGGCTGCAATCTGTGAAATAGGATTGTTTGATTGTGCAATATCCCTTTTAAGTGAATTGAAAAATCTTTGCACACAATTATAAAATTCGTTTTTCCAACGAAAAATCCATGCATAAAATAAATATAAGTTACGAAATCAGACACAAAAACGTACTTTCGCTGAATAAACACGGATTCGGAATTTTGACCCCAAACTATCGGCTGCAATCTGCGAAATAGGATTGTTTGATTATGCAATATCCCTTTTAAGTGAATTGAAAAATCTTTGCACACAATTATAAAACTTGTTTATCCAACGATAAATCCATGCATAAAATAAATATAAGTTACGAAATCAGACACAAAAACTTACTTTCGCTGAATAAACACGGATTCGGAATTTTGACCCCAAACTATCGGCTGCAATCTGTGAAATAGGATTGTTTGATTGTGCAATATCCCTTTTAAGTGAATTGAAAAATCTTTGCACTCAATTATAAAATTCGTTTATGCAATGATAAATCCATGCATAAAATAAATATAAGTTACGAAATCAGACACAAAAACGTACTTTCGCTGAATAAACATACTTTTTTTCCTGACGGATTCGGAATTTTGACCCCAAACTATCGGCTGCAATCTGTGAAATAGGGTTCCCATTGTTTGATCCCATTGTTTGATTGTGCAATATGAGAACTTTTTAAGTGAATTGAAAAATCTTTGCACACAATTATAAAATTCGTTTATCCAACGATAAATCCATGCATAAAATAAATATAAGTTACGAAATCAGACACAAAAACGTACTTTCGCTGAATAAACATACTTTTTTTCCTGACGGATTCGTAATTTTGACCCCAAACTATCGGCTGCAATCTGCGAAATAGGGTTCCCATTGTTTGATCCCATTGTTTGATTGTGCAATATGAGAACTTTTTAAGTGAATTGAAAAATCTTTGCTCACAATTATAAAATTCGTTTATCCAACGATAAATCCATGCATAAAATAAATATAAGTTACGAAATCAGACACAAAAACGTACTTTCGCTGAATAAACATACTTTTTATCCTGACGGATTCCGAATTTTGACCCCAAACTATCGGCTGCAATATGTGAAATAGGGTTCCCATTGTTAGATCCCATTGTTTGATTGTGCAATATGAGAACTTTTTAAGTGAATTGAAAAATCTTTGGCACACAATTATAAAATTCGTTTATCCAACGATAAATCCATGCATAAAATAAATTTTGGTAAATATTTACCTTTTTTTATTCTTTTATTTACCAGTATTTAAAAATTTTTAAATTGTAAGGTATACAATTTTTTCCACAATTTTAAAGTAATTGGCAAATTACAAAATTTTGCAAAAGTCGTTTATTTAAAATTTGATTTCTCCGGAACTATTTTACCGATTTCGCTCAAATTTTGCATTTTGTAATGTAAAATTAGATGCTATGAAATTAAGAAAAAATTTATAAACCTTAAAATTCAAAAGTTTCCCTACTGTTTTTAAATAAAATAATAAAAAATTGTGTTTACTGAATTTTATGGTTTGCATTGGATAAACGAATTTTATAATTGTGGGCAAATTATTTTTAATTCGATTAAAAAATTCTTCAGATATCTCGAAATACGCAAAAAATAAAATTAACATCAGGGGGTCCAAACTTTCAATCGCTCTCCTGCCCGAACTATAGTAACCATATTTCTCACGGTAAAACCCCTATATTTTGGGGGTCTATAATCTAAATCCGTTGAAAAAAAAAGGTATGTTTATTCAGAGAAAGTACGTTTTTGTGTCTAATTCCGTAACTTAAAATATCGTCTGCACTTATTAATTAGCAGACTCGAGTTCACCCCTTCGAGCCATTAACGTGGAATCATAGAACGTGAAGATCCGATCATTAGATTAAAAGCTATACAGGGTGATCCGTTTCTTAATTTGAGCACAGTACTGTCAGCACACGCGTTCGTTTATTCTACGTACATAAAAATATGTTCTCCATAAATACTTACATAATATGAATCATAATTACTTGTAATCGTATATTTTAATTCCAAGTAATCAAAATTACTTAGAGAACGAGTATAGTATAATTGAATGTATCTTTTAAAAATATTTTGTATATATATTTTAAGATTTTTGATTCGATTTCATTATATGAGTTAAATCGATCATTATATTAAAAGTTATTTATGTATTCCGTTTTTTATTTTGCGAACCAGTTAGTTTTACACTTAGTCTATGAGCAATGTGATACAACATAATTTATGTGATGTTCTAACATTCTGATGGCTTAGATCAAAAGTTCAGGAAATTCAGAAATAAAGATGTCGCAGCGATGTGCGTTAATTTATGAAAATATGGTAACATTAAGTTACTATTATTTTTTAAAAAATTAAATTATAAGGGAGACACTGAAACGAAATATATATTTTAAAAACACAAACATAGCATTTTCTACCTTGCAAATGCTAAATAAAGATATAAATAAATATTTTTCTTGAATCTTTAAGCCCCCAAAACTTGTTAAAAACTTATGAGGGTAGCTAAATTTTTTAGCTCAAAACAGCCCCGCGAAAAAACTTGTATGTTATACCTTTATGACTTAGTACATGCGAGTGCTGCAATTATAACGTCGCTTTAAAAATAATTTACTATACTTTATTAATGTTTTTAATTTTTTGCTTTATTTACATTTATACAATTCTCCATTTTCAGATTAAAAAAATGTATTCATTTTTCTTCTTTATTTGAATATGGACCATTCGTAAAATTTATATTTACAATTCAAGAAACGAAAGATTTTTCTCCTTAGCTCACATATTAATATTGACCGAAATAGGATGCCTCTGTTAATATGAATATTAAATAGTCATCCAATAGCATTTTAAATATTAACTTCAGAGCTTTAAAATTCTTAAAGCTTTGGAAAATGTCGACGAGGAAATATTTCCACTTTTATATTTTTATTGCTTAATTCATTTTCGTGAGTCTTAATGTATTTAATGATTTTGGAGTTTTAAGACGGAGCATTTAATGCTCCTATCATTGAATAATAGAAAAGTTCTACAAGGAAATCATTTTAAAATTGACAAATTTATCAAGATTGTAGTGGGCATGAATTTTTTGATTTCTTCTAGATAAATTTTTAGAACCTGTCTCTTCGAAAGAAAAAAAAAAGTGCCTGCTCTTTTTTTAGAATTTTGACGTTTAATGTATAATGTATGGACGTATGTTCTGGTTTCTAAAAATGAAGAGTTTAATTTGTTCGGGAACAATCATTGCCTCACTTGAATTGCTTCACACGGCCTATGTATAATTATAAATGTAATTTTGCTCATGCTGTTTTTTCTCTCCCATTTTTCTGTAGCTTTTGATACATTAAATGAACAATCTTGAATTTCAAAAAATTTTTCCTTCAAAGTTACACCACTTTTCTTTTTTTTAAAAAAGAAAAAAATAAGAAACTGAACTTTTTTAATTCTTACTGTTTAATTTCTTGCGTAAATTTTTCAGTAGTTAAAGGCCTGTTAATTGGCATTTCTTTGCATAATGCATGTAAGTTTTAATTATTCATATACACCAATGCTCAAAAGCATTTGTAATCAGACAAATTAATACAAAAATCAAATATTACAGCACATAGGGCAACATTAACGGTCAGAGGCAATAAATATACAAAGTTGTGATTAAAAAATTGTCTATCCGTCTCTTCCCGCTCCCCACTTTTTTCATCAAAAATGGATCCCGTGTAAAATCTAATATTTTTTTATGGAATTATGAAACATGGAATATTATTATTTTTAAAAAGTAACTTTACTCTTTCTTTCTTCTTCTTCATTTTATAAATGAACCTTGCATTGTTCACCATATTTTCAGAAATGCTTCAAAAGAAATGCTTCGCATTATTAATGTTAGGTTTATTGAATGGTTTAAAACTTTCAAAATTAGGAAAAATGGAAATTTAAAATAATGTCCAATGCGTAGTGTGTAGAGGAAAATGCTCCAACTGACCAGTAGCAGAAGTTCTTAATTCTGCCCCATATTTACCCTACAATAATAATTTGACCCCAACTTTTTCTACCACTGAAAAAATTTTTAAAGAAAAAAACTTAACGGCTTAGTAAATAGCTAGTTTCAATTGCTCGAAAGAAATCGGCCATTCTCAAAACTCTCTAGACATGAATGAGGAAAAAAAAAAAAAAATTTAACAGAAAACATTTTTATGTTTTCTGTTTCAATTTGTTTTTTTTTTTTTTTTTTTTTTTTTGATTTTTTGTCTCAATTTTTTTTTTTAAATGTTTTTTTTTTATGTTTTCTGTTTCAATTTTTTTTTGTTTGAAAACAGAAAACATTTTTATGTTTTGTGTTTTCAAACGATGAAATGGGAAATAAATAAAGATGAAAAACAAACTAGTCACGGTAGTCAAGAGTGATTTAGTAAATGTAGAATGGCTAATGAAAATTGAAAAATAAGCAGGTGAAAAAAAAAAAACAAATTATAGAAACCGCAGAGGTGTAAAAAAGCAAATAAGTGGTGAGAAACGCATTTCATTAGCAAGAAAATGCAGTCATATTTATGAAACAATATTGTAGGGCATCAAGGTGAACAGGAGTGGTATCCTCAAAATGAAATTTACTGAAAAAAGTATTTAAACAGCTTAAATATGTTGAAAAACTAACTTTCCTTTTTTGTTCATATTAAAAATTAAAGTTAAAAGAATCTATTATAGTATCAGTAGTGTAATGGGAAGATATTTTTTTGACAATACTATATGTAAAAAATTTCAATGCAGGATTCTATTTTCTGAAATTCATAAATGGATAATTAAATTTCATATTTCTATCGAAAGATTCATATGGGTCCTATAAATGGGTCCTATTATTTTTTTTTATCACTACAATGCAATGTAATAATGAATATTCTTATTTTATAGAATTTTGTAAATTCTAAGTTTTATGTTGCATACTGTTTTGTTAACACAATACAGATAACTTAAGTATTAAAAATGTAAACATTTAGTTCTACCAGACAAACTATTCTGACAGTCACAATTTGTATGTGTGTTTCTTTCATTCTGAATCGGTGAATAAAAAAATAATCGTTTATTTACCTGAAGGGGAAAAAGGGAAACAAAACGCAATTGAAAGAACCGATAGAAATTTGCTTAGTAGTGTTATTATAGTTGTTGCAGCTTTAACGAAAATCAATTTACGATGTTTTAAAATAGTGTTTTGATGCTCTTAAAGGAGGTGCATTTAAAATTGAAAATCTTTACTTCAAATATTTATTTTGTTCAACAGAAGAGATCAAAACAACAAAAATGGAGGTCACACAGTCTTATCAAAAAAGTTTCACGAAACTTTTGAATCTTTAAGTGTTTTGAGCTGAAAATTATATTTATGAACCCCAGTCTTTGTTCTCCCATTCCGAGAAAAATGGAGAAATTTCATTTACATAATCGACTCACGGGTAATCGCGAAAGATTTTTTATCGTATCTCTCAGCGCGATTGACTTTTCTATCGTAGCAGGGATAACGGAACAAAAAGTTTTTTTTTTATAAAGAACCCGCGAAGCTATTTATGAAATATTCACACGTTTTTCTAATATTCTGTCGCACTCGATGATCTCTTAAGTTAGCATTGTTCGATGGAGCAGCCGTGATTCCTGATTGATACGACTCTGAATCACGGAATAAAGAGTAATTTATTTAGTATTGTAATCTTATTATTTCTTGTCAGGAAAAAAGACTATAAAGAAGAAAAAAAATGGTACTAAATGTCACCCAATCACGAATCTTAAAGTGGATGCCAAAAGCAGCAGATTTGTTTTGAGTGCATAAAACCTGTGCCTTTTGATAATGTTGCCCCGATTAAATTTCAAACCTTTTTGAGAGTTTTTAAATAAAATACAGCAATTTGTTTCGTCAGTAGAGCTTGTTACGTGGTTTATTTTGCATTTTATAACCGTCTTTGAACAGCCGACCCACTTTTGAGTTTGCGACTACTCATCTTCGACTCGGTAGCCATGAAGTTTTAAACACAATCCAGAAGACAATGGAACCCCTAGATGAAGTATATTGACTTCGTGGAGGACTTTTGTATGAAAATAACAGGCATTTCTGTTACGCGGAGATGAAAACCACGAAAACCTCCCACGGTTCACCTGGCGGCAACGAGACTTTAACCTATGATCTAGATATTTTACGTTAGCACTGTGATCAATGCGAGTTCGTCGGAATTCGTATCGACCCGCTATCTCTGGCCTTAGAACCCGGTTTACCTCATTGGAAAGCGAGTGCTCTATTTACTAAGCCGCCACAGCCCTTAGTGACGTGTTTAGTGAATTAATCTAATAAGAAGATATTGGCATTTTTTTTTTTTTTTTTTTTTTTTTTTTAGATGACACAAGTTAAAAGAAAAATGTGTTCTTTATAGATGCAGAACGTTTTTGAAAATATCTTTTATAAAGCTATAAAAAGTGATAGTTGATCCTCCAATACGGTTTCACATAGTCGTCTACCAGCACCAACTCACTTCTTTGTGGTACACAATAATAGTGGACACATGGTGGTTATCATTTGGAACGTGTCATTTAGCATTGCTGTCAACTAGGCTAATGACCCCGATAATTACAAAATATCGAAATAAAACATTTGTAGTTTATCAAAAAAAGGTCAGTATTTGAGACTTCTATCATAGTGGCAAACTTTTATTAACGATTGGGGTAATTATCTTTACAAAATATTTCATTTTACCTTATATCTGATAAGGAACACAATTTTGAGACTTAGCAAAATCCTCTTATCCAGTCCATAAGCCTAATTATCACGATAATTTCAAAATTCATGAACAAATATTATCTGAATGGAGAGAATGGTGGTGCTTCAATTTGGAAAAGTTTTGGTGTATAAAAAGAGAGCTCACAGAAATGGATTCTTCGAATGATAATAAAAACGAGGGTATTTAATTTCTTGAATTGTTAATGCCTTATTGTTTTTTATTCCGTTTATACTTAGAACAAGAATTGTATATTCCAAGTCGGTCATTTGGGAATAAGTGGTCGGGCAGTAATCACTCGTGAAGCGAAACATTATGTGTATCGCTTTGTTGTTCTCTAACCTATGGAGTACGCCACCAGTCTTTTCGAATGGACTATCACTGTTATTCTGTCAACCACTTCACAGAAAAAGACAGAAGATTACGTTTCGCCTGATGGAACACGAACAAAAAGATAGTCGTCTGCCACGAAAGGAAACGGTCCAGCCTATGCGAGGGAGAGATCCTCTCAGGAAAAGGATTATAGGGTTGTTCGTTATCACTGATATTTACTTCTGTGAAGTAGTTCTTTCCCCCTCTATTTAAATGAGAGAGTTTAGTAGTAAAAATAATAATACTATGGGACTTCCACTAAAATTAAAGTTATTGTGATGAAGTGCAAAAGAGGAAAAAATTGGATGGGTATGCATAGTTGATTGGTTGTTATTTTCTTATTTGCCTGAAATTCTATTTTACGAAAAACAATTTATTTTTTTTATTATCTAAAAAATTATTGACCGTGAATGGTAAAATTTTTTTTTTATATATATATTAAATTTCTAGGTTATTTGTAATAATTATTTTATTATTAATAATATGAACTATAGGGAAGAATGAGGGCACAATGGGCCACCTTTTTTTCTCAGAAATATCAAATATGTTTTGATTGATTTAATTCATTTATCATCGTCGCATTAGAGCAACTTGAGATCCAAAAAGAGGACGAATGATTTGTATGCAAGTTTCAATCATTTCCTGATCACTAAAAACACCTGATAAAAACAATGTAATATTTTATAATCTGTTACTACAGAATCTTCTTAATTATAATTCTTTATTTCATGCACTAATTGTAAATATATTTGTATGAATTCTAAGATCACATACTGAATGTACATCCTTAAATTACTTTTTTATTCATTTTTTTATTTTCTGTAGCTGTTAATCTGTTGCTATGAAATTTCCCATAATTACTTATTTAAAAAACTTTTTCTTGCAAAATTACTTATTTGAGAAAAAAGTTTAAAATGTGTTGTTCTACGTCGAAAAACATTTAACTTAAAAAATTCGCCCTCTGTTTCAGTTAAATAATCAAACGAGGTGTCTATGACAGAGATGCGGAACCCAAATAGTGTTCTACAAAATCCCTGGGTTCCGTAGAAATGTCATTTGTGTTCCGAGATTTAAGACGTTTTTTTTACCCAAACATAATTTTTAAAACCTGTAATTAAATTCATTATGTTCGATAATCCGGTATTTATTTAGTACTTTGATCCTTTTTAAGAAATTATTAAAATCAAATGGGTTTTTTTTCTCCATCCAAGTGAAGTAAAAAGAGCAAAATTTTAAAAATTGCAATAGTAGCTAAAGTCAACAGCAAAGAAATACGTTTTCTCTATAAAAATTTTCAACATATATTGTATTTCTTTTTCGTGTTCATTTCTGAACTATAATTCATCCTGTTTTGTTTTTTTTTCATTTTTAGCTTTCACATCAAAAATTAATTCAGAAACTAGACTAGATGCCGCTTCAACCCTGCAAATTTAACAGTCTGGAGTAAAATCTTATTTTAAATCTATTATTTATAAAACAATGAAAAAAATTCATTCTTCTTATTTTCTTTTTTATAACCAGAGTTGAATAGCCAACACAATACTGCTATCAATGTTCAACACCGTAGCCTTGTACTTTTGAACCCCAGAAGACATGGGTGCATCAAGTATTGGGACATCTTGCTGGAGATGGAAATTTAACCGCATTTGCGTTACACGGAGAGGCGTTTCGTGGATTCTAGTCAAGTCTTGAATTTTCAGCATTATTTTTTTTATAACTTCATTCTCTCAAATGAAAAATTAAAATGTATGTTAAGTGCAGCGTAATCATGAAAAATAATATGTTGTGATCATTAAACTACTTTTAATTAATGAATAAAATATAGACATTGTAGTTTGTAGATAATGATTATTCATTGAAAATTTTGTTGCATTTTGAACATTGTTGCTCTAAGATTCTTTGTTGTCAAGGAAACAAACTCTGAATTACACTTTACTAGTCAAGAAGAAGGATATTTGCGTGTTGTTGTTGAAAAATTGACGGCGTCTGTGCAAATAAGTTTGTTTTGCTACATCAACTTTCTAATTTTTTTTCGTTTTTAAACTATCCTTATCATTACAGTTACAAAAATTATTTTTAGTTCAGCTTATTATTATATAGTATTTACTATAAGTCCCTACCTGAACAAACAATAAGGATTTCGTCCAAAAATAGAACTGTACTGTTATGTTTATATTATGTCTGCTTTCGGGGCCTGTTGCAACAATCCAAGTTCTTGAATCCGAGAACTTGGAGGAATTTATCTCTCCAATAAATTGAATGATTCGTAGACACTATCCAAATTCTTGAATGTTACCGATGGGTCGGATGAAAAACCTGCCCATGCGCGCATTGTTCATATTCAACATTATAAAATCATACTTACAAGAATTCAAAATGACACGGACAACAAAATGACATAATCTGATTTTTGCTTTTTAACGTCACAAAATTTAAGAAGCTGATTGGTTAAGGGAAGAAAAACTTGGATTTAAACTAGAACAAGCTCTATTAACATTCATACTTTCTATTCGTATCTACTTTCATCATACTTGGATCAAGAACTTGGATGATTGTTTACCTGATCCAAGCAAAACAAGTTTCCATCCATTTCAATCAATCTTCGTCCAATCAATTTTGGATCGTAGGCTTTAAGGCTGGGGACTGACCGGTTTTGTCTCCAACCCTTTGATGTTAGTGAATGCTGGACCCACAAAAGCTGAGGTGCAGCAGAGTAAGAAAGATGATAACTACATTCAATTCTGAACAAATGTTTTACGGACACAAAGACAAAAAAAAAAAAAAAAAAAAAAAAAAAACTTTCACCCAAAGACTCCTTCGTAAAAGCACAAAGTCTTATGTTTCATATTTTGTTGAATTGTTAAAGACCCCTTATACAAAATTGCAGGTTTTATATAAAGAAAAAAAATTTCTTTGCCTTTTACATTTAAATGAACCAATAAATTTGTACATTTTCTGTAAGAAATTTTGATCGGTCCCTCAGCAATCCGGGCCCCAAGATAACGTTTTCCCCTCACCGGCCTTGACTGCATCAATTGTAAATTACATTCATAATTTTTCAAATTTGTCATAAAAAATATATACTTTTTTTTTAAAATTCTAGTATTTATAAATTTTTGATAGAGTTAACCTATGTACTCGGTTTTACCCCACTAGAAACGTAAAACCGGGTGATTTGACTTTTATTAAAAAAAATAAAAAATGTTATTATATATATATATATATATATATATATATATATATATATACGGAGATTAATCTCCGGCTTATGCCCTATAGTAATGTGTTAAATAATATTGCTTCCTCGCTGTATATAAGTTTGTAATATTGTTTGTATTAAAATTGCTTAATATAAAGTTTATAATGTTTATAATAAGCACCTCTGATATTTTACAATCCTATCATATTCTCTCTATGGGATGTTGGAGGATGAAATATAGCCAGCTTATCTCCAGGAAAACGACTTTAAGTTTATTCGAGAAGCGAACAAAAATGTAATTGCATAGCAATTACAGGGGGTTGACGAGTGGTAGCGAGCAGGGGGCGGAGCCCTCTAGTATATATATATATATACTTTAAAAATATAGCGGAAAAGATGGTAATATTAATGAAAAGAGGAAAAATTATTAAAACAAAATATTTTTATAAAATATTTAAACAAATTTTATATATATTTAATTTTAGGATATCATTATGCTTAATTTAAATTTATTACCATTCCATATAGAGAGAATGGAGACATTGACTTGATAAATAAATTTATTCCATTTGATATTTATTAATAGGATTAAGTGAACCTTAATTTTCTGATAGATAAGAGTTTTAATCATGAAAGTTATTGCTCTTTTTTTTTTACATTAAGTGATTTTAATGAAGATTAATTGAAACTAAAAATTCAGTTTTTTGAAATTGAATTTAAAATAAAAATAAATCCATTAATTTATTTGTAGCATTAAATTGTTATTTTTAGTAATTTTTAATTATTATTTGTAGTATTAAAATAATTTTAAATTTAATAAGGATTTGCGGAAAGTAAAAAATATTTATTTTTTCTCAAATCAAGACAATCATTTTGAAGATCTTGTTTCAGTCCAGAGCTCTATATAAAGATGATGAATTACCTTTATACCTACATCATCTTCCGAATCTAATTCCATTGAAAGAAAGAAACGCATAGTGTAGTGCTTTGATTATTATTGTATTATTAATCATCATCTACTGTTTTTATGCTGCCTTGCAGATATTTATTGTGATAAATCTTGATCACTAAGAAGTCTCTCGTTTAAGGGATGGCTTTAAATTCTTCGAGGAAGCATCCATGGATTGCTATAGTCGATACGCATTCCACACCCGGCTCACACCGACCTCGGTACTGACGTAAAATATCCTCGGTGGTAGACGGATCCATGGGTTAAAGTCCCTTTCTGTCGGGCTAACCATGGGAAGTTTTCAGGGTTTTCCTCTCCATGTAACGAAAATGTGGTTTAGTTGCATCAAAAAGTCCTCTACGAAAGTAAATTTCTCCCAATACTGGATCGAGGAGTTCCCTTGTCTTTTGGATTGGATTCAAAATTACAAGGCTACGGAGTTGAACATTAGTTGTCGTAAACCCAAAAAATTGGGTCGGCTGTACAACGACGGATGTAATGAAAAATAAAATGTACAAATAAAAAAATGGACCACCCTGAATAACTTTTCATTTAATGATCGGATCGTTTTAGGACACAATCTTAAAGGTTCGAGGGATGATCTCAAATATCCTAATAAATTGGCATATTTTAAAAATTCGTAATTTTAAAAGTCTATTTCTCAAGTACTATTCGACCGATTTCGATCAATTTTTGTATTTTGCCGTGTAAAATTACATTCTTTAAAATGATGTAAAAATACCTTTCAATTAAAAAATTTTCGACTATTATGAAATACAAAAATAAAAAATATTTGCTAAAAGATAATTTTTGCTTGGAATTATTTTTGGATAAACGAATTTTATATAATATTGTGAAAAAATGTTTCAATTCACTTAAAAAGCTCTCGACCCAAGTATTGGACCTAGACCCAATTATTGGAACCAGATTTTCCAGATTGCAACACCCAGATTGCATATTTTGAGGGTCAGAAATTCGAATCCGTCGAAAATAGGTATATTTATTTGGAGAAAGTAAGTTTTTGTGTCTGATTTTGTACCTTAAAACAGTAACTGTAGCTAATTAATTAGTATATTTGTGGTAGCCCCCTATAACCTTTACAATTGAATCCTAGAACGTGAAAATCTGATAAAAAGCTAATTTATGTGGCTCTTTTTTTTATTATTTATTTTTTGTGCACTGTACATTTTTTGCAACTATCTATTATTTCTGTTTATCAAAAATTTAACTTATGATTCTAACTTTTTTTACTGGGGTTTAGCATAAGCACATATATAATTTAAATGCAATTACTTTAGTGAAATATTGCAAAGAACTTTCATAATTTCATTTTCGTTAGAACTAAAGGTTGAAAGAAAAAAATATTCTATGACGTCTTGCACGTACGATAAAATTCATAAATTTATGTTAATGACTTAAAATAACTTTTAATAACTTTTTCTGAAACCGTACTAGCTCAAAGAAAATTAAAAATAAAACGCCTTTTTTAAACTAAAATAAAACTTTTGGATTTAAAAAAAAATATTTTGGACTTGAAAAAATATGAAATATTTACCAATATTAAAATACTACTTAGAATTTAAGCAACATACCATACTCAAACCAATTACCCAGTTTTACACTCATAGGTTCATTAGAAGTCGGGTAATTTTATGCGCCAGGTGGAAAAAAAATTACGAAGGGAGAAAAACAGATTTAAAGACGAAACTTTAAATAAAATACAATTAATAAAATACCTGAGCTTGCAGACAATTCCAATGAAGATTATGGTGTGTTATTTTATGTTCTCATTGAGTGGTTTTCAGTATTTTTGCTGTAACTATAGAAGTTTTTTGAATATTATCTTATACTTGGTGTCAAATTGCTGAAACTAAAACAGGTCATAACACATATGTTTACCGGAAAAGAGAAAATATTGTTTTAAAAAAAGCCATTTGAACTCTTTAAGAATGTCTCTAAATTTTTGAAGTCTGACGCTGTGCTGTTGAAAGCTTTTGTTCTAATGTATGCGTACTCAAAAAAACTTTTGAATTAACAGTCTATGATTTTTAAAAGAATTTTCTTATTTTTTTTAATGAACAAAAGTGTTATTTAACATGATACCCCTTGTAGACAATTCCAATGAGGAAAATAGTGTGCTATTTTCTGTTCTCATTGAGTGGTTTTCAGTATTTTTGCTGTAACTTAAGAAGTTTTTTGAATATTATCTTGTACTTGGTGTCAAATTGCTGAAACTAAAACAGGTCATAACACATATGTTTACCGGAAAAGAGAAAATATTGTTTTAAAAAAAGCCATTTGAACTCTTTAAGAATGTCTCTAAATTTTTGAAGTCTGACGCTGTGCTGTTGAAAGCTTTTGTTCTAATGTATGCGTACTCAAAAAAACTTTTGAATTAACAGTCTATGATTTTTATAAGAATTTTCTTATTTTTTTTAATGAACAAAAGTGTTATTTAACATGATACCCCTTTTAGACAATTCCAATGAGGAAAATAGTGTGCTATTTTCTGTTCTCATTGAGTGGTTTTCAGTATTTTTGCTGTAACATTAGAAGTTTTTTGAATATTATCTTATACTTGGTGTCAAATCGCTCAAATATTTATCTAATATACATTGAATATTTTACTGTCATGTTCCCTATTGCACAAATATTTTACTGGTATTTATCCGATTGATATTGAATATTTATCAGATAGGCATTGTCCGTCTGAAAATGATGACAGAACTATTAGTGTTACCAGGGCCTGATCTAGAATTTCGGGGCTGTAGGTACAGAATTGAGGCCCCACTGGTCCTAGCTTTAATCCAAATTTACTTCTTGTTTACTTACGAAACGTTTTTAGTTATTAAGTACATAAAAAAAATTATGATGTATTAGTAAATTTGAGTTAATATTTCTTTCAATTTTTTTAACTCATATTTCTAATGACAATAATTCTTAAGAAAAAACACAAACAAAAAACCTTTCTAACATTTAGGGAGGGGCAGAGATGAGGGAGCCCTAGTCTCAGACCTTATAATAAATCTGGCACTGAGTGTTTAACTTTTGCTTATACATATGTCATTATTTCTTCAAAGTAGGTTTTGTCAAACAAAATTACTTCATTCATTCATTCATTACTTACTTGATTATTTAAAAAAAAAAAAAAAAAAAAAAACAGTGGATCATTTTTTTTTTTCTCTTCTTTTTCGTAAATTCTTTCTGCAAAAATTTTGTCATCAGTCATTTTTATTTTCCTTCCTTTTGCACTTTCTCATAAATATGTATGAAATGTTTGTACAATCATCGGACATAATCGTAAAATATTTGCTATAAAATAAATAAATATTTGTAAAACATTGTACACATCAAATGTCAAGCATGAAATATATCCATCCTGCATCTTAAAATGAAATTCGCGTGATATTTTAAAATGTCTGATTTTATATGCGCTTTATAATATTTTAAAAAGAAGTTGGGACAATATTATCTTGGAAATTCTTCCAATATTACAAGAATATTATTGAAAATTTCCGCTGAATCTTACTTCACTAAATTTATACGATATTTCAAAAAATGTCTGACTATTGACGCTATAGACGGATGGAAATTTCTCGGAAAAAATATATAAATAACAATTTTATTTATTTTTTTTTTTTACGATATTCACCAAAACTCCTGAATAATGATAAATAAGATGGTATTCAAACTATTCACTGTGAGAAAAATGGTTTATTAACGGCTTTCACCTAATAAGGTTAAACAACCTGAATTTTATCGCACCCACTAGGCTCACCTAATGAAGTTACTTAGTTCCTTACAGCTGGGCACATATTATAGCCTAGAGAACTAATCTGTCATCCTGATGACCGACACAGAACGGTGGTTCGAGTCCTAGCGTTGAAACCACACTATTTCTTCCATTCTCTTCAACTCAAGAAGAGTTTCCTTTGTCTCCAACTTGTGACCCTAGACTATTAGAATACGATAATATCATTTACGCATAGATGACAGCACTATAAAGCTGCTTAACACAAAAAAGTCTAGTATTTCCCATCTCTTAAGATAGGTGAACAATCAGATAAACTAATTAAATCCCTTTTCATGGTTCATTTGATAAAACACTACTCAACCACAATCTAACTTAAATGTCCATAACCAAACGCAAAGCCTAGCTCCAATGTTCAGTTAAATTTCTTTTCTACGGTTTTGTAAGCCTGCTAATTGTAAATCGTTAAAAAAACCGTATAGTTTTGTATTGTAAGCATACTAGTTGTAAACGGTTTCAAAACCGTAAAGGTAAAAAATGCTCTTTACAGTAAACTTCATGGTTCATTTAATGGATATGGACATACGGCTATTTCACTGTTATTTTAGAGTGAAAACTCTAATAGGGTATAATGAACCGAAAAAGATACTGGAATAAATACTTTTTTGGAAAAATTTCCAATATTCGTGTTACTTGAGTTAGATTGTAAATTTGAAATTTAACTCATTTTTCACAAAATGACATTTGAGTTGACCTTAATACAAATAATAGTGCAATAGCAACTTACCTGGACCCTATTACCAATTTTACTATAATTCTAATTCATTAATCTGGCTTTATAAATCTAATTTATAAATCAAAAAATTACTATAATTCTAATTTATTAATCTGGCAACGATATGTTTGTTTTCTCTTCTTCTATGCGAGCTAAAATCGCATTAACTTAGAACTGAAGTTTAAAAATTCATACATTTTCAACAAATTTGTGTTCTAAGCCAAGTTTGTGTTTATTTGAAGTACAGAGAGTAGTGTAGAGTAAAATTACTACGTAGTTTTTTCAAATGGCTTCACGTACAAAAATTAATATTCGCCAGCAAACAATGATTGTGGAATACGTAGAAAACAATCCAGATTAAAATAAAGGAAGCCTTACCGGCATATATAGCGTAATTACCATTATAAATATTAAATACCAAATTATACTATTTAAGACATGTTAATTTGCATCCATCTTGAGGTATCTTTAGATAGATGAAGGTCAACACAGGCGATGGTTAAATCCCCACACATGTATATTTCAAACAATATAGGAAATTCTAATAGCTAACTTTGGTATTTACTTTTTTTTTTTTAGCAAAGATTCTATTGTTTTTTGTATACATTTTTTTCTGTAGTTTCTGTTATCAATTTCCACATGGTTTATAAAATCCGATATTATTCATTTCTACTACTGAATTTCGCCTATGAGTAACACCATTTAAAAATCAATCTAAATTAACTTCTAAATTTCGTTGTCGGGATATGATTGGAAGACCCAAAATCTTTTAAGCCGATGGATGCGTGAGGCGATGTTTTGAATATATCTCGCCAATTGTGTGGCCCCTCGCCAAACGCTAATTGTTTTGTTGTTTTTTGAGTGTTTGTTGTTGTCTATCTCTCGAGTTGTGTGAGTTAGAATTCTTGATAGTGCAAAATAAAAGAGAATAATGAGTTTTAATATTATTCAATCGCAAAGATTCTTCATTTGATCCGTTGCGAGACGGAGATGATTTTGATGTGACGATCGAAGTTTCGTTTTAAAACGTTCGTTTTGCATTCTCTTTCCATTCGATGTATTGTTTGTTGCCCTCAGTTTAAGTAGGGTTTGTGTTAAGAGTGTTTTTTAAACAAATAAAAATGTGCGCGTAAAAGCGATTTAAAATTGATATGTTCGGAGATAGGCGAGAAATTTGACGAAAATGCTACAGTCTCTGATTTAATGGATGTCATTAAAAATAATAAAAAATATAAAAGTGACGCTACCTTAGTTTTGGATATCGCTAATTTAATTATTGAAGAAAGAAAAATGAAGAGGCTTCTATTGTTCAAATCGAAACATTGAAATTAGAACGAATTCAAGCTGAATTAAAATTAGCGGAACTAAGGAAAGAATCGTTAAAAAATGTGGACGAATCTATAAACGAAAAAATAGAATCATTGGATTCTCTAGTTAAAAGTGTTCGGGTTTTAACAGTTAAGATTCCTTCTAAGTCGGAAGACTGGGGACACTTTTTTACATCTTTAGAGAGAGCGTTTGAAATAAAAAGCGTACCAAAATTGTATCGAGCGGAAATTTTGTTAATCTTGTTGGGCGAACGCGCAAATAACATATTGAAATATGTTCAGGGTAATGATATTTCAGATTACGAAAAATTAAAATCGATTGTTCTGAAGCAATATGAGCCTACTGCTCAAGTGTGCTTAGAAAATTTTCGGAAAGCATTTAGACAAGCAAATGAGTCCCATACGCAATTTACTGCAAGGCTTACAACAGCTTGGGAATATTACTTAAAAATGAGAAATGTTAAGACTTTCGAGGAATTAAAACAGTTAATTATTTCGGATAAGCTTTTTTCAACATTAGACCGTGAAACTTCTATGCATATTAGCATAAAAATAGGGGAAGGCTGGATGTTGCCAACAGAAATGGCCCAAAATTGTGACGTGTTCTACCAGTCAAAAAACAAACCTGTAGGTGAAGTGTCAAATAACTTTAAGTGCTCTCGTTCTAATCAAAGAGGGACGAACGTTAGGTCATTTTTTTCGGGAATTAGATCAACTGGGAATAAGGATTTTAAATGTAGTCTGTGTAAAAACGAATCACATAATTTATACCAATGTCCGATCTATGAGAAAAAGTCAGTTCCAGAAAGACTGGAGATAGTTAAATAAAATAAACTTTGTTTTAACTGTTAAGGAAAACATAGCGTAAAAATTTGTAGATCAAAGTTTTCGTGTCAGGAATGTCAAAAAAGACATCATAACTCGATCCATTTTCAGAGAGATTTTGTGGGTTTTGAGGGGGAAATTGACAATAGCAGTTTGAGGAGGTTTGCTGAAGGTCAGAACAACAATTGCAATGGCGCAGACAGTAGAGGTTTAGATGTACATGCCAGAGTTTTTTCTTCTGAACGCGTAGCTCAAACACAGAATAATTCAGAGGTGATTAATTGCGCGGCTAAAGTTGAAAATCGTTCGACGACTGTTCTTTTGAGTACTGCACAAGCATCAATTAAAAATAAATCGGGTAATTTTGTGGGAGTTAGAGTTCTATTGGACAATGGTTCCATGAGCCATTTTGTGAGCCAAAAATGCGTAGAAGCGTGCGGCCTTACCAAAAAGGAAACTAATTTAAGAGTATCTTGTTTAGGAAATGTCACCTTACCATTGCAGGGATCTGTAACAGCAACTATTGCGAACAAAGAGGGAACATTTATTCGTGACCTTGAATTTTTAGTTGTAGAGCGTATTACCGATAGGATTCCTTCGTCGCCAATGAATATTCAAATTGAGGGTATGGCGCACATACGATTAGCGGATCCGATCTTCAACGTACCGTTAGAGGTTGATATGCTTTTGGGAGCCCCAATATTTTACGAGTTATTAAGACCAGGGCAAATATATCCTCCAAACTCGGAATTAATTCTACAAAATAGTGTGTTCAGTTATATTACCTCGGGGAGAATAAATATTAACATTGAGACCAAATTACATTGCGGGTTAGTTCGAGAAGATAATTTAAAGGCAACTTTACACAAATTTTGGGAAATCGAGGAGGTAGAGCCCAAAGTAAATAATTTTAAAAGTAAAGAAAACGAAATATGTGAGAATCATTTTCAGAATGCGCATGCGAGAAAGGAGGATGGTAGATACCTAGTCCAAATGCCTTTTGAAGAGGATCCGAGTGTTTTAGGAGATTCTAAGGCAATTGCGCTTAAGAGATTAGACTCTTTGTGGAACAGATTGGTAAAAGCTCCCGAGTATTTAAGTCTGTACAAAAACTTTATTAATGAGTATGAAAAATTGGGTCATATGAGTGAGGTGATAGAGGGGGACGAACCCGAAGTTACATATTTCATGCCACACCATGGGGTGTATAGACCAGAAAAAACTTCCACAAAATTAAGGGTGGTTTTTAACGCGTCTACTGAAACAAATAAGGGTAACTCATTGAATTCAATTCATTTAAATGGAGGTGTAATAAAAAGAGATCTATATGATCACATGCTGAACTTTAGGAAGTATAGATATGCATTCACAGCGGATATCCAAAAAATGTACCGCATGATCGAAATAGATAAAAATCAAAGAAAATTGCAGCGCATTTTATGGAAAGAGAGTGCAAACGCGCCGATCAAACTCTATGAGTTAAATACCGTCACGTATGGCACAGTAAGTGCCCCGTTTTCTCGCAATGAGGACTCTTCAACAAATCGCGGATGATGAAGGCCCTAACTTTCCTTTAGCTGAGTCGGTTATACGGAATAATTTTTACATGGACGACGTGTTAGCTGGGGCTGAGACATGGAGTGAAGTACAAGACTTGAAACATGAACTGACACGCGCGCTTCAAGCTGCTGGAATGCAGCTACACAAATTTTGTAGCAACTGCCCATCGTTTCAAGCGGGCTCCGATAAGGACTGTTCCTTCTCTGACAGAGAAGAGATCAAGACGTTAGGTGTTCTGTGGAACTGCACTCAAGATAAGTTCGTGTTCAAAACTGACCCTCAAGACAGTGCTTACACAAAACGTCAAGTGTTGTCTACGTTCGCAAGAATCTTTGATCCCCTCGGATTAGTCGGTCCCGTGATAGCTAAGGCAAAAAATTTTATGCAGAGTTTGTGGTTTCTGAAAATTGATTGGGGAGACTTGTTACCTGAGAAGGAAGCCCGAGATTGGAACAGATTCCTTACGTCTTTAAGGACTTCAACCGTGGAGATTCCGAGACCCATCTTCCTTCCAGAGGCTGTCTGCATTCAACTGCATGACTTTGCAGACGCGAGTGCTAAATGCTATGGAGCTGTCGTTTATGTCAAAACTAAGAATTCCGCCTCTGACACATTGATTCGGCTGGTCTCCAGCAAGTCCAGGTGTGCTACGGTAAAGATCGTCACAATTCCCAGGTTAAAACTGTCCGCTGCTTTACTTTTGGCAAAACTAATGAGAAGAGTTCAGAAAACTCTGAATTTGCTTAACTCTAACGTGTTTTTTTGGTCCGATTCTATGATTTTTCTTTTGTGGATTCTGAAAGAACCGTCACAACTCAAGACGTTTGTGGCCAACAGGGTCGCAACAATCCAGGACTTGACGTCACCGCATCAGTGGAGACATATTCCCACGGACCAGAATCCAGCAGACTTGGTGTCCAGAGGGCTTGACCCAGACAAGCTCTCGCATAACTCCTTGTGGTTCGATGGTCCACCGTTCTTGAAGGATGATGAGTACCCTTCAAAATTGATTGCTCCTCCAATTCAACGAGATAACTTTGATAACTTTAATAGTGAACTTAAAATTGACTTTAAAGTTTTGGATTGCTTTACCATAACAGTTAACTCTTTTATTGATGATTTACTAAAGTTTTGTAGCAAATATCTTAAGTTAATATATGTATTAAGTTTTGTTTGCAGATTCGTTCGAAATTGTCGGACCTCCCAGAAAAAGAGTGGCCCACTTGACTCAGAGGAGCTTCAAAGATCTGAAACATACCTCATAAGATTTATTCAAGGTGTTGATTTTCAGAGAGAAATCAAGGACCTTCAAGGGACAGTTATGGTATCAAAGAACAGCAAGATAAAAGCTCTCCATCCTTTCTTAGATGAAAACGGTGTTTTACGAGTTGGAGGTAGGCTTTCAAATAGTGATTTAAATTTTAACTCAAAATTTCCTATCTTGCTGCCTTCTAATCATAAGGTGACAAAATTAATTATTGTGTATTTTCATAAAAAGTACTTGCATGCCGGTTCACAGGCATTGTTACATGAGATTAGACAAAAAGTTTGGCCATTAAGTGGTCGTTTCTTATGCAGAAAAATAGTACATGAGTGCCTTGTTTGTTTTAGAGCCAAATCAATTGTGACCTCCCAATTGATGGGCAACCTGCCACGAGATAGAGTCGTGCAGGACAACCCTTTTAATTGCTCTGGGGTAGATTTTTGTGGTCCATTCATGATTAAGTACCCAAATCAAAGAAAAGGCACTCTGCAAAAAATCTATGTTTGTATTTTTGTATGTTTTTCAACCAAATGTGTTCATATTGAAATCGTAAAAGACTTGACGTCCGCAGCCCTTATAACTACTTTAAAACGATTTTTTGCCAGAAGGGGCAAGTCCGCAAAAATTTACTCGGACAATGCAAAAAATTTTGTCGGTGCAGATACTGAGATTAAAAGGTTAATGAACGTGGTGTTTAGACAAGATAGCTAATTTTCTGGTTACTTGTCTTCCGAGGTAATTGAATGGAGATTTATCCCTCCGTGAGCACCCTCTTTTGGGGGTTTGTGGGAAGCGGCAGTCAAGTCTTTCAAATATCATTTCAAAAGAGTTGTAGGTGGTTTAAATTTAACATATGAAGAATTTTTAACTGTCAGTGTACAAATTGAGGGTGTTTTAAACTCTAGACCTCTTTGTCCCTTGTCCAGTGATGCAGATGATTTCAATGTCTTAACTCCAGCACACTTTATTATCGGCAGGTCTATGAGTACTATTGTTGAACCAAGTTTAATTGGTCTAAATAAAAATTGCCTGAAAAAATGGCAAAGAGTTACATTGGTAGTTCAATTGTTGTGGAAAAAGTGGAGCCGTAGTTACTTAAGTGGACTACAACAAAGAAATAAATGGTATTTCCAAAAAGATAATGTTATGGTCGGGGACCTTGTTGTTCTGATTGAAGACAACATGCCCACTTATAAATGGCCATTAGGTCGTATTATTGAATTGTATAAAGGTGACGATAATCTGGTTAGGGTAGTAAGGGGGAAAACCCAATCTGGAATTTATAAAAGAGCTATTTCTAGAGTGCGCATTCTACCTAAACCTAATTAAGAGAGTAACTTGTAAATTGATGCATGTCAATATTTAGCCAAACAATGTAAATCTTTGTAAGTGCCGAGATTATTGTTTGAGTGATTATTTTTCATGTTAGTTTATGATCTTTAAACAAATGTTTTGTTTTTTTGGTGTTAATTTTTCATGAAACCCTTTTGTGAGGGATTTCATGGTGGGGAGAATGTATGCGTGTGGCGATGTTTGGAATATATCTCGCCAATTGTGTGGCCCTTCGCCAAACTTTCTCTCTCGCTAATTGTTTTGTTGTTTTTTGAGTGTGTGCTTTGTTTGTTGTTGTCTATTTCTTAAATCTCGAGTTGTGTGAGTTAGAATTCTTGATAGTGCAAAATAAAAGAGAAGTTACAGTCCTAGAGTTGTGTCTGAACTTTAATGAGTGTTAATATATTACAATTCGAACCAGCGCAAAGATTATTCAGATCTTTCTCTTAATAGTGTTTCGATCACTCTCTTCAACATTAGCTAGCTGTATGACGGAAAGCAGCGCCATTTTGATAACTAAAATAAACAAACTCTTATCGGAATCTAGATTTCGCTTACTCTTAAACCTCTCGGATTCGTAATAATTTCACATCGGAATTGCGGAATCAAGAGCTCGTAATACGGCTTAACTGACATTCACGGATTTATGACGTCACAAGAGCTTCATTTCGATCGGAATTAGATTCCGTGAAGCTGGTAATGTGGCCCTCACAGAGGAGTCTTTTTGTAATTCTGAAAGTTTCAAACTCATCTACTGCATTAACAAATTGTTCTAACACTTTTTAATATGTTACAATTCATGTTTTTATTTTTTTTTTTTTTTTGTTCATTTCAATCATTTCTGTAAACAAAAGAAGGGCTAATAATTATTTTACAAGAGAGAGAGTTTTTAAGAATTTGAATAAATGTTCCATCCGTTTTTCAGACTAATTTCGATGAGTGTAATAGTTTCGATTGACTATTTCATTTTTGCGTGATTTTTCGAGATGAAATCACGTTTGAAAAGAATCACGTTTGGAAGAATCGTCGTAGAATTCGTATTTTTTTCCATCGTTGAGACAAAGATTGAGATCAGATGTTCCGAAGCGGGAATCGAATCTGAGAGCTTCTTGGCATGAGGCCAACTCTTTAACCGCCATACATCTGTCATACCTGTCATCATCTTTTTCAATGAATTAAATTTTTTGTTGCTGCTTTAATACCGAAGTTTCTCATATTCAGAAGGAAAAAAAAAAAGTACCCAAGAAGTACAATCTGTATCATAAGTTACAGATTTTATTTATTATCAGAAAAAAAATTTTCTTTTTTTCTGTAGTCTTAGAGAATATAAATTTTCTGTCAGAAAGTTAGAGAATTATTATGATTTTTAACAGGAAATGGTCGAAAATATAACGGAAAAGGGTCGAAATTTTGAATGCAATTTCTTCTCATCACAGCACAGACACGAAAGAGAGTCATGTAAAATGAGGTGAAATATATTTTGATTTTAAACATTGATTTTTTAGAGCTTTTCTTCTCAAGGTGGGCTTACTTTTTTATATAAATGAGAGTCCCGTATCCCTTGTGAACTTATTCCCGAATAATTTGTTTAATATCCCTTTTACTATGACGTTAGACTTAGTACGTGGCATCTTTTGATTTCCTTACATTCAGCGCTTAGTAACTTTTGTGTTCGGAATTGTATTATTATCAATTTTTGAGGCCTTACTCTGTAGTAGTTCAGTTAAGATAAATATTGCAGTTAGCGCATGAACATTCTCTCAGATGCAAGTTAGGTTAGAATGAGTCAGTTCCCCGACACGGAGCTTTTGGAGACAGCTCTAAATTGTTCAGACGGGGCCGTTCGAAAAAAAAAAAAAAAAAAAAAAAAAAAAACTGAATAGTTTATTCGATTTTCATAAGAGAAGAGTAGATAAATTATTTTCTTGTCTTTTTGTTACGAAGGAACGATTTTGTGAGGAATTCAAAATGTTTAGTTGAGTACAAAACATTTCAATTAAAATGTTTAGTTGAGTACAAAATAATTCCTAACGCTGCACCGACAAAATTTTTTGTCCCTTTTTTATCAAAATAAAAATTCATGTAAAATACGCATTTAGAAATTGAGAATTTGATGGGTACCTTTAAAATAGAAGGATCAAACCATAGTAAGTAGGAATGTTTCTCAAGTTCTTTAAAAATCATGACTTTTATTTTGTCTTTCTTTTAGATTTTAACTTTTTTTATTGTAGTTTAATTTTCGGAAAGAAATATTTAAAATATTGAAAAAAGAATTATTATTAAATAAATAATAATGACGTCATGTGTATGTTGTTGTAGTTCATTTACGTCGCACTAGAGATGTACAATGGGCTATTTTATTTTATTTTATAACCGTCGTTGAACAGCCGACCCAATTTCATGGGTTTACGACTACTAATGTTCAACTCCGTAGCCTTGTAATTTTGAACCAATCCAGAAGACAAGGAAACTCCTGGATCAGTACCCCCAGAGGTATTGATTTGTTATGGGAACATGGAGGACTTTGAGACTCGACAGATTTAACGTGCATCAGTCACCATTTACTACACGGGGAGTCTTCGGCCGGCGAGGATCGAACCCACGACCTCTTGGATATGGGCCCAGCGCCCTACCGACCAGGCTATCCCGGCCCCCTACAATGGGCTATTGGCGACAGTCTGGCCGAAGACATGCCATCACAATTTTGATCCTCTGCAGAGGTGATGGCTCACACCGCACTACCTCGGTCCCCACGCAGACTGATCCAAGTGGTCACCCACCCGCACACTGACCGCAGTCAGTGATGCTTGACTTCGGTGATCTGCTGGGAACCGTGTCTTAACGATGAGTCCACTGCGGAACTGACGTCATGTGAAAATAATGAATTGGATTAATTGAAAATTCAACCGTAAACTTCTCCAAAGTTGAAGAAAATTGGAGAGGAAACAAAAAGCTCCATGCCGTGGAACAGGCTCAATGCTCCTTTACAGATGTTTTACCAGCCAATGGTATGAAGACAACATGAAAAAAAATTTATTTGCGGCTGAGACATGTGCTAACAACATGACTTAGTTCTTTTATTGGTTTTATATGTTACTGTATGAAATTTTTTTAAAATAATTGCATTTAACTTTTTATGTTTTTACGAACAAAAAAAAAAAAAAAACAAAAAAAAAAAGAAACAAAAAAACAAAAAAAAAAGAGAGAGAAAGAAACATGCATGATAAACATAATCTTTATGTTCTCGTTGTATATTTATGAACTCATAGCATGCATTTTAACTATCTTAGATAGGAATATCTCTCAAACTTAAACTTGTGTTTAATTCAGATTGTGTCTTCCACAATCTTTCCTCCAATCATTACACGCTGTTACATGATGCACATTTTTAAATCTGACACATGAGCCATTGTATATATATTTATTTGAAATAAGCTGGATGCCTTATTATATTTTCCTAACCTGTAGATTTGCCATCTAAAATTCCTTAGCGTAGAATTATTTTTCATGAGTTAATAGTTCTGTCAGCGCCAGCGGTATCTTAGACATAAATACTGAATCGTATCATTCTGGAAAAAAAAGCACCAAGCCTATTTTGTAAATCGAACTTTGATATTGTTTTGATTATAACCATTAGAGATACCTACGTGATCATTCGAGATTTCTAATTTGATAACCCTAATGTCTCAATTTTCCATTGACATGTCAGAAATCAAAAATGTCTATCCTTTGTTATAGAATTATGGTCAACTGAACGAATTTTTTACACGAGTGTTAAACATCACGGTTAGTTTATACTTTTGTTTCAAATTATTTATTTATTACATAATAATGTTAGATGTTAAAATATGTGTCAAAAATAGAGTTGAGAGATTACAGTCGACACATCTCGCATTAAATCAACCCGCATCGCATTAAATCTTTCTTTTTTATTGTATAATTGCTCAAAACTATCACTTCTTATAAATTATTTTTAAGGAAAAAAAAGGAAAAATAGAGTAGATAAAATTTTTTATTTTTCAGAATATACTATATGAAATATAACCAGTCTAATAAAATCGGACGAAAATTCAGATGTGCAAGCTTCAACCATAGTTGAAAACATGGTTTTGCGTAAGGCGCATTTGAAATATTAAATTACAAGGCAAGCTAGGGGATTAGCTCACCGCGCAAAAAAGACAAAATAGGAAAAAGGAATAAAATTCCGATTTAGAAATTTTAAGCGAATTGTAAAAACATTATATTCAAATCTAGACTATAAAAATATGTTTATTAACAAAAATAAATAAACTTCTATCAAAGTTCAGTATTAGTAAAGGCCCTTGATATAAACCCTAGCTCAATCTTTTTTTGTTTCGTATGTGTTCAAAAAAGGAAGAAGAAAAAATATTATGTTATATCCGTAGGGTCATTTAAAACAGTTTTCGCATATCTATACAGAATACCTAAAAGAGAGAAGATTTTTTTCTTCTTTTTTAACCCACTGGCGGTTAAGGAAATGGGCGAAATTGGGAGAAAGTTTCTCCCCTACACACAGTTCCCCTATCTATTAACATTGGAAAACCGGTTTTGCTATGCAGAGAAGACTGCAGGTTAAAATACGACTTTCTATGCGCAGAACCGGCAGTGGGTTTAAAGCGAAAGAAGGCACCCCAAGACGATCGAGGTACCGAATTGAGATCATGTCTGTGTGATCTTGGGCTGGTGCAGTCAGGAAGGTTCGTTACATATAGAAATACCGTTGGATGTGAAGGGAGAAATGTGAAGCGATCCGAAAGTGGTTAAGTAGCAAGAAAATGGCAGTTTCTTACTATACAGCAGTACTGAAAATCACCGTAGTTAGTAGTTGGTTATTAGTTAAATTTTACAAAAGCTGTAGAATCTAAAAAAGAATAAATAAACAAAATAAAAAAATACATTTTTTTGGACTAACGAAAACACTTAAACTTTTCTATATTTTTGTTGTTCTTTAAATTATCTTTATGTTTAATAGATACATGTTAAAAAGATTTTATAATTAATATATTACATATATTTGATGATTGGTATTCATATTTTTAAGTTGAGAGGATAATAAATACAAACAGTTGTTATTTCTTATTGTTGTTGCAACATAAATGCTTTTCTACTTAAATAAATACACTTTTTTTTTTCTGTTACTAGCAGGATTTATCATAACAATATTTAGTTGCATTTTTTTAAACAATTAGTTGTGCGTAAAGATGTAAATGATCGTAAGTCTTTAGTTTTAGAACTATAAAAGAATCAGTCTTCCCGATGAGCAGACCTAGTGCGTTCTCCAGAAGTGGTATCCACTCTTTCAGGACCACCACAATGGGTGAGATACCGTTGGTCATGTTAATTTGGACGTCTAGTTTCTGCCACACTAGATGGCAGCACCAAGACTCTATTTGGATGCTTAAGTGCATTAGGAATTCAATTTTGTCGGAAATGCCAGGAGCCAATAAGGCACTCCAGGGATCTTTTACATGCCGCATAATCATACGACATGGCCGCTGAGGATTTTCTGGTGATTTTCTGGACACCGAAAATCCGGTGTCTGGGCCGGGGATCGAACCGGCAGACTTGGGCTCAGAAGGCCGACGACAAACCAACTGTGCCACCCAGCCACAATAAAAGAATAGAATGAGTAAAACTGGTTGAAAATTTATATAATTAAAGTTAATACAGTAGTTTGACTAGTAAGTTTGCATATTTTTTTGTACCGAGTTTTTTAGCAAATTAGGCATGTAAAGCCCTTTCCTCACTTTATGTAACATTACTTAAAGAGAGAAATAATAATAACAGACTTTGAAAACGTGACTTTACCGAGATATCCAAACAGAATCATTAAGAAACAGGGGGGTTGTGAGCTACAGCTTAATTTACAACTTAATTTACACTATAAATTAGAATAAATAAGATTTAAAATGTTTTTATTTTCTTTGAAAAAATACAAATTTTTTATTTTCATTTTATAATAGCTTAGTAATCTAATGATAAACAGCAAATCTAACTGACAATTTAATTTTTTTAATTCATTATTTATATCACAGAAGCAACTTCTTTTTCTCTCGTAAATATTTAAACTGTCTGAAATTTTCGAAGTACATCAACATTTAAAACGCCTAACTTTTTTTCCCTTCAAATTTCGATTCCTAATATTTATTTCTGTTTCGTGACAACTGTTAATTCTTTTAAAGACTACGTCTATTTCTTTTCCTTTTTTATCACTTTAGAAGACTACAAAAAAGTAACTAAAATATCGCACTCAATTAACGAAGAATGTTTTGAAAAATGAAACTCAATGTGAAGTGCATTAATTTCGTTATTCTGTTGAATATTTGAATAGAGAAATCTTTGAGAGAGAATCAGTAATTTAAAATGTAAACGGAAAAAAAACAACTTTTTTTTCATTATTATTATTATTTTATTTTACTTGTACTGATTATTACCTCTCGTACTTCCCTTTTCCTGTCTCTTGAGAACATAATTTGAGTTGTATCTTCACTCCGTGCCGATTTAAATTTTTAGTAATATGAATAATGAATACGAGCCTTAATGCAAAATAGAAACACCTAAGAAACTTCCCAGCGATGTGGTTTAATTTATTGAAAAATTCCAAAAACTTAACGAATATGAATGTTGCCATTCTGAAGAGGGTAATAAAGCGAAAGCGACAAAAGAAAACAATAATGAATACTTTTCACTTATAAATGATGATCGTTTTCACTTTTTTCTTCTTCTATTTTATCTTGTTCGGATTCGCATAATAGTAACTAAATATGATTTCAAACTGAAAAAGAAATACATTCCCAATGCAAATTTTACGTCTTCCGTTGCAATTTAGTTTATTTGGTCCGAAACGGTTCAGCAGACGATCAATCAAGATTGTGGCAAAATTCGAATAGCAAGAGAACAACCGTACTTATGGCATGCATTATTCATGTTCTTACTATCGCAGTTCGTGTTTATGTATGCAAATCTGAGGGAACCAAGATGTTTATTAAATTATCACCGCCGCTCGTTATTGCCGCTAACGCTTCCGACCAAGAGCAAATGATTTATGCTAAGTAATCTTACCAGTGGAATATCATCGCTTGCAGTAATTCCGACTTTTAAAACGGTGTACGGTAATGATAGAAATGGACGCTAACGAAGAACAGTGGCATTTAATATGGGAGGCTTTTCTCATACGCTACTCCACATTTATGTTTGGTAACTCCGCTTAGTCAAAAAGATATCGCCATTTTGTACCACTTAGTAACACAAATACAGTAATCATATTTTCGCTCCTTCAACTGTTTACAAAAATTTAACAGTAATTTATTTTTAATTAACTATACGAGGTCTCTTCATGTTTTTTCATAACATTCAACTCTTACGATTCAACAAGACTTTTCATAATTCGTCTGGCAGTACTACTCTTTCATCTCCTTAATATTTAACCTGATACCTGCTTTTAGCACCTTAAAAAAATATTGTTCAACTCTTTAATATTACTACGCCTTACTTTCAGTCTTCTAGTGGCATTTTTATTTTATTTGTTTTCAAATCGCGTCAAAATAGCAATACTTCCATTCTAAATCTGTGTAGCGCTGGCTGCGGTAAAATACTAAATAAGGGAAGAACTTATCGTTTTCTTTTATAACTTCTTATTGAATTAATAAATTTTTTTTCAATAGCTTGGTTATTTGTTTTTTCTTTCTTATTTTTTATAAAATACTTGGATTTTTTTCCCTTTCAGTATCCGTTGATAGATTGATTTATTTTATCTAAGGAAATCAAGTGTCTTGGCATGTAAAGTAAATAATGATTTGATTTAAATATTTTAATATCTTTTATTTTTCTTCTTCTCTAATACACTTCTATGTTGAGAAAATATTTCTATGCATGATAAGGGAGAAATCATTAAAGTTGGAAAACGCTGGCATGCTTCTAGAGCTCAAAAACGCCATTCCTATTCACATAACACTAGACGAGAATGAGGAAAACAAATTAGATTTTTTTTTTTAAAAAGAAAAAATAAGAAAAGAAAAGTGCAAAGTTGCCAATGAAAATATGGAAAATTCAGTAAAGTTGAAAAACAAAATAAGAAAAACTGTGGTAGTCGAGGGAAACAACTGTTCAAAAGGACAAATCAGGGTTGGATGCATTTAAAAGCCTGTATTGAGGGTTGGTAATGAATTCATGTCTTTGGAAAGGAATTGACATTCATATCAATGAAACAAGATTCCAGAGCTTTAAGATGAGCTGATGCGACAGCGGTGGGAAGGAAATACGGCGTTATTGAAATTAAATTTAGGCCTGAAGTTCCAATAATGTGTGGCGGCTATAGATGGTCGAATTATGGACATATTTGCACTCAATTAAAAAAATAACAAATGACTTTGAAATGACTTTTGAAAGAAAAAAAAATAGCAAATGACTTGCAGTGAGCCGCGATGGCTCAGGGGATAGAGCGCTCGCCTTCCAATGAGGTGAACCGCGTTCGATCCCGGCGAGGGGTGGTCGATATTACTTTCGCATCCGGCTTGCACCGACCACAGTGCTGACGTGAAATATCCTTAGTGGTAGACGGATCATGGGTTTGAGTCCCCTTGCCGCCAGACTACCCGTGGAAGGTTCTCGTGGTCTTCCCCTCCATGCAACGCAAATGCTGGTTAGTAACCTCAGAAAGGCAAATTTCTCCCACTACTTGATCCAGGAGTTTCCTTGTCTTCTGGATTGGGTTCAAAATGACAAGGCTACGGAGTTGGTAGTCGTAAACCCAAAAATTGAATCAACGACGGTAATAAAATGACCTTCAGTGAGTTTTACAGTCGTAACAATAAAATGGCTTTATCTAAATAAATCCCAATATGATCTTTTTAAACTAATATTTTA
The DNA here is from genome assembly GCA_949128135.1 of Parasteatoda lunata. Taxonomy (NCBI): domain Eukaryota; kingdom Metazoa; phylum Arthropoda; class Arachnida; order Araneae; family Theridiidae; genus Parasteatoda; species Parasteatoda lunata. The sequence continues at coordinate 3,667,559 of OX421973.1, forward strand.
CACTCTAGTTGTTTATTATTATTTATTTATTTAGCTTTATAGTTGGGAGTTCAAGACGAAGATGACCTCCCACATATGTAACCTATAACGTCAGCTAATCTTTATCAGCACAATTTTTTTTTTTAAAGTTTCCTCGCATAAGTTAGAATGTTAATTAACGATAAGTTAATAAAATACAGAGTCGTCGAATGAGTTGAAATATAATTTTTTTCTCGTCTTTTACTTAGATTTATTATTTGTTTACATATTTTATTATAACCACATTTTTGTGTACTTTGCAACTTCGATGCATAATTAGTTTGTTTATGTTCCACATGGTTTCTTGTGCGTCTTTGTATAAATGTATCGTGAAAGAATTGAAATCTTTGAGAAAGATTCTTTGTGAAAGAATGTGTCACTTAAGAGAATTGATACTGGACGAACTTGGCTTACTCGAAATAGAATGTAAAAAACAGTTGTTAACGTAAACAAACGCTACGTTTCACCCACCGATCAGGATCGAGATACCCAGACTACGGCATTTGCAAGTATCCCGTTGCAAATAAATATATTCCGGCCATTAATATTTTACAGAAAGGGGAATGTGAACTGACATTATGTAAAACGAAAATGTATGAATAGTTTCTATAAGGAAAAAAAAAAAAATTTAAAATGGACTTTAAAATCATTATTAATTTTATTAAATAAACTTAAACAATATGGGTATTATTTTTTTAATTCTTTGTGCACAAATACATACTTTTTCTGAATAAAAATACCCAATTTATAAAGAGATATTATTATTATTATTTTAATTTTTCATAAACTTGTCATTTTTCATTAAATTTATAAATAAGTTTTTATTTATTATTTTTGTAAGAAAAGAAAAGAAAATATATTAAACTTATTTTACTAAATCCTTCAAATCCTTGTGAAAAAAAAATATGTTAAAAACAATAATATTAAATAAATAAATGCAGGGAACGAGAATTTTAATTGGTATTATTCTGTTTCGGGGGTCTGCGAAAATTATTTTACCACAGTATCTACATTTGTATATTAAGTGATTATTATTACCCATAACGAATTAATCGGCGTCAATAATATTTAGGCGACTTTCTTTTCCCAAACGGAACAGAATCACTTCATTCTCAATTTTTAAGGCTTTTATGGAAGTTAGTGAAGTTTATTACACTCAACTCTAATAATAGTCCTTATTTTTTATTTCTTCTAGTGTTCCTGTATGTATACAATGATTGAAAACTGCAATGTTTATTCTCTAAGACTCGGTGAATTTTGTGATTTTTAGAGAAATACTTTAATTTTTTTAAATTTAATTAATTTTTTTAAACACTTAACAACGCTGAAAAAAAGAGTATTTAAATTTTCTGCTCCCGGTTAACCGAAAAGTACAGAATTATCTTTCAAAAATTTATCTTTGAGTAATTTTTGAAATATCCTCAATTAAATATTTAGATGTTTACTCTGCTATTAAATTCTTAAAATTTTCAATTTTAACTCCCACTGATAAAGCTAATAACAACCATGCTATTTTTCGTGAAAAAAATTATTTTTTCATCTCTTTTATAAAAAATTATGGAGTAACAAAGATATAACTTGCAAAAAAATACGTTGAGAGTTGTAGCCTTTTTTACAAACCATTGAAGATCAAAAACACAATATTACAGAATTTCTTTATCTAGTTGTTAATTTCAAAAAATATCTTCTGTATTTTGGATCTTTACTTGGAGATTCTCTTCTTATTTAATTAAATCTGCCATTTCATTTTCAAATTATCTTATCTTAATCATGATAAATATTTTTGAAGAATAATTCACACAAAATGGACGAATTTAGGTTTAGGGAAAACTTCTACGCTAAATGAGTAAGTACATTTTAAATCTTGATTCAAATCAGATACTATAGATGCAGTTTGAAATCGGATTTTTAGATGCTAACTTCGTAAAAAAAAACAATTATAATTATTGTGAAACTGTTGCTTAAAATTCATATAATTTCTGTTCAGATTGACCAGAGTTGAAATATAGGCGGATTAAAAATTAAAAAAATCTGAACTTTGAATGTTTATTTCACAAAGCCAATACTACCAACAGGACATCAATAAGGAAATTATGCACATTAAGAGTAAACATTTAAGATAGTAAAAAAGAAAAGAAAAAAGTAACGGAAAATAAAGAAAAGCTATCAAAATCTTGCTAACACATTATGGACAACAATCATTAACAATTTGGGATTAGAAACCTGTTTGATTTACTGATTAAGTTGAATTATGTTTCGTATAGTTGGCTTTTGTTCCACCCTCTTTCATTTCCATCGATAATCAAACTGGTTTCGGTTTTCTAAATTTTTTTTTTACTTTGATTGAACTCGATAATTATTCGTCCTATTTTGTTAAAGTTTTTATCTTTTCACGCTCGAATGCGGGTATTGCACATATTTTTTAACACCATCTCGAGTAGGGATTCTACAAAGATGAATTAAGAGTGATGATTGCAAAATCCATTTATACAAACAGTTAAATTTCAAAATTTAGGATTTCGTTTGTTAACCATAAAAAAGGGACACGTGTTATCCATAAAAATGACAATTTTTTTGGAGTCAGCGTCCACTTTAAAACAAATTGGACAATTTAAAAAATAAACTTACATCAAATGTATTTCGAAATCGGCATTTAATGTCTGTTGAAATCCATTTCCCAAAAGTCAAAGCATTTTAATAAGAAATAAAATATCCTATCATTTTATCAACCCTCCCCCTCTATATTTTTCCTTCCCCTCCCCTCCCTATTCACGTCGGTTTCCTTTGAAGTCAGCACTCGATGGTCCATTTTGCGTAGGAGGGAAATTCTCTTGGGAGAAAACCAAAACGACAGTTTGTGCGACAGAGAAAATACCTGAAATCCCTTACAAAATTCTAGCAGCGACATCGTTGTCCATGTATAGGTAAACGGATGTAATTAATGATTTATTTATTTAAAAGCTCTATGCTTAGTGGAAAATCTGCCATTCTTAATTCTCCGCTCTGGGACTTCCATTTCAAATGTCGATTTTGTAAATTGTTAATGGCGCCTAAGTGCAATGATTCTACAATAGCTTCTGCAATCTTGTAATCTGTGCATTATGATGCAAATTAACTTGAATACTAAATTGCTCAATTTTTACTAATGTCTTTATTTCATCTTATTTCCTAAGTAGATTTCCTTTTCATTCAATCAAGCAACTATGGCGATTCACCGATTTTACGTAGTTTAGATATTTATCGTAGTGCCTTGCTGTTATCGTCCTTTTAGGAGAATTTTTGGGAAACTGCACGAAAAATAGATAGATCAATAACTTAATACAATTGTTGCTTGTTTATGAAACCGATTTCGGAAATTGAGAGTTACTTTCTAAGGATTGCTCTTTAGTAGATAAACGCAAAATTTTTTGAATAAACTTCATCAAAAACGAGGTGTTTCCAAACTGACAAGAAAGTAGTTTTGATTAAAAAAAAAAAAAAAAAAAAAGTATAGAGTAAAAAAATAGTATATCAGAATTATAAAGTAGTATATCAGAGTCATTATACATAAATTTGTTTAAATTTCGTTGATATTCAATATTTTCACTTTAAAAAAGAAAAAAAATCCTATTATGTTTAATCTCATGATCTGGGCGGCCCATCTGGTGACTCAAACAAAAAATGACACGACCCATGAATGACTAAACAAATGATCAAATACATCTCTGAATAGTGAAAACATGTTTTCCTTTTTGTACAAAGCTTTAGAACTGTCCACTGCTTCTCCCCCTTTTATAGTTGAAAACCTTTTCCTTGCACATATGACGCAAATTTCTACTTTTGCGTGAATTTTGAGACACTGTTTTAATACATAACGGTATTAGAGAATAAACTGACGTTTGGGGCTATTTAGGCAACTGGGGTAACCTAGCCATATTGTTAGGCGAATTTCGATGATGATTTTAGAAATACTGATTTGAGTTAGATTGTTAACTTTTATGTCATCAGATGCATATTTTATCAAAGCTATTTTGGTACTGTCTGTCATTTGAAGATGTGTTTCCAATCCATTCATTTTATTCATCGTAACTTTAATTACAAATTCACAGCTTGAATCACCAAACGCGTATTTTGAAATGGCATCCCCGATAAACGTGTTATGCATTCTCCACATAATCTCGAACAGTACTTAAATGTTCGATTTACTTCTTTTATAATATTTTCATTTTGATTTTCATTAAAACATATTTTTCAATGCAATGCTATTTTCTATTCAGAGTCATTACTGAACTTATTTCAAAAAATTGACTATTTTTTTAAACTTTCATGGTTAAACTGGAAGGAGGTATGAGGCTTAGATCCAAAAGGTGTTCCGCGGAACCCTAGGGTTTCATAGAAAAATGACCGAGGTTCTGAGACTTGAAGCTTTTTTGACCAGTAAAAATAATATTTACATTCAATCAATAATTCATAATTTATTTAATATTTCAGTGTGCCATCCTAAAGTATTTATCTAGAATGAAAATGGAAAAAAAGTTTAAAAAAAATTTTTTTTTGCTATAACAATGAATAAATTATATAAAGGATGCGCATTCATAAAAAAAAGTCATTAAGTATCTCTCTTAGAGCTTTACAATTTAAAATGAAACAACTAAATTCAAGAATAGAGAATTACGTTTCATGGATAACTATAATTCTCCACTTTTATACTTTATATATTTTTTTCTTTCAAAACCGTAAATTAGCTTATTTTATCCAGTTTCAGCTTATGCATGCACCAATAACAAATTCATAATATTAAATAATTCCTTATTCACATTAATTATTTTCAATTCAAAATAATAAAATTATATATATATATATATATATATATATATATATAACGTCGTTGCCGAGTGGAAGGATTAAAACAGGTCTTAGGCCGGGAAGGAGGGTACAAAATTTATTTATTAATTATTAGTCAGAGCAGTCATGAGAGTGAGTACGAAAAGTTGCGCTCCTCGGTTATATGTTAGGGAAAATCTTGCAAAGTAAATCCGTAATATGTTTCAATTAAGTGAAGAGGGAAATCTTAGAAATTACTATTGGTTAATTAAATAGATCACGCGATTCCCACGAAGCTTAAAGGGGAAAATGTCCTGCTTTTAATCAAATGCATGCCTGAGCCAAAAATAGATTTAAGAACAGGATGTGGCTTTTAAAAGTGTGAGAAAGTATTTCCATTAGAATATTTAATTAGGATAACATAAAAAGATTAATAGAAGCTTTTTATGTTACATCCCCCTTCGCCAAAAATGTTTAATTAGAGTCCAAAAGTTTTAAAAATTATCCATTTGCAAAATCTTCCCTCTGATAGAAGCACAATTAAAATGAAAATAATCAAATTTGCAATATTAACAAAATATAAAGGTTATATGAACTATAAAAAATACACATTGTGTACACCTAGTAAAAATAATACCATAATTAAATTAAAGTGTTTGAGGAAAAATTGTAGTTGCGCTACTTGCAAACTTAAGTTTCATTTTCTTTTTTAATAGTTTCTTTGACTTCAGTTTTTTCAGTTCACAGTCTTTTGTTTGAAGATCTCAACAAAGTTTTTTCACCATAAGAAGTAATCCTCATAATAACACAATCTAAGTTAACTCTTAAATCATGTTAAAAAATTATAAAAAATTTTAAAAATGTGTAAGTAAATGTGTAAAACATAAAATACAAAAGCAGTTTTACAGGAAAAATTTCAATCTGAAATCATCTTCAGTGTTGTTTACCTTGTTTGAAAACAAAATAAAATAAAAATGACACAGTGGTTGTTACTCTGAAGTCCAAGACTTCAGTATTGACTTCATTTCACTTTATTATTTACCTTACATATTTGTCACTTTTATAGCAAAATATTTGAAAATTTTTTGCAAAATTTCCTGTAGTTAGGAATTTATTTATTATCTTGGATTTGCACAATTCTGTCAACATAATTTTGACAATGTTACGCACCTTTATCACATTTAGTATCAAGAATATTTGAAAATTCATTATTTTCAGTTTTGCTATTTCAATCAAGTCTAATTTTTGTTTTATTTTTCTTTAAATTCACTTTGTTTACATTCTTGTTATTCTCATTTATTTATTTTATGTCCCCCAAATTTTTTTTTTTTCTCTTTTCTTTCCATTTTTTCAATATTTGTTTATACTTTTCCTTTATTGGTATTTTTATTGCAATCATTAACCAGGATTTCAGGGAAAATGTGTAGGGGGAAATTGCTTTTATAATCAGAAAAGGTGATCAGTCTTCTCAGATTTTTCATTACAACCCGTTTCACACAATCTATCTCAAATTGAAATCCAAAACAAGCTTTCAAATTTAACATGGTATTAAGATAAATCAGTTTCGAATTTTTGACTGATCTAGCTATTTTCCTTATTTGTAATCTGAAGTGCAAGTTTGGTTAACAAATATTTTCGAAAAATGATGTGTCCAAATATATATATATATATATTTGGACACATCATTTTTCGAAAATATTAGTTGGGATAATATTTAAAGTACTATTTGTGTTGACTTTGAATAGATAGTTCTATTAGTCATAATCAGGTATTGTCATTTTCAATATTTTCATTTCTATTTTGAAAATATTTTGTGTGTATCCGGATGCTATACATTGTAAGTTTGTGTTTGGTCACTTTATCTCTATGCTGGAATTGACCCTTAGCAATAAGAAACTTTGTTTGTGGAAATATTTTAGTGGCATTTTTATCTCAACCCTTAACACTCGAGTAAAACAAAAATATAAATTCTACTAATCAATAAACCATAGAAACTGTAACACATAAAACAATAAATATAAAAATAATTTCTCGAAACATTTTTTAATGCCAATCAAAACAATCAATTCACTGAAAATAAAAACTACAAGAAAAAAAATTTCAACAGTAAATTCCATCGATGTATAAAAAATAATTGTTTCAATTGAAACATCAAGAATAAAATTTTTTTTTAATCATCATCATTATTTCTGTATATTTACACGAGTGCTTTTTTTTATTTTATTTTTTTATAATCAATAAAAATTCAAGAAATTGTTTTATGAGAATTGAAAAAAAAAATTACCATAAAGGATACGGGAAAAAGTTCGAATTAGTCCAAGAAGATATTTTGAAAACCGCAACATCATAGATGAAAGTTCGTTGAAATTCTATGAACACAATTCCAAAAGCAAAGACGAGAGTTGCTAGAGAAAAAATGTGTTTCTTCATTAAGAGGAATCATATTTCTCATGGAATGAGGCGGGGTGAAAACAAATTATCGATGATACAATCCAGAGCACCACACGGTAGGCATATCAGCTTTCAGAAAGACATTTCTAAAGGAAAGGGATGTGACTTCAAAAAACTTTTTAATTATCAGGAGTCCGATGCAATATTTCTTTTTAGTCCAAGGAGGGTGAAAAATATTGAAGCTTGGCTCTCTTAGTGGAATCCACAGCTTTCAGAACGTAGACAAAACATGCAGCATACACAAAAAAAAGTAGAGGATCTTTAAGTGAAGTTCCACTGGGCTTAGGTATCATTAAATAAACAAAAAACTTGATGATTGAAGAATTTATTTTTTGTTGAAGATACTGGATGAATTATGAATTGCTATGAATCGAAGGGTCGCATTCATTTCATCGACGATCACTTCATCGACAGGCCATTTTATCGACACCACTTCATCGACAGGCCATTTCATCGACTAGGTCATTTCGTCGACAGGCCGTTTCCTCGACAGGGTTGTTTCGTCGACAGGCCATTTCGTCGCAGGGTCATTTCGTCGACAAGGTCATTTCGTCGACAGGGTCATTTCGTCGACAGGGTCATTTTGTCGACAGAGTCATTTCGTCAACAGGGTCATTTCGTCGACAGGGTCATTTCGTCGACAAGTCATTTCGTCGACAGGGTCATTTCGTCGACAGGGTCATTTCGTCGACAAGGTTATTACATAGAATGGGTCATTTCGTCGACAGGGTCGTTTCGTCGACAGGGTCATTTCGTCGACAGGGTCATTTCATCGACAGGGACATTTCGTCGACAAGTCATTTCGTCGACAGGGTCATTTCGTCGACAGGGTCATTTCGTCGACAAGTCATTTCGTCGACAGGGTCATTTCGTCGACAGGGTATGAAATGATTTATATTTCACACATTTCCTAGGCATTCTATAGATTGTCAAATGAGAAACCGGCAAAGTATAAAATACATCTCCGATTCGTTTCAAATATCACTCGGCAAGGCTCGTGACTTTTGACTAATAACAAAAATTATTTTTTTCTGTGCTACATGGAAATGGAGGAATTTAATGAAATTTACATGGAAAAATTTAATGAAATGTAATTCAAAATGTCATTCAAGCCTGCCATGTTGCAATAAGTAGGTTAATTTCATATTTTTTATATGAAAATTTAGTTCCCCTTAATAAGAAAGGCTTAAATTTTGTTTTGCATAACTTTTAATTTTCGTTCCACATTTTGAATAAATGTTTTTCAATGGCACTCTTAGTATTTTTTCAGAATAATTTTTTTTTTTTTAAGAAATGCTTGTTACTGTGAATGACCGAAATCGGTAGTTTTACAATTATTCGATATTTTAATACTTACTGACGATAGATTAGAAGAAACATCAGTGTAGGGTATACCGGGCAGTTGCACTTGACCTTAAAAAAAACATCAGTGTAGGGTATACCGGGAAAATGTATACAAAGCAATGGCACTTAACTAAAACTAGTAAGACTGGACCTTTGGTAAATGTCAGATATATATATATATATATATATATATATATATATATATATATATATATATATATATATATATATATATATATATATATATATATATATATATATATATACTAGGTCTAGTTAAGAGCCATTGCCCGGTATACATTTGCCCGGTATACCTTAGACTGATGTTTTTTAAGGTTAATAAGTGCCACTGCCCGATAAACATTTGCCCGGTATACCCTACACTGATGTTTTTTTAAGGTCAAGTGCCATTGCCCGGTATACCTACACTGATGTTTTTTTAGGTCAAGGGTCACTGCTCGGTATACATTTGCCCGATACTCCAAACACTGATTTCTTCTAATCTATCGTCAGTAAGTATTAAAATATCGAATACATGTAATTATACGAATAAATTAATATCAAATCGGATGTAATAAATATTTCGGACATTTACCAAAGCGACTATGTGATTGTCAACATTCACCCGTGAAAGTCAACAACCACCGATTTCGCTCATTCACAGTGACATGCACACAATTTACATAATAACCTCATCAGGACGTTTATTTCATACTTTGCCTAAATAGCATCCGGCATTGTATAGAATTCCTAGGCATTCTATACAACGGCTAGGTAAAGTATGTAATACTTCTCACATTTCATACTTTGCCTTAAAACGTCAGGCATTCTATACAATGCCGGATTTTTATGCTTTGCCGGTAACATATATTTATAAATTTTTTATTTTCATTTTTTCTACATTTTAGTTTTGATCCTCCTGGCTTGTTCAGGCCGAAAATAATCAAAATTTTGATTCGCGATAAGTTGTGCTAATAATGGACAGAAGGCGTTTGAAAAGTGTGTTTTCATCCTGTGCAGAAAATCAGTCAAAAAATTTGAGCAATTAAATTAGTCAAATATTGGTCAAATTTTAATTGCAAGATTTTTCTTTTCTTTTTTGTAGAGTAAGAGTTATTTATTCTTACGTTTAAATTCCTGGTTTGATTTTTTGTTCATTTTCTTTTAAACAGAATGTGTCTAATTTAAATCCTGCAAATAAAAAATGAATCAATTCATCATTTATTTACTACTATTATTATTCTTATTAAATTACACTATTATTAATTAATTATAATAATAATAGTTTAATTCAATAATAGTATAAATTAATAGTATTAGATTAGAATTTAATAATTAATACTATTATTAAATTCACTATTAGTAGAAAAAACATATTTTTTGAAGAGCAAACACTAACACGCTTGCAACGTTACGCCTGTGTTTCTAAACATTTTTGGCAAGGTGATTTTGGCAAGGTGAAGGCACTTTAAATATTGTAGTAGTCTACAACCTCCTCGGTAAATACCTAAACATCATGTTTGCGTTCCTATACTTCTTCAAAACCTCTAATAGTGGTAACGAAACTAAGACTAAGTTCGATTGTTCGAATAGGCATATTCCTGTCCTAATGTTAAAGATGCTGAATAAAAAGTTTAAAATTGCAATTAAAGTGAACAGTAAGAAATTACTTTTCCACAATAAAAAAAACCTAGAATTTTTTTTTACTTATGCAGATATAATTATTAGGTCCATGATTATTTTCATTTCTGTGAGAATTCGACTGAAGTCAATGTTTTTGTTCAAATGTATGTAAAAAAGCTGAAAAATTTTACAGCTATAAATGTAGCCTTTCCCTCCTTGAAATAGTGTCTAAATTTTCATTGTAATATATTTTTATTACCTTTAATTCTAAGAATATCTTATTTTATTAATTTTATTTGATATTAAGAATAATTTGATTGCTAACGTCACACTATATTAACTGTTGACCACGGTCCGAATATCATGCTTGGTCATGTTCTGAAGACAGTCCTTACCTATCCTGAAAATAAGTGTCGAGCTAGTACGATTTAGATACAGAAAAGTAGATTTTGATACATCAACCGTTCTCTATTAAACGCTTCTCAACTACCTATTCATCAATTTAAAAAGCGAGCTTCTTTTAGTGCGATTGGAAAAATACACAGTCGTTTCAGAATTACGCATGACACTATCAACGAAATGACCCGGTCGAAGAAATGGCCCTGACGGCAAAATGACCCTGTCGATAAAATGACCCTGTCGATGAAATAATCTTGTCGACGAAATGACTTGTCGACAAAATGACCCTGTCGAAGAAATTACCCTGTTGACGAAATGACACTGTCGACGAAATCACCCTATTGACGAAATGACTTGTCGACGAAAAGACCCTGTCGATGAAATCACCCTGTCGACGAAATGAGCTGTCGACGAAATCACTCTGTTGATGAAATCACTCTGTCGATGAAATGACCCTGTCGACGAAATGACTTGTCGACGAAATGACCCTGTCGACGAAATGACTTGTCGACGAAATGACTTGTTGACGAAATGACCCTGTCGATGAAATGACCCTGTCGACGAAATGACCCTGTCGACGAAATGACCCTGTCAACGAAATGGCCCAGTCGATGAAATGACCCTGTCGACGAAATGACTTGTCGACGAAATGACCCTGTCGATGAAATGACCCTGTCGATGAAATCACTCTCTCGATGAAATCACTCTGTCGATGAAATGACCCTGTCTAAGAAATCACCCTGTCGACGAAATGACCCTGTCGACGAAATGACCCTGTCGACGAAATGACTTGTCGACGAAATGACCCTGTCGATGAAATGACCCTGTCGACGAAATGACCCTGTCGACGAAATGACTTGTCGACGAAATGACCCTGTCGATGAAATGGCCTGTCGACGAAACATCCCTGTCGAGGAAACGGCCTGTCGACGAAATGACCTAGTCGATGAAATGGCCTGTCGATGAAGTGGTGTCGATGAAATGGCCTGTCGATGAAGTGATTGTCGATGAAATGAACCAGACCCGAATCGAGGAAGAATTTGACTGATAACTTTTCAACTGTCCGAATGAGATATTCCATATTTTTGCTGTACCCTCTTCCGAAGTTGATTTATTTTTAAAATTATTTTAATGCGATATTACATATCTTTGATGTATCGTACCCCCCTTCCCGACCGTTTAATCCTGGTGACTTATAACGTCGTTGCCGAGTGGAAGGATTAAAACAGGTCTTAGGCCGGGAAGGAGGGTACAAAATTTATTTATTAATTATTAGTTAAAGCAGTCATGAGAGTGAGTACGAAAAGTTGCGTTCCTCGGTTATATGTTAAGGAAAATCTTGCAAAGTAAATCCGTAAAATGTTTCAATTTAGTGAAAGAGGGAAATCTTAGAAATTACTATTGGTTAATTAAATAGATCACGCGATTCCCACAAAGCTTAAAGGGAAAAATGTCCTGTTTTAATCAAATGCATGCCTGAGCCAAAAATAGATTTAAGAACAGGATGTGGCGTTTAAAATTTTAAAAGTGGGAGAAAGTATTTCGATTAGAATATTTAATTAGGATAACATAAAAAGATTAATAGAAGCTTTTTATGTTACACACACACACGCACACACACACACACACACACACATACATACATACATACATACATACATACATATATATATATATATATATATATATATATATATATATATATGGTCAAATATCAGAAATCATTAACCTATATGTCTTCAAACTTTTCTTATAAATATATAACATAATATGCGAAAATTAATTCTAATAAAATTACAGGAATAACTATGCATTACTAACTTGTTCGAAGAAAGGACTTTTGAATCAATTTCACAGGGGCTCCTCGTGTGTAAACAACCCTAACAATGTTGTCGAAGTAAACGTCCAAAAATATGACAAATAAACAATAACAATTAATAATATCCGGATATAAAGTAGAAAATAAATATCTCAAGGGACGTCCAAAACCAAAACAAAATAAACATGAGAATGTAAACAAAGAGATATTATTGAATGTTGATACTGGGTCAACATTGAATATAATACCAAAAGATATTGTGTCAAAATTAAATATTACTGTTAAAAAATGTGAAAAATTAAATGTTTCCCAAACTTAAGGGCAATTAACACTTAACAGAATTAGTGAGTTTCCCCTTAAGATAGGCGAACTTGTTAAATCAGCTAAGTTTTTTATTATTGATACTGATTTACCATATGCTTTATTAGGGTTGCAAACTTGCAAAGATTTTTGTTTGTTTTTTGATTGTGTTGGGCCAGTGGTTACTCAATTTAGTAAGAGACTGATCACCTCTGCTAATTCTAACAGTGGCAACTTGTCTTTGCACATTAGACAGCAAGATTCTCAAAATGTTAAGGTTAAAAATGGTGAAATGGTACAGAACATATGCAGCTTCAACATTGTGCCACAATTAATCGACCGTAATAACTGATGAGAGGTGGCGTGCCAGGCGTTCATCAACCATTGACCAGACGTTTTCATTTGTTGAGAGATCAGAAGAACGTGCTAGACGGGCGACAGGTAAGCATGTTTTGTGTCAAGGAAGGTCAGAACAGAGCGGCCAACATGCGGTATTGCATTGTCCTGCTGAAGCGTAACGTTATTAAGGCCTCGAAGATAAGACAGTGCAACCGGCCCTAACACATCAGAAATGTAACGGCTGCTGTTCAAAGTGCCGGAAATGCGAACAAGAGATGATCAAGACGTGTATCCAATGGCACTCCATACGATTACTCCAGGTGATGGGCCAGTATGACGATGTCGCCAAACACGGATGCGGTCTTCATGATGCTGAATACAGAACTTGGATTCGTCTGAAAAGACGGCGTCATGCCATTCCTGCGTTCAGGTTCGTCTTTGATCACAACATCGGAGGCACTCCTGTGTGTGATGCAGCGTCAAGAGTAGCCGAAACTATGGACGCCGTGGTGACAGTCCATGCTGCTGCAAACGTCGTCGAACTGTTCGTGCAGACACTTGTTGCCTTGCAAATGACCCCATTTGTTGACTCAGGGTTCGTGACGTGACGTAGCTGTACGATTCTTTAAAACAATGTGGATAACATGCCTGTTTTCTCGGCTGTTAGTGATGGGGGCCGCTGAGATCCTGCACAGCTTTCCATATGACCCTCATGAACCCATCGGTTCTATATTCTGCTAACAGTCATGAGATCTCGACCAACTACAGCAGCAATACTTCGGTAGGATAAACCACAATCCCGGTAGACCACATTCGTCATCTTGGGAAGTCAAAGAGTGCTTATTTCTGCCCGCATGCAACCCGAAAATTGTTTATTTCTGCCCGTTTGCAAACCGGGAGTTGCTTATTTCTGCCCGCCTGAGTTTTAGTTTCGGTTTCTGTTTTTAATATAGTTTCGTTATTTTAATATTATTTTCATTTATTACTTATTATCGGGTGGCAATACTTATTAGCTTTGCTATTTGGGAGAAATCATAAATTATGAAGTAATGACGTCATCTTTTATTACATAATAAGTAAATGATATCATGCACATGCTTTACTTTAGTGATGCCATCTATGTGGGAATTTTAGAAATAAAATAACTTTAAATCTATTTTATTATTTAATTTAAATATAATTAATGCTGAGGATCGAACTCATCACGTGGTGATAAGAGATAACGATAAATAGAGGTGACGATAGTAAAGTTTTTCATTCATCATGGATCTTTTGAAATTCAAACATCCCTTTACAGTTGTCCTCGCAGGTCCAACAGGTAGTGGTAAAAGTTATTTCATAAAAAAAGTGATTGAAAACCAAAATGATACAGCCTTTCCCAAAACACGTAGTATGGTGTTATGGCATTTATCAAAAATTATATGATGAGATGCCTAATATTATTTTTCATTTAGGACCACCCGATTTGAATCAATATTCAGATGCATTAATTGTGATTGTTGATCTCATGAGTGAATTGGGAAATGATCCTCAAATAACGAAATTATTTACAAAATTTTCCCACCATAAATCTCTTAGCACTATTATGGTGGCTCAAAACATTTTTCATAAAGGAAAGGAAATTAGAGAAATATCCTTAAATGCTCATTATCTAGTATTATTTAAGAATCGAAGAGACCAATCACAAATTTGACATTTAGGACGTCAATTGTACCCTCGAAAAGTTAAATGTTTTCAAGGATGTTATGCAGATGGCACATCAAAACCTTATGACTATTTACTCATTGATTTAAAGTGTGATACCGAAAAATCCTTCCGCATGCGTGCTAGAATGTTTTCTGGAGATTCTTATTATCTGTACCAACCTCAATAACTTCATTTCAACTGTGAATTTCAAGAAAATTAGATGTCAGCTTTAGTTATTGATTTTGAAGGTTTCCAACTTCCATCAGGGAACTACATTATCAAAGAACTTGCTTTTCATGCCGTGAAAGGTAATCCCATTACCGGAGTGTGTACATTCCAATAACCGTTCCCGTTCGAAGAACTTCCAACACAGCAGAAAATACAATATTCTTGGATAATTAGAAATATTCATCGAATAGATTGGAAACAAGGAGAATTACCCTACATTAAATTTCATACTATGTTGACTTTTTTGTGTGATATGTATTCACATATCTATGTCAAAGGACTCGAGAAACGGCAATTTTTAGAAATTCTAACCGGCAGAGTGTGTTACAATTTAGAAGATTTTGGCTGTCCTAAAGTATATGAACTGATACCAACTTTTTCTTCGTGCACTGTGCATTCACCAGATTTTAAACATTGTGCTCTCGTTAAGGCGAAAGTATTTGGACGATTTCTACTAGAACTATAAATATGACAAGCACTCGGAATTCAAATCATTTGAAGGTAAGATGTCCGTATGTAATGAGCGAACATTAGAGCTCATGAAATTGATCTCTAAAACTAAACATTGCAAGCCTCTTATAAAAAAGTGTTCAAAAAGTGAAATAAAAACTTGGTGTGAGTGTGTATTGAATGTATTGTGTGGTAATATGCCACTCACGAAATCTCAGAAAAATAAATTAGCTCCTCATAAAGAAAGTTTAAGAAAACTTTCTAAGAAGAAATTGCCATTGTTTAAGAAGAAAAAAATTCTTGTACAGAAAGGCGAAGGATTTTTATTACTTGAAGCTATATCTGTCATTAGTTCTTTAATCAATGGAGTACAGTAAGAAATTTGTGTTGGTTCCGGAGGATAGAGTACAAGTAGCGGAACACTTATCACCATTGGATCAACAAATGAAAAATATTCTACAGAAAAAGGTCTTATCAGATGACGAGAAAGGAACTCTGTATTTACAGATATTGCAGAAGTATACGCACTTTTCAATTTCGAGCCCGAATAAACCAGAACCTCAAACCGATGAGCAGGAAATTCCGAACATAGACGATCCTTTAGTAGAGACTGCAGAAGAGATCTCTTCAAATATCAAAAAGGAAACTGAAGACTTGGAGGAAAAAATTCTAACTGTAGTTCCAGTTCGATTTCAAGAAAAAGCTAAAGATATGTATCAATTCTTAAAAAATAATGAATCTCTCCTTTGTAACAGCAAAGGTGAAATTATTCATGAAGATAAAGCTGTTCCTGGAAGTAATTATTAGTATAGTAGTCCAGAAGTGCTTGGGTGAAACTTTGAATAAAATGTTATTTATTTTATTAAAATATATTTCGTCTTTATTGAACATTTTCACAGGTGAAAAAGTTTATATTATCAAGAAAAAATTACACCCTTTAATAATTAATAAAAAAAAAGGTTCAGAAAAATATTTAGAATTTTCTGAAAAACTAGAAAATTATTACAAAAATATAAAATATTTTTTTGTTGAAAAACTAGAAAATTATTAATATTATAAATTATTTTTTGAAAGACTAGAAAATTATTTTCTTATAAGATAGAATACCCTACATACCTTTCTGAAATATTAGAAAGTTTCCCTCAATAATAAAAATATTTTCTGAAAAACTTGAAAATTTTGTTAAAAAGTTTGAAATATTTTTACATAACTAGCAGATTTTTTACAAAAACAAAAAAATATTTTCTTAAAAGAGAAATTTTTTTACAAAAATAAAAAATATTTTCTGAAAAATTATTACATTTCCCAGAATAATTAAAATATTTTCTGAAAAACTAGAAAATTTTGTTAAAAAGAAATGAAAATGCTACAATATTTCCTACATAACAATATTTAAATGTAAAATTTTATAATAATGACATGAAAGACGCTAGATTTAGTCTTTTTTTATTTTCTTAACACAAATCTTACACCATATTTTTTTTTTACAAATTGATACATCTGAAAATCATTTACATATAATTGATTTGAAATATGATACATAGAATAGCCTTGACAGCGTTTGAGTAAAAAGTAAATACAATATTGTCCATATACATTGGATGTAGGTGATTGAAACTGGTATTCCGTAGTACGTCCGTGTAGGAAGTGGTATTTTTTCGGCATTTGACCCGAAAATATATTATCTTGAATAAAAAACATGATCCCTTTAGGAATCGAATACACTTTGCATAGGACTCGATTAGTGGGGTATTTTGCACTTGTTTTCTCGAGTGCTTCAGCATGACCAAGAAGCACTCCGTGGTTCACACGAACTTTTCGAATGAATAAAGAGACATGACTTCAGATCCTTGTAGACAAAATTCTGACTTGCTTCGTATTAGTTTTATTTTCAAATCCACTAAATTGAGTAAGAGACGATCTTGATGAAATAAATCTGAATGAATGCAGCCAATCATATCTACTCTTTCTTTGAAAAAAAGCAGTTCTTTTGTTTAAACCACCCTCAGAATATTTATAGAATAATTCAGCAGTTAATTGAGATTATCATATCCATGGTTTAGGAGAGTTTCAATATAGGTATTATGTTCGGCGATAGCTTGCGAGGTGTATGAAAATCAAACTTGGACTGTAAATACTTTTATTTTGCGCTGCGGAGATGCAAAACTGTATGCTCTTTGGTTGTTTTACATTAACTGACTCTTGGCTGAGAACAATGACGCCAAGGAGCCAACGGGCGTAGCAACATACCGGCCCGCGTTGCAATATCCATGATATTCAACTCAATTGTTCAAATTTTAAAATAACACACACAAATAATTATGACATAACAAGTAAAAAAAATAAAATACATAAAGATTATAAAACAAGAACATAACAATCAACTAACAGAAATTAAATCTTTAACAAAAGATACGGATATTTCATGTTAAAATCACTATAATGGTTGAAATTCACTTAGTAGATTAAATTAACTTTAGTATTTAGACAAATGAATGCAATTAGTGAATTTTTAAAGCACAGCAAAGTTTTTAACTAAAATTATCTTCAATAGGAAGTAAACAAATTTTACAAATAGGTTTTTTAAGTGGTCCAGATTTGGTATTTACTATTACAACTCGGACCTTTCCATCAGAACCAGGAATGGTTTGATGAATTCTTCCCATCATCCATTTAAAAGGGGGCAAATTGTCCTTCTTAATAATAACCATATAATTTTTCTTAACATTATCTTAAGAAAAATACCATTTCTTACGTTGTTGCAAATGATTAAGATAATCCATAGACCAACGTTTCCAAATTATCTGTATCATTTTTGACAGTTTACGCCAATGAGACAATCTATTTTCGGGCTCATTGATTAAAATTTGTTCAGAAATAGTATTTATCGGTCGACCTATGAGAAAATGGCCTGGGGTAAGGGGCTCATAATTAGAAACGTCCGATGGCAATGGGAAAATCGGACGGGAATTTAAAATGCCTTCAATTGGGGTAAGTACAGTAAGAAATTCTTCATAATTAAGTCTAGCATTACCAACAGTTCTTTTCAAGTGATGTTTGAATGACTTAACTCCTGATTCCCATAGACTTCCGGAATTTGGGGCACGAGGGGGCATAAATTTCCATGAAATATTTTCAGAGTATAAGTAGTTAGCTAAATATTTATTAGGAGATGCTAATAGTGATGCAAGTTTCTTTAACTCAGTATTAGCACCAGTGAAATTAGTAGCATTGTCGCTAAAAATACAAGAGCTTTTCCCTCTTCGAGAAAAGAAGCGTTTCAAACATGCAATGAAATCTTGGGCAGATAAATCAAAAACAATTTCTAGATATATGGCCTTTGTAACGAAACAAATAAAAATAGCAACATACACCTTTATGTAAATTTCCTTTTTTTTTTATTCTTGTATTTAATAAGAAAGGGGCCACAGTAGTCTACTCCTGTGTTGTTAAAAGTTAAATTAGGAGTTACACGTTCAGCGGGCAAATTTCCCATTAATTGTTCTAAATTCGTAGGTTTATGGCGAAAACAAATTAAACAGTCATGAACGGTTTTTCTAGCAATATCCTTTCCACCCATGGGCCAATAAACTTGCCGAATAAAATGCAATAAAGCTTGCGACCCTGCATGTAGATTTTTTAAATGGTAGTAAGCAAATATCATTTTAGTTAATTTATGCTTTTTGGGAAGCAAAATTTGATGTTTTGAATCATAGTCAATGTTGGCATTTGTCAAACGTCCACCAACCCTTATTAATCCTTTGTCATCAATAAACAAATTTAAATTTCTCACCTGACCTGTTGTGATACAATTTCCATTTTGAAGCGTCTTAATCTCATTCTCAAAAACTGACCTTTGTGTTATCTTCAGCAATTTGATCTTACCTTCTTGAATTTCCTCGTTACTTAGTTTACCCGTAGAGCGGTCTTTATATTTAAAATTAAGAATGAATCTGAAAATATAACTAAAAATTTTAATTAGTTTGAGATAACTATTACTAATATTAAAAATATCTTGCGCAAAATCATCAGATATCAAATTCAAATTAATGTTAGTTTGTGTCTTTAGTTCAGTTAAATATAGTTCATTAGAAGTTGTGTCGATGTTTAGTTCATTATCTAGATAATTATCTGGTTGGATCAGAGGTCCTCGCCACCATAATTCTGACAAGGAAAGTTCTTGAGGATTCAAGCCACGAGAAATGAGATCTGCGGGATTGTTATGAGTAGAAATATGTCTCTACTGGTAATTCTCAGTCAAAGTTTGGATCTTGGAGACTCGGTTTCCAACAAAGGTTTTAAGCTGGTGGGCTGGCGTTTTAATCCAAGCAAGTGCGATGGTCGAGTCTGTATGCAAAATGACTTCGTCAATGTCCATTTTAAGATAATTATAAATCTTTCTTACAAGTTGAAAAAGAAGTAAGCAAGCTGATAGTTCTAAATGTGGTATAGAAATGACTCTAATGGGTGCAACACGAGATTTGCTCGCAATAAGATGGCAAGAGTTTGATTCAGCTAGGCCTGGGCAATACATGTAAACTACAGCTCCATACGCTAATTCCGAGGCATCAGCGTAACCCATCAAAATAGTTTTTGTAAAAAAGTCAGTTAAAATGCATCGATTAATGCGAATAGTTTCTATATTTTGCATAAAAGATGCAAAATTAAACCACTGACCTGCGATTTGTGGTGGAAGTTGGTCTTCTCACGACAATTTATGTACCCACAATTTTTGGAGAAATATCTTTGCTTTCGTGATGACAGGTTGTAAAAGGCCTAATGGGTCATACATTCTTGCTATAAAACTCAGCACTTCACGCTTAGTGAATTTGGTGGTCATTTCTGGGATGGACACTTTAAACGTAAATTGATCCTCAATTGAATTCCACCTTACACCCAAAGTCTTAACGCTTGCTTCAACTTCTGATGCAAAATCATGCTCTGCTTGGACACCTGTTGTTGCAATTTCTGAGCACCTTCTAAACTTTGAGCACCTGAAACGATGTCGTCCATATATATATCTTCCAAAAGAACTAATGATGCCAGTGGAAATCGTAATTCATCTTTAGCCAACTGCTTGAGCGTTCTGATTGCGAGAAACGGAGCACAAGCAGTTCCGTAAGTGACTGTCTTGAGTCTGAATGTTGCAGGTTTTGCGTACTCTGCATCTTTCCAAACAATTCTTAGAAGGTCAAGCTGTGATGGATCTATTTTGATTTGACATTAACTGACTCTTGGCTGAGAACAATGACGCCAAGGAGCCAACGGGCGTAGCAACATATTACTTGAATTGGAAACTATACGATCGTTTAAAGATACATCTACTTGAGAAAATAATGAATGTAGAAATAAATTCACAGGTCCTATAACATCATCTTTAGTGATAGCTGTATTGTTCGCTTTTACTATTTTCGCTTTCACATACAATTGTGTTTGACTGAGATCTATGTAATCTTCAACACTTCCACAGACGTGAAACTCTACGGGAGCATTATCAAAAACGTTAGAAAGAGGATGAAATTGTATCCATTGACCATTTTGAATAACTGTTTAAGTTCCAGGTAAAGTAAAAAGTTCCAATTCCGATTTTACACAGTCAGGAGAATCTTTCAAATAAATGCCATTTTATGGATCAAAAATATCACGTCCACTCACTTTGCGTGCTTTGGATGAAATGAATCTTTTTTGCTTCTTACGCTTCCTTTTATAGTTTCCTTTCCCGACCATAGACTGCACTTTATTAATAGCTTTTTGTGCTAGATGTTTTCCACTTTCTTTAGTTCTTGTTTTGACGGCTTCCTCAAAGTTTTCTCCAGATAATACATCAGATGCTGCTCGACTTCCTGTTTTTAAAACTTCTTTTCCAATAGTTTTACCAACTTTTAGTAAAAAGGGTAGTGCTGCTCTAAATAATCGACGAAATATACCTCCAAGTCCATAGACCTTTTGGAAATTAATGCCTTTATAATAGTCCAAACCCGAGCCAATTTGACTCGTATAATGTTCTTCGAATTTTTTAACACAACAAACGTACGGTACACTCCTCTTGACGTCTTCTCTTCAAATGAATGTTTCAAAAACGCATCGTACTATTCATAGTATTTGTCTCATGCGGCAATGTAAAACTATAATCAGTTTACCACTTTCAAAAGGTACGAAATCACCTGAATTAAATTTGAGCTACATTTGAATAGTTTGAAATGAGTGTCTCGTTAAAGGTAAGTATTGAGGTCTACCATAATACTGACTGATTGTTTCACCATCATGTCCTTTTATTCAAACGATCCGCAGTAAAGGAGCTTGTGTATCTCCAACAATTTGTGGTGAAATTAAATCTGAGTAGACGTAAAAAACGGAAAAATTAGACCACGCGTCAGCCACAAATTCGTTTTTCTGGTTACCCTTAATAACTGCAGCATCACGTTGGAATCCTAACAATTCACCTAAACTTTCTAAATGAAGGCTGCAGCCTTGAACGGCGTTAATTTTAACTCGTTTCGTAGCTTCATTGTAAACCGACTAGGATTTTCAGGTAAAGCGAGTTGTATAGCTGATACAATATCGAACATTGATTCATTACACCCCACATCAATTGTTTGCTTTACAGTCGATACGATATTACCATTACTTATCTTGTATTGAAAATACTTTCATTTACGTTCAGCTAAGAATGGGGATAGATGATTTCAGATAAGCCTACTTCCCATTCAACTTTTAGGTTAACCGGAAACTGCGTCTTAAAATGAGAGATTTTGTTGTTAGGAAAAAAACTGTATGGAGCTATCAGAAGGTAACGTCACATTTTCGAGAATGAGTCTTCAGAGGTCAAATTTAACTATTTATACTTTTTGAATATCACTCACCCAGGGATTAAACTTTTCAGTATAGCCTAAATATTCTGTGCTTCCTCCTTTCTTTCTCTTTTTGATAACTTTTTCTACGGGATAATAACCCGAGTTAACTACTTTTTGTAATTCTTCTGCATAAAAAGTACCTTCTATTGCTTCATTCCTTAAATCTTTTAATTTATACACTGTAGGATTTCGATGAACTATTTTATCAATGACAAATAATTCTCGTGTCCAATTATTTTCATATCCTTTCTCAATTGTAAGTTTTGATTTACTAATGCGAACAGTGTCACCTACTTGAAAAACAGGGTTATCAATATTCACCTTATCGCTATATAAACTATTCCAAACTTGTTTTTGATTATCTACATTCACTGAGGATGGTTCCATTTTCATACTTCTATGCTTTGTATGATTATAACTATGGATTAATTTAGAAAGAACATCAATGTATTTTCTAGCATTAAACTGTGTAAAATATTTCCACATTTTAGTTTTTAAAGTACGATTAAATCTTTCAACAATAGGGGAGAGGGGGGCACATGTGAACAGGGGGCACATGTGAACATGGTATGTTTTACCACTATGATTTGAAATAAAAAATCTTGAACAATTTTCAATAGATGACAGTTCTAGTCCTACTTCTCTGCCAAACTTTCAGAACAATGAGCCATTTTGTTATTCTATTCTGACAATTTCTTTGTATCAGCTGGTGTTGTATATACTTTTATCACTCGCTTCTTCAAGTGAAAACATAGTATAAATCAACTAATAAGCTAAAATTAACTATTGCAGACTATTATATGAACATTCAGGTATGTTTATCACAATTATTATTTTTTTTACTTAATTAACAATTCTTTATTTTTCAAATTAGGTTTAAGAAAGATGATTGGGGCACTTGTGAACAAAACATCTGGGGCAGATGTGAACAGTTCACATGTGCCCCTACATAGTATTAAGATAATTATTCTCGTGATATTATAAGTTTAAAAAATATGTATGCATTTAAAATTATTATTATTTAATTTTCCATAATTAATTAATTAATTGTTAATTTTTTCTTTTAAAAATTTATGATTACTAATGGTCATTAGTAAATTAAAAATTTGCTAATGGTCAGGCAGAAAATGTTGACAATGATCTTAACAGTAGTGCCAACAGCACTTGTCCTACACCAGAATCAATCCGACCATTTCGAAAAGCCCAAGTGAGTAACTTAAAGAAACAAAAACGCGAAAAGGAAAAATCGCGCATATTAACTGATACACCTGAGAAAGATAGAATTGCTAAAACTAAAAATGAAAAGATAGAAAAAATTAAAAAAAAAAAAAAGCATGAAAGAGTATCAGAGAAGAAAGAAAAAGGCCCATTACAACTCCTGAGGAACATGAAGTTGCGAGAAACCCAATTGACGAAATTAACCCAATAAATTCTAATAAACAAATAAACCCAATAAATTCACGTAGTAAGATACAACCCCTTCAGTATAATGTGTTTCTATATCTGTTATATAAAATATTTTTTTCTTTTAAATATGATGATTGCTTTGTGTTTTTAATCTTGTTCATATGTGCCCCAGGCATGTTCACATGTGCCCCGATATAGGGGCACATGTGAACAATTGAAGTCATTTTTCTAAAATATCATAAAGTAAAGAAATATTTTGTTGAAAAATCTCAAAAAATTCCATAAGACAAAGAAAAGACTATTTAAACATATGGACTTCTTTACTGTGAGAAATTGATGATGTTTTTTGAAAAATGAAGAAATAAAAAAATTTGTTTACATGTGCCCCCCTCTCCCCTACTTACTTTTCATTATTTGTTGTAAAAAAATGAACTCTTATCTTTTTAAGATATTGCAAGTTTATTTGTAAATTCCGTACCTTTGTCTGACTGTAAATTTTCTGGTTTTCTTTCTTTAAAAATAGTTTTTAAAGCAAACAATATATTTTTGGCTGATTTGTCTTTTACAGGAACAGCCCAAGCAAACTTTGAGAAACAATCTATACAAGTTAACAAATATTTGAATCCATTATTCAATTTTGCTAAAGATTGCATGTCAACTAAATCAATTTGAAATTGTTCATCTATACCTCCAACAATCACTCTATTACGTTTAAATTTATGCTTCACAGGTTTATGTAAAGTAAAGTCTCTAACCATTTCTTATCGTCACTTTACCTTTCACAGAATTATAAATAGCATTTACACCTCCAAAACGTACTGGGTGCCCAGGTTTCGTATATACAGATGAAAGTAAACGATCCATAATCTATTTAAAAAGATTTTAGAAATTATCAGAATTTTTTTCTCTGAAACAGTTTAATTCTAACAGTTAAAATTAAAATTCATAAACATTTTTAAAAAATAATGGTATACAGTAGTTTTAATAAAATTAAATAGTAATGCCTATATTAGTATAAAATAGTTTTCCTTATTGTATTACAGCAAGAATTTTTTCTCTTCTATATTAAGAACCTGAAAAAAAGTATTAGTTAGAAAAAGAAAATTCATGCCTGCTGAAATAGAAAAAAATTTTCTCCTCTGAAAATAAAAGTTTCATACAAGACACATAAATTAAAAATGACAACAAAATATTTTAAAACTTAAGTTATTTTATTTGCAAAAATAATTTTTAGCAGCAGTTAATAAAGCATCTAATTTCATTTCTTTTAAAAAAGCTTCACACAAAAAGTCTTTAAAGGGTTGTCTAAACAGCCTTCGTTCACTCAATTCATTATTAAAATCCAGAGCAATCTGTAGTTCTCTCCATTGTTTGAAACTGATTTCCGTCTGGTGTTTGTATACGCGGCCACTTCTGCAGGTATATTCGTCCACTAGTAGATACTTTCCCCCGTAATTCATCAGCACATAAAATTTTTCACGGGGATTAGCTGGAGGGATCTATTCCAAGGCCATGTTGATGTCTGCAATGCCGAAGATACATGTCGGTGGACCACGACAGAAGCAAGCATTATACTGTTCAGGCTGTAGAGTTATACCATATGCTGAAGGATAGTATGAGTCTCCATATCTGTTAAACCTGTTATGTGCTGGCCAAAACGAATGATTCCTCACCAATTGGATAGTAATACTCTGGAAAGCTTCCCTCCTGGAACAAACCTTTCCTCTTTGGTTCATCCAAATAAAATAAAAAGAAACATTTTTTGAGTCACAAAGAACATCAATAACGTTTAAAATAAGTAACAACTATTACAGAATGTAATTATGTTTTAAAGTTAACTTAATTACACCTTTCGATTCAAATAATATTAAAGAATTTTTAAAGTTAACTAAGTTTTGTCACATACTCTGCTTAAAAACGAATTAGTGCTAGAAGTTACAATAAAACAATTCTATTAACAATAAATTTAAAAGCATAGTAAATTACAAAGAAATCAATAGTACTTACTTGAGTTTCAGCATGTTTTCTCTTTAAAGATCCGTTAATAACGACCTGGCGAATCAAAAATTTTCTAAACTTAATCGAGACACAACAGAAGAACAAGTGAAATACTAATATAAGAGGGGGAAAAATTAAGTCACTCTATCCTTCTAGTTACCAAACCAAGAAAGTATAACTCTGACAACCAATCAGAAAAATATTAAACTCTCACATGTTTAACTATTTACCAGTGCAAGTGAAAGGAACTGAATTCAACACTGACATCACAGACCATGATATAGCTTGTTTTATCTTATCAGAATGAGTCTCTCTGTAATCAGTAGTTGTGTGTTGTATTATCACACAAAACACGTCAAACTTTAACACGTGTATGGTCAGTACCGTTGCCATCCAGAGAAAGCTGTAATAGCCTTAACAGGGGCAGAAATAATTATTTAATAACTGTCAAAGGTTAAGTGAAAATATATCGATTAAACTGTAGGATGATATCGATATCAAATCCTTTTCATTTATACACGTGTTCAGAATACAAAAGTTTAACTTATTTACACATATCTTAGCAAGCATTCGTAGGTCAGTGGTTATGATATCCAACTACTGACCCACGAATGCTTTTTAATTGGCGTGAGTTCGATCCTCAGCCTTAATTATATTTAATACATGATAAAACAGATTTAAATATTAAAATAGATTTAAAGTTATTTTATTTCTAAATTTCCCACATAGATGGCACCACTAGAGTAAAGCATATGCATGATATCATTTATTTATTATGTAATAAAAGATGACGTCATTACTTTATAACATATGATTTCTCCCAAACAGTAAAGCTAATAAGTATTGCCACTCTAGATAAGTAAAATAATATTAATAAGTGTTGCCACCTTCAAAAAAGTAATAAATGAAAATAATATCAAAAAACGAAACTATATTAAGAACAGAAACCGAAACTAAAACTCAGTCGGGCAGAAATAAGTACATGGGCTGAATAATCAACCTGCGGTTTACAAGCGGGCAAAAATAAGCACCCTTTTACTTCCCATGATGAAGTCACTTCCGTCTCTTTTATCTCGGGGTCTACTACTCACGTGCTGGAAGGCATTTCTCCTTCTTATATGAGGCATAACAAAAACTTTCACACAAGAACAACACTCAAATTCAATTTCTATATGAGAAATCTCTTTGCATTGCATGAACGTGCTGATAAGCCAATCATTTGCATACCACAACATGCTTTATCCGTCCTGCAAATATCACGTTCATGATGTGTCGCCTTCCTGGCGTAGCAATTTTAATGGCCAGTAGTGTATTAACCCTTTGATACAGAATTATTATTAAACATATTTTTCATTATTTTGTATTAATTTAGGTAAAAAAAAAGCGAAAAAATAATATAAAAATTAAGATTTTAATAATGTATGGTTATGAAATACTGCATGAAACACCGGTGTCCTTTTCTGCGTAAGAGGTAAAATCTTCCTTAAAGACGGCTCACTTCCAAACAATAATTTTTCAAATTTGTATTTATTTGTAGTCATTTAAGATCTAAAAGAGAAACAGTTACTCCTCATTGAAGTTTCCTTCATTCATAAAATATTTTTTCAAACTACTTTTGGATTTTAATAAAAATATAATTCCGATAACCTAAAAGTATTTTTAGATTATTTTTATGAGTAAAAAAATATAAAAATTCATTTTTGCAAGTATTTAGAGCGCCAGAAAGAAAAAATAAATAAAAGCGTTGTCTCTTCTGAATCGATCTTTCATTATGGTTTACTTATTTTATATTGTTACGTATTTTATATTGAAGTAATCAATTTCAAAATGCTTTAAATAAAATAAACTTTTTCAACATATAAACTCTGATAAAATCATCTCAAGTTTGAAAGAGGACAGTCATTGAGGACAATTTGCTTGTCACACATAAAATTCGAAATCTATCATTCATACTCCATCAACTTATTTTAATCGATCCATTAACTTCTTTACAAACTCCTCCAAGTTCATCTCTTCTCTTACATAATAAATAAATAAAATAATTAATAAATAAAATAATAAATAAAATAATAAATAAAAAATATAATAATAAAATAAAGACGAAAATATGTTCTTGTCAAACACTGGAAATAAAATTACAGTTTTTTTCTCACCTGACATGAGGCGTCTATTGTTTTCGGATAGAATAAAAAATGAATCTTTTCTATATTACATCCATTTCAGTTTTTCATTTCTTTAAATGTTATAAGAACGAGTATTTCACACCGTCTACAGTGCTGACGTAAAATGTCCTCAGTGGTAGATGGATCATGGGTTAGAGTCCCCTTGCCGTGGCAGATTCTTGTGGTTTTCCTCTCGATGCAACATTAACCTAATCAACCATTATGCATTGTAGACGACACTGGAAATAAAATTACAGTTTTTTTCTAACCTGACATGAGGCGTCTATTTTTTTCGGTTATAATAAAAAATGAGTCTTTTCTATATTACATCCATTTCAGTTTTTAATTTCTTTAAATTTTATAAGAACGAGAATTTCACACCGTCTACAGTGCTGACGTAAAATGTCCTCAGTGGTAGATGGATCATGGGTTAGAGTCCCCTTGCCGTGGAAGATTCTTGTGGTTTTCCTCTCCATGCAACATTAACCTAATCCGCCATTATGCATTGTAGACGACACTGGAAATAAAATTACAGTTTTTTTCTAACCTGACATGAGGCGTCTATTTTTTTCGGTTATAATAAAAAATGAGGCTTTTCTATATTACATCCATTTCAGTTTTTAATTTCTTTAAATTTTATAAGAACGAGAATTTCACACCGTCTACAGTGCTGACGTAAAATGTCCTCAGTGTTAGATGGATCATGGGTTAGAGTCCCCTTGCCGTCAGGCTAACCGGTTTTCCTCTCCATGCAACGCAAACGCGGTTAGTTCCTCAAAAAGTCATCCACAAAGACAAATGACTTCCAACACATTATCCCGGAGTTTCCTTATTTTCTGGATTAGGTTCAAAATGACAAGGCTATGGAGTTGAATATTGGTACTTTTCATCATCAAAATATGTTTGTTACCTTTTTTTCAATATTTTTTTTTTCTTTTGATGCCTCGTCTATTATCTTTGAACACTCAAACTCCTATTTTCTGAGTAACTACCATTGTTAATTTTAAGATTTCACTAAATTCTTTGAGGCCTTCTGATGTTACTATGAATCGCCACCTAGCCTACCTTTTTGAATCCTCTTTTTTACTGAGAGGTTACGTGCGTGCACTTAGCGTCTACATCATTCTCCGGACGCCCCCTTACGGGGGCGGGACGGGGTTAAGCTTTGATTGGCTGTCGTAAATTCAAATTTGGTTTAGCTGTTCAACGACGATTATAAAATAGTATAAAATAAAATAAAATAAAATGAAATAAATGAACGAGAACCGGACATTTCTTAGAAATACTTGTTTTTTATAGATATTTTTAAGTTACAATAAAATTTCATAAGTTTTATTGTTTCTTAAATCTAACTGTTAGTTCTTAAATTTAACAGTCTATAATAATAAAATGAAGAATTAGTCTGAAAGTGCAATAGCCTCCTGAATTTTTTGAGCAAGGTTCTTAAACTCTAGACAGCTGGAGCAAAAAAATGCTAGCCCTGATTCTAAATCCTAAAAATCGTTCAAGAATTTCAAATATACCGCTTGAAAAAGGAGTCATAGGTTTAAAACTAGGCATCGTAATAAATTAAACTGTAGATGATTCTGTTTTTTTTTTTTTTTTTTTTTTCTCAATTATTTAAAAGATCACTTCATGTTTGCTAGACTAAAGCTTCGTTTGATAAAATCGAATTTCATTACACGTTTATCGCATTTTTTAATTTTTGAACTGTTTAAGCAAGTGTCCTAAACTCTCCATAGTAGAAACAACATATGCTAGCCGTGATGCTAAAATAGTTCAAAAATTTAAATTATATTGCTTGAAAAAGAAACTATAGGTTTAATATTAGGCATCGTAATAAGTTAGACTGTTGACGATTCTTCCCTCCCCCTCCATTATTTGTTTTCCCCTCAATCAATCAGTGGCACGACAGCCCTGGCCTTCTCTCGTTTTTTGCCCATTTTCTTCTCTTAAAATGACGAGATCCCTTTCTAGCTCTTTTTCCAGGCGAAGAATATTTTCTGTGTAGGACCTTCTATGTAACATGATCAACCCATTTAATTCTTTGGATTTTTATGTATTTGATGACGTCTTTGAAGGCACGATAAAGTTTTGACTTTGAGCATCTGTGACTTAAGTTGTATTCCTCCAAAATGAGCTCTTATTATCAGAAAAAGTATAGTAAAAAAAAATCTCTGTAGATAAGCTATGTACTACACCAGAGATATCTGACTGGTTGGCTAATTACAGAATAAAAATTTAACTTCTCAAAATAATTGATTTAACTTTGTACCATATTATAGTACTACCACAATACGGAGTAAATGTGTTGGAACCTTAATGAGATAGGCGCGTAAACCATGTTTTCGTAGAAGTTGAACTTAAGTATAGAGTCATAAAGTTTAATAAATACGATAGTATAGTTTAACTTAGACCCACATTAAGGTTGCGACACATTCGAATGATATTATGATTTAACGCGCTCTAATATTTTAAATAGTGTAACTCATAAGCGAATAAGTTAAAATGAAAAAAATACTTTACTAGGAAAGAGGATAAAAATGCTTTTGGAATATGCTTTACGCTATGGGATCGTGTCAGGGCTGAAAGTCCACATATATCAAGACGGAAAAGAGTAAAAACTGGTAACAAATAAATTTCATTTTTAACTTATTTTCGGGAATAATAAAATATTTATAAGTACCAAATTTTTTTTTAACGGATACAAGTTATATACTGAATTGCTTTTTCCCCGAAGAGAAAATTAAGAGCAATGAATTGTTTTTTGTTAAGATTAGAATAACTCCTCCCAAAAATTATCTATTATTGAAATAGTTCTACTACTAGTGTTTTTCTCTTTTTCGTCTCGCTTTCAGGCCTGCATCGTGTGTCTGGCGGCAAAGCTCTTTTATGGTTCGAGTCGTATGTCTGTTCCATGGAGTTTAGAGTATCCATGGTCTGTTCTCAGGCACAAAACATATTTTTTCAGTTTTAGCCACCTAAGCTTTTTCTACCGTTTTCAGTCGTATATCTGTTCTTAACCACCAAAGCTTCTTTTTTTTACCGTTTCACACATGTCTTGTCTTAACCACTACAGCAAAGAATCATACTGATTTTTCAGTGCAATACTTTAAGACCGAGGAAGATTACCTTTTATAAGACAGAGAAAGATTATTTCTTACCAACTGCATCAATTTTTAAATGTTGATGGAAAGTTTTTTTTCCCGTCAAAGAGGCTTTTAACTTTAACGTTTATAAAGCTGAAAAAGATTACTTCGAACCAACTCCATTCATTTTTAGAGGGCAATTAAAACGTATTTGTCGGACCATCTTTTGATTAAAAAAATAATGAAGGGTGTTGTTTACATAAATGTTGATAACAATAAAGGTTTGCGTTAAGTCAAGAAGAGAAACTAACACCGAGGAGCTCTCTCTTGTGAGTTATGCGTTCTTATGATCATTTGTTTAAGTCTATTTTGAACTTAACGTAAAAATCTAATGGTGTTGCAGTTTATTGTTCTCGGTACATGGGTCCAAAAAAAAATTTTTTTTTTTAAACAAATATATAAAATAAAAAATCACATGGTAGGATCCAGTTTTCCTACATTGATTTTCCTATTTTCTTGGTTGTCATCAGTATAAAATTAATAAAAGCATTGTTTTCATGTAAAATATTTTTGTATCCCAAATTTAGAGGCATTAACCTGTAATATTTTCTTATTACCCATTGACAAAATGGGTCTTATTTTGAGTTTGAATGCGTGCGCATTTTATTTGGACGTCATCACACTTTTAAAAAATATTCAAGAGCAATAGTCAACAGTGCGCATGCGTCGTCATTGCATGCGTTGCTATGTGGTGCGCAAGAGCAATAACATAACAAGCACTTAAATTTAGTTTTATAAAAAAGAAAACAACGCGTTGCTAAGACAACTCAATAAATAATTACTATCATGACGTTCCATAGATTGGGATGTAAAAAGTATTAATGGATGTATATATTTATATTAACTTGTAAGTAACTGTATATATTAAATGTTGTGATGTCTCCAATTTACTTCGTTTTTATTTATCCAAAATCGCACATAGTAGGAAGATAGAAAACCTTCCCTTACAACTGGTGACCTCAGGACGTGATTACTTTAACGTTGCGAAGATTTTATTTGGATAAAAAAAAGGTTTGTGCATCACCATTATTTTCTGATTATCTTTATATTAAACATGGAGGAAAGTACAAATGATAATTTAAATTCATCAACTCAAGATAATGTGAATTTAGAAGTAAACAAATTGGCAGTAAAACCACCAATTTTTTGGCGACATAAACCTAAGTTTTGGTTCTTACAACTTGAAGCACAGTTTGCTAACGGCAATATTACTCGTGATTTAACCAAGTATAACATTGTCATTGCCTCATTGGACGAAAATGTCTTAGATTTTGTTGAGGATATTTTGTTAAACCCACCAATGAATGGAAAATACGACGCTTTAAAAAATGCATTATTAAATAGATTAACAGATACTGAAGAAGCCAGGTTAAAAAAGGTGTTGACTGAACTTAATCTTGGCGATAAGCGTCCATCTGACTTGTTGCGACAAATGAAAGGTTTGGCTGAAAATTCCATTTCAGAGGAATTGTTAAAATCACTTTGGCTACAGAGATTACCACAACAGGTTCAAGCTATATTATCTATTAGCTCTGATTCTTTGGATAAAATGGCAGAGATGGCAGACAAAATTATTGGTATATTTAGCTCATCAGAGTTATGTACAGTTGATAAAGTAGCCAATAAAACTTTAGAGCATAATAACATTAGTAACGAAAAAATTAATTCATTGGAGATTAGTATTGCAGAATTAACTAAGAAATTTGATACATTCATCACAAGGAGTAGATCTCAAGATAAATCTGTAACAGCTCGAGACCGTAGCCGTTCGAGATCCCCATCTTCTCGTTATAAGCTATGTTGGTACCATTATAAATTCGGTAACAGGGCACATCGCTGTGTTAAACCTTGCGAATTTCAAAAACCAATAAATACTTCGGAAAACTAATGGGCCGGTCGATTGAAGAGGCCAACGACTACGGCCAACCAAATTGCCGCTACTTCCTTTTTGACAAGTCAAGCAAAAGGCACTATCTTATTGATACCGGGGCTGACGTGTCTGTAATTCCACCGCCAAAACCCAATAAGCTGTTCCCATCTGATTTTAAACTTTATGCTGCAAATTCAAGTTCAATTAAAACTTACGGCAAGCAACTTATCAGTTTAGATTTAGGCTTGAGAAGACGTTTCAAATGGAACTTCATCATAGTAGACGTCTCAAAGCCAATAATTGGCGCAGATTTTCTTAAGGCACATGGACTTTTGGTAGACATTAAACAAAAACGTTTGCTTGATCCTTTAACATCATTAACAGTCTCAGCTAAAATAATCAAAGGACCATCTTCATTTTTAACACCCCTCGATAGTAATAATCTAGATCCAGGTATTCATTCTCTACTGCAAAAATTCAAAAACTTATCTTCGGAAAAAATAGAACTTAATAAAGTTAACGTCAACCATAATGTCACTCACGCTATTGTTACAAAAGGTCCACCCATAACATCTAGAGTGCGTAGATTGGCTCCAGAGAAACTAAAAATCGCCAAAGCAGAATTTGAGTACATGCTTGAGCGTGGCATATGCCGACCATCAAGCAGTCTTTGGTCTAGCCCATTACATCTGGTCAAGAAAAAAAAATGGCGAATGGAGACCGTGCGGAGACTATCGTGCTTTATATGCAGCCACATTACCAGATAGATACCCTATACCACACCTGCATGATTTTACGCACCAATTAGAAGGTTGTACGGTTTATTTTACATTAGATCTTCATCGAGCTTATCATCAAATTCCCATGGAACCAGCAGATATAGAAAAAACAGCTATTAGTACGCCATTCGGACTGTTCGAATTTCCTTTGATGACTTTCGGACTTCGTAACGCAGCGCAGACATTCCAGAGATTCATGCACGCCGTTCTACGTGGCCTAGAATTCTGTTTCGTCTATCTGGATGACATACTAATTGCATCGCGCTCTAAAGAGGAACATTTACAACATCTCAGCACAGTTTTTGAGAGATTGCAACAATTTGGATTAACATTAAATCTCAGTAAATGCAACTTCGCTAAGCCTGAGGTGAATTTTGTCGGCCACACTGTTTC
The DNA here is from genome assembly GCA_949128135.1 of Parasteatoda lunata. NCBI lineage: Eukaryota > Metazoa > Arthropoda > Arachnida > Araneae > Theridiidae > Parasteatoda > Parasteatoda lunata. Next base: position 3,701,631 of record OX421973.1, read on the forward strand.
TCTAAAAGGAATTCACCCGACAGAAGAAAAAGTCAAAGTCATTGAAGATTTCAACAAACCCAAAACAGTCAAACAACTTAGAGGATTTTTGGGAATTATAAATTTCTACAGAAGATTTATTCCACAAGCAGCTCAACACCAAGCATGCTTATATGATTATTTAAAAAACAGCAAAAAGAATGATAATCGAACTATCGAATGGTCAGACGAAACTTCAAATGCTTTTACGAGATCCAAAGGATTGTTAAAATCTGCAGCAATTTTGTCTCACCCAGTGCCATCTGCTAAACTTGCCCTTATGGTAGACGCTTCCAATTTAGCGATAGGTGGAGTGGTGCAACAACTCGTCAATAATGATTGGCAACCGCTAGGTTTCTTTTCTGTTAGGCTAACACCTACACAAAAGAATTATAGCACTTATGATCGGGAACTGCTAGCTGCATATTCGTCTATTAAGCATTTCCGATATTTGTTGGAGGGTCGAGAATTTACGTTATTCACTGATCACAAGTTGCTGGTATACGCTTTCCGGCAAAACTTGGAGAAAGCATCATCCCGACAACAAAGACATTTGGAGTACATTAGCCAATTCACATTAGAAATTCAACACATTTCAGGAAAAGATAACATGGTCGCAGACGCTCTATCAAGATTGGAAGAAATACGAATTACTTCTGAAATTGACTTTGAATCTTTAGCCAAAGCTCAAGAAATTGACGATGAGTTAAAAGATTTAATGAAATCTCAAAACTCTTCTTTGAAATTTGAGCTAGTTCCTATTTTTGGCTCTAATCATTCATTATATTGCGATACTACCACAAAAATTAAACGGCCATTTATTCCATTTGACTTTAGAAAATTAGTATTCAAAAGTGTTCACAATCTCTCACATCCTGGAATTAAAGCGACTGTTCGATTAGTTACATCAAAATTTATTTGGCCATCAATAAACAAAGACATTCGCGATTGGACCAAAAGTTGTTTGAAATGCCAGAAATCCAAAATTACTAAGCATAATCATACTCCATTACAAAAATATCCTATAGTTGGTCAACGATTTCAAGAAATTAATCTAGACCTGATTAGACCTTTGCCATCATCAGAAGGATTTCGTTATTGCCTTACGATAATTGATCGCTACACGCGATGGGCAGAAGTCATTCCTTTACCTGATATTCGAGCAGAGACAGTTTCTGATGCTTTATTGAAAAATTGGATAGCTCGTTATGGTATTCCAAGCGTAATTACAACTGATCAGGGTGCGCAATTTGAGTCTCAATTGTTCAAAGAACTTTCAAAATTACTTGGTTTTAAAAGAAATAGAACTACTGCATATCACCCACAAGCTAATGGCTGTGTAGAACGTTGGCATCGTACTTTGAAAGCTAGCATAATGTGCCATGAAAATCCAAGCTGGACAAAATCACTTCCGATTATTCTACTTGGTTTACGCACAACCTTGCGAGATGACTGTCAAGCCACCCCAGCAGAACTCTTGTATGGTGAAAATATAAAACTACCATATGATTTTTTTGAAAATTCAAACATTGAAGCGCAATCAGAATTCATTCAGAATTTAAAAAGCACAATGGAAAAATTAAAACCCGTCTCATTTCGTCATCACTCGAAGCAGAAACCATTTATATTCAAGGATTTAAAAACTTGCTCACACGTATTTGTCCGTACTGACAGTGTTCGACATAGTTTGCAACAACCATATCATGGACCATATAAAGTTTTAAAGAGAACCGACGAAATTTTCACTATTAAAATGAAGCAAAAAGAAGTTAATGTATCTATAGATAGAATAAAGCCCTATTTTTCGGACATTTCTACAGAATTTGAAAAGACTTCAGAAACACCTTTACTGGTTGAAAAGAATTTTGAACCTATTTCATCGTCTACAATTTCTAAAGCTGCTACAGAGCAAGGCAACGGAAACAAAAGAGTGAAGCTTGTTATTCCACCCCAAGTGACTAGATCTGGACGTACAGTGCGCAATCCAGCACGTTACACATGAGGTTCTTCATCGTTCGAGTAACTCACTAGGGGGGGAGTGCTGTGGTGCGCAAGAGCAATAACATAACAAGCACTTAAATTTAGTTTTATAAAAAAGAAAACAACGCGTTGCTAAGACAACTCAATAAATAATTACTATCATGACGTTCCATAGATTGGGATGTAGAAAGTATTAATGGATGTATATATTTATATTAACTTGTAAGTAACTGTATATATTAAATGTTGTGATGTCTCCAATTTACTTCGTTTTTATTTATCCAAAATCGCACATAGTAGGAAGATAGAAAACCTTCCCTTACAGCTATGGCGACCACTGCTGTTAGATAATTTTTTTATAATTCCTTTTTTTATTTTTTCACTTTTAATTTCGTTGTGCATTAAGTTGGTGAGCTTATTTTTGAGATATGGGACCAGACAGATCCCATAAATACTTCTTGAGTTGTGAATAAAAGAGAATTTCATCATTTGAACGATATTTTTGTTTTTATCGTTTTAATTCAGAATCAGAAATTCTAACCTACTTTTCAAACTTGATCGTTTTTAATTCGCATTCGCAACGCTCGAGTACGCCCTCTAGCGGATAGGTTGTATTCAGGCTTTTATTTACTATGTTTTCATTTAGTTCTATCAGAATCATTAGCAGAGTAGGACGGCATTTTTTAGCAGCAAATAAAAAGCAAAATTTTCATAAGGAAAAGGCTAAAAAATTTGAAGAAACGACCCAGAACATTGGTAAACCTTTCTGAAACAGAACGCGCTCAACACTTGAAGAAAAATTTATCAATAGTTTTTACCTTTCTATTATCAACAACATAACTTCCGATTTTGTAATCGCATGCTGTTACAGATGTGTGTATTACGGTAAAATATTTTTTTTTTTTTTTGTCAATTCATTACAAATTGAAGTGAAGACAACATTGCTTACTTCATAATAATGAATAAATGTGATTTCAGAATGTACAAAACTGTAATTGTTATAGAATAGTAGATAGATATTTTTGTATTTATATAATTCGAAAAACAACAGTAAAGAATCATCCGAATTACTTGAAATCGTATAATTTGTACTGATTATTAATGAATTTTTATTGTTTTCTTGGTAAGTATTTTTTTTATTTTGAATGATAAATTTCAACTAGAATTTAGCTATTCTGTTTTGAAGTTACATATTAAAATTCATATTGAGATCTTGCAATAATAAAATTTTATTGCGTGGTATGTTATCTTAGAATAATGAAGGGATAATCTTTGTATATATTATTTGAGAATAAAGTTTTCAAATGAAGAACATATAATTTTGGAATTCTCCGAATTTGTAAATCAGGTAAGTGTTATTAGTTTTATAATAAAAAATTTACTTGTAAAAATTTTTCTTTCTTTCTAATTTGATGAAATTTTTCTATAGAATGGTTTTCTACGTCCGATTAAGAGTAAAAAAAAAAAAAAATTATTTTAATTTTCGTAAGCGTTCTTTATTTTGCGTATTTTAGTTTATAAATAATGATTTTTATTGAAATTTAAAAAGTTTTTGATAAAAAATTTTGTCAAAAAACTTTTTTTGCAAAATTAAATTATATAAAATTATGGGCTTTTGTATACTTTTTGCATATTCTAATGTTTTTATTTTATATTATAACCGTCGTTGAACAGCCGACCCAATTTTTGGGTTTACGACTACTAATGTTCAACTCCGTAGACTTGTAATTTTGAACCCAATTCAGAAGACAAGGGAGCTCCTGGATCAAGTTTTGGGAGAAATTTGCCTTCGTGGAGGACTTTTTGATGGAACTCACCCGCATATGCGTTACATGGAGAGGAAGATCACAAGAACCTCCCACGGTAAGCCTGACGGCGAAGGGACTCTGATCCGTCTGCCACTGAGGATACTTCACGTCAACATTGTGGTCGGTGCAAGTCGGATGCGGATTCGTATCGACCAGCCATCACTGGGATTCGAACCCGGTTCACCTCATTGGAAAGCGAACGCTCTATCCCCTGAGCCATTGAAGCTCATATTTTAATGTTTTATTTTATTTTATATCCGCCGTTGAACAGCCGACCCAATATTTGGGTTTACGACTACTAATGTTCAACTCCATAGCCTTGTAATTTTGAACCTAATCCAGAAGGCAAGGAAACTCCTGGATCAGTTCCCCCAGAGGTATTGATTTGTTATGGGAACATGGAGGACTTTGCGACCCGACAGATTTAACGTGCATCAATCACCATTTACTACACAGGGAGTTTTCGGCCGGCGGGGATCGAACTCGAAAATGTGGGACATGACCCCAGTGACCTACCACCAGGCTATCCCGGTCTCATATTTTAATGTTTGAGGTAATTTGATTCATAAAAATATGGAATGTAAAGTTTAAATAGGCCTTTCGTGTTATATTATTTAATTCAGTCAAACTATTTCGCAGGCATTAGGTTTTAACTCTAATAAGAAGATACATATTTTTTTCCTGTTTATTTAAAAATATTTTTCCGATGTTTTTTGGATGTTCCTTCTTTTAAAAAAAGAGATACCATTTTGTTTATGCTTGCATAAGTAAGGATATCACACATTTTTCTTTTTTTTAAATTTAATAAGCCACAATAAAGGAACGTTACAATGCTACACGCTACATTAAAGACGTCTCCACAGTAACTGAATGACTGTTCATATAGAAATCGCAGGTATTCGCCTCATGCAACAGCACCCCCTATAGTTCGTGAATAACTAATTCAGGTGAATATCACAAATAAAGAGGGTTCCAAATTTATTGACACGGTCCCAAAGGTTAGAGTTGAAAGCAAGAAAAAAAAGACGATGCCAAGGCTTAAACTTAACGAGGCTAAAAAAGCCAAAGAACGTAGACGGGAATACCCTAAGCGTTACACACAAACGGAAAAACGAAAGGATTCCATTCGCAAACGCAAGCACGAAGCCCATTCCTCACTAAAGTACCAAAGTGGTTGACAGAATTGAACCCAACCGAAGAGCGAATGGTGGCTCTCCAAACCCCTTTCATGCAAATACGAGAACTGGGTGTTGACCACCAGTTAGGGATAAAAGGATCCATTGTCAACGTGCCTAATGACTTGCACAAGACCGTAGACTGTCTTCCACGTCCTTGTCTTCATTCAAAATTCATGTAAAAATGAAAAAATGATTAGCTTTCAAATGCTATTTCTTGTATGAACTTGTGAATCCGAAACGGGTGTATGATACAGCTTATAATCTCTTTCAAACACCATTCATACCAATCCGAAAATGTTAATATTAATCTCGATTGGCTGTTCAGTCATCAAAAGAATTTACACTGAATGCGCCTGAGCTGCATTCAAATATGTCCGTGAAATAATGTACCTAACAGTTCAGGATTAACACATAATGATATCCAAGATGAAAACACAATAAAGCTGCTTTTCCAAAAAAAATTAGATAACAACCATATTGCGAATGGGTATTTTTTATGAAATTTAAAACCGTTTATTTTAATTTTTTTATATAAAAAAATATTCGCGATTTCGACGTTTCACAGAACATTTTTTGTATTATTTATTATTTTTTTAATACTAGATTGGAATGAAAAAATGGCACCAAAGAGGAAAAAAGAAAGAAAAGTCATTGTATTTGAAAGGATTTAAATATTTTTGAATTTAATCAAATATAAATAAAAATTTACTGAAAAACCTCATTCGTATTTTGTTACGTAGTCAAGCTTATTTAAAAAAAAAAAAAAAAAAAAAAAATAAAAAAAAAAAAAAACAACCTTACTACCATTCTTATGCATAAGAAAACACTTAATATAAAAATTTATAACATCATTTTAAAGGGCGTGCATTAAGCGATAATACTTAATAATTCTGAAAATTTTTCTTCTGTGTTAATAAAAATGCTCATCATTGACGACTCTATATCAATAATAAAGCATACTTCCTTGCTAATAATAACTAAATAGTCGGTGAGTTTTAAATCTGAATACAGCAACTTCAAACTTTGTTCATAAATATTTTTCTTTTTTTCAAGATTGAACTAATGAATCCAAATAAATTTGTAAGGTTTTAACGTTCATTACACATAAATCACCTGTGTTAAAGATTTATAGTAAATTTATGTTGTAGGAATTTAGTTTTAACTCACTTTATCGTTTAGAGTTCTGGATACGAAAAAAAAAAATAAAGTTACACCTGTGTAATATACTTAGATACACTGGCCCGTAATTAGTTTAAATAAGTAAGAACGCAGTTCTTCGTCTATCAGTTAAATATTTTTTTTTTTCTGTTCTCATTTTAGTAAACATGCATTTCGAGCTATATCCAGATTTTAATTTTATTTTATAACCATTGCTGAGAACAGCCGAACAAATTTTTTGGGTTGACGACTGCTAATGTTTAACTCCATACCCTTGTCATTTTGAACCCAATCCAGAAGACAAGGAAACTCCTGGATCAAGTATTGGCGAGAAATTTGCCTTCATGGAGGACTTCCGATGGAAGTAACCTGCATTTGCGTTACATGAAAAGGAAAACCTCCCACGGTTAGCTCGACGGCAAGAGGTCTCTAACTCATGATCCATCTACCACTGAAGATATTTTACATCAACCCTGTGGTCGGTGTAAGCCGGATGCGGATCACTCAGCTTTCACTGGGATTCGAACACGGTTCACCTCTTTGGAAGGCGAATGTTCTATCCCCATAGCCACCAGGACTCGATGTCCAGATTTAAAAACTCACCGATCTAATACTCTTTTATTGAGCTGTGGTGGCATAGAGGATAGAGCGCTCGCCTACCAATGAGGTAACCTAGGTTCACATTCCAGCATCGGCTCGTACCTACCACAGCGCTGACATAAAATATCTCAGTGGTAGACGGATTATGGGTCATTGGACTAACCGTGGGAGGTTTGCTTCTCCATGTGACGCAAAGACGGGTTACTTCCATCAAAAAGTCCCATGATGGGTAGTTTGTCCCAATGCTTAATTCAGGAGTTCCCTTATCTTCCGCTTTGAGTTCAAAATTACAAGGCTATGGAAAGCCATAAATTCAGAATTGGGAAAGCTGTTCAATGCTAGTTATAAAATAAAATACTTCTTTATTAATATTTCTAATTCATACTTTAAAAGTGTTGGTGTAAATATTATAATATTAATGTCAACAAAGTTTCAAGAGATTAATAACAGATACATTCTCAGGGTTTTATTAATATGCAATAGAAAAAGATGTTCAGTTATGTAAAAGTTTCATTTAGGAATTATTTTGAGGACTAATATGCCCAGAGAGGACATGTAAAAATGATGAGATTTCTCAAGTCCTGATATATCAAATAATATATTTCCATAGCATATCCTTTATTTTGTATACTGATATATAAAAAGAGAGTTAGAAGTACTTTAAAAAAAAGGCAAAACAGAAGGGAAAGTAATAGTTAATTATTTATTGAACACATACCACCCAAATAAAGGAACATCCAATATAGTTTAGGCCTAGAAGATAAATAACATGTAGCACAGGCGACTAGACTTTTATAACAACAGGCTATTATACATAAGTACAGGCCTTTGAAAAAACCATAAATAATGTCACATTTGTATAATAAAAAAAAGAGTAAAACCTTTAAATAATAAAATGGAGATATATTTAAAGATAACTTACATATGCATCATTAGAAGAAAAAAAAAGAATATAACAGAAACATTCACCAAACACAATGAGAGAAATATTTAAAAATGCAAAAACATATATCCCATTCAAATGTTCTTACTTTTTAACATAAATCTATATAAATATAAAATTCTGTATTTATTAAGATAACAAAGTTTATAGATAATATCAACTAACTTTATACTGCAATGCATAAATACTATGAAATAAAATGTATAATTAGAAATGTAAGAACAATTTAACTGTAATAAATAACAACTCTACAGATGAACACTGTACTGTAATAATCTCCACTGTAATAGGGTACATAACAAATTAATTTATGGAATAATTAATTTGTTTTCCTAACTGTTACTGTGTTAACTTAAAAGTTAAATACTTTTATCAATCGAAAAAATTAAACTTCTGAATTAGGTGATAAAGTTGAAATAATGAAGCAAAAGAGCTGCAAAAAACATCTAAAATAAAGATTGAACAACTACATTATAACTGACTAACAATATATTATTTTTTAATGAAGTTAGAAACTGTTTTAGACTATTATTAGTAAGTTTGTTTAAAAAAGCAGTGGTTTTTTGCGATGGATAACAATTTTAAAAGCATTCATCAAGTTCATTATGAATGGTTATTTTGATTAACCAAGAGATCGTTTATTTAGAAAAGTGATTTACAAACTTTTTTAAACTAAGAGCCACCTTCCTTAAAATCTGAAGACCTAGCTATCTAATTCGTTATTTAGGGAGGAAGGGGTTATACCCCCTCTTTAATAAAACAAACAAACTGCATAATTTTCTATTTTTTTTTTCCAACAAAAAGCAATTTTAAAATATCTTTTTTTATACTAGCCAGTGGTTGATAAGATGAGGCGAGAAAATATGTGTTTTATAAATTTTGGTGATAATGCATTTTGTATAAAAAAGGTAATTTCAAGCAATGCTTTCTAAATTTATACTGTAAAACTAAATTTAAAGAATGTATTATACTTCATAGCATTAATTACAATTAAACTGCCCATATTATGAATTACATGATAAAAAAGTTCATTTGCTTCAAAACTATACACATTGGACATGTTTCAAGCGCCCATTTTCAAGGCGTGAATGAGAAGTTTGAAATATAAAATATATATATTATAAGTTAGTTCTTCTTTTTATTATTTGTAACTTTTACTAATGGTGTAAAGTTTAAATTATGAACAAAATCAACTATATCATCAACTATATCAAGCCAGAAATTATTCATAAAATTAACTATATTTATAACTAACTATATTTGAACTATATTGAAACTAACTATATTTGAAAATGAAATATTTAAAAAATTTAAAAAAATATTATGTTAAAGCAATTAAAATCTTAAGCAATAAAAAAAAAAGTTCATAATCTATTTTAATAATTCAAGCAAAATAAAAGATCATAATCTACTTCAATAGTTTAAGCAAAACAAAAGATCCTAATCTTTTACAATAATTTTTTATAGCAAACCTCACACCCAAGAATCCTCCATACAAATTAGACAGTAAACGAAATTTTGGAAAAATAAATAATAATAGAAGGAAATGTTATCTTATATGAATTTATTGATCTATGTATACATATCATATAATCTATTTCAATAATTTAGGTGAAAATATGATAGTGAAAGAGAAGCCCTGTGAAGCATGCCTTTGTTTCATGAAAGTAGTATTTCATTATCAATCCTGATTTTTAGAGATTCAGCCTTTAAAATGTTTACTTAACAATAGATAGAACAATGAAAATTGAATCTTTTTTTAATCATAGCATCACTCTAAAACTGTAATTTAATAACTTAGCAACTTATTAAAGTTAAATAGAAAGAAGTTTTGTACATAGCATTTCTGGATAAAATTATAAAAGAATAAATTTAATTATAGAAATCAAAATCACTCAAATATTGAAGTTGTTTGTTTGACAAAAATGTCCGTTATTAAAAAATAATAAGGTAAGTAACATTTTAGAAATGATAAAACTGTTAATAACTGTTCATTGGGTTTTCAAACAATGAAAAAAATATTTATATTCTCACAAGAGATAAATGGAAATAAAAACGCATGATCAATAGATTAAAATAAGTTCTTCCAGAACAGTACAACAATGAACAAAAAAAATTATGTATTACTATTGCACATTTACATCATCATTTAATAATTAATCAAAATATATATATTTAAAAATGCTACAAAATATTTAAAAAATTAAAACACTGTATTTATAAGATTAAAAAAAAAAGTGGCATCTAACTCTCTACACAGTTGTCTAATGTGTACCACAACAAAATTTATATGCACTCAATATATTTATAATTTAAAGGTAAAATAAAATGTTAATTTAAAAATTAATATTCTTCAATTTTTACTAATTAGAAAATTAATTAAAACATTACATTAAAAAATAAAACTATTTGTGTCTCTAAACAATAATCTACCATGCACCATAAACAAGTTCATTAACATTTTATTATAATAATTAGTTCATACACAAAAATTGCATGACAGGCAGGGATAGAGAAAAGTGTAAAATTTCTTGGACCATTCTCACATGAATTATGAAATATACAATAATCAAACTTTTAGGTGCCTAGGCACCCAAACTTTACCTATCCCTCCCTGATCACAAATAAATTTTTACTCGTTTTAATAGATCATGACATCAAAATGTAAAGTTAAAAGCCTTACAAAATAAAGTTGTGCTAAAAAATAAGCTAGGCTCTATTTAACTCAAAATATACACATAAAGAAAAATATAAATAAGAAGACAAAACCAATAAACAGAATCCAAACAAAGAAAGGGTTAAATTAGTACTTTATATGAATAAAGCTAAAACAATAAAAAAAAAAAGGGCACATAGATAGATATATAATCTTTAAGGTACAATAAGGAAGCACCTTCTTTAGTGACAAAAAAAAATATAGAATAAAAGAGAAAAACAGAGATGAAAAGAAATAACAAAAGGATTTCAAGAAAATAAGAGACAACAAGATTGTTCTCTTACGCGATTGGTCAATCCTTTATTTTCTTGCAATTTTTGTTTTGACACCAAAGTACCAAAACAGTTATATGTCTGCTTATGTGGTATCCTATGTTTTTTTTAAAATTTGTTTTAGCTTTATTTAATAAGCAGTACAGTGAAATGTCAGTTATAAACATGTGTACCTTGGATAGTGTATTAAAGAAATTATCAACCACAAAAAGTGGTCATAGAGAAGTATAAGAAAGCAAACACTTGTTTAAAATTTTATATATTGAACAATAAAAAATTTGATTACCAATTTTGATTAAGTAGAATTAAAATTTAATTTTTTTAAGAGTAAATAAACTTTTCTTACCATATGGAATGAAGAGAGTATAAATTCTAGCACTACAACATGAAATATGAGTAAAAAATAATAATATTTATCTAGAAATAGAGTAAGAATGCATTCAATTCACTTTACACAAGTTATCACAATTAAAAATGAATGGTTGAATGCAAAATTATATACAAACACATACTTTATTTTCCATTAAAAAAAAAAATCACTAAAAAGATTTGTAATAGTCATTTCAATAAAAGTAAGGCTGCCCTATTTTTAAAAAACACTGATCACCTCATGCATTATTACACATTTTGTCCATAAAGTGCAAGCGTGTGCAATAAACTAATAAAGTGGTTGCACCATTTTATATTTAAAAGAAACATTTTATAAAGAGGAAAAAGGCAGTTAAGATGTTTATAACCGGCATGAAAACTTTGATTTTTCTTGGAGAGAAATTTCAAACAAGAGAACTATAACAGGAAATACAAACAAAATCTCTTGTGCTTAAGAAATCATTGAATAAAATTATTAAAAACTAAATAAAAAAAAAGAAATTATGAACATGTTTGTTAGATTAAAAATGTCTGATACAATGAAGAAAATATTTAAAATGTTCGATCGATTTAAAATATTCATACACTTAAAGGTGACATTTAAATATTTCGTACAGTGAAGGAAATTATCCATATAATTGGAGAAACACATATTAGTGACAAGTGAATATTCACAAATCAGAGTGATTCTCATACAGTGAGTATTCACATATCCGAATAAATCTAAAATAAACATTTCAAGCACAAATTAAGCATTTGTCTTTGTTCCTTGATCGTAACATATATGCTATTCAAATAATCATATGTTTACTAAACTAATATAAATTGGCACATCACAGGCTGCTACCTATAATAATAATAAGTGATCGAATGGAAAGTTGCTGATTAATCACAAAATAAAAGTTGTTTTTTTTTACACCTGAATTTCACCTTTCAGTAAGAGGTGGTCTTTTAAGGAACGGAATATATGCAGCTGCTGATCGGTTTTTAGCAACAAAACTTGCTGCAGTAACTTCTGAGGATTTGGAGCTCTGCACAAAGAAAATATAGTATGTTAGTTACTCAACAAATATAATAAGCCAATCTATAAGAAAAAAATATTTTTAAAAACGGTCTAAGTCGACTTAATTAAATGTTCTTGTCGTATGCCATTAAGGAAAAGGATACGATTGTTTTTGTTTTCTAGTGGCGCCATGTATTGTGAAAAATTTGACTGCTGCCACACTTATACCTCACACCCGTTTATAGGGCGGACCCATTTTACAGATCCTGGTTTTGACATGAACTAGAGAATGAATAATCTCCAATTCAGTACCCCTCCCCCAGAGGTTTAATTTGTTACGGGAGCATAGAGGACTTAGTGAATCTTCAGATTTAAGTTGCTATTTACTACACAGGGAATCTTCAGCCGGCTGAATTCGAACGCCTTTTCTTATGAACAGGAGTTCAGCGCCGTGACAACCAGACTATCCCGGCCACATAATTAAATAAATAATATAATAGGTATTTATCTTTAAATTGGCATTCCAATGTACTTTTCCTATTTTTTTTTAAATTGCAAACAGTGTTTAAAACTAAAAATAACTTTATAATCAGAAAATCATTTGCTTAAGGCTTCGACACAGAATTTTTATTAAACATATTTTTCTTCCTTTTTTGATTATTTTGCATTACTTTTGGTCAAAATAAGTTAAAAGTATTATATTTAGCATTTTAATAATGAATGGTTATTAAATACCGAATGAAACATGGGTGTCTTTCTCTGCATTAATGATAAATTTTTTAAAACATGGTTCACTTCCAGACAATGATTTTTCAAATTTGCACTTCTTCGCAGTTATTTAGATGCAAGAGAAACAGTTATTCATCACTGAAATTTCTTTAATTTACAAAATTAATAACTAATAAATTTTTGAATATGAATGAAAGCAAAGAAAAAGACTACTTTTTTCAGACTTTATATATTAATACAAATATAATTCTGATAATCTAACGGATTTTTTTAATAATTATTAGACTGTTTTATATAATTAAAAAGTACTAAAATATATTTTTACTTGTCATTAGAACATCAGAAAAAAAATATATATATAAAACATACAACATAATCAACTCATATTTTAAATTTATGGCAACTAACAGGGGAACAACATTTTGAAGTAAAAAAATATTATGATTATTTCAAATGTGAATATTTTAATTAAGAAATGAAGTGAGTTCTCAACAAATAAAACTGAATGGGTTGAATTCCATTATAGTTATTTTTTTATGTTTACTTTTAATGTAACAAAAAATTTAAAACAAAATTTCTTTTGGTATTTCTTCAAAATAGTGTTCTGCAAAAGGATTTAAAAGAGTTGCATATAAAATTCTGAAATTGTTGCACAATATTTTTTTGATAATAGTAGGGGATGCCATTTCTTGCTGGTAAGTGCTTGGCAAACCTTGGAGCTGCTTAAACAGGTCATTTTAAAATGCTTTGTGAACAGAGCTCACTTTGCTCACCTGTTTCACCTTATTCTTGTTTAATTTGACAAATTTTATACTTTAATAATTTTTATACTTTAATAATTTTTATACTTTATATACTTCTACATAAGTTTAAATTTTTCACTTAAAGTATATGTACTAAAAAGAATTATGTTAGTTTACGCTTGTACTCTCACTCCCACATCTAAACATTTCTCTGATGATTCGATTAAGATCTAGTAGTAAACATAAATAATTTTTCTTAGCAACCTTTTTCTAAAATAACATTTAAAATTAAAGCTATATTGTTATAATTTGGTGAGTGTACAAACATTATTTAATATTTTTGTTTACCAAACAGGCTCATTGAATAGCTTAATCATTCAACAAATCTCTAACTGTAATTTGTCAAGAAATTTACTAAATCCTGCAATACCATCATTCAATATTTGTGTGTAGTTAGATATTAAAAACTACAGAACGTGCAGATTCGAATATCATCAACCCTAGTTAATCCATGAAACTGCTCATGGTTCTTTTTACTTTAATTTGCTTTATCACTTTACCTGTCCAACACACAGTGGAAAACTATCAGTAATTTTGGAAAATCAAGATATTGCAGTCAGTTGATATTTATTTCCAAAAAAACACAACCATACAATTCATTATTTCAATGTTAACTAGAAAGTTAAATAAAGTAAGACACATTGTTTATATTCAAATAAACTAAATTATGTGATGAAGAAAAAATTTAATTTCAACATAAATAACTTAAAACTTATATTCGCTATATAGTATGGCTTTCAGGAGAACAGCTTCAGACACCTGTCTCGCGTTGTGGCGGGAATTATGGTTACGAGGGTAATAAGTCACTTCTAATAGGGGTGTGGAGTGAAAGTGACTAGTTATGTAATGATCTTAGCTTGGCACAAGTCGGCGAATCTTTGCTCCCCTTCCCTAGTATTAGTGGCAGTCCTAGAGCCAAGTGATAGGAACTCGTCTTTCTTTTATTCTCTCGTTTTCTGACAGAGCAGCTTAGTTTTAAAAAGATTTTCCTTCGTGATTATTTTAATCGTTAATTACTTAATTGTTGTTAGTTTTACGTTTGTTTTAAGTTTAGTTTTTTTCTTTTAATCGTTGTTAATTTTATCTTGTTTGTTTTAATTTTTTTTAAATTTTTGTTAGTTGTTTTTCATTTTCAGAAATCAGCTGTTTTGCACAAAATAAAAGAGAAAACGGCATTACAATGACAGTGTGGGAATCCCAATTCCATTTCTCATTCATGACCATGGTAGTTTTTCTTGTTAAATATCAAAGATACTGCTCAGCAATTTGAATTTAAGTTTCTTAACATTGGTATACCTACTTTGTGCTGCGTGAATACAAAACCTGATATTTTAAATATGTTAATAACTTTAGCGGTAATGTTACTTTTCTTTTCCTTAAATTTATGATCAGATAAAACACTTCAAAATTCTTAGTTTCTTAACAAAATTAAATATTTCTTAAAAAGACCAAAACATTATAACTAAGATGTTTATGATTTTTTTTATTTATTTTTTTTAAATGTACGATATTACAAAAGTTAAAGTAAGAACCACTTAGTATTATAAAATTTAAAATAAGAGCAAAATCTTTGAGCAAAAAGTTGCTTTTTGAATTGCATAATACATTATTCTTGTAGATATGTTTTGAAAGAGTTTTTAATTTTTAAATTGATTAATTTAATTAATTTAAATTTTGATAATTTATTTTAAATTTTGATTTCTTTTTCTTAGTTAGATATTTTTTAAAGCCTTATAGTCCTTAAAATTTCATAGATAAAAAAATGTAAGAAATAATGTTTATGAACTTTTTATGAAGTGTAAATGCTTTTTCCGATCATTTAATAAACGGTATTAAAAAGCTGCATGAAAATAAGATTCTTTTTTATACAAACAAAAATTAGAATGAAAAAAGTTAAATACAAATTTGAAATTAAAAACTGCTTTTTGTTAAAACAAACGCCTAACTAATTATTTTATAATAATGTTAATTTAATAATAAGTTTTGATATCAGAATCATTCATATTTTTATTCATCACCTTATTTTTGGAATAGTAATAAAATTTAATAGATTTTAAACATATTTTCACAAATATGTCAAGTCTTTGACAGGAATGGAATGACACGATGTATTCAGTTTATGAAATGCTTATTCCAGTTTTATGTATGTAACAACAATTAATAAATTAATCACATGAAAAAAGAAACACTACGTATAAGAAACCTAAATCAAATGCCTCTTGAATATAGCAATTAAAGAAAGATAAAAAAAATTTCTTTTTCAGAGAAAAAAATATTGATCGAAACAGAGAAATAATCTCAAATTTTTTTTCACGAGACAAAAGAGGTTGATTAAAAAATTTTTTTTCAATAAATAAATAGCAGCTGAGTTCCAAATAAATTAGCGCATATCGAATAAAAGTATAAATGAAAATACGGTTTCGTTTACGCCTATATTATTTTTTTCCCCCTAAGAAAAAGCAAAAGATTGTCTAAATATCAATTCAAAAATTTGAACAGGTCTTTTGAAAACGGATAAACCAGCCAATCTGGTAGACCAATCGACTCTTTCATTTCTCCATTACACCCACATTAGAAATGCTATCTCACTCGTTACCATAGCAGTAGACAGCCCCAGACTTTTTGTCTGGAGCAGTTCTCCTCAAAGCCGCACTAAACATCTTTTTTACACAAAAAATATTGATAATCATAATTAAATAATCTATACATACTGTGCACATAACTTGCTATGCTTAGTTCATTTTTCTGAATTAAAATTTATTACTCAAGCCCATAACTTTAACTTCTATACTAAATTTTAGATAATTAGAATCTGTTTACTAACTTTTAGCTAGATTTTAGAATCTGTTTTTTAACTTTTAGCGTCTTCAACAAAAAATTGTCATCTTGCCGGTTCAGAATTAAATATATGAATTTCATGAAAAGATATAAACTTTGAAATATATCTTTAATCTTAATAACTAAAAATTGATTCATCAAAAAGTTCATAAGTTTTTTTTTTTGTTGATCTTCATAAGAATAAACATCAGAAAAAATTATTATTTTACTCTTAGTTTTCCTTTACATTAAAAAATTTTAAAACTGTCAAAATAAATCATTTCAAAACTAATTTGATATTTAAACAAAGTGTGATTCATTTCCAGACATATGAGAATAAGGTTAAAAAAGCCCCTAATTCCTTTATTAATACTTTCTGCTTACCAAACTATTAGTAACTACCTATAAAAAAATTAATGACCTCATTGCTAACAGTTTTCATGCAAGACTGTCCCTTAAACATTTGTAACATAAACTATGCCAAATTTCATATTTTTTCATCGAACAGTTTTGGTGTTATGAAATTGAGAATCAAATAGCATGTGGAAAGAATTGAAAATTTTTTGAAACCACATTGGTGACTATTTTTCAATAAGAAGAATGCTATAATTTTGTTCATAACAAAATTTAAGAAGATATATAATTTAAAATTCATAGAAAATTAAGATACAAAATACTAAAGTATATATTTTCCAACCACTTCATGAACAAAGAGAAAAATCTCCTGCAAAAAGCAGGAAAAGTTTGCAAATATGCATAAGATTGAAAAAAAAAAAAAAAATGATATCTAATATAATGATCTGATTTTGTGAATAAAATAAGCAGTTTTGGTCTGTCAATTTTTGGGTAAGGAGAGAAAACCAGAGAAGAGGGGTAGGACAGAGGTGGAGAAGAGAGGGCTAAGACCTAGTGAGCTGAGTGTAAGGTGATTAAAAAAAGATGTTTTTGATAGAAATTCTGAGGAAAAACATACATCAACCCTAAAACAATTGCTGCCACAGGACTGGACAATTGGTATATATATATATATATATCCAGAGAAGAATAACCTGATATCTACAAATAGTTTATCAGCTCCTCAAGATTTCAAGCCAAGTCGAGACACATGTGCAAGATAAGTGACTTTAAATTCAATTGACTTTAGCTGTGAAATTCCTTTTCTTTAAAATGTTCTCCAAATCTGTTTGTCACATGTTGATTTAGTTTAGTGTAATTTGTTATGACCTTATTTTATTATGCCACATGGTCAAATTTATTTTAATGAGTAAATCTTGATAATTAAGTTAATCATCAATAAAATTGCTTAAATAAATTATCTCCCTAGTGATCATTATTTCTAGACAGATATTTTTATCTTACTTTATTTGTATGTGTTGGTGACGATTTCGAATAGGCCTTAGTTGTAAAATGCATTAGTACTAAATTTGGTAATTATCCCACTATACTTTACCCAAATTGTCACCGCATGTATTTTGGTGCCGTGACCAGGATTGTAAGGTCTGGCAATTATTTGTGAAAAATATAATTTTCAAGTTTGTTGATTAGTATATTAAAATATTATTTTTTTACATTCATTTGGCCATTGAGGGAATATGAAGTTTATTATTAAAGTTTGGACCATGTGGTAAATACTTGTTAAACCTTATTCAGTGCACACATATATTTTAACTTAGCAGTGTAATAAGGTTGTTCTATTACCTATATTTAGGCCAAAAAATGGCTGAATGTTTGAAATCCCCATTTTTGTTGTCTTTGATCCCCACCTTAAATGATGGAAATTATAATGATTTTTTTGAATCCTTGGAAACCACAGCAAAATTAGCTGAATGGTCAAAGGAACAACTAATGGTTATGACAAAATTAAAAATGGAAGGAGCTGTTAGGAAGCTTTATAATAATTCATTAGAAGGGAGAGTTACGGATTACGAATCTCTGAAAAAAGGAATTAAAGGCTATTTTACGCCTGCCACATCTTTTGCTCAAAACTTTGCTGCATTCTCTACAGCTGAGCAGAAGACAAAGGAAAGAGCGGGGGATTTTGCTATGCGGATTGAGGGATTAGCAAATTTGCCTATAGATTTTATAGAGAAAGTAAAAATGTCGCAATATATTAACGGCTTAAAGCCAGCTTTAAAAGTGCAAGTTATTCTTTTAAATCCCGTATCGTTTGATGAAGCCATTGAAATTTCAAGTAGGGTAGAAAACTCATTACAAACTTTAAGTTCAAGCGTAAATGCTCTTAACACCCCTCCAGAATATAAAACTAATGATATGCCAAATGACTATGTTAATGTTTTAACAAATCTAACTAAGCAGATAAGTGAGAAAATAACTTGTAATTACTGTCAAATTGTAGGTCATAAAGAAAATGAGTGCAGAAAGAAGAAAAGAGTTAATTTTAAAAATCGCCCTAATCAAAAAAGATACCCTCTCAATTTGCTATTAATCAGCAGCATCCATTTGTAGTACCCTGGCAGAACTCACAGAGTTCATTCAATCACCAATAGCAATTTGAGGTACCATTTCAAACCATTCAGGGACAATATAATAAGGATTTTGGGAATGACCAACAAAGTTATCACCAAACTCAACAATTTCCTTTGTACACCACCACACATAGAACCGAAGCAAATAATCAAGGTTGCACTCGACCCAAAGAATTTCACCCAAACTACTAGAGGGGAGAAAAAGTAATGGATAAATTTTTTCAGTAAATCCCCAACCTGATCCAAATGATAACCTCATCTGTAATCTCAATCAAAACCTTCTACCTAAAATACAAATTAATGTTCAGAATTTAACCTGCAGATCCCTTGTTGATTCAGGTGAAACTGCAAATGTTATTTCCCCTAATATATTTCAGAAATTGAAGGAATTTAAGGTAAAATATTATAATTCTAGCTTGACTGCTGTAACAGGTGTAGGTATAAGTATTAGTTCAGTTATTGATACTGAAATATCTATTAGTGAGGAGACATTCCTAACAGAGTTTATAGTTTCTAACTAACCACTATCCTCAACATTTGATGTGATATAAGGATTAAAGTTTTTAAAGGAATTTAATTTCATCGCTGATTGTTCAAAATGTGTAATATATAATCATTCGATTAAAATAAAATGGTTGGATACTATTAATAGTGAGGTTATAGAGAGGGATAAAATGGTATCAGTTAAGGCTAGTAATAGTTTAAACAATATAAATAATTCTAATATATGTAAAACACAAAACTTCGGTATCCTAAATAAAAAACTAAAGTTGCCTCCGCACTCAGTGAGTAATGTACATATAAAAATTTCTAATTCAAGTAAACTTGCTAAGGGAGATATCGTATATGTGCAACCAAATGGAAATAATATGCAAAATGATTATTTTGTTGCCCATGCTGTGACGGAAGTGTTGGATGATTAAGCATGTCTGATTCAAATCTTTAACCCTACGGAGGATATTATTACTTTAAATGAAAGTTAAAAAATTAGCAGGATCAAAAGTATGACGGTTGATGAAATAAAGCTTTCTAAAATGAACCATGAGCCCTATAGGGTGACTAAGAAATATTATCCTGTTATTTTTGAGATAACTTTAATAGCAAACCCCTCAACATGGCTCATATTAATAGAGGTTCCAATGCAAGAGATTTTTCCTTCATTTGCCTCTATCATCACACCAGAAGAATCATAGGCGAATGAAACTATTAAAAGAAATTGCGAGGATGAGCTATCTAATGATGATAGAGCGTTATTTCCTGCTTTATTAAAGCCCTTTAAAATTAATGACTTTCTATGTTTTGAAAATAGTGCGCCATTGTCAGGTGAGGTTACTGTTGAAAAGGACGACTCTTTTGTTTTTTTTCGAGACACTTCTGTCTCTCCTGTTTCTTTCCTAAATAGTTCTTCCGATTCTTCTGATATTTCAAGAGAATCAACACCAAATCAAAGGTATAATCTACGTCCTAGGGACGCACACAGATTTGTGAAATAAATATATGTGTGCATATGGATATAGATTTAACATTAGCTCTTATTTTATTGTAATTTATTTATCTTGTTAATTTTGTGTTTATGTATGTACATACCTATATATATGTTCTTTAATTAATCAAGAAGATAAAACATTTATGCTTTTGGAATATTATCCTCTGCAAGCTGATGAGATTTTGTGCGACAAGCAGTGATATGATTTTGTGTGACAAACATTGATGTGATTTTGTGTGACAAACATTGATGTGATTTTGTGTGACACTAGTGATAAACAGTGACTATTCTTAAAGTGACCTACAATTGAACATTAGCACTAACTTTTCAAAAACAAAAAAATAAATAAATAAAATAAAAATTAATAAATAAAAATTTTTTTTTCCTCCAGAAGGGATGATATATGTAGTGTTGCTGCAACTCCCTTTCCTTTTTATGAGTATCAGTCATCCTATTTCTGCCCAAACTGTCTGACTGTTTGATATAGCCCTTTTGTGAATAAAATAAGGTCGTAACAAATTACACTAAACTAAATCAACATGTGACAAACAGATTTGGAGAACATTTTAAAGAAAAGGAATTTCACAGCTAGAGTCAATTGAATTTAAAGTCACTTATCTTGCACATGTGCTAGACTTGGCTTGAAATCTTGAGGAGCTGATAAACTATTTGTAGATATCAGGTTATTCTTCTCTGGATATATATATATATATATATATAGCACAAAAAAATACAAAGAGAAAAAAAAAAGAGAAAAACGAAGAAAATTAATAAGTTATATTAACTGCGCATAAGCTGCAAGTATATAGAACTCATAAAATAAGCTAAAAAAATTTTTAAAAAAAAATTGAGGGGAAAAAAAATTATTAAAAATCCGAAAAACAAACTAAAGAAAGGATATAATCTCTTCATCAGCTCACACGATATCCGCAAAAAGGAGTGTTTTCATATATATATATATGCTATATATATATACAGTGCTTTATATTATATATATATATATATATACAGTCAAACCTGTTTTATCTCGAACCTCTTTATCTTGAAAACCTCTTTATCTCGAAATTTCTAAAATTCCCTACATTTACTGTCTAAAATCAATGTATTTTCCATGTTTATGTCAAATTTTTTTCTTCAAAACCTCCGTTTCTCAAATTTCTAATAATAGAGCACAAATGTCAAAACTTTATTTATCGGTAGAACTCATGGACAGAGATGAATTTTCTGAATCCACAGGAAGTAGGGGAACAGGTAGGGGGTGTTTCTTGGAATTTCAGTCACTATCCCTGCACTTCCTAAACTAGAAAGGAATACAATGATTCTGGCAGTAAGTGAGGGGTTAATGATAGTGAGCATCAGGGGTTAGCTTTTCAACATAGATAAGAAAGCTATAGAAAACAGTTGGTAAACAAACATGGAGATGCCATTGATGAAAAAAGTTAGTTGCAATCAGAATTACTGTTTTGCCTTGATAAATGCGTCTCTAAAAACTATCCAAAAGGGTTTTAAAAAGCTGGTTTTAAGAATAGCTGTGAAGATGATGAAAAAGAGGATAAAGGCATCAGTAAAGAAGAAGAAAATGTTAACGCTGAAAATGCACTGCCAGATTTGCCAGAATGGAATGCAATAAAATCTGTATTTAATGTTGACATTAATTTTGATGATTTTTACAAGTGGACAACTGCCTGGCAACATGCGGAACATTGACAGATACGGAAATCATAGATAATACCAAAGGAATATCAGATGAAGTGGAAGAAGCTGAAGATCAGATTGATGAATCAAAAGTGAATGCAAAAGAAGTAGAAAAAAGCTGTAGAATTCTTATAAACTACTCTTGAATCCCAGAAAAATGTTGTCTATGAGAAATTTGCAATCTTTCTAACCTCAAAAAAATAATCGAAACAAATAAGGTTATACGTCAAAAATCTTCGAAAAATTATTTTCAGTGTTTAATGTATGTTAAAAAACTTATGTAAATAGATGAATGTGGTATAATTAATTTAAAGAAATATCTGTATTTTCTAATAAAAACAATTAAGGCACTTTTAATAGAATTTCTTAATTAAAATTAATTTTTTAAAGTACCTGTATAACTCGAAACCTCTTTATCTCGAATTTTTCGCCTTTCCCGTGCGATTCGAGATAAACAGGTTCGACTGTGTATATATATATATATATATATCATTTGTCCAGTCCAGTGGCAGCAATTGCTTTAGGGTTGATGTATGTTTTTCCTCAGAATTTCTATCAAAAGCATCTTCTTTTTTTAACCACCTTCCACTCAGCTCACCAGGTCTTAGCCCTCTCTTCTCCACCTCTATCCTACCCCTCTTCTCTGGTTTTCTCTCCTTACCCAAAAATTGACAGACCAAAACTGCTTATTTTATTCACAAAAGAGCTATTTCAAACAGTCAGACAGTTTGGGCAGAAATGGGATGACTGATACTCATAAAAAGGAAAGGGAGTTGTAGCAACACTACACTTATATAAAAAAAAGTTAATCCACAAGATATATTTTTTCTATGCATTATCCAAACAGTATTTTACTTAAAATTTTTTTACAACAAATATGTACCTTATAAAACTCGAGATATAAACATTTACGAAAGTGGCCATCAAGAACTGGCAATCAAATCGATCCATAATTCCACCATGGCCGGGAATGATATCACCAAAATCCTAAAATAAAAATATTGTTAATAAGAAAGGTAGAACATATGGTATCTGATTTATATTTAATATAATAGTAAATATAAATAAATAAAATAGTAAAAAAACTTAATATTTAAAATAGTAAAATATAAAAAAAATGATTAAAATTATAAAAACAACTGAGACTTCCATATTGGTTGGGTAAAATTAAAAGATAGTTTTAAAGATATAACTAGTACACAAATCAAGGAAGCAACATCTGTCAATAGTGTACGAATGGACCCTTTTCATTTCAAACACAAACAAGGCTAATTAAAAAAACTACATAAATTATAGCACATAGCTATCAATACAACAAGTAATGTATAATTGAAATTACCTTTATCTTAAAAGCCCTTTTGAATCCACTAGCAAAAAATCCACCAAATGGACCAATGATGGAACTGAACATCGACAGGGAAATGGAGTGAAGAACAAATGGATACATGGTTATCTTGGATGGGAAACCTAACTAAAATTAAAATTAAAAATTATAAAACTGGCATTCAAATTTTACATGGGAAATTCATAGTAAAACTTTAAAATTGCACACTAGCTCATCCAGATTTATGGGTTTGCTTGGGAAACAAAAGAGGCTGTTACACAATGCTGATCACATTGCTATTATCGTGTTGTACAGACTTAAGCTCTCTAACTCTCTCTATATATATACCCACATAAGTGTATATAATGGAGAATTTCATGCACAGAAATGGGTGTTGGCAAATGTCAATAATTTAAAGAAAAAAATTTTTTGTTTGTTTGTTTATATTCGATTTTTTTATCACATTCAGCAATTAAAGATCAGGTGAAATATTTTATTAATGCTTAATATTATTCAAAAACAGCTTTATAAACCTTTAATCAAAGATATAGACACATCTCCATATCATCCTTTAAAAAGGAAAAAAAAATGCAAAAATAAAGTATTGTGTAAAAAAGCCTATAAATAGAAAAAAATTTAAAGATACTTTTATCACAATAAATAATAATTTATATTAATAATGAAATATTTTACAGCATACATAGTTCCACTTTATATTTTAAAAAAAATATGACAGTATGCTATTTTTTAATTTAAAAAAGAACTATAAGTCATTTTAGTCAACACAATTATATTAAAACATTAACCAAGTTTTGAATAAAAACAATCTTTCTACTTCTTTCTCTTTTTTATCCTGTTCCCCAAAAGGCTTCTTACTTGAATTTCTCAGTTTTAAAATTTTATAAAAATAAAAAAAAAGAATACATTTAAATTAAAAAATTCCTGAAATGGTAAAGGTACAAGCAAGGAAGGTCAAGAGTGCATCTTTGGATATCTACAAAATTAAATTAAATTTGCGTTTAATTATTAATACAGTAATAACTATCAGAACAAATAAATATTATGAGAAGTCTGCTATTATGACACATTTCTTAGTTATCGCAAAACTACTAATGTGAGAAAAACAAAAATTGCTAGCCTCCAAAAATTGCTAGCCTTACTTATTGCTATGTTAAAAATTATTAGCCTCCTACTATTGGAAAAACTTATTTTGAAAGAACAACATTTTTGATAAAAGTTCAAACAGGGCCTTTTCATTCATTTATATCAATACAGAAAAAAGGAAAAAGTTACACCATTTCTTTCTTACAAGTTTAACCTTAATATTTTCTGAAGTAAACCTGTGTTTAACTACTGGCCATCTCCCTCCTTACAAAAGAAAAATTCTGCTGTAAAAAAAAAGCACTTTCCTTAATATCACTTATTTTTCTTCTTATCAGCATACTATTGAAACCAATATTCAGTGTCATTATAAGCACTTCATTTAATTTTTTTCTTGTATCTTGCAAAAAACATCAAGTCTGTCAAAAGAAATCTACTCTTTATATGTATTTTAAATTAAAATATCTTTTCTAAGTAAAAGAGCAAAATAATATTATTTTATACTAGAGGGCTCCGCCCCTGCCCGCTGCCGCTCGCAAACCCCCGATAATTGCTACGCAATTACATTTTTGTTTAATTTGAACAAAATTAAAGTTGTTTTCCTGGAGATTAGCTGGCAATTTTTCTGCATCACCATCACATAGAGAGAAAATGATAGGATTGTAAAATGTCAGAGGTCCTTATTATCAGCATTATAAACTTATCTAAAGCAATTTTAATACAAACAATATTATAAACTTATTAAAGTGAGGAAGCAATATTATTTAACACATTCCTATAGGGCATCTCCGTACCCGAAGCACCTGTAGCAGAGCCTAACTCGGGTAGACTATATATGAGGGTGCCCCTTGATTCTCGCCAAGTTGTGATCGCAGCTGTGAGATGTTGAAACCCAATCGTGATTCTGATTGGTTTAGATTTTAGCGTTATTTTTAAATGTTAAACGGTATATGTAATTTCAGAGGTCCGTTTGTTCTATGTTGGATACCGGCTGGTTATCCAACGTAGCTATTGCTTTTTTTATATTTTAAGCAACCCTAGTTCAATTGAAAGAGAAAAACTAAATAGTTTTGAAGGGGCAAAATAATTAACCTGATATTGTTTCAAGGAAGAAGAAAAAAATAATAGAAAAGGAGAAAATTTTGAAGAGATTTTATCTCTTTTCAAATTTTGCATTCTAATCTTTTGGAGATGGTTGGTACAATGGTTGCCCCTAAGTCTTTTTTTATGTTGTTATAAAAGTATTTGATATATAAGAAACATGTTATGCTGAGAGACATGCTATATTGAGAGACATATTATGTTGACGATGAAACAAATAAGGTATCACAATGTCTCTTATATGAAGATCAAGGAGGAAGAAAGGTTTATGTATATTTTTCTCAAAACGACAATTGCGTCTCTATTTGTTGCCAAGATCTATAATGTAGAAAATCAAAGAGTAATTACGTACTAAAGATGGGGGAAACAATTTGTTTTTTCTCAGAAGCAGCTTTCATGGTTGTAATTATTATTATTTTACTACAAACTTTTTGTTGTGAGTTTTTCTTATCTTCTGACAAGTACATAATAAACAACAGTATAAAATACACTTAAATATGTTATGCTCAAACTCTTTGAAATTAAGATGTCAAGTATTAGTAAATATAGTGTTAAAATAATAAAGATAATTTCAAATACATACCAGCCCAAAAAATGTTTGGAAAGGTCCGGGTAAGCTGTAATCAGTCAACTGAAAGAGTGGGGAAGGTGTACAGTCCATTGTTACTTTTTGTAAAGTCTCTGAATAAGCTATTGGACACACAAAATATTCTAACTGGCAAAGGAAATGGGACATCTGGAATAAAAAAAATACTTGAACTGAGAGTCCAGCAAAATAAATTAAATAGTTTCTTTTTTTCATTTTGAAGTAAAGTTAAGAGTCAAGTATAAATGATCATTAAAGATGTTTTAAAAAGTCTAATTCTGAAATTAAAAATCCAATATTCTTACTTAGAATAATATCTACCCATAAAGCCATTAGGGTAGACAGTTTTATGAAGTATAGTTGAAGAACTCATTTTAACAAGAACATAACGATCAAAACAATTTGCAATTGTAAAACCTGAGTCAACCAAAATTGTCAAGAAGTAAACTCAAACATGTTTAACCCTCTGGTGGTTTTGATACTAATTGTCGTTTAGGCTTATAATTTCCTCCAATCAGAAAAGTGCAGTACCAGTGGTTGTTTTTAGCCTATCTAATCTTAGATAGGTGAGTGTTTTGGGACATAAAAATCAGAGGAATTTTTCTAAGTGGATTTGAGAGGATAAAAAAATTATGACTTATGAATATTATGACTATGAGCAGAATTGTCAGTGGGTCAAATTTAGCTAACATTTTACAATTTTTAATGACACTGATCGTCACATTTTTTGCAATTGAATTTTGATAATTGCTTGCTAAATACATTATCTAAGATTTATTATTCCAAAAAAGTTCATAATTTCACAGCTAACTGGATGTTCTTGGACTAACTGGATGTTGATTAAAGTAGTTCTAGAGTTTTGTAGTAATCGTTGACTTTGTTTTTAAAAGGTTGACTTAAGTATAAAATATTTCTGCTATATGATCTTAAACTCATAAGGTTCCAAAAAATATAGAATAGGGTATTTGAAACTCAAAAAGAAGACAATCATTGATACGAACTTGTGGCCCTACGAACTCAGCGCCAGCTGATCGTTTATAAACAAGATGGCATGTTAAAGTTGACCTAAATTTCTCCACATAAGTTAAACTGTTAATTAGCATGAAGTTAATTAAATACAATGCCATATCACTCATCAAATTTGTTAAAATATAATTCTTTTTCATCTACATCTTTTACTTAATTTAGATTTTTTAATGTATTTCATTGTAACCATGACATAATTTTGTTTTGTGTACCTGGAAACTTCAATGCATAATTAGTTTGATTTTGTTTAGCATGGCTTTGTGTTAAGTAAGGAATATATAGTGAAAGAATTAACATCTATGTGAAAGAATATAGAATGCGCCACTTAAGAGAATCGATACTTGACGAGCTAGGCTAACTCAAAATAGAATGGAAAGAACAGTTGCTAACGTAAGCAAATGCAACATTTCAACAACCAATCAAGATCAAGATACCCACACTGCATCATTTCCAGGTATTCCATTATTTGAAGCTATCATATTAATGTCATTTGTAAATTGACGTAACGTAAATTGGTTCAACTTTACTTATAAAAAGAAATACTTTTTATTCAAATGAGCAAAACAAGATGATGCCTATTTAATAGCTATATTCTAAATGTTTTTCCAAATTTCAAAATGAATAAAAAAAATTTCCTTACTTAATTTTGTACAAATTACATTTTGCTATGCTAGATACTTTTAAGATAGTTAACTCCATTAGAAGCAGTTTTATTTTAAAGCAATTTTTTAGAACTATTGATAATTGAAAGAATTGATCATTGATATTGAAAGAATTATTAATATTGATTTGATTGAGGAATAAAAAGCAGAGAAGAATACATATTTATCTTGATTGATGCTAGCGGCTTAACTACTTCAATATGTCTCAAAATATTTTTAAAACAGTACACATTATAAAGACAGCAAAGTTTTAATTAATGCTTACATGGGTGAAAATAATTTAAATGCCTTATGAATTTAAGTCTCTTGAATAAAAGTAGACATGCCATAAATAGAAATCTTAATGAAAACAAAATTGGTTAGATAATTTTAACTGAAGTTATTAGGAACATAAAAAAACAAGCCTACTATTGTTAACAAAAATGAAGTGTCATAACTGTCAACTTAATAGACTTCATGCAGAACTTTAATGTAACTGAAGATAAAAATAAAGTTTAAAACTACATAAAGCTTCCAAGTAGTTCGAAAATGTAAGAATGAATCAAAACGAACAAAGAGCTTATATGGGTATTTACAGGGGCGGATTAAGCGTACACGGGGCCCAAGGCCATTCAAATTTTTTGGGGCCCTTAGATAAAAAATTTTTCTAGTATATTTTTTATTTATTCAAATATAAAAGTATTTATATATCTTTTCATTTAAGAAAGCATATTTAAAATAAAAATAAATAATATCCTGGACCTCTTAAACAGCGACAATTTCAATATACAAAATTTGATTGAAAGTGACCAGTTGTATGAGTTTTTTCTAGAGTATATAAAACAATAAACAAACACTTACCTTTTAGTAAAATATTTTGTAATTATTTATTGATCAAATAGAATTACAGACACTAAATAATTATAAAACACTAAAAAAATTATGAGACACTTTAATTGAGGAACTAAATAACTTTTTTTTCATTTAAAACGTCTCAATAATGTCAACAACATTTAATTCTTTGCTTCTTGTTTAAACAAGTCTCAGTTTGGTATAGTACTGCTTTCAATTTTTTCGTGTGCAAATCAAAAGGACAAATTTGAACTTAAAAAACATTGATAAATGTTATGATACATAAACTATAATAATACTAATAAATAATAACTAAAATAAGTAATAAATATATAAAAACTTATGTAATAATTATGTAAAAAAATGATCGTATTTTAATAATATATATTTGAAATAGGTTTTTTCTTTCAAAATCATTGTTTTTCTTAATTGTTTTAAATTTATTTTCAAAATATTTTTTTTAAGGGGGCCTCTAATCATTGGGGGCCCCAGGCCATGGCCCAGTCTGGCCCAATGGGTAATCCGGCACTGGGTATTTATATGTCTAAATATCTAAAAAATAATGAAAATCAAAATGGAAGAATTTTTAAAACACCTATTAACATTGTTTAAAATTTTTTTTTTTTTACTCACCAGCATTCCAAAAATAACAGTCGAAATCCAACCTCCAATAAAGCCTTCCCAAGTTTTTTTTGGCGATAGTTTAATCAAAGGTGTTTTACCAAAGAAAAATCCAAACATATAAGCCATCACATCATTGCATATAATCATAGAGACTGGGACAATAAACCTGTTAAAAATATATGTGACACAATTATATACAAAAAATCAATATTAAGACAAATGATGAAGATACTAAAATAATAGAAATCTTGAAAAGTATTATTTGGCTGAAATGACACGTTAACAAACCAACAGTTGGTCAACAATTTGATTATGAAGTAGTTGAATAAATTTATTTGTAATCATTTTTGAAAACTTCTGTAGTAACTTCTTCAAAATAAGTTTGTTGCATGGAATTCAATTAAGAAAAAGAGCCTGCATAACCTATTATTATACTTTTAAATCAATTAAAGAACAAAACAGCTTAACCTTTTGCTTACAGGGCTTAGCATGATGTAGCCATTCTGCCCCACTTATTGTACCAGCTGTAAGCAAAGGGTTAAAAAGTTTTTGCATCAGATTTGACTCATTGACAAAACTAAAATTCAAAGTTTTTTGACTAAATGTTAAAGGATTTTTTTAAGTAACATTGTTCTAAAAGTTTATATTTCAAAAAATAAAAATTGAAACCAATGACAAGTTAAGTATAAACATACTTAAGTATAAACATTGTTGACGACTAGTACTATTGTAATGTAATACTTTAGATAGTGGCTGTAACAATGTTTCACAACAAGACATTAACTTAAAAAAAAAAATAATAATTAAATATAGTGCATCTTTCTTTGCATTTTAAACACAATCCATAAACACAAAAGCTGAAAAAAAGCTTTTAAAGTAGGCATGCCAAACTTTAAAGTTTCAAACATCAATTATTTATGAAGAGAACTAGTTTTACTCTTTCTCTTCATCATTAAGAACTATTTAAAAAATAAAGCATTTAGTTAATAAAAATTTTGATTTCCATTAACTAAAGCAGGGTCGCCCAATTGGCGGCCCGCTAACACATTTTGAGCGGCCCGCCAACTTCTTATTCAAAAGAATTTTTTTCCGAAATTTTATGGTATCAAGAAGCATCCGAGACTACCATTCTTGGTCAAGCCAAGATCCCTGAAGTTTCCTCCTGATCGCTCTTTCACTCCTTTCATTGTATTGGGAGAAAAAGGTACAGGACATCTACAGGTCAAGAGCAGTCCTACCCTGCATGCTGGATTTATACAATAGTATTGCCTCGCGTTAGATAGACAGTGAGAATGGAGTGTTCCAGGACCACTGGGAAACCCAGTATTTCATCACGAATAGAAAAGGACAAACTCCAGTGCTTGATTTCTATGCAAGTTGTGGCTGTGTGCAAAGAATATAATGTCAAAAGGCATTACTCGAGTCTTCACGAAGGGAGCACAATTAACATCAAGGAGAAGCAAGATCTCTGATAGTTTCAGAACTGAAATCAAAACTGCAAAAACAAGCTGGGATGTTTACTCAAGTGAAATCTTATCAGTACAATGCTTTGCATGCTTTGCATGCTTCGTATGCAATTTCACTTGAGCTTGCTAAAGCGAAAAAACCTTACACTGATGTTGTCGTTGTTAAAAGAATGTGCTGTAGAAATTGCAAAAGCATTTGGTGATAGCAAAATAGCTAAGCATTTTGATTCAGTTTCCCCATTAAAATGTAAGCAAATTGTTTTATAATCCTTCTGTTCCATTGTTTTATAAATAATATTCAACTATGAATTGTTATTGTATAAGAGGCTATTTTTCAACTTTTTCAAACAGCGGCCTGCCAGGTGATCAGTGTCCGGAATTCTGGCCCGTGGGCTCTTTGTAGTTGGACAGTCCTGAACTACAGCATCTTCAAATTTCTGTTTTGGATTATGGTTTACTAACTCATTCACCTCCCCAGGGTTTATAATTTAATATAAAGCTGGACATTGCCCAAAGACTGGGTGGGGAGTATCTGATGGTAGAAGCTGTTTAGCTATCCTCATTTATTACTCTAAGTCATGGATTATTCGTCTCTCCAGAGTTCTTAAATTAATACTAAGTACTGCCTTTACTTGACCAGGCTTAGTTGTATCCTATATTTTGCTAAAATGTCAGATATTATAATGAGCAATAAGAATGAAATTATGAATGCAATATTAATGAAAGGAATAAAATAAACTATACATAAGCATGTTCTCACCATATGAGGCCTTCAAACAAGTTTTGCATAATAAAATAAGACTGTGTAACAACTATAAGAAGTGTAACATGAGTCCAAGCAAACTGTAATGAAATAATTAGAAATTAAATTGATAGAAAATAAAGAACAATTTTTAATAAGCCAAATCAACTTACTAGAGAAAACTGTTTCATATAATACTTTTTAACAAGGCTGAGTACAAACCAGACAAATCCAGTGATGTACAAACTGAAGGAAATAAAGCGATGATAAGTCACCAAGGGTCTTAGGAAATCCTAAAAATTGATAACACTGTTTTAAACTATAAAATCATATCATGTTAATCAATGAAAACTAAAATAGAAACTAATGTATGTTAAGGTTATTTCATCAAATATCTGCACAACTGACACAATTAGAAAAATATTAACTGGCTAAACATTATTTGTACTTTAACTTCGATACTTTTCAAAGAAAAAAATTTTTGTTTAAAAATGTATTGCAACACAAAACAACCTAATAGACTAAATTTAGTTTAGTGAAAACAATGTTTACAAAATATGATGTAAACAAGAAAAACAAATAATTATCAATATAACTTCCCCTCATAAAATCAATAAATTCCACAAAAAATCGTTGCATTTTCATAATGTTAGCAACAATTGGTTTCAAAACTTTTTTGGGACTTTTTCCTCACGTTTTATATAGAGTAGATCCAATGATCAGGTTTTCATGTGTACCAAGAATCTTATTGGATTGAGGGGTGGAACACACTTGATATACTAAATTAATAGTACAGAATATAATAAAGAAACAAGATCAGTCGCAAAAATATACCTTTTTTTAATAAAGATAGCACTTTCTTTTATAAAATCAAATAAAAAATTCTCAAAATATAGGAGTAGAATTTATATTTTGAATCAAATCTGTTAAATAGTTCTTAAAAGATAAAACAATTCACATTTGTAAATTTTATTAAAAAATGAATGCATTGAAATTAATTTAACTATTCAATTTTAAACAGCCAACATTCAAACCTAAGTACATGATTCTTAAACATTAAAATAATTTAAATGCATAGTAGGGATGAAACAAATAGTAAATTGGCTGATAAGAAAAATTTTTTCTTTAAAAAAACATTAATAAACATTAATATTTATATATATATAATTTTTGTCGCTATTGAAAAATAATTGAAACTTAGCTATATTATTGATATTGGGTTAAGGGAAAAAACTATTATAGTTATCCATTAGAAATATTTAACATAAATAAAAAAAATTGATTGACAGTTATTAAACAAAGGAACTAAATTTATAAAATTTAAAAAAAAAAAAAACAGGGGAAAAAATGCCCACGAAACATTAAAAGAAGTATAGTTTATCAGAAATGCTTTTAAAAATGCCAGGCTATCTTAAAAAATTACCATAAAAAGTATTAGATACAAAATCAAAACCGAAAAATAAAAATTGTGATCTTAATTTTTGAAATAAAATTTTAAAACTGAACATCTCAGTTTTCCAAATACTGTTATTGTAAAGAAAAAAAATAAAGCTTAATCCAAACTCCCTTAATGAACAAAAGTTTTTTAAAAAAGAAAAAAAGCTAGATAAAAACCAATACAAAAATCAATTAAATTTTTTCATTTTGACAAACTTTTAGAAAAAAGTGATGATAAAAGAATAGAATCATTAGAAACGCTCTTTTAAAAATCCTGTGACATGAAAAAAAATGCAGATAAAAATAAAAGTTAATAAAAAAAGCCAGAACAGAAATTTTTTTTTCCTTAGTTCTTAAAATATAACTCTAAAATTAAAAAACACAGTTTTCTATGTTACCAGTTATCTGTCTCACTGTGCAAGAAAAAAAGTTATAATAACATAATGCAGTCGATCAGAAACGCTCTGCCTAAATGCAATGCTGCACTATAATACAAACAGAAAAACAGCTAAAAAAATTTAAAACAAAACATTATCAATTTTTCAAACACAAACTACTGAAAAAATGACCAAATTGGCTTACCTGAATTTAAAATAAAAAAATAAACATAATAAAAAAGCAGTAGAACAATCTTGTGGTTGAGTATAACTTTCCATTTTCTAAACTTTTCCATTTGTTTTTCAGAACATAAATTTGCAAGTTTTAGAACTTAACAAACATCTGTAAAAACTATTTAAAAAAATGTATAGTGAAAAATATTATTTTATATTACTCTTTATTAAATCTTTTTTAAATTTAAAAAAAACAACAACTTTTTTTTGGAAAAAAAAAAGTATTTTGAAAATTTTTTTTTTAAAAAATACTTTGCAGAATATTCGGAAAAAAATTAGACAAACAGAATATTCTGCAAAAGGGCGGAATCGTGGACAAATATTCTTTTCATCCCTAATGCAAAGTATTCAAAGTTTAATATTATATTTACAAAAAAATTAAAAGATGTTATGGTAATGCCTGATTACTTTTAATAAGTCTTATAAAATATCACCCAACAATACCTTTTCTTTGCTATAAAATGATTTCACATAGCAACAGGGTACGTGATTTATTTGATTTTTTTCAAAAAAATCAAAATAATCAGATTTTTTTAATTTAAATCAGATTTTTTTGATTTAAATCAGATTTTTTTTTATTCAAATACACTGTAAGAATTTTAATTTATGATTAAAAAAACTCTATAAATGTTTAATCAAAATTAAATTAATATTAAAACTACATTATAACAATATTTTAGAGGCTCTAACTTACTAAAATAATTTTTCATTATAATACATAGCTTTGAATGCATAGCATCCATTTTGAGACAAATGCAGGATTGAAATTTAAAGACTAGATGAAATAGAGAATACTTCAGGGGTCTGTCTAGATTTTTCTGAGAGGTACCTATTATGTGAAAATTTAGACATCATTTGTGAAAATTAAAAATTATATTAAAGAATCAACACAAAAATATGGATTTATTGTTTCTTACGAGACACAAAAATAAAATTTCAAGAAAATGTATTTTGTGAAATTATTCTACCATTTTTCTTAAAGCTGAATTTGTGAAGGTGTTGCTAAACGGTAGTAAATTTGGCTTGGACAGACTCCTGTACTTTAACTAATAAAACAAATTTTCAATTAACAAACCATAGTTTCAATTTAAAATCATGATTTTTTTTCTCTTGATTTTTAAAATGACAAAATAAATGTAACAGATTGTGTTTATAAATGTAGTCATTCATCAAAAAATAAATAAATATTTAATCTATATGTTTTTATATTAAAATATTCATTTTTAATCCTATATCAAAATAGATAAGTTAAGCTAAAAAAAATAACTTTTTTTTAAATATGTGTACTTATTGGAATTTTTTTCCTCGCAAAATTTCTTTATAGAAAATCTGATAATGTCAAAGATAATGTGAACATATTATGAGAAAAAAATACCAGTTGTTAAGTGACGCCATAGGGCGTATGTGAAAAGGGGAGAAAATTGTAGTAGTAGATGTAGTTGTTGTATGTAACTGCAGCGCGATGAACCAACCATCGCCACATCCTTTAATAAAATTGTTTTGTTTGTAAAAAGCAGTCATCTAGAATTATTATAACCCTTTCATACAGTCCAAAGCTATCGACGACCTTACACCAGTTAATAACCCTACTGCTTCAAATAGACTTTGAAAGGGAAGAATAACACTATATCAGGAAAAAAAATATCTAAATTCATCAGTCTTTTTTTTTTCTTCTATTTTTTTCATATTTGGATAATTTCTTTTTAATATAACCTCAAGCTTCAGAAATATACATTTTCCACTAATAAAATAAAATGTAGATTTTAATTCCATGCTTTTTCAATCAAAAGGTAGAATTTTAATCAACATTATTTCCATTTTTCTTTTGAAAAAAAATCATGTTTATTAATTACGTTCTACAGCCATGCAAGTCTACATTAAGGCAGCATTAAATGTTTACTATAATCTGTACTTTCAATCTCAAGAATCAAAAGATTTTTAAAAATGTAGTTTCAAATTTGTTGGAATTTAACACACAGCAAGAAAGAAAGTATGCATTAATTAATTTGTTAACTAAAATTAATTAATGCAGCAATTTCTTTAAAATAAATTTTAAAACTAAGAAAAGAAAATAATAAAAGTATCAGTAATTTAAAACACTGTTTTTTAACTTTTAAAATGAATATATATATAAAAAAAATCTATTGATTTAAATCAAGGATTTTTTAAAAAAAATAATTTTATTTAAATCAACAAACCCTGCATAGCGAATGACAATCTTTTAAATTTTGTTTACTTTTTTTGAAACAAAAACAAATACTATATTATTAGCATTTTTAAATAGCATCTATTCTAATTATTTTTCATTTTTACATAGACTTGTAAAATTATTGAAACTGATAAAAAATTTATAAGTGGGAAGTCTTTTTTTTTTTTTTTTGAAAAATTAAAATTTACATTGCTTTATTTTTGAAAGAGAATTTTGTCTGAGATGAGGATAAAAATGCTAACTGAAATTTTTAAAGATCAAAATGATAGCACAAAGCAAATTATTAATTAGAAATATATTCCACCAGTGATAATACAAATATAAATTATTGATATTGATGAAAATTGCTTACTGCTCGATTGAGAAGAACTCCAAAATAATCCACAATAGCTTCACCATGTAGGAAATAATTAGAAGTGATTAAAAAGTACCACGAAAGGGACCGGAACCACGGTAGACCATGAATGCGATATACTGCA
Source organism: Parasteatoda lunata (assembly GCA_949128135.1). Taxonomy (NCBI): domain Eukaryota; kingdom Metazoa; phylum Arthropoda; class Arachnida; order Araneae; family Theridiidae; genus Parasteatoda; species Parasteatoda lunata. The sequence goes on from OX421973.1 coordinate 3,737,891, forward strand.
TACCCAATTGATATAATTTCTTGGAAACATTTGACTTGCACAGCTAAAGTCTGAAATACAAATTAAACATTAAAAAGTTTCCACAAAAAAAAGCTGCACACAGAGTGAACTATTTATTTATTTATACTGCGTATGATGCTGATTAAATTTATAGTTTTAAACATACAGTAAGTTAAAAAAGTAAAGTATGTATAAAAAAGGGTTAGATATGCTACGAAAACATACAGGTGAAATAAAGGCTTAAGTGATATTTATTGAATTAACACAAGACAATGTTGTACAGGCACTTAATTGACTACACGTTGAATCTTAGTCATGAACTACAGACAGACGATTGCACAACTAACGAGTTTTGTTTAAAAGTGAATGACACAATTTAAAGAATGACTCTCGTAATATTTATGGGTGTAAAAAAAAACTGAGCTTCGTGCGTGCAAACTTGTAAAATTAATTTGATATTTAATGAAATAACACATGACAATGTGGTACAGGGAAGGGGCACTTAATTGACTACAAGTTGAATTTTAGTCGTGAACTACAAACAGATGATGTACAATTAAGGAGTTTTGTTTCTAAGTGAATGAAACCATTTTAAAGAATAACTCTCGTAAAAATTGAGGTTTTGTGTGTGCAAATTTGTGCAATCAATTTTTAAAATATCTTTTGTAATTTTAATTTTCACTAATATTTTACCCTAAACCCTAAGATTACGATGACTAAATTTGAGTAAAGAACTTTAAAATGTATGATATCAATTTAATCTAGAGATGCCAACTTGCTCCACTTTGTAAAATAGTATTTTCTAGTGGTAGCGAAATTTAAGTTACTTTTAGTTTAGTATTTTTCATTTTAAGTAATTTTCACACCACTAAATATCAGAAATTATAAGTGTCATCTAAAGTGCAGTGTATAAGCTTCCATCTACTGGTTACTCTATTAAAACTAGGTGTAACTATCCTTCTTTAACAAATTTTACTACTTAATTTGCTACCACTTTATTAAAGCAATTCCAGAAAGCGGAGCAGTTGGCATCCCTGTTAACCCATTCGAACATGGCGTTCAGTAAGTTGGACAATAATTTTAATTCATATGCTTATGGACAATAATTTTAATTCATATTTTAATTTATATATAATTCATGCACTTTCATCCTATTCTGAAAATGCAATCAAATATTTCAACTCATTACGGTAGTTTTTAACATAAAACATGCATTTCATAGATAACTGCAGATTAATATCACATGTTAACCCCAGGCAAATGTTTCATTGTGCGTCTGCGCTCTAAAAAAAAATCTAAATTAAATATTGCAAGCCAATGAAATTCAAAATTCACTTATATTCTGGTCAGTTTTAAGCAACAGTGTAGGGTATACCGGGCAGTAGCATTTAACCTTAACACATTCACTGCCATTAAAAATGATATTTCCATCCTCAGAAGCCGGATTATAAAACAGGGTTTTAATGGTTTAAATGTTCCTTATATTTTACTAGGAAAACTAGAAAAACGAAGAAACATATTATTTTCCAGTTTAGAGAGGGTTTTTTTTTCCCGACGCTCTGGAGCGTCAGTGGTACACAGACTCGACCTGCCTTCTAGAATGCCACTGACGCTCCAGCGCGTCTGATCAATATTCTCAGAAATTACTGGCATATAGCATAAAATAACAGCTTAAAAGGAATAAAACGGAATACCATTCAAGTATATGTAGTACCATTTATGAAACAATACTGAAAATATTTACAAATAATAAGCACTGTCCCAGAATCTGACATTTCTCTGGTAGCCATTACAATATCACCCTCTCTATCCGAAGAGTCCTGTGCTATCATAATCCGAAAGGTCACAATATTTCGGCATATTTTATTTCCCTTTCTTTTCTTGGGCTGTGGCAGTCCTGCCATATCATCCGCCATTTTTAATCACGCACATTAAAAAATTCAAACAAAAATTTTTAAAACCAACCACAAAAAATAATGCTTCCCTAACGTGCCGAAACAACCTCTCCGTTCAACTACCAAACTCACACTAAACACAGTGCACATAACTTATCACAGTCGATCGATGCAGCAGCGTGTGGTCGGCATACCAGGATGTGCCGCTCTGACATGCCAGCGAACGTGTTAAAAAACATCAGTGAAGGGCATATTGGGCAAATAGGAGTGGCACTAAAAGAGCAAAACTAAAACCCAACTATTAAAAAGATAAGCGTCTATTACACAGATATATTGCACATTGAGAAAATAACTGTTATTTAACAATGATAAACATATTTTGTTATATCACTGCTGCAAGTTTTATAAAAATATAACAATATATAAAAACAAAATTATTATTTAATGGCTCTAAACATACAAAAAAAAGATATATTAATAAACACGTTGAAGTAACACACTTATAAAACGTGCATCCTTTTTTTTTTTCTTCAAAACACTTAGACATTATAACAGTCTCTAATTCTCGTTTAAGCATATTCATAACAAAGAGTGATTAATTAATGACAAATTAATTAATTACATACAAAAAATTTACATCTTAACACACACTCAACTTCTAAGGCCATTTAAATTTAAAACAAAATGCTTGTAATTAAAATTAGTCTTGAACTTGCATCATTTCAAGCAAATTCAAACTGCACATCCCTTCAAAACTAATTTTGAACATTCTTAATTTATCTGGGTGGTGTAAATAGATTGAAAAAAAAAAAAAAAAAACTGGTCAGTTCATTAACCTTAAAAAATATCAATAATTTAAATTTCTGGGCAAGTTTATATCTGTGAATAAAACTTAAAATATACATGGATTACTATTTTGTGTAAGCCTATTATTTCTAACACCACTCTCTGGATCACTTCTTTGTACACACAAAAACCCCAAATTGACAATTGTTATTGCGGTGGGTAAGAATAAAAAAGGCTAAGAACTAAAGTTACATTTTAACAAATCTGAAGGGAAAAAAAAAAACATGGCACATGATGGTAAAATGGCCCACAGGACTGGTCCAACTAAATAATATGAAACAATAACATACCATTGCAGGGATGAAGTTCAATTAACAAGAAAACACCTGTAAAAATGTACTAAGACAACAGTCACTATTTACGAAAAATGAAAAAGTCACTTTATTCTGTGTATTTTCTTTTTGGGTACGGTAATGCACTGAGAGTTAACAATGTAGTTCACAGGTGGTGGCACACAGGTATTAAAGAAAAGGATCAGATTCAACCTGAGCATATTGACTTGATGGTGTAGCGCCAAAATCTCTCACAGCAGGCTACCAAATATATCACAGCGAAAACGCCTTATCAAGACGATCAAAGGATGACACACCAGAATGACGCTCTGTTGGGGAAAGACAACTACGACACTGCCTATCTAGATCAGATCATGGCCCTCGAATGATGTTCAAAATAAAGGCCAACTCCAGAAAAAGGAATGTCTAAGCCTGTCATAGTCAGTGAAAGATGTTTCTCAAAAAAAAAAAAAAAAAAATCTTTAGCATCAAAGGACATCTATGGTGATCTTTTCTGACGAGCAAATGCAGCCTCCTCCATTCTCCATTTGAAGGGGAGGGAAAAAAACTTAAAAATGAAAAGAAAAAAAAAAAAAACGGTTTGGCCGTGACTAGTTGCTTCTACAATCTCATGTTAAATTTGAATGTCAACGAGCGCTAGAACGCTGGGATATTTATACTAAGCCTGCAATTATGAGTGGAAGTTGAAGTATTCTCTCATTCTTTAAATTAAAGTAACATTGTTTTCACACTCATTTTAAAATTGAAGTCTAAGTACTTAAAGAATTCCTAAAGATTACGGTCACGCAAGCATCGAAAAATCACGCTTTCACGTGCACTTCAAAGGATAGCGATGACCTTGGAAAACAGATGTTTTCTGGGAATCGGAGAGAGCGAAAAAGTACGAGGGGAACTGAATAAATTGCAAAAAAACTATTAGGGACAATATATGATTACTATCAGGAATTAAGCTTACGGCTCGATGTCACAATTATCTACGATGTTAGCAAGGGAAAAAAATCCAGATGCATCATAAATCTCAGACAAACAACTATTGGGCTTCATACGTTAAACATTATGTCTTTTGAAAAATATGATTTCAGCAAAAAACATAATGAACGAAAAACACATCAATAGAAGAAAATAAAACTGTTTTTCTGAAGTTAAAAATAGTTTCAGGATTTTAAGTAAGTTACTTTACGTTTGAAAAAGTTTTTAAGTAAATTTAAATAATGCAAATTTTATAACACACAAATTACAAATTTTATTTTCTGAAAACAACACGAAATTAAGTAAAACATGAAACAAACAAGTAAAATCCAATTTTCTCACACTGAACAATGATGACAAAAAGAGAGTAATTTTAATTTATTTATCAAAAAAATTTAATTGAACTTTTAAATGATTAATTATCAATCCTTGCTGGAAAAAAGAAGGAAGATAAAAAATCATTTTGTTACTTGAAAAATATTAATAAATTTCTCAAAAACTTATATTCCTAATAATTTAAGTTTCATAACTTTTGTTTATATAATACATACACAGATTTTATAATTAAAAAAAAAAAAAAACTTACAACTGCAACCAAAGCTAAAGGTCCAGCCCAAATAAGAGCAAAAAACCCAAATATCATAAGCCACGTAAAAATTCCACGAACTATCCAGTTCCTCCACCTGAAAAATTATTTTTAAAAAAATTAATTGTGAATTAGCAAAGAATAGTAAAATAATAATAATAAAGATCACTCACCTTGTTGGGAGAGTGGATAGTGCAGAGTCTAATATTTCAGTTGTTTTATCAGAAGCCTGAGGCAGTTCCTTCACAAGAGATTCAACAACCGCTTCATCTGGAATGTGCTCTTCATCAGAATCATCAGCATCTTCATTTTTTACTTCTTCTGGTTTAACGGACTGTCAAAGTTTTAGAATTATTAATACTAAATTTAAAACATAATTATTAATAGGTACTTGAACAATATACTATCTTTTAACAATGTATAATACATATATTTGAACTAGAATATACTATCTTTTAACTGTCTTAAATGAGACTGAAGGTAAACTGTAGGCATAATGAGCAACTCTAGGAAATAGTATTCTTTGAATAATATACTATCTTATCTTTTATTGTAAAATACACTATCTTTTAAACTATCTTAAATAGGACAGAAGGTAAACTGATAAAACGCAATTAAAACTAAACTTCCTGGAAATGGTCAGCTGAACACTTTAAGATTGCTCTAAGAAAGAAAATAGGATTCTTGGTGAAAAAAGGATTGCACAATCTCCAATGTTAGCTATCCAACTTCTAATGAATAGGTACTTGCTTCTTTAGAAAGTAATGACAGGTTATCCAGTTAGTGCTATGAGTAAGGAAAGGAAAGATATTGGGAAATATTTTATACTGTTAAAAACTTTTAAAATCTGAAATCAAAAAATAATCTACAAATATACAGGCTAAAAATAGCATTTTCAAAAATTTCTGTTGAATTAGTGTTAGAAAGACAAAATTGCCACAATAACAACATGTCATTTTTAATTTACTTCCACTTGTATTTATTTTTATTTTGTAACACAATGATAATTAAGTGATAAATTATTCACTCAAGTATTAAAAAATAAATTTTTAAATCTTTATTAATATATTAGTTTAACCCCAATAAGTAAACATTTTCTTCCCATTATTCTCTGCTCTTACTTTAACTCAAAATATAATACTTATTTTTGATATAAATTTTTTTAGCTAATTTCTTTCAATGATATACTTATATTTATTCATTAAAGAGACTACATTTTAAACAGTATAACATTGTTTCTTATTTTCACAAAACTAAAAATGTTCAAACAACAGAAATTTCAACAGCATAGTCTATTGCAGGGGTGGCCAAGCTCCTTAATAGTTAAGCCATTTTTCTAACTTCGAAATTTTTCGCGAGCCGCAATCAAAACCGTAATTAAAAGGTATTAAATTTTTTTTACAGAAATTTTATTTATTGAAAACATAATTAAAAGTACAAAATATGTGTACTGAATTTAAATATAAAAAATTAAACACATTTTTTTTACTTCTGATAATTCTTTAAAATTCGACAAGCAGCCTTTTTTAATTCATGATACTTCGATTCTGGTACAAATTTCTAACATTCAGTAATCGACGTCGAATTATATTTTGATTGTAGAGCTTGATTTTCTTGCATCTCTATTAATTCTAATTCTCCAGATGCTTTTCGGGTCATAATTATATTGAAAATGGAAAACTCACCTTGAATTATGATAATTTCAAGTGGATTCAGAAAAAAATCAAGAGACGATTTAAAATATTTCAAGTCTTAAAATCTATTTTGGAATTCCGTCAATATTCCTTTTAACTTTTTTATATACTCGTTGAGTTTTTCTTGCTTAATATTGGAGCAAATTTTTTTCATTCGAGGAAAATGACAAAATTTTTTATTTTTAATGACCTTTTGAAAAAATTGTAATTTAGTTTGAAAACTAAATATACACTGTGAGAAGTCAGATATTATTTTATATTTTCCCTGCAATTGTAAATTCAGTGCTTGCAAGTAATATTTGTTGTCAGTAATTTAAGACATTTTGAAACACATACGGAACGATAATAATTTAATTTTTAAAAATATAATATCACAAAATTAAAAGGGAATTGGGGTGCATTTATCGAGAGTCACAAATAATCCGTCAAAGAGCTGCATGTGGCTCGCGAGCCACAGGTTGGCCACCACTGGTCTATTGCATTCTTAAGACTTTTAGATCAGCAGTTTAAATAAAATGAAATCAACAAAAAAGTCAGAATTTAAGTTCAATTCTATTCTTTTCCTTAAAAATAGATACGAAACAGAAACAAATTCATATAAAACAAATATTAATGTTAAGGGTACTAACAGGTTCTTAGATATTATTTTGTGTTGCATGTTGTTGTGATTCATGTGTTGCATGTTGCACTAACCATGTGTTGTATATTTTTATAATAAAATAAAAGGTCGCAATAATATCTTGAAAATAAATTTTATTATTTAATTTTAAAACTTGGCTTAAAATAAACTTAAAATTCATTATTAAACAATTTTATGATGCTTCAAAATAACAAAGGCTTAAAATGTTTTTATTTAAAATCCTTTATTAACACAATTTTAAAATAATAATACATAAAAGTTTAACCAATAAATATTAGTCACTAAAAACTGTATTTTCAAAACGTAAACAATACATACACATATTTTCCCCCAAGAAAATTAACAAAACCATTACCTCACGAATTCATGCTGTTAGTTTAATAATTTAAAACAAATATCAATACGTGACTTACTACATCAGTTTCGAGGTTAATAAAAGCAGAAAATCTCCGACGAATCCCAAAAATATCATCGGAAGCCATATCATGTCCGATCGCCAAGCGCCGACATGAGCTTCAATAGCTTCATAATATTAAATCTAAGTAAAACATGCAAATTAAATACAGTAGAAAGCAAATATTACTCGTCGGGCATGGATCTTAAATTAAGGATAAATTAGATTCAATGTATATGCTTCTTACGTCAACAGGAATAATACTTCTGTCAGAAATGTTGACTTCCTGAAATATAAAAAACCGAAGGTTTGTTTACATTACTAAACTGAACTAAAAAACCGATATTCACCTCTCCAGCGCCCAATTTCCTAGGTTCAACATTACGCTGACGTAATTCAGCCATATCACGTTTAGTATTCAAAAAATTCTTTAAGTCAATAGATTTAAAATATAAGGAATTCACTCAGTCTGAATTTTTCATTATCGTAATCCCATCAAACAACAAAGCGAAAGTGCTGCTGCAATGCCAAACAGCTGAAAGTGTTGCCATACAAAACTACGCTATTTTCGATTAAATAATCCCCAGAAAAACGCGGTCGCCAAGAGATTCTGATTCTGATTTCTTTTTATTTTATTTTATTTATTATTTCACTTACCTGTCCACTGGAAATCAACAGTGATGAATCAGTAACAGATGCAACCGCTAGAAATATATTGAATGTTTGGAAATTGATTGAATGATACCAGTGGCGTGCCAACTTCTTTTTAACTGGGGGGGGGGGAGCCAATGCTAAGTCAGAAATTTTGTCCGATCTAGTATTTTAAAATAAGTTCTATTCGCGATCGCAACACTCGATACGCCATCTAGCGGGAGACTGTAAATATCGTGCATTAGTTGCCACATAACCATTGGCAATGACGGACGCCATTTTCTTAGCATAAAAAAAGAAGCAAAATTTCCCTAAAGAAAAGGTAAAACTTCTTGAAAAAACTAATCAGAACATGCCAAACATTGAAGCAGAACACGCCAAGCATTTGAAGAACAACTTCTCAATATTTTTTACCTTTCTATTACCAACAACATAACATGATTTCATGATCACTTGCTGTGTTACAGATGTGTGTATTGCGGTAAAATAATTTTTCTGTCTTCGATTCATTACAAGTTAAAATGAAATCAACATTGCTTTCGTCATTCCAATGAATAAATGTGTTCCAATGAATTCCATACAGAACTGTAATAGTTATAGAATATTCTTCTTCTTCATAGAATAGTATATATTTCTGTATCTACATAATTCAGAAAACAACAATAAAGAATAATCCGAATTAATTGAAAAAGTATCTTTTGTGCTGATTATAAATAAATTTTTTATCGTTTTCTTGGTAAGTGTTTGTTAGTTTTGAAAGAATTTCAACTAGAATACAGCTATTCTGTTTTTAAGCTACATATTAAAATTCATATCGAGATCTTATAATTATAAAATTTTGATGTGTGGTATGTTACCTAAAAGTAATGAAGGGATAAACTATGTATATATTATTTGAGAATAAAGATTTCAAACAAAGAACATATCATTTTGGAATTCTCCGGACTTATAAATCAGGTAAGTGTTATGATTTTTATAATAAAAAATTTGCTTGTAAATAATTTTTTTTTTACTTGATGATCGTTCTCTACAAAATGTTTTTTTTACGTCTGATTAAATACTATAAGAATTTAAAAAAAGAAACAAAACGAAAGTTTTTATTGAAAAATGAGGAAATTTTAAAATCGTTTTTATCCTAAGAATTCTTTATTTTACGTTTTTTAGTTTATAATTTTTTGATAAAATTGTTGTCAAAATACTTTTTTTGAAAAATTAAATGGTATTAAATTATATGTTTATGTATACTTCTTGCATATTCTAATATTTGAAGTAATATGATTCAGAAAGTATGGAAGAAAAATTCGGTACTTACGGCTACAGATTTGGCAGATTTTTAAGTGCCGCCAATCTACACTTAAAATTTTTGGAAAAAATCTTAAAATGAAACAAAAATCAAAGTAGTCAATCGGATTTAGGTGGAAAATGGGCCGATATAGAGTTTAGCATAGATTCAAAACAAACTTTTCTCTCACCTGATTCTATAGCCATTATGAACTCTAATAAATAAGATTCAAAATGAAATAACATTTCCAAAACGGACTTTTACTAAGATAAAGTTTCATGATATGGACATTGGTACATTTTCGTTATATTTCACTCTATAAAATATTTCGCTCTTAAAAAAATAAATTTGCATCTTGTTTTGTTTCTATCAAGTCCCAAAGACGCATTTTCGTAACACTAAAAATGGCGACAAAAAAAGAATAGTTCTTTTTTTGTTTCGTAAGCATTCTTTATTTTACGTTAAAATTTAAATGGGCCTTTCATGTTATACCATTAAATTTAGTAAAACTATTTCTCAGGCATTAGGTTTGAACTTTTATAAGAATATACCTATTTTTTTCTCTTTATTTACAAATATTTTTCCGATGTGTTCTGGATGTTCCTTCTCTAAAAAAAAAGGAGATACCATTTTGTTTTCGTTTGCATAAGAAAGAAAACATGCATTTTTCTTTTTTAAATTTAATCAGCCACAATAAAGATGGAACGTTACAATGCTACATTAAAGACGTCTCCAGTGTAACTGAATGACTGTTCATATGGAAATCGCAGGGATTCGGCACATACAACAACGCCCCCTATAGTTCGTTGCGATCGCGAATTATTTTAATATTGTAATTTATCTAATTGTAATTATTTAAATTTATTTCCTTTGTTTATGACGACTATTACATTCACACCAACAAATTAGTTAACAAAAAATGATTTATCAATCGGAAACAAATTTAAAAAAAGTGCTTTAAAATTTAAAAAATTTAGTTGATTAATTTTTTAATTTTACTCCTTTAAATTTATTAATGCTGAGCAAGACATTTTGTAGATACATATTAATCATAATGACATAAAATGGTTTTTCGCTTCTCAAAAACATATTGAATCAAGAGTAATTTGTGATTTACATTTTGATTCTGGCATAGATTTTAATTTAATCATGAATATTATACAAAATATTCATGATAAATATAATTTTTAGTATACAAAAAAGAAGAATTAACTTTATGATATTAATTTAAATTTAATGATAAAGCTCAAGGTATAAAAAAAATACAACAAATGAAGGACGTAAAAGAGATTGATTTCTCAAATTGAATCTTATTTTAAAATTACTTTGAATTTTAACAAATCTTCTCATATTTCAGGTTTATTCCAAGGTAAAAATTGTAAATATATTCAAAGAAAAAGAAAATGTACAATTTAAAACATATAAATATGCAGTAATTCAATGAAGTAGAATTAACTTTATCATATTAATTAAATCTTCATGGTAAAGGAAAAGGGATGAAAAAATTAAAACAAATGAAGGAATTTTCATTAATTAATTATAAAATTGTAACCAAAATTTTATTGCATATTTGAGGTTACATGGTTATTATTTTTTTTAAATCTGAACAATGTAATATTATTTTTCGAATTATAGCTATTCGAAACAAAATTGGATAGCGAAAAAGACTAATTAAAATTTTAAAAAATCTTTTGAAAAACCTAATGATATTGGGAAATTATGTTATATACTTTTAAAATATTTAAAAAAAATTCAAGTATAAATTTAATGAAATATATTTAAAGAATTTAAATTATTCTAACAAAATATAGAGAAAACAATTAACAAAAATATCATTAACATAAACAACGTAAAAGCTAAAATCCGATAAAAATGAAATCTAAAAAAATATTTACAATTAAAAAAAGAAAATCTGCAAAATTTGTTGTACTTTTAGAATTTATTACATAGTTTTTATGAAGACTTATTATTTTATTAATGAGAATTAAGAGTTACGGGTTACAAAATTAATCACAAAAATTAACAAAAAGTCCCATTTAGCTTAAAAATGTTTGAAAAATAACAAGGACTGAGGAATAAAAATTATTATAAGAAAAATTGAAAGTCCGAAGAAAATAAGGTTATTAAAAATAACTAAAAAAAATTCAAAGTAAACTACGAAATTTGAAAATTAAAATGTGAGGAAAATGCATTTCAGTAATACCTGACTAAATATAAAAAGTAAATAAAGTGAGACAAAAATCATAATTACTACGACAAGTATGCTGACAAAAAATGCATTAAACTATGTCTGACGCACAAATAAAAGAATGAATTAAAAGATTACTGAGCAACCTTAGAATCGTCAGCCCTGTTAATAACTGAAAATTATTCGCCAACATGAAAAGGCTCTGACTAAATTGTTGGGACCATTTTTTTTCCAGATTAAGGCTCTTGACTCTTAATATCGTCTACTCTTACACTGCTCTAATTATTTCACATACTTAAAGTTAGGCTCTCGAACCATTCAAGTTGAGTCCTATGAAAATCAGATTGTTTGATCTAAGAATGTTAGCTTTGTTTATTTCTTTATTTATTTGCGCTCAATACATTGTTCGATTTTGCTATAAAACAGAAAGCTTTAGCCTCTTGCTCGTTCACGTACATAAATAATGCAAATCGAGATTATTTGAAGTACCTGCACTGCACAGAATCACAAATTAAAAGTGCGTGAGCGAGCGAGAAATTACGCGAAAGATCTAAGCCTCTCAACTAACGTTTATGCTTGAACGAAATAATAATTTGTGTTTGGCACGGTTTAGCCGCTTCCGTACATGTTCCGTAAATTTTCACATTTAACTGACCAATTAGAATGTGAAAATTCTTTTATCTTTGTTTTTATCACTTTCAGTAAAAAAATGTGATGCAAAAGAAAAACTAACTACAAATTACTAATAAATGGATATTCAATTATTTCAATAACTTTTTATATAATTGAACAATGTTTTTAAACTTTTTTTCAAGAATTGGGTGTCAATGTCGGTTATGAAATTTTGTTAGCTTCTTCAAAATGAACTATTGTTACAATTAATAATTTTAGTTAAGATTCCTCAAAATTGTCAGGAAATCGCATGAACAATTGCAAATTAAGGCGAGGATTTTCATTTTGAGCGATCCAGGAAACTAATTATTAGAACAGAAATTTACACTGAATGTATTAGTTATAAAATTGACGATGACTGTGATTTTTTTAAAAAAAAATTAAAGGTTGATTTTTAAAGGTTGATACAGTACATAAATACATAATTATTAAAGCATTAAATAATTTAATGAAATGAAAACATTTGCTTACCTCCTTCGAAATTTATTATACGTTTTATTGTTATTCAACGAGAAGCTTCATTAAGAATTGGAATTATTGATGGATGACACGATTTAGGTTAAAAAGAACTGTTGCAAATAATTCATCAAACTGATGTAAAAAAACAACAACAAAAAACAACCAAATATTTAAAACAATTAAAAAAAGTAATAATAAAATTATGCTTTAATTTCAAATTGATAACTTAAATGATGTAATTAAAAGAGCTAAAAAGAAAATTCAACAGAGAGCGTTATAAGACTCATCACAAAATGACCAGAGAAATATGTCAACAAGAATCTTCCCCTGTTTAGATTCCTTAAAAGCCTAAAACATCTGTTTTCTCAGAAAATCTAGATAATTGCTTGTTTCAGACAATTTATGAAGATAGATATTCAAATAAGATATGTTTCTGTGAATATCTGACACTTCAAAAAGAGTACAAAGGAGCAAAGGGCCATAAAAATGAAAATTAAAGAAGCAAAAGTACTTTTTCCCTTAGTGTAACATGAGGTGGCTGTTTTTGAGGAGTCAAATAACTGTCTTTGTGATGGGTTTGGCCACCAGAATTATAGGCCAAGATGGGTGGATAGGAAATTGTTGAATATCGAGGGATTCTTTGAAACCAATTTTCATCAGTGGAGGATGCCTTTTATAAGGGTAAAAGAGATGAAATTATTTTAGTTTTCCAAACATTTTATATATTTTATATGCAATGCGTTTTTTGAGAAGTTTTTTTTTTTTTTCGTTTAATTACGCATATAGAAAGTTATCATATGTAAAAAAAAGTCTTTGTTTTAAGGAGAAAAAAAAAATCAGTTTTTTTTTCTAAAATTACCAATTAAACTGAATTTTATTTTCACGAATGTCTAAATTTCAGAAGAAGAAAAAAACATTATTCATCCATCAATAAAATTTCAGAGGAAAATAAAATTTTTGATTTCGAAAATTGCTTTAAAGTAGAAATAAATGGGTTTTTTTTTTTCTAAAATTACCAATTTAACTTAACTTTATTTTCACGAATGGCTAAATTTCAGAAGGGGCGAAGCACATTATTCGCCCCCTCAATTTAAATTCACTATTAAATAAAGTTTTTTATTTCGAAAATAACTTAAAAGTAGAAAAAATGGTTCTTTTTTTCTAAAGTTATCAATTCAACTTGACATTATTTTCACGAATGGCTAAATTTCAGAAGGAGCGAAGCATATTATTCGACGCCCTTCAATTAAATTTCAGAGAAAAATGAAGTTTTATATTTTGAAAATAGCTTCAAAGTAGAAAAAAATAGGACTTTTTAAAAAGTTACCAATTTAATTTGGCTTCATTCTCATGAATGTCTAAGTTTCATAAAGGGCTAAGCACACTATTCGCCCCCTCAATTAAATTTCAGAATAAATAGTGTTTTCTTTTTTCAAAAAAGCAACAATTTTAAAGTTGAAAAAAAGTTTTTTTTTTTTTTTTTTTTCTGAAATTACCCATTTAACTTAACTTTATTTTCCCGAATGGCATATTATTCGCCCCCTCAATTTAAAGTTACAGTAAAATAAAAAAAATTATTTCGAAAATAGTTTTAAAGTAGAAAAAGAAATGGTTCTCTTTTTCTAAAGTTATCAATTTAACTTGACCTTATTCTCACGAATGTCTAAATTTCAATAAGGGCTAAGCACACTATTCGCTCCCTCAATTATATTTCAGAAAAAAAGAATGTTTTTTTTTTTTTTTTTCTTTTTTCTAATTTGAAAAAAAGTTCCTTTTTTTCTAAAATTACAAACCTAACCTTATTTTCACGAATGGCTAATTTCAGAAGGGGCGAAGCACATTATTCGCCCCTCAATTAAATTAAATACATTTATTAATTCGCCCCTTCAAATTAGTTGGAAAAAAATCTTTTCTCCTCTAAATTCACTAATTTAATTGGACTTCATTTTTGTGAATATCTAAATTTCAGAAGGAGCGAAACACATTATTCTTCCCCTCAATTAAATTAAATTAATTTCTTAATTTGCCCCCTCAATTTAGTTCGGAAGAAACGGCTTTTTTCCCCTAAGTTTACTAATTTAAATTGACTTCATTTTTGCGAATGTCTAAATTTCAGAAGGGGCGAAACGCATTATTCGCCCTTTTATTAAATATTAGAGAAAAATAAAGTTTTCTTTTTGAAAAATAGCTTCAAAGTTGAAAAAAAAGACCCTTGTCTTTATATTTATTATAACCTCTTACTTTAATTTCAGAGGAAAATAGCTTCAAAGTTCAATTAAAAATGTTTTTTTTTTCTGAAATTTTACATTTTTATTATTTTTTAATTGGAATTTTACTTGATTTTATTTTCTCGAATGATTAAATTTCAGGAGGGGCAAAACATATTGTTTGCCCTCTCACTAAAATTTCAGAGGGGGCGACTGCCCCCTCTGCTTCCCCGCCCGGCTGGCACGCCACTGAGTGATACTGGTATACTGATTTAATCCAGTCTCTGACTGGACATCTCTGCAGTTGATTGAATGAAAGAAAGGTTAAAATTACGTTTATTTCCTTTGGAATGACAAAAGAATATTTTTTATTCTGATTACTTACCTCCCGTGAACTTTTTCCATAGTTTTAATTGCGCGTGAAGAAAAAAGAGGGCAAAACATTAAACCCGTTTGAATGCCTGAAAAAATAATTTCCTGCTTTTGATAAACATTATCAGTTTTCTCCGGCAATTAAATAGTTTTGATGTTTTCAATGGGTAAATGACGCTACTAGTGTTTTTGTGCGACAAATAATTACCTAAAAGAACCCAAAAGTTAAATCAAAAACAAACTCTCTCCTTATAGAAGACACTCGAAGTATCCTATTTTTAAGCGTGTTTTACTTCATTGTGGATAATATCTTTTACTTTTGATAGTTTCAAACAGAATAAGCGTAATGGTGTTGATTAGGAAGGCATGTACAGTCCGCAAAAAAAAAAAAAAAAAAAAAAAAAAAAAAAAACGAATCACCCAGAATAACTTTCAATCTAATGGTCGGATTTTCACGAACTAAGTGTCAATCTTAATGGTACTTGGGGATGACCTCAAATATGCTAATTAGTTAGTGCTAACTATTAATTAAGTTACGAAATCAGACACGAAAACGTACTTTCTCTGAATAAACATATATTTTTTTTTTTTACATATTTGGAATACTGACCCTTGAAATAGGGGGGGGGGAGGATACAATTTTCGAAAAAATTTGGCCGTGAATTGGGTCGCAATAAAGATTTATATATATGGCGAAAGTTTAAAAAAATGCCAAATTACCTCGCCATATAAACTGAAACAATTTAAAACAACCATAAAGAAACTGAATGAATGACGAGACGTCATAATATTGAGTGTCTCTGTTGCTATAGGCAACCAAGAAGAGAATTTTTGGATCTGCTTTCTGGGCATAGAAAATAGTATTCCTTGTAATATTTTGACAATAAAATTTGAATTTAAAATTAAGAAATGAAAATGCAATTATTTTTGATTTTCCAATATTTCAAAATTTAAACGGTGAACTTATTATCTGACATTTTTCATTTTTTTAAAGATGTTATTTGAATAAAAATGCTGTACTAAAACCAAATTTACTTAAGTTATTATAAATTTATGATTCATGAAGAGTTGTAGGGCTAATTGCTTTTACACCTCAGTTCAAGTCTTTCAGGAAAGGAAAAGAAAAATAGATCCTGCAAAAAATTTGGGGCATGATTCTGATGCGCAATCAGAAGGTTTTATAAAATTCACGGTATTTCTTTTCGATAAAATTGA
The DNA here is from genome assembly GCA_949128135.1 of Parasteatoda lunata. Taxonomy (NCBI): domain Eukaryota; kingdom Metazoa; phylum Arthropoda; class Arachnida; order Araneae; family Theridiidae; genus Parasteatoda; species Parasteatoda lunata. Next base: position 3,754,254 of record OX421973.1, read on the forward strand.
AATATATATATGTTACGGCCAAAGCCCGAAGTCCGGCCAAAGCCAGAAGTCCAGCCAAAGTCTGAATTTTTCTTTTTTCGGGAATTGGCCGGCCAGATCGCGAAGTGGCCACGATGTTCCGGCCAAAGTGTGAAATAATTTAAACGAATATTTTACTTTGGCGGCCTTCCATAATTATATAAATAATTCTTATAAATCTTCTAATTTAAAAATATAAAAAATAGAAGTTTTTAAATTGTCTATTAAATAATCATTAATTTAATAATCATTATTAAATTGTTTATTTAATTGTTTAGTCATACTAGTTATACATACAACAAAGGTCTAGTCATATTAGGTCTAGTTAAGTACCACTGCCAGGTATACATTTGCCCAGTATATCCTACACTGATATTTTTTTAAGGTTTAATGCCACTGCCCGGTATGCATTTGCCCGGTATTTATCTTCTAATCTATCGTCAGTAAGTATTAAAATATCGAATAAATGTAATCTATCGTCAGGTATCGTACAGGTATCCACATACCGGGTGGTACGGTGGGACCACAATTGTTTTAATATTTGTTTTATTAAAAAGTTTATTTGCTAATATTGCCCCTTTTGTTTTATTTTTTAATTTAAAAATATAAATCTTCTAATTTAAAAATATAAAAAAATAGACAAGTTTTAAAATTAAAATTTAATTTTTTACTTTGTCTCAAATGAAATCAAGAAAATATCGGACATTGGCCGGAACATCGTGGCCACTTCGCGATCTGGCCGGCCAATTCCCGAAATCAAGAAAATTTCGGACTTTTGCAGCCAATTTACAGCTTTCTTAGCCAATTCGCGATCTGGCCGACTTCGGGCTTTGGCCGTAACATATATTTGTATATATAAACAAGGGAAAAATTACAGAACAATGAAAATAGGAGAAAAAAAGGAAAAATAATAACAAAATAAAAATAACAAGAAACCGGGAGAAAAAAGGACAATTTTTTTTTTTTTTAAATATCCGGAAAATAAAGATATAATCTTTTCATCTGCCCGCACAATAATATCCGCAATATTAGAAAGCACTTTTTTTTGCGGATATAATCGTGTGGGCGGATGAAAAGATTATATCTTTTATTTTCCGGATTTTTATAAAAAAAAAAAATTTGTCCTTTTTTTTTCCTTCCCTGTTTTTGTTATTTTTATTATTTTTTATTTTTCTTTTTTCCCCCTTTTTTCATTATTCTGTAATTTTCATTCATTATCTACATTTTGGACGCCCGGTAGCTGAGCGGTAGCGCTTCGCGTTGTCGGCCACAGGTCCCTGGTTCGATCCTCGGGCCGGGCAAGGTTGACTCAGCCTTTTATCCCTTCAGTGGGTCGAGAAATGAGTACCAACCTTGCTTGGGAACTAAACACTGGGGGTTCCGCGTTCGGCTGACCACCTGACCGGAACATCTGCTCTTGCTCCCCAGCGCCCAAGGTCAAGAAAACTGAGATGGGCACAGTAGGCCTTGGCCCTCTATGGGCTGTCACGCCGCTGAGTTTTTAGTTTATCTACATTTTGAACTTATTTTATGAGTTCTATTTACTTGCAGCTTATGCGCAATAAATAAAACTTATTGTTTTTCTTAATTTTCTTCGTGTTTTTTGTATTTATTTATTATGCTATATATATATATATATATATATATATATATATATATATATATATATATATATATATATATATATATATATATATATGTGTGTGTGTAATACAAAAATTATAATACTTTTGTATTAATAAAAGAATTGAAACTCTTTCGTTTTCATAAAATGTCTTTGTTAAAGAATAAGCGTAGAGAGATTCTATTTTGGGAAGTCAAGGCTAATAACATACGATTGAGTTATTTTTAGAATCTCTCCCCCTTTTCACTTCCATATAAGGAAGCGGTAAATGATTTTCCTTAATACGTAAGGATACAAGTATGTCAACGACTGTGCCTGTTTACTCAATTACAATATGCGTTAGTATAAAATGCGAGAGCAATGGTTTTCGCATGTCCTTTCCATCATGTTATGATCCTGATAAGCTGTTCCAGAATTGTCAGAAGTCTTGTCCACCCCCCTCCCTTGTGGAGAGCGGATGTGAACTGTTATCAATACCAACCTACCGTTAATAAACCATTTTAGAACGTATGATGGCTTAGGACTGCATTATTTAAGCTATCTATAACACTGATAAAAGGAATTTTAGCCCTTTTATTACAAGCCGGCAGGATGGTTTCTTGCTGAGGAAACCATTGTTATCTATTTTCGGGCTGACTACAACGTTGATAAAACCTCATCCCATCACCTACCGGGGTCGAAAAAAAAAATTTGCCTCATCGGAGTCGAAAAAAAGAATGAAGGAAGGATTGATTTCACCACTCGATCGGTACCCGTACCTTCATCGCTGTGAGAATGCTGACGTTGGCTCGAGCTCGTCACATGCCTCTCTGAAACCGTTTGATGTGTGCCCCTTAGTGTTGATCGAGATGACCCTACAGTGTCCAATCGTGAAATGACCGATGACCCTACAATTCCGTAGTGCTCAAATTGGGAAAACAAAAGTGAATGTGCGCGATTTATATTAAATTGATAGAGAAGCTTTTGATCCTTTATTAAAAGTTCCTTTCATTAAAAAGCTGCTGTTAACACCAGTGATATGTGCGCGCGTGTAAAATCCCGAAGATTTATGTGAAAACAAAAGTGAATGTGCGCGTTAAAAACAAAAAAATGATTATATTTTTTGTTTCTCCTCAACATAAAAAGTCATGAAGGCCGAAAGAAAGTGTTAGCAAAAAAGAAAAGAAAATACTGTAGATATATATTTTTTTATCCTCTTATTTTTCTTTCTCACTAGTATAATCAAATATTTTAGTGATATTAGAGATGAGTAGTGTTTTAAAATTTTTATTTTGAATAATTGAATAAGAGAAAATTATTAAGAGTTAAAGTGCATTTCTTGTTTATATAATGCTTTTTTCTTTATAAATTATTATGATATCTTGTTCTTTATAGTGCATTTAAAATGTTTTTAAAAGAAATAGATGTGGTTCAAACGTCAATTAAATTTGTGACGGCTAACAAAATTCAAAATTTTTCAGAATTTCTAAAAAAAAAAAAAAAAAAAAACAAATCTAAAAGAAATTTGTAATGCTTTTTCTTTTTCGGACTTGGTCAAAACTAAATATTCCTATTAAAAATGTGAAAAATTAAATGTTACCCAAACAAAAGGACATTTCACACTTAACAAATTGTGTGAGTTTCCCCTTATTACGATAGGCGAAATTGTTAATTCAGCTAAGTTTTTTATACTTGATACTGATTTATCATAGGCTTTAGTAGGGTTGCAGACTTGCAAAGATTTTTGTTTGTGTCGGCATTGGCGTAGCAAGCTTAACTCGCGCCCGGGGCACAATACCTTTTTAGCGCCCCCTCCCTATTCGAAAACCACATAATATTATATGTAAAATATACTCTCAAATTAATAAATAAATAAAGTAAAATAAATAAAGTCATAGGCTCAAGCTAGGCTTTAAATTTAAGATAAAAAATGCAGTTGAGAAAACAAGACTAGATTTTGAAATGTATACGATCCTCTAGAATTAGTTCAAAAGATACCTATTATTTATTTTACATATTTATAAAGAAATATTTTGAAAACGCGTAATTTTAAAACAATAAAAAAGTAAATATTTATGATCTCTAAGGAGATACATATATTTAATAATAATATGATTGTAATACATTAATAAAACTAATTACTATTTATAAATTTTTCTTGCTTTTGATGAAGCAAATTTATAAATAATATCATCAAAGTTGGTCATTTCAAATTTTTCTCTTTCCACGCTTAAAAATGCTAGGTGACTTAGGTGATCTTGTCCCATCGTTGATCGTAGATATGTCAAAATTAATTTTAATTTGCTGAATGAGCGATCGCAGCTAGCAATTGATACTGAGATAGTCAGGAGTATTTGAAGCGCCACTCTCAGGTTTGAAAAAAAAATTTCTCCATACGAGATTATAAAAGTAAGAAATTCTAATAGGTTCAATTTCTTTTCTACTGCGGAGTAACATTTTGCAGTCACATATTTCGATAAAGAGTTCTATTCTATTGAAATCTGTATTATAAAATTCATTAAAATTTTTACAATTTTTTTCAAGGTCGTTATCAACATTATCCTCGTTCAATAAATTTTCAATGTCTAGTAGAAATCCAAATTTGAAATTAAGGTCACTTAATCGTGTACATATTTTTCTTGTTGGAGACTATCAAGAACGCTTTTCATAACGCGAGAAATTTCACTTTCTGTGGAAGGACCAACATCTTTAGCCAATTCTCCTGGCATTTTGCGGCCGTCTTCTTACACGTATTGTTGTATCAATATCTCATTTTCGCAAAGAGACTTCGCTTTTTTCTATTGCCTCTTCACAGAGCTTGTGTCGAATTTCGGCTAGTTAAGTCGCTAATGATTCAAGATCATGGAGCGCTTCTCTAAAATTCATTCTATGATCTTGTAATCTGAGCTGCACACGATCAATCCTCCTTTAGATTTCATACCAGAAATGAACTAAAGTTATGAAACTAAAAGTTAGTATATTTTGCAACGGAATTGTAGCTTCACTTCTGGTGTCACTTGTAGTGGTAGTGTGCTCTGCTAATTTTTCTAATAGTTCTACCATATTCTCTAGCCCATCGACGATAACCGCTTGTATTCCGGCGCTCCATCGTGTTTCAGATTCACGTTTGACAGTTTTTGTTAAAGCATTTTTAATAATTCCCGTCGTAACGTTGAACGTGAGAAAAGAGATATATGTTCTCAATTATTCCAAAGCATGTAACAATAATTGGATCTTGTTTAGCTGCAGTAACTCCTACTAAATTCAATAAATGGTTATCACAATTTACAAATAATGCTTAATGATTTTTTCCCCATTATTCTTTGTTCAACGCCAGATGTGGGACCTGCCATCACGGCAGCATTATCGTAACATTGTGATCTGCAGTTTGTTAATGAAATTTCATCGGAATTTAATTTCTCTGAAATTATATTTTCGATCGAGGCTGCATTTTTAGCATGTATTTCAATAAAACCCAAAGAAGATTTTTTGATGGAAGCTTTTTTATTCATAAAATCAACATCTACATACCCAAAGACTTGGGACATTTGTTAACGATGAGATATATCAGTAATTGAATCAAGCATAAGTCCATAATATTTATTTCTTTTGATATCGTTTATTAGTTGATTTCGAACTGTAGATGCCAGAAGATGAATGAATTTATTTTGAATCTGTGTTGACAAATATGAGACAGTTTTTGGAGTTTCTGTGGCATGTTGATTATTTGCTAGTAGCGAATCAAACTAAGCTACAAGTCCAAGTAAAGATAATAGGTTTCCTACATTTGAACCATCTTGAAGTGCTAGTTTTTTAAACATGGCTTCATTATTTGTTTTATTACTTACCAAGAATGCCTTGAACTTGAAAGGTAGTAACACAGTGAAAATATACACTATAATTTATGCTAACATTAAACTTTTAATATATAGCATTTAATATTTAATAACATTTCATTTTTATTCTAAGCAGAGCGCGATGACAAGGACACAAATCTGAAAAATACACTCACAAAATAACTTAAACGTTAATATTTCGGGTATTTCCCTAATTTGTTGCGGACTTCCACAACCTGTTGCAAGTGTCACGGATATGTACAGTCACGGAAAAAAGTATCCGGAAAGTAACAAATAAAGAATCATTTATTTTTTAATAAAGATAATTCTTAGGAACACAACAAATACGGCGTTTTTGTTCTTTCCTAGAAACGGCAAAACGCTGTATTTGTTGTGTGTCTGAGAAGTATCTATATTAAAAAATAGACGATCCTTTAGTTGCTATTTTCCAGATATTTTTTACCGTGACTGTACATATAAGTACATTAGAGTGTTATTGTTATCGTTTTAAAATAACAAGCGTAAGCTACATTGCGTTTATAGAAATAAAAATATATAGTGTTCTGAAAGAAAGAATGTTTGTACACTGCAAATATTTATTATATCATTTTATCAGACAAATCAAGAAAGGAGATAATTCATGTAACCACACAGCGTAGATGCCATAAGGAAGTGCTGACAGACACAGGTCGAGTCAGCCCTGCCAGTAGAAAATACGTGCCATTTCTATTATGAATATATTATTACAGTTTGATTTAGACTATTAATGTTCCTTTTTTTCCTTTTTATTTACAAAATAACAATTTATCATATTACACTGGCACTAAATGTAAAATATATTTTCTAGAAATCAATTATAATAAAAAAAAAATTATCCAGCAATTTTTTAATTTGTGGACCATTTGGCGCCCCTTTGTGAGTAGCGCCCGGGGCATGATGCCCCCCCTTGCCCACCCCTCGCTACGCCACTGTGTGTCGGGCCAGTTGTTACTCAAGTTGGTAAGAGACTGATCATCTGTGCTAATTCTAACATTGACAACTTTTCCTTGCACATTAGACAACAGAATTCTTATAATGTTAAGGTCAAAAATTGTGGGAAAAAAAAAGTTTAAGATGTTTCAACAAAAGTAAACATTTTGAAAAAATAGAAGTTTAAGATGTTTCAATAAAAGTAAACATTTTGAAAAAAAGTAAAAGTTTAAGATGTTTCAGTAAAAGTAAACATTTTGAAAAAAAAAAAAAAATGTGAGGGGTGAAGTAAATAACCCCATTAACCATACAGAATCTTAAATTCTGAGTAAAGACACTTGTTGTCCAGCTCGTTTCCATAAAAATTTTGTATATTTTTGTGTGAAAAAAAAATTTTTTTTTTTTGAACATTTTAGTAGATTAGTTATAAAAATATGTTTCATTTTTCTTTCTGTTTAGTTGCCTAAACAGATAAAGTGTATTATTATGTTTTCATTATTGTCATTGTTATAGTCATTGTTATTGTCATAGTTTTTTTTTTCTTACAGATAATTGAAAAAATGTTATTTGTAGTAGTGAAAAGGAACAGTCGTACCAACATAAATTTTAAAAGTTCAGAGAATTCTAAATTTTATTATGATTTCTTTTTGGGGGGTTGTAATACAAAAATTATAATACTTTTGTATTAATAAAAGAATTAAAACTCTTTCGTTTTCATAAAATGTCTTTGTTAAAGAATAAGCGTAGAGAGATTCTATTTTGGGAAGTCAAGGCTAATAACATACGATTGAGTTAATTTTAGAATCTCTCCCCCTTTTCACTTCCATATAAGGAAGCAGTAAATGATTTTCCTTAATGCGTAAGGATACAAGTATGTCAACGACTGTGCCTGTTTACTCCAATATGTGTTAGTATAAAATGCGAGAGCAATGGTTTTCGCATGTCCTTTCCATCATGTTGTGATCCTGATAAGCTGTTCCAGAATTGTCAGAAGTCTTGTCCACCCTCTCCCTTGTGAAGAGCGGATGTGAACTGTTATCAATACCAACCTACCGTTAATAAACCATTTTAGAACGTATGATGGCTTACGACTGCATTATTTAAGATTTAAGCTATCTATAACACTGATAAAAGGGATTTTAACACTTTTATTGCATATATATATACATACATTATATATATATATATATATATATATATATATATATATATATATATACATATATATATATATATATATATATATATATATATATATATATATATATATATATATATATATATATATATATATATATATATATATATATATATATAGTATAAGAGAAAATTTTACTTGCTTTTTTATTTTATTGTTAAAGGTCATTTCATTCTGACAAATATTTAGGTTACATGTTTTTCTTAAATAAGTAGGATTTGCAAATAGCATCCTTATGTATAAATTCCGAAACTGACTTTTGCAAACATGATTTTTCTCTAAGCTCTTCGACTGCGATTAGTTACTTATTTATCACCAAATATGGTTACCAAAGTTTCTTTGTTTTATTCCTATTATTTAAAAACTTATTTTACTATTCTCACCATCACTGCCGAAATCTGATACAATAGTGTCATTTTAAGTTCGTAAGGTCCTTAATAAGTTAAAAATGTGGGGGTGAAACTAAAAAGATGTATTTTATTATGCTTAAACTCACCACACCACAACGTTCAATATTTAATTTAAAAAATTTAATTTTAAATTTAATGATAACTTTATAATTACGATCGATAATGATACCACAGCGTTTTTAATTTATTAAGGACTAGATTCTTGACTTTTTAAATGAAAAGTCAAATCAAAAAAAAAAAAAAAAAAAAAAAAAAGAAAGAAGAAGAAAAGAAGGAATTGAAAAGAAGAAGAAAAGAAAAAGAGTTTTAAATCTTTGAAAAAATTTAAATTCATCAGAAGTTGGAGTCAATTTTACTTAGAGTTTATCATCGTATTTTGCAGTTGTAGATTATTTAGAGATTTTCTAATTTTATTTAAAATTTTACTAGTTTTAATTGTTGAATTAGAGAAAATAATGAGATCCCTCTACCCTTAACTATTTCCAGCATTTATACAAACAAATCCCTTCATTGTTATTTTTTTATTTTCTGAAATTATTAGAAGATGGTCGCAGAAATTACAGATGAAAAAATAGCTTAGCAACAATATTTAAAAATTAATGCTGCTGGTAGAAACTATTCAACCCACCGCTTTATACGAGGGTTGCTATTTATATTTCTGGCCTAATAATGAAAAAACAAATATGTACGATCGAAATAGGGTTCATTGTTTTTCAGAATATTCTCCATGATGATCAATACACTTTTGCATGCGTTTGAACCAATTTTCAAAGCACTTTTTCCAGTCCGATTGAGGTAACTCCAAAACGTGCGTTTTGAATGCATCAACCGCTTCTTCGGGGGTCGAAAATCGTTGTCCACGTAATTTATTTTTGCTGTGTGGGAATAAGAAGAAGTCATTGGGTGCCAAATCAGGGCTGTACGGCGGATGACCCATCAGTTCGATCTTTCGCTCCGTCCGAAATGCCTTTGTTTGAGTCGATGTGTGAGAGCTCGCATTGTCATGATGAAGAATGATTCGCCAGTTCTTCTGCTTTTTTCGAATTTCTCCGATGACTTCTGGCAAACAAATGGCCGTGTACCATTCAGAATTGACCGTCCTGCGTTGCTCTAACGCCACTGTTGCCACATGACCGTTAATGCCGAAGAAACAGGCAATCATTTGTTTCGATGTGCTTCTTCCTCGAGCAACTTTTGTTGGTTTTGCCTCGTCTTGGAAGACCCATACAGTTGATTGCTGTTTTGTTTCAGGCTCATATGCATAGATCCATGATTCGTCACCTGTGTAGATGTTATACACAGCCTTTGATGTACATTGAACGTATTTTTCTAACATTTCCTTGCACCAATCAACACGAGCCTTTTTTTGAGCGTTTGTCAGATTATGTGGGATCCAACGCGAACAAATTTTTTTTACGCTCAAATGTTCATGCAATATTTTATTGATGCTAGTCTTACTAATGTCCAAAGACGCCTCTATCTCACGGTATGTCACATGACGATCTTGCTTTATCAGTTCACGCACAGCATCGATCTTTTCTGGCACAACAACGGATTTTGGACGACCTGCACGGGATTCGTCCTGGATCGAACATCGACTACGATTAAATTCGTTATACCAATTTTTTACAGTGCTGTAGGATGGCGCTTTATCGCTGAATAAAGAATTAAGTTCATCGAAGCACTCTTGTCTTGACAATCCACGCCGAAAGTTATGAAAAATAATGGCACGAAAATGTTCACGATTCAATTCCATTTTTTGAAAGAGAAGAACTTTTCAATTTACTGTTAACAACACAAATGAAGCTATAATGGTAAATAGTCTGCTGAATTTATGTTTAAAAATATACAACTTTCGATTAAAATCGTCTGCGGTCGCCTAGCAACACTTACTGTTGCCAAGGCCAGAAATATAAATAGCAACCCTCGTATAAGGTAAAAATGTTTAATAAAAGAAATTATCTGAAACTTAAATGCATACATGGTAGATAACTCTTTTAAGTTTTACTGAGTTAAATGAATAATTAAACTTTTTGATCAATAAGTCAGTGACATTCTTTGGTTAAATAATCTGTGGCTTAATTAATAGAAAACTATAAATAGAATCAAAATGTTTGAATTCCTTCCTATAGGATTTAAGTGGATACCTTTTAAGCATTTTGAACATTGCAAATATTGTAAGCATAAATTAGCTGAATGTCATAAAGTTTCTCCTTTTTAAATGTAAAAATTATATAAAACAAATAAATATTTTGTAAATTTATATTTTGATTATTTAATATAAATAATTTATTTAGTGTAGTATAGCAAATTTTTATGTATTCTTTCCTATCAGTTCTTTTATTTCAGTTGCTTTGCAGCAGTTTCTTTTTACAAAAACTAATAAATTTTATCATCGAATTTTAATTTGAGGGGGGGGGGGGGGGTGAGTATTTAGAGGATAAACTAACTCAGAAATTAAGCTAAATTATTTTTTTATGATTCGCCGAAGTATTGTTTTGTTAGAGATTCGCTCTTTGAAAAAATGAGTTCAAATTTTTAAAAATGTTAATTTCTTGAAGTATGTTGATGTATGTAAATTGTAAAAAATGTAAAAAATGCCAATATTTTGACTCAAACAAAAACATATTACAGCGGATCGTAGAGTTTAAATAGCAAGGTTAGAGAATTCAACAAAAAAAAAGTTGAAAGATAATAATTCATATTGATTTAGTTTTTGGCTGCTTACTAGGGTCTTTGTTTTTGTTTATCAACGGAAAACTAATGGCCAATGTGAAAATTATATAAATAACCATTTAAAAAATACATATGCTTTATAACATTTGTAAAATAACAAGTATTTTTCCGAATAAGAATTTTTAAAGCTAGCTGCCTTCTAATATAAGAGTTTACTCCTGAAACTACTGATCATGCATGAAATATCCTACTACCCTACACCTGAGCTCAAGAATTTGCACTTCATATGATTTCCGAATGATACTAAGAAGACTTGGTTTCTAGTAAAACGAATGGATATTATTTACATACTCATTTCGTTAGTTTATCAAAAATATAATTTAAGAAATTAAAGGAAAAGAAAATTTAGATTTATAATACCCCAAATTAAACAAGAGTAACACTCGTTACAGTTTTTAACTCTGACATTCTTTTCATGAGATAACTTCTTTTGCCGACGATTTTGTCCGTTTTTTATTATTAATTAAAGCCAGCTTACGCATTCTTGTAATTTTTGCATTTTATATTTGAAATTTTAAAGTCGAATGACATGCATGAAATGACCCCTATTTCGAAGAAACAAAGTTAAATAGTGGCAAGGCCGATTGTTTCGAAAAGAATTAACTACTTCGGTGCAATGAAACAATTATCAAGGAATTATTAATATTCTTGTTTCTTTATGACGAAATATTAGATCCAAATTTGCATTCATTATTTCTTCAAAACGCGTATTAAAACTATTATTATAGGTTATTTAAGTAGAAAAAATACTAATGTTAGAAAAAGAACCATTTTTGAGATGATGATTCTAAAAATAGCACGTTTTTCAAATCTTTTTACAATTTTTTATTTCAGTAGTTGTTTAACGAAACAAGGCATATCAAACATTTTCCTGATATAGCAATATTTTTTTGAACAGTGCAAGAGGTGAGAAATAATATAAACAACTTTTTAAGCAGATATTTTCAACTTTTTAAGAGAAAAGGGTAACTTTCTTTAAGTTAGCGGGCAAGAATAACTTTGAACGTCAAAATAAAATTTTATGTTCATAGTTTTTTGTTCATTCAAAAAAAAAAATTAAAAAAAAAAAATAAATAAATAAAAATCTGTTGTATGTTTTTGCTGTGCTCACATACGCATTTACTTTCATTACTCAATTAAATAATAAACAATAAAAAAAAGAAAATTAATAATTTATTTTCATTTTTCGTAAACAATAGTATTCTTAGTAAATAGTCAGCTGTTCTGCATCGAATGATATTGTGTGTGATCAGTAGAATTTTTTTAATTTCTTAACAAGATTTAATTCTCAGATAGCTGGCAATAATTCTAAGTTTTCTTTCAAAAAGAACTTAGCAATAATTTAAAAAGTAATTTTATTTTAAAGGAAAACATAAATTAAAATACTAAAACGATTGATTAGTATATTATTGGAAAATAGTATAGAAGGTAGCATAAAAAATAAGATTTTGGGTTAAAATTTAATTAAAAAGTTGGAAAAATAATTCTGCGAAACAAGCGCAGACAGATAATTTACAAATTTATTTTAAGATTTAAGCGATATATAAGATGTAAAGAAGTTTTAAGATCATTAAAATGGCTGACTACGTATTTTTATTAATATTTATAAAATATTAATAAAAATAAAATATTAATAAAATTCAAGAAACTTATAAATATATTATTCCAAATCTATGCATACGTATGTATATTATTGACATTGTTTCAGTTATTGAAAAACAAGATCAAAAAATAAAAAATAATCACATTAAGTAAGCACAATCTGGTGTATAATCATTTTCTATCAGAAGCATCAAATTTCTTTACTAAACAGCAAATAAATTTTTAGACGACTGAAAAAGAAACATCGTATTTTATAGTTTAAAAAAATAAAAAGATTAGCAAACGATTATTAGCGAAAAAAATATGAATGAAAGTTACGCTACGCGCGCGAAGTCAAGTTCCTCGCAAGTTTATCACATTTTAATATTAATCGCCCCATTTAATTATTTCTTTATTGTCGCCAAATTATTTTTTTAAAAATAATTAACTTTAATTTTTCTCAGCTTCTAATAAATAAAAACTGTTGAAACTTTAGATTTTTCAATTGAAAAATATGTAGATTAATATGGTATAAAAAAATTCATACCTTATATTTCAAAATTTTTTCGTCCTCAATTTAATTAAACAATAAAAAATAATTAATAATTATTAAAAATTATTTTTTTCCTGAAATTATCTTTGGGTAAATGAGTTTTATGAGTGGGTGCAATTTTCTTTGAATTGCTTTATTAGTTTTAAAATATGACTAAAAACGTAAAAAGTGAAATTAACATTAAGGGATACGAACTTTGGATCGCTCTCCTGCCCAAACTATAGGGACCATATTTCCTAGATTGCGGCTACCCCCTATATTTTTAAGGTTAAGAATCCAAATATGTAAAAAAAAATATATGTTTATTCAGAGAAAGTACGTTTTTGTGTCTGATTTCGTAACTTAATTAATAGTTAGCACTAATTAATAAGCATATTTGAGGTCACCCCCAGAAACCATTAAGATTGACACTTAGTTCGTGAAAATCCGATCATTAGAACGAAAGCTATTCAGAGTGATTCGTTTTTTTTTTTTTTTTTTTTTTTTTTTTTTTCGGGCTGCACTCAGAAAATAAATAAATAAATAAAGAAATTAATAATAAAAATATGGATCATTTTGAATAACTTTTTATTTAATGATCGTCGATCAAATTTTGTATTTTGCCTTGTAAAAATACAGAAGGTAGAAAATTTTACAGTTTACAATTCAACATTTTTTTTAACTATTATTAAATAAAACATTAAAAATAAATTTTTTTATTAAAAGATATTTTTTGCATAGAATTTTTTTGGAAATTTTTTTTGCAATTATGTGCAAAAGTTTTCGATTCGCTAAAAAATCTATTAGGATATGGCGATGTACGTAAAATTAACATAAGGGGTTTAAACTTTGGAACGCTCTCTTGACTAAACTATTAGGACTATATTTCCCAGATTGCGACTATTCCCTATATTTTGGGGAAATCCGAATCAGTTAATAAAATTTTATACTTTTGTGACTGATTTCGTTACTTAAAATATTGTGTTTAAAATATCGTATTAAAAAAAAAATCTGCTTTTTTTTATAAAAAAAATTCTACACTCATTCTGAAATACATACTTATTAAGCAAAACTATTATAAATATTACTAATGCTTGGTTTAAATTAAAAACATGTGCGACAACGCAACCAAGCGTTAAACTGCAAACACTTAGCAGCATCATCATAGTTGGCCAGACAGCCCAACGTGGGCCAATGCTTTCCTCTGAAGATTTCTCCATAATGACTTCCAATTTATCTTTGATCTCCATTTCTTAGCACTAATTGCAAGAAAATCAGACTCCACCGAATCAGCCCATCTCAACCGCGGCCTTCCCCACTTTCTTGTTCAAATGGGTCTAGAAAGCAATAAATTTTTTATTGTATAGTCATCACTCATTCGAATCACGAGTGCCATCCAATTCGTTCTATTTATTTTTATGTATTTATTAATATCAGGTTGTTTATAAATCTTGTACAGTTGAAAGTTAAATCTCCTTCTCCAGTTATTGATTTCATTTATACCACCAAGCATACTCCGCAAAATCTATCTCTCAAATATCACGATGCAATTTTCCTACAGTTTTGTCATTGTGCAAGCTACAGAAGCGTATGTATAGACCGGCCTGACAAGAGTTTTGTAAATTAAGAACTCTTTTTTTCTAGAGAGAAACCTAGATTTAATAAATCTTCTCAGCCCATAGACAGCCAGAGTCGGCTTTTTATTTCAGCAGGAGACACATTCTGTTATCAATAATTGATCCTAAGTAAGTAAAACTCCTTATTGTTTCATATTTATAAGAATCTATTTCAAGATAGGAATCTGGGACTCTATTTCTAGAGAATAACATGTATTTTGTTTTCTCTGCATTTATGACCATTTGTCTTGCAGCCGCAGCAAAAGCAAGAAATGCCTCTTTGAGGGCAGGAAGGGAACGAGCAAACATTAATATCATCTGCATGTGCAAGTCGTTGTACTGATCTAGTAAAAATATGACCACTGGTATTGATGTTTGAATCACGAATAACTGTCTCAAGTGCAAAATTAAAAAGAAGAGAGGAGAGAACACTTTTAAATGTGTTTCTGGCAGAGATAATTAATCTTACACTTAGTATCTTTCAAAGTAAGTCTCGTCAGATTTTATGAGTTTTGAAGGCATTTTAAAATCCTTCATTGTCAATTTATGCTACCAAAAGCACCCTTGAAATCAATAAAAAGATGATGTGTTCCATTGACTTCTTCTAAAATCTGAGGGAAACAAAATATCTGAAATTTACAATGATATTTTTCTATTTGTGAGTTAAAGAATGGTTACAGCCTGAGAAATAAAATTCTTGGTAGAATTTAATAAGTCATACAAAGCAGACCACGATATCTCCTTTCTTGTGATCCAATACGTTGGCATAATCTCCAAAGTGTCAGTAATAAGTTCAGATAAATTCCTCAATAGGGTAGGTTCACAATTTTTTAGTTGTTCCGTCCGCTAAAATAAGTTTTTAATTGCTCTCCTCAATGGTTGGAGCCTCAACTTAAACGGCAAACACTACATGGCGCCAAAACGTCAGACAAATACCGCAAAATGTTCATTTCTTGTAATTCGATTATAAGGCTTTATCTTAAATAATATTGAATAATTTAGACAGAAATATTGTTTAGGATAGATTAGATTGAAACATTGGTCTTAAAGACATTCAATAATTATTTCACCATATTGTATCAAGCACAGCGGTTCGTTTTGATTGGAGATGATTGAAACGGTGCTCAATACACCAAAAAATTTATTAACAGAATTATTCAGAAAATACAACTCAAATAACAATAAAACAAATAATAAAATACAGCTCTGCGAGGCCATCTCTTATTTATATAGGATTGGCATAGAAACCTCGGAACTTTCGACATAATTCTAGACAATTCTCATACATAACACCGTAAATATATTAGCCATATCATTTCGAAACTCTTATTTTTCAGAACTAAAGTTATGTTGCTAAAATTGGTCTCCAAATATGGGCAAGTCGCCAAAATTATCGCCATGTTGTCAAAAATGTCGCTCAATCGAATTTTCCATAAGAAATACGTTAGATGTTACTTTCTGTCTAAGTTACATTAGAATTACGCTTCTTTCTTGCAAAATTTCTAATTAAACTGTTTATTTAGAGTTCGTATGAAGTACTTAGCCTCATAACAAAAGCATATTCAGAAAATTAAACACATTATATGCAAATCCGTAACAATATTATTCATTCGGTAACGAGCTAAATTAGATAATAAGTGTAAGTAACAGTAAAAATAAATTAAAATAACGAAGAAGAAACAATTTTTACATCGATGAAATTTCTTGTCTCAAAAATTAAGCAATGAAGTTTGTAACCTTTGTTTCGTCAGAATATTAAATTCCTACTGCAAACGATTTTCATTTCACGTTATTTGAATGGAGGATTTTCCATTATAACTTACAACGAAAAATTTTTCCTTTCACCCAATCAAATGTAGTTTCGTTCTTGACATCTCTCGATCACAATATACCTTTTGAAATTAACATGTCTCCAGACGTTTTTTTTAAGAACGCTGACGCAGCATTATTACCTTAACTCTCATTTAAATGCAAAACATTTCTCTCTATCATTTAAATACATTTATGTATCTTTTCTCATGTACCTATTGTGTGGCGCTTTTGATTAGAAAATAAATAATAAGTATATTAGCAAGTATGATATTGTAATAAATGACAATAATAAGTATGACATTGTATATTTACCTTAAACCAAATCTTCCTCCCTCCGGAAAAAAAAAAAATTTAATCATCACACTACGCTTAAGTTCGTTAGCAAAATTTCCGGAATGAATCCCCCGCAGCGCTATCCTTATAAATCTAAATTTGTTTACTATCTCAACGCAGATAGACAGAGATTGTATAAATTCATATTTAATCCAGCATATTTATCTAACATTATCATTATTTAATCTAACATAGCAGGGAAAATTTGCAAACATATAGGTCCATATTCATAAAAACTTTTATGTTTATATTTAATTTGAATTTAATGATACTAAAAAAAATAATGAAAAAAAATAACAAGATTAAGTGATACTATTTTAAACTAAAAAAAATGGAACTAAAAAATGGAATTGAAAAAATGAAACTAAAAAAATAGAATAAATCTCTTTACTATTAAGCCAGCAATCAATACACAAAAGGAAAAAAAAATCTACTTTTTATTCTTTGTGGAGTTTTCTAAATCCAGCTTTTCAATTTTATTAGAAATAAGAGATGTTTTTTAAAGGCAATCTCAGCAATTTCCTTTTAATTGTTTGCTTTCTTATTTAAAAAGAAAAAACAGTCATCTGCTGATGCTATAATAATCTGCAGAGCCGTTGCCGTAATAATAATACCTGTTAAATACATTTATAATATCTGTTAGAAATATAAGTCTTAAATTTGAACATTGAACTTCGAATATCCTTTTTTATCCTTTAATATCTGAAACTTTACTACCGCAGATTTTAAGCTAACTCAGGCGGTTGCTAAGCCTATTTAGAAGGCTATGCAGGAAATTTTGTGTTGAAATACCATTTGCATAAAACCTGATGGATGGCAGTAAAAAGAAACGATCTGTATATAAAAAAAATTTCAATAAATGTTTGAGCAGGTTACGATTGGTTTTTATCCTTTTATTTTTCTGAACTGCCTTTCCTTAAACGCGTGCGATTTTTTTCGTCAAGGTCGCACTGAATGGGAGATCAAAATATATCTTAGAATCAGTCGAATTCAGAGCTATCAAAATAGCTACTCTGTTTTTAAACTAACGAAGTAACACCTTCATGGTTAGGTTACCGTTTAAGGGATTGCTGGGGTCTATTCCGTCATTACAAACTAGCAGTTATAGATAATCATAACTTTGTTTAAAATATATAAATTATAATTCAATCATAGCTACATAAACTAATTTAAGACTCCAACCCCTGCTTGCTCCGCTCACCAACCCACATGGTTACCTCGTATAAAATTTTTCCTTCTGAAAAGTTTCTTTTTTCAGTAAAAAAAATAACTTTGTTTATAAATATATAATTATTATAATTTTATGTAAGAACACTTTGTTAGTACGTTAATCTTAACGAACTGAACAAGTAATTGGATTTGAAAAATAATCAAACTAAAATAATAATTAAAGAAAAAAATGAACTTAGGGATGTATACAAAGTGCGTAACGCAGTGAGAAGCAATAAACGAGAAATAATTTAATTTGTGAACAACGTATAACCTTATAATGTGTAACAGCTCAAATTTAAAACGGTTTTAATCCTTCTTGTGTCTATTCTATTTATGAAGGTTTCCATAACAGTGTTAAAATTTATATCTGGCAACATATAATCTTTTTATCATTTTTTAATTTTATTTCTTTTTTTTTTGTTTTTGGTTTGGTTATTAGTGTTCTTATTAGACCACTAAATATTCATTTCTGGTGTGAACGCTACATATCTGATATACATAGATTTTAAAATTTCAAAAAAACTACTAAAAGTAAGCTTAAACTTTAGATGATAATTTTGAATAAAAATTTTTTCTTAGTGTGTAAAGTACAGTGTTCATGCATAATTGCCAACTCTGACCCTTTCAATTAGCTCCACATAATAGTTATTATTTCAGAGTGTTGTATGGGTTTTGAAAGGTTATTTTTCATATAATTTTTTTATTAAACTTTTTTTATATATAAGTTTTGAACATGTTTTTATAAAATTATCTGAAACTTTTTAACAAAAACTTTGAGAGTAGGTTTTCAGAGACCCCTTCGGGAAAACTAATCCATTGGTGATCAGGATGATTCATGGCTGTTATACATAATTTACAGAAAAAAATTTAAAACTTTTGGCGGTCGATAAATGATATGATAAGCTAATGTGATTGAATGAAGGATATAAGAGAAAATATGAAATTTGACTTTATGGCAGATTTTTATCTAAAATTACAATTTTTCGGAAAAATTTACTTGCTAAAACTAAAAATATTAATTATCTAATCACTAGTTAATTCAATTTAGAAGTGAGCAGAATTTCTATTAGATCAGAGCGATAGTTTCTGAGAAATAGCAACCATCTATATCGAAAATTTAGTTTTTTCAAAACTCTTTTTTTTTCATCCATTGCCCCTGTTGCCACAGAAATCTTTAAAATTGGCTAAAACTTTAGCGGAAAAAAAATCGTTTTTTAAAATCGTGATTTTAAAATAGTTTTCATACATGTTTGAGTTATTTATGAGCCGCAATGACTCATAAGTCGTGAGACATGAGTCATAAAACTTATCGAATCAAGAATCAAACGTTAAAGCATAAATTTTGTTCGGGGAAAAAATAAAACCGCTATCGAGAACTGGTGAATTCATTATAGGCATAATTATTCCTATATGCGTTTGTATGGCAAAATTCATAATTTGAACGAAATCGGTTAAATAGTAACTGAAAAATCGAATTTTGAAACAAGTTGTTCATTTAAAAATAACATTATTCATTTAATAAAATTAATATTACGGCGTCCAAACTTTGGACCGTTCTCCTTGTTACTATACAGATTGTATTTCCTAGATTGAGGCTACCAGTGTCCAAATCCATCGAAAAAAAAGGTATGTCTATTCAAAGTTCGTTTTGTGTCTGATTTTGTGGCTTAAAATATCGTCTGCACTAATTAATTAGGATATTTGAGGTCACTCCTTTAAATCATGAGGATGGAGAGTCCTACTACTTGAAGTGACCACAAGATCAAAAGTTATTCAGGGTGTTCCATTTTTTTACGCATTGTATGTTTGATTCAAGAGTCAATTCGAAAGTAATAAAAAAGGAAAGAATCACTATCTGAAATAAAAATTGTTGTGAGAATTATAATTATTATTAGTTCAACTATTTCAAACGAAATAGTAAAATTATTATGGTTTGATGTTAAAGCCGGGTATTTCTTGAAAATGAAGAGATTGTTACGAGAAGAAGGTACAAAAGCGTCTAATAAGTTGTTTCTTCATGGTCTTCATTTGATCGAAAATAAGGTAAATTTACAAGTTAATGAAAGCCATTATGAAGTAACAAAAGTGATCTGTGATAAATGTATTAGAACGATTTCATTGATCGATTTTAAATAAATTGTGCTGTGATTGTGTTTTTTTTTTTTTTTTTTTTTTTTTTTTTTTTTAACAAATTTTTTTTTCTATTAGTAACTTTTTATAGTTCGCACAAAAAAGAGTGGCCGTCGTTCTCTGTTATCGGTGCCATTTTTAATCCTAAGCAACAAAGGGTTTTATTGGCACACCATTTCTGTATTTTATGAGTAATATGTATACTCGTAATGAAAAAATTATTTTATTTTATTTTTATTTAAAAAAAGATGTAGATTTAAGTCTAAGTTATAACAAATGACTAAAGCTGTTTTAGCCTCGACACATATTAAACAAGGTTTGGGGAAATATTAAAACGTCCATCCTTTTCCAAATTACATCTGGGTCTTAAAAGTTTAAAAAGAAAAATAATAAAAAATGTAACAATCATCCATACATCAGAATATTCGTGACCGCCACTGCACATTATTTCAAATAAAATATATTTATATTCGATTTTTACTCTTTGAAATAGTTTACAACATTTACATAGTTTTGCAGATGCAGGATTTTCAATGGTATGCCGAAATGTGACGGATTTTTTTTTTTGTTTTTTTTTTTTGGTAAAACGTGCTTTGCAAAATAAATAAATAAATAAATAAAAATATAAGATTTTTCTAATTACTAAAATAATTCGGTAACTAATACATTAATAGAAATCTGACACAAACAATGGGAAAATTATTTAAACTTAAGTAATAACTAAATCAAGGAAAATTTTCAATTGCTTTAGTGCGTAGTTAGTGCTTGAATATTTTTGACGGACCCCTGTGAGTCCTGCAATCGGTCTTTTAATCATGATCAACTTGCATATAATTTTTCCAAGCGAGTGATTTCAGTTGCTCCACCAGCATGAAAATGTTCTAGTTTTATTACGTTTGAACTGTACAAATTAGTCATAAGTGTTCCTCATCATGTTCAACATGTATGTATCTCTCTGATGTGAGCCACTCACTATTATTACTTAATAATCGGATTCCATTCAGACACGCTGACATCGTTATTGTTAATAAATACATATTTCTGTTATAAAGCGTTTTGTTATAACGTTCGTAACTCACTCATCTTATATGGAATATCGAAATACAGAGGAACGAATAAATGAATGAATAACCACTGAGTCCGAGATTATCGTATTTCAAACTGAGCACATTCTCACAAGTTCCACGTCGTCAAATCAACTACTCACTAAAAAATCTTCATTTTGAAGTTTTTATTGCTAAATTTATTCTATACATTTCAAAATGGCTTCTGGGTCCACTTCTTTAGCCAAATAAATTTTTACAACAGTACCCTATTGTATTTTCTCAGGGGTATCAACAAAACGCTAAAAGCACTAAGTCTGCCGGAGCTCTAAAACACAATCATAAAATAAATAGAATTTGTTTTTAGGGCTTTTGAAACGCCACTTCCACTATAAAATATTTTTTAGGAGTGGTGGGAGTCCTGTTTTTTGAGAAACTCCTCTCCAATCAATTCCAAATCATCATCAGCAGATGATGGTGGTTTTGATCATGTCAGAAGCTTTCTCAGCAATCATGATGGTTGTATTACCCCAAGTAATAGTTGGCATAACAGAAGCATCCACGACACGTAATTTATCGATTCCTTTTACCCTGAAAGATGAAGGGGAAAATATTAATATAAATTAAAATTGGACAGGTTTATTTATTTATTTTTTTTAAAGATAAATGAGATAAAATGTCGGAAATTTTAAAACAATTTTATTTTCTATAGCAATTAAATAACGATTCTTTATATTTTTATGCGATTTAATAATAAGTTAACGAATCTTTTTGTGGTTTAGTTGAGTTAGTATTTTATTGTTTGAGCTTTAATTTTTTTATTGCATTCAGTAATGATGCATTATAGTTTGATTCTCATTTAATAATGATTCATTGTTTATGAATTCATCATTGAATAATGGTTTATATTTTGATGACGTTTTTGTTTTTCTTCCTCAAATATTTATTTTAGAACCTTAATATACAGTGCGCAAAATAAGAAACGGACAACACTGAACAATTTTTGATCTAATGATCAGACCTTCAGATTCGAGGACTCAATCTTTAAGAATCGAGGGGATGACCTCAAATATGCTTTTTAATTAATGCAGTCAAATACGCTTCCTAATTAATGGGGATAAAGTTACAAAATCAGACATGAAAACGTACTTTCTCTGAATAAACATACCTATTTTCGTCGGATTTGGAATTCTGATCCCCTGAATACGGGGGTAGCCACAATCTGGGAAATATATATAGGGGTAGTCCAATAGTTGGGTCAGGAGAGCGGTCCAAAGTTAGGACCCTTTACGTTAATTTTACTTTTTGCGTATTTCGAGAATTGAAATTTTCCGCAATTAAGTATTTCGTTTTTACAAAGATACAAAATATAATTTTTAGTAAATAATTATTAAATTTTTTAATTTTATTTAATTATAGTCAAAAGATTTTTGAATGGAAAGACATATTATTTTTACATCATTTAAAAGGATGCGATTTTACGTGGAAAAATACTAATTTCGAGCGAAATCGGTCGAATAGTTTCTGAGAAATCGAATTTAAATATAACCTTTTCAAAACTTTGAATAAACCAATTTTATAATTGTATGCAAAAATTTTTCAATTCACTTAAAAAGTTGAGACATATGGAAATATGGAAAAGGTAAAATTATCTTTATGAGGACCCAACTATTGGGACCCTTTTTCACAGAGTGTATCTACCCCCTATTATTTGAGGGTCAGAAATCCGAATCCGTTGAAAAAAGTAGGTTTGTTCAAAGAAAGTACGTTTTCTGTCTCACATCGTAACTTAAAATATCGTCTGCTAATCATTTTTTTATTTTTATTTTTTATAACCGTCCTTGAACAGCCGACCCAATTTTATGAGTTTACGACTACTAATGTTCAACTCCGTTGCCTTGTTATTTTGAACCCAATCTAGAAGACAAGGGAACTCCTGGATCGAGTATTGTGAGAAATTTGCCTTCGTGGAGGACTTTTTGATGGAGCTAACCCGCATTTGCGTTACACGGAGAGGTCTCTGCTGATCATTTAACAAAGTTCCCCTTTTGTATCATTAAGATTATCTTATAGAACAGTAGTTACCAACTGTCGGCCCACGAAGCCTTTCTTTGTGGCCCGCGAACTAAAATATATTAGTAAAATATATAAAGTATATAATTTTGCAGACAATTTTCCTAAAAAATCTATATGGGTTTAAAATACTTTTCTCGTTAAAAAAAAACAAAAACTAATTTCTTCGTTTCTGTGAAATTTAACATACCAATGGTGCAAAAAAATTTATTTCTCAGGTTTTGCATCCAAGAAAATATACCAAAATAATCGTGTATGTTGCTCTTTTTTTTTGTGTACATAATTTAGCATGTGCGTATCAGAAATTTACTCGAAGAAATTCTTCGATTTAACTTTTGAAACCACTCATTTTGGACGAAATTATTTACAACTGTAAATTTTAAATTTAAAATGTAAATATCTATTCTCTGGTGGTTGCAGCAGACAATCCTCAATTCTCTCTTTGAACATTCTGTGTGCTACTATATTAAGTTTTTACCAACCTTTTTAAAGTTTCACATCTTAACAATTAGATATCTGTTGCACATTAATTGTTTAATACGTAGGGGCACATTATCGTAGCCTGAATTTTTTTTAACATGCAATTAAATATTTTTAAAAATCTCCTTTTTTTAAAATTCATTAATTTTGCTTTGTACAACTTGATAAAAATCTGACACTTCCTTTAAACATAAAAGAATCGTATATAAAATTTTTTATAAAGTTGTTTTTAACTGTGTTATAGAACCCGATCATTAGATCAAAATTTATTGAATTTGCACATCCTTTTGCAATTTTGACTATAAATGTTCATTTCAGAGGCTTGTTATAGTCAGTCATTCCATTATACTATTTTTTTTTTTTTTAACAAGAATGAATTGTATTCTGATGTAGAAAAACAAATTTCGTACCTGAGTTGGGGATCGACAACATTTGGATCCCCCAGTTCCAACTGGATGACTAATGGATATGACAGCCGATCTTATTGTGCACATGATTCTCATATACAAATCATTTTGAAATGGTTCACAGCCAGGAAACGTTGTATTGAAAAGTTGAACACCTAGTTTAGCCAAAGGAGGAGAATTTGAATGCTTGTCTTTAAACCTAAAATTCCGGATTAAAGTGTGTCTTCAATAGTTAATTTTCTCTTTTAAGATTATGTTATCAGTTCTCATACAAATGCAGTTATCCCTTATAAATAAATGATGATCACAATTGTATTAAAAAGTCCACAATTGTATTTAATTTTCAAATGGTCATAATTGTATTTAAATTTTTCTATTCCTTAAAAAATTATCGCAAAATAATTAAGCAAGGTCTCCACAGGATTTAAAAGTTTAAAAATTTTGCTGGGGGAAAAAGGAACCAATATCACTATTTTAAAAGAATCCCATTCACCACTATTTTCTTTTAACCGGCATCAAACAGTCAACCCAATTCTGAGTTTAATCGATTATCGATGTTTAACTCCGAAATTTTGTAGTTTTGAATCCAACCTAGTAGACAAGGGAACTCCTGGATCAAGCATTGGAGAAAACTTGTCTTCGTGGGGGAACTAATCCACAATTGCGTTAAATGGACTACGATTAGCCCAACGGCAAGTGGATTCTAACCCATGATCCGTCTACCACTGAGAATATTTGACGTCAGCATTGTGGTGGATGCGAGGCGGGAGCCGAATTCGTATCAACCAGATTTGAAACTGGGTCACCTCTATCTCTTAAGACACCGCACTTTCATTATTATTTTTTAAAGGATGTGAAAATTTTAGTTTAAAAAGTTCCATCAAATTTTTTGTAGCATGAAGGTAACTGGCTCAAATGCATATTTCTTCACCAATTTGTGCTAACAGTTCCTCAAGGGCCGCTATAAAATTTCTTATATAAAAGCTTAAATATCTAGGTGCAATTTAAAAAAAAGTTCACTCCTTCTCGTCATGAAAAGCATATTCATGAGAACGTTTAATCATTATGGGCAAAATAGCCAGATCTATGTTTTACTATTCTGAAATTTAGAACCATTATTGAAATATTCTAAGGCCCGGAGTAACATTAAGTATGCCTAAATTTACTGAGTACATTGAAAATTGATCTCACAATAAATAGTTATTTCTGAATTGTCCGAGCTCACGCGTCTTTGAAATTGCTGACCATTTGGATACCTGCATGGGACGCCACGTGTTAGTTAGTCAACCGGATTCGATACACGCGCGTGACATCGCTTGCAGATATCCAATTAAATCTGATCCGAAGTAGTGTGATAATAAACCCAAGCATTAAGCAAATTAACATGCCGTGTGATCAGTTGCAAGTATATCCATTTGCTATGGTTTTTGAACAAATAGAAACCTCTACCATTAACGAAAATTGTGATAAATGTATGAAAGAAAGGTTTTGTCACAGCTGAATATGTAAAATAATTTTGAGGGGTGGGGGAATTTGATAAGGTGTCAGATTTTGATAACTTCAACGTACAAAAGCATTTTTTATTTTTTCCCTTCAAAATTTCTTTATTGTTATTGTTTTAACAAAAGGTAGTTTTTTAAGCGAAAAAGTTATCCTGCTCTTTTGACACAAATGTTACAATTTTAAGAACAGTTTCTTCTTTATCTTTTATTTATTTTTTTAAAGAGTCAAAATTTAGTGTGGTGACTAAATTTTTAGATGTGCCAACCATATTACATGTTATGAATGGAAATGCCATTATTTGTATCCAAATTATTTGCTTATGATTTTTGAACTAAAAGTGGTAGCTAATGACAGGAAGAAGCTTTAGGCACAAATGTCTTGCCAATTTTTTTTTTTTAATAAATGTAATGTTTTTATAACTACAAAAAGCTCCTCAACAGGCGATGAGTTCAGTTACAGTTCGTAAGATTTTTTAAAAAATAATTAAGAAATTATAGAATAAAAGATGTAATTTTATAATTTGTGTCGCTCACAACTCTCAGTATTTAAAAGCAAACATATCTTGTCGTGAAATATGAAAGGACGAAGTTTAAAGTGGAAAACTAATAAAAAATGTGTAACTTCTGTAATAGAATACTAACATCCGCTTTTAAATTTTTTAAGAACCATGCGTACCCTGGTTAAGTCATAGTTTGTTAACCTTAATTTAGTAACGTGCCAAGAAACATTTCGCCAACACTCAAATTATCAAACAATTTAGGATCTTCTGCAATAAGTATTGTGGTTGTAGTTCATTTACGTCGCACTAAAGCTGCACAATGGGCTATTATTGACTGTCTGGGTAACATCCCCGAGGATGATCCAAAGACAAGCCATCACAATTTTGATCCTCTGCAGAGGGGATGACACACCCGCTTCGGTAGCCCGACGACCTGCACGCGAAGTCGAGCACTTTACGGTAAAATAGTTTAACGAGGACACATATCGCACACCCTCGATCCCTAAGCAGACAGATCCAAGTGGTCACCCACCCGCACACTGACCGCAGCCAGTGATGCTTGATTTCGGTGATCTGCTGGGAACCGTTTCTTAACGATCAGTCCACTGCGGGACCTGCAATAAGTATAGAACCTTATTTTATTCTTCCGAGTCTTGAAATATGAAAGTTTTTTATGCAAACGGATACCTTATAAACTGCTTTTACATGTTTCTACGCATCATTTTTATAGAATCTCAAAAAAGAAAAAAAGAAAAAAAATCAATTTAATTTTGAGCCATAATATTGGTTTCTAAAGCTATAATATCACGAAAATTTACTGGTGACTTTATTTATTTGTTGAGAGAAACTATGCTTCAGTTTCAGTTGTATCCTATAATTAAATTTATTACCATAATATCGTGTATAATTAACTCTATTATCGTGTCATCAAGACGAATTCAATAGAATTAATACCAAATGACCAAAAATGAAGCATCATTGGTATCAATAATAGTGCTTTTTACCCTCACTCAAGCGAATTAGTACAATTCTCCATTCATTTTGCTTTTTATTACATAGATTATTTTTCACTTCAAATGGTTACCAAAAATGAATTCTCATTGGCGTCAATAATCGGCATTTCTTCTCAACGAATTCCTCCCATTAATTTTGCTGCAGTTCGAAACTGTTTTCTTTGAATTCCTTTCATAGTAACACGTTTTAAAAGCGTAACTATAAACGTGGTTTCAGATAACTGCCTTTAGTATAATGTTATAACGATCCAGTTGATCATTTAGATAACCTGGCATAACGAGTAAAAAATAATTAAGTAATATAGAATGCGTAACAAACTAACTTTTTTAATCAGAGTGATAACCTAGCAAATATCATTGATGTTATTTTTAAATTATTTGACAAAATTTCCACCATTATCCTAAAAAAAATATATATATAAATTCGGAAGTCTCGCAGCCCCCCTATGACGTCATAGCAGCTCAGAGGAGTGAAAATGAAGGTTCCTCTATCTACAATTATACACTAATTTTGGGTTTTAGGGTAAATCAATGCATTCGTATGAACAAGAGGGAGTTATAAACGCCTCTTATTGTACTGCCATCTGCTGATAATAGAGAGAACCTCCGTCAGGAATGAGGTAAATAGTTTACCTCAAAACAATAGTTTCCGCTAAGCCAATGAGAAAATTCCATTTTTTTAATGTCCCTGAATAAAAAATATAATTAAAGAGAAATGAAAAACTGGGATTCGCCATTTGTTTACAATTGTACTAATTAAGCTTATTTCCTCATATATTTAGAGGTTTACCCGCAATCTAGTATACTGACATTTATGCACACGAATTTTGTATTTTATTTTATTATATGTATAGATTAAACATTTAATAAAAATTGATATTAAGAGATATTAAACCTTGTCTTTTTTATGTCAAGTAGTAAATATTCTTTAGTTACCTTCGGCAACGTCCATTAAATCCGCAGACAATAAGAGGCTTTTTCTCATATGGACCAAAAACTTGTCGGTATGCCTAGAGAAAATGGCACAAATCATCTGCACAGATTAAAGAATTAATGACATTCTCATTATTTTCTTAAAAGTGATTAATAATAGTAATTATACTAATAGTGTGAATATATGAGAGTTGATATCCCTTCGTCAGTTCCACTTCCATTGGGGGATTCATTTATTATTGGGGGATGTATTTATAATTAAAGCATTTGTTATATTGAAATCTAAATTTGAAAATTTTCAGATTTGTTTGTAAATCTGAAGTTTTTTTTTTTTTTTTTTTTTTTTTTCCTAATGGCAGTCACTGAACTTTCTTTTTCTTAGCCTCGGAAGATGCTGGAATTATTGCTCCTTTAACGTTACCCGTTGGGCACCTGTGAACACAATAAGTCTGGGAGGCGTGCAACATTACTTACGCAATACTACCACAGACAGGTTCATAGAGTGGGCATATACACACAACAGAAGACAGCATACAGAGAAAAATATCCATGCCTCGAGAGGGATTTGAATCTACAGCCATTGGCTTCGGAATCATGCACCCTGACCGGTTAGCCACCTAGCCGGCTAAAATCTGAGATAAAAAATTAAATGTAAAACTTTCCAACAGCCGTAAGAAAAAATTACTACTTTTTTTAATAAATAAATAAATAAATAAGTGTGAAGAAGCCGACCGGACTGTGTAGGGGTCAGGGAACTGGTATTGCATCGGAAAGGTTCTGGGTTTAAATCCCGGGGAAGGCATGGATGTTCTTTCATTTGTCCTTACTATGGGAGCAATGTTTGCCTACCTAATATGGGTGCCCCTGAAAGAGTGACCGACAAATCTGTCCTAAAAAGGCCTGAATTGACGAAATGTTAACACAGGTGGGCAAAAGAAATAAGCTTGAAGAATCCAGACGAAGTATACGTAATCATCCATGAAGATAATTGAATCCTTCTGTTACAATATGATAATCTTTAGTACGCTAATTTGCATAGCTGCAATATTCCTTCGAAATTCAACTTAAAATACTGGTTACGAATAGCAGTGATACATGTTTCGCTTTGTGGGAAAATTTTTTCTAGTGGTAACGGAATTTATGTTTTAACGTTTGATTAATTACTATTTTGCTATCCCTATATAAAATATTTTCCTGCGCTCATGTTAGCTGGAAGCTATCCAAGTCCAAGTATATATCTAGTAATAACAGTAGTAGTATTTAGTAATAACTAGTCATATTTCTAGTTATAAATTAAGTTTTTAGAAACCGCAGTTTCACGATAAAAAGTTCAAAAAAATGTATTTTAAAAACATCCCCATCTTTCCGGAAT
The DNA here is from genome assembly GCA_949128135.1 of Parasteatoda lunata. NCBI lineage: Eukaryota > Metazoa > Arthropoda > Arachnida > Araneae > Theridiidae > Parasteatoda > Parasteatoda lunata. The sequence continues at coordinate 3,783,563 of OX421973.1, forward strand.
GTGTGTAGCCATTAAATAAATAGTTATGTCAAAATTATTTTCTTTCCTTGATTTTAAAGTGAATATCATTGTTATTATTTTTTTTTTCATTGTCAGCACAAAAGAAAACTTACATGTTCAGTGAATCCTACTCTAATATTTGCAAGAAGAGCTGGTAATTCCAAGAAATATAACAAATGATCTGGTATGTCACTGATTTCACCTTTCTTGTTATTACTAAGAAAGGCCATTAGACTTATACCAGACGTTGACACCAAAGGGCCTACAATAAAGAAGAAAAGACCAATTTATATAAATATCAAACTAAGAGGAGACGGCCAAATTTAAAACTAGTATCTAATTTTCCAGCTGTTTTCAAAGGACACGGATTCCCTATATTTTCGTGATTATCATTTGGTTGATTAAATAACCAAATAAGAAACACGAAATAAAGTTGAAAAGGGAATTTACCTGTGCGATGATCGATGTAATTTCGGATATTGTTTTCGTCGAACAATCTTTTATGTATTTGTGAAACAGAATCATTTAATTCAAAGGCAATAAATCCTGCTTGATGATCTTGAAGATTCAAACCCACTAGAAGATCAACCACTAAAGGAATCTGTTGTAAAATTTAATTAGGAGACTGCAATAGTTTCAAACTATGAAATGGTAGCCAGAACAATGAAATATCAATTTAGACTAAGCATAAATGAGTCCAGTAGTGAAGGATCATAAACAAGAAAATTTTTTTCTAGATCTTTCACTTACAATAGCGCTCTGTATTGAAAAAGTGAGCATGCAAAAGTTCTAGTTTGGTTTAAATTTTGCATAAAATGAGTGACACTATGATAAGTTTTGTTTCAAATATGCTTACTTGACACATTGTAAAAGTTGAGAATTTTTAAAATTTCATTATTAGCATTCAATATTTGCTTAAATTAAGGCTGAAATGAAGTTTAAAAAAACAAACATTTTTGGTAATATTGTTTGAATAACGGATGCTTCCTAACCCTTTTTTTTTTACTAATGCCCAATTTAACTATTCCTAACAAGTTTGTTTTCCCTCCCCAACCAAATGATATTTTTAATTACTTTCGGCTTTATTTTTCTATCAAATTCTTCGATGTCTTTGCAACAATTTTGTTACTAATACGTTTTTCTACTTCATTAAATTGCATTGTTTCGAATAAAAATAAGGTGACGACAGATTACTAATGACAAAAATGATTTCTAAACTTAAATAAAAAAACTGAAAGTTGGGTTGTGTTACATTAATACAGTGAAAGCTCGTTATAACGACTCCAATCATTCAAGTAAATGTTATAAAGTGACCTTACAAAAATAGAGTAAATATTTTTATATAACTATTTTGACAAATAGTGCGATATTTAAGAAATTGCAAGAATGATTGGTGATTGATGATACAAATGATTTTCAATTATTTGAAAAGTTTTTTTTTTTTTAATATAAAGATACCATATTAAATAATGAATACATTATAAGAGAAAAAAAAAAGGAATGTTATGAGCAGCCTACGAAATCATGTGAATACCATAGGTTTTAACTTGGAACATAGACCACCCAAGAAGATTTCACAAAAAAAAAAATAAAAAAAAAATGGAGTAATCAAATCAAAACAAATTTTGTCGTATCTTCTTTTTAAAAGAAATTTTTGATTGTGAATGCATCCTTCTCTATGGGACTTCATGCGCATGACATTGCATTTTTCGCTCTCAATTACCGACATATCTTCCGTCTAACGACCACCTTTGATAAGAATCTTACGTCATAATGGTGCTTATTACATCTCTACAAAGCGTTGCTTTTTTTTGTGAATTTTAATATCCGAAGATGACGTATTTTTGTAATTCAAATTTCCTATTCTTACCTTTAAGTCCATGAGATGACTCATGGGACCTATTCCAGACAACATAAGTAGTTTCGCTGATCCTGCACTACCTGCAGATATAGTATGATCTCTCTTCTAGCTCTCACTTCTCTTTTAATACCATTAAAGTCAAATTCAACTCCTGTAGCTTCATCATTATCTATAAGAATCTAGGAAAGGGAAATAACAATTTTACTCTCTCTAATAAGGTTATTCTTGAAATTAGAAATAATATTATTCACAACTAGACTTTAATAATTACTATTATACTTCATTAAAAAGTATTGCTAACAGAAGGGGAAGAAAAAAAAATGAATCATTTTTTAATAATAGGGCAAATAATTTGACCATAATCTCTGAGCATTTCTTTATGAGAATGCTATCGTTTTTTTCTTCAAATAATATTTCCCTAAATTACAGCCTGATAAAATTCTACTACTTAATAAAATTCCCATCTAATTCATTACCTATATCGGAGAACAAATGTTTTGTTGGTTTTATACAATTGCTTTAATCAGTTGTGTTATTTGCTTATTCAAAAGTGTTTGTGGAATGTTTTGCTCCTAAAGCTACTGATTGTTTTTTTTATTTTATAAATGACTTTTTTTGTCGAAATGTTTAAAGTCGTTATATATAACAACGGGTCACGTAAATGTTGCGACAAACTTCTAGAGGACACGTCATCAGCCCCATTCTTGAAAATGTTATCGCACACGGTGCTTCCCTCTTGTGACCTACAGAAAGAATAGAGGTGTCTATGCAATTTAAATTCTGATGATGTGCCCAAACTCCCTTAACCCCATTATATATAATGTTTGCAAACTTGCACATTTCAACACAAAATAGACTAAAAATGTCGTTAAAAACTGTAACTTAGAGAGAGAAAGCGATAGCAGATTTAGTATCAAAGATACGAAAATATTAAGATCTGTTAAAAAAATCTATTAGAACGGAAAAGAAATGCCTTAACATTCAAATCAGTAAAAACGTTTGTACTAGAATGCCATTTTTCAGAAACAGTTACTTACAACCTGTCAACTCAAATAGCACTTAATTATGTGTTTATTTAATTACTATGTAATAGTTGATAGGGTTTATTGCGTAGTAATAGATTGGGAGAAAAGAGTTTTCACTGGCCTAAAATTTTTTTTAATGAATGTTAAAATTAACAGGCATATTTATAATATGCTACTTTATTATTTAGATTTCTCTTAGGACGCAATTTTTAAACAGATTTATTTTGAAAAATAACCTTTAGTGGTGGTCATGAATGTCTTAAATGCTGTTTCATTATCTGATTGTGAACATTTCTTAAAATTTCTAAGGCTTGTGGGAAATCTGTGTAAATGTTCTCATGAAGATTTTTTTTCTTTTGAATTTTGTGTTTCACAAAATTGCTAAAAAAATTTTAGATTCATTTTTTAAAATTATAAAATAATTATAGTTCATTCAAATTTCCATTGAAATTTTTTTTGCTTTTTTAAATTTAATAATTCCTAAAATAAAACTGATATGAGTGTAAAATTACTTAATATAAACAAAATACATGTAAACAATTGTCCATAAGTATTAAGAATTTTCCGATTCTTTCAAAATCTTTCTTTTTTTAAAGATTCAAAAGGATGTAAAAAGATAAAAAATCTTTCAAAATGAGCGAAATTTAATAAGTTTGTTTACTTTCGTACGATAACAACATCAGAGTTACATTCATTTGTAAAGGGAAAATGTTGATAAAGAAAGTTAACAACCAAGATTAAGTTCTATTAATAAAAATTCGAAACAGCTTCATATGGTTTTTTTAAAAATGGGATTATCAGAAATGAAAGATAGTCTATTTTAAAGAGGAAGCGTGATTATCCGTTATCAGAGGTGATTTAAACTTAAGGGGAGTCAGTATAGGGATGCTAAAACTCACCTTTTTTGAGGTACCTTTTCTAAGAAACTACTTATGATATATAGCTCTGAAATTTTTTGAGGATATTTGAAATTATATCAGTTGTATGCTGTGACAATGTTTTAACGTTCACGGGAATACTTTTTGAGATATAGAAAAATGTTTGATTAATCTTTTGAAAAAATTAAAATTTTACAGCTCATAATTTTTTTTAAAAATTTCTGCCAAAGATATGTATTAACAGTTTTTCAGTGTATATGTAAAGAGTCGGTGAAAAAAAACTGAAGGAAATAACTTATTTAGATGAGAAAAAGTGCATCGAAAAAGGTCAGTTTTAGCATTATTGTTATATGCCCTACCCTTAAGTTGAGAAAATAATAATAATGTACTTTTTTTTAATAATCATAAATAATATGGCATTTGACGGATTTTTACAAAGCTTTAAGGTAGCATAAGAGTATATTGGGACGAAAAATGCCTCAATTTTCTTAAAAAAACAAGATTTTCGTTTTTAAAAAACTGTTTTAAGTCTAAGAGCGAATCCTAAACTGTTTTTAAAATTTTTTAAAATTACTCATACAGCACTTCATGTTAGGTGTCCGATCCTAATCCACGTAAAATACCTACTTTTACTGCTATTTCATGTCATTTAAAAATTCATTTTCCAAAACAGTAATTGTTTGAATTCTTCATTCTCCTGAAATATTTCAACAAGAGGACTTTCAAAATTGAAAAAAAGTAAACTTTAAGCTAAAAATGTTCGTATTTTTATCACCAAACAACTGACTTGAAATTAAATATAGTTCAGTAAACGACTGAAAAGATGAAAAAAAAAAAAAAGAAATTAAAATGTGTATTATACAGGAAGGTGAAAACTGAAAATTCATCATCATTATTGTCACAACAGAGCGTCATGGGCCTTGGCCTTCTCTAAAACATTTCTCCTTATCGTTTTCTTTGTCGTCAAATCAGTTCAATACACTTATTGTTTTAAAATCAACATACATGGAGTCCATCCATAAGAGTTTTGTACGTCCACTAGCTTTATTACTAATTGGTTCATGTTTTAATACTTATGGCGTTGGACTAGTTGTATATAAAGGGCAAATGTGCCCGTTTCATCTCCTTCTGCTTAACATGTATGTCATTATAAATGTTGAAAATTTCTGTATTTCTTCTTCTTAATTTGTTCTGCATTAAAGATTGATTCAGTATTCTTTTGTTGTTGGGATGGGCAGGAACATCCGACATTTCTTTTACTCGTTTTTTAAATTTGTGATCAAAGGACAAAACTCTCAACGAATTTATGTATTTTATTTTTTTCCTTCTTGTTCTTTAATGGTTGAGTTTCTCAAAAGTAAAAAAAAAACAAGTTTGGACAAGTTTGGAAAAGTAAAAAAAAACAAGTTCTTCATTTTAGTTATTTTTTGATATAAGTATAGTTGATATAAATGACTGTAATTATTATTAACCTATTCAATAAAAAATACATCCTTTAATAATTAATACAAAAAAAAAAACGTTTCAGAAAAATATATAGAATTTTCTGAAAAAAAAAGAAATTATTACAAAAATATTAGATTTTTTCTGAAAAACTAGAAAATTTTTACAAAAGCCAAAAAATATATTATACTAAAAGATAGAAAAATTTTATAAAAATAAAAATAATTTTCTGAAATATTAGAAAATTTCCCTCAATAATAAAAATATGTTCTGAGAACTAGAAAATGTGGTGAAAAAGGTTGAAACATTTTTACAAAACTAGGATATTTTTTATAAAAAGGAAAAATATTTTACTAAAAGATAAAAAATTTTCATAAAAATAAAAAAATATTTTCCGAAATGTTAGAAACTTTCATAAAAATAAAAAATATTTGGAAAATGTTGTTAAGAAGTTTGAAATATTTTTACAAAACTAGGATATTTTTTATAAAAAGGAAAAATATTTTACTAAAAGATAGAAAATTTTCATAAAAATAAAAAAATATTTTCCGAAATGTTAGAAATTTTGTTATAAAAATAAAAATATTTTCTTAAAAGAGAAATTTTGTTACAAAAATCTGGATAGTTACTGGATTTCGAATGAATTATTTTAAATCTAAGAAACATATAATGGGGGTTTTTTACCGCTTAAAATTCATTTATATTCAAAACATATTCATTTTGTTATTTAATATTATAAGAATGCAAATAACTTACTTGATGTTTTAGGCTCGAGTGGGGATCGAACCTACGCGAGTTAAAAAGTATCCATGAGCAGTAGTTGATAATCTAAACCATGTTAGGGGATGTACCGTATCTGTCATGACGTCAAAGCGGATACTACAAGACCAAGGTGGACATGATTAAACAAGGGAAGGCTCGATCTCTGACGCATGCGAATTGAATTAAACTATCTTCACTCAAGTGATAGTACTTCACTTGCTCGCATGCAATTTGGTGAATGGCGTGTCTTCTAAATCTGTTAAGTTTTAAAAATTATTAAGTTTATAGTTAATTTTTTTTACTTCACAGTTTTCTATTTTTACTAAATCGTTACGTACTATTAGACACACAGTTTACAACTGACAAAAAAAAATTTATATATGCATAGCTGTAATGATTTTCAATTTTACTATTTGTGTGACAAACCCTATTTTTCTCTGAATATAAATAAGCGTCTACGCACTTCAATATATCATCATTCTTCACGAGGGGTTTTAGAATGCAAAATCCGTTTAAACTATTTTTTGAACCATGCATCAATGGCTTCCTAAAAAACTCAGCTTTTTTTCTATTTGATTTCTTAAACTATCAAAGAGCAACGAGTAAATAAGAACTGTTCCAATGGTGGCAAGTGCAAAACTTCTTTTTAAAGGAACCATTTTCCAAACTGTCAGATAAGATGGTGTCGAACAAATTGACAAAAACTGTTTTTGAGCTGTAGTCAGCTTCAGAACAGGATGAGCTGTACTAAAAATGTTTTCTGATTCTTCAGAAAGAAGAGATGCAGACGAACTGATCGAAAGCAATATCAAAATTCCTATTAAAAAGTAAAACCCAGCACTCATTGAAAACATTTAATTTTAAAATAGTTCTGGATCTACTATTATTTCAACTACAAAATACACGGCATCACACAAAGAAGTGTTATAAACGAAACATTGTTATCTGTATTCTTTAATGATGGTGTACAGTTGCAGTAATTGTCTGGGTCGTTATTCGTTAGTAATTTTTCAACAATAATGATAATGTTCACACACATTAGAATAAAATAGGTGGCGAATAAAATCATTGGCATAGTCCCGAATATAAATGGGAAATAATATTAAGAGTAGTCTACAATGCTTCTCTTCGAGATAGTAGTTATAGAGAACATATTTCATATCATTCAGATAATAGGTTTTGAAAACAAAAAATAACATTGGTAAAAGCATCATTGTCATTGCAATAATGCACGCGTGCATGATTTTCTTCATCGGAGGTGAGGATGTATTTTTGCTGAAAGTAATGTGATTTTCTTTGAAAGAGTTTTTAATTTTGAGATTTTAGACAATAAAATAAATCTTTGCGTTAGCCCTAAAAATGTTGTAAAAGTAAATCCAATCTTACCTCTGAATGAGCTGACCTTATAAAAGGACGCGCAAAAGCTTGTGTTATACAATAATATAAGTATATTGATGGCCATTATTACTTTTTTTGTAATGTCTTGGGACCGCGAACTTTTATTTTTTTGATAAATAGCACAGAGAAAATATGAATTGATAAAAAAAGTCTCGATTTTTACTTTGTTTTATGATCATATCTGAAATAAATGCATCGATGTGAATAGAAGTTTCTGAATAATATCTCATACAAATTTTTTTTTTGTAAGTTTGTACTATGCAATTTTCTTCGTTAAATTTATTTATTCATTTCTTTTTAGTTTTTGCATGCAATATCTAGAATCGCATTGAGATAGAAATTTTTGAATTGATTCTATATCCTCTATTTATTGAATCTCGTTTCCTACTCTATGTAAACACTGTATAATTTTTGTACTCAATCTTTTCTACACTCAATTAATTCTGCATAATTCTTTCAGTCAATCCCTCATTCTTCTTTCATTCCTGTATTAATTGTTTATATACTTTATGAATGATTGATACTTTGAATGGAATAAAAAAGTGTTTTATTGAAACCTTATTCATTCTTCCTTCCGTCAATCACGAATCAATCCTTTCTTTAATTAACTACTATCTTTTACCATTTCAATAAACTCTCTTCCATCAATCCCGTCTACTTCATTTAATAGTTTTCTTCCGTATATATTTCTAAACTTACAATTCAGTTTCTTCAGAAAAATTTCCTTTTGCACTTTTTGAGAGTTTAATTTATGTATGATATACAAATCATTAGTTATAATTAACTAAAACAAGTGAGTGGAAAATTGTTCTATTAAATTTATTCAGGTATATTTCAAACATTTAAATTAGATTTAGTATCAATTACGAAAGTTTCATGACATGTAATTTGCCTTATGTATTACTTAAACCTCATAGACTTGTACAATTTTCTAATCTGAATATTTTATTTCAAAAAAAAAAAAAAAATCATGTCATTTATATAAATTATTTAAATTTAATTCAATTCATTACAATATTGCAGGGAAAAAAAACAGAAATTGGTACAAGGATTTTATAAATAATGTATTTTTTAAATATTGTTTTTATATGCATTTAAGTAAAAGAGAAAATAAATTGATTTTACAAAAATGACTCAAATTGCAAATTTATGAGGAACGGGAAATTCTGTACTACATTAAGTAATAACTTTATATTCACTTCTATTATTTTCCATAAATAATTCAATTTACTTAAAAAATTTGATTCTTCAAACTAAGTTTAAATGTTAATATTATTTTTTTAGATATAAAATGAATGGTTTCAGTACTATGAAGTACAAACTCGAGCAATCAAATTTTATTATGAAATAGCGTGCTCAGCACTAATATTAATACTAAACATAGATAAGACACGAGAAGTTATTTACTAAATTAGTTAATATCTTTATTATTAAATTATTCTTATTTTGCAATAAGCAATTAAAGTTGTTCATAAAAATTCGTTTTTTTTCAAATTAAATTAAGATATTATTGTTTATAATTAATTTTTTTCATTGTCCATAAATTTACTAGCAACCGGAGATTTCGCGATTAGAAATTACATTATTCAGCATTTCATTATTGCGATACAATAAAAATATATTGAGCAAAAAAATTACTCTGAATAATTCATTTAAATTGAATTTTCTTCGACAAAAGAAATTTCCAATTCTTTTTTTCCAAATATATTAAAAGCCGGTGCTATAATTATTTCATTTGTAGTATTTGTCTCGAAAACAATTATTTTCTTGTTTTAATTTCAATCTAATAATTATAGAATTAGGTATTATACCTCATACAAAAAAAATTCACATCTTATTTAAATATTGATGAACTAAACCTCGTTTCATAATAGAATTTTTACACCATCGCAATATAAAAGTCTAGCGTCAATGAATTAACAAAAGCCAGAATATTATTTTAATTCTGGCATTTCACCTACTTAGACGCACTTCTAAAAATGAAACACTCAAAAAATTAAACTTCGTAAAAAAAAATTTTTTTGCACAGAAATTCGTTTACTGATTTTTTTTCTATTCATCGATTTATTGAATTTGTTATTTAACGTAACATTGTTTCAAACAATGTAAAAACATTACATAAATTACAACTCAAAAATCATTTGATTCATTATTTAGGAGAGTCGGCAAGGCATATACACCAATAATGCTGACCTTTCTCGATTTAACTTTTCTCAACATCTAAACAAAATATTGTTTCAGTTTTTTTTTTCACAGAATATTTACATATACATGTTTACACTGTGAGAACTGTCAATCTTCAGCAGAAATTTTTTTTAACAAATTATGAATTGTAAATTTTTAATTTTTTAAAAATTTTGATCAAAAATCTTTTCAGATTTCAAAAAGTTTTCCCGTGAATTCTAAAACATTATCACAGCATACAACTGATATAATCTCAAATATTCTCCAAAACATTTCAAAGCGATATCATAAGTTTCTTAGAAAAAGTACTTTGTAAATGGTCAGTTTTAGTATTATTGATATATGCCCTACAAACTCCAATAAATAATGAAGTACAATAAATAAAAATAAAAAATTTCAAATGAGTAAAATAATTGTGTGAAAAAAGCTTTTGAATCGTGTGAATAAATATAAAGGTAAAGATAAATTCGCGTAGAAACATTTTTTCGCCGAATTACCAGGCTATTACAACAATATTTTTTAAATGGCTGATATATCCTCCCTATTCATAGCTTGAAAAATTCGAATCGTTAACAAAAAAGCATTTTAATTGAGCGGGGGGGGGGAGGAGGAGGGTAAAACTTAGTCTTAGTTTCGTTTTAACTTCAGCTTTCATCGGCATTAATTAAATAACACGCACTTCTCTTCAAGTCCTCAAAGCAGCACCTCTAAAAAAGTGATCCTTTATTTTCGATGAATCCCTGATTTTAGCTGCCATGCCACAGGTCTATGAGTTATCTTTTCATGTCTACTGTTAAATATAACGATACAATATCTCAAACCGCACACATTAAAAAAAAAAAAATAAAGTTATATTCTCCAAAGGGAAAAAAAAAAGTAAAATAAAAATATTGAGGTTGTTAGGGAGAAATATTTTTTCTGGTGATATTGAAGTAAAGTAGGAATTTTTAAGGAATTTTTATAAAAGCTATACAAAGCTTTTCAAACCTTATTTATATAAAAGCTTTCCAGATCTTAAGGATTTGACTATCAGTTTATCTGATACTAACCTTTATACAGCTGTTTAATTTCTTTTACACGTAGTAGGGGATAAAGATTTCGTTAAGTCTGATTTAAGATATTAACATAGCTTCCGAATCTCCTGATTTTGGAGAGAGATTTTTTTAATTATTTTTTTAAAGTCGGTAACAAAATGTATACTTAAATAATTTTATCTTTGTTTCTTGTTGTATCTTTGTTATTATGTTGATTTATAATGATGTTGACCTACACTACAGATAAATAATTGAAATAAATACACAAAAGCTCTAACAGCTTTCTATAAAACTGTTAAGAGTTGGAAAAAATAGTCAAAGTTTAAATAATACCTGCTTACAACTGAAAAAAATCAATTAAAATGCTAACCCTAAAAGGAATGTAAATTAAAAATTGTAAAAAAAATGGTAGCTGTACATTAATTCTAAACTATGAAAATTCTGTAGCTCTTAGATGATATGTAAGGATAATTTGTTTGATAAGTAACACGATCTAACTTATTATTTTATGCAAAATAGTATTATCTAATCAATTTAAACAAAATATTGAGTGATTGTATTGATTTAAATAGCTGTTAACTAGCACAATTCTTTTTTTCTTCCATTTAGTTTTGACATGAGTTTATTAATGTTTATTCTATTTTACTTTATTTTTGTAAGATACAAGACAAAAAATAGTTACAACACCGGTAAGACTGAAGAGATACTTTTTAAAAACTTTAAGCAACAATAACATTTCTATTATACAATCATCTCACAGTTTGTAATGAAATTTTGTGTCGAATTATTGAATCCAGGATAATTAAAGTCTGAATGTTTTAGTAAATATTTACCACTTTTTTAATTTTTTTTATTTAATATTAGTCGCAAAACTTTTGAATTGTAAGGCATATCATTTTTTGCATCGTTTAAAAGAATATAATTTTTCGTGTCAAAATACAAAATTTCGATCGAAGAATCCAGTCTGAGAAATCAAATTTCAAAAAAGACATATTTTATCTGATTTCTCAGGAACTATTTGACCAATTTCTTACAAATTTGTATTTTTCCAAATAAAATTATATTCTTTAAAATGATTTAAAAAATTTTATACCTTATTGTATTTTCGATTCATTTTAAGTAAAATAATAAATGTTTATTGAAAGTTATTTTTTGCCTCTTTCGATTTATGAATTTTATAATTGCGCGCAAAAAATTTTCAATTCCCTTTCATGGCGAAATACGCATAAAGTAAAATTCACATCAAGGAGTCCGAACTTTGGAACGCTATTCTGATCAAACCATTGGGACCCATTTTCCAGATTGTGGCTACCCTCTTTATTTGGGGGGAGGGGGGGGGATCAGAAATCCGTTGAAAGAAAGGTATTTTTATTCAGAGAAAGTGCGTTTTTGTGTCTGATTTTCTAACTTAAAATATCGTCTGCACTAATTATTTAGCATATTTGAGGTAACCCTCTGGATGATTGAGTTTTAGAACGTGAAAATCCGATTATTAGATCGAAAGATATTTTGGGTGGCCCATTTATTTTATTTTATTTATTTATTTTTTTGTGCACTGTACGTACAGTAAAACACACAGTTTACAACTGACAGAAAAATTTATATCTGCATAGTGGCTTTCATTTATTAATTTTAGTGCTTGTATGAGAAACCCTATTTTTCTAAGCGTTGAACACTTCATACACCATTCTTCATGAGGAATTTTTTTTTTTTATTAGAAAAATAAAAAATGCAAAATCTGCAAGCAAAATCAAAATTCCTTTAGAGAAGTGAAACTAGTTAAAAATTATAAATCTTAAATTTTAATCGAGTAAGAAAAACTCTCAACCAGAAAATATATATCGTACATTACACGACGCAGTGTTAAAAAGGACAAATTGCCGTCGACGGTGATTATTAAATCTTTAATAATGGTACAAGATGGCAATTGTAACCTGGATTGCTATTAGTTTGTAACTTTTCAAAGATAAGGTATCTGGAGTGCGAACAAATTAGAATGAAGTAAGTGGTGAATAAAAATAATGGACATAGTTCCAAATATAAATGTGATATTTAATTAAAGTATTATTGAGAGTTCTCTACATTGTTTCTCTCTGAGATAGTAGTAATACGGAACATATATTTTAAACCATTTTAAAATAGAAAGTTTTAAAAGAAAAAAATAACAAGGGTAATTGCATCAATGCTGTCATAACACTATAGAAGTAGATGAGTTTCTTTAAATGAGGTAGATATTTCAAATTCATCTTTGCTGAAAGATTGATTTGCTTGATTGCTTGATTTGCTTTCAAATAGTTCCAATTATGTGATGGTAGACAATAAACTAAGTCTTTGTAGAAGTACAACAGGTGTTGTAAAAGCTAATCTTGTCACATTTTCGAAAAGTATGAACATGTAGAAGGACGTAAAATACTTTATGTTATACAGAATTAAAAATAAATTGAAAGAAATCATTGCTTTTTTTTATTGTTATCCATGATAGAGAATTTCCGTTATTTTGATAAATGGCACAAAGGGAAAAAATATTTTACATGAATTGATATATTCTTGATTTAATTTTTATTTTTATTGAAGTGAAACTTCTAATGCGACTTCCAACAAGGTTGCGTTAAACGTTTAACGCTACCAGAGGTATGAAAGAACTGTTGCGTTTAACGCTCCTGGGGAGGGGGAATAGAAAGAGACAGAGTGAGAGTGAATGCGTGGCACTCGAACGCATGCGCGTAGTATACCTGTTACAGGCCAGCGCGAGCGTTAGCAACAAGTTGCGTCCAATATTCCAACACAAGAGGGAGAAAGAAAGGTAGAAAGTAGGAGAGAGAAAGAGAGTGAGTCGGTAGATCCCAAGCACATGCGCGTGGTATTCTTGCTATGCAGCGAAGTAAACAGTGTGAGCGTCGTGAAATTAGCTGAAATACGTACTTGTTGTTCTATTTTATTGTTGTATTTTAATTTATAATATTCATTATTTCATTTACTTGTTTTTTTAGTTTTATTTGATACACATATAATTTAATAGGGTAGTATTTTTTATTTTCAAATTTAGTGGATAACAATAGTAAAAAAGGAGTGAAAACAATCCCACGGACAATGCGACGGATTTAAGGTTATGTCAAGGTACGTCTCTTGCGAATATCAATTGATTGTTAGGTTTTCTCTTTTGAAATTACATTATGACGCATTCACATACATTATTAATACAAATACATTTTTGAGGCGAGACGATGAGACAACCACAAGCACTTTCACTGGTTCAAGAGGTCCACGAGGGAAACACTATATTACCGTGATTACAGAGCACGGAAGCGAGCGGAGCAGGAAAAAGAGTCGTTGAATAGAACTAGTGATCCTTCTACGACTGCTGATTCTTCTACAATTAACGTCGCAGGATCAGTAACTAGTAGACCAACTAACAACTGCTGGGCCTTCTATTAATCCACAAACGACTGCTGGGCCTTCTATTAATCCACAAACGACTGCTGAGCCTTCTATTAATTTACAAACGACTGCTGAGCCTTCTATTAATCCACAAACGACTGCTGAGCCTTCTATTAATCTACAAACGACTGCTGAGCCTTCTATTAATCCACCAACGACTGCTGGGCCTTCGACGAGTAGTGATATTGGTTTTGCAAAGCCAACAAGGAGGAAAACACCTGCACAATATCGGCGAGAGCATAGAGCAAGGAAAAAAGCTCAACGGGAATCTACGAGGGCTGCGAAAACCAACGACGGTTCAATGGAGATTGCTGATGAAAATACCAGCAATATTGGTGACGAAAATGCAAGGATAAATCCACAAGTCCCATATACTCAATTCCATCAGCATAAGGAAGCTCACAACTACATAAGAACAAAATTCACCAAGAACAATTTTGGTTTTGCATGCTCGATATGTGATCGATTATGGTTTAAACAAGATTTGAGAGGACTCTCTTCAGATATTGGTCATGAAGTTCTGGACAGAATCTTACCAAATGTTCCGAGAAAAAGTATCGAATTGTGTGCAACGTGTTTTCAGTCAGTGCAACATAACAAAATACCAACTTATGCAGTTTATAATGGTTTCAAATATCCACCAATGCCAAAAAATTTACCACCACTGGATATAATAACGGAACGATTGATCTCATCCCGTTTATGCAAATCAAACGCTTAAGACACGTTCATGATCAATACGGCGTATCTGGACAGATTATAAATGTGCCTGTTAACGTGGATACAATGGTACAACGTCTGCCACGAGATATTGGAGATGATCATGCAATAAATGTCCATATCAAGAAAAGAAAAATTCACAAATCTAGCTATGTTCAAGGCTTGGTTAATAAAAGGACAGTTAAAACTTAGTTGAATTTTCTGAAAGATACTCCACTGTATCATGACATTGAAATTGATCCGTCTTTTTGGAATGGACCTGTAACGGATGGAGAAATAACAAACGATGATTTGAGTGAAGCGATCACAATGGAAGATAGTCTCGTTGCTCAGCAGCAAGCCTTATTATGGGATGAAGATAAATATTTGGGACTTGCACCAGGAGAAAATCAAATTCCAAGAAGTCTGCTGTTTGACGAGTACGCCGAGGAACTATCATTTCCAGGAATTTATCTTGGACACATGAGAACATTTCGTGAGGAAATTTCAGTCACACCTTTTCAAATGTCAACGAGTGAAATACGACGAACTGATCGACGTGTGGTTAATCCTCGCCTTTTGCTGTATATGGCTGAGAAAAATATGAGACTGCGTGTTGCTTCATCACTTACTGTTTCCCTCAAGTTTATCGGCAACGATACAAAAGTGACGAAACAACAAATATAATCAGAAGAATATGTCAACGATTGCCTAGAAACGAATCTCGCATTCTTGAAGTCGATACCGAATTCCGTGTACTATTGGTCCCAGCGCAAAAAAGATCTATTTGCCATGATTCGGCAACTTGGTAGGCAGACGGTTTTCCTCACGATGAGCGCAAACGAAATTGGATGGATCCCATTGCTGCAGTTGCTACAGAAATTTAAAGATGGAAGAATAATTTCTGAAAATGAAGCAAGTGAACTCAATCGGTTGCAAAAAACTGCACTTATCAACGAGGACGCTGTCACATGTGCCATTTATTTTAACAAATTAGTTAACACGTTAATGGCTCTCCTACATAACAAAGGCCAATGCCCATTTGGAAAATATAAAGCGAAAGATTATTTTGAACGAATCGAATTTCAACATCGTGGGAGTCCGCACGCTCATATTTTACTCTGGTTGGAAGATGCCCCAAACAGTCCACTAGGCGATGACAAAGAAGCTGCGATAACATTGATCGATACTTTAATCTCAGTATCAGAAGTCTCAGGTAACATCAAGCTACAGACACATAAACACACGTTTACGTGTTAAAGAAAGTGCGGGGTAATCAGCCACAGAAATGTCGGTTCGAAGCACCTTTCCTGCCTTCTCGGTCTAAGCAAATACTTATTTCTATGGATAAAGAAGAACATAATTTTGCCAGATATGCTGATCATTACAAGAAAATCAAATCCCAGTACGAAATTACAGATTACGATAGTATTGATGACTTCTATCAAAGCAACAATATAACTTCAGACGAGCATTATTATAAAATTGTTTCCGCGGGAATCAATCGGCCACGAGTATTATTAAAACGTAAACCATCAGAGAAATGGCATAATCCATACAATCCATTCTTGTTCAGTGTGCTGAAATCGAACACGGATTTGCAGTTCATATTGGACGAATATTCGTGTGCAATGTACGTAGTGGACAACGTCAATAAATCAAATCGAGGGAAAAGTGATTTGCAAAGACAGATTCTTGAGATAACAGAAAAATATCCTTATTTTGGAGTGGTTGAAACCACGAGAAAAATGAGCGTCGATTCATTGAATTCTGTGGAAATTTCTAGCCAAGAAGCAGCTTGGTGGTTGCTGCGTAAACCGATGTCACATGCATCCAGATCAGTAACGTATATTCCAGCATCATGGCCTGTCGATCGACAAAGAATGAAAAAAGCACGCACGGAATTGGCAGACCTTAATGATGAATCCACAGATATTTGAAAGGATAATGCCATTGATAAATACAAAAGACGGCCTCAGGATTTAAATGATCTCACTCTTGCTCAATTTTGTGCGCATTATAAATGTAATAACAATGAATACAAAAAATGAACACCTCACATATTATAAGATATACAAATTATAATATGACAACTCAGTTTGAAGAGTACAAAAGAGAAATGCTGTTGCTACATATTCCCTTCCGCAACGAAGAGATAGATCTACTTTCTGAGGTAAAATTTCTGGAAATCTACACAGAAAATGAGAACATCATCATGGAGCGTCGAAAGGAATTCGAATCTAACATCAATATTGAGGAAACTATGAGACTATGTGAACAGTTATATCGTGAAGAAGACGATTTGAGGCAACTAGACAATCAAGTTCGTCCGGGAGCAGTTCCAGAGCCACCTCCATTCAATGACATGTATGCGGATCCCGATTCAAACATCAACGATGATCTTCGTTTAGCAACTTTGAGTCGTCTCCGAGCGATTGCAAAGCGGAGAGAGAATTTAATGCCAAATGAAGAATTTTGCCAACAACGATCGATTTTACTAGAAACTATCCGTCATTTAACATCGCAACCACTTCAACCATTGTTGGTGTTCCTGACGAGCCCAGCCGGATGCGGAAAAACCATCGTGATTCGTCTGATCATGGAAATTTATAATAAATATGGAACCATAAATGCACATTGCAATGCGTACCTAACATGTGCTTCGACAGGAAAAGCTGCAGTGGCAATCAGCGGTACGACCATTCACACTGCTCTATCATTATCCACCAGCTTAGATAATAGCTTGAGTTCTGAAGCATTACAACAATTCAGATCATTATTTCAACACATTCGCTTGATGTTAATCGATGAAGTCAGTATGGTTGGAGCGGAGCTTTTGGAACGAATTGATAGAAGATTGAAATTGATAACAGGCAAATCAGATACCCCTTTTGGAGGACTGCATGCCATACTGGCTGGAGATTTAAGACAACTCTCACCAGTGAAAGCCACACCTATCTTCAAACAATCGAAACATTATATTGGTTCAAAAACTTGGCGCTCATTCAAACCTCACGAACTCACCCAAGTCATGCGTCAATCAAATGTTGTATTTTCGACGATTTTAGCGAAGATAGGAAATGGAGATCGATTGGATGATGACGAACTTGCACTAGTGGAATCGGAATTTCTGACAGAAGAAGAGGCTAATCGGTTATGCCCGCAGGGCATACGTCTGGCTTATTCAAACCAAACTGTTGAGAAATATAACAGAGAAATTCTAGAAAATCAACCAAATCAGACAATATCCGAGGCTATAGATTTCATCTCAGGTTGTGAGAACGAGGAACAACTTGAAAGTGCACGTAGAGCACTTGAAAAGAAAAAATTACCAGCAGACACCGGTGGATTACTGAAAAGTTTGACATTCGTCCTTGGGCAGTATTACATCATAACGACCAACATTGAAGTTGCTGATGGATTGGCCAACAGTGCCATGGGAAAATTGGGCCAAATCGAAAGAAATGATAACGGGGAAGTTACTCGGGTATGGTTGATATTTCCGAATTGTGAAAGAATTGGAGTAAAAGCTCGGGCCGTGGCACGTTCATTTATGATCGCTAATAATCTCAATCCTTTAGCTGTCCCGATCGGTCGAAGAAATGCTACAATCTATCTTAATAGACAAAGAAGTATCTCAGCTAAGAGAAATCATTTTCCACTAGCACCAGCCTGTGGATTAACGATTCATAAGTCGCAAGGGGGAACTTTCAATGAAGTGGTTTATTATTATGAAAAAATTCAATCCCAACAGTTGGTTTACGTTGCCATGTCAAAAGCAGCTTCAACTGAAGGCTTGTATATTATCCCAATCAACAAATATAAGAAATTTTACCATGGGAACGGGAGTAACGACCGCTCGTGTATCGCTTTACGGAATGAGATGATGAAATTGCGTCAAAATCCACTTTCCACCTTGGATGAAGAACTATGTAAATTTATCAACTCGAAAGGAAACTTATCAATCGTAGCATTCAATTATCAAAGTGTTCGCGCACACGCCAATGACTTGACGGATAGAGTTTTTGAAAAATCGAACATTTTAATGTTATCAGAAACGTTTATGGATGATGATGAACCTCCTGTTCTCATACCAAATTTTTATTCCATTTCAAGATTTCAACGTAACGAAATTCGGAATGCAGGGGTTGCTATCTATCACAATCAGAAAAATAAATGTCATATTGTGACTCCACGTTTAGATATAAAAGCTCCTTACTCAGGTAATCCTGATGTGACAATTTCAACGTCAAAAAGAATTGGAGACATATGTGCTGTAGAGTGCATAGTCAACCACAGCGAAAATAATCCGAAGAAATTGATTCTAATTGCCATTTATATTTCACCAAATGCAGCCATGAGGGATATTAAATTATTTATTGCTAAATCTTTATTGCCACTATCCACTGCTGGTTCACAAGCTCTGGCAGACGTTACTGGTGAAGGAATTGATTATTGTGAGCGGCCTGTAATCCTTGAAGGAGATTTTAACGTGAATTTCTCGTTACCTGAAGCTGAAACATTATTAACCTTCCTTAAAGACAAAGTTGGATTGGAAATGATAAATGGTAGTAATGATCCAACAACTAAAGGAGGAACTACCATTGATGCAGTTTTTGCAAGAAATATTGAAAAAATAGAACTCAAACTTTTCGTATCTTATTTTTATCATAATCCCATTGTAAATGTTATAGATTTGGATATTTCTCCACTCGAAAATGATAATTAAAAGATGCGATCAATTGTGAATTGTAAGTAATGTTAATAAAGTTTGTCTTAAAGAAACAATATGATTTCACTAAAAATCAAATTCTAGATAATATATCATTTTCAAAGAAACTATATAAGAAATTTAAAAAAAAAAAAAAAAAAAAAAAAAAAAAAAAAAAAAAAAAAAAAAAGAAACTGGCCATTTAATGAATTATTGGTTTTATTTTTCATTTCTAGTGTCTACTGACCTCGTATTATTTTATGGCAGAGACCATGAAAAGCGAACAAAAACAGCTCATTTATTTGTATAAATTATTCTTTTATAGTGAGGTATAAATATTAATTATTTACATCAGTCAGTAAACATAGAGACAGAAAGACTGAATGTGCTCTAAACGTAGAGACTGAATGTGCTCTTGCAAAAAAAAAAAAAATTCAAGAGAAAATAGTACATTGTAACTAGTTAACTTATATAAAGTGACATGGGGTCGAATGATAGCGTTTTTTATCTTCCATATAAATTCATTTTTACAACTTTCATTGGAAAATGAATCGCATGAGCATCTGTTCAATTCAGTTCAGATTTTAGACCATGCAGTAACAAGCAATAAGTAAAAACAGCTCCAAATATAAAACTTCTGCTAACAACGACTATTCTCCAAGCAGTAAAATAAACTGGTTTTTCCATTACAGACAAAAATTTTTGCTGAGTTTCTGTAAGTTTAAACTTTTGCCTTTTAAAGACGATTTTCGACACATCCAAAACACTTGAGGATGATTCTTGTACTTGAGAGGCCGCAATAGACATGGCTAGAAATCCCATAAAATTTGGAATAAGCATGGAGTACATTAACGAGATATATTTAATGTTTGTATTTGCATTGAATGGAAGCGTTACGTTGATACCATAGTATGTCATGCATGCATTCAATAGAGAAGTTGTAAACATGGGTAGAGAAATAACTGTAATCCGCTTCTTCTGTGAAACTTTTGATGAAAATAGCACAGTTCAACAAGTCTTCTATAGTGTGTTGTGGTTGTTTGATTGCGTTTTCTATAGTGTTGTTAAATTTGCATACATTTCTGCAAATAAGAAAATAAAAAATGGAAAAAATAGCAGACGGCATTACTACAAAAACATTATACGCTATTGAAAAATAAATACAAAAGCTGATTTCGCGTAGGAATTGCGAATTTCGTAATCAAACATCCAAGTTCTTTGATCTGTCTGATATAAAATGACAGCATCGCTACCGCAAAGAAAGCATGCAACAAACATTTACTAAAAGACATGTATAAATCCATTTTTTTCCACGTAAATCATCTTTCGTTTTGATGTTATTGTTTAGATGCATCCATTTGTCTGAGATTTTTTCAAAATCTTGAATCAGAGTATCCATTTGTTTATTAAAGATAATATTAATAAAGGAATTGTTACGTCAAATGAGCCATTTAGCGAAGAAGAAATGGAGTGAGTTATTGTGAAAGAATCAAGAAAATGTTTAACGATATAAATCTTTGCTTTCTATACCAATAAAATGGGTCAAATACTGTGCAATACTGGAGAAAAATGAATAGTCTTGTATATATGCTTGCCATTAATTTTGACTTAAAGATTGGAATATGGGGGAAAAGGCAATTGAAACATTTTTATCCGATTGCTTTTTTCTAAAAACGTCATGATCAAACTTCTAATTCTTTCAATATAAGTCATCTGAGAGAGAAAAAAATATCTTTCAATGTTGACCAAGACTTCATTTCATAACAAATTGGAAATAAAAGTTAATTTTTGAGAACACCGATTATGATGATCGTTTATGAATTTTATTTTATTTTCAGTGTAAGAATATTTTTCAAAAAGTTCTCTTTAATTTGTTTCTTAGTTCTAAAACTCGAATACAGATCCATTAAATCTTCACAGTCAGATCAACCAAACCTTCTCTTTGGGATGAACTTTACCTTCATAGTCAGATCCATTAAAACCCAAACTTGCTATGGTAAGACATGACTGAGAATAATATACTTTCGTAAAAATCATGAGCGACATTGTTCTCAAACCGTGAAAAATGCATGTACATTTTAACACTGATACGAATTTGACACTGATAATGGTGACTTGATACTACTCTTAAAGGAAACCCTTAGTTAGAAATGAAATATAAACACACAGGCTATAGTTAGACAATATTCACAAGGCATTGACATAGTTCTTCATATGCTATGCCCCCACACATGACCACAAAGGTCTTGCAATCAATTTTAACATTTACTATATTCTATTGCATATCTGGTTGAGGAACTTTAGCATAAAGAAACAAAAATTGTCATTGTTTATCCCTTTTAGAGTTCATTTCGTGAAGAGAACAAAAATACTAATCACTCATTTTCAACTCTGTTAAAAACTCAAAAGCATTGAGAAATTCTTTGTAAACAAGACAAAGGTATCATCTTAAAAATATGAAGTTAAACTAAAATACAGTTCTAGAGCAGCTTTTCAAGTGGATTGTAATTTTTTTTAGAAAAAAAAAACTTTAACATTATTCAATTTCGTACTATTCAATTTCCCTGTGAAAATTTTATATAATGGAAACTACCTTATTGAAATTATTTTATAAAACTAATATAGAAAGCACTATTAATATTGCACTATTCTGAGCAATGAGACGCATCTTTACATTACAATTATTGTTGTTATTGATTCGAAAGTTGTGACTGCTCCCTCAAATCTAAATATTCTACAATAATGTTCCATTCCTCTTAAAATGATAAACTATCTTTTTTTTTCAATATCTCATAATCATAGTATATGTAATTTTGCGTACGGTAATAAAATTTTAAGTGATTGCTTCAAATCAAAATCTTTGTAACGTTGTGATTTGAGGGAATTATGCTTCGTGCTTATTTATCCATGTTATTTCATTTTTAAAAATCCATTATCATCAAATTATTGATTGCATAACGAAAGAGAAAACTTTCAATCAATACTGGCAATATCGGAAATCAACATAAGTAGGGTTACACAACAAGCGTACGTTTAGAAAATTTTGATATATTATTTTGATCACTCGTTGGATATCAAGGAGGAAAAATAAGTAAACAAGTACATGATAAATGAATGAAGTTTATCATTTGTGGTGTATCATTCAGTGAAATTCATTCAGAGGTGCATAATTTTCTATAATGAAAAAAGCACTATCATGTCCTCAAGTTAAGGATAAAACACATTTTCGCGGTCAACTAAGGAAAAGAGCTTCAAATCAAATGTAATCAAAATAGAAAATAAATCAATGTATGAAAATAAATCAATGTATGAAAATAAAAAACGATGATAACCAAAAATTAATGAAACCAAATGCTACAAACATTGCCGGATCACTTTCGGATTATTTCGCTGATATGACCAACCATTTATTCATTGAATTTGTGGTCTTTACCTTTTAGTTATCATATTTATTGTCATATTTGCCATTAGAATCGAATATAAGTTTAAAAATTCATTATAGTATTTCGTATATATGTATTTCGTATATATGTAGAATTGCAATAATGATAATTAATACCTACGAGCCTTCTAATCAATAAAAATGGGAATTTTCTTCTCTTTTCTTATAAACATTAACATCCAGTGTAATTTGACAAAAGGGTTATTCATGAATTGTTATAGGTTTTACTGAAATTTGTTTTCAAAAGAGAACACTATTGATAAACACAAGCACACACATTTCGTTATTTTAACTTAATGTATGCATTAAAAATATTCTTCTAAAAATACTAGCCTAAAATCGTGAATATTACAAAAGGAACTAGGGGCGTAGCTAAAGGAAGGATAGAAGGGTTCTAACCCTGCCACTTAATATAGCTTCCTTCTTGTATCCTTTTTGTATAATACATATTCTTTGCCTCCTACCTGAAAGTTTTCGAAAGCAACTTTGTAAATTGTGTAAAATTTGCGTTAATGTTCATTTTCATCCATGTTAAGGTATTTCAAACAATATATTTTATTTTATGACCGTCGTTGAACAGCCGACCCAATTTTTGGGTTTACGACTACTAATGTTCAACGCCGTAGCCTTGTAATTTTGAACCAATCCAGAAGACAAGGAAACTGCTGGATCGGTACCCCCAGAGGTATTGATTTGTTATGGGAACATGGAGGACATTGAGACTCGACAGATTTAACGTGCATCAGTCACCATTTACTGCACGGGGAGTCTTCGGCCGGCGGGGACCGAACTCACGAACACTTGGACATGGTCCCAGCGCCCCACCGACCAGGCTATCCCGGCCTAGTAGCGAAATTTTTTTTTATTTTTTTATTATATATAAACACATATACACATACATACACACACACACATACATATATATATATGTAATAAAAGGGCTAAAATCCCTTTTATCAGTGTTATAGTTAGCTTAAATAATGCAGTCGTAAGTCAACATACGTTCTAAAATGGTTTATTAACGGTAGGTTGGTATTGATAACAGTTCACATCCGCTCTTCACAAGGGAGAGGGTGGACAAGACTTCTGACAATTCTAGAACAGCTTATCAGGATCACAACATGATGGAAAGGACATGCGAAAACCATTGCTCTCGCATTTTATACTAACACATATTGGAGTAAACAGGCACAGTCGTTGACATACTTGTATCCTTACGCAATATGGAAAATCATTTACTGCTTCCTTATATGGAAGTGAAAAGGGGGAGAGATTCTAAAAATATCTCAATCGTATGTTATTAGCCTTGACTTCCCAAAATAGAATCTCTCTACGCTTCTTTTATTAATACAAAAGTATTAATAATTTTTGTATTACATATATACATACACTTACATACATATATACACACATATATACATATATATATATACACATACATACACACATATATATATATATATACATACATGCACATACATTACACATACATGTATATATATATATATATATTTATTTTTTTAATTTTTATTTTTACATTTAACATATATGGCCATCACGGGTAGCTGAAAAGCTCCGGACTCACTGCCTACCCCCAGGGACTTGGAGCAGGGTCAGTGGTGAGGCGTGTGTGGTGATCAACCACGTTGGCTGCTATTGTGAGCCAGTCCGTGGTTGATTGTGGGGTATGTATGTTTTGTTCATGTTGTGTTTTACCTATTTTTAGTAGGAGTGGTAGTTGAGGCAGTGCTTTGGCGGAATGTGAATTATAAACTTTAGTAATTAAGTTGGCTGGCTCATCCACCACCACTTTTTTTAATTTTTTTATTATTATTATTTTAATTTAAATTAATAACCATCACGGGTAGCTGAAAAGCTCCTGGCGCACTGCTTGCCCCCAGTATCTAGGAGCAGGGTCAGTGGTGAGGCATGTGTGGTGATCAACCACGTTGGCTGCCATTGTGAGCCAGTCCGTGGTTGATTGTGGGATATGCGTGTTTTGTTTGTGTTATGTTTTGGGACTATGTATCAATGTTAGTCATAGAGATTTTTGCTGCCAGTATTTTTACAAAGCTATTATTAGGTTTATGACATATTGTCTGTGATGTTCCTGTTTATTTCAAATATATTTATAAGTTTTTGCATAATATGCTTGTTTTTGAAACTGTCTGCAAATATCGTTCTGCCTTGTTCATTGGATTTTTTGAGGTGATATGATTCAGTTAGTGGGCAGTCATGTAGGTAGTGACTTGGGGTGCCTGTGTCATCGCATGGGTATGTGTCTGTGTTTATTCGCTGCATCCTGTGTAGGAATGAGGGGAAGAAGCCATGTCCTGTAAGGAATTGTATTGCTGCTGGATGGCCTATAAGTCGATCTGTGTCTACTTTAGGGTAATATGATTTTGTTGTATAGCCTTTTTCATTTTCGTCCCAGTATGCTTGCCAAAGTTTTTGTGTGATGGTTTTAAGTTTATTTCTTAGGCTCGATGGTGGAAGCAGAACACCGCTGGGAATCCCATGACCTCAAACAATATATTTTATTTTATAACCGTCGTTGAACAGTCGACCCAATTTCATGGGTTTACGACTACTAATGTTCAAATCCGTAGCCTTGTAATTTTGAACCAATCCAGAAGACAAGGAAACTCCTGGATCAGTACCCCCAGAGGTATTGATTTGTTATGGGAACATGGAGGACTTTGAGACTCGACAGATTTAACGTGCATCAGTCACCATTTACTACACGGGAAGTCTTCGGCCGGCGAGGATCGAACCCACGACCTCTTAGACATGGGCCCAGCGCCCTACCGACCAGGCTATCCCGGCCAAACAAATATTAGAAATATATCTTTTCTCATACTGTAATAAAGGTGTAAATAAAGAATTTTTCTAAAAGAATGCGTGCAATCATAACTGTTCGAGAGCCTAACCTTAAATATGCTAATTAATATTATAAGACAGCATATTCTCTTAATAAACATAAATTTTTTCCCCCTCCATGAATTCTAATGATTACCTTTGCATGTCCCAGAGATCGTGGGTTCGATCCCCACCGGCCGAAGACTCTCCGTGTAGTAAATGGTGACTGATGCACGTTAAATCTGTCGAGTCACAAAGTCCTCCATGTTCCCATAACAAATCATACCTCTGGGGGTACTGATCCAGGAGTTTCTGTTCAACGACGGTTATAAAATATAAAATTATTAACTCTCAAAACATGGGGTTAGTCACAATCTGGAAAATATTATTCCACTAGTTTAGGCATGAAAGCTGTCGAAGTTTTGCCCTTTTAATGATTATTTTACTCTGCGTATTT
Source organism: Parasteatoda lunata (assembly GCA_949128135.1). NCBI lineage: Eukaryota > Metazoa > Arthropoda > Arachnida > Araneae > Theridiidae > Parasteatoda > Parasteatoda lunata. Next base: position 3,809,754 of record OX421973.1, read on the forward strand.
CTTAAGTTTCGGGAACAAAGCATTTTTGAGCACATTTATAAAACTTTTTTATCCAAAGATAATCTTAAGCAGAAGCATTATACTTTATAATTATTTGTTATTTTTCCTTATTTAATTTACTAATGATGGAAAAATATTGAACAGTAATGTGTACAATTTAATCTACCTATAAATTGTACCAATTTTTATGGCAATTTAATCTACGTATAAAATAATAAAATCAAAAATTTGAAAATAATTGATTGAATAGATCTCGAGAAATTAAAATGTACTCTTTTTGGTGGCGAGATACGTTAATAGTTGAAATTTACTTCGAAGTATGTTTTTGAACTTATGTAGGAGGCAAACGAGACATATGGGTTTCAATATCACCCTTTTCAGAAATGTATTACAAAACCAAACATGCATTTGAGTTTCAGTAATTGCTTTAATGATTCCAAAAATTACTGAATTCCTTTATTATTTTAAATAAGATACATTTCGAAATCAAATAATTTATTAGATATTTTTTTGTGTTAATTTAAGAAAAGTGTATATTCTGGTAGAGATTTCCTTTTGATAATTTTTATAAAAAACAAAACCAATCTTTCATTTAATTTTCTCCTTGATAAACTATGTCTTTTTTTTTAAATTTTATATAATAAGGGTAAGAATTTGTTTTCTTCATAAAATTAAAAAAAAAAATAATAATCAAATGAAAAATTAGGAGAGTTTATTTGTCATGATTTTGAAATTTTTTTACTGATTTTAATTTTTAAATATTTTAAGAAAGTAAATGCATATCAAAATGAATCTATTTCAAAAAATTAAAATTTAAAAGGGATCTTATTTTGGACATAAAAAGAAGCAGGAAATAACAGACGTATACAGTTTTATCAAAACATTTGCTTGCGTTCAATTTTAAATTATACTCCTCATTGATGTACTTAATGACAAAATAATAATAATAAACATAAAACAATGAATGCCCAGATTGTTACGAAACACTATTACAATAAATAAATTTAGCGTTAAAACGTAACATAAATCATAATGTTTTGAAATTAAGTTTTAGATTTGGAATCAGCCAATGATTTGATTTCGAAATATGTAATTTAAAATTTATAAATGACTCTAACATAACTAGTTTGTATTTGTTTTATTTATTCTTTTACATCTAACCTGCTGGGAATTAGCATTCGAAAACCCAATTTTTTAACCAGGCAAACATTTTTTTTATACTCGTGCTGCCATCTAGTGATGAATTTTAAAAACTGAACTTCGTTTCCTAAAACAAAACATTTTAAATTATGTATTTAAAGTAATCTAAAATAATAATAATAATAATTATAATAATAATGCATATGTATCAATATGTTCACATAACTTTTAACATTTTATTGGGTAAAACCTCAAACAAAAATATTTTTCAGTCACTTAAAAGAAAATTATTCTCAAAAATTTAAAATTACAAAATGGGTCGACGGGATAAAACGTAAAAACCAAAAATAGATTATTAAATTTATTTTAATAAAGCATACTTACTTAATTTAAATCTAATTATGTACTTATTATTTAACTATAATTACGGGAAAAAATCTGATTTATAAAAGAGTGTTTGATTTTTCTATTTTTAATTAAGTTATTTTAAACATTTACAAATTTAAAATCAACTCGAAAATGAGTTTTTTTTTTTTTTTACTTAACTTTAATAATCTAAAAAATGAAGAAAGAAAACAGAATGCTTCTACAAAATTTGGAATTTTTAACGATACTTAATAAAATAAAAGCATAATTTTATTAAAACATCAAAATACACTCATGATATATCAATTTAAAATGAATATTAAATGAAAAATAAGTGCATGCGTCACTGGCTGGTATCAAGTCCTAAACTTTTTCTCCAATATGTTCATGATTATTGCGTCCAATATACCCATATATCTGATACTTGCTGATGATCAGCAGCACAATTTGTACCTCATCAGTTTTTTTGTTATATATTTTAGAAAAATGTTAAGCAGAAAATATATATTAATATGACGATACATTAACCAAAAAAATTCTTCTTATGATGATGGTATTCACAAAATAATTGAAAAAGGTGTCATTGGAACCAAGGTACCGAAAGTTTGAAAAATTATTTCACTGATATAAAACTAGAGTAATGCGAATTACCATTATAACCTAAATTCTATATTTTAAACTGTGTTCTTCAAATCTTTGAAACAAAGTCTAGGTGGCACTTCTGTCCCAGGTTAAAATTCCCCATTAGAATTTATATATTTCTTTAGTCTACTTATTAGACAAGAGCCCAAAAATGAAATGCCCTGGGACACAGAAGACGAAACAAGATTGCGGGAAGATTCCTTTGCAGGTAGTACCAAAGATATCCCCTATATTAGTCACTGGGAAGTACAAAAGCGGTCCCCTTAGTTCCTCTTAATAAAAAGTAGTGATTTCTTTCTTGAGTTGCAACTTCAGAAATCATTTTTGAGTTGCTGGGTTCATACAGGCAAACGCGATTTCGATAACTATGGTTCCGATTTTTGACGTTCCTAGTTCTCGTAAAATGATAAAATAAAATTTAAATCTTTGAGTGAAACGGTTGTCCATTTCTTGAATGTATGAATTATTTTAATAGAATAAAAATAGAAATAAAGGAAACGAAGGGAATAAAATAAATTTAAAAGATGACCATTGGGGCCGGTACCCCCGATGACGTCGGCTTCAGTGATCATATTTTTAATTTATTTCATTCCCTTCGTTTCCTTTATTTCTATTTTTATTCTCTTTTTATGAAATTTCTGCTGCTTTTAACCGCATTTTTTTCAAAGAAGATTTGTCCTTTTTGATTTAATAATTATTTGTTTACTTTTAGTATTGTATTTTCAAATCTGGTTTTAGCTGCATTTTGCGCTTTTTCTTATTTGAAAAATTATTATTAAAAATTATTATGACTAATATTCTGGGTTTTGGTGTTATTTAAATATTTTAAAGCGTCAAAGGGGTTTTGTTGGATGTCTAGGTTAATATGTCTAATTTATATGTCTAATTATGTAATTTCTTTTTAGGTTTATTTTATTTCAATGCTTTATTTTACAATACATAAATATTTCATGGCGCATGGCTTGTCGCGCGCCCAAACAAGGAGCACTGAAGTGAATCTTGACTTAGGGATTACTTCGGACAAAAAGTTACTAAGTCATATATTATGTTTAAATAAATTAAAATATATAAAAAAATTTAAAAAGTTTAAAAAATGCAAAAATAAGAAATGTAAAACTTGTCCTTTAGCAGATAATTCTCAGATTGACAGCCATTCTAATGTATTTTTTTGTAAAAGTTTTAATATTATTTATTTAATTCAATGTAATTGCTGTAATTTATGTGAGTTTTTATTTTATTTTCTGATAATTTTTTATTTCTGATGATTTTGTTTGAATTTGTTCTATGTCTTTTTTAAATTTGTTCTATGTCTTCTATGTTTTTCTTTCTCCTGGACTTCTATACAAAACCTTCGGGGTACTGAGGGAGGTTTTTAGGCTTTTGCCATCTCTCTCAATGGAGAAGGTTTTGTTTTATGGCCACTGGGGCCGGTACCCCCTGATGACGTCGGCTTCAGTGGTCATATTTTTAATTTATTTTTAAAATATTTTTAATTTATTTTATTCTCTTCTTTTCCTTTATTTCTATTTTTATTCTCTCTTTTTATGAAATTTCTGCTGCTTTTTAGCCCTTTTTTTTCAAAGAAGATTTGTCCTTTTTGATTTAATAATTATTTGTTTACTTTTAGTATTATTTTAATAGATTTTTATCTCACTTGATTAAAAACTTCAATTCGTACAAAAATATATAAATAGGAAAAACAGCGAGCAGGTTTCAAGCGCTCAAAAACAGGCATCCGATTTCAAGACTTGCCGGACGTGAATGAGAAGAAACAAAAGTGATTTGAAACATAATACATAATGTTGCCAATGAAAAAGGGAAAAATAAAGATGAAAACAAAACATGAAAAATTTCAGTTCCCTTGGATTCTTCAGTCTCTAAATTCAGTTCCTAGTGATCCATTCAGTTTCTCGGGATTCTTATCTACTTCCAGAGTGGCACAAGAAAGCTTAAACTCATATAATACAAACGTTAATAGCCTTAAAGATATCAACCGAACTTTTATATTAACCTGACACTATTACATACTAAAAAACTTTCAAAGTGATTGCGTTTGGTTCCCATGCAGAACTGTAAACCTTTAACAAAATTTTATATTATAAGTCTCAATTCAATTCAATCACTGGTATTTTGTCTCATATCCAACCCAATGATTTTTTTTAGATACCAAAGACATATGAGTTTTAGCACAAACGTTTGTCTTCAAAGTGGACCAAATGAAACAATTCTTTGGATTCAAGTCTGAAGACATTCTTGTGAGAACCGCAGAAGAAACTTTTCAATACGCATTCTGTTTTAAACTAATTTAAAGTATAGAAAAAACTGAGTTTTGACAAACCAAGAGAAGTTTCAATTGCTGAAAGAAAAATTCAAAATATCAGAATGCAAACAAATTATAGTCCCTAGTGTCATCTTAAGCTATCCTCTCATCATTTGTTTTCAGATTGATATTTAGAAAATTCTTTTTCAGTATTTGAAACTTCAGGACATACTCTAGGTTTGTCTGAATTCACTTTTATTCATACTTTAAATGACTCCTGGAGGTGAAAGAGAATGTGCCATGAAAAGTTTCTCTTGCGCTATGACACCCTTTTATGCTCTAATAAAGTCTGGAAACTGTGTTTTACATCTTTTTAAGTGCCTTTAGTTATATGTACAGGTACAGATTCTTGCTGAATCCATTTCAAGGTTTCGAACAATTTTTGCAACCGGGGAAATGTTTTCACAAATTTTTACCCACCTATTTTATTCAAATCTTCCAAAATAATTGTGTGATAGAGGGCTTAAAAACTTTTGATTTTTGCATCTCCTATTTACATTATTTACCTTTTATGCTCAAAATAGTATATCCCTTTTGGCGTTCAAAACGACAAAAATCAATAGCGTCGCCTGGTTTAGCTAACAAATCTATATAATGATTTATACAAAGAGAGAAAACTCATTTCATTATCCCAGTATTTTATCTGATTTGGTGGAATGCATTACAAGATAACCACCACATACCCCTCCCCGGAAGAATAGAGAAGGCAAAAGCAATCTAGATCAGACATATGTCAGTGAAGCAATTTATGACAGGATTTTTATTTTTCCTATTCGAGACTCTGACTTGGTCAAAGATAATAAAGTTTAGTCACGCGAAGCCTTACCAGACCTGAAAACATAAAGGGTATTAAAGTATAATAGAAAATTTTATTAAAATCTGTAATAAAAATGTAAAAATAACGTGTATAATTCATATTCATTATATATATATATACACACACACACACACACACATATATATATATATATATATATATATATATATATATATATATATATATATATATATATATATATATATATATATATATATATATATATATATATATATATATATATATATATATATATATATATATATATATATATATATATATATATATATATATATATATATATATATATATATATATATATATATATATATATATATATATATATATATATATATATATATATATATATATATATATATATATATATATATATATATATATATATATATATATATATATATATATATATATATATATATATATATATATATATATATATATATATATATATATATATATATATATATATATATATATATATATATATATATATATATATATATATATATATATATATATATATATATATATATATATATGTTAACCATCTTACATATCGCAAAGTAAATTTGTTCATCGCTGACTCAGAGGTCTCGCAGAGGACTCATTTTACGACTCGGTGCCTAGTAGATCTCTAACGTCAAGCATCACTGGATGCGGTCAGTGAGCAAGTGGGTGGCCACTTTGATCAGTATGCGCAGGGACCGAGGTTTTGTAAAGTGCTCGATTTCACTCACACATCATCTTTCAACCGAAGTCACACCCTCAGCCGAGGATGAAAGTTGTGAGGGCATGTTATCAGACCATCCTCAGGTATGTTTCCCAGACTGTCGCCAATAGCCCATTGAACTGCTACTAGTGCTAACTTTGAGCTATAAAGGAAATACGGGGTTCAAAAATACTTTCTTTTTTTTTATATTTTTGCATATGAATTCAACTGAAATGATACTGTTTTTTTCTTTTAATTTTAATACGAAGAGTCTTAGTATTAAATGTCTGTCCTGGACTATTCTAGGAAAATTTGGAACATATAGTATATTTGTGTCCTAAGATATCTTCCCTAACTTTAAATGGACCAACATGATTGTAGGTCATGGTAACATAAAGCTCTGGAACATGAGATTTTATTAATGATTGTTCAGTGTAGACTTCCAGTTGTTAAGTTATTAAAATAAAATTTATGCTTTTCGTTTAAATATTGTTCGTAGCTTTTGGTCGGACCTCGCGCTGGGTAATCAAACCAATAAATAAATTTTGTAAAGATATAGGAAAAATGCAGAGGGTTTTAACCATTCGGTATATTTTTTCATATTTGCGCATTTATTTAGCTAATGTTAACACTAGTTTGTAGCATGGTATCAAGCAGAATCGGCTAGTTTCCGTCTACTAGCAATTTGTAAGTAAAATCAAAGAGAAACCACCTGTGATACCATTTTTATACAGTACAGTTTTTTTTTTTTTTTTTTAATGCGTTTTCCTCTTCTACATTTTCTGTATTTAACATATGGAAAAAGTGGAATTTTTATGTTCCGTAGTTATTTTTCACTTTTAATTTAAATGAGCTTTTAAAATTGTTTTACAAAGTGGTTATGAAAGGAGGTTTAACCAATCGTAGTACCAATTCGAGGATTCTAACAGACATCCATGTCAAGGCAAAAATCAAGAACAACAATAACAATAAAAAAAGAATAAATATTTATGAAGGATCTAGAAGATCATAATACTATTAAGAAGACCAAAAATAAACAGACAAGTAGATAAAAAATTAAAAAGGAAAACAATTACTTAAATCGTTTTCAAATAGTTAAGCTTACGGAATTATTAAATTCAGAAATTGGTTCAGATTTTTTATTTCTCAGTATTAAATAAATATTTTTTTGGACACTATAATTGCCTGTAAAAGATTAATTATAAGGTTTCAATAACTCTTTCACAGGTCAAATCATCCTTCAAAAGATATCTCGCGAGAGAACATGAATAAAAACTGTAGCTTAAGTTAAAAATAATATTGTGAACCGATGACAAACATAATTAATCAAATAATGCCAACTTGGAAATTTTATATCGATTATTGTTATTTATTTACTTATTTTATTTATTTATTTACTTATTTTTTTGTAAAAAGTGGGTTAAATTTGGTCTGGTATGGCAGGGCGGAAAAGGATCACAAGCAGGACAAATAAAAAACATATTTCTTATTCTGCAATAAGCAAACCTGTAAATAATAAGAATAATATGAACTATAATAATAGACGGTTCGATTTTATAAAATTTGATATAAATATAATGGTTTATATGTTTTTATAATAGTTATTACGAACTCGTTTAATATTATAAATATCAAGTATCGCATATAAAAATAGCGATTTGTCACAAGTCTCATTCGACAAAAGATACAAACAGAGCACTCAGAATGTCTCTTCCCATTGAATTGGATTGTTTTTTTACGCATCCCGGCAATAGCTGGTCAATTCATGTTCATCTACTAGCTGGCATCGGCCACAAGTTTAACGGAAAGTATTCCTAGCGGATCACGAGAGTCCGTAGAGCTAACGATAAGAGGTTCATGTGGATTTCTTACCTTTGCAACGCAAATGTTTCACCGATAGAGTTCTGCAAGAATGCGAATTTGTTCCCAATGCTTAATCCAAAAATTTTCTTGCCTTCTGAGTTGGGCCCTACAAGTACGAAGCTGCGAAGGTGAACATTGATAGAGTAGTAAATCCTATAGGAATCCATGAATTTTCTTGTCTTCTGAGTTGGGCCCAAAATAACGGAGCTGCGGAGGTGAACATTGATAGAGCAGTAAATCCGATGTGCATCAGCTGTTCAATGATGGTAATGAAATTAACTACTAAAAAAATATTAAAATTTCCGTAATATAGCTTCTATAAGTAGAAATGACATTATATACATTAGAAACACTGAGTATACTGTTTTTGCCTGAATATTGTGAATAAGCAAGTGCGCAACGTTATTAGGTAATGAAATATACCAATCATAGCGATGGAATAATAATTTTACCGGTACTTAAAAAGTAAATCTGGCATCATTTCAATGATCCATTTTTAGGGAAATTGTTAACTGAAATCATAATTGTACAAGAACAAAACTCAAAACCCCTCTTGAATTTACATAATAATAATAACAATATCATTTATACAATTACTAGTGTTTGTTTTAGCTTTACTGAAATCTCTCCGATAAATTCATATTAGTAGTAATAACAAATGCAAGTAAAGTGAATTGTCACTGGAACTAACCCACATTTTAATTCCTTTGTGACTATTAACGTCGCAGTGCTAAATCATAATACTCATGTTTTATTGTATTCCGGAACAAAATTATTTGCTCTGAGCTACGTCAGATTAATGTTCCTCTCTTGTGAATATTTTTTTGGACAAATGTTTTTTACGACACAATTCTAATTTTTATATTAGGTAGCGGGAGCCGTATTTACAAAGTTATTAAGTAACAAAGTTATTTAGTAAAGTTATCGACTGGCTTGTGTGGTGGCCTGAGGGCTAACCTTAGGTCATGGGTTCGAGTGCCCTTTCGAGTATTCTCTCTCTATATTCAATCTATCTGTCCTTCTTATGGTCTCGGAACGACGTTGATCAACTACAGGGTGCCAATAAAAAAGAGATAAAAAAATTTAAAAAAACGCAGCCCGTTGAGTACTTCGATGTCATATATTTCTAAATGTGGTGGATATCTTAAAAAATTAGGTTTAAAAAAAATTAAAAAAAGCTATTAAGTAAAAAACGTAACTTACTTAAGTTTTTTACGTAATGTGTAAAAAGTAAATAAAATCAGTTATTTAAACGCAGCAATTATAAACCGCTCTTTCATATGCGATATTATCTAAAATTATATATCTTTTTTTTTTATCAAATTCGTAATTTCAGAAACTTTCATCTAAAAGTTTAGATTAATCATTGTTATAAAGACAATGCCAGTAAGAATCGTATTTATTTCACATTTAACTAACTATTCGTTCTTTTAAAAAAAAAATTTCTTTCGCCGGAAGAAACGTCACGCCGGTCATTCACAGACGCACCTTAAATAGCCCCCTACTTCCGAAAACACCCACTACGCAAACTCAGTAGTGGCTATATAATAACAGAAAGCACCTGCCAACCACGTCCAGGTAGTAAGCAAAAAATTAAAAAAAACATGCGAGTTGAGAAAACGCAACAACTTCGCAACCGGCAGACGATCAGCGAGTGTAGACAAGTGAGGACGAAGCGATAGAGCAGTGTTCGTGTTTGGACAATTGAACTTGGAAAAAGAACTTGTTTTATAATTTTTCTAAGTTTACGTAAATTTTTGGAAGAGGAATCAATATCATTTATATATGTGTGGTGCAACTTTCAACTAAAAAACTTACATTCATTTAAAATTAATAAATGAATGTCAAGAAAAAACAACTTTATTGTGTTTTATGGAGCTTGGATAAACTGAAAGAAAGAAATTTCAAGAGAAGTTTTCGTTCCTGAAAAAAGATACTGAAAGGAAAATTTGGTAACTAATTTTTCTTTATTTTTTTGAAATTTTAATTATAATATGTCTGATTTATTATTGAATTCCCCCCCCCCCATAAAAAATGATAAATACGTAATATCTACATAAAAAGTAAAAATAAATAAATAAATAATAATAATACAATCTGATCCAAAATAAAAAGTATACTAACTGGATTACATGAAATTTAGAAGAAATCTAATCTCTCCTTTTAACATTGCCGTTACGGAATTACGTTTTATAACTGAATATGAGTGAAAATTGAGTTTGTACTATTAATTTTATAAACAGTATATGTATTTATTTATTTTTTATATTCGCTTTGTTTTGTTTATTATCACTGTTAATCATTTGTATTTAATGTAACATGCATTTAAGTTTTTTTATATTTTTTTAAAAAAATTCTTTCAATCTCAAATGTATACAAAGATATTTTAATTAGTATGGTACTAAAATTCTTATATGTGGTTTGTTTCAAATTGAAATTTCGTTATGTCTAATAATTTTGTTTTAAAATAAATTATTTCTCAACGCTGAAACAGGAATCATTATATTTTAAAGTTGAGAAGTGAGACAACTAGAAAAGTACTGTTCATAGTAATTGCTTATCGTCTAATATTTTTATACTTAGTTTCAGCAAAATGTATGCCTTTAAAAGTCTGCATCGAAAAATAATTTTCTGAAATATAAGAAAAGTTCTTCTTAATTTAAAAAAATAATGATCAACCCACCTTCTGTGCTTATAAAGAATAGACATGAAACTTAGTGTCTCTCGATTCATTAAAAAGTTTGTAGATAACGACATGGAAATACGATCAACGAAAATAAAAACAAAAAATTCGAACATTAGTTTGAGGTGTTAAAAGTCAAATTTAGTGGAAAACTTGTCTCGTGGTCTCTATGTCATTCTAAATTAACACGAATCTTTCGCTAGCAATTTAAAAAGTTTCATCTCTTTTAAACGTATAGATTAAATCTACATATATTTAACATTACATATAGTTAACACTACAACTAAGCAACTTTAGATTATTATACAAATATAATAACACTTGTCATAATTTAAGTTAAATACGTTTTGTGTCATGCTATGTGAAATACTATAAAAGTAACTCGACTTCTTGATAATTTAATTTTATGATCTATATTACTTCTAACAAAACCTGTTCCTAAATAGTCATAGACTGATCATTTTTGCTTTTTAGATTATTTTTTTATTCAAATCTTAGCAAAGTATATTAATCTAGAAATCAATTGGATATCAAAGACTTAAAGGCCGCCATATTTATTTTATTACCGATAAACAAGCGATCCATACATTGATTTGTGATTCCATTTCACTCCATAACCGTTTGTGTTTGCACTTAACTCAGAAGACAAGGGAGCGAATTATAGAATCACAGGAAATTTGGAAGGGGCGGGGTGTGACATTCAACTGTCACTTTGAAACACGTGCCTATTAGTCTCTTAATCACTCCAGTTTTAGTAATCTTTTAGTATTATTCTTAAACCCCATCCAAAAGACAAAACAACTTTTGCATCCAGAAATAGAAGAAATTTGCCTACGTGGGGGACTTTTTTGATGGAACTAACCCGAAATTGCGTGTTGAGGAAAACCACGAAAACCTCCTACGCTTAGCCTGGCGGCAAGGGGACTCTAACCCGTGATCCATCTACCATTGATGGTATTTTACGTCTGCACTATGATCGGTGGAAGCCGTGTGTGGAATTCGTTTCAACCAAACATCACTGAGATTCGAACCCGGGTCACTTCATTGGGAGATGAGCGCTCTCCTTGATCCACCACGTCTCTCAGTGAACTGATTGTAAAGGCACGGTTTTCAGTAGAACACCGCATCACTGGCCGCTATCATTGTACGAGTGGGCAAACACTTTAATCTGCCTGCGTAGGGACCGAGAGAGCGCTGTATCGGTCCTCGTTAAATTGTTCTACCGTGAAGTGCTGGACTAAGCTCGCCGGTCGTCAGGCTACCACATCGAAGAAGCCATCATCTCAGCAAGGGATTAACATTGTGATAGCATGTTTTCAAATCATCCTCAGACGTTCCCGAGACCATCGCCAACAGCCCATTGTGCAGGAAAAGAAATAAGAATAAGTAAACCAAGCATAAGAAATTATAAAGAAAACTGTGTACAAAGAAATATTCTTAAAAAATATCTCCAGAGAAATTGTTTCAACACCTGGTAGATATTGTATCACAATCAAAGAATCTTTATAATACTTACCTAAAGTTATACAAAATCATTAACATTAACCAGATCTCCTTAACGGTTCAAAGGTTGTTTTTTTTTTTTTTTTTAAATGAATAAATAAACATTCTTAATTATTTTTTTTAAAAGTAAAACGCAGTTAATTTTTTTTAGTTTCAAAAAGAGTGGAGAGGCATTAAAGGTTCTCCCATAAAGAATAGAATTTAATTAGTTAGAACACAGGAATTAGAGAAAAAAAATTTTTTTGAAACAGTTTCCTATAATATTTAATTTAAAATTAAAAACAATAATTTTAGCTCTTTTAAATTAAAGATTATCAATTTGCTTTTTATTTTGAAGTTACAAAATAAAATGAGTTATAGAATCTCAATTTTCATTTTTTTGCTCAACTTTGATGATTCATCAGTTAAGAACCCGCCCTGTGATTATCTTTAGAGTGTTGGTTTTTCAATGCTTATAAACCAGTTATATTCTTAAATTAGACATATTTAGACAAAATATAGTGATTTTTACTCTGTTGCTTTACTAGAGATTTAAATTTTCATTTCAAATGTTGTTCTGGGCAACGCAAAAGTAAAATTCAATATTATATAGTTTATAGCACCGTTTATTGACGAGTATGTAGCATTGCTCACTTTTTTATTCTGAACTAGGTGCAGCACAGCCGCATCCGGCGTTTGATTCAGATTTTGCTATTAAACCAATTAACAAAGCGGCCACCTAAATTGTATCTTTTTCGGCGTGATTTTTATGATTTTTTCGAAAAAGTCAAGACACTCACAAGATTCAATAACAGAAATAAAACTAGACTTTTATGAAATTTTAGGTCTAAGATACTACTTGACCGATTTGGTTCAAACTTTGTATTTTGTCATTTTAAATTAAATTGTTTTAAATGATATAAATATCTGTAGGCCTTACATATAAAAAAAAAAAAATTAAAAATTCGGCTATTTATTAGCTCAATTGTGAAAATTACTATTTAATTATTAAATAAAATAATAATGATTATTAAAAATTACTTTTTTAAAAGAAACTATCTTTAAGTAAACGAGTTCCGGTGGATTTAAAAAGTTTTCGATTCGCTTAAAAAGTTCTGTCGAAGAACGAAAAAAGTAAAATTACAATGCTTTGCTCTCCCAACGTAACTTAGGACACCGCAATTTTTATATAGCGTCTACCTCCCATAGTTTCAATGTTAAAAATCCAGATCTTGAAAATACGTTTTATGACTTTTTCCGTAAATTAACAAATAACGAGCACTTATTAATTTGAATATTTGAGTCAACCCTTTTAACACTTTTTATTGCCGATCACGCGATATCGCATGACGAAATTCTTCCCAACTGTTTGTGTCAATAAAACAGATCATAAGATGCACATTATTATCCAATTACTTTAGCCGAAAATAATGTGTTTTCTCATGGCAATAATATATTGTTTATTAAAAAAAAACTTAAAAATACTGTAAAACTTATTGTAAAGTTTAAAAACTAAAATGGTTGCTAAAATAAGACTATTTAACTTTGATTATATCTTTATTCAAGGTTCGTATGCACCTGGGAAGAATTAAAAAGTGGTATCTATTTTGTTATAAAGAAGCTGAAATTGTTTTTTTTTTTTTTTTTTTTTTTTTTTTTATTCACTATCGAAATGAAATTTCATATCTGCTACCTTCAGAATCTATTGATATTTAGTTAGAGAAAACAAAATTTTAACAAAATTTTTTTGTTTAAATATTATTTCCACTTTTTAATTTTTCCCAGGTACGTATAAACCCTGTTATAGATTACCAATCTTCAAAGATTAATGTAACTAACAGCACCCAACTGGTAGCAAACGTGTTATACCCTTAAGATTTTATTTTTAGTTCGTGAAAATCCGCTAAATAGAACAGAAGTTATTTTTTCTTCCGAATATGGTTTGATTTTGTTCGATTTTGTGCTCAGCGATTTTTCTGGTAAGTGTCTCGTTTTTTTTTTTTTTTTTTTTTTTTTTTTTCAAAGGAACGAAATAATAATAATTAAAAAGACACAGTGCAACAAATTTATAAATGAGGTAGTTATTTGTTTTATTTGTAGCATCTAACACAAAGCTGGATGCGACTATGCTACGCCGAATTCTGTGCAAAAATGAACAATGCTACTATGAACTTGAAGTTATACCATTTATTTTTCGTAGTTAGATTTACAGCGAGTTGATCTGCCCCAAAATTCCTAAGTCGACCTGACATGGTCAACTGGAGGAGTTTTCTCCAGTTTAATTTAAAATTTTGTTTTCAAAGAACCTAAGAAAGTTTTTTTACAGCAAAAATCGTTCACATAATTTTTGTTTTTGGCTCGTCATGAATTGCATGCTCGAGAAACATATTTTTATTTCTTTTCTTTATTTTTCTGTTCAGCTTTCGAATCTTGAAAATGTGGAAATTTTCTTCTAAATATATCAAGACATAAACAAATTCCAACTTTTTTTTTTTATCTATAATGCTAAAATAAACTGGAATTTTTTAAAGAAAAATAAATTATTATGAGATATTAACTATTATAAAAAAATTTTAAGATTAACATTTAATAAAATATTAAATTACAAATCTTAGACAGAAAAAAAAAAAAACTACGCTTAACTTTTTTTTCTATTTTAATATTCTCTATTAAATATCAGCTAAGTTTTTCAAAAGACATACAGTTATATGCAATTGTTATTATTTAACTAGCGTTACTTGTTTTTATTAAAACAACATTTTAGACTATCCTAATGTATACGATTAATTCTACTTCAAACAGTTTTTAATGAATATATGCGTCCTGTGAAAAAGAGAAATTCTATCGAATGACTACAGCATAATTCATTTGCATACATTGTGAGTCATATGAAAATCCGCCGCCATTAAGAAAAACAATTGAGATTATTTTGTAATTAAAAAATTTGTTTAATGAAAACTATTTGCACCGCGTTAATCTATCGCATGCATCGTGTTTAACTACTAACACGAATTTGAAATAAAAAAAAATCATGATTAATCCTTATGGCTAGATCAACAGCAATGAAATTGTATAACTAAAATTTTTTAACAAGGAATTTTTACATAAAAAATAAAGTGCCTTACCTAGCAACCTAGTCATCTGTGCAGGGTACAATATAAGAAGAGAATAATACAAAGACCCGGAATATAAAAAACGGAAACTTTTTCAATGTTTTTGAATTATTATTAAATTGCTGATAAATTTAGATGCATGATAAAGAAACCTTTTATTTATTTATATATATATATATATATATATATATATATATATATATATATATATATATATATATATATATATATATATATATATATATATATATATATATATATATATATAATATGTGTTTTTTTTTTTTTTTTTTTTTTTTTCTATTCATCTTTTGAATATGCGAAAATTTTCATTTAAATATTTCAAGGCAAAAAGATATTTTTAGTCTAATATCTATACTATCGAAATATGCTCGATTCTTTTCTTTTAACTTTTGTAATACTTTAGGAATAAATATTAAGATCAATATTAAAAAAATTCTAAAATTACATTCTTTAAAAAAAAAAATTTTTAGAAATTTTATTAAGGAAATGCTTGACTAAAGAAAACTTTTCAGTTATTTCTTAAACTGTTGTTTGACATTTGAACTTTTAAAAATGCATATTGTTAGTAAAATAATAAATTAAAAATTTTAGGGAGCAAAAAAAACTTCTGCATAAATTTTTTTTCTCTGTTGTGAAATTCTTTTTTGAATATTAGCTAAGTATTTCTAAAGAAATTTTGTTATATTCACTGGTTATTATTATACTAGCGTTTATTGATTTTATTCAAATAATATTGTATTATTAATTTAGATTATCCTTATCTGATGCGATTAATTCTAATTAAAAAAGTCTTTTATAAAATTTATGCAACACGGGAAAAAAAAGTTCTTCCGAAAGACTTTTTCATAATTTATTTTACATGCACAATGGTAAATAATAAGATTTAAAAAAAAAATAAAAAAATAAAAAAAAATAAAAACATCGTAATATATAAAAACAATTTCGTAAATTAAAATTTTTTTAATTAAAAATATTTACATCGAGTGAAACTAAAACCACGAATTTTTGATCTGAAAAAAATCATCAATAACCCTTATGGTTGGAAGTACAACATTGAAATTGTATAACAAAATTTTTTAAAATGAAATCCTTAAATGACAAATAAAGTGCGACTACTTGGCACCCTTGTCTTCTGAGTTGGGTTCAATCTAATTTAGTAATAAAAAAACATAAGTTTTATTGCAAAGAATTTATTACCAAATCTATTTCAATGAAGCATAACGATTAAAAATACAATTTTCTAAAAAGAAATCAATTATATAATTTAAAGAAAAAAATAAAACGTATTGTTTGCGTTAGCAAATTTCAATTCATTGTAAAAAATGTTATAAAAGAGAAGAAAATATTTTTTCTTCACTTGAAAACTAACGATTAATTTGCTTATTTTTTAAAATGCATAAATCTGCAATTGTGATAAAAAAGAAAGGTCACAACAATCAAGAAAGAAAAAAATGGAAAAAGTAGTTTTTTTTTTATTGTTATTCAAATCTTTTTTATTTGGTTTTCAGATTATGTAAACTATACAAGCATTTAAAAAATGATACTACGTAAATTAACAACTACTTAACAAAACAAAAGTCTAAATCAGCAAGTTTGAAGTTTATTTCATGCATTTTACCTTTTCATTAAAGCTTATTTATTACACATTATTTAGATACTTATTGTAAATTTAAAATTAAATTTTTTTGTGATAAAATTTTTTTGTGTGATTTTTGTGTGATTTTCCATTTTATCATTTGCAAATATGAAATAAGTAATAAATAATATAAAATAATAAAACAATCCTAAATATAATGAAATTTTTCTTTCCTGATTGTTGTGACCTTTCTTTTTTATCACAATTGCAGATTTATGCATTTTAAAAAATAAGCAAAATTAATCGTTAGTTTTTAAGTGAAGAAAAAATATTTTATTCTCTTTTATAACATTTCTTACAATGAATTGCAATTTGCTAACACAAACAATACGTTTTTTTTTCTTTCTCCAAATTATATAATTGATTTCTTTTTAGAAAATTGTATTTTTAATCGTTATGCTTTATTGAAATAGATTTGTTAATAAATTCTTTGCAATAAAACTCGTGTTTTTTATTACTAAATTAGATTGAACCCTACTCAGAAGACAAGGGTGCCAAGTAGTCGCACTTTATTTGTCATTTAAGGATTTCTTTTAAAAAATTTTTGTTATACAATTTCAATGTTGTGCTTCCAACCATAAGGGTTATTGATGATTTTTTTCAGATCAAAAATTCGTGGTTTTAGTTTCACTCGATGTAAATATTTTTAATTAAAAATTTTTTACCAAAGTTATAGCAAATTAAATATTATTTCATTATCAAATAGTAAGTTACAACGGTTATTTAATTTTCACAAATTAAATAACCCTTATTAACTTTGTTAAAATCAAAAGTACTCATTAATACGGACGAGGGAATAGGACACTTGATCTAGAAATACTACACTACAAGGGCTGTACAACCTACTGCCCGCGGTAGCCCCTGAGCACAAAAAAAAAAAAAAAAAAAAAAAAAAAAAATAATATCCTAAATTGTGAGTTACGCATTTAAATTTTTGAAAGCGCCAAATTTCAATCAATGTAGTTTTCCGATCGCTTTTTACTACTACGATCGCTATTACTACGCTCCGCTGTTACTATCGATCGCTATTACTTCGAATTTCCAAAGTTTCAAATTCCCAACAATTTTAATACGACAGAATTATGATGCGTGAATTTCGAATTTTAGAAATAACTTCTAAAGCGCTTTATTTGAGTCTATTTCACAGATAATCCAAAAATCTTTCGATCGCTTTTTCGGAGGTTAATTGTCGGAATTCCACGTGTTTCTTAAAATTCCGATCTTTTTTATTACGATATTATAACGACTCTCGTTTTTCAAATCATGCTAATAGACATGCTTATTTATTTGTGTCAATTTTAATCGTAAATCCATGATATTTTTCGATTGTTTATTTTTGGCATAGCGCATTTCCACATGGTTTTGAAAATACCGATATTTTTAATATGAATTAATAAAACACTCGAATCATGCATTTAAATGGGCCAATTTCCTCTTAAATCTAAGAGATATTTTTATTGTTCATTTAACAGTTGTTGTTAGGCTTTTCCACTGGATATCGAAAATCCTGATAATTTTAACACTTGCGATTTTTGAATGAGGTATTTTAATCATTAATTTTGACGTGCTTTATTTTTGCCGATTTCATCTATGTTATTTTTCAATCTTTTTTCTTTCTTTTTTATGCAGTTGCTATTAATTATTTAAAAAAAGTCTTGATTTTTTTAAGACAACAATATTATTATAAAAAGCAACATTCAACAGTGAGTTTTAAACTATTTATAACTTCAAGCTTTGTTTCTAATTTTTGATAGCTTAAAAAAGTAAATAAGAAAGACAATTTTAAGATTTAATATTCATAAAATCTCTTATAATTCACTAAATATCAATGTCCTAAGGTTAAAAATATATTTAACTTAATCCCAACTGAATGTTGAATGTATATCTATATATAATGTTTATGTATTTTTGGCGGCATATAAAAGCAAATATTTCATTTATTTTATGAATATTACTTCATAAATATTTAATATTAAAGAAATTATTTTAACAAAAAGAGAAAAAAATCTTTCTCAATAATATTCAAATTTAAAAAAAAAAAAATGCCTGTTTTACTTACTTTGATTATAATACATACTTTGCTTAAAAAGTATCTGTAAAAAATGTTTTTTTTTTTTTTTTTTACTTGTAATGTGTTTTTAATCTTACTTTTTAATACATACGTAGGGGCATTCTTTACATTTTTCCAAAAATAGATTAAAAACAGGTACTTAATTTTTAATTGCTATAAACAATATATTATAAGGAAACTATGTCTTTCAAAATATTTACTGAATGCAATATGAAAAAAAAAAGTGTTTTAATACTCTTTTTCGCATATTCTTCTTCACTGCAATCTGTATGCGAGTGCCCGAATGAAATTAAAGACTGATTTGAGGCGTTTTTCTACTTGTTGGCCTGTTTTATCAGAACTGGTCAAAAGTATCGAAAGTCTTGCTGCTTTGCTGAATTTTGTTTTTAATGTAAATTTGTAAATTTTTCTTATTTTCTACTTACTTCTGCAAGCCTCATGCTATACTTTGTGGTGCATGAGGAGTTTTTCACTCGTTTAATAAAAAAAATATATTTAAAAAAATACTCTTTTTCTGAGAATCGTGAATACACAACTAATTTCATGTCAGATTTAAAATTAATTAGGATCAAATTTAAAAGAAAAAGAAAAAAAAAGATCAAATTTATGCTCTAACTTTATTTAACCAAGCATCGTAAAAAAATATAAAATATTAAAGTTTAACAAAGAACCAAATATATTTTTGCAGAACATTGAAATGTATATTTACGAATATTAAATTATATATTCACGAAAGAATCAAGAACTTTCTTTGGAGGCATATCAAGAGCAAAAACAACATTTATTTTATTATTATTTTTTAAATATTTTATATTAAAAAAATTTCTTTTGATTGAAAAGAAAACACTAAGAAATGTAAAAGCGATAGCTGATCTAACGTAGCAACCCCTTAAGAGGCTTGGACTGGAATGAGGGAGTGAGGACTAAAGCTGTAATTATCCCCACAGGATCTGAATTTTTTTTAACAAAAATATATTGCAATTTTCAAGCTTTGTTTGATATTTTCCGGGTTCGACTTTTTAAATTTTTTGCGATAACAAAAATTGAAAACCATCTTTTCAATTTAATTGTATGCTACCACGTTTTTATTACCTTCAATTTTTATACTATTTATCACTGTCTCCTCTATAAGACTTTCAGTAGTATTGTTAAAGCCTTTGTAAATATAGGTTGTACAATAGAGTAAAATTTTAAAAAATATATATTTGCTACTAGCCAGGAGCCAGTTGTAGATTTTTAACAAAAGTTTTTTTTTAAAAATATGAATCCACTTTTTGAAAAATTGAATTACTTTTGAAGCATTTCTCAAAATATTGTAAGCATTACACTTCATTTCTAAAATAAAAGAAATTTTTAGAAATAATTTCAAAATAAAGTATTCATAATAATTCCACATTTACTTTTTATTTTATATTTGACAACGGTCGTTGAACAAACGACTCAATTTTGGATTTACGACTACTAAACTTGTAATTTTGTAATTTGCGACTACTGAACTTGCTTCAACTCTGTAGCCTTGTCATTTTGAACCCAAGTCAGAAGACAAAAGAACTCTTGTATCAAGTATTGATAAAAATCGTATAGCCTTCGTGTAGGACTTTTTGATTGAAGTAACTCGCATTTACGTAATATGGTGTGAAAAACCGTCAACCCCTCCCACTGTTCTCCTGACGGCAAGGGGACTCTAATCCATGATCCGTCTACCACTGAGGATATTTAACGTCAACACTGTGGTCGATGTAAGCCTGATGCGGAATTGGAAGGCTCTATCCCCTGAGCCACCACGGCTCTCCATATTTACTTATATAAAAGAATAATAAGAAAACGCTCTTGTGCATTTTCAAAGAAAAAAGTGAGGCGACTGACAGACAGTATTTTAATCGCCATTTGTTTTATTGAGTAGCCTTAATACCGGTGGCGACCGTTAATATTGTTCTATAGTATATAAGAGCAAAATTAACTATTTTGCTTTGTATTCCAAATCATTGGTACTGACAGAGGCCCAGCATTGAATGTCTCTAAAAGGCCTATGCACTGGGTACTGCTTTAAGCAAGACCTTTAATTTTAATCTAATACTAAATATTTTAGTGTTGAACACTTTTTTTGAAAAAGTGAATAAAATGGCTTCATTTTATTCAATGTACTTATTTTATGTAAAAATATATGAACAAAAAAGTTCTACAGATCTATTCCCTGTTCTCAGGTGCGTCAAAACAACGTAAAACAGAAAATTTATAAAGAATTTTATTTGTGTGACGTCATTCTCTAGCAATTTATTATTAAACTTTTTATCACCTGGTTAAAAAATAGGTTTGCTAATTTCAAACATTGCGCATGAAATTATCTCTCGCAATTTATTTATTGATGTTTTCAGATGATCGTACAATTTTATATAGGTCAAATTTTCAGAGGGTCGTATAAGGTCAAGGTATAATATGAGTTCATATGGTCATGCAATTTAAATATTAGATAAGTATTACAAATTTTATCAGGTTTAATTAATTTAATCTTCTAACAACTACAATAGATTGAAAATAGCAGTCAGCTAAGTGAAAGCTATTAATTTGTTTAATTAAGCGTTATAAAATGTGATATAAAATACGATAAAATATTAGAACGTGACTAGTAGTATAAAAGTCATTTACTTGGCAACATCTCTGGTAAAGATACTATTTAGAGTAAACCACAAGAGATTTAGTTCCGAAAGAAAAGAAGGATGTGGGAGGGTATGAAAAAATATCGAAGATTAGGCAATACCACACGAATTCTTGGGATGTCTTCTACTTTTGCAACAGGTGAATGAGGCCTAAGGGCGTCTTCCTTTTTTTTCTTTACCATTATGGTAACAACCGTAACAACTTCTCAGTCACCATCAGGAAGTCATCACACCTAGATATAATATTCGAAATGAGGAATTCGAATGTTTTAAAGGAAAATGGGGCTCAGTTAGAGAATCTTGTCACTGATTTGGTCATACTCTGTCGCCAGCACGTCGTCGCCACATTCAGCATTCCAGAGAGTGATTAGGATACCGTTATCTGAGCAACTATTCTCAAACCTGAGGGAGTATTTTTTTTTCAAAGAGCATATCTTTTACATACCTCATTATCCCGAAAAATTGCTAAAATGATTTGTCCTACCAATTTTCGTCTGAGTTCTGTAGTGGGAATGAACCTCGTCCGCAACGCTTCGTTAGACACTTTGTGGAGTAGCGGTCACGTTGCTGTTCTGAAAATTTCTAAAAACGTCAATATTAAGAAAAGCTACAGTTGGGTATGATATGAAAAAAACGAACAACAGCTTCAACTATTTTCATGGAAAAGCTGATTCTATTCATAAAAACAGACTACTTCTTTAAGAAATGGATTTTCAGTTTTTATTGTGAATAACATCCCAGATCACAGTGGGCCAGCATCCAAAGTTTCGTGGCCAAAATTAGTATTTCGATAAAATTTGTTTCAAAATTTGGGTTTTTTTTTATTTAGGGGCTTTTATGGGCAGGTAAATTGAATTCATAGTTGAAATTTTAAAATACACTAAAAAAAAAAAAATTTAAAAAAATGGCGGCTGAAATATGGCGAGCAAAAATTAAAAAAAATAATATAGTACGTTTAAATAATTTAATATAGCAATGAAAATATAATAGTTTTACGTAATTTTATATTAAAAATGAAAAGCAAATTATATTTCCGAAGTAATATTACAAAATAACGAGAATTAATTACAAAATAACGCGTAAACATGAAGAAAAAAAACATAATTTTTGTTTTTCGGCATATTTAGTCCACCTTTGCAATATGGGCAAAATGGGGCAGGTTTTTTCGAAAGAAGAAACATCAAAGAAGACAACAAAAAAAAAAGTTTAGCTAATTACGAACTTTTCGGAACTAATTTTCGAAAGTCACTCAAACATTGTAAAATGTCGAATGATAAGATATAAACTATAAGTTTGTCAAGAGTATTAACTAATCCAACAAGTTGAAAAATTGTACTGTAATTTCAGACTAATTACTCTGATAAAAATGTAACTATAAGGTGAAATTCCTATATATATTTCTGAAATAAAAATTTAAAAGTTACATTTAAAACATATTTTTCATTACATTGTACTCTCGTCGGTCTCAAAAGTGAATTATAATGTTTGGAATGATTATGAATACTTAATTTGGGCTATATTAAAACTGCCTAAACATATTTAGTTGAAAATTTAATTTTTGACTTTTGGCCAAAGATCATGGTCTTCTGGCCCACAGTGCAGATAAGTGAGTTGTGACGTAGGTTATCGTAAGCCCAGTTTTTCACTAAGTCTGACTGCGTGGATCTAAATTCGATGTTATTATATTACCATTAGTGTACAGATAAAACACAATAAACAATTGCTTTTATAGCTGTCGTTTAGAGTACATTTCAATTCTTTTAATAATAAAAATTCTTGTAACATAAAAACGACGTTCCAAAAAATTAAATATGGCTGTTATTATAACTTTATGTTTTTATTTTGAATTTCACCTGTTATTAAAATCTTTATTAAGGACTTTTACCATCAATAGGCGTATTGTGAGAATTTTGATATAATAAAATAGAAATGCAAAAGTTAGAGGCTAAACTAGATCAGTGTTCCACTACTATTCAATCAATTTACGTTTGCACTATTTCTATTGGACTATTCATATCCCCATCCCAATTTTAACATATTGGTTGCATCTGTAACTGATTGATCATGGATGGATTTGGGTGGAAAGGAAGTAATGTCAGCTTAGATATCTTTATGTATGTCTCATACGAACTACATGAATAAAATTCACGGTAAGAAACTTGCTTTAAATTATTAATATGGCTAAGCTTAGCTACTTAAATAGTTACCAAAGCTGGTAGTCTATATAATATTTTTGTCAAAAATTGTTGTAGGTTGGCTATTGAATATAAAACATCCATCACAGACTTAAATTATTTTAACTCAACGTTGTTATGGTGAAAACAATAGTTTAAGTGAAATTTTCTGAACAGAAATATATCTGAATTAAATATTTTGCAAGCTATAATTTTTTAAAATCAATTTATTTTCGTTTTTCATTTCATAAAAAAAAATTGCCTAGTTAGAGGCCACATGATTGCCTAGTTCTTTTTTTTTAAATTATTAAAAATATGCATTTTGAATTTAAAAAAAAAGGTTAAAAAAAACTGAACCAAAGAATTTTTTATAAAGTTTACCAAATCATTTAAATAACAATAAAATATTTAAACTTGTAAAAATTCATTAGAAAAAGCTTCAATGAAAAATGAAATCCTGTGTTGTCGTTGGTATCAAATAAGCTATGCCGAAATAATATCGAAATAATTCTGTAAGAAGAAAAGGATTTATTTTATCATTACAAAAAATTAAATTTCCTTTTTAGAGTCATTATTACTCGTACATTGTTTTTTAAAAAAAGTTTGAAAATAATTATGAAAAATTATAGGTAAATATTAGTTTTAAATTTATTAATTTGAATACTTACTATACTAAGAAGAATTTAAGTAGAATTAAATTGAATTTAAGGTTTAGGCACAAGTTCAAAAGAAATCAAAGCAATAATATCGCAAAAGATAATGGAACAATGTATAAAGACAATAAGATTACACAAGTAAAAAAAAGAATCATGTATACCATAAAATATTTATAGCATATAGCAGGGGTGGCCAAGCTCCTTGATAGTCGAGCCATTTTTCAAAATGTGAAATTTTTCGCGAGCCGCAATTAAATACGTTTTTAAAAGGTAGGCGAAAAAGGTGTGAAAAAGTTTCTTTTACAGAAATTTTATTTATTGAAAACATATAAATAAAAGTATAAAATATGTGTTTTGAATTTAAATATTAAAAATTAATGTTATTTGGAAGTTCTTCGTCCTTTAATTCTTTACGGAAATTTTTGAATTGTCGATGAATTTTTTCATTGGTGTGAATGTAATTTACAATGTGTAACACTGCTTTCATAACATCAGGATATTTCAAATATTTTGTAACGAGATGTTCTCGCTGAATTATGCAGTGGATTGGTATGAATTGTGGAATTTGAGAACCATCTCTTAAAATCCCACGATCAATGAGATCGATTCTTTTTACCCAGCATTGCCGGAGCTCCATCAGTTGCAATGCTTAAAAGTTTATTAAGAAACACATCAAAAGTTTTCATTATGGAATCTAATGCATTTTTAATATCGACACCGAGGGTAGACTCTTGAAGTACTACTAAATCTAATAGTTCTTCCTTAGCAACAAAGTCAGATGGAACAAAACGTATAAAAACTGCCAACTGTCGATTCGTCAAGGAACGATACTAATTTTGTTAAAATATAATAGCACAAAAATGAAAAGGGAACTCTGGTACATTTATCGAGAGCCACAAATAATCCTTCAAAGAGCCGCATGTGGCTTGCGAGCCGCAGGTTGGCCACCCCTGGCATATAGATTAAAATAATAGCACGTAAAAGTGCAAAAAAGTTAGAATGATGAATTTCATTTTACAAATTCTATATACGTAAAATAGAACTAGTACCAAAAAAGGTACCTTTTAAGTGGAACACTTTAATAACATGTAAACAATGTTAGAGAGCTATTCTTTAAGGAATTACAGAAGAAAAGTTGTCTGAAAATTTCACAGTTTGTGTAGTTTGGTTTCTTATGCATCCAAAATGTAGCAGTTAGTAAATATCTTTCAAGTGTTTCCTATTATGTTTTTAAGTTATTTTTTGTCAGGAACTACTGAAGAAAATTATGTAAAAATTTTGTCTGATTTTATAAATTGGTTTCTTATGTATCCAAAATTTTCTAATTTCAAAGTATGATTCAGTCGATTTAATAAAATAAATCATTCAAAAGTTCCATTTTTGTGCAAAATAATAAAACGCGTAAAATCAAGGTTCTCACTACTTTATTATCAATTCATTTTCTTTTTTATTTCAATACACTTTAACTGTTTCTCAATAAAAATTTCATTTAGAAATAAGCAAATTATTTTATTCCGCTCTCAGTATCATATTGCAATTATTCTATTTTTATTTATTCCGAATATATCAAGTTCTCACTTTTGAGTAGCAGATATTTATAAATTTTTATATGATTTAATTTTGTAACTTGGCACACATTTTGAAATTGGTTTCGGTCCCAACCCATGACCATTTTCTTTTATTTCACAAACCCAGTCCGAAACACCTACTTTTAAATGCAAAGTAAAACAAGAATAAAACTAAGAAGTTTACTCACGCGTATCGGAAGGTCACTTTGATTAGACAAAAATAAAAGAGATTATTACGCAATTTCGCGTGGTTTTTTAATTCAAGTTTCTTT
This sequence comes from Parasteatoda lunata, assembly GCA_949128135.1. NCBI lineage: Eukaryota > Metazoa > Arthropoda > Arachnida > Araneae > Theridiidae > Parasteatoda > Parasteatoda lunata. The sequence continues at coordinate 3,835,968 of OX421973.1, forward strand.
TCAAAATAAATGCAGCATTTATGTTTTCACATATTTTCTTTTTTCTACATACCGAGTGTATTCTATGATATTAAAGTTATAGATCTTTTTCCAGGTAAAAATCTGTTTTTTCTTCTTTCTTTTTCTGCTGTAACAATGAATAAATTGCTCTTCATTACAATGCTGAAATGTTGAATTCAGGGTCAAATTTATATAACACTAATACGAAGTTTCACTGTTCATCTTTCAGCTATAAAAACTTATTCTAACTTAAAGAAAATAAAAGATGTTTTTTTAAAGCAAAAACAAGGTGAGTTATGTACAACTGAAAGTAAATGAATTGACTCACAATAGTTTCAGTCCTATAAATAAGACTTTTTCTCAGTGTCTTAACGTCAAACGAAAGTAAAAAAGTAAAAATAAACACTTCTTTAGCATCATTTGACGTTTAAACACTGAGGAATGTTCCTATTTATAGAACTGAAACTATAGTCTGTCCATTTATGTACTTTCAGTTATACTTTTATTCACTTTGTTTTTGCTTTAGTCTACATCGCCCTATAAAGTATACCCTATCCATTATTGGAAGATTTTTTCGATTATCTATTCAAAATTTGTTATAGTCAGCAAATGAAAACATAAAATATTATTTTTATGTTTATTTATGTATTATTTTCAAACATTTCAATGTTATGTATAGTTATATATTTGTTTATGTATAAATAGCAATTCATTAGCATACCGTAAAACCCGATAAGTTTAAGATTATGAAGGAGCTGGAACAATACTTAGAAAGACAATACTTAGAAAAAATTATACCATTCTGTAACTTTTTTATTACAATTGGTAAAATAATTTTATTCAAAATATTAAAAATTGATGGCAAAACGTATAGATAACTAAGAGTAAGATAGATGTACAAGATAAGAGATAAATTAAAAAGAATTATTCTTGTCCTATTTCAGTAAACAGTTATTCTTTCTATTTGTAAAAAAAAAATCTGCTTTTATTAGTTGTGATGAATATTTTGAATAAAATTATTTTACCAAATGTAATAAAAAAGTCACAGAATGGTACAATTTTTTCTAAGTATTGTCGCTCCAAACAAAGTCATGTTTCACCTACACATTTGTAATTTTAAAATTATCTTTTTAAATATTTATCCTGAATCAAATCTCTTACAACTTCTCGAATGATAGTGCAAGAGACAAAATTATTTTATTAAAAGAGACAAAACAAAATTTGTTTTAAAAACAAGTTTTATCGAATGTTTTTTTCCTTAAAATTGTTTTAATTGACGAAAATTTTAAAATAAAATATACCGATATTAGGCAATTGAAGTGTGTGGAACTTTTTGAAGCATCCGAAATGAAATATTTTGAGATAGTTTCGATTTAAGATTTATTGAGAAAAGAATCAGATGCTCCAAATAACAGAAAAATGCTTCGGAATTCATAAATTTCTAAGGTCATATGTTTATCGTTATATCATATAAAACAGAACATATAAAAGCGATAAAATTGCATTTAGAAGTATAAATTCATTTTTCGCAAATGCTGTATTTTTTTTTTCTGAAACAAGTCTCTCTTTATCTAGAAATTTGATATCAACGGGGAAAACATCAAAAATTTTAACCAAATTCTTCACAGTAACCTAACTATGTAGAGATAATTTTATCAGTCAGCTAAGATGATTTTTTTTTCGTAGTTTGTGTAAAACCCGACATCGAAATTAGATTCTTATTTCTAAATACTCAGTTGTAAATAAAAGTTCAACACCTGTTCTACTGGAATGACGTCTTTATTTGACGTTATCGCGTTGTTTGAGTATTCGTGGCAACATATTGCAACTCCAAAATTCCGGTAAGCTGTTTGTCAGCTGTGTATCGAAAATCGTCTCAAGACCTTATCCATTATTTATTAATCGAAAAACTGCTCTATAAATTTTTTATGCACAATTTATCATTCCTACTTAGCGTAGCATATCTTTATTAGTACTGTTATCCTTAAGTAACAATGCGATAATTTTCTATTTTCTGTATTCGCGTTCTCTCTCTCTAATATATATATATATATATATATATATATATATATATATATATATATATATATATATATATAAATACAAAAATTATTAATACTTTTGTATTAATAAAAGAATTAAAACTCTTTCGTTTTCATAAAATGTCTTTGTTAAAGAATAAGCGTAGAGAGATTCTATTTTGGGAAGTCAAAGCTAATAACATACGATTGAGATATTTTTAGAATCTCTCCCCCTTTTCACTTCCATATAAGGAAGCAGTAAATGATTTTCCTTAATGCGTAAGGATACAAATATGTCAACGACTGTGCCTGTTTACTCCAATATGTGTTAGTATAAAATGCGAGAGCAATGGTTTTCGCATGCCTTTTCATTATGTTCTGATCCTGATAATTTGTTCCGGAATTGTCCAAAGTCTTGTCCACCCCCTCCCTTGCGGAGTGTGAAATCTTTTTTTGGGGGGATGTAATACAAAAATTATTAATACTTTTGTATTAATAAAAGAATTAAAACTCTTTCGTTTTCATAAAATGTCTTTGTTAAAGAATAAGCGCAGAGAGATTCTATTTTGGGAAGTCAAGGCTAATAACAAACGATTGAGTTATTTTTAGAATCTCTCCCCCTTTTCACTTCCATATAAGGAAGCATGAAATGATTTTCCTTAATGCGTAAGGATACAAGAATTTCAAAGACTATGCCTTTTTACTCAAATATGTGTTTGTATAAAACATAGGAGCAATAGTTTTTGCGTGTCCTCTCCATGATGTTGTGATCCTGAAAAAGTTGTTCCAGAATTGTCCGAAGTCTTGTCCACCTCCTCCCTTGTGGAGAGCGGATGTGGACTGTTATCAATAACAACCTACCGTTAATAAGCGATTTTAGAACGTACGATGGCTTACGACTGCATTATTTAAGCTATCTATAACACAAATAAAAGGGATTTTAGCCCTTTTATTACATATATATATATATATATATATATATATATATATATATATATATATATATATATATGTGTGTGTGTGTTCCATCTGCTTAAAAGGGTTAATGTTAAATATGGGCAAAAGAAAGAAGAAAAAAGAAAAAAAAAAACGATATAAAAATTGCACGGTCTTTCGAAGGAAGAGAAAACAACAATTTAAAATTGCAACCTGCTTTATTTTAAGACCGGTAATGACAGGTTTTACACATCAAAGTAAATGAAACATGAAGGCTGTTTGCAATTAAGCGGAAAAGAACGGATTTTATAGAGGATTGACCTTTGTCTGTAATCATGTTCTTAACAAGACACATTTAAAATAATCAATCACATTTTATTTTTCTAATCACTGTAGTAGCTTATAGTGGATGTACGGCAAATCAATCATTTTAAAGCTATTCTTCATAATGAAAATTTCAAGCAGTTCTAACATCATGGATAACTTGGCTAGATTTTTCGCGAAAAAATAAAGTTGAAAGTCATTATTTTGAACTGTATATTTTTATAATTAAAAACTGGCATAGGCAAAAAAAGTTGCTCTTGAAAGCTTTGATAAACTAAATACTTGAAAACATTTTAATAAAAACAAAGATATGTATTAATAATAAAGATTGTCTTTATTAACCATAGCTTCACAGATTTTCATAAAAGTAACGTTAATAATTGCGGGCAAATCCTCCTTTACTATAGTAACTGGTGCAAAAGTGTAATATAATATAATAATATATATAATAGTAGTTTCAATAGTAACAATAGCAGTAGTTTCAATCAAATAGTAGCTTCATTCTTTCACGTAGAGTTAACGTAGAGACGTGTTTTTCATCCCGATTTACTCGAACGATCAGAAAAATATTTCAGTGTTTCATCGCGAATGTGTAAACTTAAGTAATAGGACTATCGGTAAAATTTTTAAAATTGCAGAATACACTTAGTCTTTACAATCAAAAATGTTTCGAGCCTAAATCTATTTAAATATAAATAAAATTTAAAATAATTCTGATACAAATCTGATTCCGATCACCAGCACTGATCTGTTGACCGGTGGCTGAGCAACAATGACGTAGAGAATGGTGATGGCAAAATATTACATATGAGTGAAAAGAGAAACAGAATTTTTAACTCAATATTAACATTTATAATTGGTTTGAAGAAGATCATTGATACCCAGACCTATGACCTCTCTGGTGCTTTGTGCATGCTCACGGAACTCAAGTGTAAACGGAATTTTGCAGAGATCAGTTAGTGATATTTTATAATTCAGCATCAATACCCACACTACGTCACTTGCAGGTGTCCGATTGTAATATTTCTAAAATTCATTTTAATCGACTTGTCTCCATTATGAAAAGTCAACTACAGTCCTGTTACACATTTCATTTACTTTGACTCTACAGAAATACAGAATTTATAATAGTTTCCCTTAACTAATACCTGCTAATTGCGGAATTGCGATAAAATTGCACAGATTGGACCAGGCGTCAATTTTAATGACATTCGAGCTGGAAACAATTAAACTGCTCCGCCAAACGTGCTCGAGGTACAGTGCTTAAGGTAAATGAAACAACTTAATAACTTTCGATCAGATTTTCGCGCATGAACATGATGCATTTTTAATAGGTTAGGCGCTAATAATTTTTTCTGACGGTTTCGGACCTCGAAATGCGGCTAAAAAATTTTATGTATACATAAATGTTATTGTATAGGTTTGGCTACAGAAAAGTGGTTTTTCCGTCTGCGAAAAAATGATGTAGACACAATCTTGAAAATATGATTCAGGGGAGTGGGTGAAATTTTATGTTTATGTAGATATGTACATTTTGTAATTTCAACACATTTTCGACCTTCACGAAATTATAAAAATAATAATTATTAAATAAGAATAATAAATATAATAATTTTTTTGTATTGAATTATCTTTGGATAAGTGAACTTAATCTAATTAAGTTCACTTATCCTAAGTGAAAAAATGTTAGAATGTTTTTGTTCAAAAATGTTGAGATTTTCGTCAATAGTGCCAGAGATTATCGACCGTTTTCCCATCATACTATTAGAGGGTGGGAACGGGGAAAATGGAAAAAGTGGTGACATGAAGTTACTGAAAATTTTAAATGTTTTAATTTTTTAACTTTAGGAATTAAGTAAATTTTAATACTTAGATGTAATATACTTCATTAAAAATCCCTTTTGAAAGGTGCGAAAAATTCTTTCAATTTCACAAAAACACTTTTTTTTTCCCCCTTCAATCTTTCTCTATCGTCCTGAATGATGATAACCCCCTTTTTCAGATGGCGACAACCCCTCACATTTTGAGGTATGGGGGAGGGGGGGAGGATTCAAACCCGTCGGAAAAAAATAGCATTTATTCAGAGAAAATCTTCTGGAGTTTGTACTTAAAATATCGCAACAAAAATATCATATTTAAGGTGAGTCTCTTCAACGTATAGGAGGATTTGGATCTTAGTACGCAATAATGTGATTATAAAACCAGAAATAAAGTCATGAAATTGTCCCGTTTTTTTTTGTTTTTTTTGTGCACTATACATAAAAAAATATAATGCTGCAATAAATTCTGACGAAAAAATGAATTTAAAAATGTAGGCTCATGGAACAGCCTACTTTATCAGAAAGAAAAATTAATTAAATTTACAAACGTTCTTTCTCAGCTTCAATATGAATTGAAATTTATATAATGGATGCATTAAAGAAAATTTATATTTATATAAATTCTCTTTAAGGCATTATTTATTTGTTACACTGTCTTGTGTGCTCAATATAGAGAACGGCTTATGAGCGTTTACCTAGTTGAAGAACAGACAGAACTTAAAGAAGGACAGCTTAAATATACATTCAGGGTTACGGCGAGGTTCGAACCCGTTGTCTCCATGCTTTTAAAACGTTTGGCGAAACAGAAACACCGCTCGGCTGCCATTTAAATTATAATTTTAAAAAATCCTATTAATAAAAGAAAATTCTAGTAAACACGATTAGTTTAACAGTTTGGGTGATCGAATGTTGTTAAAAATACAGGAAGTAAATAATCTAACACAATTATCGATTCAATATTTAAAGGAGAGTCATTGGTTGAGAATGACAATCTGGGTCACTATTGAAAAGTGATTGCAGCCAGAGACGATAAAATGGATAGACATCATAAACCAAATAAATGTTTCAGTTCACTTACATTTAAAAATCAGAACAGTCATATTCAGTTGTTACATTTTAAAATCGGAAGAATTTTTAATGTATGTTTAGAAATTTTTGTATTTTTAAAAATACAATAGGTAAATTAACAGCCGGCCTACTTCTGCGCTTACCACTATCTATGTTCAATTCCATAGCCTTGTCATGTTGAACCCAATCCAGAAGACAAGGAAACTCTTTTATCAAGCTGTGGAACAAACAAGTCTTTGTGGAGGACTTTTTGAAGAACTAACATTGCGTCATACGCAGAGGAAAACCGCGAACTACAGTTTTATTGTTATTGTCATATTTTGAATATTAATAATCAAGAAATTCGAAAAATCGCGACTCTCATACTTAAAATATTTTGTCAATAGTGATTATCAAAAACTCCAAATAAAATAATTGAAGCAAAATAGATGATAGACCTATTTTTGGTACAGTGAAATTTCGCCATTTATTTTTTGCTGAAACTTATTTCAGAACGCTTTGGAGAACAATTGATTATTCACGGTGCAAAATATTAAGACATTAAATGTTTACCGCTTTTCTTTTGATGGTGTTCAAACATTTTTGAAGCAACAACTGCAATAATCAGGAAAGACCATCCGTGAACTTTTTTTTAGCGTAATTGAGTTACTACTTACACCTGCTTGCGATTAACTCCAAAAGGCTTAAATTAAAAATTAGCATAATCTCCTACTCTTATCCGAAGCCTTTTAAAATATTGCTTACTCATTCGAAATGTTGACAGAAAAAATGACTCGTTTTTTAAAATAGCACCCAAAATGTGAGGAAACAATCAAATATTTCAATAAAATAGATATTCTATCTAAAATCTAAAAATACAATACAAATGTGAAATATTTTCAAAAGGTGCATAAAATACCCATGAAACTCGGTCCCACAAATCATGCCAAACTTTTTCAAATGTCGTCCAAGCACCAGGGGGTGGAGGAAAAGGGTCAAAACCGTTGTCAGAGAGATTTTAATAAAGTATCCATCAGGTTTCTTTTCACTTTTGTGATGTGAAGTGTAATTTTCGTAATATCTCTATTTTGAACAATTTTTAATCTTTGTTTTTTAATTACAGCGTTACCTATATACCAAGATTCAACAACCTGCTTGTCAAATGTGAGAAATTTTTCTGAAAAATACAAATTTACAATAAAAATTAGGGGTTTCTACTTAAAATTTTTAAGTAGCCCCACCAAAAACCTTGGGGTTTAAAGTGGGAAAATTTGGTATCTGTGAAAGCATCTCTTAAAAGTAGAATATTTCATACTCGTATTTTTAAATTTTTGATCCTTCCTGAGATATTTGTCTAAAAATGGTTGAATGAATTTTTTCATATTTCTGTTTGCGTGAATAGAAAAGGAATTCCTAACAATCCAAAAATTTCATGCTCGCAGTAATTTTACTGTTCTTGCTACCCAAAGTTAGTTTTCTCCTAAAAGAAATTTTTGATAAGCTTTTTTTTTATATAATTTTAATTGCGATCAAAGAGTTTTTAAATTAAAAATTGTGTAATAAATATAATCTTCGCATTAAAGAATAAAGGTTCCAGTTAAATGGCATCATATTAAGTTCGGTAATATTAAATTTGAAATAAAATGGTTAATACTATCCGATACTAACAGTTTAAAAGAAAATTTTAAAAAAAGTATTTCTACAAAGTTTTAACTCTAAAATTTTAGATATTGAATTGTAATTGGTTTTTTTTTTTTTTTTTTTTTTTTTTTTTTTGTTTATTAAACCATGCTGATGCGCTATTGTCAATTTTTGTGGGTTTAAAACTTTAAATTAAAAAATATATAAAATATATTTACCATTTATTCCAAATTACAATTATCACAATTTATTCCAAAGGGGCCGGGATAGCCTGGTCGGTAGGGCGCTGGGCCCATGTCTAAGAGGTCGTGGGTTCGATCCTCGCCGGCCGAAGACTCCCCGTGTAGTAAATGGTGACTGATGCACGTTAAATCTGTCGAGTCTCAAAGTCCTCCATGTTCCCATAACAAATCAATACCTCTGGGGGTACTGATCCAGGAGTTTTCTTGTCTTCTGGATTGGTTCAAAATTACAAGGCTACGGAGTTGAATATTAGTAGTCGTAAACCCATGAAATTGGGTCGGCTGTTCAACGACGGTTATAAAATAAAATTTATTCCAAAATAATTTATCTATTTATTCAATTCATTACAAAAAACGATCAGTCAATCAAGGAGAATACAATGAACAAAATATTGATTTAGCTGGTTGCTTCTTAGAAAAATCACAATTGTTTTGCCGACATAGTTCTTCCGTAATCAAAAATAAATAAATAAAGTAAAATAATAATTAAACAAATGCATCAGCAGCATATGGTTATTTTTGCTAGAAATGTCGGAGAAGGATGATGACATACAGAGTACGGATGAATAATTTTCATTCCATTTCGTGTGGGATCGGAATTCGTATTACTTCACTTTCATTTTTGTTTGTTTTCTAGACGTATAATATTTTCCGTCTTCAATCATTCGAAATTTTTATTTATAAAATGTTCGAAACACAACTGAGATGCGATAGCAATAAATATTTAATAACATAAAATGGCGCACCTATTTCTGTTGGATATTTTTCTTCAAAAATATATATAAAAGTTATTGAAGTGGGAGAACATGTTAAGAAAAATTTGAATGAATTCACTTTAATTCATTTGAAAGTGAGTGATATGAGCTTTATGTTAATATGTGCCACAGGAGATCCCAGATTGTCCATGACTTCGAACTTAATAGTTCCAGTTGATATTTAAAAGGAAAATAATACTAAGTAAGAGTTTTGGATGTTTGTGAAATGATTCTGATTTATGCAATTCGTTAGAAATCTAGTTAAGATTCAATGTTAATCATTTTTCTGTCATATTTTACAAGGAATTTAAAATTCCAATTCAAAAGTTAAAATTTGGTTAAACACAAAGTGACATTTTGAGATTATATAATTACAACACCGTTAATGCATCAAAAAGCACTCTCTCTCTATGCATTTTGAATAATGATGCTTTTATTTCAATGTCTTGTCCAAATATGTCACTTCATTTCTTCTCTCCTTGAATTTGAGAGGAGGTGGGGGGGGGGGGAGGAACAATGACGGCATAAATAGACAAGGCTATCCCTTTCATTCTCGTCACTGCAAAATTTTCTTAACAACAGCTTTTAAATCTTAATTCAAAATAATTCATTTGGAACTCATAGAATAACACTGAATGTTCCGGACGAAAATGGAACAGCGCACAGACAAGTCAATATAAACCATCAAAAGGTTATCGCTCAAATGAGAAAAAAAATACTTCTTTCTCCACCGGTGTCATAACCTTTTAATCGTCCTTATTAACAACCTCATGTCTTTAGAAATGACGTTTTTAAGAAAGTATTTCAGGCTCATTATATTACTTTAAGAATCATTTCACTTTTGCGAGTGGAATTTTATTATGTTTTTATGTTTACCGTCAGCTTCTTCAAAGCTTTTATAAAAACAAAATATATTTTTTTAATTATTTTTTTTATAAGTTTAGTAAATAGCACTTGATAAAAAGTCGAATGATAATCTTGCCTATAAAATGAGGAGCATATTGCTTAACAAATTAGGATTATATATAAAACTAAGTTTTTCTTATTATTTTGTACTCCTTTTTTTCTAGCAATTATACCCTCTCAGAAAAAATGTTTTAAAGAGTACCAGTTACATTTTTTATGAATGTTAAATGAATCTTAGCACACATTTTTATTACATTTTTTTACCACTATTTCATAAAAATAGTCTGACATTTTCAAAGCTAAGTGGTTTAAGTGGAGATCATTTTAATATGAATTTCACAACCTATTTCATAACCTCCGATGAACGACAACTTATCCTAGTAACGGTTTGGAAGTCATGTCGTGAACCTTCGCATCTTTTTGCGATTTTAAATTCAACTCAGAAGACAAGAAAACATCTGTGTCATGTTTTAAGAACTTACATACAGGGAGAGCATTTTGAATAAACTTAACCCGCTACTGGAAAATCAACTATCCGATTTCAATGGGTTAATGTATTAAATATTTATTGCGATGATGTTTTAATGAAAATAGATCTATAATGGATGCATTATGAAGTGTTATAGTGAATGTAGATAGGTCATTTACCCATGGCCAATCAATCACCATTTCTTCAATACTACTGAGGAGTAACAACTGGGGATATCTTGAATACTACTGAGGTTATATCTTGAGTACTAGTGGGGATATATTGAGAACTATACTGGGGATATATTGAGAACTATACTGGGGATATATTGAGAACTATACTGGGGCTATCTTTAGAACTACTGGGGCTATCTTTAGAACTACTGAAAATTATAGATCTGAGTCCAGAGTCAGGGTGAGCTTATAGGGCGCTGATGGGAAGATCGATGACTCTTAGTCATTTCCGGCAATTTATAAATTCTTCTTTATTAAAATATAAAAGCTTATTAAATATAGTATAAGCGAAAGTTCATATGCTTACTAACTTATACGGTGTTCTCACTCTGGGGCAATGACCCCAAAGCGCACTTATATAAATAAGTTAGCAAAATGCATAGGAGGCTTCTTATAAATTAGTTACCAACATTTTATCAGATGTTGTTGTAATCATTGAGAAAAATCGAAGAAAAAATTTTCTCACATTAACGAATTTACCAGCGAATTAAAGACGCATCCGAAAAGACTAATAATGAAAAAATAGAATAATTTTTCATTATTAGTCTTTAATAGAATATAAATAAAATAGAATTTAGAAGTGGGATTTTCTATAAATTTATTTTTGAAAACTTAAGTGGCAAATAAATAAAAAAAAACTATATTATGCCTTTAATATTAAATTGAAATGTTTTGCATGGACTTCGTAGAGTTTAATACTTGATACATTATTAAGATTCAGATTTTAACATACATTTTAAAATGCAAAAAACCTAAATTCCATGAGTAATTGATAAGTTTGTGCATGCAATCACATATCAATAAATTATCACTGTTTCAAAACCATTATTGTGAGAGAAAAAAATGATGGTATTATTTTTAAAGAATAAGTGAGAGTTAGATAAGATGTTTACGTATTTAGAAAATAAATTATCTTTTTGAAACGTCTTCATTATCATTTCTATACAACAAAGAATGTAGTAGATAAAGGTATATTCATTAAAAACATTTTTTATTGAAACTGAGTTTTATTTCAAGGTGTGCTTTTTTCCTTCACATTTGTTTTCTTTGCTGTCCTAAGAACATCTTTTTTTTCCTAGAAGAACAATAGTAAGACATAACATTTTTCTTTTATAAAACCGCCTAAATTGCTTATGGGTTTTCCGTCTGTTGCAATTTTCCTTCGTTTTTCCTCAATCGTTTGTTTTTGTTAATATTGAATTACTAATAATGCTTGAAAGCTATAGTTTTTTGTTTACAATAAGTATTAAGATAAATTTTGAAAAAAAAATATTTTGATTTCACTGCTAAATTATTTTATAAATCAACATTCCAAACTTAAATTTTGTATGGGAATGCGAAATAAAATAATCCTTTACGCATTACTGGATTTTGCAACGATGCTGAAAACCCTATTTTGTTTATTACCTTCTCGTTACTTGGGACTCAAATTTAGTTATAAATACCCTTTTATTTCATACGTAAAATCGTTTAAATTTGGAGCCAAATAGCCACTTCCAGTTTTTGTACCATGATAATACAGTTTTTTCGATAAAGTTATCTCATTTTTTTTATTGAAACTAAAGCAATAGTGACTCGACATTTTTGTTATTCTAAGAATAGTTTTATTTCTTTTTTTCAAAATATACGGATAGAAAAAATGTTTTGTTTGTCGTAGTAGTGAAAGGGAATTATGTTCTATAAATCTATAAAAATATAAATGTATGAAATATAAGACTTTCAAAGTATGAAACTAAAAAGCAATTAAAGTTGTCAAAAAGTTGTTCTTCTGCGTTGAAAAAATGACAGAATTTCGTACAGTAAGCAAAAATTTATGTCTATGTATTTGACAAAAAGTATTTTTTTTGTTTCATTCTATTAAAATATGTTGCTTAGGTAGATATGATAAAAATACACTGCAAGAAGATAAATTTATTCTTGCGATGTAGGAATTCAAATCATTGCACATTTCATTCTTCAAACATACCTTTAGTATGTCGTAACACAAACAATATATTACTGCTTCAAACACGTGATACTGATGCAGATATCTCATTGGACTGTTCCACCTTTAATGAATTCTGTTATGTGTCTTCCATAGACTCGGTTCTGCTAACAGTTAATGTTAAATTAATAGGTGCAGAAATCTCGTGAGTCAATGCACGGGGGGGGGGGGGCTATTCTCTTTGTTGCACTTTGTCTTAAAATGAGGGAGAGGGTTCGGACTAACCGTGCAAGAAGTCGGTGAAATTCAATATGACTCATTCTAGGTGATGAATCAGTGGAAAAAATATATACCTGCTTAGTGTTAAATAAATTATTGTTATTTGTTTAAAATGACCTATAATAGCTATGACTCACCGTGCTGTTTTATTTCTAGAATAAAAATAAGACAAGGTGTGAATCATACTATTTGAAGAGTTTAGGATAAGACACTTAACGGTGCTTAGGGGAAAATTATTCTCTTAATTAATTGTATTCTGTTGTTCAGCTAAAGTTGTGAATAATATATACAGAACTGAAAAATAAGTTTTATGAAACTCTTGTCAATTACCCAGCAAAGGGATGAAATTTAATGAAAATTTTCCTTCAACTGAGGATTTGAGAAATTTTCACTTTAATATCGCAGAGGGATCTCTTTAAAAAGCTTCGAAAATGTTCAGAATTCTGCTTTTAAGAATGCCTTATACGTGATTATAAAGAGGGAGTTATACAGTCTTTTTTAACCTTCTGATGTTCTAATTAAAAGCATAATTTTTGTATTTTTTAATTATAAAAAACAGTCTAATAGTTCCTAAAAAATCTGTAAGTTGATATTTGTACTAAAATATAAAATCCAAAATTAGTAATTTTATAATTAATCTTCAAAAATTCATGAATAATTAATCTTGTAAATTAAAGAAACTTGAATTATGAATAATTGTTACTCTTCGATCTACAGACTTGAAACTTTATTGTTAGGAAGTCGTGTTGAGACCTTTAAAGCAGAAAAAAGGTATTTCATAACCATAAATTAATATGCAAAATATAATATTTTTTATTATTTTGAAGTAAAAGAATACAAAATAATGAAAAAATTATTACAAATATATTTAATGCAAATTCTGCATCAAAGGGTAATTTTTTAATTTAAAAAATATGCTTTGATAAGTTTTCGTTTATTTGGGCAATGCTTAAATTTATGTGTTACGATTTTGTCAATACTTGAATAGAACTTCTTTTACCCTTCTTAAGTTTGTTAATACAAAATCAGAGATCCAGTTTGCACAATCTTACTCGTTTCATGATTTACGTTTTAAATGGCAGAGGAAAAATATTTGTAAAAACAATATTCAATTACCATTTAAAGAAGGGAAAAAGTTGGTGTTTTTTTTTTTCTTTCTTTTTACTCATAAGATGTACCACACTGACTCATTTTAATATTTTTAACATATATTTTTAAAATGAGCGTTAAAGATCTTGTAAAAAATACGCACATAAGCGAACTCATAATATTTAAGAAAGGAAAAAACAAAAGCTTTATCAAAAAAAAAAAAAAAAATCTATTTTCTTTGCTTAGATATCAACTTGTTATACACAATGTAGAAACTTCTTTTACTCCATTTTTGACAAGGATTATAAAAATATATATTACAGAATTTCATTAAAGAACACTCAGCATATTATTGGTATAATTCTAAAAAATAATTTTCTATTGAATTTATGCATCAATATATTCCATATTCAAAATTATAAATATATTAAAGGTATACTAATAGCCTAAATTTATTTGTGTATTCACAATGAATTCATAAGTAATGGATTCCAAAGCGATAAAAATTCATTACTCTATTTTAAGATTCTTTCAATAGTTTCACAATTCAAATTCAGAATAATTTGTTCAAAAACTTTCATTCAGGAATAAAAATCTTTTGCAATTACTATTACTTAATTCAAACTAAATTTACATAGACCGAAATGTGTACGGAAACAGTTTATCCAATAATTTACATTCTAGGAGTGGATGCTTATAGTTCACAATTAATGACACACTTCATAATTAATCAAACTTGAAAAATGATGTTAGTTGATTTTGTTGTCACGTATTTCGTTAATTAACTTCACATATCGACATTGATTGATAAACATGAATACAAAATTAGATATTGATCATGAATCGAATATTAAATTTCCGTTCTTACGTAGTAAGTAAATTTTTATCATATATTTCCTAATGGTATTGATTTTGTGTGATGTAGAATTTTCTGTAAAAAGCGTCAGTCAAAATTTTAATCTTCAAAATAAAAATTTAATATTCAGAACATATTTATGTTGCAAATTTTACGAAATTGTTAAAGCATTGAAATTTATTTCCAGATTTTTATCGAGTATTTTTCAAATATAACTTTACTTTTGAAACTATTAAATGATTTAATATTTTTAAAATCAAAATTTTTAAAGGGCAAAAAAAAAAAGCAAAAATAACTTTTTTTTTGTCTTCTGACAGTTTTTAACTTCTAATTTGTTTACTTTGTTAGTTGAATTAAACTGTTATTAACCCTTTGACGCAGAATTTTTATTTAACCTATTTTTCATACTTTTTTAATTATTTTGTTTTAAGTTAGGAGGAAATGAGTGAAAAACATGATATTTAACATTTGAATGATTTCTGTTTATGAAATAGAGAAATGTCTTTTTTGCATTAAAGATAAAATCTCCCAATTAAAGACTCATTTCCAAACAGTTATTTTTTTAATTTTTATTTTTTTTTATAAAATTGCAGTTATTTAGATCTACGAGAAACTGTTATTCCTCAATGAAATTTCTTTAAATTTCTAAATCAATTATTAATAAATTTTCGAACGTGGATGGGGAAAAAAATTCTAACTACTTATATTATATTTTATATTTTAGTCCGAATATAATTTTGATAACCAAACTGATTTTTTTTCATAGTTTGAAAAAAAAATCAGTGGGTAGCATTTGATTCCAGATTTCTGAAAAATTTAATTAAATTCCCCTAATATATATATATAAATTCTTAAGAGAATTTATGAGTTAATTAATAAATTTAATTTATGAGAAATGTAAGCTTTAATGAAATCAATTAAAAGTGAACGATTTTAATAAAATGTATGCCTTTTTTTTGTCTGCTCATGTTTCCATATTGTTTAAGCATAGGAAAAAATAATACTTAAAGATTGTAACAAAAAAAAAAAAAAAAAAAAAAAAGGCTAAAACCAAAAGGAAATTTTTTAAAACAAATATTATAATTACTAATGTATTTATTTTTGTTATCCAGTAATAATATGCTGCACAGTAAAAAGAACAATTCATTATTTCCAAATTTCTTGTATCATTACTTAAACAAAATGATATCATTACCACTAAACTGAATTATATTTGGGGCGAATTTTCTGAAAATATAGGGTTGCCAAAGCCTTTATTTTAAGACAATTTTGTTTTTATTACTGTTTGTGAGCACTATATATATAAGGCGTTTGAAACCACAACAATAGCATTCGAGATAGATTTCATAAATACTGTCGATTTTAATGGCTTTTAAAAATAATCTTATTGCAATTATCTCCGTGAGAATATGACAACAGATCAAATTTCAACAAATGCTTGTGAATTCTATTTACAAACCAAAAAACAAAATTGAAAAGACATTGAAATTTTCCCCATATTTGTTCTTTATTTTCTCACTCCCCCCCCCACCACCACCATGGGAAAAACCGTGTGTTTTGGAATTAAGAACTGCCAATCTCACCGCAACTAAAGTTATTTACCTGTGGGTAAGTCACCCAAAATCGCCCTCTAATCTGATCTTAAAACCTCGCGAATCCATTTAAGACGTCAGGTTGTATAAACACGAGAGCTCTTAAAACCGACCATCCGGAATCCGTATCTCTTAAGAAGTTATTTCTAACCTTAGGATTATTCTTGTTGTAACTTCAAAGAAAGAAAAAATAAAAATGGCGAAAAAAAACTAACTTAGGGGGGAGGGGGAAATGACATTGACAAAAACCACGCGCCATTCTTATATACAGGAAGTTAAATTCCAAAAGAATGGAAACTTCATTCCTGCTGAATTGTAATCATTCAATGTCTGAATCTCACGTGCGCTTGACATTTATAAACAAATCGTGAGTTTGCCAAAAGGGTTTGGGAAGATGGTTCAGGTGGTACCCCACCCATGAGAGAGCATCAAAATAATTGGTATGCAACGCTGGCATTATTTGGGCTAACTATAAAATGAGAGTAATCCGTATGCAGATAAATTGACTTTTAAATATTGCGTATTTGTTTGACCTTTTCTGTTTTCACTTGTTGTTTAGTGACTGAAATGAACTTTCATAAGCACAGCCATTTAAAATGTGATGATTGATTGCAAGCTACCAGTGGTACTTTTTCAGTTAAAGTTTATTTTGACTGTTATTTATAATTATATTTTCATACCAGCCGTAAATTATACAAGTGTTTTTCACAAACTGTCTATTTCATTTAACTTAAAAACTTATACATTGATTGCATCGTCACCTTAATTATAATTATTTGGAGATTTTTTTTTAAATTTTATTGTTTGTTTAGATGAAGGATAGAAAAAAAATTTTTTTTTTAATTTTGAACTTCCTATGCATTAAATTTCTCTTCCAATTTTTTTTTTTTAATGAACGAGTTAAATTTTCTATAGGTAAGATTTATCATATATAATCTGAAAAACATAAAAAATGACAAGCTAAAAATAAAGAAGTAAAAAGAAAAACTTCCACCTATATATATATATATATATATATATATAAGCTTAAAATGAAGATAAAACAAAGGTAAATTACAGACAAATGAAAAAAGGAGGGGGGGGAGGGAAATAATAATGACAAACAACTGGGGAAAGAAAAAGAATTATTAAATTTAAAAAAAGAAAAAAAAAGGGATAAAGTTTTTTTTAAAAAACCGGAAAATAAAAGATATAATCTTTTCATCAGCCCACACGATTATATCCGAAAAAGAGTGCTTTCTAATATTGTATCAATATAGCCAAAGCAAAATATATCAATACAATAGTGTGAGGAGCACTCAAAAAATTACGACAAAAAAATTAGAGTGTTCGCCTTCCAGTGAGGTGAACCGGGGTTCGAACCCGACGATGGCTGGTTGATACGAATTCCGCATCCGGCTTGCACCGACCACAGTGCTGACGTGAAATATCCTCAGCGGTAGACGGATCATGGGTTAGAGCCCCCTTGCCGTCAGGCTAATCGTGAGATGTTCTCGTGGTCCTCCTCTCTATGTAACGCTAATGTGGGTTAGCTCCATCAAAAAGTCCTCCACGAAGGCAATTTTCTCCCAATACTCGATCCAGGAGTTCCCTTGTCTTCTGAATTGGGTTCAAAGTGACAAGGCTACGGAGTTGAACATTAGTAGTCGTAAACCCATAAAATTGGGTCGGTTGTTCAACGACGATTATAGAAAAAAATAATAATAAATAAAAAAAGTCAGGTACTTCAAACGAATTTAACTGTGACTTCCCTTAATATCCAAACAGACTGATACTCCACCTCTAATCATCCAATGTACTTTTTTCAGCGCACACGCACTACTATTTATAGCAAAAAAATTTTAAAAAATTCATCATAAGAAATTTAAAATAAAAATATTATTTTTAAAATCATTGTTTTTCAAGTGGTTTGAAAATAAGAAAATTACATTTTTGTTGCCACACCTAAAACTAAAAACGTGGAACGAATTACTCCTATTTAAGTAACAAAATTATAACACCAAGAAATATCATTAATAGAGAGATATACAGGGTGTTTATAAAGTCCCGGTCCAATTTTGATGTTTAATAACTCATGAAATAATAAAGATAAATTAAAATTAATAACATAAATGGTTAGATAGACTCAAAAAGTTTCATGACTCTTGTCTTCCACGTGTGCCCCCTTCGTCGCACGGAGAATATCAAGTCGATAGTCATTTCACGCCAGGTAGCGGCAAGCATGTCGGCATCCACAGAGGCTATTTCGGTTGTAATTCTGGCTTTTAGGTCATCAATGTTCGACACGATCCTCCTGTAAACATTGTCCTTTTTAAATCCCCAAAGAAAAAAGTCCAGCGGTGTTATATCAGGTGATCTGGGTGGCCAAGGAATTGGACCTCCTCGCTCAATCCATCTTCCTGGAAAATGGTCATTCAAAGAACTACGAACGATAATACCCCAATGAGGTGATGCACCATCTTGTTGCAAAAGGACATGTGACTGAAGCTCTTCTAGTTGTGGAAATGCGAAGTTTTCCAACATGTGTAAGTATACGACTGATGAGACCGTCTTTTCTGTAAAAAAGAAAGGCACAATGACTCGGTCGTGCGTTAGTCCACACCACACATTAACCTTTGGGGAATCCCTTTGTGCCTCACGGTATTCATGGGGGTTTTCAGATCTCCATATGTGCACATTATGGCGATTAACAATGCCAGAAACATGAAAGGATGCTTCGTCGGAGAACATTATGCGCTTCAGAAAATCAGCATCATCTTCTATCCTTCCCACCCTATATCTTGCAAACGCCATCCTTCTAGGCTCCTAGGAGATTCATTGACAAGGATCATGAAACTTTTTGAGTCTATCTAACCATTTATGTTATTAATTTTAATCTATTTTTATTATTTTAGGAGTTATTATACGTCAAAATGGGTCCGGGACTTTATAATGCATTTCTTAATACTAGCCAATCTAAATTTTAGTCAATTTCTGCGAGTTTTAAAGTTTCTTTTTTTTTAAAAAAAATTTCGTACTACTTTAATTTGTATTTAGCTCTTAATGAAGTATTATTCACTTACTTTAGCCAAAGAACTTTTTTAGCTCAGTTTTTAAATACTATACGAGTATCTAAGTTTTGAGATACTCGTATGTGAATATGATGAAACAAGACTAAACTTGATCCGTAGCTTAAGTAACAGCAACCGTCAAGTTCGTCTTACTTAATTAAAAACCAGTAAAACTGTCTTATATTCTAGTTTTAGAGAAGAAGTACAAGCTTTCAATTTTAAGTATGATCACTTTAAAAACTTCTAATCTCAAAAAACACAATCAAGTGTTAACCCCATGATTTAGCCAAAACGCCAACTTGTGGTTGTCTTCAGCACATCGTAAACGGTTAAAAAGATAAAATAAATATTTTTGAAATGGAATTCTGAAAGAAATCTGCGTTATTTGTCATATAGGATATTTTGAAGTCATCATAAAGCGGCAAATTACATTTGTTGTTGCTATACCTGTTTCATTGTTAAGGTAAAATGATACATTTAAACTTTCAATAAAATGTTCATACTAAGTTGCCAAACGTATAAATGACATTTTTATATCCCACTTAACAATAATGTCATTTCACTTGACGTCTATTGGGCATATCTTTGTGTTACAGCGACGATGTGTTTTTCAATTAAATTTTTACGTTGCTATTACGAAAGGATATTACCACAGATATTTCACCCTTTTATGGTTCAGGTACCCATACCATGCTTAACACTGAACTGACTTTCTGAAAGTTCAGTTTTAATAACATCAACTGGATGTAGCGTATCTACCACTACATAATTACAACTACAATTCAATAGTATATAAGACATGTTAACTCGAAATTAAGAAAAATTAAATAAACAATAAATAAATAAAAGTTTCGATATGAATGTTAAGATTTAAATCTGGCAACATGTCATCTCTCTCTCTCTCTTGCTACTTTTGATTGACATCTGTAAGGGAAGGTTTTCTATCTTCCTACTATGTGCGATTTTGGATAAATAAAAACGAAGTAAATTGGAGACATCACAACATTTAATATATACAGTTACTTACAAGTTAATATAAATATATACATCCATTAATACTTTTTACATCCCAATCTATGGAACGTCATGATAGTAATTATTTATTGAGTTGTCTTAGCAACGCGTTGTTTTTATTTTTTATAAAACTAAATTTAAGTGCTTGTTATGTTATTGCTCTTGCGCAACACACATCTACTCGAGCACGGGCTTTATAAAATAAAGATATGAGGGGAAAATTAATTTTCTATGACAATAGATAAATAGTTCATATTTAAAAGAAAAAAGCTGAAAAAGAAATCACGAAAACGCATTTAAATTTGCAATAACTTTTGAACAAATAAGAATTTCGAAAACAACAAATAGTTACAATTCTAATACAAAATAGCTCCATCAGCGCGACAAATTTCAACTCTGGTATTTCAGAGGACGTTGTTTTTTTAAATTTCAAATTTGTTGGGTGGTTCCAGTGGGTTTTTTTATTTCAAGTTTATCAGTCAATAATTCTTAAACTAATAATTCAACTGTTACTTTTTTTTATCCATTGAACTCTTCGTGCATTTTTTCTATACACCTTCCTAATTTCCTTATACATTTTGAGCTACAGAGGAAAATGTAGCGAAAGAAAGAGTGAGAAAAAAATCGCAGAAAAGCATTTAAATTGCAGTAACTTTCGAACAAATTATAACTAAAATGCTCTGTTTAAAGTGTGCCCATTTCCCGTATGATATTTTCGCCCAACAAGTTGACATCGAATTCCATCGCACAGTGGGCCAGAAGACCATGATCTTTGGCCAAAATAAAATTTTCAACTAAAATATGTGTAGGCAGTTTTAATATAGCCCAAATTATGTATTTATAATCATTCCAAACATTACAATTTACTTTTTGGACCGACAAGAGTACAATGTAGTGAAAAATATGTTAAAAATTTTTTTTTAAATTTAACTTTTAAATTTATATTTCAGAAATATATATAGGAATTTCACCTTTCTGTTACATTTTTATCAAAGTAATGAGTCTGAAATTATAGTGCAATTTTTCAATGTGTTGGATTAGTTAATACTCTTGACAAACTTATAATTTATCTCTTATCATTTGACATTTTACATGACTTTCGAAACTTATCTCCAAAAAGCTCCACGAGGTAATTAGCTAAATTTTTTTTTTGTTGTTGTCTTCTTTGATGTTTCTTCTTTCGAAAAAACCTGCCCCATTTTGCCCATATTGCAAAGGTGGACTAAATATACCGAAAAACAAAAATTATTTTTTCTTCGTGTTTTCGCGTTATTTTGTAATATTATTTCAGAAATATAATTTGCTTCTCATTTTTAATATAAAACGACGAAAATTATTGTATTTTCATTGCTATATTTAATTATTTAAACGTACTAATATATATATATATATATATATATATATATATATATATATATATAATTTTTTTAAATTTTTTATTTGCTCGACATATTTCAGCCGCCATTTTGTTTTTTGTTGGTATTTTTAGTGTATTTCAAAATTTCAACTATGAATTCAATTTACCTGCACTTAAAAACCCTAAATAAAAAAAAAACCAAGTTTAAAAACAAATTTTATCAAAATACTAATTTTGGCCACGAAACCTTGGATGCTGGCCCACTGTGCATCGTATTCCCTGTACTCTCTTCTACACACCTAAGCAATTTCTAAACTCTATGGTTTTTGTGCAACAAAACAAAATGAAACGTTAAGTTGAACACCCAAAATAACGTCGGCTGCTTTCCTTACGATTTTTTAATATAGAAAATTAAAAAATTCTTGTAAAAAAATCTTTCTTTCAGTACACAAAGTTTTACTTGTTTAAGCTATTATTTTAATACTCATTGTTTAATAATTATATGTGTCGAACAAATAATCCAAAGAAACTGAAGCAGTTAGATATTACCTGATTAAAAGTTTAACGGTGGCTGGCCTAGCCATGGGTTAATGAGGTCCCTGGGTCAATCCAGACCCTTAATCCTCGTTCATAATAAGTAAGGGTAACATGACACAAAATTAGTTTTTCAAATCAGTGGTGCAAAGATTAATAAAAGATTGTGTATTTACATAGTAATTTATGTTGAATAACATAAAATATAAATTAGGTATAACTGGTTTAAAAAAAAAGTTATAAAGCACAAAAAATAAATAGAAAATCTATTTATTTAAATTCTAGAAATAAATGTTCATTAATTTAATCATAATATAATATATATTAAAAATATATATACATATATATGTATAGTGATTGAAAGTTTATTCTAAATAACCCCTAAAGTAAAAATTTAAAAAATTTTAATAAAATTAGTGAATTAAATATTAAAAACAATTGCCCGCAAGAGGGCTGAAAGTATTGTCTCTGAAGTGGCGCTACAGTAAATAACAGTCGACTCGTCTCAAGTGCTTCAAAAATTGGCGCCCATTTTCGCGATTTGCCAGCAGGGTTGCCAGACGTAGTATTTTTAATACTACGGTAGTATTTTTTCACCAAAAAAAGGGGTATGGTATTTTTCGTAGTATTTTTTTAAAATGTGGTATTTTTAGTTTTTATTTTATTTATTTTATTTTCATTTCCTAAAACAAAGAAAAGTGCCACTCTAGTTTTGAAGTAAAAAACAATTTTTGAAATAATCCAACAGTTTATTTTCTATTAGTCACTGTATCTAGTTATGATTGTGAAAAATAAAAGTTCGTTCATACTAGTAGACTATAATATAAATTGTTTCTTATGCACTTTGATTAAGTAGATTTTACGTTTTTTTTCTATGTAGGATGTGAAACAAAATATGAGATTTTATATTTTCATTTAGTTTCAATTTTATACAACTTTGAAATAAATCATTTATGATATACAAGAGTCATTATTATGATACACACAACTCTTTGTTTATTCTTCAAAAGACAAAGTTGATAAAAGACAAAGTTGCTGATAAAAATATTAGTTACTACACGTATATCTGAAGTATAATTGCACAAAAGGATAATTGTTTTAAGATAATTGTTAAAGGATAATTGTTTTTCAATTATAATATTATTTTATCCTCAACTAAAATAAATTTAAATATAATTCTAAAAAACTTTAGCCAGACGATATAAATAATGTTAATAATAATAATAACAATCGTCTGTCTCAGTTTTCGTCTGCATAAGCTTTCAAAAAAGTCCGTAGTATTTTGTAGTATTTTTTCGGATGAAGTCGTAGTATTTTTTATTTTCGGAGTCTGGCAACCCTGTTTGCCAGACATGATTGAGAGGAAACGAAAGTGATTTGAGCTATAAAACGTAAAGTTGCAAACGGAAAAGCGAAAAGTAGAGATAAGAAACAAAACGATTCTTTTCGTCTAGCAAGTCTTGAAAATGGGAGCCTATATTTGAAGTGCTTGAAACATGTCGACTGTTATTTACTTTTTATGTATTTTTGAAGCGAATGGAGCATTTAATCAGGTAATTATTATATTTACCATTTTTAGTTTCTCCCCTTTTGAGTAAATTCTTCAATTTTTTCATGAAAATAGGTTTTTCCCCCCAACTCTGAGCCTCATGCAAACTTACGAGTACATTCTCTAACATTATTTACATATACTATCGAGTAAAGAAAATTACAAAAAATTAAAAATAATGTGTCATTAAGTTAACCGCGTTTTACAAAAATACCCACTTTTTAATGAATTTTGAATTTATTTAAACATTTATTTAAAATAACGTAAAAGTTCATGTTTACTCAAAAAACTTTTTACCTCTAAAAATATTAACGTGAATTGAAGTTGAAAAAGCGAGATCTTGTCTTATACTATGTGAGGGGGGTGACTGTCTTTCACCCCCCCCCTCACAATTTTAATTTCTGAAATCTGTCCTGTTAAAACATTCCCACGACTCTGTGGACACCTTAGTAATATCCTCAGTGGTAGACGAATCGTGGGTGAGAGTCCCCTTGCGGTCAGGCTAACCGTGTGTGGTTCTCGTGATCTTCCTCTCCATGTAACGCAAATGCCGGTTAGTTCCATCAAAAAATCCTCCACGAAGGCAAATTTTTCCCAATACCTGATCCAGAAGTTCTCCTGTCTTCTGGATTGAGTTCAACATGACAAGGCTACGGAGTTGAACATGAGTAGTCGTAAACCCGAAAAATTGGGTCGACTGTTCAACGACGGTTATAAAATAAAATATTTATTAAAATCTTTGAAATAAAAATAAAATAAAATATTTATTAAATACTTTGAATCTCGTTCCGCCACCATACATTGTAGTAAGAGTACAAATCCCTCCGAATGACGATGAGTAGACTTTTTACTACTATAAATAAGGTTTAAGAAACATGAATGAATAGAGCACAATTTTGTGTCATTATTTTTGCTCCATTCATGTTGTTTAACTTTACTTAACAACAAATTTGTGTTTTCCTGGTAACTGATTATAGGTTTTTAAGGAAATTAAGTTCGAAATTCTATTGTCAGCCGGTTCTGAATTTACGACTTTCAATGTTCTACTCTGTAACCACCTTGTAATTGGCCACCTGTGAAACAAGGGAACTTCTGGATCAACGCACATTTGCATTGCATGGAGAGAGTAAACCCGAAAAACTCCCTCGGTGAGCCCGACGGCTAGGGGATTCTTACCCATGATCTATCTACTACTGAGGATATTTTACGGCGTCACTGTGGTCGATGCTAACTGGGAGCGGAATTCGTATCAACCAGCCACCTCTGGGTTTCGAACCTGGGTGACATGATTGGGAGGCGAAAGCTCCATCTTCTAAGCTACCGCGGCTCACAATGATTTTTTTTTTTTTTTTTTTTTTTGTATTTTGCAGCTTTTTAGAGAAATTTATATCCATAGCCGTAATATGTTTTGAAAGTATCCAATTTGACTGCTAAGCTTAGAAAAAATATGAGTAGCTTCCTTTTATTAGTCAGGGATATTTAATAAAAGTATCTTTGCATTCATGCGTAGTAGTTGAGAATTCGGTTACTGAAAACGAATGGTAATTGATATGAAGTGTGCGTTTATTTTTAATTACATCAATGTATTGAATTTTTATTATCAATATTATTTTTTCACATTCATTACTCAGTTATAACTCAGTTTTCAGAAATTGAGTTCGTATTTTGTGGGTCAGTGAAAGAAACTTGACCACTTCTGTTTTCCGAAGTGTGGGCGAGATAACAAATAGCATAAAATGAAATAAATCTCCCTCCTGGTTTTGATAAAAAGCAGACTTATGACATAATGAAAGAAATAAACAAAAATGATGCTCTCATTTTTTTTTAATATTTTTCTTTTTGTTGTACTGATTTGCTGATATCTCGCACGTCATACATGGTTACGCATATTAATGTTATACTTTGACTATTACTATTCGTGAACATTATTTTCTTCAAAATAAGTTAATATATATATTTTTTATTTACATTTTAGTTATCCTAAAATCATTTTTCTTGTTTATCCGAGTTTTATTTATTGGTTACTTTTCATAATTTAACTTGATTTTTAAACACATAATTTTTCCTATTATGAATTCAGTTACCATGTTTTTATTGACTCGCTTTCGTGTGAGTGAGATTGGTACGCATTCCCACTAGTTAGTGTCCTAGAACTTTAACTGACACTTGGTGTAGTGTGACAAAACACATTTCTATCGTTTACTGACTGCTAGCTATCAGAACTTTGTGGTTAACCAGAGGTCTGTTTAGAAGAAATTTGGGTCAGTTAACGGACCCTTCACAAAATATCTTTTCATAAAAACGGACCCTTCACAAAATATTTTAACTTAAAAACGGACCATTCGCAAAATAATTTATCTTTTAATCGGACCCTTCACAAATATGTTTATCTTCATTATTGTTTTGTTAATTGAATAAACCCTTTCCAGGGCAGAAAACAAGAAAGATGGATGTAAACGAATTAAATTTTGTCTACGACAGACGATTCTTCCATTATTCGTCTGAAATGAATATTCTGCGTTCAGTGGTATAGACTAAATACCAAATATTTGTATGTTGCATCTCTAATTTAGAAGCAGCAATTGCTGTTTATTTTTAAAAATTTAATTTTTTTTAATTATTAATTTTACAGTGCCGATCATAATGTTGTATCTATTTACAATTTTAAAAACTCATTGAAAAAGTTTTTTACAATAACTGGACCCTATTTGCACATACTCACAAAAACAGGACCCTGGTTGAAAGAATGTGAGTAATTGTTTCACAATTTCACATAAAACGGACCTTTCACAAAATGTCTGGACAGACCCCTGCTAACTGAATTTATAGCCATTTAAAACTCTGAGAATTCTCTGACTAGCTAAAGGACTAAAATATGAACTGGAGCTTTGCGCCGATTAACTCAACACGTTTAAATTGTTTCCAGAATGCTGCAAGAAAAGAACATTTTTTGTTTTTTTTACTGACCACCTATGAAGATTTTGTTTCGATTTCAATATCAAATTTGTAACACACAGTTAGCTATTTGCCAGATATTTTCTGCTATCTCACGTGGCACACAAATACTTTTATTTACTTATTTCTTTATGTAACATAACAAAATGGTCAGTTTTTCATTGTTATCGGTGCGTTTTTACTGGCCAGAAAGTCACATTCTCCCCCACACCAATTTCCGTATTTTTTTGAATTGTCATCATCATAAAATTAATAAAGTCATAATGGTATTGTTTACTATGAAATATTTTTCTATCGCTAATTTAACGGTATTTACCTGTAATATTTATTGTTCTTATTCTAAGATTTCTTTATTATGTTCTCTTATTTGATTTTGATTATTTTTTAGATTAGGAGTTCAATACTAAAAAGATTCTTTTTTTTTTATTTTTTTTTTTTTACGTTACTCTATATTACCGTATTGCGCTACATTTTAAGATAAATTTATTTAAATCGGTATCTAACTGTTTTGCAATTATTATTTTTGGTGCAAATAAATTAATAAACCGCAATAAATGACAGATAAAGTGATTCGTTTCATTTTTATAAACTTAACGATCAGCCTCATGTACACATTGTATTTAATTTATCAGCCTGTTGGGTAGAAAATATTAAATTAAGGTTGTGAACTTACTCCATTTCGTTTATCACTATTCCTTCAATTTTAAATGATATTTGGAAAAATGATGACTAAATAAAATTATATCTATATTTAGTCAAAGAGAAATGTTTGAACGTGGAGAATGAGAGCACAAGCAAACAGATTTCTTTTTAGTACATGAATTTTAGGTGAATAATATCAACTAACAAAATTAAATACTGTTTTTTGGCAAGAAACAGCATTATAAATTATTGCATTGGGGCTGGAAAACGGGAGTGAGCAGAGGCTTAGCCCCCTAGTGGCTTGATATTCTTAAACGATTCAGATCAGGTTGAAACCTTTACGGTCACCTGATAGATACGGAACGCAATTTGTTAATTTTTTTTACGAGGAGCTTAAGAATTTTTTTTCTTCTTTTTTTTCTATATTCATATAAGATGTGCTCGTTATTCGTCATTATCTTGCACAACATTCTTTCAGCTTCTCAGTCTTTTTTTCTGAACATGTTTTAAATCCCAGTCATTATCACATCTGTTTTAGAAAAAGAAAATCACTTTGTTTTGTCTTGTGCGTTTTTGACACGTTAAATATCTGTTTTGAGGTGCAATATGTTTGTAATTCTACGAGTATTTCCCCCTTCGACACGGTATTATTCTAACTTGATGATCTGCCCTTGATGCGTAATAAATTAGTGTTCATGGTCGCAATGTGTCATTTATGTTTTTTTTTTTTTTTAATGCAAAACAATTTTTTCAAATAAGAACGCTTCAAATATTTATTGCTAACAACGATCGCGTATTTCTACGTTTTGTAAGTTGTTTAGAAAGGGAAGTTATTATAACTAAATATCTGAATAGTTGGTTTTCTGATTTCAAAAAATTTTTTAAGCTAATGTGAAAGGAAAAAAATAAAGATGACATATGCAAGATCACATAACATTTCCCTTGCTAAAAATTAAATACATTTTTGTTAATAAATAAATTTTAAAAAAAATTCCCTCCTATTAATACCTTTAGTTTCTAAAATCCACTCAACCGATTCAGAATTATCTTGTTTAAAGTTTAAAGCTTGTTTTTATCAGATCTTGTAAGGGAGATGTCACTGGAAGCACAAGTGACGATGACGTCATTTTTTATGTAAAATATGAAAAAATTTAATGAATGAAAATATAAAGCTTAAATTTTTTAAGGATCCTGGGTCTTATCTTTCGTCCGAGTGATCGCAGCATAGTGAAACACCTGTTGATTTTAAATGACCTATCTGGGCCGTCCAATTGTTTTCTCCAAGTGGTCAGATTCCACAGGTTCCGTCGAACCAGCAGTACCACATAAGGCAGTTTAAAAAAATAATTAAATAAAAAAATGTGGATCCTCTCTTTGTTTGTGAATAAGATAATACTTCACAACTTTCCATTTTTCTTATGTTTATGTGAACAAACACCCGGTAGTTATCTTGACTAAGCATTACCTAAACAGCCTTGGGTGAGACACGACATTCTAAACCACACAACTACCTTTACAATTGGATTGACTGGGGAAGACAATTGGATTTGAAAAATGGACAAAAAACGAGAACATCTGTCGCCAAATGAATCTGTTAACGTAATCACCAGTAGATGACTCATGTATCTTTTATCTTTTTTCACGGTCCGCAGCTTCAATTTTAACAGCGGAGGGGAATTATTTTTTTTCCTTCCTTTTTCTGCACAGGTAACTAGTCTCCCATGCTAGAGGGCGAAGGTCGGAAAATCATTCTTGTCAAAATACTAGGGAAATGTTAATCTAAATGTATTTATTTAATCATCGAAAAAAAAAAATCTGATACTTCTTTGAGGAGAGGATTGAGAATATTTGTTTTAAAATTGTAAATTATAATATTTTTTTTCATCAACTAATTCACCTGCTTAGTTAAGGGATAGAGAATATCTGGCAAACATTTTAATGAGTTTTATTTCATTTTATAACCGGCGTTGAACAGCCGATCCAATTCTGTGTTTACGACTGAGTTAATGTTCAATTCCGTAGCCTTGTTGTATCATACCCAGTCTAGAAGACGAGGGAGCTCCTAGATCAAGCATTGGGACAAATTAGACTTTGTGGAGGACATTTGCTGGAGAAAAAAAACCACGTAAACCTCACACGGTTAGACCGACGATAAGGAGATTATAACCCGTAATCCTGAGGATATTTATCGTCAGCACTATTATCGATGTGAGCCGGACACAGAAGTCTAACCCACCACTGAGATTCGAACCTAGATCTCCTCATTGGGAAGCGAACCCTCTCTTCTAAACGGCTCCTTTTCTAATGAATTTGAGATAATCAACTTATTGAATAAAAATATTAGGTAAGGCCTACAATCAAGCTTTTCCAAATTGAAACTTGGCTGCGTACGCGCAACTTGTGGTCCAAGATTTTTTAGAGAAGCAACTCATTCATTTTTTTTTTTTTATTATTATTATTTCAGGTTAAACCAGTTTAATCTCTCATTTCTATATTTCAGACATAATATATTGCTGAAATTAGATAAATTGTAACTTGTTCCTATTTTACACTATTGCGCCAAGTGACATGATGAGTAAACTATTTGTGTTATTTTGATCAAAGTAATTACAACATAGTATGTGTAGCATTTTAATAATTTATAATTATGAAATACAACATGACAAACCAGTGTTTTTGAAATGAAAATCTGCCAAACTTGGTTTTTACAAACAATAATTTTCCAAATTTGCATTCATTTGCAGTTATTTTGATTTAAAAGAAACAGTTATTCATCATTAAAATTTCTTAAAATTACAATCAATTATTGTTCAATTTTCGAATATGAATGGAGAAAAAAAATTACAAGCTACCTTTTTTGAATTTTGTATTTTAGTACAAATATAAATCCGGTAATCAAACAGATTTTTTTAGTATCTATTAACCTGCTTTTTTTTTTACAATTAACAAATACCGAACTATATTTTTGCTTGTAATTAGAACGTCAAAAAAAATAAATTAATAAATAAAAAATACAGAAAAAGTATATAGGAGGTTCCATCTGCGTCAAAGGGAATATAAATTTCAGTGCTTGTAGACGCAATTTTTGAATATTTTATTTTAATATTAAGATCCTGAAATGCATTAAAAAAACCAAAGAAAAAGATTGGGAAAAGAAGTAAAGCATAGTGAAAAAAAAAAGATAAAGGTGTTATTTATACCAGAATTAAAAAAAAAAAAAAAAATTTAATTTAATCAAAGAGCCGATGATCTTCGTTAATAAACCGCATCTTTCTCTTGTGTTATCTTCATCATTATAACTAAAATAGAGCTCTAGAGTAATATTGAATCTGGGTAAATTAATAATCATAAAAACGAAAATATAGAACAGTTTCTTTATATGAACTGTTTGATTCCTAAAAAGACCTAAATTTAAGTTTCGTGAGCAGATATTTTGAATGAACTGGCTCTACGTTTATTTAATAACTACTTTTTGAAGGCTTGCATTTCCCCTTATAATAAAGGATTAAAAACAGACTATTTCGAAAGTTTTTTTTTTAAATCTCTGTTAGTATCTTTTTATACATGCGTGCCTCTGAACATTCAAACTTAATTTAGATCACTTTGCGGTTTTTATCACCGTAACGCTTTAGTGAGGAGGAGCGATGGTATTTAAAATTTAGTACCATTCGTGAAAATTTCTAACAAAGTTCGTCCATGACCTCTTTAATCATCTAGGCCACCACCATGAAAATTCTTTTGGAATTTTTGAATGAAATGAAATTTTATTGTAGCCTGGGTTTTTGTGCATACATAGCACCACTTTAAGTAAAATCAAACGATCCAACAAAATCTCAATTTGTTAAACTTCACAACTGAAGTTTTTTACTATTAAATTGCTCCGAATTTTATGAAATCAAGTTAAATGGTGGGGGCCAAACCGCTGGCCTTATTGGAATTTACCGAAAGACCCTATACTGTTTCAGTTGCAATGATGATAAATAAAAAATTTATATGTCGACGTGAGTATTTATATTTTCAATTGGAAAAGTATCCCATATTCCACTTTATTGTGGATTTTATATTCATAGATCATAATTTATTGTGAAAAATATCCGTTTTATTATTAATGCCAGTGATTTTTTATTTATTTATTTATGTATTTTCTTTTATTATTTTTTTGTGAGAATCATAATGTTAAAATGTTTATTTCCATGTTTAATAAATTATGTGCTGATTATTTTTTCGCAGTGATATAATCTCAAACACAATTTATTTTTATGACATTGATTATGATCCTAAGCATAGGCAAACAATTATAGTCATTCTCTCAAAAGTGTTTAGTTTTTTTTTTTTTTTTTTTTTTTTTTTTTTTTTTTTATCGTTTCACAATATCACGTAATACTTATTTCTTATAAAAAAATTAAAAAAAAGAGTGATTTTAAAGAGTACTTTTTTATTACATTTTTATAAACTCGCTATTGTATCTGTGTGGGTGAATTTTTGCTATCGAAATATCGACCACTTTTTAACTAGCTAGAGCTCTCCAACCTTTTTATCGCCGCGGCAACGTTTGATAATTTTACGTTTGATACAACGCTTGAAAAATTCAGATTAAGGCAGAGATTTTGATAATTTTCATCGTTGAAAAATGTCGTCCAACTGGTAATACTAAAGTTTAATAACTTTTAAGATATTTAAGTTATTTGTCTGTTTTAGAGTCCAGATAATTCTTCACTGCAAGATAATAGCTGAAAATCATCGCATCGCATTTTTTTATTTTCCTTGGCGACAGAGCTTCGAAAAACAGCTTTAAAAGAAATAAAAGCTTGCATTATAATTGCGGCCAACTACAACCAATAAAGAAATCTCCAAGAAAGCGAGCAAGATGCCACTGGATTCTAAATTATTTTCCCGTATTTGCTCTGACACAAAAATTATTTTCTTCTTCTCAGTCTACTTGGAAAAATTAGATTTTAAATTTTTTATATTATTATTTTCCTAATAGTTTAAAATAAACTTTTCCAGCTCTTTAACGAGGAGAAAATAATGCATATCGATTTTCATGTAGAATAAATTTTAAAAGTTTTAAATTTACCTCTCTTATTTTAACAGAACAGAATAAATTGAAACAAATTCTAAAAGAAAAATATTTTATAAACGACTGCATGCGATAAACGAAACAAAAACGAATGAGAAAAGCTCATTTTGTACGTATGTTGGCAAGAACACAACTGAGAAGAGGAGAAGGAATTTATTCTTCATAAATCATGGTAGGAACATATTTGCATATTATCAATCCCACACAATATATCATAAATCTAGAGAAAAGCTTGTTGAATGGAATTGAGCACTGCCTTTATGTTCTCTAAAGGTATCTTTATGATATTCATGACCTTCAAGTCTTTGTAAAGCGTCTAACCACATTTAACCTTCCCTGAGTTTGTATTGAAATTGAAATGAACTTATTCTTAATGGCATATTAAATTTTTTCTATTTTTTTAAATAACAATGCAAGCAAACAATAAAAAAAAATTCATAATTTGTTTTGTTTTCCATTAAATACCTTGTGCTCAAATTTTACTAATTAAATTCATTCTTAAAACATTATGTTTGAATCTTTCTATGTTTGCAAGCATGGTGATTATTACCTTTTTTTAATTGCTTTTTTTTAATATAAATCTTAAAAGGTTTCCTAGGTTCAAATTCCAGCGGTGGCTGGTTGATATGAATTCTGCTCCCGGATCGCTTCGACCACAGTAGTAATGTAAAATATTCTCAGTGGGAAATGAATTATGGGTTAGAATCCCCTTCCCGGCATCCTAACCGTGTTAGATTAGATTTTCGTGGTTTTCCTCTTCATGTAACGCAAATGTGGGTTAGTTCCATCAAAAAGTCCTCCACGAGGGCAAATTGATCCAGGATGTCCCTTGTCTTCTGGATCGGGCTCAAAATTACAAGGAGTTGAACATTGATTGTTCCAAAATGGATCGGCTGTTTAACGTCGGTTATAAAATAAGAGTACAAAAATTGTTGTGAATTTCAAAAATTGTTAAGAGGAGGCCAACTTGCCTTCTAATCGATGGAAACTTTAAAAGATTTTTTTTTCTTCGTAAAAGTGATACATTTTCATTAAGTTGACAGCATCACTTAGTAAAGTATAATAATGTCCTCACGGCGAGGTTTTTAGCTGTCCTGTCATCAAAAATATAACTTTCACTGAGTTTTAGAGAGCTCTCCACGGACACACTTGTTTAATATTGTTTTGAGACATTTTATGGTTAGCCGCTAATTTTTCCTTTTTCTTAACTTGCATATATTCTCGGTTAGAAGAACAATCCAGCGAACTTCAGGCTTCATCATCTATAAGTGAGCTCATCGTTACTGATTATTTTTAGGACTGTCATAGACTTCAAAGTTGGACAAAATGTTGCTAATTAAGTGAAATGAACTGTCTCTAGTAGTAATTGAAAGCAATCGTAATTTGCGTTAACAATAACAGCTAATAGTGAACTAAGGTTTAAAAACAATATTGCGGTTAATTCTAATCTTGATTAAAAGTAACTGAGTCCTTGCAAATTATATTTTGCTCACTCTGATAGACTTAGGATTATCATTAACAATCGGTTTATTCAATGAAATGGAGCTTTTGAAGCACATTCCAAATTTTTTCAAACTTTTGAGTGAAGTTGATCGCTTAAAGGTTAACGGTTGTTAATCGTTCAACTGCTGATTTTTCGATTGATTCAAGTCATTATCCTTTATTTTATAAGGATTTTTTTATCAATAATTTAAATATTTCTTTCAGAAAATTAAACTACAGTAAGTTAAATTTTTTTTAAAGAAAAAGAGACAAAAAAATAATGTCGGTTTTACATTAGAAAGTATTTTGTATTAAAATAAAAAAAATTGCCTTCAAAACATTTGAGTTCTACACAGAATTGTTTATTTATAACAAAAAGAGAATGAAAGAGTATCTCAACACTTCTCTTAAGACGAAAATCGATTAAACTTTTCAGTTTGTTTTCGAACGGCATCGTCATAAGTTTGAAACGAGCTCCAAAAGCTCCGAGTCTGTGAACTGACCCAATGATTTTGTTTATCATTAACAATGGAACTATCGTTAACATTTCTTTTCCTTCATTTCAGATTGCTTTTAGAAATGTACAGTCTTATCCTAAGAACGTTGCTCTTTGTTGGAACTGTTTGGTGTCAGTCCTCCGTTATGATGCCAAGAACATCTACAGCTCATTCCCTGTTTCCAGCCATGGCACCAACAACACAGCTCAAAATAGGATGCCCAAGAAAAGAAGATATTCACCCCTGTGAGTGCCTAGAAGTGCCAAAATCAGATTCTGCCAGTGGTGAAATGGAAATCGAAACAGTGGCTTTCTGCAAGACGATACGGAATGCGCAAGTCTTGCAGAATGCCATGAAGGGAATGCAAGGTCATATTATTGATTTCATGGTCCTGGATAGCTGCAAGTTGCCTCCTTTTCCTAACGGGCTTTTTTACAACGTTGGCATCAAGTGGATGGAGATACTGAATTCCACAGTTCAACTAAAACAACCTTTCTTCCAGTGTGCGAGTAACTGCTGGTGAAAAGGCAATTTGAGTAGATTTTTTTTAATTTGTGAATTTCGTTCATAGATGTTTAATGACTTTTCCCCCGCCATTTGTGGATTGAGTTAAAGAATTTTTACTTTTTGAACTGTTATTGCAAAATTGAGAACATTTTATTCATCACTGCAAATCAACTTGGTGCTTGAGATCGAACGCAAGAAGTTCATCTTTAAAACACAGTTTCAATGAATCAAACTTTTTTTTAAAGCTCTCATGTGGTTTTCATTTAAAATTTATATCAAGAAAAACTTGCAACAACCTCATTTTTTTTTTTTTTTTTACTTTTCATCAATGTAACATGGCGGACATTCAGAGATCATTTTAAAATTAACTTCATTAAATAAGAACACATAAATGAAAGTGAATAAAAAAATTTGTGTGAATCATGTAATGTATTTTATAGTTGCCTTTAAATTGCAAAGAGTTTTATACTTAATGTATATTCATTAAGTCTCATTTGAAACTATTATATGTTAAAATATTTGTCTCTTTCACAGAGAGAGATTTTTTAATCATTTATTAATAACTTACATATAAATTAATTTTAAAAGTATTTATTAGTGTTCTATATATTGCAATGACAATTGAACAGCTTAGAAACATATACCATCGCAGGTAAAAAAAAAAACACCTTTGAGCTTATGCCTGCAAAATGCCATCCAGTTTCATAGGCTAAGTGTTGCATGGGTTGTGCTGGTAGCAATTCTGCATCTGTAAATACTAATGAGTATTCATGCTTTATTGTCCTGTTTCTATAAGAACCTCGGTACGAATTGCATTTTCTGACTTTTGAAACCAGTATTAGAATTCTTCTGTAGTTAAATAGATTAGAGTTCATATTTAGGCACCCAGGTTCAACTATCAAATGTAACTTCTATAGTATGCCTTACAAATTTAACAATGAACTAGAATTTTGTTTTCACTTTGAAACCTGGCAAAATTCCATTTTTAACTTCTCTGCACAGTCTCTAAAATGCCAGAAACATTCTGGCACATTTTAGGAAAGACGAAAATCAGTTTTTACCATGTGTAAATAATGTAATAGTTGT
This sequence comes from Parasteatoda lunata, assembly GCA_949128135.1. NCBI lineage: Eukaryota > Metazoa > Arthropoda > Arachnida > Araneae > Theridiidae > Parasteatoda > Parasteatoda lunata. The sequence goes on from OX421973.1 coordinate 3,871,855, forward strand.
TTAAAATGTAGATTAAAAAAAAGCGATAAGAATTATCTAAAACCAATATTTAAATTAAAGTATTTGTAGAAATAGTTTGCATGAATTAGTCTTGAACTCAAATTCCTGGCATTTATGAAGCATAACTCTTTATTGGTTTAAAACATCGATATGTTACATTTTTAAAAATTATATAAGATTCTTAATTGTTATTTCTAGAATAATTAAATTGCACCTATAGCTCAACTCATTTGCTGTTGGATGGTAGGAGATATTCAAACCTTGTTGCGTTTTATATAATATATAATCATTAAATTAATACTTTTTCCAAATAGAGGAGAAAAATATTAATTTTTAAATCTTAGCACTGTTTTTAAAAAACTTTCAGTGAATCATAGGTTTGTCGCAAAATCAAAATTGTTTCGTTAATTTTTCAGCATTACCATAAAAAAATTGTTGTAGTTTACATAAAATAAATTTTAATATAACTACTTTTCGTAAAGAAGAAAAGCGAGGTTTTGAGTATTTTATTTTCAATAAAACTACGGTCACGAAATTTGAAATGAAACTTTGGGCCAATTGGGTTGCAAAACCCAAAGTTACAGCATGTTCTCATGGTTGAACTAAAAATGAAAGGTTGAATTTAAAGGTTACTAATGTTTGTTATAATTTGATGAAGTGTTTGGATTCATGGTTCATTTATAAGCTAGTGTTAACTCAGAATCAAAGATATAACTAAAAAAAGATGTTGAAAGTTAGATTTATTATTAAACTTAATTGCAACATTTTATTATTTTATCAATAAAATAGTGAAAAAACTGATTGCAAAGTTTCGCAGTTGTCTTATATGTCACTAGGCAGCAGGTGTGTTTCTACGTGAGTATACAATGGATTTATCTATGAACGTGCTGACTTTGCGAGTGACTCACGTAATGAGTTTTTTCAAATGATCGAATCTGCTATATTCAGAAATTTTTACTTTTTATAAGACTTCTGAAAGTATTATATATCTTGGTTTGCGATGATTTTTTTACTGAATATCTTCTATTAAATAACATATAAACTAGTAATAGACATTCTTTAAAATATATGTATCAGATTTTCTCCTATCAGACCCAAGGAATAGAAGATAACTACGAGTTTAGTGTAAGAAATTTTAAAGCCCATACAAAAGAGAATCTCAAAGAATCCATGTCAAGCACTTTTTTATTTATTAGATTATCTTTTATTTTATTCTAAATTTTGGAAAGATTTTGTGAGACTACAAGAATACTCACGAAAACCCACTAAAACAAACTTACTTCATATTCTAATAAATAGTAATTAAGAGTACAAAGGAGAGTAAAAAACTATTAACCACATTTGAACTACATTAAATCATATCTTGAAATATTATAACCTTTAACTATTTTCCTTGTAAACTAATAAATCAAAATTCTCGAAGAAAGTTAAGAAAGCTCACTATTGCTTTTTCAGCGCAACTGAAGCTATAATAAAAATTTTCGTTTTTAAAAAAACAAGTTTTCATTTATTTCCTTTTTAAGTAAGGTGACATGACGTCCTCAAGTCTTGAAGACAGTCCTCAAATTTCATGGTCCTCATAGCTTTCCAACTCATTGAAGACAGAAAATGTCCCCAAATTATAACAAAGCAAAACACACCTGGCTAAAACTAACAGATAAAAACGCTATACTTGTCTTTAAATAATTTTAGCAAAAAAACAAAAAAAAAAAATTTTTTTTTTTTTTAATAATCGTTAACTCTTTTGTTTTACTAGTGTTTAAATGCAGAATATTTGTTGAATTGTGCTTAATCATAGTTCAAAACTGCTTAGTAATGAAATCAAGTTTGATGGTTCTGCACCTGATATAAGTTATCAATTAAAAAAAAAAAATCTTTATTGCACACATAAAGTAATATTTTCCATTTATATGTGAGTGTCTCAAATCGCAAAATTTTCGAGGACGTTCAGCTGATTCGTCCTCAAACCTGGTACTTTTAGGAAATCTTTTTTTTTTTTTTTTTTTATGTATTTTTTATGGATTTAAGCTATTTCAATCATAAAGCTAAACTTTCAATGATATATCTGATCTAATTAATCTAGGCCAAATTTTAATTTTGTCTATTGGTTTATGAACTGCAAAAATTTATAATGTCGAAAAAAAAATTTTTAAATCTACCAAAAAAAGTATTAAAATTGTGCCACATATTTATAGCATTAAAATTTATTCAAAGTTTTATTACATTAATGTATTCACCAATCCTTAAAAATCATACCATGCGAGTATGCATGCATTGAATATAAATTAGTGTAATATGCCTTAAAAAAAACGCTCCATACTTTTTTTAATAACTAGTTTAGACGTAAGTCATTAATGTATTGTGTTAGCTATTAACTGTTATTTGAATTAAAAAGATACTAAATAATAACATTCTGCTTTGTTTTTTATTTGTTCTGAATATAAGGTATTATCAACTCAAAATAATATAGAACTTAACAAAATCCCTTAACCTACAATTAAACTTCAATCTTTATTATAATACATATAATATCAAAAATATCAATATTTTTGTGACAAATATTTGCACACCAACTTTCCCAACTGTTGTTTTTAATTATTATGAGATTGTTGTGATATTAGTTTGTTGATTTGTAAATAAATATCATTTCATATAATCCTTGCTGTTCTTATTTTTGTTATGTACTTACAAATGAAAATAAATCAAGAATCTTTGAAACTGATCGAAATAAATGAAAATGGTGAAAGAAAAGGAAAATAGAAATTTTAATCGCATCTTTAGAATGGTTAAAGAAATTCTAAAGAAGAAATAAAGAAGCTCAGTTTAGATATATTATTTTAATATTAGTAAAGCGTTGTTTTAATTTGTGAAATCGGATGCAAAAAAGTATTCCCTCTGAATAAACATATTCTTAATTTTTCAATTTGATGATTGTTGAAGAATTTTGGATATTTGGAAAAATTTTGATATTTCAAGCTATGTAAATTTGAATTATGAAACCAAAATTTTAACGAAATTAGTCAAATTTGAATCAAATATCTATGACTTTCTATAAAAATATTTAAGTTGTGATTACTTCTTAAGTAATAAAAACCTAATTTAGTTGGTATGCCATTTTTTTAAAAATTTTATTTGTTAGAGAAAGCTTCGCTATGTATACATCATAAATTTTTATATTATTTTTATTAACTTATTAAATCCCGTAAAATTTATAATTCCAGATTTTAGCATCAAAACCATTGTAGTTATGAAGTTCGACTCCATTAAGCTAAATATTTCTTCCATTAATTCTTTTTTTTCTTCCGTTACCTTACAAGGCCTGCAATCTGGAAGAATCTTTAAAACCATCAAGGAAAAAGCTTGCCATATTTTTCTTTCACTTGCCTTAATGTTACAAAAAATGCATTATTCTTCGATGTGAAATTTTGCATCGCAGTTCAGCAACGCAAGCGAATGGAAAATATCGTCAATGCTAAAAAGTTCTGTCTTCTTGAGCTCTTGCATAATTTCATCATTAAAGAACGTGTGCGTGCTAAATGCTCTCGATTAAAAAAAGATGAATAGGAATATAAGAACATCGTTTACATCTGTTGTTTCGAAAAAAAGAACCATCATTTTGGGCTTCTTCTTTTTAAAATTGTGTTTCTTTCAGATTTTGAGTGAAGAGTTTTTCCCTCATTTTCTACTGTATGAAGTAAAACATAGACTCATTTATTTTCTTAGTTTCCTTCGGATCAAACGCGCGTTTATTTTGAAGAATTTAGTGAATTTTGTAAATCGATAAATGAAATGGCGGTATGGTAAAATGAGGGGAAGGAAAAAATTTTTTGTAGCTCAAAATCAAAACGCAAGAATGAAGTCTTTGTGCTAATAAAGAAACAATGACTAGAAAGATCAAAAATGTTGATGCTATTATTTTATGACATTCATAATGTATTATAAATTTTAAATAATTAATACAACATAGTCATTAATTTTCTGACCTGCCTTTGTATCTGAGCTGCTCGTTTATTTAGAAGTTGATCGTTTATTGTTGAAATGTTTCAAATCTTTAAACGAAGCTGAGCATTAGAGAAAAATAAAAAGAGAATAAATCTTAGGAGCTCAAAATCCAAACGCAAGAATAACTTCGTAAGTTTTGTTAAAGAAACTAAAGTTTTATTTATAAATATTATTGTAATCACGCAGTATTTATTTATAAATATATATTTATTCAAGAGTTATGTGTTTAATATATTTATACTACATAGTCTCATTTATTTCTGCAATTACTTTTGGATCCATATCAACTCTATGTTTGAATCAAGTGGGCGCTTATTTAGAATTTTGATGATCGATTTTTTAAAAAAATGGCAGCATTGTAAAACGGGGAGAAAAATAACGTTTGAGGCTCAAAGTTTAAAATGTACTTAAAGTTCAAATCGTAAGTATGATAAAAAAAAAATACAAGACTAAAAAATTTTTTATTCAAATTCGTCTTTGTTACTTTATAATTAAAATCAACTGCATATTAAACTTGGATAGTCGCAAAAAAAATTAAAAGCTGTGAATAAAAAAAAATTTGCAGATTAAGTATGTAGTTCGAAAAAAATCCAATTTTTTGGATAACATTTGATCTAATGATCGGATTTCCACGTACTACTAGAACTCAATCTTAAGCGAACGCTATATCGATGCAGAAACGCTTCATGATAAATTCTGTTTTACCTACATTAGTCATTAAAATTATTAAAAAAAATAATGAGTTCTGGTAATAAAACATGAAGCATCATATACTGATTTTTTTTCTAATATCAAATATACAAATCTGGTCATATACAAATTATGACCAGATTACTTTCCTACTGCGCTGAGCAATTTTTTGTTTGTATTTTGATATTTTGATAAAAGCGTGAGAGAAACGCTTCATGACAAATTCTATTTTACCTACTACATTAGTAATTAAAAATATAGAGAAAAAAAAGTGACTTCAGGTAAACGAAGAATGAACCATAAAGTATCAAATACTGTTTTTTTTTTCTTCATAATATTAAAATCAAATCATGGCCGGATTAATTTCCTACTACATAATTCTGAGTAATCTGGTCATAATTTGTTTGTACTTTGAGATTTTGACAAAAGAAATTTTTTCAGCATTTGAAATTTCGTCCTTTATACTCATTTTTTTAAACTCACTTTTTTCCATATTACAAATTACAAATAAAAAACAAAGTTTGTCTTGAAGCGGGTCTGGTCAGCTTTGCAGCCAAATGAAATGACCATGTTGAAATTTTACTCACTGAAGTTTCTTATATCTTGATAAATTTGGGTCCATATATTTTTATTTGTCTACATATTTAAAATCGACCAATAATCTATTTTTCTTAATATTTTTTTTTTTCTTCGAAATTCAAGTTCAAAACTTTCCGTTTTTTTATTTGCTTCTTTCTCGATTCTTCACAGTTTTTTATTTCAATAATGACTATATACCCATTTGGCAAGAAAAGTAGGGAAAATTATATCGCTCGATTTTTACTTTTAAGCTCGCTATTTTTTGTTGATGTTGTAAGTAATAAACGAGATGAAGTATAGCCATAATATCGTAAAAGTTGGTTACAATAGTTATTTTTCAACTTATTTATCCAAAAAGCAATTATTTTGGAGTTTGAATAATTATTACCAAACAAAATTAATGGAAGTGTTTGTTTTCACAACTTAAGTATTAAGAATAAAAGTTCAAGTAGTTAATGAGGTAAAAACCACATTTTGATAAATAATTGAACATTTTTTTTATTTTTATAATTAATGCTTTTACAGAAAGTCATATATATTTATTATTAACTGTTAGTTCATATTTTAAAGTCATTTTAAATTTTTTACAAGGTTAAGTGAAGTTTAGCCCATCATACAAAATTAAGAATTTTGATAGATATTCCTAGTAAAAAGAAAATAAAGAAAATGCAAAACAGAAACAAATAAAGAAGACTTAATAAAATATTTAAAAAAAGGGATCAGGAAGTAAACAAAAAGCGAATAAAAGATTTGACTTCAGTTTGTTTGGTTGACTCTGAACTACAATCATGTCCATAAATTAAGAATAATGGCAGCACAGGCAAATAAAGGTTCAGAAAAAAACAAAGGTGATTTATTCATAAAGCCTATTTATTAAAAGATAAAGAACAAAAAAAAGTTGTATATGTATAATGCCATTCATAAAAACTACGATTTTGACCCTCTGGGCAATTACAAAAAATATCTTCTATACAAAAACTTAATATGACATGATCGGTAATGGTTAATACATTGCGTTCTCCATGCGATGAAATACAGTTCGTGCTATGACTAGGCATCATGCTGAGCATCAAATTATAGAGCTGATCTTGTGGCAGATTACTCCACTCAGCAAGCAATGTTCTCCGAAGCACTCCGGTACAGAAATAGAAGGTAGTCGATGGGCTGCAACTCGTCAGCCAAACATGTTCCACGCATGCTGTCTATCGGGTTCAAATCAGATTAGAATGCTAGCATTCCACTCGGGTGGAATATTCAGTCTGAAGGCTTTTGTTTACGATGCTTGTTCAGTGAGCATGAGCGTTGTCAAGCCTTCTGTGGCGATATCCACATTGCATGCTCTCTACTCTAGGCTAATTACTGGCGCTAGTGAGCTGCCGTAAACGTGACACATCTGACTGGCCTGTGAGCAAATATCTCCATGTTTCTCAAACGTCTATACACTGTTTGCCTTGAAACTGTTATAGCCGCGTCTCCAGATGATGACGAGACAAATCGGAATGCTGTGCTCATCTTTCACAGTTACTACCAAATACCAGTCTTGGGGGTCGGGATAGCTTGGTTGGTAGGGCGCTGGACTAGTGTTCATGAGACATAAAATTAGCACATCATATGTACAGAACTGATGATAGATCTTTTCGACAAGAAGAAATCCTTAATAAGCAAAAACAACTTTTCTCAACTCTAAAATATCAATTAATTTAAATTCCTAAATATGATTCCTCTTAATCGTTTGCTGCCAAAACAACTATAACGTTTCTTAATGTCGAAATTTATTATAGGTTATGTAACGTAAATAATAAGTTTGTTTTTGTTTGGTTAATATAGTAGATTTGACTCAGTTTGTAAATACTTGAAGACTTATTAGTAGAAAAGCAATCCATAATTTAAGTATATAATAACGATTTACCAGTATGATCGCATAATATAATATGCTATCAAATAATTTGAAAATGGAAAATTTATTATGTTAAAAAATAAAAAAATTCTATAAAATAATGTAAAACTTTTTTAAAAAATATATTATAGAACAAGAAGAAAAAAAAACTAATTAAACTAATGATTAATAAGAGCAAATGAACCATTTAAATATTTAAAAACTAGTTTATTTGCCTAGTGGGACACTTTTTGCTAGAAATCCCCTTTAAGCTTTGTCTGTAAACAAACTGGCTGTAGAGAACTTTAATCTCCCGTTTGTTGCTGACCTTAACAGTGATTGGGCATAATTTGTATAGTGTCGTACTTTTGACTTTTTCTTCTTCTTTTTTCTACTTCTTCTTTTTCTTCCGTCTGTTCTATAACTTTTTCTTTACTTTTTTTTTTTTTTTCTTTAGCAAGAATTTAAAAAATATATATTAATTAGTAGCAGTCATTACAGATTTTAAAAAAAATTGTATTAGAGAAATCCTTGTGAGGGATCTCTGTTCTAAGAATATTAATTTGGAAAGATAAATCAATTAATTTTAAAGTATTTCTGTAGAAATTTTACTACCAGTTATTTTGCTCTTGAGGACGCTGGTCAGCTTTAATCTAGTCGATTCTTTGTATCTAGGGGAGCAACTCTCAGGTAAAATTGCGAGTTAGGGAAAATATTGTTATATCTCACACATAAATTTTTCTGGTGACTTCTTTAGCATTGGAATTTTAATATTTTGAGCTTTTTATTTGTTTAATCTTTAAAAATATGATGATATTAAATTTTCTGGCCCTTGATACAATTGTGTACCCTGTATGCGTCTAGCAGTCACAGTTAATTTTTAATTCCCCTAATTGGGTACTTGCAACCCGAGAAGAAGACGATCACTGATACCTGTAATCTCAGCGCCATTTGATCGCTTATTAATGAACTGGCGAGTTAAAGTCAAGCTTATTAGCTCCAGTTTCTCCGCATCAATTGGAACGTTAATTAACGTGAAGTTAATTAAATACCTCTATCACACATCGAATTTGTTAATTATAATTCTTTCCCGTCTGCATCTTACTTCATCATCAGCATTGGCACGACAGCCCATTGTGAGCCTGGGCCTTCCTCAGAAGTTTTTCCAATTCTGCCCTTCTCCCAGCAATTGATTTCCAGTTCTTTACTTTTAGGAGGGCAAAATCCTCATCCACACAGTCTTTCCATATATTTTTGGGCCTTCCTCTTGGCCTTTTATTGGAGGAGGTTGCATTAAAGACTCTTAATGCTGTTCGTTCTGGGATCATTCTCAAAGTAAAATCTTCGTCTTTCATTTTATTAAGTGAGATTTCAATAATGATCTTAAACCATAAAAACAGCTATTGGCTGCGATTATTCTTTTTCTGATTTCAGGATTAATGTCATTTTGATAGTTTATTTCTAATCCTGGATAAGTAAAATTTTTTACAGATTCAAATTTAAAAAATCGATTTCAAACAATTTAGGGATGGTTTCCATTGTACCACAATACATATTATTTTGTTTTCTCCACATTCTCTCGTAAGTTCATTTTTCTAGCTGATTTTTCCAAGCCAAAAAATTTTCACTCAGTGCAGTCCTAGATCTTGCTATGATGTCTACATCATCAAAATCTGCACTGATTTATTAAATATAGTACCTGTAGTATTTATGCCAGCATCTCTAATAACTTTTTCTAAGGCTGTGTTAAACAGAAGACATGCTAATGCATCTCCCTGTCTAACTCCATTATAAATTTCAAAAGAAGTAGATGAATTCGTACCGTTGAAATGGTTTCAGAGAGTGTGATCATTACAAGTCTGATTAATTTTGATGGAATATTAAAATCAGATAAGGCCTTCAATAGTTCAGTCCCATTAATATTGTCATATGCCGCCTTAAAGTCCACAAATAAATGATGGGTCTCTATTCCAAATTCCCTACATTTCTTCAAAGTTTGTCGTAGGGTGAAGATTTGGTCAACTGTGGACCTTCCTTTGCGGAAGCCAAACTGATAATCACCAATGACGCTGTCTACAATAGGAGACAACCGTTCAAATAGGACATTTGAGAAGACCTTATAGGCAACGCATAACAGACTTATTCCTCTATAATTGTGACAGTCCAATACATCCCTCTTTTTATGTATTGGACATAGAATACTCAACTTCCATTCAGTAGGCAATATCTCTCTCTCCCAACTAGATAGAATAATTTTCCAGATGTTGTTTACAATAGCGTTCCCGCCATATTTTAAAATTTCAGCTGATATATCATCTGGTCCTGCCGCTTTATTACATTTCAACTTGTTGATAGTGTGTTGTACTTCTTCCAGGGTTGGAGCGTCAACCAGTGTATCATTAATATTGTTGACTGTCATAAAATTTAATTCACTTGACTTATTGGAGTTAAGTAAATGGTCAAAGTGTTCAACCCATCTATCCATAATTTTATTTCTCTCTTTAACAATAGTTCCAATTTCATCTTTACAAAGAGAAATCCTAGGTTTAAAGTCTCTTCTTCCCTCATTTATGACCCGATAAAAAGCTCTGCTTTCATGGTTGGTCCTGAGAGATTCGATTTCTTCGAATTGGTTCTCCCTGCAAGCTTTCGTTTTCCCTTTATGTATTTTCTTTTCCTCTCTACTCTTGTATTCATCAATTGATCCTCTAGTAAATTTTCTGTTAAGCACATTTTTATAAGCTTTATTTTTTCTTTCATTGACCATTCTACACTCTTCATGAAACCAGTCAGTTCTTGTTGATCTTTTTTTCCTGCACAGCAGCTTACACGCTGTTGAAAGTATAGAACCTTTTACTAGTTGCCACTCCCTATTTAATTCATCCCAATCCTCTTTCGCATTAAGCTCAGTTGAGAGTTGAGTTTGAAATTCCTTGCGAACCTTAGGATTGTTCAACTTTTTACAATTAAAACTTATAGAATTGACCCTTCTTACATACCTTAGATTTATTTGTTTGTATAATTTATAGTTGTTGTTGTAGTTCATTTACGTCGCACTAGAGCTGATCAATGGGCTATTGGCGACGGTCTGGGAAACATCCCTGAGGATGATCCGAAGATATGCCATCACATTGATCCTCTGCAGAGGGGGTGGCATCCCCGCTACCCCACTTCGGTAACCCGAAGAGCTGCAAGCGAAGTCGAGCACTTTACGGCAGAACAGTTTAACGAGGACCAATACTGCACACCCTCAGTCCCTACGCAGACTGATCCAACTGGTCACCCACCCGCATACTGACCGCAGCTAATAATGCTTGTCTTCGATGATCTGCTGGGAACCGTGTCTTAACGATCAGTCCATTGCGGGACTGTAAAATTTATTGTAACTGTGATATATTATTGTTTTGTGTACCTGGCAACTTCGGTACATACTTCGTGCCTGTCATTCTGCTAAGTAAGATATACATAGTAAAGGATTGAAATCGTTTTGAAAGAATATATAATTTTTCGCTTTAGAGAATTGGTACTTTACGGGCATGGTTTACTTGAAATAAAATGAAGGAAAAAAAAAAAAAAACAGTTGCTAAAGTAAGCAAATTCCTCATTTCGACAACCAATTAGGATCGAGATACCATCAGTATGACACTTGCAGGTATCTCGTTCGGAATGTTTCTAAGAAGTGCGACATTTTTTTTTACACAATCCTGGTTTCAAATCGATTTCAGAAAGTAAATTTTTAAAAAATGTCCTTCTAATGATGTTAATGCGAGCCATGGAGTCTAGAGCGAGCATGATGCGAGATCCATGATGCGAGCGAACCATTGCGCAAATGCGAAATATAGCGTATTTTAATTTTTGTGAGAATGGTCCCTAAGCTATCTTGTGTTGATTCGCTTAAAACGAAGAATCGCTTCTAAACAATAAAAGCATGCTTGCAGTTTCGCACTTTGAACTGTAAACTGATTCTAAATATTACTTTACTGATTTTGAACTTTCATTATTTAAGTATTTTTAAAAATAGTGATTGATGAGAGTTAAATTTTGATTAACATGAGTATTAGTATATTAAAAGAGCAGAGTGCTATTATTTCAGATTTATTCAAAACAATGAAAGAAGCATCGGTTTCAACCTCTCACAGCAATTTAGCTAAAGTTATTTTCCTCTTTTCCTTGATTTCTATCTTATTTAGTTGGGCACTTTTTTGTGGTATTTTTTATCGTTCAGGACACGACTTCTGTTTTTAACTACATATTTTCCCCATTAAAATGTCAATTAATTAAGTTGGAATAAACTATATTACATTGTCCAAGTGTTAGCTGTGTCGCAAGCTGTTACGTTGTCTCTAAATTTAGATCAAGGAAGCAATTAATTAATTCGAGAAGACTTAGAGATTTACAATAAATGGTTGGAAGAAAAATTTAGACACACCAGAATTTAAATTCAGACTCTCTGAATATACATATATAAAAGAGAGTTTTTTTACTTAAGTTTTATATAACAGAATCTTTTATAAAAAATATGTTGTTTTAAACATTAAAAAATATCAAGTACTATGCATGAAAATTAGAAAAAATAGCTGAAAAAACAAAAACCTTAACATCTTAGTAAAGGTTTTTTATTTATTTAATTTTTTTTTTCTTTTTGCATTGTAGCTCAAAGTTATTTCAAGACTTAGATACATCTATATGTATAAGTGGCGTAGTTTTAATGTATGTTCGAGGAGGGAGATTTCCGTATCCTGATCTGCGGCAGAATAATTGCCAAGTCTTGGCAACTTCTGGGCAGTGACCCTCAAGAAACAACAAAAAAAAAACATCACAGAAAGAGACCAACTCGAAATGTAAAACTCGTAGCCACTCTGGGCAAGCATCTCCATAATTTTTTTAAAAAATTTGCAAGGTTAAAATCAATTTGGCACCTTGGCGATTGTAGTTGCACAAAAGATCATGATATGGAAATATCCCTGCTTGAGGGAAGTTATTGGTTATCCCCTACTATATACTATGAAATCTGATATATATTCCAAGCGTTAAAGTTACTAAAAAAATGAATAATGAAAAGATTTTTATGTCTACATCCTACTTACCGTACAATGGTTCATTAATATTAATAATATTAAATAATATTAGTTAAGTAATATTTTATTTCGGAGGGGGTTTTGCCCCCAAACCCTCCTCTGAACTGTGCCACTGTATAATATGCTTCAAGATATATAAATACATGCAATACTCAAATATAAGACTAGAGATAATTGGTCTAAGAATACTAAAATTTCTCTCAGATTACTGTAAAATATTAATAGTCTCTTATACAGATCCATAATTGATTTAAGTGAATGGTATGCTCTTTTGAGTTTCATGAATTGGTCTGTGTTATTGTTACAAAATAGCTTATTTCATCATTTACATTTTTTGAGTTGTAAATTTTCATTTAATTCACGTTATTAACTTTAAAAAAAAAGATGCCTTTGAACAGACAAGTGAAAATGTGTAAAGACTAGTTATATTTTCTAGCCCTGTATGCGTGTGTGTGTATATATATATATATATATGTAGTGGTTGTGCGAAATGCGTCATTTATCATCCTCGAAACCAACAACTTCCCTGTTGAAAGGTGCCAGACTGTCTACAAGACAAAAGTCCCGGGATACTTAATAGACTTATTCCTATACTTAGAACGATCTAATTATAGTCATCAGTCTTTGTCCTGCAATGCTGCATGTAGGCAGCTTTCCGTTATCAAAGTCACACTTATACTTATTTTCCTTCCTTATTAAATTTCGCAAGGTTAATTCTTAAATTAAATTGTCTTTTTTTATCTCTTGCTCCACAAATCACTACATATATTTATATATTCATATATATATATTTATATATATATGTGTGTGCATATATTTATACATTATATATGTATATGCTCACATATACAGTCGAACTTCGATAGCTCGACTTCTTATAAGTCGAATAATCCTCTAACTCGAGCTTTTAATCAAGTCCTAAATCATTCCTATACTTTTCTTTTAAAAACTGTCTCGATAACTCGAAGCGAACATCTTTTAAATCGAAGTTTTTTGTGATAGATTTTTCCAGATTTAGTGCAAGATAAAAAAATAAATAAAATAAAAACACAATTCATGTGGAGAATGGAGTCGAGCACAAAATCAATGTGTTAGATGCCATACGCGTGATTTCGCGCTCCTGGGAGAGTGATGTTTCTCAAGCTGTGATTGAGAACTGTTTTTAGAGCTGTGGTTTCTTCCGTGCAAGTGTAGCTGACAATGAAGCGGAAGCCGACGATTGCGATCTCATTGAAGGCATGTGTGATATGGACTGGGAACAGCTAAGAGATGTCATGTGCAACATCGCAACGTCAGAACCCTTGTCTGACGAAGCAATAGTGAGTTCAATTTGCGGATAACCAGAATGAGATGAAGATGAATCTTATAGCCTCCCACCTCCAACAGGCAAGCAAGCACATGACGCTGTTCACATCTTACAACAATGCCTGGAGTCTAGAGAAGGTGCAGATAACACCCTATTTAACTGTGTTCAAAAATTAGGTGACTTTGTGAATGCCAACAACCTTAAAAATGTAAACAATCAAAACTAAGTGCTCTTTTCAAATGAGATTTATGTAGTATATATATTATGTAGTAAAGCCAGATTTACGGAGTTTTAATAAAACATTGGACCCTATTATTCTCTTGTTCTATTAAAAAATTAGAATGCAAACAAATGTACATATTTTATAGCACAGGCCACTTGAGTGCCAGAGGAAAGGAGCGGGGAGGGGGCTAACTCCAATAACTCGAACTTCGGATAAGTCGAATATTTTTGGGGGTCCCCTGAGACTTCGAGTTATCGAAGTTCGACTGTATATATATATATCTGTATATTTATGAAGTAGTTTTGTTATACATTTAGCTTAAATCTAGTATTGTCCAGTAAAGTACAGATTTGTGTCGTGTTGTAACGATACCTTGCAGTTATTATAAGGATATATTTCTAAATATCATTCAGGGTGAACAAGATGGGAATAATAACTGTGAGAAAGTTGTAAAACTATGCTAGACCAAAAAGACAACTTTTTTCTTTTAAAAAAAAAAAGTCCTGGCCAACTGGTTTTTATTTTTTTTAAAAAATGGCTTTTATTTAAAAGTTTGACCTTAATTGGTTTTTTATTTTTTACTCTAATGTGTCTGTGTATTTACACTTTCATTTTCCAATTCAATCGAAGCTGTTTTTAAAATTGCTCCTAATTAAATATTTTCAAAAATTATTTATTAATCATTAATTAAATCATTAATTTTCTATAAAGCTAAGATTTATTCGAAATAATAATACAAATGTATTTGGTTGTAAATGTTGGGAAATTGATTCTTATAATCCAAACTAGTTTAAAATTATAAGTCTTAACTATTATAAAGTTTAAAGCCTCTTCTTCAAACTGAGAAATTTTGAAAGTTTAAAACTGTGGTTCTTAATTAATATCCTGCTTTTTTCATTTTATCTCAGTTTTAATAAAAGTGGACTTATTTACATTAGCCAATCTTTTTATTGTGGTTTAAACCAAAAAAATAAAACCCAAAAACTGACATAATTTTATTTGACCTGGCTTTAATCCAACAAGACTGAAATATGCAGTTCTATCTGAACACTTTATTGGGAAGATTTCTGTATTGGTACTTATGTCAAATAATCATCAAATTTCATTAATCTTCAGGCAGTACATGGGTGAAACTAAAGAAAAAAGAAACAGTCCAACTCATTGGGTATAACTCGTAGCCACCCCCGTGCAAACTACTACATATATCAGGGCTCGAAAAAACTCAGAAATTTTACCCGTCCCCGAGGACGGCTTGTCCAACAATGTACCTGTCCTCCTTTGAAACTAGCCCATAGCTTCTGAATAAATAAAAATATAATTTTCTCTTACTTATTACAAACATTTATATAAATTGCACAATGAATTAGTAGTTACTAGGATTACAAATACTAGGTTTACATTATACAGTAATAAAAGAAATACTAGGTTACTAATCGTAAAACCTAGTATTTCTTTTATGAAATAATTTATTTCTTTTATGAAATAATTTAAATAACAAAGGTCAAGTTATCTGGAATGTCAATTTATCCGAGGGTACTGCGTTTTTTTAAATGAATCAAATATGACGTTTGCCAGTTCCACAATCAAGCCAATGATTTACAGAGGTTTCTGCACAGAAATCTGAAAGAGGTTTTCCATTTAGGTAGATTTTCATAATTGCGTTTAACGCTTCTTGTTTAAGACCAGTACGTAATGTGTTTTTGTACGTTCATTGCTGAAAAGCCTCTTTCAACCGCTGCAGTACTCCCAGACAGAGAAAACATCAATTCCACCAGGCGCAGTATGTTGCTATATTTCTAGATTAGAGGGTCATTTTAGAAGTGAGGCGCTAGACTCTTGCAAGATAACAAAAATTGAAAATGTATCAGGAACATTAACAGGAAAATGGCCGTCCGCGCGGACGTTTCCGCAGGGAATTTCTAACCGCTGCGGACGGGTGGCTTTTCCGAGCCCTGACATATATACAGTCAGTATCAGTTATATGGTCAGCTCATGGGTCTAGAATATTATGACCATATAAGCGGTGTGACCATATATGCGATAACCAAATATATAGTATAGTTAACATGGCGTGAATATATTCTGGAATCAGAATGTATTTTTTAAACAAAAAATTCAACTTTCGAAAACGTTTAAAAATTAATTATTAAGGTGGGGGTCACCCTCTCAACTTATAAAAGGGTTTATTGTGAGCAGGTTCCGATAGAGAAGTATCCTCAATTGATGAATAAAATATATTTAAACTTGTACTAAATTACTATTTTACTTATAATAATATTTAACAGTAAAACCTTTTGAAAAAATTTAAGACCTTTACTTAATTTAAGACCTTTGAAATTTTTACTGAAATGAAGTTATGTTGACTTTTTAAATGTTGGAAAGTGAGTTCATTGCAATATTTATATTAATATTTGTAGCAATGGCTTGAAACATGTGGCTGTATTACTGGATTTGTTGATGGAAAATGGATGCCCCTTGCAAGTTCTAAAGAAGAAACTGTTGATATAGAAATCACAAAAGGACTCTCAGCTACGGTAAAATGGGCTTCATCTGATGAATTAGAAGCAGTTGTTGAAAATTCTCAGGAAGGATTCAAGAGATGGAGACAATATGAGGCAGGAGCCAAGTCTAGAGTACTTTATAGGTATAAAACTCTGCTTATCTTACCTTTTGTTATTTATTATAAATTTGTTTTCATAAAAATGTTATTTATTTATTTTCATTACAAACCTGTAGCTACCAACTCTACTGTAGTTTCTGTCAGATTACTGAATTTTGCTAGTTTGTTCTGGTTTAATTAAAAATCCTTATAATTTCTCTATATTTTAAAAAATTTCTTAAAATTGATAAAAGTAGATTTTTTTACTCAGCTTATTGCTTGCTTCAAAATTCAAACAAATTATACTTATAAATGATAAATTAAGCCTCTGTTATTGTACTTAAAAGTTTTTCTTTTAAAAATATTTTCAAAGTTTTAGTTTTTTTAAAAAATCAGACTTTTTTTTTAGATTGTTAAAAAAATATTTTATAGGTTTTTAAAATGAATTTAACTTCTACTATGATTCAAAAATGTAATAAAAATTTTTATTGCCAAAAGATTGCCATTTTAAGGAAATAGATTTTACACATAATTAAACTAAATAGTTTTCTTAAGTGTATTTTATTATATTATATATGGGTCATTCTCACAAAAAGGTGATTTTCTTAGTCCCTTCGTAATAAATACTAGGAAATACAGCAGATTTCTTAATATATTTCTGCATCATTTTTCGTAAAGGTCTAACTAATCAATCATATGCATTTCTGCTGAATGCATTTAATATTTCATTCTTATTTTTAAATAAACATAACTTCAAAATCCTCCCCGTGGACGTCCCTACGTCTGTGACACAAAATAATTTTTAATGGCTGTTAAACATTTTAGATGTTATTTTAATGATTTTTGTAGTTTTAACTAGTTAAATGTTTATAGTAGCTTTTTATTAAATATTTTTTTAGAAAAGTTTTATTTTTATAAAATAAATGGTTAGTAAACTTTGTCCATCAAAAATGAAGTCTCCCTCCGTGGACAATTAATATAGCTCAATAAATATGTAATAGAGAGCAGCATATGTGAAATCCTTATAAGACAGCTGGTGGGGAAGGTAAAGATTCTATTTTGTAGTGTTAACTATCAGTTACTTTTGTTCTCTTTGGTGTTAGTTTGGATTGTTGTGTTCAACTGAGGTTTGGCAAAGTTCTCAATGTATACTCCGTAGTCATAATAAAGAAGGTAAGATGAAACTATTTTATATTTGATATATAAATTTTAGATTGCAAAAATAGTATATTTAATAAAAAGAACTGCGCCATTTTTGTAACTTTAAAATTAAAAATCAGAAAAGTTCAAGAACTAATTTTTGTCTCCTCCGTGGACAAAACAGTTCCACGGAGGAGATGACATAGTCAATGGAAGAGACAATGTGTTAGACAACCAATAATACATTTTTATTAATTAAAAAACTATTTTCTTTTAATTGATATTTTTTTAATGGAACAAATGTGTTAATTTCTTTGTATTTTTAAATAAAATCAATTAAGTTTAACTTCGTTGAACTTCGTTAACTTAAGTTGAACTATCGGAGATAAAAAAAATATTGGCAATAGTATTGGCAATTTTTTCAAAGAATTTCTGTGATGTTTAACATTTTTTTTTTCTCTTCAAATTTTAGGAAAAAAATGGCAAAACCAAAATGCAAAAAAAAAAAAATCAATCAAATGTTCAAATCTAACAACAAATTAACGAACAGAAAAATCTTAGCATAAAACAAGCTAGACAGAAATTACATCTCCTCCGTGGATAAGACTGAATTAAAAATATTTTAAATCTTGTAAAAAATAAAATATAAAACTTGACCATTATTATAAGGACATATAACAAAAATAAATAAAGGCATTTACGTAATTTTTATCACTTTTTTAATTAAGAAAAATTTTTAGTCTATTTATACCTTTTCAGTGAGAATGACCCATAGGATGTTTAATATAATATTCTTTATTAGCCCAAATCTGTCTGAATTTTAACGATTTCTCAACACTATTAATCCTAAGTTTGCGTTAGTATGGAAATGTTCAAGTGACAGGCTGAACTACATCCTTGAGTTGAATAAACCAATTAATTATCATAATTTTGAGATTGTGAATGGCAACAAGTTGTTTGCATTATTCCTATGGGAGGATGCATTTTGCTATCCCGATAGAAACTTATTCCAAAAGAAGTATACAGAAAGAGGTACCACTTTTAGTTTGAAAACGCTTGTAAGTTTGAAACGATAACGTCTTCATCTAATGATGTTGTCATTTAGTAAGATATATGGGACATACAGGTTTCTCATTTTTCCCTTCAAAGAGTATCGTAAATAAAATATACTTTTTATATGACTCACACGTCATTAAAATATTTTTACTTTTTTTCATTAAAAGAAACAAAACAAAATATAATTTTTTTTTTCTTTTCAAATTAGATGCAGTAAAATAAACCCTTGAAGGGAAAAAAAAGTTACTCTCTTTTATTAAATCTTCAGACCAAAAGATATAACTACTTAAAAACTTAGCTGTAATATTTAAAACTATAATTGCTATTTATTATAAATAAAGAATTTATTATTAATGTATAATTTATTTTTAATAAATAATTTATCATGCATAAATAATTTATTATTAATTAATAATTTATTATTAATTAATAATTTATTATAAATAAAGAATTTATTGGTTGGTTGGTTCTAATGCCACGTGCCACATGGGCAAGCCTGCTTGGTGAAACCGAGCAAATTTAAAGTAGAGTGTGCAATTCTTGTTTTTCAGTGGCGCCATGTATGGCCAAGAATTCGATTTCTGCCGCACCATACGTCACTCCTGTTTATAAGGTGGACCCATTTATACATACATTCATTCATCCACAGATCGTAATTTTGACCTGAATCAGAGAACGATCGATCTCTAATCCAGTACCCCCAGAGGTTTGATTTGTTATGGGAACATGGAGGACTTTGCGACTCGACAGAATTTTAACGTGCATCAGTCACCAACTACACAGGGAGTCTTCGGCCGGCAGGGTTCAGACATGGGCCCAGCACCCTACCGACCAGACTATCCCGGCCTTATAAATAATTTATTGTTAGTAATTGAAGTTTCACCTGACATCAGAACAGGCTGTGACATTTTTTAAACTAACTGCCTCTGTGGTGATTCTTTATTCTTCACTTAACATATAAATAAAAGCATATTAGCACAGAATTATAGCATATAAGCCGACTGAAATCTTCAATTACAATAATAAGTATACGTAATTATTGATTTTATTACTGAAGCTGCCATCTAGTGATGATTATATGTAAAATAAATTTGGAGAAAGTATTGTATAAAAAAACTAGCTTTTAATGCGACAAGTATGTTACATTTTTCTAACTTTTATGAGCAGACTCGGTGTGTATAGAATAGAATTTGTTTCTAATAAAGCTAGTTTTTTGCTAATTTAAAATTTTACTTTCCTTCCTCTGTGATAACCAAACAGTAGTTACTGTTAAAATTTTAAGAGAATATTTTACTAATTTAAATCATTGTACCCGGATTTATATTTATATAGAGTAAAGAAAAGACTTTACTTTCATTTTGATCAAATTTTGCTTTTATTTAAAATAATAATAAATTCTAAAATATTTTAGAATTTGCATATTAACTTTAGCACTATACCAGACAAATTAGAAATGTAAAAGTACAGTTTACTTCATATATATGTTTCTCTAAGTAAAAATAATTTTTAGTTCTATATAAATATATATAAACGTAATTTGCTCGTAATGTTAAAATAATTTTAAATATAAAGAACTGAATACGATTTCAATTTCAATAATTCCATTTTTACCTTAAAAAATAGTTAAAATTAGCTAAATAGTTAAAACTCGAAGTCATTACAAGTTTTAAAATTGATATTATTCTTTGATTAGGACAGATTTTTGCCAAAATTGAGAATTTTTTCAATCAAAAAATTTTAGTAAAGCTTTAATTTAAAATTTTTTTATAACTAAAAAAAAACTATAATTAAGTTTTTTATTAAATTAAAAATAAGACAAAGCAGCTATTTATGTGAAGTTTAAATGTATCATAGGTAACAAATTATAATTGTATAAAAATGTTTAATTTAAAAAAAATTTTATAATTTTTTTTATCAGAATTGAAACTAAAAGGATAGATTAAAATTTATAATTTAATACATTTGAAATGAAAAAAAACCTACATAAATGTAAAATAAGTATTTAGTAGTTGATTTATAAGTTTGTAATGCTTTAAAAGATAAAGTGCGAAATATATGCTTTCTTGTCTTCGCGGGGGACTGTACCTTCGACCTCTGGGTTTTAATTTAAAATCTGTCTCAAATTTAATTAACTTTAAATTTCTTTCATTAACTGAAAATCTTTATAGTGTGTTTTAGGAAAAGACATACTGTTGGTAGGATACATCTTACAATAATCAGTTCGAATATTATTTACATACTATTTAAATGAAGAAATTGAAGAGTGCGAGTCTTTGATTGTCATGTTAGGAACAGAAAAATTCCGCAGAAACTAGGACTACACCAACTACTAGCACCACGATTGGAGTGTAGTAATGCACATCGCTTTTCAGAGCTCTTTTGGTCTGATTGGTTTGTCTTGTATTATATATCTTTGCCTATTATATTGGTTTCTGTCAGTGATGGATCCTCAATTTATTTTCAGTGGATAGATAAACTGAAGTGACGTCGGCTTAGATATCTCTGTAAGACAATGTCAAAATAATATATTAAAACAAATGGTTATTCACTATTTTATTGACTTGGATAAATATTGTGTTTATTTTCATGATTTATTTGCCAATCTGTAAGTGTATATTATTTAAAATTTGTAACTAATATAATAACTGATTGCAGAGTATCTGAATACATTGAACAGCAAAGTAAACTGCTAAATGCCATTGACAGTTTGACTAAATATGGACGTTTAAGAGAAAAATATAATGTGCCATATCTCATTGACTCTTTTAATTATTATGCTGCATTAGTTGGTGATAAAGATCTTTCTGAAGAATGGAAACCAACTGGTAAAGTATTTGCATTATTAATATTAAATATTATTCCTTACTACTAGTCTTATTAGTACTTTGATTTTAAATTATTTTTTTTTTATGGTTATTTTAATAAAGAAAAAGACATAAACAAATGCCTGACAAAAAAAATTTTCAGGCTTGAAAGTCTCCACTAGTTTATTTTTGCTTATCCTACAAGCCAATATTTTCAAACTCTTGATTTTGTTTTAATTGAAACATAGAAGTAAATAAGAGTAACGATATACATTTTTTATCATTCTTAAAATATTCGTATTCTATCATTTGATCCAGGTACATTTTAGGGCAATATTGTTTAGAATAATTTAGGTTTTGATTTTTTAAAATAGAGGCATAATTGCCTGATCTTCAAAGAAATGGCTAATTTGTCAACCTTGAATCGGTTATATATTTATTTCTGTATTGTTATGGTGTACTCGACATAATTAGGTAATTTTTATCTTACATGTTGGAGGGGTTTTATGTGTGTGCAGATGAATGCAGTAGTGGACTGTATGTTTAAAACAAATGAAAATTCTTTGATATAAGAAACAAATAGCGAACCTTCCTTGGCAGACTGGAGCTGTTAACACACATGATTCTCTGTGCAGAGAGAGAACGAGAGGATTTCCTGCGGCGCGTGATGAGCACTACATCCACCCACTCGTGATCCTTTAGAAGATCATGCGGGGGTGTTAAGTATTTTACTTTTAATTAAACATATCTTATTTAGCTTTAACACATGTCTTATGTTAGCTAACAAATATTTTCTAAGTTATAATTTTGTGCACATTGTTAAAATTGTAAAACAGCTTATTCAATGCCAGGTAATATTTGTTCTACAACTTATGTTCTTTTATATTTACCAAAATATTTATACATTGAATTAATATTCTTGATATTACGATACATCACCCTTTATATATTTGAAAGTTTCGATACACAGAAATAGAACTTCAATACATGAAAGTTTTAGTACACAGAAATAGTCAATCGACTACAGTCAACAAGTAAGCATATGCTAGCCAAACAGTGAGTGTGTAGACTGGATACAGTAACCCTGAAGATTTGTGGTAAAAAAGAGTACAGCACATCCTGTTTTAACTATTAACACCCATTAATTAAGTAATATTATTACAGAGAAGCCAAAAATAAATTTTCTTTTATAGTGTGATTATTGTAAAATGATTAATTTCTTTGAAATTTTGAATAATTCTTTTTTAAATACCTGCATATAATATTGAAGCAATTTTTTGCCAAAAAAAACTCATAGTTTAAATAAAAATTTACTGATTAAAATCTTGAATTTCTAAAACTAACTGACCTTTTTACAAATTAATTAGAAATAATACTTTTTAGGAAAGTACTGTGTTGTGTTTAGAAAACTAGAGATTTTTCCTTTCACTAAGTTTCAAAGTAAGAAACAAAGATCATCAATAGATCATGCTGCTAACTCAAAAAGCTATAAAAATGTTTTTGCTGCATTGTCAGGCTATTCCAAGGACTTGCTTTATTCTATTTATGATATTAATTTCATATTGTTTTATATATTTAATTCATTTTTAAGTAATTGATAACAGAAATAAACAGCATTTCAGATTCTGATTTATTTTTAAATCTGCTTGATGAAGCATTTTCTGTTTTGGACCTTATACTTCTAAACCCTAATTTCGATCTAGTTTTCAAAATCACCACCATTTTCGATTACATTGTGATGCAATTTTAGGACAAAAAATAATAGACACCTGAGCAATTATTTCCATTGGAATGTTAAGACATTGCAACAGAAAACCTTGTTTCATAGTTATTCAAGCCAGCAACACCAACTGTTGACAAAATTTAATGAGAATAAACAACTTGTTTTCTAAGCAAAATGCAGCGATCTTTACAAATTTTTCTCCTTTTCTTTTACTTGAACTAATTTTTTAAAATGTAAGTCATTGCTAAGATGTTTAATAAATGAAAGTTTCCTGAATTTCAGAGCTCATTCTAGGCAGAAAAAAGGGCAGGATGAAAAAGTTTAAAAAAAGGGCATCATTTTTCTAAAAAGGCAATAATTTCTTTCTATGGGCTTTACACGTTCTATTAAGAAACATTGTCAATTAGTAAAAGAAGAAAAAAAAGTTTACTTTACAAAAAGTAGCAAAGCAATCATATTAATTACTATTTTTTATTAATAAATTAACATATAAATCAAGTTAATGAGCTAATTAGCTTAGTAATTTATTTAAAATACATGCATAGATTAATAAAATAATAAATGTACGTTTTTAAGTGTCTGTAGTTATGATTTAATAATTAAAATGATTAATAATAATTATAATTTAATAAATAATTAACTTTATAGTTATTAATTTTAGGCGCATAGTATAACAATATAATTAAAAATGCAGCATTAAATAAAATAATATACAGTGAAAATATACATTAAAAATAATTTAAAACTTGTGTTTTTAATATCATACAAATAAAAATAAAAAAATTCTAAAGATTAATTAAAAAAGAGAATACAAAATTCAATAAAGCATCTTACTCAGTTTTCCTTCAATATTATATTAATCCAATTTAAGAAACTATCAAAACATGGATTTCTATTTTTATTTCTAACATTTTTTAGATAAGCCTGAACCTAAAATCTGCTTAAATGAACATATTTTATAATGATATTTTGTAGTAAAGTTCAAAATTTAAAATAATAATACAGTCGAATCCCGTTTTTGCGAAATTCGAAATAGCGAAAATTTCAAAGTAACGAATATTTTCCGAATCCCCAAATGTATTTCCATGTGAACAATGTATAAAAAATACGGATATTACGAAATCAATTATCCGATTTAGCGAAGGCGAAAATGAACACCAGGTCTTCTTTTCTTTGATGAACAAGACACATTTCTTCAAAAATGTTCTCAGAAATGAAATGTTTTATCACCCTTAAAATACTAATAAGTTTCAAATGTGAAAAACCTGTCAAAAAAAGAAGAATCACTGGAAAGAGACCACCCCGAGTTGACCCTTGCTGTCATTCATGTTCATTCATGTTTTAAGAAGTCAAAATACACATGCTTTTAAAAGAGGGAATTCTATTCAATAGAAAGGGCTTGTCAAGAATGATAGATTAGAAGTGACCACCCTTAGCAAAACAATTCCTTCCTTGAATTACAACAGACTAAATAGGGTGGGGAGGAGAGCTGTTCTAAGAACTCAAGGTGTAAAAGGGGTGTAAACAAGTTTCAGAAAATTACCAGAGTGGTGTGCAACTTCAATAGGAGAAGGTTACTTAAATCAGTTTGTCTGCTTTCAACGTTTGCAAGCATTTTATTTTTCTTCTTAAGCATAATGAGTGGTCAAAAGCGTAAACAATTTTCCATTAAGGAAAAACTGGAAATTATTTCAGAAGTTGATCATGGGATAAAAAAAAGCTGACGTTGCGACAACGTATGGACTATCCCCATCTACTCTATCTACTTTTTTAAAAAATCGAACGAAGTTGGAACAGCAAGTGTAATCAGCATTGATCGGATCACATAGAAAAAAGATACGACTTTCAAATTTTCAAGATGTAGATGCAGCTGTTTTTACATGGTTCCAGGATATTCGCTCCCGAAACATTCCAATTTCTGGGCCCCTCTTTCGTGAAAAGGCTTTAGAATTTGCAAGAACTTTTGGAAACGAAAATTTTCAAGCAAGTGTTGGTTGGTTGAATCGATTCAAGGAACGTTATGGTATTGTTGCAAAGCAAATTTGTGGTGAAGCTAACTCTGTTGATTTAAAAGCTGTGAATGACTGGAAATCAGAAAAAATATCGGATGCAATTAGGTCTTATGATCCTTCTGATGTTTTCAACGCAGACGAAGCGGGAATTTTTTTCCAGTTGTTACCAAACAAAACCTTGGCGTTTAAAAAGGATAAATGCATTGGAGGCAAAAATTCAAAACTGCGTTTAACTGCTTTGTTTTGCTGCAATATGTCAGGCACTGAAAAGAGAAAAGTTATGGTTATCGGCAAATCTGCCAAACCTAGGTGCCTAAAAAATGTAAATTCACTACCTTGTGATTATAGATCTAGCCGCAAAGCGTGGATGACGACTGGAATATTTAATGAGTGGTTGGTTAAGTTTAATGAAGATATGAAACGTAAGAAAAGAAAAATTCTGCTTCTTATTGATAATTGTTCACCCCACAATGAGCCACCAAAATTGGAATGTATTCACATTGAATACTTTCCTCCTAATTGTACGTCAATTTTACAACCTCTTGACCAGTGTATAATTAAAGTGGTAAAGGGAAAGTATCGAACACAACTTCTGAGGCGTATGCTTGTGCAAATCGGAAACAAAGAAGCAATTACGAAACCAGATGTAAAGCAAGCAATGGATATGATTGCTGGAGCATGGAAAGACATTAGCCAAAAAGTCATCTGTAATGGATGGAAGAAAGCAAATTTAATTTCGGCAATTGACAATGAAACAGTCGATGAAATTAATGATGTTATCATAGATTTGCAGCCTTTATGGGAACATGTGACAAAAGAAACATCAGTGCCAAACGTAGTCAGTCTTGACAATTTTCTGACTGCAGATGATGATGCTAGAACATGTGAAGCATTGACAGACAATGATATTGTACGTATGATTCAAGAAAACAAACAAAAATCACTTTCGGACAGCAGCAATGATGAAAAATGTCCAGAAGAAAACAATGTACCTACAGCTTCACAAGCCTTGGCCAATTTGGAAGCTGTAAAGAGATATTTATCGGCACAAAAAAACTTTTCAGATACTTTGTTTGAACATGTGCATAATTTGGAAATTTTTTTAATTTCTACTGGTTCTAAATCATTTGTTCAGAAAAAAATTACTGATTATGTATCTGCCTAATTAGTAAGTGTTAATAAATTCATTGTTTACATTAGTTTTGTGCGCTCTTTTAATATTACATTGATATTTTCCCAAATCTAGATTAAAAATATAATATCAAAACTGTAAATTGATTTTTCATACGAATGATCCCAATGTAACGAAAAATGTTGAAAATTCGTAATATCGGTATAACGAATTTTCATTACTGTGTAGAAATAGCTTCGGTCCCATGGAATTCGCTAAAACGGGATCCGACTGTAATAATAAAAAATTGAAAATGTAATATTTTTTTCATTTGATTATATTTAATTTAAAACTATTTATGCCAGTAACAGAAATAAGAATTTAAATTATTAAAAATATTTTCATAAAAAAACTCTTTTCAATTGAAAATAACAAAAATTTAAGAAATCCATTGTAGAGTTTGGGGAAAATGAATTAGGGTGTGGAGTCTATTACATCAGGGCACTAACTTACTTCAGGGGCAACAGGGTGGATCCTTTTGACTGAAAGGGCACAAGAGTGCTGTGCCCTGTTTACCCTGCCTAGAATGAGCTCTGCTGAGTTTGATTTAGAGTTTTGGACATTTAAATTGTTTGTAAATGTAAAAAAGTAATATACATAATTTAAAATATTCCTTTATATTGTATTTAAAATTTTATTTACTTTTTTTGTTTGATATTGATTTTAATCTTAATGGTTAAATATTTTAGGCAAGAAAAAAAATGACTTTTTTTTATAGTTTGTATGGATATTTAGCTAGGATATTAGCACATAAAAAAAATTTGTTCAGAAAAATAATTTTTCAAAATTTTTATTTTAATTATTTAGTCGATCCTATTGAAACTAAACTAATGGAACTGTTATATAAATATCATAAAATTTGAATTATTAGGAATTCTGATTATGTTAGAGTTCCACATAATTCTGGATCCATAATAAAGATCTAAAATTTTGTAGCCTTAAAATTTTGCTATATTGTGATATATGTATATAGGGTTTTAGAATTCCGCAATTCCAACAGCTGTTGTTCTTTCAGAGATTATATTTGAGTTATTGAATCACACATTTAAACTGAACCCTGTATTTTGCCTGCTAATTGTTCAGATCTTCATAGCTTTTTTTTTCTTTTCTCTTTTTACAAATATTTCTAATAAGCACCTTTTTGTAATTTTTAAGAAGTTGGATAATTTCATAGGATTCAAAATTTCATATTACTGGATTTCGGATTAGCAGTGTTATATTGTAGTTTATTATAATGAAATTGTCATTTTAAATTGGACATACATATCCCCCTCCCCCCAGTCCTAATGCCAAGAATTTCAGATTGAATGAATAGTTGCTAATGGGAAGTTATCAAGTTATCGATCAAAATTTGTCAAGTTATCGATACATAATATAGCCACAAAAAAATCCAACACTGCATTATTAATAGTAAATTTTAAATCACCAAAAAGGTCGTAAGAATCCTATATCCAAAACATTTTTGTGGTTAGAGAAATAATGTAGCTTAAAAAAATAGAAATAAAAATATATTTTGATATTGGATTTAGTTGCAACAGTAAATTAATGAGTATTCTATTGAATAAAAAAGTTTGTTAGATTGATTGTTAAGAAAAGAAATTATTTATATTCTCTTTTTATAAAATGTGATAAAAATCGTGTAATTTATTAGTTTAATTATAACAGGGTTAAGAAAGATTAAAAAAATTAAATTAATGAAATTAAATTAATGAAATTAAATAAATTTTAAAAGCTAGGAAATATGTAATGCCTATAATAGCATCACAACCCTCAAAGGCTAGCAACATCTCTGATCATAATAATCTCTCTTTATCCTCTATTCTCCACCCCCCAAAGGTGTAAATATGGGTTATATATTTTCTCCTCATTTTGTTTAGTTACTTACAGTAATTTTGGGTTCATTCAACGCATTATGTATGCTTCCAGCTCTTGTGCCATTAAACTCTACAATTAATCCATCCATCATAACTGTTTTAATAATCTGCATGATTTTGATTCCAGGTGTTGTTTGTATTATATGCGATAATGATACTTTGGTGTCAAGTTTTTGGGTATTAAGTGCTGTCCTTGCTTCTGGGAATGCAGCGATATGTTTAGTTGACTCCAAAGAAAATTTAAGTGCTTTTTTATTAGCACAACTATGTGATTCTGCTGGGTAAGGCATAATTTATTCAGCTCATTTTTTGTCATATGTCATAAAATTAATTGCTTGAAGTATATTGATTTAAATAATGTCCCTTAAAAAAAATCAAGCTTTGTAACTGAATTACATAATGCGCTGGAGACGATCTGATCCCTGGTGAGGATTTTGTAAACTTGGACAAAATTGGTGAAATAATATCAAATTATGTTGTCAAGACTGATTATGAAGAAACCAATACTTAATTGATGCTTTCCAAAAAAGAACTAAAAGAGAAAATTTTGTGTGATGGTAAAATTTTATGGGGGAACTGAGACATTTTTATTCATCCGAAAATGATGAAATTGGTGTAAAAATGCTAAATGATTTTAAAATGTATCATGAAGATAGTTAGTCGCAACCACTTGCAACGAACTTCTATCACGTCTTTTTTTTCCCATCTGGATAAATATAAAACAGAAACTTGTATATATATATATAAATATATCAAATTTCTTCCTCTATTCTTTTTTACAATAAATATAGTTTTGTTGTGTTTAAATAAATGTCAATATAAATAATTAATATTGATTATTTAATTATTTCTATTCAATGGCAATTATTCTAAAATAATTTATGGCGTCAACCTTATATATTTGTGTATCCTTCCTCTTTTTTCAGTCTCAAGAGTACATAAGCTTTTACATTTAGCTGCACAGATTTGAAATTTTCTATTAATTTCATTATTTTTTTTATGTGATTATTTTTAAGTAATTTTAATCCATCAGCCTATTTTTATTCACTTTGAATTATGGCTATAAATGTGTCCAGCTCAACTGCAAATAATATGAAATAAATTAGGGCTTATGAACGTTGCATTGATAGCTTTACACGTAATCATTGGATATAATTCTGAGATGGTAATATTGCTGTAAAGTTTAAAATTATTAATTAGAACGTTACAGTTATTATTTTGTTTATAAACTCCATACAATGAATTTTTAGTCTTTTTATTTTTTTCTCTCTTACAGATTGCCTGCAGGAGCTTTTAATGTGATTTCTTGCAAAGTTTCATTATTGTCAAGTTTTCCCAATGTAGATAAAATTATTTTGTCTTCACCCAAACCACAAACATTTCTCTCTGGATCATTAAGTAAAAGTATTCCTTGTGAAATCATTCCCTACCAATGGCCATGTGTAATTATTTACGAAAGTGCCGATCTCGATGCAGCCATATCAAATATTCTAGAAATTATGCAAATTTTCGATGTGAAGGTAATTTTGCATGTTTAATTTATTTTATAAATATGCTCTTTTAAATCAAATTAGTGTTCAATATTATGAGTTTTAATTGTTATAATCAAATGTACTGTTTTAATGCTTTCAAAGTGAGAGATAAAAGCATAAATTGTTTTCCTTTTTTTTAAAAAACCATTACTACCTACTGCTACTTTTCTTGCATATTTCTGAAAATGCATTGTAAGCTCACAGGAAATTTTTAATGCATAAACTATGTTAAATATTATTTTTTTAATAATAGCACTGTTTTAAAAAAATGGAACTTCCATGTAAATTATGAAAGTCTATTTTCTTTGTAGTGCTTTAGGTCTTTTTCTTATTTATCTATTACTGTTTACCTATAATTTTCGTGCTCAGTTCCGAAAATGCATCTAAGTTCTCAGGAATTTTTTACATAATAATTATTTTATTTATTAATTTCATTTTGACTTTTTATCAAAGACAGTAATTATCAAACATTCAATTAATGATGTAACTATTTGTATTTTTAACTCTGATTCAAAAATAGTTTTTCACAATGTCTGGAAGAAAAAAGTGTTGACGTGATTTCATTATTTGTTAATTAATTAATATTCAACAAATGTATTGGTAAATACTATTGTAGGAGTACCTACTTTTTTTTATTGTAATCACATAATTTAAGATGACAATAACATCATGACGCTTTGATCTTTTTGATAATTTTTTGTTTGCTACTCCAATTTTGTTGAAATTTTCTAATAAAACAAAAAGTGGCTTTAAAGAGTTTTTAATTTTTATCTATTTTAAAAAAAATTGAAGTCTTAATAATTCTTTTCCAACTGAAATCAAAATAGTTAATGTAATGTACAAAATATATATGTGAAATTTTTTTAACTTGGACATTAATTTAAAAAATTCTGCTATGTCGATATCATGATTTTTTATCCATTGCTAAGTTTGCTACCAACCAAATTTTTAAAATATAAACTCCTATAATTATGTGATTGAAATTCTTGTGATTAAATATTAAAAAAGTATTAAATTTCAATTTTCAATACTTAGTATTGTTAATTTGTGATAATTTAAGCATTAAATATGATAAAATTCTATATTTTTATACAATTTTAAAAATATGTCCATTTTTTTTCTCTTTTTTTTTCCCCAAAATAAATTCAGATTTCCAGAGACATATACTAGCATCTAAGTTTCTGACACTAACTGTTAAAAAATTTACTTTACGTCTGGAACTGATTTTTATACCTATTTGTTATTTCAAATTTACTTAAGATATAAATAAATTGTGCATTATAGTTCATCTGCATAATAATAATAAAAAGCAATCAGCAAGGTGATCCCCATATCTATTTCTGTAGCTTTTGGATCCCAATTTGTGATGTGTCTAGTGTGACCTTTTACCACCAGTTATCTTTTAATAAATTAATTGCTCGGTTACTCGACTACAGTTTGTTCGACTGCCAAGCAGTTAATCTAATCAAACTATTATGTCTGGAAAGAGCAGAGTCAGATAACTTATAATCAGGTTTTACACTACCATGGTCACAGTGTATAGGAAAAAAAAAAATTATACTTGAAAAAAAATTTCTTTTTGAAAGATTTTTGAGTGAGTTAAATTTTGTAGGTGAGATAAAAATATTCATTTTTTACAAGTACCCAAAAGAATTCGTAAAAAATAATAATGTCAATGTACCATAATGTTGATTTTAAAACTTAAAATCTGTTGTTATAAGAGTTGTACTAATTCTCAAAATGTTGATTCCAGGAACCATGGCCCATTTGTAAAATCTATCTTCAAGAATCAATTCAGAAAAAATTTATTAAACTATTAACACTGAAAGTATGTGGCTCATTTGGAGACCATATAGACTGCAGACCACCATTTTATATTATGAGCAGTGAAGCAACGATTGCACAGGTGCAAAATTTACTGTTGGAGTATACTGAAGATGAGTTATTTGTAAGTACATTTTTAAATCTTACAAGTAAAAAATAAAATCAATATTTTTTATATAAAAATAGTTGAACTTCTTACATTTCAGAGTGTTAGTAAATGTAATATAACTGAAGAAGGAGACCAATATCTTCCAGCTGCCATAATGAATTTCAATTCTAGTCTTAAGGTATTTACATCTTTACTTAATCTTTTGACTATTGAAAAATAAAATTGTGTTTTATTTATTAATTTATTTACAATAAAACTATCAGTCTTTGCCACTTGATTCTTTTTAGATATTAATATGTATATAGGTAATTTTATTTTATAACTGTCATAAAACAGCTGACCCAATTTTGGGTTTATGACTAATGTTCAACTCCGTAGCCTTGTAATTTTGAACCTAATCCAGAAAACAAGGGAACACTGGAGCGTTGCACCGAAGAGGAAAACCACAAAAACTTCCCACGGTAGTCTGGCTTAAAATATATGTTTTGAAGACGAAGGTATGTTAATAAATTCAGGTTAAAAAAATTTGAGCGTTTATGTAAAATAATGCTGTTTCAGCATGCAGTACTTACTTGCATAATTTTCTATTATTTTAGACTTTTTCTGCAGTTTGCCTTGACTGATAGTATAACTTTTGTAATTTTAATTATTGAACTTTGAATGTCATTTATTAAATGTTACTTTGTTGCTAAAAACATCCCCCTTTGTGTTTTTGGTAAAATGTTTTATAATTCATGTGTAATCTGTATTTTAGTTTCATTAACGTTTATTGAAATTGTGTTTCTTGTTTAAGTCTTGCATTTATTGATGTCGATAAATTTAATATTATTTTGTGTAAAAATAAATATTTAATGTTAAATTCCTAAATATTTCTTAAAGAAAAAAAATTTTTAAATTTATGGAACAAGGTTTTGCTTTTTATTGCTCTTTTTTTTTTCCAACATATTAAAAATGTATCAGAGTTTTGCCAAAAAAAATTTCCTGCATAATAACTAATAATAAATTGTTTTCGTAAAGTTAAGCATTGTTAAAAAGTTAGGAAAAAAATAAGTTTGTATAATTTATTTATTTAGCAAAAATTTTAGAAAATATAAAACTTTTTTAAATAAAATATAAAGTTTCCAGGCACGATTTTTTTATGCATATATCAATTTTGTAAACATAAATAATATTAAAGTACAAAATATTATTGAAAAACTTGAATATTATTAAATTAATATCAACTTTTGACTCACTTTCTTTATGCCATAAACATTCAATATCTAAATCTATTATCTAATTAATTAATGACTTTAAATGACTTCTAGAAGTAGGGGAAAATTAGTTTATAATCTCATCTGTGATGAACAGAGCCTGCAAAATTTCTCTCGTAAAATCTTATTCCAAAATTATTTATCTATATTTCATTTTAGGACCAAAATACCCGATATGGCCCAGGAGTGTATATTGAACAGTTTCGCACTGTTAAAGAATCCATTGCTATGTTCAATCAGAATAAGAAACATTCCAATGTTAGCATCTGGTCTGAGGAGATGTTCCTATCCTTAGAGGCAGCTAGTAAATTGAAATCCAGGACTGTTTGGGTTAATTGTCAAAATCTATATTCACCCTCCATTTCAAATGGTTCTCTTTATTTAAGCGGAAATTCAAATATTGGAGGCAAAGAAGTAAGCATGTTTTTTAAGTGTTTTTCAAAAATTTGATATATTTCTTCATACATTTGAATATGAGTATTTGGCTGAAAAATAGTTTTCATTTTTTTATAGTTTGTATCTCTTTTGCGTAAGTGCACACAGTGTGCATTCTGCGTGGCATATTAGGGCCTTTGAAAAATAATTTCCTTCCAATCAAAAGTTAGTTTAAACAACAAAAAGAAAAAAGCTACATAATTAGCAGCAGAAAATTTTAAAACTTTTTATTGTAAAAAAAAAAAAAAAAAATGTTGCATGCATCAGAATGATTTATTTCAACAAAACATGTTCAATACAAACATAGTTTACAGATTTAATTTGACAATAATTGATGTAAGTATCTCATATGCATTAAAACATTATAAAATTCTTTTTTGAACAGGGAAATTTAGAAACTTGCTATAATTTAATTTGATTAAAAAAGACTAAGTGTGCAAAACTTATATATATATATATATATATATATATATATATATATATATATATATATATATATATATATATATATATATATATATATATATATATATATATATATATATATATATATATATATATATATGCAAAAATATTGTAAGTAAACTTTTAGCTTTTAAGGCAAATTGGTATTGTTCTTTATTTCACTAAAAATTAAATAATAAATGATTATGCTGTTATTTATTGATATAAAAGTTAAAATTACTGTGAATTTCCAAATGATTTTTTTGTGGTCCAAGAAAGGTAACACACCTATGCTTTATAGAAATTTCATTTAAATTTATAGAAATTTCATTTAGATTTATAAAAAAGCATGCTTCATCTGCTTTAAGCAGCTGCTCATGCATTGTGTGAGCAGCATGCTTAAAGTATCTTTAAAAAATTACAGTTTGTCGTTATTCCCCTTTGAAAATTGTGCATAGTTCTTAAAATACCTGGTGTAATGATCTTTTTTGTTTTGTTAATGTAAATAAGTTATTGCTTCAAGTTTGTAAAATACTGGATTACTTTTATATATTTTTCCTTGTTTATTTTAAAATACTATATATTTTTAAATTTATTTCGTGATATTAATGTACAAAACTTTATTTTAAAAATACAGAGCGAGAGTCTTGCTTGATTTATGATCTATTACCTTTAATTAGAGTTATTTTTCAAGACATTTTTCATTGCTGTCACATAACAAAAACGTATGTTTTAATTTAATGGTTTAAGAACAGATATAGCCATTGCAAAAATAATAATAAATAAATAAATAAAAATTTAAAAAATAATAAATAAATAAACTTATTTTTTTCAAATAAAGTAACACAAAGTGTGTTTTATTAATTGTATATACTCTGATCTTAACAGTAAACACTAGTCTTTATTTTAATAACATTTTTAGAACAAAATTCATTTTCATGCTTTTTAAATTTAATTAGTTTTACCTGCTGTTTTTATTAATAAAAAAAATAATGTTGCAGGGAGTTTTCAATCATCTATTGTGTTTAGAGAAAGATGAAAATGGCTCCAAAAATATTGATTCTAATAAAATTCAATCTTATGGATCTGAACCTCCAAGTTCAAGTATTATTCCATTAAAAAATAATGATGGGAGAAAGTTAGTGGTTATTTATCTATTAATTTTTTCGTTTACTTTTCACAAATTTAGCAAATTACTGAATTTATTGTTTGTGGACCTATTTTTAATCTACTTAAATTTTTACATCCATTTTATGACGCTTAAACGCGGATTTAAAACTTATCATAGTTGTATTTAGTACTCTGAATAAATAGTTTTTAAATTTTATTTGTTAAGATTTCATTCTAATTACTCATCTTAATTAAAATACTTTTTCCCACTACAATATATAAAAACATTAAATTGTATTTTCATTTTCATAATAATTTGGTTATATTCATTGATGTACAGTGTCCCAAACATAAAACAAACCAGCCTGAATAACTTTTGATCTAATGATTCTTCCTGTTTTAAAACTCAATCTTAATAGTTCGAGAAGGTGACCTTAAATATGCTAATTAATTAGTGCAGACAATATTTTAATTTAAGAAATCGGACACAAAAGCGTACTTTCTCTGAATAAACATATTTTTTCAATGGATTCAGATTTCTGAATCCCCCAAATATTGATGGTTGCTGCAATCTGGGAAATATGAACCCCATAGTTTGGCCAGGAGAGTGACTCAAATTTTGGACTGCTTAACATTAATTTTACTTTTTCAGTATTCTTCATACCTCAAAATTTTTTTAAGTGAATTGAAAAATTTTTACACGCAATTATAAAATTAGTTTTTCTAAAGATAATTCCATGCAAAAATAAATTATAGTAACTATTTATTATTTTTTGTTATTCTGGTAAAATAGCAGTCGAAAAAGTTTTGAGTTGTAAATATTTTTGTATCATTTGCCTAATAAATTGAATTTTGATAAAGTTGCATTTTTAAAATTTGATTTCTCAGGAACTATTTGACTGATTTTGCTCAAATTTTGTATTTTGCCATGTAAAACTGCATTCTTTAAAATTATATAAAAAATTGTATAGCTTGCAGTTCAAACATTTTTCGACTGTTATTAAATAAAGTAATAAATATTTATTAAAAGTTATATTTTGCATGGAGTTATTTTTGGATAAACGGATTATATAATTGATTACATTTAAATTCGAATCCGTCGAAAAACGTAGCTTATATAAAGTACGTTTTTGTGTAAGATTTCTTAACTTAAAATATCGTTTGCACAAATTAGTTAGAATATTTGAAGTCACCCTCTCAAACCATATGATTGAGTCCTAGAATGTGAATATCCGTTTATTTGAAAGTTATTTAGGGTAGTCCGTTTTTTTATTTTGCACCCTGTACAGTTGAACTCGCTTGTAACGAGTGAGAAGAAAGCAAAATATTTGTTCATTGCTACTGAATACTATAAAAGACACATTTGTGAATAAATTGTAAAATTTCATGCTTCTAATTAATAAATATCATTCTTAACATCTTTCATATAATATAATAAATATCTTTCTTCATTTTTTTCTTTCTGTAAGTACAAAAGAGGTCAGTTAATTTGCTTTGAACTCTCTTATTGTCTCATTGTTGTGGTTTTCGGAAAAGACTCGCCCTGAAAAAATATTTCGCCATGAAATGAGAATTTTTCTAAGAGGGGATTAAATGAGTAAAATTAATTACAAATTTAATGAATCACAAAAATATTATTCACTAAAATCAGGATTTGTTCATTTGAAGTGAACTGCATTTCTATAGACTTAACATTGTACCTCCCAAGTATTCGGTGGCCACTTCAATATACTTTAAATTATACCACTCAGGTATTTTCAAATTCTTTATTTAATCGGGGTTTTGGTTAAATCTGGCTAAGCTATAAATGATTTCGACGGTATTAGGAAAAGAATCTTGTAAATTGTGAGTGTAATGATGGTAACGTATATCTTGAGAATACCTCACTGAACTTCAATTGTCATAACTCATAGAGGCAATTTTCATATATAATAATGACACTATTAATTTTCAATAATTCAATGGCATTCTTTATCTTTTATTCACTTAACCTGACAATTTTCAAAACATTTAAATACTTATCATAATTTTGTACTGGTGTTCAACTTTAGGAATTTAAATAATTTTCATTTTATTGTTATAAAATTTGCTTTTAGACTCACTGAAACATATAAAAGTACAGATTATGTTGTTAGCTATGATAGAAGATAGTTTTGGTACTATGAAAATCACCAGAGTGGAAACACAGAATTTGTGTTTCTTCATTTTTTTAATTGATTAAATAAGACATTAAGCTATATAAATTTTAGATTTTCATTTAATATTTATGCAATCTAATATTTGCAAATATATTGTTTCTGTTCTGAATGTTTTTTATTTCTATTTAAATAAAAATATAAAAAAAGTAAGTTATAAGAGTTTGAAAATATATGAATATACTGAATATGGTAAATAAATATTAGTTCAGGTTTTTCTCAATAAAAAAAGAAAAGATTATTATTGTAATTAAAATGATTATTTTCTTATGAGATAGGTTCATACAAAGAATGGACCTCACTAGCTCTTTTATTTATTTTATAATGTTAACAAATGTACAACAGATTGAGAATGCAGGGTACTATAAGACAGGATGTCAGTGAAATGAAGAGTAACAAATTCATATTTCAATATACTGTTATATAGTTTGATCAAAAGCTTTTCCTTTGGTAATTGACTAATTTTGAAATACAGAACACTCTGTTTCTTATGTTGTTAAAAAACGGAGAGAAATACTATTAATTTTATAATTATATTTTTGCAAATAATGTACAGTGAGCAAACTAAAAAATAGAACACCTCAAAGACTTCTGATATTATATTTTGCAAATTAAATTATTTCAGTGAATGAAAACATTTTTGCAAACAGTTATAAAATCCTACTATTAGAGAACCATTTTTCTTACTATACAATGCACAAGTTAATAAATATTTACTCTTTTTTTATTATTGAATTTGATAATAATGGTATTGTATGGATTATAAATTTTTAGCCAGAATATTAATTACAGAACTGAATTTTAACATTGTTGCAAATAGTTTTCAAAAATTCAAAGTTTAAAAATATGACTCAACTATTTATAAGACTCTTCAAACTTTGGACCTTCTGACTAAATAATAAGGCCCATATTTTGGGGGTCAAGAATCCAAACCATCAAGAAAGATGTGTTTATTCATTTGTAGTTGGCTTTGTAAAACAGACTGTGACGTGTGTGGCTGAAATCATGTTCTTTGTCAAAGATGACGCCACTGAGAAACGAGCTTTAAATTCTCTTGGTTTCCCTAGCATGTTTGCTGGTATGGCAAATAGCAATAGAAACAACAACATGTTTTTATCTGAAGAGAAAGTTTTATAAAGTCCAATTGAATTTTGTAACTTAAAATATTCGCTACACAAATTAATTAACTTAATTAATCAGATCAACCCCTCAAATTGTTAAAATATCATGTTGGTATGTGGAAATTTAATCATTAGAACAGAAGTTAATAAGGTGTTTTGTTTTTTATTTTGCATAATGTGCCACAATTGTGGAGATATTATATTACAATTTATAACAGTCTATGACTAAACAACATTCTTAAATTATATACAGAGACTACAAAATGAAAGATTTTGCCTTTTTTTTTTTCAGAACTCCAAAGTGTTGTAAGCTTTTCATTGGAGGATCATTTGTGAATTCTAATGACGAAACATTTCTACAGGCTTTTGATGTGAATAATGAACCATATGCTTATGTTGCTTCTGCAAATAAATCTGACATTGATAAGGCAGTTTCCAGTGCAATTTCTTCTCAACCAAAGTTAGCAAGAATAAGTTTTTAAACTCTTTTTTATTTTCATCTTTAATTAATATTTTAAACTTAAGATTGCCAATTATTAATTCAAATTTAGTAAATTTTTACAATGCATTTATGAACAATAATATTTACTAGCCTCATTCATTGTTAAGGAAGATAAAACTTGTAAGGATTAAAATTGTTAAGATTTTGGCTTCCTATCTTGCGTGAGCATTTAATAGCATTAGACCATTGTACAAATCAACTTAAATTATACTAAAAGCAAATTTTACTTGTTTTTAAAAATATTTATTTTATATCTCTTGTCTAAATTAATCTTCTTATGTTTTAATAAACTTTTAAAATAAGCAAATATTTTATTACCAAAACACAAATTTTAAATGCTTAATTAGATATATCTCATTTTTGTTAACGCAAGATAAGGTACGACTATGATATAACAAGTATAAAAAATAGCAAATGAAGATATTTTATGATTTAATTTGTTTGCGGGAACAGAACGGGAAGAAAAGAAATATTTGAACCAAAGCTCAAAAGATATAAATATAAAAAAAAGTTACAATTTTTTTAAGTTCAATGTTACACAATATACAAATCTGAATTTAAGTTCAAATTGTCTTAATCATTAGACCTGTATCTCTAGATACCACAGTTATCTTTTCCTTTGTTCTCTCTCTTTTTTCAATTGTTATCCCTGCCTAAGTTAGTTTGTAAGACCATTTAAATTTCTTGTCATGTTATGTAATGTTGTTTAAATATATCATAAATCTCTACATTTATCCAATTCCTTTTATCAGATTACTTTTCACTGACATTTAAAGACATCAAAGAAAACTACTCGAAATTATTCTTCTAAGTATTAACCAAATAATGTTAAATGCTTCATAAACCACATGTACTAGGAAAACATATTTTTTTATACTTTAGATCAAAATTTTTAAAACACAGATTTTTTATTTAACTTAAGTTAAAATTAATATTTTAATTACATACAAAATAAATTATATACTTGCATTAAGCTGAAGTAAACAATGTAACATTACTGTTTTTTATAGGTGGGAGTGTACGTACAGAATGAAGCGTGCTGCTGTTCTTCGTAAAGCTTCAGAAATTCTAAATAAAAAGAAAGAAGAGTTTGCCTCAGAATTGTGCACAATTACTGGCAAAAACAAAGAATTTTGTTCCTTAGAAATTGAACAAGCTGTCACTGTATTACTTTATTGGGCAAATCACATTGCTCAATTTGAAGGTCGAATTGTGGTAATTACAATTTTTTTCACGTTTTTGTCTAATTTTCAGAAAGAGTATTCTTATCAATTTTATTTTTTATGTAATTTATTCCAAATTTGCTTTTATTCATTGATTTCTAGATCTAAGTAAATTTTCAGCTTATAATCTCATCAAATTTTTTTGTTAGATTTGATCTATTTGGATTATACAAATGTAAGGAATATAAAGTTTTAAAAAAAAAATTAGATCAGTTAGTAACGCATAGCTCTTATTTGCTTTGATTTGACCAGTCCCTAAAATAAGTATTGACTAAAGTTTCTGGCTTACAACGTTAAAAGTATAGACAACTCTGTCTTTGTATTTTATTATTTTTTTTGTAGTTAATTTGTAACATAAGTAAATGCAACACTAAAAATATCTTGATGATAAATGCACTCTTTTATCAAATTGTGAAATAAAAATCTAATAAAGTAAAACACATTTTTTATCAATACTTTTTTATTTTATCTGTTGTCCATGAAATGTCCATTTTTGCGAGATTTGAAAGAAAATTTTAAAATTTCTCTAAAAAAAAAAAAAAAATTTTTTCCTTGGTTTAACATTAGGTGACAACCCTGTGGTTCCTTGTTTTTTATTATGATGAAATTATTTTTAACTGTAATGAATTATTATCCGTAGTGCGTTGCGCACTACGGATAATATAAAACTTTAGTATAAAAGATTCTGCAATTTTTAGTTTGTGTGTTTGGTGGCCATTTTATAATTGTAAATTTATTTGTTGCCAAAGAGATTATTTTAGACTATTGTCTAACAATTGTTTTTGTTTTAATAATTTTTTACAGTTTTCTTTGTGTAGTTAATCTGTTGTGTATTTAATTAAAAGCTTGTGTATTCAAATTATCGGCTTCACACTACTTACTTGCTATTCATTTTTAAATAACTTTTTTCTTCATTTAAATATACAACCATATGCATTTTATAAAAGCTTGATACTTTTTTTTATAAATAAGGAAACAAGCTAATTGTTGATTGCTAAATGTTGTTACAGTGAATTATATTGACAAAGTATAATTTAAAAATGTTTGCTTGTGTAATTTTGTAGATTTAACTTTCAAGTATAAATCATAATCTTTGTAAAAAATAGAACAAACTTGAATACTTTACAGTTTGAGGAACAATTTAACTGTATAGACTGACCCTTTAATATGTACACTACTGTGCAAATTAATTGGGACAAGCTCAAAATTTTTCACAAATGTTGTTTAATCACTATAAGTTAACTTACATGCATGGTATAGCCATCTAATATAAAATATGTCCTCCTTTAGCTCGATATAGATCCTGTACTCG
The DNA here is from genome assembly GCA_949128135.1 of Parasteatoda lunata. Lineage (NCBI taxonomy): Eukaryota > Metazoa > Arthropoda > Arachnida > Araneae > Theridiidae > Parasteatoda > Parasteatoda lunata. Next base: position 3,913,048 of record OX421973.1, read on the forward strand.
GTTTGGCATGGATTCTACTAAATTCGAACATAAATTTTTGATCTTATCATCGTGAAACCAAACTTTTATAACATTCCCAATCATTGATTTCTTGGTTGAGCAGTCCATTTGACTCACACGTCTCTTCACTATACTCCAGAAATTTTCGATGGGATTGAGATCAGGAGAATTACCTGGCTAATCCAAAACCGTTAATTTCTGTTCTTGAAAAAATTTCTTTGTCATCTTAGAATTGTGGCAAGGAGCGAGATCTTGTTGAAAGACGCTATCACCCCCAGCGAACGTTTGCATCAAAGACACAACTTTTTTTCTATTATTGGAATGTACTTTTGAGAGTTCATCATTCCTTCAATCGGTACTAAGCTGCCAGGTCCTCCAGAGGTAAAACAACCCCAAAACATCTGCTTTTGGGGGTGCTTAACTGTCTGAATAATATGTTGTTTCCTTATGGGTTCTCCAGCACTTCGCCTGACAAATCTTGGTCGAAACCCTTGCACCAAAAAATGCGTTTCGTCGCTGAATAAAACTTTTTTCCAGTCTTGTGCAGTCTAGGATTTATATTTCCTGGCCCAAATCAAACGTTTTCTCTTCATTACAGGTGTCAATAGCTGTTTTTTTTATTGGTTTTCATGCAATTCTCCCAGCTTCATAAGCCTTCGTCGGATTGTCGATGTACCGATGCTTACACCAGTAGCTGATAAATCTCTCTGAAGGTCTGTACTTGTTTTGCGAGGATGCATTTTACTATTTCGTAATAGAAATTGGCCTGCTCGAGGTGTCGTCTTGCGTTTGCGTCCACATTTATTCCTTCGTTTCGGAGACACTGTACCCAAATTCTTTTGCATATGAATAATCCTCGAAACACTCGATTTTCCAACTCCAACTGTTGCAGCAATATCCCTTACAGTCATAGATGTACGCTGACTAAGCGTAACAATTCGAATTCTTTTCCTGGGACTGATATCAATTTTTTTAATACACGTCAGAAACAAACAATTCACACAATCGACCGCTCCTGACAGCAACTGAAGCGCGAATAAAGGAGTAAATTTTCGACACAAGATGATCACATTGTCAAACCGGTTTAAACTAGCCAAAAGCAACCCCGTGCTGTAAGAAAATGCAGTTCAAACCAGTTTGGGCTGGAAATCTCCGATAAAAAAACAATTTTCTGAAAAAATTTGTTTGTCCCAATTAATTTGCACAGTAGTGTAGTTGAAAGTGTAAGATAACTAAATTCTGATGCTCTTACAAGTTTCAACAGAACATAATTATTATTTTTTATTTGCATGTAAAATAATTGACGGTCCAATTTTACCCAGGAATATATTAAGGTTAAACTCTGTTATTAGACACAAATATAGAAACTGTAATATATAAGACAGAGCACAAGTATTTGTTAAACAAATATGACAGAAAAGAATAAAGTATTTGTCGGTTCTTTTAAAAGTAAAGAAAAGTCAGTGTATGTTTCTGCAAACTTACTATTCTTGGCTCTGAACATCTTCTCCACCGTGGTCGTCTATCTCCGAGGGAATGACCCGTTGCAGAAGACGTGACAAGATCTTGTCCCCGCACTGCAAATGAACAGTTTTCACAACTCCATCTCACGCAAGTATTAGTTTCAGAAGAGCTCTTTTCCACATTCAGCAAGGACGAAGGTCTTCCTCGTAAGAATTTTCAAAGTCTTTTAGTATTTCAAGGTTACGCATAGACCAGACTTTTTCTTCATTAACTTCTTTTCCTATTGTTTTCAAATTCCAAAATTCTCTGACGTGTTTGTCGAGAACTGGTGCCAAAATTCCTGTACTAATATTTTGAACTGAAGAAATGGAAGAAAGTGCTATGGTAGCAAATGAACGGTCGGCCGAGTGAGTCCATTCAAACATAGTAGGTATTAGCACACGTTGCAGAAAGTCGAATTAGGGTTTGAGTATGTACTATTGTCCAATAAAAATCAGGCCTTATTAGAATTTCTATAGGTAAGTCCCTTAAGCAGTCTGATGGCTCAGCAAGTTTTAACTTTTGATTATGGCAAAAAAAGATACAGGTTGTGGAGCAAAGGGATGCGAGGTATAGGTGTTTGAACTTTCAAATGCATGAATTTGAACATTCATTTTGGAGTTGTTCAAAATGCCTGATAAACAGAATTTAACTTTTCGTCTCAGCTTCCTGTGAGCTGCAATGGACTCAAATGCCTGGAAATTCAGTGGCTCTGAGCAAATAGTTTACCTTAAAGTTAGCAGTAAAAGGTTTAAAATGATAGCAAACTGATTGCTCACCTCTTACTTTTTCTGAGAGATATTGTGTTATATCACCCTCTGAAATTTTCAGACATATAGCATAAATAGTCCGTCGACAGCAAATATCTCTGGAAATGCACATAAAAGTTTTGAAGTTAAAACTTGATGAATATTCTAATATGTATAAGAATCTGGTTCAACTCTGACTCTTTACCATGGCATATAGCTTAATGCTCATGTTTCGAAATCATTGCTTCCTTAAAAATGCTATATAAAAAACTAAACTTCTTTTATTCGAAAGAAAATTCTTTTGTTTCTCCGAACAGGTAACAGAACCATTTGTCTTTAAAAATTCCTAAAATAATAGAAGTGGAAATAGGTTCTAAGTGGCATTTGTGGGAAAATCACATTTAGAAACAGCAGAAAAATGCTTACCAACCCATTTTCCTACTAAAACCTATCTTATTGAATAACTTGGTGAAAAAAAATTCAAGTTACTGTTTATTATTTGCAGCTGAACATCTAATTTTGTAAGCCCTAAATTTCGTGTCCCTTTTTTTTTTCTTTAAGCTTTTCAACTTTCATTCATTCTGCCTATTTATTGAAAACTTATTTTATTAATCAACAGGAAACAAAATTGTATGGTAAAGTGTTTCAAGAGTATCATCCTTTGGGCATTATTGGAATTCAGTGTCCCGACAAAGAACCATTACTTTCTTTTGTATTTTTGATCACCCCACCCATTATCTTTGGAAATTCTGTTGTTGCCATATCAAGTGAAAGATATCCTACTTTTGCCTTCAAGATGTCTGAAGTAAGACCACTTAAATGTCTTTTGTGTGTATGTGTGTGTTGATCCAGTAGCAAGAAATCAATATAAAAGGAAAAAGTTTCCAATATAAGGTAACATAAAGCAAAAAAGAAGTTAGTGTTATAAATTTTTTAGATAAAAGTTATGTATCTTCATTTACAAAATCAAATGTATGAATTGTACAGGATATGTAAGTATATGTGTATAACTTAGACTGTTAGCATTTTTTTATAACACAGGATATTCAATACATTTCTTTGTTTAAAAGTGTAAATATGTCATAACATATAAAAGAACTATATTTAACTTGCAATAACACAAGGAATAAATAAAATATTGACATTTTAGCACCACTTACCTTATATATTAAAGGACATGGAAAAATGATCCTAGCAATAGTTTGTCACTCTTTATATATATATATATATATATATATATATATATATATATATATATATATATAAATATATATATATATACAGTGGTACCTTGAGATACAAGTGCCCTGAGATACGAGCGACATTTGAGATAAGAGGAACGGCCATGAAAGCCCTTCTCGTCCTCGACAATGCTCTTGCTCACCCACCGAACCTCGAACATGACATCCTCGATGAGTTAAAGTTTATAATCGTTCTCTATCTACCATCTAACACCACTCTTATCCTGCAGCCCATGGATCAGCAGGTGATTTCTAATTTTTAAAAGCTGTACACTAAGCACCTGTTCCGGCGCTGCTTTGAGGTGACAGAGAACACAAACCTCACCCTTTGAGAATACTGGAAGGACCACTTTAACGTTGTGATATGCCTCAGAATGATTAGATCAGGCCTGGCTGAGTGTTACAACGAGGACCTTGACCTCTGCGTGAAAGCTGTGGCCTGAGTGAGTCTGTAACCGAAAATTGTGCTGTCGCCCGAGTCTGTAGCTTCGAAGGATTCGAACCCGAAGTGCCAATAGAGGAGGAGATTGTGTCTCTGGGAAAATCCATGGACCTGGTTATGGGTGAGAGAGACGTTAGCGAGCTCGCCGAGGAGCACTTTCAGGAACTGACGACCGAAGAATTACAAGAGTTACGGTCGCAGCAGCGTTCGAGGGTTCTGCAAGAAATTGGTTTCGAGGAAGAGCCAGAGGTAGAGGAGGTTATCTCTACAAGTGAGATAAAAGAGTTCATGGGAATGTGGGAGAGAATTTCACAGTTCGTGGTAAAGAAACACCCCCGAAAACTTGCAACTGGTCGTACATCGGAGCTATTTAATGACACTTGCCTAACACATTTCTGCAGCATTTTGAAAAGGTGGAAACAAACCTCCTAGGACAGTTTTTTTTTTAATCCGGCTAAAAAAGCAAAGACCAGTGAAGAGAAATGCAGTGACTAAAATTGAGCATGCAGTAGCATTTAAGTTATGTGTTAGTTGCATTTAAGTGACAAAAATACAAATATGTATGTACACTTTATAAAACCAGTTTTTTTTTGCTTTACGTTCTCTTTTATTATGTTTTTAAACAATATTTGTCATTCATAAATACATTTTTCTTATTCAAAAACACGTAACAAAAACAATTGGGGTTAGCATTTTTGGGGCTGGAACGGATTAATGGCATTTCAATTAATTTCAATGGGGAAAATTGTTTTGAGATATGAGCAAATTGACATACGAGCAAGGTTACGAAACGAATTAAACTCGTATCTCGAGGTATATATATATATAGATAGATAGATCGTACTTTAAAGGAACAATCCGAATTAAAATGAAATAATATATTAATATGTAAGAGTGAGTTAAAATAAAAACATATTTTTTGGAAAAATTAATACATAAGAAGAATTACATAAGAAGAATTGTAAAAATTGAAAATCATTTAATTTTCAGGCTTGTTAAAAAAAGATAAGTGCAGTAAACTTTGACAACATTTTCTGCTGAGACCAAAGGTGTAAACTTTTTAAATGTGGTTTTTGTCACTCTGAACCAAACAATAAATACAAATTTTTTTTAAACTCAAGAAGTATTGAAGTGATTATGCCTAACCATGTGATTTAAACCAGATTTAATAGCAATGTCTATCAGCTGGGTGTTGAACCTGATTGGCTTCTGAATTGACTAATTGCCATTATTTATTATAATGACTTCACTTGCGGGTGGTACCAATTAAAAATTTCTTAAACTTAATTTTTATTTAATAAAATGTTACATATTTATTATTATCTTTGTTTGAAATAGATCTTTGTTAATATCTCTTTATTATTTCTCTTTGTTATTGTTATTTTATCTGTTATTTTATTGATCTTTGTTATTTTATCTTTGTTTATAATAGAAATTTGCCCTGGTTTATGTGATGCCTCTTTTCTTTCTAATTTTAGGTTTTTCAAGCTTCTGGATTACCTGGTGGTGTGTTAAATGTTGTTTCAAGTTCCAGGCCTTATTTGACTAGACATTTAAGTTCCCATCTCAATATTGATGCAATATGGTTCACAGAGGATGGAGATGATTTTATTTATGATTCCTATCATTCTATCCAACCAAAGAAAATATTTAATTGTAAAAATATGTCAAACATCTTGGATAAAACAAAAACATCTAAATTCTTATTCGAATCAACATATTCCAAAGCAGTTTTTATTCCAATGGGTACAGGTTTCACATAATCATGTAAAATATCTTATTTTGTAATTGTTACAATTCTTATTTTTGTAATGGATGCTCTTGTTCCTATTTAATTTAAAATGATTGTTCAGTTCAAGATAATGTGGGATTAATATGAAAATTAGGCTTATTTCCTAAGCTGTTTAAGATATTATGTCTACAACTTATATCGAATTAATGATAGAGAAACTATTTTTGTTATTTTTATTGTTAAAGCATGATGCTATATTTTATATTGATATATTTTTACAGTAAAAATGTGGTGAACAGTATATTAATCTTTTATTATTTGGTTTTCACCTAATACAAAACATAAAAATGATTTTAATGTCTATAAATGATCTTTTTAAAAAAAAATGTTCTTCTGTGTCTTATTAATTTGATACTTTTAGCATTTCACAATTTTATAATTTGCGAAATTTAAGTGAATTAGTACCTTAAACAAATAAAGTCATGTTGTGTTGCATGTTTGGGATGTGTTACATTATGCCTTCAAATTAAAAAATAGAGAACCTGTCATGTTAGGAATTAGTAATAAAAAAATAAAACAGAACTTATTTTACAATTTAGAAAAAGAAAAATGTTTGAAAGTTAACTAAATTCAATGTACAGTGTGGAAAAAAAATGGACCACCCTGAATAACTTTTGATCTAATGATCGGATCTTTATGATCTAGGGCTCAATCTTAATGGTTTGAGGGGGTGACCTCAAATATGCTCATTAATTAGTGCAAACGATATTTTAAGTTACAAATTTAGACACAAAAAAAAACATTCTTCTCTGAGTAAAATACCTTTTTTGACAGATTCAGATTTCTGACCTTCAAAATAGGGGCGGTACCCATAATCTAGGAAATATTTGGTGTTTCAATCGTTTTATAGACTATTATTGCGAAAAATGTGGAATATCTATTTTGTTTTTCAATGTATATATTGTTTTATTAATGAGAAAATTTATTAGATAAAAGAAAATTCTTTCTTTAAATTATATAAATGTTATTTTTGTGCATAAAAGTGACTGTCTTTTATTTATCTTCTATGTAGAAAAAGAAAAAAATTAAAAACAACATGTAATTAAAAAAGAATTTCGATAATTTCTTCATCCAGCAATCGCATGTCTGAAATATGTTTTTTTTTTATTTATTATTATATGCTATTTATTAGTGTATCAAAAGTTATGACTATAAATTTTAATAAACATATATTCTAGTTTAAAAATAGCTGATCAAGTGTAATATATTTATTACAGTCATTATTTTTAACTTATAAGAATTAATGAGAACATCACATAATTTCTAGATTTTACTGAATTATTTAGAAATATTATTCGATACCTAATATCTTCTTTACTATCTATTTTTGATTATTACTGATGAGTGCTAACGATGAAGATGTTCTTGAAAATGTTGCTAGTATTGGTAAAGGATATTGAACAGCGTTTTTGATTTTAAAGATGAAAGTTAAATTGTGAGGTATCTTTTTAACTAACTTGCATATAGGATGGACTGCCATACTTGCGTGTGGCAGTCCTCACATTTTTCTGATGAACATGTTTCTCTGAAACGATTCTTCTCTGTTTATAAGTGAATTATTACTAATTAAATTTCAAGGAGGAAATCATAATCAGATCAATAGTTAGTCTGTATAACGGATCAAAATATTTTTTTGAAAGTACCCTATGTAGATTAGCGTGTAAAAAATATCAATCATGAAATTGAAAATTTAATTTAGAAGAAAGGTATGGTAAGAGATATAAAGGGATGAAATTGCTAAAACAGGTAGAACAAAACAGATTTGCAAAATGAAATCACGAAAAAAAGATTTTGTAACAAAAAACATGAAATATTATTAGAAATAAACTATGACAATGTATTTGAATCTGTAGTACTTAATTAAAAAAAAAAAAAAAACAATGTTTTATAGTAATTTATGCAAATGCCTTGATACAAATATTATGAAAGTAGAATAGAAATATATTATAATTAAGTACTGAAAACAAGCTAAAATAAGCAAAACAAAAATTTTATTTCATAGATTTTTTTTTCTTCTAAATTTTGAAATGAAAAAATAAATTCTGGTGCTTAAGCAGACACTTTCTTTTACAGTAATATAAAATAATTTGATTTAAACCTTTATTTTAAAAAAAAAGGGCAATCTGAATTTATCTATGTACAACTTTTTTTCCAGTGTCAGGTGAGTATAATTTATTTTTTTAAGACCCAGAACTTTAATTAGAACAATAAAATAAAATGTTTTGATCATTATGCTTTAAGAGCTAAAAGTGGTAGGATTTTTATTACCATCACTTTTTTATGGAGGGGCTATATTTAATAACAACTTTGAATTTTAAAAAAACTGACTTAAATTTTCATTTTGTCATTTATTTGCGTTCTTAAAAATTCAAAAGCATAAAGTTTTTAAAATATCATTTCAAAAGTGTTGGAATATATTACACTTCAAATATTAATGTAGTTTTGCTTAATGAAATAATACCATACATCAATATATTGACATAATATTTATGAATCAATATATTTACAACCTAATTTTTAATTCCATAAAGGCAAAAAAATTAAATCTCTCATTTTTCTCAATCAACTCATTTAAATTGTGATTCAGTAAAAAAGAGATATTACAAAAAAAGATGATCAATAAGAATAGATCATCCTGTATTACAAAAAAACTCACAAAACTAAGGAAGAGAAATCAAAGATCTGGAGAAAAGTCAAGTGCTAAACAAAGGAGTAAAAAGAAAAACTTCTGCTCCGGTTATTTAAAAAGAAAACGAGGAAACCACGTTGAACAATGATTACACGCTTATTGGTGCTGGCAAAAGAAAGTTAAAATCTTTACAAAATGAACTTAACAGAAATGTCTAATTTTTAATATTCAAATCAAGCACTATATGAAATAAAAATGTATTTTGAGCATGAAATAAAATTAAATAATTTCCCTTGTGATATGCATTGTAATGAAATCCTTCAACATTTTTTATTTATTACAGTGTTTCATTTATTTATTTTTTTGTTTAACTTCAATTTGTAGTCTTTTCCTTCAAAAAAAATTCTGTGTTTTTTGAATAAGTCAATTTTTAGAATGAAGTTTCACAAATATGCAACCTATACAGCCATTTCATTCAATTGATATGCACAACAATTTGTTCTAAGTCGCATTGTTTTCTGGTTGTTTTATCAACAATAGTTACAGTTATAGATGTAAAATACTTATAACTCAGGGGAAATTAACCAGGTAAATACCCACAATTCATTAAATACCTTGGTATTTATAAATTTTATTGAAAATTTGATTGTTATGTTTTTTACTCTTGGGTTTTACAAAATTATGTATATTTGCAGGGTGGCCACCCACCTGGGAAACCTGGAAATATCAGGGAATTTTAAAAGAAAAAGCTGGAAATTTTTTTGATTTTCTTATTAAATTTTCTTAATTTAAATTATTTTATCATCTGTTATACTCACTTTTTTGTAGGAAATGTATCGCCGAACAATTCATACATCTTTAACTTAACAATGCTTTGCTTGTATCAAAATTTGCTCTATTATTATCCTGTTAAATTAGAATGCCTCATGTAACTCTCCCATGGCTGCTAAACGAATAGAGAAACCTTTGACCTGTCCCTAGGCATGAGTTTGAGTTGATTCGGATGCTTTGGTGGTTATTTTTTCTATTTTGACAAAATGATAAAAAAAATATTTTAGTATTTTTAACTTTATAAAATTCTCCAAAAATTAGTTGGTTATAAATTAATAACAATAGATTTTATATTGCATTCTTTTTCTGAAAGCTTTCATACTCCCGTCTAGTGAAATCTGTGAATCTCCGCACATCCTGTTAAATTAGAATGCCTCATGTAACTCTCCCTTGGCTGCTAAACGAATAGAGAAACCTTTGACCTGTCCCTAGGCATGGGTTTGAGTTGATTCGGATGCTTTGGTGGTTATTTTTTCTATTTTGACAAAATGATAAAAAAAATATTTTAGTATTTTTAACTTTATAAAATTCTCCAAAAATTAGTTGGTTATAAATTAATAACAATAGATTTTATATTGCATTCTTTTTCTGAAAGCTTTCATACTCCCGTCTAGTGAAATCTTTGAATCTCCGCACATCCTGTTAAATTAGAATGCCTCATGTAACTCTCCCTTGGCTGCTAAACGAATAGAGAAACCTTTGACCTGTCCCTAGGCAAGGGTTTGAGTTGATTCGGATGCTTTGGTGGTTATTTTTTCTATTTTGACAAAATGATAAAAAAAATATTTTAGTATTTTTAACTTTATAAAATTCTCCAAAAATTAGTTGGTTATAAATTAATAACAATAGATTTTATATTGCATTCTTTTTCTGAAAGCTTTCATACTCCCGTCTAGTGAAATCTTTGAATCTCCGCACATCCTGTTAAATTAGAATGCCTCATGTAACTCTCCCTTGGCTGCTAAACGAATAGAGAAACCTTTGACCTGTCCCTAGGCATGGGTTTGAGTTGATTCGGATGCTTTGGTGGTTATTTTTTCTATTTTGACAAAATGATAAAAAAAATATTTTAGTATTTTTAACTTTATAAAATTCTCCAAAAATTAGTTGGTTATAAATTAATAACAATAGATTTTATATTGCATTCTTTTTCTGAAAGCTTTCATACTCCCGTCTAGTGAAATCTTTGAATCTCCGCACATCCTGTTAAATTAGAATGCCTCATGTAACTCTCCCTTGGCTGCTAAACGAATAGAGAAACCTTTGACCTGTCCCTAGGCATGGGTTTGAGTTGATTCGGATGCTTTGGTGGTTATTTTTTCTATTTTGACAAAATGATAAAAAAAATATTTTAGTATTTTTAACTTTATAAAATTCTCCAAAAATTAGTTGGTTATAAATTAATAACAATAGATTTTATATTGCATTCTTTTTCTGAAAGCTTTCATACTCCCGTCTAGTGAAATCTTTGAATCTCCGCACATCCTGTTAAATTAGAATGCCTCATGTAACTCTCCCTTGGCTGCTAAACGAATAGAGAAACCTTTGACCTGTCCCTAGGCAAGGGTTTGAGTTGATTCGGATGCTTTGGTGGTTATTTTTTCTATTTTGACAAAATGATAAAAAAAATATTTTAGTATTTTTAACTTTATAAAATTCTCCAAAAATTAGTTGGTTATAAATTAATAACAATAGATTTTATATTGCATTCTTTTTCTGAAAGCTTTCATACTCCCGTCTAGTGAAATCTTTGAATCTCCGCACATCCTGTTAAATTAGAATGCCTCATGTAACTCTCCCTTGGCTGCTAAACGAATAGAGAAACCTTTGACCTGTCCCTAGGCATGGGTTTGAGTTGATTCGGATGCTTTGGTGGTTATTTTTTCTATTTTGACAAAATGATAAAAAAAATATTTTAGTATTTTTAACTTTATAAAATTCTCCAAAAATTAGTTGGTTATAAATTAATAACAATAGATTTTATATTGCATTCTTTTTCTGAAAGCTTTCATACTCCCGTCTAGTGAAATCTTTGAATCTCCGCACATCCTGTTAAATTAGAATGCCTCATGTAACTCTCCCTTGGCTGCTAAACGAATAGAGAAACCTTTGACCTGTCCCTAGGCATGGGTTTGAGTTGATTCGGATGCTTTGGTGGTTATTTTTTCTATTTTGACAAAATGATAAAAAAAATATTTTAGTATTTTTAACTTTATAAAATTCTCCAAAAATTAGTTGGTTATAAATTAATAACAATAGATTTTATATTGCATTCTTTTTCTGAAAGCTTTCATACTCCCGTCTAGTGAAATCTTTGAATCTCCGCACATCCTGTTAAATTAGAATGCCTCATGTAACTCTCCCTTGGCTGCTAAACGAATAGAGAAACCTTTGACCTGTCCCTAGGCATGGGTTTGAGTTGATTCGGATGCTTTGGTGGTTATTTTTTCTATTTTGACAAAATGATAAAAAAAATATTTTAGTATTTTTAACTTTATAAAATTCTCCAAAAATTAGTTGGTTATAAATTAATAACAATAGATTTTATATTGCATTCTTTTTCTGAAAGCTTTCATACTCCCGTCTAGTGAAATCTTTGAATCTCCGCACATCCTGTTAAATTAGAATGCCTCATGTAACTCTCCCTTGGCTGCTAAACGAATAGAGAAACCTTTGACCTGTCCCTAGGCATGGGTTTGAGTTGATTCGGATGCTTTGGTGGTTATTTTTTCTATTTTGACAAAATGATAAAAAAAATATTTTAGTATTTTTAACTTTATAAAATTCTCCAAAAATTAGTTGGTTATAAATTAATAACAATAGATTTTATATTGCATTCTTTTTCTGAAAGCTTTCATACTCCCGTCTAGTGAAATCTGTGAATCTCCGCACATCCTGTTAAATTAGAATGCCTCATGTAACTCTCCCTTGGCTGCTAAACGAATAGAGAAACCTTTGACCTGTCCCTAGGCATGGGTTTGAGTTGATTCGGATGCTTTGGTGGTTATTTTTTCTATTTTGACAAAATGATAAAAAAAATATTTTAGTATTTTTAACTTTATAAAATTCTCCAAAAATTAGTTGGTTATAAATTAATAACAATAGATTTTATATTGCATTCTTTTTCTGAAAGCTTTCATACTCCCGTCTAGTGAAATCTTTGAATCTCCGCACATCCTGTTAAATTAGAATGCCTCATGTAACTCTCCCTTGGCTGCTAAACGAATAGAGAAACCTTTGACCTGTCCCTAGGCATGGGTTTGAGTTGATTCGGATGCTTTGGTGGTTATTTTTTCTATTTTGACAAAATGATAAAAAAAATATTTTAGTATTTTTAACTTTATAAAATTCTCCAAAAATTAGTTGGTTATAAATTAATAACAATAGATTTTATATTGCATTCTTTTTCTGAAAGCTTTCATACTCCCGTCTAGTGAAATCTGTGAATCTCCGCAAAGCCAACCAATCACTAACAGCAATATGTGTTAACAAATTGTTGCAATAATTCTAATTTTCTCAATTTCATTTTAACCTTTTATGACACGTATTTTAATTAAAGAAAGTTTTTTTTAAAGAACTGACTATATGTTAACATTTAATTTAACTTTTTTGTTGGTAAATATTTGATTTTTTATTTAAAATTCCTATTGTATAGTAATCACAATATCGAAAATTCGTAAATGTTGCTAGATTCCAGAGATATTTCCAAAACTGTTTATTTTTTTGCCCTAATAAGCTGACAAAGACTAAGGGAAGTATAGGAAACATGTTAAATGACGTATAAACATAGAATATGAAAATGTTTATTAATATGTGTTTATTAAGAAGGAAAACGAAACTTAGTTTATTTGCTCTGCACTGTACAGGTACACCTTCTAGTTATAAAAACAATTAACTATGCTAAACTATAAAAAAAAAACATGTATTTAGATTAGAATTATTTAAATATTTTAATTTCAAATAAATAAAGAAAAAACAATGCAGAATAAATTCTAAAGAATTTTATCTACTTTTTTCTATAGAGTATGCCACAAGAAATTGGACAATTTTGTATTTGCGACATTCATTTTCGTGTACAGAATCTCTAAAAATAGTAATGCTTAATCAAAATAACATTATTTAAACATTTGACTTGAGATACTGGTTTCAAGAAAATAGGATCAATGAATTTTATAAAGAGCACTTAGATAAAGTAGAGTATAAAATAGCTTTATATTGAAATGTAAATACAGTGACTCATAAAAGTTTTTGTATACTCATGATTAGAACCCGGATTTTGATGACCTAAAAAATCTCAATTAATGCCCTTAAAAACTGCAAAAAATGCCCTTAAAATGCAAAAATTGCGCTAAAAACGCCTTATGACATGACTTAAATAAAGTAAAAATATTGAACTAAAACAATTTTTTACTCTTTAAAATTATTATGAGTCATTTCAAAAAATATTAAGCAATGCAATTCTTGTTCTACGTTCATTAAAGTTTGAAAAATATGTTTTATATGCTAAAATAACAAAAAAAAGGAAAATATATTGACTCCAAAACATTTTCATTTTGTATAGAAACTTTAATGAATATAACAACTTCCATCTCATAATATTACTAAATATCAGAATTACATTGGATTATTAATTTTTTTTTAATATTTTGAAATGTAAACGAGCGTTTCTTGTCTGAAATAAGTTTTATACCTGAAGAAGCTTCTTTCAACGTCTACTGATGCTATTGGTGCGTACTTGAAAAAGACGGTCTCACTTACTGACAATTTGAAAAGATGTTGCTTCACCTGTTAATATCCTAGGGATTTTCTTCATTGTTTGGAAGCCAGTGTAATAATGAAAAATGATAAAAAATAATAAAAATTGGAAAAAATTAACAAAAAATTTAAAAAATGCTTTAAAATGCAAAATATGCCCCAAAATTTAAAGAAAAATGCCCTATGAATCTAAAAAAAATGCTCTAAAGGACAAAAAATGCAAATGTCATCAAAATCCGGGTCTTACTCATGACTTTCAATGAAATAAGATCATTCATTAGTTGTAATCAATATTTCAGAACAGATATTTAATATTAAAAAATATATTCTATTCTTAGCAAAACTATGAAATATTTAAAAAACAAAGCAAAAGTTTATTTTTTTAAAAACTATACTCAAAAAGTAACAAAAGCTTGATCTCACACAAGTCATCGTACACTTTCAAAAAAAAAAAAATCTCCACCTATTATTATATATTTTTTGTTAAATTAACATTTAGTAGAGTTTTCTTTCGCATCTACAATAGCTTTTAAAAGTATGTAAGTAAATGTAACTAGTTTTTTTGTATTTTTTTGTGAAATTTGAGCAAAGTATTTTTTATTAAGTTTAACAGAAACTTTTACAACACTCGAATGTGAAAATATTAATTTTTCCACAAATTTTATAATTTTAATCTCTGATGTGAAGTCCTTCTTTTAAGCATTTATCACATGTTGCACATTGGAATAGGATACAATAAACTAATTTAGCAATATTCATTACTAATATACCTCTTATGATGACAAATAACCAACTTTTAAATGTTGTCTATTGTATAATTACGACCACAAGCCATTTTTAAATAATGAAAGAATATATTAAGGATTTAGGAAGTAAAAATTAAAATTTAATTTTGCTATCATAAGTTTGATACTAAATTACTAATAAATGAAAAATAATTAAATAAAGAAATTAAAGCAATAGACCAGTGTTTCCAAAAGTGGTCCATATGGACCCCCAGGGGTCTCTGAACAACGTAAGGGGGTCCGCGTGAGGTTTAATATAAAATAATAAAATTGTGATTGGTTTTTATTATTATGGAAATTAGGATAAATAAAATGGTAGCGATTTTTACGTCCTAAGTAAACTATAACTAAAGGTGGGTGCTAATATTTTTCAAATTAAACAGTTGATTTACAAATTTTCTTATATCTTTTGTTCCCTTTTTAAGAGATAACAGTATGAATGAGTCGAAGAAAATACAGTGTTGAATATTTGAAGTATGTCTTTATTTCTTCACCAGGAAATAGTATTTTACCTATGTGTCTTCTATGTAATAAAACTGTAACAAGTGATTCAATGAAACATTCCAAGCTTAACGGACAATTGATAAAAATTTAACTATTTTTGAAAAAGTAAAAAAAAAAATATCTGAAAACACCGTCACTGCAACAATTTATAGGGACAACATCTAAGCGAGGTGACGATGGATTGCATGTTTCTCATAGTTTCGCATGTTTCTATATATTACATGATTGCAAAGTTCGGAAAGCCTCACACTATTGAAGAACTTATTTTACTAGCTGTAAGTGAGATAATACTCACCGGGTTGCACAAACCAGCTTTTAACATTGTAAAAAGAATTCCATGGAGTAATAATAATGTACAAAGAAGGATTGACAAAATATCTCAGTGCGTAGAAAATTCTTTACGTCAGTGCTTAAAAATATCTGAATTTTCTAAACAGCTTCACGAGTCTACTTATCCAGGAAATGAAGCTTTTACTTTTAGCTTATGTAAGATTTGTAAAAGAATAAAAAAATTTACCAAGAATTGTTATTTGCTAAATGTTAGTGCCGTAATGAACCTCATCAAAAAAATAATAATAAATTATTAAAAATTAGTGCTCACAAACATTGAACCGGACATAAATACACTCTTAAAATCTCATCACGTTCATCAAAGTGATGAATTTTTTTATTTTATTTTAAATAAAAGATATAATTTCAATAAATAGTTCTTCAACAAAATGTTTTTTTTTTTTTTTTTAAATTTGTAATTTTTATACCGTACATCTATACAATTTTTCCCTTGGGGGTCCGTGGGCAAGTTTTGACTATTAAAAGGGTCGAATGGTGACATGGGTCGAAAAAGTTTGGGAACCACTGCAATAGACCATAACTTTAATTCTGAAATCCAAAAACATTTAAATGTACGATGACTTTAGTGAGGTAAAATTTTTGCTACTTTTTTATTATTGATTTCTTAAAAATAAATTTTTGCTTTGTTTTATAAAATATTCCATTGCTGAGAATAGATTATACATCTTATTATTAAATACTCATTCTGAAATATTTATTTTACTGGAATTGAGTCCTATTTTAATAACAGTTATGAGTGAAAGAACACTTTTGGGAGCCACTGTTAATATAAAAATTTATTGATATATAATTACCTGGAATTGTTTCCTTTTGCTTAAGAGCAAGAATCTGAGAGAGTGACACACCTGAAATACATGCCGTCTCAGATTTTCTTAAAAAAATTACAAGTTGTTATATATCTTGTCAAAAGACAAAATCTAAAATTTTTTCCCCCAAAGTTGAGTTGTTCATTTTTTATGGCCCCCCAAAGTTCGGAGCTCTGCAGGAAAATTTCAGCGTTTTTGCACGACATGGAAATTACAATGACCCACTGCTCTTAGCGCACACAAAGTGCCTCCAAGTAATTTAAATATCTGAAAAGTAGGGATGTTGATCTTTGTAAAATGAGTGAAAAGTTTATGGCAATTTGTTGCCGCAAGGTCACTGAAGGTCGTAAAAAGAAGCATTTTTGCTGTTTTTTGCAATTTTCAACGATCAACTACACCTTGCGCCTTCTAGTTGCCACGGTAAATAACATGTCATTTGAAAGATATACAAAAGCACTTTCAAAAATTATATATATATTTGAGGCATATTTAATGCGATATGAAGTTGAAAATCAAAAATTTTAAAATTTTACCAATATTTTGACCGGCATAACTTTCTGCGGCATAAATATATTGAAAAAAATTTTTTACCTTTATTTTCCTCCATTATTAGTCTATCCATAAAAGTAAAATTTATTGAGGCATGTAGCTTCAAAAAAATTAAAACATTTTTTTAACATACCACGTTTTAGCATTTTCTTTCTGAAAGCACCTTACTCGAACAATTGTATTTTTATATACATATTTCACCATAAAAACCAATATTTTTAACATTTTATTCTATATAATCTTGTTGGTTATCCATTTAAAATAATATTTTAATATGATTGGCATTTGCAATTTGTATAAAACAGAAATATATAAAGATAATGCTGTAAAACATTTGTTTTGTAGCAACAAAATCCGTGTGAATTATTTATTTAATAGTTCCTTGTACAACAGTTGGATGTCTTTTAAGCTTGGGACAGTAATGGATCCACACCGGATAATTGTATGGGACCAAAGAAGATGGTGCTACGATGTACAGTGCCAATGTCATCACGTATCGGCCATTTAAAATCTTGAGCTCTTCTCTCGTGTAGAAATTTCATCTCGAATGAATCATTTCCACAGTGCTATGATTTCAAAATTGCAAGCAAAAATATTATAGAATACACGCAGCATATAATGAGGGGAGTTCAACAAGAAAATGCAAAGGCAGCAGCACTGCAAGAAACAGACGAGGAAACAGCGTTTTGGCTTCAAGACTGGTCGCAAAATATTTTGCCACATAACTATCGTTAAAAACAACAGGACTATTTTGGTAAACAGGGTATGTCAATGCATGTTGATGTGTTTGTAACACAAATTAATGGAATATTTGTGAAACCAACTTATTTTACTATTCTCGAATTTTGTGATCAACACGCAGTGTCAACTTTGTGTAAAGACAGACAATGCAGGCTGTTTTGCTGGCAATATGTGCAGCAAAAGCTGGAATCTGATGGCGAAGAACCTGAGGTTAAAAATACTTAGACATGACTATAATGAACCTCAGAGAGGTAAAGATCAAGCTGATCGAGAGAGTGCAATTGCTAAAATGTTTATTAGAACATATATGTCATCACGTATTGGCCATTTAAACTCTTGAGCTCCTCTCTGGTGTAGAAATTTAATCTTGAATTAATCCTTTCCAGTCTTCTAGAATTTTTCCTATGTAAAATCTTCTGTCATACATTACTGCATAAAATGAATGAGGATGAAATCCACTGCTCTTTTCTTCAAAAATTTTGATTTTTTTTGCCTAATATTCTCTCTTTCTGCTATCTGAAAATCCCAAAATTTATTGGAAAGCAATATTACATTTTTTAAGAAATTGTTAACTGTTGAAAACATTAAATAAAGCAAATTACATAAAATTAAAAACATAAAAAACCTCATTTTCTTCAGTTGCATTTACTAAAAGATGGTCATCATATTCATTTTCATCTTCTTTCACAGTATCAAAATCTATATCTTTTCCTTTTATTCTGCTGAAATAAAAAATCACTTGTTCATTCGTAAGATATTCTTCCCGGCAAAACTTTTTCTTTCCATCTACTGTAAGATGTCTCGTCATCTTGACAACACTCTGTGCAGTAAATTTATTATCTGTTTTATCCCCTTCATAAAAACATTGCTGTAGAAACTGCTTTTGATTTTGATTCAGACGCATGATTTTTCTTTTTGGTTTCAGTGCCCATCCTAGTTGTGATACCATAGTTGAGAAGTTTTCATTTCTATTAGATGTGCCAGCAATTTTAAAACAATTAGTAGTTTGGAAGTCTATTTTTCGTGTTACTGTCTCCATTTTTTTAGCAAAAATAGTTTTAGCTTTGTCCACTACTGATAGTAATTTTGGAATAGTATATTCTCCTCTTGATATATGCAAGGACAATTCATCCGCAGTTTCAAATGTAGAAGTATAATTTGTCTTAAGGACAAAATGTGAAGTAAACAAACTTACGGCTAAGAAAAATCGATTTATGATTTTGATTTTTGTCTAACTTTTATTTTGTTCTGAATGGGATTGCTGTTTGAATGCTACAATTAAATTTTATGTTGTTATAAGGAACTTTTTTTCCTGAACCAATTTCAAAGTGTTTCCAAAATATCATTTCATTAGATTCAAATTTCACAGAATGGTATGACTGTATTTCATGTACTTTAACACTTTCAACTGAGCATTTTTCTTTATTGATTTCTATAACTGATACTTTAGTATTTTTCATTCTTCCTTTAAAAATGAGGGCATCATACACATCTTTAGCTGATGTTACATCATGACCTACACATATATATGTTCTAATAAACATTTTAGCAATTGCACTCTCTCGATCAGCTTGACCTTTACCTCTCTGAGGTTCATTATAGTCATGTCTAAGTCTTTTTTAACCCCAGGTTCTTCGCCATCAGATACCGGCTTTCGCTGCATATATTGCCGGCATAACTGCCTGCATTGTCAGCCTTCACATGTAGTTTCTTCATGCTTGGAAACTCTACTGTAAACTGCTTTAATGTATGCTTTGACACACACAAAGTCGACACTGCGTCTTGATCACAATATTTGAGAATAGTAAAATAAGTTTATTTCTCAACTTCTTATTCTTATTATAAGTTTATTTCTCATTAATTTGTGTAACAAACACATCAACATCCATTGACATGCCCCTTTTACCAAAATAGTCCTGTTGTTTTTAACTATAGTTTTGAATCAAAATTTTTTGCGACCAGTCTTGAAGCCAGAAGGCTGTTTTTTGCAGTGCTACTGCCTTTGCCTTTTCTTGTTGAACTCCCCTCATTATATGCCGCATGTATTCTATAATATTTTTGCTTGCAATTTTGAAATCATAGCACTGTGGAAATGATTCATTCGAGATGAAATTTCTACACGAGAGAAGAGCTCAAGATTTTAAATGGCCGATACGTGATGACATTGGCACTGTACATCGTAGCACCATCTTCTTTGGTCCCATACAATTATCCGGTGTGGATCCTTTTACTGTCCCAAGCTTAAAAGACATCCAACTGTTGTACAAGGAACTATTAAATAAATAATTCACACGCATTTTGTAGCTACAAAACAAATGTTTTACAGCATTATCTCTATATATTTCTGTTTTATACAAATTGTAAATGTCAATGATATTAAAATATTATTTTAAATGGATAACCAACAAGATTATATACAATAAAATGTTAAAAATATTGGTTTTTATGGTGAAATGTATATAAAAATACAGTTGTTCGAGTAAGGTGCTTTCAGAAAGAAAATGCTAAAACGTGGTATGTTAAAAAAATGTTTTAATTTTTTTGAAGCTACATGCCTCAATAAATTTTACTTTTATGGATAGACCAATAATGGAGTAAAATAAAGGTAAAAATTTTTTTTCAATATATTTATGCCGCAGAAAGTTACGCCGGTCAAAATATTGGTAAAATTTGAAAATTTTCGATTTTCAACTTCATATAATTAAAAGCGCATTAAATATGCCTCAAATATATATATAATTTTTGAAAGTGCTTTTGTATATCTTTCAAATGACATGTTATTTACCGTGGCAACTAGAAGGCGCAAGCTGTAGTTGATCGTTGAAAATTGCAAAAAACAGCAAAAATGCTTCTTTTTACGACCTTCAGTGACCTTGCGGCAACAACTTGCCACAAAATTCTCACTCATTTTACAAAGATCAACATCCCTACTTTTCAGATATTTAAATTACTTAGAGGCACTTTATGTGCGCTAAGAACAGAGGGTCATTGTAATTTCCATGTCGTGCAAAAACGCTGAAATTTTCCTGCAGAGCTCCGAACTTCAGGGGGCCATAAAAAATGAACAACTCAACTTTGAGACAAAAAATTTCAGATTTTGTCTTCTGATAAGGTATATAACAACTGGTAATTTTTTGAAGAAAATCTGAGATGGCATGAATCACCCCATAATGTTAGGTGTGACAGTTTCTCAGATTCTTGCTCTTAATGAGAATAAATTAAACAATACTTATCCGAGATTTTTTTGGTTATTCTGTACTCGCCATTTGGTACACTTAGAGCAAAAACTACTTGAAGTAGTACATTAAAAATTTTTTATTCAATATATTCTACAAGCTAAACATATTATTTTCTCTCCACGTTTATTAATTTTTTAAAAATTAATATTGTAAAAATTAATATTGTAAAAAACGTTGAAAAATAAAAAACAAAATTTTACCAAATTGTCTAAATAAATGTAGTCTAATTATTTTTTCAAGATGATGTATTAAAAAAATAACATTTTAGGTAAAATACTTTAGTGACACTTTTCTTGTACCCATCTTACACTTTATGAGGGGAAAAAAAAAAAAAAAAAAAAAACACGCTGACCTGGAAATTTTAAGATTCTTACCTGGAAAATCAAAGAAATTTGAAACCGGATTTGAGTGGCCACCATGATTTAGGGCACTATTAAATTTTGCTTACATTGTCTTTAATGAATTCATTATTTACCTTGTAAAAAAATTGATTCAATTGAACGTGTAAATTATTGAAATCGTAATTTTTTAATTTTCTTCATTTGAGAGCGGTTACGGTTTAACTTTCCTTAAATTCTCATTTCCAATCATAATTCCCAGTATTTGTGGTTTTAAAAGTAGCATTTTAAAAACGAAAATTTTGCCAGAAATATATTTTTCAAATGCAAAATTTTATTCAGGTTTTAAGTCATTTATTTAAAAAAAATGTATCATACAAAACTTTTTCTGCATATGAATAATACATAATTCCATATTTGATCTGTGTTTAGTTTGGCTGTGGACTATTTTTATATTATTATTACTAATGGGTTAAGAAGCTTCATATTAATATAATATTCGAAGTAGTATAAAATATATGCTAGCTTCAATGTTTCAATATTTTTGCACACGCTAAGTTATAATGAGATTGGGATTGGGAACTGGCAATTTTTCCCTATTTAAAATTGCATGTTTAACTTATTAAGTAAAGAATTTATATATTTTATTTATTATGTTAAATTGCATAATAAATATTTAGTTTCATCATTTTATTCCTAATCTTTGAGAGAACTGAAATTTAATAACTCTTACATAAATGAAAGAGTATTTAGTAACTTTTTTTGTTAGTTATATACACAACATTTATAGTTTTTAAATGAAAAAAAATGTTTTTTATAAATTAAATGCTATAAACTTTATTAAATCCCCACTGCAGAGGATCAAAATCGCGATGCGAATTGCGTCTCATGGATGTGCGCCAATTTCCCATTGTGCAGCTCTAATGCGACGTAAATAAAATACCTACCTAAACCTTATTAAATGAAAAACGCCAAGAAGATATATTACCAACGCAGTAAGATATATTAGATATACTTGTGATTTAAAAATTTCATTGGTTTCAAAAATATGCAGATGGAAATAAAAGTCTACATGTTTTAAGTGCTCAAAAATAAGCGCTCATTCTTAAGACTTGTCAGACGTAAATGAGAAGAAACAAAAGTGATTTGAAATATAAAACGTAAATAGCTATATGAATAAATTTCTAAAAATTTAGATGTGAAATTTATTTTTACATGTTTTACTTTTATCATGATAAATTTACAAACTCTATGTAAATGAACAAAGTCTGTTTAAAACTTGGTTTGAACAAATTTAAAATGATTTTTAAACTTATTCTTTGTGTTCATTTAAGATCTTTATCCATTAAATCCATTTCATCCTATTGTATTGGAAGCAATTATTTCTTCTTGAACAATGTGCATCCCTTGAATGCAAATATTACAGATTGCATTACTTTTTTAATGCAACAATGTAGTTTCTCTACTAGGTATTTATAGTATTTAGAAATATTTCTTCTGGTACTGATATATTTGAAACTTAAAGTTTATTTTTGAAATATAAAAATAGTTATATTATTTTTCAATGCTGTAAGCAAGAGAAATCGTTGTGATATGCTTTAAAAAAAAAAAAAAAAAAAAAAAAAAAAAACGGAAAATTATAAAAAACCGCGGAACCTCATCTTCGTCAGGAAAAGATGAGGATAAGCAACAACAACATGAAAAAGTAGGATTGACTGAATTTCAATATCTACTTGTGTAAACAAAATTTATATTGTTGAATCCAGATTTGCTTGAGTTCGTATTTTTTCTCTCTCAATATTTTGATATCCTGGACAAAGTTAAAATAATTTTTTTAAAAAACGACCAAGGATATAGCATTAATGAGTGAAAAATTAATAGAAGTATGAATGACTCCAAGAAAAAAAAAATCAGAATTCAGCGATTGGTGCTAAGAGATATACAAGAGTAGTTGGAATTTTCGATTTATTTGTTGTAAAAAATAAGTTAATAAAACGAAGAAAAAAAATTAGAAAGAATATACAAGGCGTTTATATAGTATATGGACCATTCTCGTGGAAAGTAAGCTTAATTTTCTAAAAAATTCCTTAAATTACGCTAGGTCATGTCAATTGGTCAAAAAATTAGTTCAGTCTTAACATTTTGTCCTTGAATGTACAGTAATTGTCTCTGTCCCCCAAATACCTGCATCAATCTTGCCGTTTTATTTTTCTTATGCTAAGAGTTAAAAAGCGCTTTAGCTGTAGCCCAATACTAAACAGATAAGAATCGAGCAAATATCGGATGTTTCTTACATTCACTTTTACATATGTATCTTCATTTTTATTCTTTTTAAAATTCATTTTCTTACTCTAATGCGTTTCTATCGCCTATAATTAGAAATGAAAATAATGCTAACGTTGCCATTAGATTCCCAATAATTGTAGCTGTCCCAAGTAGAAAAGTAGTTTTTTTGCATTTCGAAGAGCGTCCTACTACTCCCTAATAAATGATAGCTACTTTACCATTTGATTTTTCTTATACAAAGCGCTTAAGCTTTATATGATGACCCAGAATGAAACACATAAGAATCGAGCAAATATAAATATTCTGATCGACGCAAATGTCTGATAGCGGATGTTTCTTACATTCACTTAACATATGTATCTTCTTTTTTATTCTCATTCTTTTTAGAATTTATTTTCTTTATAAGTATGCTCTTTTTCTCGTTTCCTCTACTGACCCAAAGAAAAAGAACCTACTTTTTCATCATTCTTTTCATTTTAAATTGCATGAGCAACAGTCCGTTCTTCGTTTATTCTCACTTTGGCGATGCCTCCTTCATTTTTGGCGATGGATGATATACAAGAAGAATGCGAACCTTTTCAAAATTTTGGCTCGAAAAAATAATGAATAAAATTGTTCGGATGAGTTTTGAAACAGCTTGAAAGTAGATATTTTCCTGGAAATTCAAGGACACAATACATTAAAACCAAGATAATCTGATCTATTGGAGACCAAACGAAATCGGGATAACCGATTATACGGTGTACTAGAGTAAAAAATTTGTTTCGTAGAAAGAATATGTAATGGTGCACAAAAATATTAACTACTGTTAAAAATGCTACCATGGGTAGATACACAGTGATGTGAGAATAAACGGTAATCGAAGGTGATAAATTATATAAAGGAATGCATTTAAGATAAAACATTTTTGTGGCAGAGTTTAAAAAGCAATATATTGAGAATCGTTTCAAATGGCGAATAGAGTTTAGAGGGAGAGCGTTATAAGAAGTAGGGTCATTTGAGTGGAGTTCGTAAACTTTAGATTGCGCGTATTAAAAAAAATAGCATTGACGTTTTACCCTAAAACATATTATTTATTTCAATGTATATTTGCCTTTTATATAGTTCCATGTTCTACTTAAACCATGAAAAACTATAGATTCATATTTATTGAAGTCCAAAAGTTAAACGACATCCCCCTAAAATTGTGGTTCCTAATTCCGAACCTAACCGAGAAGAGAACGGAGTATAATAGAGAATCAGGTTTTGAGTAAGAAAAAAAGGGTTTACATAGGGAATTTAATCATATCTTCTCGTCAGTCTGGATGTATGTTTGCTAATAACTCTAGTACGGGAACAACGATTTGGATAACTTTTTTTTTCAGTAGTTTGAAAATTTTCAAAGGGTGGTTTGTAAAATATTATCTCTTCCTAGTTGTCCGGGTACAGTAGTGAAAATCTGAAATTTCATCGATGATAACCATTGTTATAAATTAAAACTTGCGCTGTTGTGGAAACAGCAATTTTACAAAATGGTTAAAAAATAGAAGCAGACACCACTCTAAAAAGTGAACTATCATTAAAGCTAGTAGTTTAAGTCGTGCAAGAAATATCTATGCAGGCTAACATAAATTTATCAAAAATTGCAGAAATATTAAATCTCACCGTCAGTGATAATGCTAAGCAGAAATATTCTTATTCGTCCAAACGGCATTTCAATATCAAGGCTTTTAAATTTATCAAATTCTAAAATATTTTAATACCAACTACTAATAATGAAAGCAATTACATCTTTTTTAATCGAGAATTTTGAACTCTGAAACTTAAAAGAACTAATTCTTATCGGTTATTGGTACCCTGGCAATGCATCGGATAAATGCTCTAGACGTACAGAAATTATATATTTGAGTATACACATTTCATTTAAGACTTAGTTCAGTTATGTCTCGACCGATTCTCAATATTAAGTAAAGGAAAATTTTCAATAGCAAAAATCTTTCCTCTAAAAAAAATTAAATAAAATTGGTAGTCACACTGAAGTCCATTTTAATTACCAGTAATACGTGTCAAATAAGTGTAAAGAATAATCTTAACTTTTTTAACGTAAATACTTATTTTCTCGCTTATGCTGTCCTTTAGATCTTGAACAGCGCCATGGAGATAAATTATTTTTTTTAAAAGTTTATTTACTTTAAAATGTATTGTTTACTTTTTTTAATTTATGTATTCTTTTAACTTAAAGAAATTTAAAATCTAAACTCAGCGGCGCGACAGCCCCTAGATGGCCAAGGCCTACTGCGCCCATCTCAGTTTTCTTGACCTTGGACTCTGGGGTGCAGGAGCAGATGTTCCGGTCAGGTGTTCAGCCGAACGCGGAACCCCCAGTGTTTAGTTCCCAAGCATGCTTGAAACTCATTTATCGACCCACTGAAGGGATGAAAGGCTGAGTCAACCTTGCCCGGCCCGAGGATCGAACCAGGGACCGGTGGCTGAGCGCTACCGCTCAGCCACCGGACGTCAAAGAAATTTATAATAGCTAAAGTTCGTCTCGCTTTGGCGTAAAGCACCTTACAAATGAAATACATTGGCACGCAGAATTAATGATAGCATAATACTAAAGCAGGTATCTCCAAACATTTTAGGCCCAAGGGAGATAAATCCAAAGGGTCTAGAGAGCGTTATTTTAAAGGAAAAGGGATATTTCCATCTCTCCCACCTTAGCTTTAGAATTTTATGAAAAAGTTCGCATTTTTACGGACGGTTTTATCTTTTTTGGATTTATCCTCCTGCCTCTACCCACCTCATAAAGTAATTTTAATATTTGGCCTTATTTACCCACTCGTTCTTCTAATACCAACATAGTGCGGTTATTGAACACATCTCAAAATGCATGTGCACACAGCTCAAAATGTGTGTTTTAAAAAAAGTTGATACAGCCTAAAGTGCATATTTAAGAAAATGGACATAGCACGAAAAGGATCAGAAATGTCACACCCGGGCAGATAGTTGGAGACCTTGCAACCACTACTAGTACACATGTTCCAACCAGAGCCATCTCACGGCGATAAAATCAAGTTGGTTTGCATGCCTATTCGAAGCATCACGCTTTAACCAGACCATCGTCGAGATTACGTTGATGTAGGGAAGAGTGATATTCTCTGACAAATCCCTATTCACCTTTACAAATGATTCTAGTTACCAGTTAGTGTGGAAAGAGAAGGGAACACGTTGTGCACAATAATCTCATTTAGCACAAAGTCATCCCATCCCATGGATGCTGTCCACTAGACGTCATCGCAAACATCCACGAAAGTCCATGTATTGCCCGGTGGACGTCCACAAGACTATTAGAGGTCCTACAACCGTCCACCCACCATAGCTGTTACGTGGACGAGATATGGATAATTTCATCCATAGTTTATCCAGGCATGGACGACTCACAGACAGATTCCTGTTCTGCTGGAAGACGTGTAACGAACATGCCCTTTGTATATCGTTCATATACGAACTCTGCAATTTAGTATTTCACATTTTTATGCCCTCAATAAATGTAAGAGTGTAAAAACTTTCAATATTTTTTTTAACTTTTCAGTTATATTTGGGTTTTTTTTTTTTTTTTTTTATATATATATAAAATTTTAATGAAATCGAATGTTTAAGATGATTAATCAAATTAATCTTTAGGCTCATAACTACTCAGCCAATGAAAAAATATCGTCCCAATTACTAAATTTTTGTAATCAAAATGCGTTGCAATTAGAATTAACATTATTTTTTAATTCATGAATTATCTTTTAGTTAATAATATGAACTTAAAAATAATTATTTACAGTTAGAATTAATTCAATAAAAATCGCTTATATATTTATTAATTGACAATTTGATTTAATGAATAAATACATAGATTGATAAAATAAAATTAAATATAAGGTCAATTATCTAGACTGAATTTAATAGGATTAATAATTTAATATAATTAATAATAATTTAATACTCTGGTTAAGCCTGAGGTCTCCAACACAATTAATTTAGTCTCTAACAAATCATAGAGCCCTCTCCAGCGATTTTCTTCTAATGCAATCTTTTTCAAGAATAAGAGAAATCTCTCACATAAACTTGAATCAATAGCTCCTCTCTTCCAAATCTACTTTTAAGTTGGCCTATAGCTTTTTCATAGCAATATCTACCTGGAGGAAAACTTTTAATAAACTCCTTAGGAATGCTTCCTTTCACCATGGCTTGTGATATTTACGAAAATTTATCATGATTATCCACAATGGGATCTTTATCAATTATTTGAAATTGTCCCCCAAAACCTTACTAGTTTCTGATATCTTCATTAAAAACTGGAAGTTGAATTTCAGGATAACGTATTTCTTGAAAAAACATTCTCGTTAAATAGAGAATCTTCTTTCGCAAAACTTGCAAATTTTATAAATTTTTGTTCTAAAAGATGCAAGGATCAATATGTGTTTCTGATGCATCAACTTCACCAGCAATAAAATTTTCTCTGATTTTCATTTCAGTGTCTATCAGTAAGATCGCTTTTTATTCAATGAGTTCGAGTTTAATTAACTTGTACTCACTGTATACATTAGACTCTTCTTCGCCAAAATCATTGCACGCTTTAGAGAATAATCTTCGACACTGAGTTAAAGTTTCGTCAATATTTTCAGAAGCCATATTCTGAAAAAAGAACAAATTTTCACTCTGATAAATCATTTAAAAATGTAGGCAACTCAATGGCAGATTTGACAGTCCTGTTGCGGACGCCAGATATTCTTAAATTAAGTAGATAACAAGATATAAATAAATAAAAAAACAAGATGATAGATATTTCGTGAAAATAACTCAATTAAATGGAATATTAGCTCAAATGATGCTTCACAAATAAATTATAATTATAAATTACTCATTTACAGCATTAAAATCGAACACTTGGACTCAGTAGTATAATAAACTACTCTTAAGATTGAAGATTTTAGAACACCGAAAACAATCGTTACAATGGGAACAACAACAACAAAAAAAAAAAAAAAAAAAAAAAGGAACTTAAAACGAATCGTTCGCACTTACGTGAAAAGTAAATATTGTTTATGCGAACCTAGAAAAAAAAAGTCGTAATTTTCAACGTCAACTTTCATTTTTTATTTTATAATTGCTTTTCTGGAGGTTCTTTTCATTTTTTTTTTTTCGAGCTAAACGCATCGTAAATATTTGGTGCCAAATTTAACTGAAACGCATTATGTATAACTTGTAAATCAATGTAAAAAGTATTTATTAAATGTATTTATTCATCAAGCTATTCATTTCACTTCAATCCCATGTCTAATTTTCGATTGCGAGAAACATTCTAAGAGACGTTTTTTGATAGTTGCTTCGTAGACGCCTGCTAAGGTCCACTGTGCGTTCTATCCACATTACTTCTACCATAGTTATAAGACGTCTGTACTTAAATCATTGTAGATTATCCATAAATAAGCTACAGAAAAACGTCTAGTAGACGTCGATCCAAGACGTCTAATGGATGATATGAACGAATTCTGGGCGTCTACTGAAGGAATTGTACTGTATGGGATAGGTTCATAAACATGATCGGTATGACTTATGCGTGTCTGCAGGTATATTGGCTGAACACTGCTTCCCAGCGAGGTAGCGTTGCATCGCAGAGATATTATTTTGGATCATATCTGTCTTTTTAGGTCCTGACTCTCCGTTTCTGGACGACACTGAGGTATAGGACACACTGGAAAATTGAAATATTGTCCGTATGCAATGGCCTTCGTACTCCCCGGATCTAAATCTTTTAGAGTAGGGGTGAGCAAACTACAGCCCGCGGATAGAATTTTAACTTGCCGATCCGTTCCGAATATAAATAATATACATTAGACATCTATGTTCTTGTCTACTTTGTTTAAAGCTATTTCTTTTTTTTTTTTTTTTTTTTTTTTTTTTTTTTTTTTTTTTTGAACAAAGTGTTGATGACCTCTTTACTTCCTTTATTTTTGTTCTACAAAACATAAATTGATGGAAATAGTTAGCACAGACAGGTTCAATTGGTAGAATGTTGAAAGCAGAAGTTCTCTATAGAATAGTCGTAGATTGGCTCCAACGAACGTTTGTCTTTCTCGAGGCTTTTAATAAAATATGGAATTATTTAAATATTTCATAATTTTATAATGTAATTATTAATTTAAAAACAGAATGCGCAACTCTATATAAAGCATATTTAAAATTGAGCGTAAAATGTTTTTTTAAATTTTTATTTTAGATTTTTTGGGGGTTATGGGGATTCTATTTGGGGGTTTTGCAGTATGAATTAATTTTGATTTTCCTTAATTTGTTACAATCTTATTTTTCGAATTCACTCATTTTTATCTATTCAGTATGATGATCAATACATATTATAATCTTATATATGTTTCTTAAGTAAACACTGATAATTAATGTTATAAATTTTTGTAAGAATTTAGATGTAAAATTTTTCATAATTTTATAATGCAATTATTTATTTAAAAAAATGCGCAACTCTATATAAAGCATATTTAAATGAACATAATTTCTATTTAACATAATTTCTATTTCTTCAACTTGTAAATCGTTTTATTTATTTATTTATTATTATTTATTATTATTTTAGAAGTTTTTACACGGCCCACCAAACTTTTTTTCTAGATTTTTTACCCTCGACAGAAAAAGTTTGCCCATCCCAGCTTCAGAGTATACCTAGAATGCGCTAAGCAGACGAGTTTCCTTCTCCAAACCGTGCAAGAGCTGAAAAGAGAGATCCCCAAAGGACATTTCGATAGTTTAGTGGACAACACAAATAAAAGATGTGCATTAGTGTCCAAGGAAATCACACATCTTATTACGGTACTCCTTTTCTCTTTCATTCTGACTCACTTTTTATGGCTATTTGGAAATCGTCCAATGAACATCTTTTTTATTTTAATTTTTGGATATCTCATCTATTTTGCATAATGTGGCCGGGATAACCTGGTTGGTAGGGCGTTGGGACCATTTTCAAAGGGCCATGCGTTTGATCCCCGCCTGCCAAAGACTCCCCGTGTAGGAAATGGTAGATGGTGCTTGTTTTACCTGTCGGAATCATTAAGTACTCCATCCTCCAATAACAAATTATTCCTCTGGGGGTACTGAATTGTAGATGGATCGTTCTCTGGTTCAGATCAAAATTACGATCTGTGGACGAATGAATGTATCTGCCCTATAAACGGGCAGTGACATGTGTGTGGCTGATGTCGTATTCTTGTCCATAGATGTCGCCATTGAAAAGCAACAAACGTACTCTCTGCCTTAAAATTAGCTTGGTTTCACCAAGCAGGCTTGCTAGTATTGGCAAGTGGCATTAGAAATAACAACATTTTGCATAATAATAAATGCACATTGTCTCTACTAAAAATGTACTTAGTTTCATTTCATCAATCTGCGTCTATTATTAATTATTTCGAAAAATGTAACTGTTCCTTAGCAAATGTCAAGAAGTGTGTATATATATATATATATATATATATATATATATATATATATATATATATATATATATATATATATATATATATATATATATATACATATACATATATATATATATACATATATATATATATATATATATATATATATATATATATATATATATATATATATATATATATCACTGACATCATTGGAATCTGGAATTATATTAATTGGTGCAGTTGCCCTCCTGGCGTTAGTAAATGGTATGCAATACTATAGTTCAAATCAGATTTTTATAATTACAATAATTTAAGAGGTAAGTAAATTGCTGTAACTGTTAACACTATGCAGTTTTACACTTT
Source organism: Parasteatoda lunata (assembly GCA_949128135.1). Taxonomy (NCBI): domain Eukaryota; kingdom Metazoa; phylum Arthropoda; class Arachnida; order Araneae; family Theridiidae; genus Parasteatoda; species Parasteatoda lunata. Next base: position 3,944,409 of record OX421973.1, read on the forward strand.
ATCCCAAAATTAGAATGATGCAAGTTTCAGCGCATTAAACATGTCTGTTGTTTAATTTAGAGTAATATCATATTTTTATTCAAATAACAATCACTGCGTTTTTGGTTTGATATAGTATCTACATTTTTTACCATAAAAATGCTTGGCAAAATTATTAAAATCAGGAGTGCCGTAACTATTTTGTTTTTACAAACACAAACTCACCCCCCCCCTCCCTCTGATTCAGAGGAACCTTTCGAGAGTTAATGACGGCATTGCTGATTACATTTAATTTTGATTCAGTATAGCAGAAAAAAATCAGCAGCTGTCGTAGCGATCGAAGTTGGAAATTTTTTAACCCATTAAAGCTCAATCATTTTTCAGTTTCCTTTCGTAATTTAGGTTGTTTTTTCAAACAGATAAAAATTGATATAACAGTGCACAAAATAAGGAAGAAAAACCTGAATAACTTATAGATTTATTGATCGAATTATCATGATGCCGTTATGGTTTCAGGGATATCATAATAAATATGTTGATTAATAAACGCAGACTATGCAGAGATGCCTAAACTGACGTCACTTCACTTCGCTTACTTACTACTGAAAATCCAGCAATGATCAATCAGTTACAGATTCAGCCAATAGAAATACGAATCATAGTCTGATAATAATAGCGCCAACTGAAATTCGCGATCGCAACACTAGAGTACGCCATCTAGCGGGAGACTGTAAATATCGGGCATTAGTTCCCACATAACCATTGGCAATGACGGACGCCATTTTCTTAGCAGCAAATAGGAAGCAAAAATTCCCCAAGGAAAAGTTAGAACTTCTTGAAAAAACTAACCAGAATATGCCAAACATTGAAGCAGAACACGCCAAGCGTTTGAAGAACAATTTCTCAATAATTTTTACCTTTCTATTACCAACAACATAACTTCCAATTTCATGATTACTTGCTGTTACAGATGTGTGAATTACGGTAAAATAATTTTTTCTGTCTTCAATTCATTACAAATTAAAAGGAAGTCAACATTGCTTTCGTCATTTCAATGAATTAAGTGAATTCAGAACTGTAATAGTTATAGAATATTCTTCTTCTTTATAGAATAGTATATATTTCTGTATCTATATAATTCGGAAAACAACAATAAAGAATCATCCGAACTACTTGAAATAGTTTCATTTGTGCTGATTATTAATAATTTTTTTATCGTTTTCTTCGGTAAGTATTTTTTAGTTTTGAAAGAATAATTTCAACTAGAATTCAGCTATTCTGTTTTCAAGCTACATATTCAAATTCATATCGAGATCTTACAATTATAAAATTTTGATGTGTGGTATGTTATCTAAAAGTAATGAAGGGATAATCTATGCATATATTATTTGAAAATAAAATTTTCAAACGAAGACCATTTCATTTGGAATTCTGCGGATTTATAAAACAGGTGAGTGTTATGATTTTTATAATAAAAAATTTGCTTGTAAATATTTTTTTTTCTTATTTGATGATAGTTCTCTACAGAATGGTTTTTTACGTCTGATTAAGAACTATAAGAATATAAAAAAAAGAAACATGAAAGTTTTTATTTCAATATAAAGAATTTTTAAAACCGTTTTCTATCCTAAGAATTCTTTATTTTAGGTTTTTTAGTTTATAAGATTTTGATAAAAATTGTTGTCAAAATACTTTTTTTGAAAAATTAAATGGTATAGCATCATGTGTTTATGTATACTTCTTGTATATTCTAATGTTTGAAGTTATATGATTCAGAAAAGTATGGAAGAAAAATTCGGTACTTACGTATTAACCACAGCTACAGATTTGGCAGATTTTTAAGTGCCGCCAATCTACACTTAAAATTTTTGGAAAAAATCTTAAAATGACACACTTTGTTTAAAATTAAAGTAGTAAATCGGATTTCGGTGGGAAATGGGCCGATATAGAGTTTGGCATAGATTCAAAACAAACTTTTCTCTCACCTGATTCTATAGCCATTATGAACTCTAATAAATAAGATTCAAAATGAAATAACATTTCCAAAACGGACGTTTACTGAGATAAAGTTTCATGTTATGGACATTGGTACATTCTCGTTATATTTCACTCCAAAAATATTTCGCTCCTAAAAAAATAAAATTGCATCCTGTTTTGTTTTTGGCAAGTCCCAAAGACGCATTTTCGTAACACTAAAAAATGGCGACAAAAAAAGAATGGTTCTTTTTTGTTTTGTTTTTTTTTTGTTTCGTAAGCATTCTTTATTTTACGTTAAAATTTAAATGGGCCTTTCATGTTATACCATTAAATTTAGTAAAACTATTATATATATATATATATATATTTTTTTTTGTTTCGTAAGCATTCTTTATTTTACGTTAAAATTTAAATGGGCCTTTCATGTTATACCATTAAATTTAGTAAAACTATTTCTCAGGCATTTGGTTTGAACTCTTATAAGAATATACCTATTTTTTTCTCTTTATTTACAAATATTTTTCCGATGTGTTCTGGATGTTCCTTCTCTAACAAAAAAGAGATACCACTTTGTTTTTGCTTGCATAAGAAAGAAAACAAACATTTTTCTTTATTAAATTTAATCAGCCACAATAAAGATGGAACGTTACAATGCTACATTAAAGACGTCTTCAGTGTAACTGAATGACTGTTCATATGGAAATCGCAGGGATTCGGCACATACAACAACGCCCCCTATAGTTCGTTGCGATCGCGAATTGATTAAATGCGGAAAAGTGATCTAGTTCAGCCTCAGCCTTGGACGTTTCTATTTGAGGTTTGTTTTTATTTAAATATTATATTAAATATTAAAATAATAATTCTACTTTTGAATTTTTTTTTTTTTGTAGTGTTTTCAAAACTACATTCCTTCAAATAAATTCTAGCATATGATTAAATCTGTACAAAATTATTTTTCTTATTATATTAAAATAAACAACCATTTTATGTTTAACTAATGTCCATCAAAATAAATTCATGTCCATTCTATCTCTAATAACATTCTTCATTAAAAGAAACATATTTACTCCATAAATATTTATAGTAATAAATGATAAAATTTAATTGCTGTATATTAACTGTAACTGTGATTAATTGATTATCTATTATATATAATTCTCTTACGTGGCTCCCAAATTTTGGCTGTATTTCTTTTCCGCCGGTGGCAACGTTAGAAAATCGACCAATGATTGCATCCAGAAATGTCAAATGTCAATGGCTCAACATATAGCGTTTTAAAAACGGAAACAATAATCAGAGTGAGCATTATCAGGTTGTTCAATTCAGCTGCGGCAAAAATAAAAATAAACAACTTAAAAAATAAAAATGCTGTTGCCTGCCATAGAATGTTTTGAAAGTTAGCTTAGCAACATAATTCAAAATTATGATACCTGAGCGCTTGACGTAACAAATCCTTCAATTCTATAAGTGTTGTATCGCCAAATGCCCAAATTAACAATTGCAATTTCAAATTAATATTGAAATGTACAGGTTTAGAATTTTCTACAGTGAAAAGTTTTCGGAATTTCAGTATTTAAAAAAGTATACAAAAAAGCTAGACGTTAAGAACGTATCCAATGAGCGAGCAAAGCGAGCATTGGATTGCGAAGCAATCTGAAATGAACTGCGAAAGCAGTTCCGGGGGTTGGTGAGCGCCAGCGAGCAGGGGGCAAAGCCTCCTAGTAACTATATATTAACGGTTACTGTGATCATTGGGCCATTAGATAGATGAATTGAAACTGAGTTCATAGAAGCATGGTTTTCATTTTATAAAATAAACTAGCTGTACCCTGCGTGCGTTGCAACGCTTTCAGTTTGAATTTTAATTTTGTATTTAAGTGTGTAAATAAGATTTGCGATTATGATTTGAAATGAGAATTTTATTTAATGGTGAAAAAACCAGTGATAGTCTCAACAGTTAATTCTCTATGATATCGTTAGTGCATTTTCAAACATACATGTATGGTGATGCACACCGACCATGAAACATATTTTGGATGATGATCTGAAAAAAGTCTGGATCAATGGCGACATCAGGTATTTTTGCTGATATGAGCTGACCAATTTGGCATGGTATGATTTTCTCAATAAGCCAAATTATGTGGTAATTCTCTTTTTTTGCCATTCAATGGAATACATCAAGCACCGTGTCTCTCCAAAAACATGACTTTTCGCAATAAAACCAAGTATATAGAGCCTAATATTTGTTTTAACTCACGTACGGTAATGCATCATGAAGATCCGATGATGTCTGCCTAGGTTGCAAAAGCTCTTTAAATTTAGCTCGAGCAGGATTGCATGTGAATGTAATAAATAACTCTGGCTACCCATATGCGCACCGACACTTGTAGCACCGAATGAAGTCATTTGGAAACACGAATGTACCGACATATATTCGCCAAGAAAAGTTTCTATTGATTTGCTTGACCCGATAACAACGTTCATAATGGCTCGGGTGGCGACGTAAAGTCTGGTAGTTTCACTTTGCCTCCAGAACAGCAAATTCCCGCTGTTTCATTCTTAAATTTGAGAGCACTACAAAACATACATAATTGATCCATTTTTCCGATGATGAGGCTTTGACGAAGACTATAGTTGGTGGTCGGATCAGAGTGAAATGCACTGAGATTCAAATCAGAGTATTGGCAGCGTCTGAATAGCGAATTGCGTTCTTGATTGAATTTCATTCTTGCATCCCGTTGCTCTGATGTTTCCGACGAACGGACTTGTGTAGTACGTTCTCGATCGGATTTTGTTCTTGCTTTCCGTTGCTCTGACGTTTCCCACGAACAGGCTTGAGTAGTGCGTAGTTGATTTGTTAATAGTCTTTTTTCCTGTTGATCAGACGTTTCTAAGGAACGGACTAAAGCATTTGTGTTCTCGATTAGTTTCAAGTCTTTTTCCCCGTTGCTCCGATGTTTCTGAAGCACGGGTAGTTCTCTTTTTGCGTGCTTGAGATGTTGATCGACTAAGAGCGATTCGTTTAGGCGGCATATTTCTGCAAATATTCTCTCTCAAACAAAAAGAAATGTAAAAGTTGACAGTGGTCGCAAATTCACTAAATCGAAAATTCACATATTTATTTTAAATAATAAAAAAGCAATAAAAATGAAATAAATTAAATAAGAAATATAAAAATGATAAAATTTAAAGCAAAAATTTATTTTTTAAATGAAAGAAATAAAATGAATGTGAATTCGAAAACTTTGTTATAACAAACAATCTAATAGTTTTCAAATGACAACAACTGTCAGCAATGAAACCTTAAAAAAATATATTTAATTGTGCTAACCTAAAATTGCATACTAAATATAAATAAGTTTTGAAAACGTGCAATTTGAATGAAAGTTGCTTTCAACTTTATTTTTATTAAACAGTTTTCACAATACTAATCCGTGATACGACTAATAATTACGAAATCTATTCTCGTTGATTTTACGTGCTTGTGCTCACCTGACATAAAGAAACTTGCGCGAATTATAATTAAATATTAAAATAAGTGTAATTTACTTTTCTAAATGAATCGAGCTATAAGATAGAAAATATCACTGTTGTTATCTTCAAGATATTTGAAAACTGAATCGTTTATAGCAAATTTTAAAACAATGGCCAATTTTTAACCAATCAGAAAATTCAATTTCGATTTTCGCTGATACCGCTGGAACGGTTTGTCGCAGAATGTTCTAATGTGGACAGAAACCTTCCTATCTGTATGCCAAGTTTCATAGTTTTCTGTCGGATGGAGTCTATAAAGGACATTCACTTTTATATATGTTATGTATTCATTTATACTATGCACATGCATTCCATTGATTTTAATAACACAATTTAAAAACTTATAAAATCACGCAATTTTACTTGCATATTGTACAATAGGATGGTGTTTCAACATCGATTTTTTGGCTTTTATTTCATGAAGTATAAATAGAAAGGGGAAAAACCTTTAAAATAAAGAATCATGGGTTTGAATAAATATAATTAGTTCCACTTTAACATTCTTCATATAAAAATAATTTAAGAAAAACTACTTATTGAAGATTTATTACAATGTTATAGATATTTATAACAAAATAGTATAAGAACTAATTAAATTACACAATTTTTCTATAGATATTGTATTTTTAATAAATTGCATATTGTATAATGACTTTTCAATATCAATTATATGGCTAGTATTTCATGTAATATAAATGGGAAAAAATTAAAAACAGATAAAATACATATTTTAATAAATCTAAAGTTTGTCACTGTTATTGATGCATATAAATAATATCCTCTTTGTTAATACCAGATTGCACACAAAACACAGGAATAGATTTTTTTTTTTACAAAAGTTGAACATCATTCATGTTCTCATTTTAGTTTAAAATTTTATCACACACTATAGAAACGAATGAAAAAATTTAAATGATTTTGACCTTCCTATAATATTCCCTTTATTCCAAAGTGTGAACTTCGTAAATATTTATAATATTCCGTCAAAAAACCAAAGTTCTTTTGGCGGTGAATTGCTTGGGTGAATTTGGCGACGTTTTTTAATGAATAACTTTTCACTCCGATTCCTTTTCATTAGCTTTCTCTAACTTCTAAAGCTCAGAAGTTAAACGTTGCGGTTATGATAAACTCCTTCTTTTCCATCTCATAGAAATGACAAGCCGGTAAATGGTTACAGAACAGTTAATGGATTATGGAAAGTAATGTGAATTATGGATACAACGCTTTTATCTTTTATTCCTTCTGTATTTTCCCTTCTTGCACTCCTATATATATTTTCAGATAATAGTTTTGTGCCCCCTATAACTATTGGAATTGATTTGGAATATGATTACATAGTTGGTAAGTCCATTCTATTTTTTTTCACGCAATGCATTAAGAAATATTTATTACTTTTAGTGATTTTTAATTTTATACTTTGATTAAAAAAACTTGATGATGAAAATGAAGCAGAGCTGTTTTAATCACAGCTGTAGCGAGCAATAGATTTATGGCGGGCAAAATGCAAAATAACCCGACTCAAATTCGCTTTAAGCCCAACTAATGGATCATAAGAAAAAATTAAACTATTATAATACTTTACCAGGGTGCGTAGCGTTTTTAAAAAGTACATATAGGTGATTATTTTTTTACATACGTTTTTTCAAAGCCCTTAAAAGCGCTTTTTTTACTGGGGGATTGTTAAAAGTGCTAAATTTTTAATCTTTCAAAAGAAGATTTTTTCTTTGAAGTGTCGATTGTCGTCATAAATTACAAAAAAAAGCATGATTTTCACAATTTTTTTCTGCAATATTTATCAGAAACTAGTTATTTTATAGTGTGACTATGTAATGTTTTGAAAATGTTTTTGCATTTTGTAGATTTTATGTTTAAAAATTAAGAACTTTAAACAATAGAAATAAAAGCATTTTATTACTGCACATATCTTAATTATGATTTTTTTTTAAAAAGTGATTACAAATATTTTTGAGTGCCTAAAAGGTGCTTATTTTTTGTAGAAAAATCTGGCTACGCATCTTGCTTACAATAAACGTTCATACACCGAAATATGATTGTATAAGGAACGGAAACATGCAAAGAAAAAATGCTTTTATGAGAGATGATCCCCGTTTTTGGTAAATCTTGTTTAATAGTACAGAATAAAATTTGTGGAAATTCCTTATCATTTGGAGCTTTTTTTAAAAAAAAATACGTAAACTACTAGAAAAATGATTTGAAACTTTTTAAATTTTAAAGTTACTCTAATCAAGCTTTTTTTACTAGTTTCCAAATACGATATATGCTACAAAATTAAGAAAAATCCAGCGCATTATAAAAGAACTACTTCAATTATTTACATATTACGCAGTTTTCAACGAATTGTTTTCAAATTTCAAAGCACAAATTTTGTATTTAATTTTAAACTGCTCTAAACATTTTATTGAATATTTTTTAAGTTGTAGCAATAAAAAAGAAAAAAGTAAATTTCTTTTATAAAAATGTCCTTATCTCCATAAATATTAAACCACTGCTTACGAAATTTTGAGCCATTACTCCATATAATAACCAAAATAATTGTTACAAGTTACAAATTTATTGCTACATTTTTTGGCATAGGGTGTTCAAAAACATTATTTTCCGTTTGTAATTGATTATCGGTCTCTTAAACCTCTAAAAAGCTTTAAACGTCATTGATAAGTATGATAAATCGCATGATCTAATTTCCATTAATTTATTCACCCCCTGTATACAGGATGTGAAAAACGTTTGTTAACTGTGAAATAGTCACATTCAATTCTTTTCAAAAGTTATCCAAACATACCAAAATGAATCTATCACCTCCAGCCCATAGGGACAACTTCGAAATCTTAAGTATGAACCCCCTATTTTTTTTATTACAGATTCGGCTTCTCCGGAAAAAAATGATCCATTTGAGTTGCAGGTTTATGCATTTTGCTTTACAGATGACGCTGTAACCAAGGAAAATTAAATAGAGTAAAAGTTGTGACCCATCATCTCGAGATCCATCAGATCAAAAAGATAAAAATAGATACGTTGAAAAAATTTGTATAGATTTGTTTTTTAAAACAAATACCGAAAATTTTTTTGGTTTTATTTATTTTTATTTTCTATTTGATGGGTCACGAGTAACCACCATTTTAAACAGTTTATAACCTTTTTAATTTTTTTGTCACTTATGAAGCAAAATGCAGAAACCTAACCTCAAGTAGGTTTACTTTCATCTGGAGAATCCGAATCTGCAATAAAAATGAGTGGCTCGTATTTAAGATTTCAAAGCTGCCTCCTCCCCACTCGCGGGATTGAAAGATCGAGATTAGTATCATTGGATAGCTTTTAAAGTTTCGCTTTTCGATCTGATCTATATTCCTCTAGATTTATGACAGTTTTCAAATTTTTTTACACCATGTATAGTAAAAAGAAATAAACTTTGTTACAAAGTATTATTATTATTATTTGCACTTACTGTTTGTAAATAATGAACTTAGGGACATAACACTGATTTTTATGTAATTTGAAACACATTTGGCAAAATTATTAAAAAATGCAATTAATTTTTTTTTATTTGGCTGAAAAAGTTGTAATAACTGATCAACTAACAAACATATGTAAAGAGAATCATTTATGTGTTCTAAATTACATTTCAATGGAACTGATACATTTCAAATTACCTCTTTTTTTTTTAAATAAAAAAAAGGAGGAAAAATATTATGAAAAATCGGCGATTTTTGTTTGGAAATTAACTTTATTGTGTTTTCATTTTGGACATCTTTAACTGTTAATCCTAAACTGCTCGGTACACATTTTCGCAGACATATTTGCATGCAGTTCAGACACATTTTGTGTAAATTCTTTTGATGACTGAATAGACATTGAACAGCCAATCGAGATCAATATTGGTCGTACAATGGTGTTTGGATTGGTACAATGGTGTTTGATGGAGATTATAACCTGTATCATTCACCCGTTTAGGATAATACTTGAAAGCTAGGATTTTTTTCAATTTTACATGAATAGTGAATATTGCGTGGAAGACAGTCTACGGTCTTGTGCAAGTCATTGGGTACGTTAACAATGGATCCTTTTATCCCTAACTGGTGATCAACACCCAGTTCTCGTATTTGCATGAAAGGGGTTCGGAGAGTCACCATTCGCTCTTCGATAGGGTTCAATCAAAGCCTCCTAGATAGGGTGTACCCTATCTAGGAGGCTTAGGTTCAATTCTCTCAACCACTTTGGTACTTTTGTGAGGGACGGGATTCACGCGTGCGTTTGCGAACGGAATCCTTTCGTTTTTCCATTTCTGTGTAATGCTTAAGGTATTCCCGTCTCCGTTCTTTGGTGATTTTCAGCTTCGGTAAGTTAATATCTTGGCACCGTTTTTTTCTTACTTCATCGGTCACTTTTGGGACCGTGTCAATCAGTTTGGACCCTCTTTATTTGGGATATTCACATGAATTAGTATTAAAAACGATCCAGTTTGAACAGTAGGTCAGAATTTTTGATTCTTAATTAAAAAAACAATAAAAAACTATCGTTCAAATGATGAAGTTCTCTTTTATTCACAACTCAAGAAGTATTTATGGGATCTATCTCTTGTCCCATATCTCACCAACTTAATGCATAACAAAATTAAAAGTGAAAAAAAGAATTCTAAAAAAAATTATTGAACTGCAACGGTCGCCATAGCAACGCATGCGCACTGTTTACTATTAATCTTGATTATTGTAGTTGAAAAATGCGAGGACGCTATCAAATCCAAACCAAGACCCATTTTCCCAATGGATAATAAGACTTTTTTTAGATTAACAATGCCGAAATGGTTTATCGCAGTTTTGATAACTTTTGAGACTGAAACAAAATTCAAGTAGTTCACATAAAAATGGTTTCCTTAATGTTATCTGTTAATGTTTCCTTAATGTTAATGTTTCCTTAATGTTAATGTAATACTGAACACCCGTTTTTCGTACAGGATCAAAACAGGAAGTAAAGTAATCAAAAAGGCCAGCGCTAAGAACTTTAAATTATTAGCCAAATATCAAAAATAATTTTTGTATGATCATTTAGAAAAATTCAAACAAAAATACAAATTTACTTTAAATTGAAGTATTTTTTTTTTTTTTTAATACGAATTCAAATCAAGAGTAATTTTACAGTTGGGGAGAATGTAAATAAGCAATGAATGAACGTAAAAGGTGGATGTTGTTTATCGTCTTTGAACAAAAGAAATAGGAGTAGTTTAAGGTTAATTTTTGATAATTTCTTAGACTAGAGCTAAAACATAAACCTAAGGCAACGTTTGATTTTTTTTTTTTTTTTTAAATTTTTTTTTTTTTTAAAGATTCTGACTATTTTTTCAATTAATATATTTCATTTTAAATAATTCGTTCCCTTCTTTAAGTCTTCTATTTTTTAACATAATTTTTTTTTACTATCTCACTTATTTTTGCTGTTACAATCGTAATTATTCAGAAAAAAAGGATCATAGTAGAAGGAGTTATTTAAATCATTTAATTCTACTTTATTTTCTGTTTTATAGGTTTTTATGCTACTCGGAGAGATTATTTTTTATCGAAATTTCGGCTGAGGCTTAAGACGTTCATTATACATCATTTAAGAGTGGTAATTTATAAGGATAAAATTAAAGTTTATTTATTTATTATTTTTTTTTAGCAACCGTTTTAGTTTTTACAATTAGTTTATTTTAATAAACAACATATGAAAACAAAATAGTTGCTAAAAAATAGTTGGAAGATAATAGGCATCTTGGCTGCTACTGAATCTGTTTTACTGACAACTGCAGGAAAAATTTTGCTACGCGATATCGTGTGCAACGGCAACGAACCGGCTCACCTTTATTTTATGGTACTTTATTTGATGCTTACATCATCTCCCTAGTTGCTTTACATTACCTGGGGATCTTTATATAATTCTAATTGGTTATGCGATGTTTCTAACAGATATTATTGTAATCTAATAAAAAATACATCTGCTCAGAAAAATGCAATTTGACGTCATTTTTCAAAATCGAGGTGAACATACATTTTCCTTTACGGCAGAAAAAAAATCATTCACCAATAACATAATAACAAAGACATAATTTGGCAGCGTTGTTCCAGCACAAAATGGGGCTAGAATAATTAATTAATTTATTATTATTTTATTTTATCTATTTATTTGCCCTTTCTGCTGGCTGTACGTTATTAGATTAAGCAAAACACTTTTTCAGTAGTTCCTCCCAACTGTATAAAGATTGACTGTATTCAGTATAATTTGACCTAATGCTCTTGGTTGAGGACAACTCGCGATAGTCAAAATTCAACACAAACATGTGATTTTTCTTTTGTTTTTATCCGTTTAGTAGGGACCGTAAAAAAAACTTCATTTCACAGTATGTTTTAAAACTGCATAGAATTGGTGTAGTTTTTCTTAAGAACCCAATATGCTAATATAATACTTTGTACCCCGTCAACAGAAAACCTCCAACGCAGAAACGGGAGCTGCAGATGACTACAACATGTGTAGATTATTTTTCAGTTAAGTTTTCTTTTTACTTTTAAAAAGCAAACGAACAAATGGCGGAGGGGATTACTAAACTTGTTTCTAATAATAATTCAAATCAAACTCCGATTTTTTTTTTATCGTTATTTGATGAACCTGTATAGGGAATAATTTTTTCTTTTAATTTCTAGTATCATTGAATAAACTGCAACTTAAATTTATACAACATTAATTTTTATGCATAAGTATCATGTTAACTTGCAAATTTTGCTTCAAGTTTGTTAGATGAACCTGAATTTTTACAATAATAACCTTAGTCTAACTACGCTCAGGTCGCAGACAAGTTTGCCGTGATGAAGATAATGTGGCAAATTTACTCCGCAAATTCTGCTACCGGGTTTTGTACCTAAAATAGTATATTTTGTAACAATTAAAACTGGACCCATTACTAGACTAATACCAGTAGTTCCTATTACCAAAATTAAAGAAGCATCTCTGGGAGTCAATAATACTATAGCGATATTTCTTACGTTTCTCCTAAATGAATCCTTCGTTAAAATTTGCTTTTTATTACATAGCTTATTTTGTTTAATTTCAATTAAAACCTATTATCAAAATGAGTTAAGCATCATTAGGGTCAATAATAGTAAGGCGATGTTTTATTTTTCTCCTGTATGAATTATTAGTACCATTTCTCCATTCATTTTGCTCTTTTAGTAAATGACTTTATTTCGGTAGTAGCTATTTCGACCACAGCGCTAATATAAAATATCCTTAGTACTAGACGGATCATGGGTTAGGGTCCCCTTATCGTCAGGTTTACAGTGGAGGTTTTCGTGTTCTTCCTCCCCATGTTACGCAAATGCGGGTAAGTTCCATCAAAAAGTTCTACTCGAAGGCAAATTTCTCCGTAATACTGGATCCAGGACCAACACTAACCAATATCAGTTATAACGGCGATCATTTTTCCTATTGGGAAAAAGATTTATCTACGTTAACTCTACTTGCTTCCTTTTCGCCAGGTCTTTTTTAAACACCCTATCTATTTCAATAAATAACAGTGTAGCTTATTCTTTATTTCCAAATAAATATTTTGGAATTTTTTGTTACAATCTACGCTTTTTCATTTCTCGAGGTGTTTAATAACAAAATCAGTTTTAATTGCTTTTGCGAATCGTAAACATTTCTTAAAATCGTTTCCATTTACCATTCCTCAACGTAATCAGTATTGAAATGGTGAGAGCGGTCACGGTCTTCCACCCCAGCATCAATGGCAGTGACACGCCCTAGATAGAAAGCCTGATGACATCCGACCCATAAGCTCTTTTCTTTTGCTATCATGTCACTAAATCGAATCGTATGTTAGTTTTCTGGAAGTGAGAAAATGCTCTTTTTGTCTTACCCCCTTCTGATAGACTCACTTCTCGTTGATCGTAAAAGCGGAACTGTGAAATTTATTGAAAGATCTGCCTCGCAATTAACCTAAGTACCACCTGCTGCCGATTTCCGCGTTTCTTCCTTAGATTTGCATTTGACCTTTTTGCATGCGTAAACGTGCATCTGGATCAACTTACACGAATTTTTATGATAAACTTTGAAAATTATTTTTAATGATGCTGTTTTTAACAACAACAACAAAAAAGTTTTTAATAGCGGTCAAACGAATTAATACATTCATTAATGGTAAGACATAAAGCACGTTCTTTAGAGTTGTGAACATTGAGTCATAAAAAAATGTGTATATAATTTCTTTTTAATACTCAAGCGCTTACAAACCTGAAGCACAAATGTTTCATGCCTTGTTTCTAACACCATGTGAGAATCACAAGCTTAAGTTTTAATGCATGTCTCATTAGATTTCATCTGAAAGAGCTAAATACGCATAATAATTTAAGGTTACTGAGGCGGCTCGTGACCAGGATGAACATTCGTCAGGGGTTCGAAGATTGAGATTTTTTGACAACAAAAAGAACTTTTATAAGCAAACATCTAGTCAATTGTGATAATTCTCGCTGACTGGGCTCGTTCCTAGGCTGGGATGGAGCCGGACCAGTAGCCAAGTTTTGGGTTATATGGTAAAGGGTCCATAATGACCTAGGTGCATGTCCAAAGCTTGGAGAAAGGAAAAAAAAAGTCAATTGTGATATTTGATACATTTTGCAATTGCACGTCTTGGAGTAATATATGAACAAAATTTTTTCCAAAGGAAACAGTGTTTTTTTTTTTTTTTTTTTTTTTTTTACAAAACTGTTTTTTTTGTATTGTTTCCTTTCAGATAGATGCTTTACTACGTTTTTCTTCTTCTTATTTTCACAAGATACAACACAGTAACTAAAAGCTTAATTTTTATTACATAGTTATAGTTGAATGTTTTCGAGTTCAAACGCTTAGCTAAATAATTAAAAAATATGGCTTATTATATTGGCCCTATCCCTTGAATTTTTTAAATCTAAGCCAATCATTTTGGAGCCTTAATTGCTCACTATCGTTTTCGTAAAATGAATGAACACTATATGAGACTGATTTATGTATGTAGGACCATTAGAATTAAGTTACAACTTTTGTAACGTTCTTCTATTACAGGGGATAAAGAATTTTAACACCTTCACATTAATATTTGCAACAAAGATTCTCAACTGTTACTTTTCTGTCGCGATCTTATTTAATTTCACACATCCTCCAGAGTTACATTACCAACCTATATAACATAAAAATGTATCTTGATTAAATTTCAGATTAAATTACATTCTTGATAAACTCCCGGACTCTTGTAAGCAATAACTTTTGTAAGAAGTAATCTAATTCACCATCTGTTATTTAATTGTCGATATCTCGCGATACATTTACGTGTATCAGCACACGCCATCTCATCACAAAATAAATAAATAAAACCTACCATTCTCAAATAGCTCACGCAATTCAGTTCATAGGCGTGACTATTTTCTAAGAATCAATTTAAAACATTTTTTGCTCGTTGAATAAGTAGAAACTCAACAAGCTTTTGTGGTGAAAACACATCCTGATTGAATATATTTAAGATCGGATGAGATTAAAGGAAAAAATAAATTTACGAAAAAAGCACTTAGTTGTCTTAAGATAAAGTTACGTTCAAAAATGATTGAAATGAAATGAAAACTTATGTTTGTATGTTGATCTGATGAGTTATGAAATAAATATCGTTTATAAGAAAAAACGTGTTCATTTTCTTATAAGACGTTTGTTTTCTATCCAGTCGTGAAATGAAATTTTAAGAAATAGCACTGAAACTATATACAATACGTACCAAAATTCAACTCTCTAAATAAGAAAGAAATACCCTCTATCATTTGAGGATTGTGTGAAAGTGTTTTCTCCAGTGGTAGTGAACTTAAACAGAAGTTTTTTTTTTTTAATATAATTATTACTCTTTCGAATGTTGTATAACCCAAAACAATGATAAATCAGGGCAATGATTTTTTATGTTTAAAAGTGGCGATGAAGTTACGGCAAAATATACAATTGTAGAGTTCGCTAGATCGAAGGGAATACCGAACCTGCAACCTGTCATCGAGCACATCCTTATTTTCTTTCTGCTCTCGGAAATCAGCTGTAACCGACTGCAAGATACAAATGTCATTTTTGTTATCGCGCACTTTTCCCAGCATATATATATATATATATATATATATATATATATATATATATATATATATATATATATATATGTGTGTGTGTGTGTGTGTGTGTGTGTGTGTGTGTGTGTGTGTGTGTGTGTGTGTGTGTGTGTGTGTGTGTGTGTGTGTGTGTGTGAAATCACAAAGTATTACTACTACTACTCAGTGTGTTATACTTTTTTGTATTTTAATTTATTTTAAGTTAGTCACTCAGTTTCGTGACTGTATCGTTTTCCGGAAAATAAATATTTTATTTTTATCCTCTGATGTATTCCTGTTGTCTTTGGTTCCCGCAAAATGTTAGAACGTTATGCCTAGTTCCTACATAATGGGGACGTGATCTGGAGTCAGAAGGTACACATGAACTGGCAAACGCTGTTGCCATAAAGTACGCATTATATCGCTGTTATAAGCTTTTGGCAAGAGATATTTTGCATCTCTAACAGAAGCTGTGACGGTAGTTTATCGTCCAATTGCAAATCTTGCAGCAGCAATTTTAACTGAGCAGATTCTAATTGAGAAAAGGTTTCAATTATTTTAGATTTTAAACTTTCGTATGCATTAGATTTGGGAGGGTTGCGAATTATATCTCTAATAGAAGATAGAGCTTTACTGTCCAAAGCCGAAACTACACAATTGTGTTTAGTTTCATCAGTCGTTATTCCTGCTATAACAAATTGAGATTAGAACTGGTGGAACCAAAGCTTAGGCTCTGCTTCCCCAAAAATAGGTGCTTTAAAAGCAACACGAGAAAGTTCTAAATTTTTAGCGTCCTTTTCCTCAGCAGACATTATAAATATCTACAATTACTATACATAAAATTATTCAAAAGAGAAAGAAAGATAATCTAAATGTCAATTATGCAAGACACAAATAAGAATTTATCAATTATTAAATTACCAAATTAGCCCTACATTTACTTAAGTTAAACACTTTACTTAATTAAAAAAGGCTAACATGAGAATGACAACCTTCAATCTTCACAAGAGTCATTACTAGAGCCCGGATTTTGATGACCTAAAAAATCTCAATTAATGCCCTTAAAAAGTGCAAAAAATGCCCTTTAAAAGTGCAAAAAATGCTCTTAAAAATGCAAAAAATGCGCTTAAAATGCGAAAATTGCGCTTAAAACGCCTTATGACATGACTTAAATAAAGTAAAAATATTGAACTAAAACAATTTTTTACTCTTTAAAATTATTATGAGTCATTTCAAAAAATATAAAGCAATGCAATACTTGTTCTACGTTCATTAAAGTTTGAAAAAATATGTTTTATATCCTAAAATAACAAAAAAAAAAGGAAAATATATTGACTCCAAAACATTTTCATTTTGTATAGAAACTTTAATGAATATAACAACTCCCATCTCATAATATTACTAAATATCAGAATTACATTGGATTATTAATTTTTTTTTTTAATATTTTGAAATGTAAACGAGCGTTTCTTGTCTGAAAGTTAATTTTTATAACTGAAGAAGCTCCTTTCAACGTCTACTGATGTTACTTGTGTGTGTACTTGAAAAATACGGTCTCACTTACTGACAATTCTTCTTCAATTTGAAAAGATGTTGCTTCAACCGTTAATATCCTAGAGATTTTCTTCATTGTTTGGAAGCCAGTGTAATAATGAAAAATGATAAAAAATAATAAAAATTGGAAAAAATTAACAAAAAATTTAAAAAATGCTTTAAAATGCAAAATATGCCCCAAAATTTAAAGAAAAATGCCCTATAAATCTAAAAAAATGCTCTAAAGGACAAAAAATGTCCAAAAATGCAAAAAAATGCAAATGTCATCAAAATCCGGGCCTTAGTCATTACTATCGGTCGAGAAAGAAAACCAAAATCTCACTTACTTTAAAATTGGAAATATCCATGAAAGTTGTTTTAGCACACTACTTTAGTAGATAAAAATCATCCAATGACTGAAAACCACTGTATTTCATTGGGTTACTACTGTAATTCATCGGTCTACCGTTGTAATTTACCGGGTCACTAATATGTAGGAACTAGGCATAACGTTCTCACATTTTTCGGGAACCAAAGACTACAAGAATACATCAGAGGATAAAAATAAAATATTTATTTTCCGGAAAAAGATACAGTCACACACTGAGTAGTAGTAGTAATACTTTGTGATTTCACAGATATATATATGCTAGGAAAAGTGCGCGATAACAAAAATGACATCTGTATCTTGCAGTCGGTTACAGTTAATTTCCGAGAGCAGAAAGAAAATAAGGATGTGCTCGATGACAGGTTGCAGGTTCGGTATTCCCTTCGATCTAGCGAACTCTACATAATGATTATTCTTAACTACCATAACCAACAAAAATGTAAAGGGCGTATATATCTGGAAAATACTTTCTTATTTTAAGGAAAAGTGAACTAAGGGGTATCACTGTTATAATGATCAAAGTTTAAATATCTTTTTATTTGCTTTAACTTTAAAATAAACTATTCAAAGCCCGAGAATTCTCATCTAGATATATTTTGGCCTTATCCTAGTATACCATTACACAGTAGATGCGATGACATTGGCGATGCTTGGGAGGGGATAAAGTATGAATCTGTAGTTCTAAATTTGGCGAGAGTCGGCAAGGAATGCCATTGCTTTTTTCATATATATGTTTTTTTCATGGTATGATCAAGCATTCGCCATTTTCAAATAACGATTTTCTGTTTATGCATTTTCTGCTTATGCTTAAGGCAATTCTTGGCGATAATAGTAAAAGCTTTATTTCGGCATTAGTAACAGTTAGGGGAAAATCGTCAACGCGTCATTTCAGTGTTGGCGACAGTTTTCAAAATTTTGCTAAGTATGCGACGAATGCTACTATTTACCTAAGTTTTTTTTAAATTATGTGTTAATTACTATCATAATAAATATATCTTATGAGTCTTGCTACCATTTATTGAATTTTTTACGGACTTTGTTTCATTACCCAAATGTGAAAAAATACATTAGAAAAATATCCTACTTTTTGCAAAAAAAAAAAAAAAAAAAAAAAAAAACTTAAACTTATTTTTATGCAATAATTAAAATAACTAAAAAAAATGCTAATTAAGTTGAATTAATTAAATTTTTAAAAAAAAGCATTTTATCGAATTTATGAGTTTATTTTCTTCTTAAGATACACATTTCTAAGTAAAACTCGCAAACTCTGAAATTCTTTAGCGCTTGGATTTCAAGAGGTTAAAATAGAATTTTATTTCCCAATTTAAACTCCAAATTCGTCACGATCATCTAAAGCATGTCATACGTTTCTTATCATTGTTGCATAACTACATTTTCAGTTAAAATGTAAAGCATTTGATTTTAATTTGCACATTCATTCGAAATGTTTTCCATATGACTACTCTCAGCCTGGAGGCTGAGAGTAGTAAAATTTTACTTTTCCAGTCATATGACTATTCTTAGCCACCAAAGAACCAAATATTTTACCACTCCAGACGGATGATTACCCTCAATCACCAAAGATTTTACCGTTCCTGTCGTATGGCTATTCTCAGCCACTCTAAATATTACCATTCCCGTCGCATGATTATTCCCAGCCACCAAAGATTTTACCATTCCAGTGGAATGACTATTACTGTCAGCCACCAAATATTTTTTTACTTTCTAGTCTCATGTCTACTCTCAGACACCACAAGAAAGAATGATACTTATCACGAACAATACTGTTCTTTCAAATCGATAGGTTTTGGATGCAAATAAAATTCAAATACTATTTATTGATTAAGGTTAATAGCGTTTTCTCTTCATAAAAATAAATTTGCTTCTTTATTGTCATGTGTATTATGTTCTTCCAACAAATATTATTTCCGAAAAATATGGCTTCTAACTAGTGTATAAACTCATAAATGTCTTCCTTTGCAGTTGGAGGTGGATCAGCTGGCGCGGTTGTAGCTAACAGACTCTCTGAAGATTCACATATCAGTGTTCTGTTATTAGAAGCTGGTGGAATACCAAAACTAAAAAGTGAAGTGCCAATTCTTGCTGCTCAATTACAAATGACAAGAAATGACTGGAAATATCACACCACTCCACAGAAATACTCCTGCTTTGGATTAGTTGGCAATGCAAGTACCATATTAATGCTATAAATTGTGTAGGCTCAGTTTTTAGAATCTCGGACTTCGATCTAGAAGGACCGGTGTTCGATCTTCGAAAGCTGCTAAGATCCACCGAGTACATGCGATATATGTGCTCCTAAAATCTGCGGAATCGAAAGTCCTGTGAACAATCACTGAGCAGTATCACCAGTATAGGGATCTGGCTCAAATTTCGTTCCCCTTCAGATTTATGTCTAAATTGTGGACGAGACCTCACGAATGAATGGTACTGCCATCTGTTCGTAAAGTTCTGAGCTAAAGTCGTACTTTCACCCCTGTGGTGGTTTCTTGTCCAACGGAAGGCACTCCTTAATTCGCAAGGCCCATGGCAAATGAGCATTGAGCTTGTCCAAGTGTCATTAGGAACAATTAGTTGTGTTGACACTGGACATAAAGCGATATCTCGTAATAGGTACAAAGTTCTGATTGTTGAGATGCAAACAGTGTAGAGTATCACTAACCAGGATAATCCCGGACTAGCAATTGTATTTGCGTCGCGAAAAAAATATTGACTCATTGTCATAATTCATAAATCATCTAAGAATGAATCGCAATACAATGTCAAAATAATCATGGCAATTGTAATAAAGAATTTGTAATTTGTAAATTGTTCAACTAAATCTCACAATATAGCAAAGACTATACAATACCACGTGGGTACGAATTGCAATGCATTGAAAATGAGATCGTTCCATTTCAGACTCCGACATTTTGTGAAGATGAGAATAAGTCGGTCATAAATTTCGAAACCTTTTCACGCAAATTATTTAAAATTTCAAATATATTTATTTTTTGTTTATATAGAACGTTGTTTTATGAAAACATTCTTTCTGTCTACTAATATTGGAATTTCGAATTTTCGATCTTAGGTCCCTATTAGTTCACATTATAAAGGTGCCTCTAGTATATAAGATATTACATACATTGATTTTTTTTTAACAGTAAACCAGTTGAAGAGAAAGTCTGGTTATTTTTCTGGAGTAATGTAAAACGTGAAAAAACAATATAGTTAAAGACAGTAAATCTCTTAAGTACTATAAACCATCATAAATCTGAATATTAAAATACAATAGGAATAGAAGAGTTATCGAATTTATAGAATTACAAAAAATTAACATGAGAATTGTTAATGAGAAGAGCCAAAACCAGACAAGATGATAGGGGAGAGTGGGGTCAATTGTAACAGGGTACGATTGTAACAGAGCAAAAATTTCGAGTGTCGGGTTCTAGATTTGGTTCCTAGGTGGCGCACAAGGTGTATTTAATAAATCTACATGTACACCCCTGCTGGCAACCATTTTTATGTACTTTTGAAAGAGTTACATCACAAAAGATATTTTCACGCTACGTAAGTACTTTTTTTGGTATTAGAATATTATATTGTAACAAAGTAATTTTCTTTAAACAAATAAAAATTATTAACCGAATATGTAAGTGGACACCTTAATTAACGTTTAAAAAAAAAGATTAGTTTTGTTAATTAACTAGCATTGTTTTTAACAAATGAAGCTGAAATGGCGTCTTGGGGACGATTGTAACAATAAGTAACGGGACGAATGTAACAGCTGAAATTAAATAATCTTATGTTTACAAACCATTACTTAACTCTTCAAGAACCACTAATAGTTTCCTATATCATTTATATGTTTGGATATTACCATATCATGTGTTTTGGATATTACCAAAAGATATCAAAAAAGGAGATTGCTTACCTCCACCAAAAGGCCGGGAACACTTCGTAATAATCCATGAACTTCTAAAAAACATCTAAATAATTGTAGTTGAGAGTGTAACATTCAAGATTAAATTTTATTCACAAACATATGGACACACAAAATATCTATTGGGCATATGGACACACACAAAAAAGAACAACATGCTTCGCAATCGGAGTTCTAAACAGTTCTCTCTCGAGCCAGAGTGTGTGGGAGGAGTCGGGATTAATTTAAGCACGTGATGATCATGCGCTCACTAGATGAAATTAATTGATGGATTAATGTAATTTAATTGGAATTCCCAACAATGTGCATTATTTTATTTGTCACCTTTCACAGCATAAATTAAAATTTTTAACCCCTTAAAGTTAATAGTTTAACCCTTTAGGTCTCTGCTCATTATTATTTTTACTCCTAAAATATCACTACTATTTTGATCAATAAAAAAATATATCACAACTATGATAATATGTATAATTAACTATGTTTTAGTTGAATTTATGAACTGTTACAATTGACCCCGTAAGTGGGGACAATTGTAACAAGTGCACGACTGTCAAAAATTGTTAATAACTAATATAATAACATTTAAAATAAGGTATTTATTTTATTTTCTAGTAGAGGATAGTCTACTTTACTTGTCTGCCAATTAATACTAATAATCTATTGGATTTTTTGTTAGTTAAAAATAGTTAAGTAAAAAATGTTACAATTGACCCCACTCTCCCCTACTTATTTATAGTACTGAAACGGTTGTTTTTTCCCTTTTTAAATTTTTTTTGTAGATTATATATAGTTTTCCATCTGTTCTATCTACGATAAATATTTATTTATATAAAATTATTTCTTTTAGCGCATGCCTTGGCCTCGAGGCAAAGTACTTGGAGGTTCCAGTGTTCTAAACTATATGCTGTATATTCGAGGGAACAAGAGGGATTATGACCAGTGGGCAAATTATGGAGCATATGGATGGAGTTGGAATGATGTATTTCCCTATTTTCTCAAATCGGAAGACAATCGAAGTCCGGAAACTGCTTACAGTGGTTAGGATATATTCTTCATATTTTAATAGTCTGATTGAAAATGAAAATGGCGGAAATTCTGTTATGTTCTAACAATCTGCAGTGCTTTAAAAATGCTTCGAGATTTGTAATATCACAAAAGAGTTAATATTTTATCAAAAAAGTATCCCTTCGGGTTTTATGAACGAAATCCATATCATATTATGTGATGCCACCCATGGAAACTTTTCAGACAGACATAAGAAAACAGTTAAAAACTCAAAACCTTTTTTAGAAACTTTAAAAAAAAAATTTTTGTGTGATTATAAAAATCAGTATATCTTTTTTTTATTTCTAAACTGATTTTTTTATGTCAGAAATATTAACTCTTTGGGGTCGTACGTCTGCTGTCAGGGACAAGATTTTACCGTTCCAATCAAATGACTACTCTCAGCCTTCGGAAATTCGACCGTTCCAGTCGTATGACTACTCTTAGCCACCAAAGATTTCACCGTTTCAGTCGCATGAGTATTCACAGCCACCATAGATATTACCGTTCGTGTCGTATGATTATTCTAAGCCATCCAAGGTTTTACCATTCCAGTCGAATGACTAATACTGTCAGCCACCAAAGAGTTTTTTACCGTTCTCGTCTTATGTCTACTCTCAGCCTGCACAAGAAAGAATGATACTTATCATGAACACTACTGTTCCCTCAAATTGATAGGTTTTGGATACAAATAATTAGTAAAATGCAAATAATTTACTAATAATATTTTACTAATTAATTTACTAATTGCTTCTTTATTATCATGTATATAATGTTTTTAAAACAAAAATTATTTCCGACCCATATGACTATCAAATACTTCTTATGTATAAACTCATAACGACATCAAAGGGTTAAAAGTTTTTAAATGTATCAATTTCCGCATATTCTGATACATTTTTGAGTTAAATTTAGCTTTCCTCAAACCATTTTTGCATCCTTGCTCGATTACAAAAGTTCGAAGAAATTTTAAAATATGTGGACCCTACACTCATGCACGACTAACATAAACTGTTACTAGATTCTGAAAAACCATACCATAACTAATCTCCTTCATAAAGATTATTTATTGAATAAAAAAACTGTCCAATACACTCGAAAAAGTAACATAGAATGTACAAAACTTCTTTAAATTTCTCACAAAAGAGTAAAAATATGAAGAAAAAAGCTATTTTTGAAGGTATAAAGTGAAAAGAACCTTTTATTGCAACACGTGATTGAATTATTTATTTTTTAGGTTACCATGGAATGGGTGGTCATTTAACCGTATCTACTCCACCTCATGTTACTCCTTTGGGTTATGCTTTCGAACAATCGGCTCTATATTTAGGATACCCAAACAGAGATCTCAATGGACCCTATCAAACAGGTATACCGCCATTTTAAAATTTCATTTCGATTTTTTTTTAATTCTTGTAACTGAATAAATCGTATAAACTGATTTCACTGTTGAATGGATACTCTAAATGATTATTACCTGTCTTTAGATATTTTTCGCCAAGTTTAATTGCCGAGCATTTTTTATAAGGGTGGGAAAATATAGTTTTAAACATTTTTACACTTAAATATGATTTCAATAAGATTTTTAAGATAAAGACAGTTTAAGATTTTCATTCATATCCAATCCAAACACCACAGCTGCCGTGGATAAGTGGGCAGAGTTCTCGTCTCTTACTGGGGTGGTCCATGTTCGAATCCCGTCATTGGCTAGTCATGCTAATTCTGCTCTCTTCTCGTACCAGCCATAGACTGCTCACGATGTATTGCAAGCGGAAACCAGCAGTCTTATCAGGAGACTCGTTCGCGATTTTCCAATCAAAACTTCTTCCAATCAGACCGTTTCAAGACCCGCTCTCCTGTTTGGAGATTTTTTTTCTAAGAACGTCTGTGATTGTTGTCGCGTAAAAGAGAAGAGGCGAGAAACAGTTTGTTTTGTTTTTCTCTTTAAAAAAATTTGTTATGTTATAAGTCGATACCAAGATCTTATGATTAACTATATAAAACTTAGTAGTATTTTTTGGTTCACAACAATTAAGTTTATTCAGGATTTTGTTTTGTTTTGATCATCATTATCTCATATGCCAAAAACATACTTTATCATTCTTATTTAAAAAAAAGTTATTACTATAAATGTTATTTAATTTTTAAGTTATGAAATGTTTTGCTCAAAATATCCGAAACTTTTGCCCAACTTGTTAAACGCTAGTGATAAAATACGTCATTAGGGTTAGTCTATGTTTGTCTTAAATTTCGCCGCTATGAGAAAAACTCGAAGGTGCCTTCTCAAAAAGCTTTTCATGACATCGATAAAATAATGTTGTTCTACCTACTATTGTCGCCAAATAAAAGAATGAGTAACCAACATTGCTTACCATTCATTCCTCCTTTTTCATCACGTGCTGAGTGGCTAAATCAGAACGGTATTAGTTTCAAAGTGAGTGTGATTTTACCATTGCGAGAGCAGTCTACTTATATTATTAGTCCACAAAGCTCACACGGTTATTTTATAGAGCAATTTTTTTATTAAAATTTAAAAAAAAAATTAAATAACAGAACTTCTCTGCTACAGACGTTCAACATTAAACAACCGTATTTTTACGTGAAAAAAACTGTTTTATACAGGCACACCTGCTGACAGTTTTTTTTTCTGTAGCAGATTTTGTTTCAGTGTACTTTCCACAAAAGTGGTGTAATGCAACGCCGTGCGTAACCTATGGATCTAGGTATTTCATAACACCAAGAATGTTCTTTTACAGTAAAGTATCCCCGCCACTATGTTTGTGATTCTGTAGCACTAAAATCTCTCATTTCAATAAGACTGGGTATACATAAGAGTCAGTAAAATTCTTTTTTTTTTTTTTTTTTTTGTGTGTGTGATATAAAACAAGAATCATTCATTTAGGTTGCATGTACTCTATATTTCTTAAAATGGAACCTTCAAGGATGCTTGCTGCAGTTCTTATTTTTAGACGCTCTCCACTCCCGGATTCTATTGGACTGTCATATTCGAAAGAGCAACAGAAGGACGCAATTTTAACGAAACTTAAAATAAAATGAGTTTGTTTAATCAATCACACACATAGTACAAAAATAATATTAATATGAGTTACAAAACCGAAGCGGATTGAAATTGAATATAAAGTTATTGAATACAATTGACAGATTTATATATATATATAGAGAGAGAGAAAAAAACGGACCACCCTGAATTACCTTTGATATAATGATCGGATCTTCAAGTTCTAGGACTCAATGATTTAAGGGAGTGACCTGAAGTATGCTAATGAATGAGTGCAGACGATATTTTAAATTATGAAATCATACATAAAACGTACTTTCTCTAAAAAAAAAACGTACTTTTTTTTGGACTGATTTGGATTTCTGACCATCTAAATATAAAGGGGTAGCTGCAATCTAGGAAATAGGGCTCCCATAGTTTGGTCAGGAGAACGATCCAAAGTTTGGACACCCTAATGTTAATTTTGTTTTATGCGCCTTATTTCAAGAATTTTTGCCCACAATTATAAAATTAGTTTATCCAAAGATTAATCCATGCAAAAAAATAATAAATGCTTACTAAAATTTGTAGTACCTATAAATTTTAGTAAGTTTTTATTATTTGTCGTATAATTGTCGAACAAAATTTTGAATTGTATGGCATGCAATTTTTTACAGTATTTTAAAGTAAGTAAATTTACGCGCAAAATGCATAATTTGAGTGCAATCGATTAAATAGTTCCTGGGAAATCAAATTTTACAGAAATAGTGTTCTTAAAATTCGATTTCTATTCAACTGATTTCGCATAAATTTTGTGTTCTATCTTGTAAATTTACATACTTTAAAATGATGTAAAAAATTTTATTCATTACAATTCAAAAGTTTTTGGACTGTTCTTAAGTAAAATAATAAAAAATAAATATTTACTAAAATGTTTTTTTTTTTTTGTTTTTTTGTATTTTATCTTTTAAATAAACTAATTTTATAATTGTTATAATTTTATAAAAGTTCTCGAGAAATGGTTAACTATGCAAAATGTAAAATTCACATTAAGGGGTCCAAACTTTGGATCACTCTCCTGACCAAACTATGGAGTTCATATTTCACAAATTGCGGCTATCCCCTATATTTTGGGGGTCCGAAATCGGAATCCATCGAATGAAAAGGTATATTTATTCAGACAGAGAACGGTTTTGTGCGTGATTTTGTAACTTAAAATATCGTCTGCACTCATTAATTGGCATATTTGAGGTCACCCACTTGAACCATTAAGATTGAGTCCTAAAAACAATCCGATCAATAGATCAAAAGTTATTTAGGTTGTTCCTTTTTTTTTTTTTTTTTTTTTTTTTTTGGCTCACTGTACATTGTTTTACAAGAACAAAATTATCTTTATTTTACTACTAAAAATGAAGATACATTTCATGACAATTTCGTTCTGTGACATTTTCAGCATCGTACGAGACAGAATCTGACTTTCAAATTCTCTATTATGAACAAAAAATATTGATCATCTGACTTCCTAATTACCACCAAGACTGGCGAAAATAAGGCATGAAACCATGTAAAAACATTCGAGTGTGGTATAAACTTTATCATTTATTGGAGTTAAGATTTAAAATTAGCCTTTAAAGTATGTATGAACACGGGATTCGGATTTAACTAGAAATAAACCATCCATACCAACACATCCATTTTTCAATTCTGACTTTGGATAGGTATTACACCCAGCGATGATGTAACACATAGTGATTTATTTTTCAAAATTATACTTATAATTGGATTGATTTAAATCAGATTTAATTGGATACCTGTAAGTGAAGTCTCGCGTGTATGTCAAACCTAACTGGCTTCTGAATCGGCCATGATTTACCTATGCTGACGTTACTTGCAGGTATCTCATTAAAATACACTTTTTAGACAAAAAATTTGTCTTACTATATCTATCGAACTTGTAAATGAGTCGACAAAATTTCCCCACTCTCACTAGATAAGAATATATGAAATAAAACATTTGAAATGAAAAAGGATGCAATCATAGTTTAAGATAATTTTAACGCGGAGACAAAATGAAAAACTGTAAAGAAAAACTACACATAATTGTTTCAGGGATATCACACAATAATTAATATTTCGTGATAAACAAAAAATAAAAACAAATCACTTTTTAAAAAGATTAAAAAGATTTTGCTCCCTTTTCTCATCCTTCACTATAAATACAAAAAAAAAATGTGTCTTATAAATTTATAATTAAATGAGTATTGGATAGTTTTTGTTTTAGTTACCATATCAATTTTTACATTTCATTTATAAAAAAATAAATGTAAAACTGTTGGTTAAATTATTTCATTGTATATTTCTGTGTTGCGCATTTTTAATGAACAGTTTTGTTTATATGGAGAATTTTATAATGTTTGGGTAAGAGAAAAAAAACACAGGCGAAAAGCAAAAAGTTCCAAAAAATACAGCTCCGAGATTTGTTCCTTACTTTAATTCTTCATTCTATTGAAGTTTGCCAAAGCAACATTTTAGGAAATTAAGTAAGGGAAAATTATCTTGAGAAGGAATAAAAATGACAAGAAAGAAGAAACAGAAAACATACTTCCTCTTTTAAACTAGAAAAAATAATTTAACGTTTGTTTTTATTATTTTTTTTAAAACTATTAGAATCCAAATGTTTGGCTTCTTACAAATCTCACTTCAATATGCAATAATTCAATTACTTCAGTAATTGAATTATTTTTTAATGAAAAATATATAATAGTTTACAAGAAAAATTAAAATTCTTGAATTGTGAATCAAAAATCTAATTAAGCTCATAGTATGTATTTTCATATTATATCCGAGGCTGATACAAAAGGTCCTTGACATGCGGAACAGGGAATACTCCAAACCTAAGACACTGATTTTTATTTATTTATCTTTGAAGTTTAAGCAAAAAAGAAACCTATCCATCGACTTAACTAATATTTATTTTTTTTAAAGCGCCTTCATAAACTTTCCAGCGACCTTTTCGCTGAAGTTAGATAAGAATTATTTGGCATTTTCCGTACAGATATCTTAATGCCTTCATATTTTGATTATCTATTGTGCAATGTTTTCTCATTTATTGTAGGATGAAAATTATAATTTTTGAAAATTCAAAAACAGCTTCAACTAAATTTTAGTTTCTAAGAGTTATTTTTCTAGATTGTTTTGTAAATCATTTTTTCCAGCGAGTCATTTAATTTAAATCCTTTAACTTTTTCTACTTTATTTTGTAATAAATGTATTTATGCTTACAAACATTGTAATAAATGTACTTATGTTTAGAAACATACCAATGTATTTATGTTTATAACATAGTGGTCAGGAAAATGATCTTGCATCAGAAAGGTCCAGGGTTCGAATCCCGGACAAAGCATCGATCATTCTCTTTACTATCTGTCTTTACTGTGAGAGACACATTGACTCACCTATTATAATGTCCCCTTAAAGAGTGGCTGCCCTACTCATACCGAGTGTCAATAGAGGGGTATAAAGTCTAAAAATATTAAAAATTTATCGGGTTAGAAAAAACATGAATAAAATAAACGAAACACATAAAGAGATAAATTAAAAGTATTTTATGGAACATCAGAGAGTTGTTGTTTTTCAGAAGATAGTTTTTTGTTTTTGATTTGATGTTTTATTCTAACCCGTTATGGGATTTTCTATATTTAATAGCAAGATTATTACTGACCCGTAATTTAATTTATTGTTGTGAAATGTTTTTTTTTTAATAAAAAAGAACTGTTTCTTAATATACGTTATAATTTTTAAACTAAAGGTTTCCTGCACTTAATCAAAATACAGTTTGAAGCATTCAGATTTCTTAAAAGTTAAAAAAACTGCAAAAAGTAATCTCATTTATGACACTATATTGGTTCGATCACTTTTTCATTACCACATTATCGAAATAGCCTCTAGAATTATTGCACTTGCTCATAAAAACTTTGACCTTTTCAACCTATTACGCAATGAGAAGATGTTTTTCTTAGTCTTAGCAACTAGTATACATACGACCACGAAATTTGATTCGCGACAGCAGATCTTATCTACATTCCAACTTATACTGGGACTATTAGAAATTTCTCGGTAAAAATGGTTATGTACCAATTTATTTTACCCCATTCAAACAAAACAGTCCAATAACCATGATATTCAAACTGTTATGTGTGAGAAAAAACTTGATGGATTGTCATTTCCTAATACGGTTAAACAATCAGAATTTTATACGCCGCTACTAGGCTCACCTTATGAAGCCAATTTGTTCCAAGCAATTGGGTGAAAGAGATAATCGGTCCATCTCATGATCGGTTGAAAAGGGGTTTGATTCCCAGCGTTAATACTACAATATATCTTTCATTCCATAAATGCATTAAGAGTTTCCGGTGCCCTATACTCTTTGATCGAGACTATAAGAATACGAAACTATCATTTACGCAAAGATGGCTTAATCCACAGAGCTGCAATGTCCCTTTAAGTTTCATCTCAGAAACTATGCATGTCGTAAATGATTACAAAACCGTATAGTTTTGCATTCACGGTTTTCTAACCGTACCCTATGTAAACGGTTTGAATATCGTAAAGCGAAAAAAATGTTCCTAACCATACACTTAATGGTTAATCGGATGGACAGACTGCAGCCTGTTATTTTATCGTTATTTTAGAAAGAAAATTCCAGCAGCGTAACATATCTTTTAGAATCCCTGTCAAAAATAAAAACACATTCAATCATTAAAAACTATTTCAAGTTTCATAAAGAAAGAAAACTGGTTTTTATCTTTTACTGTTGATTCGACTGATTTCAAATGAACGTTTGTTTCTTCCTCGCTTAAGTACTAATTTGCGATCCTAAATATTTATATATATATATTTTTTTTTTTTGGAAAATTGTGCGATTATTGACATATTTAAATTCTCTCTTTAGGTGCTTCGATTCCTCAAGGAACAATTAGAAGAGGAACACGTTGCAGCACTTCCAAAGCATTTTTAGCGTCGGCAGGAAAAAGGCCTAACCTAGATATCGCCATCAAAAGTTTTGTCGTTAAAGTAAGTATCTTAAAATTTGCTTTTTCCCTTTATGCTAAATTTTTTCAATATTAGTAGAACAGAGCTTAAAAGCATATTAATTAAAAGATCTGTATTTGTCTATTATAGATTGGAAGGTAACGCCAAGTAAATGAATAGGAACGCCCCCTGAATAAATAAACGGTTCGATTTTTAAGTAAATGAAATGAAAATGAAAGGGGTTATTGTGTCTACGAGTTTAAAAAACGTAATTGTGAGAAAAATCCATTTAAATTTTGCAAAAACTAATTTCGCCTATTTGCACCTCAATGCAAAAAAAAAAAAATCTTTAACTTATAGAACTTTTAGGGTAATAGGAACAGTAGGAACTAAATAGTGCCAACTGTGGAATTTTGTCTAAAAAAAATGAAAATTTGATAGTGTTTCCTCCCTTGCATCTTCATTCTATTGTTTTTTAGATCATAATAGACAAGTCTAAACGTGCAAAAGGTGTGATTTACAAACGTGGTGGGAAGGTCTACAAAGTTTATGCCCGTAAAGAAGTTATTGTATCAGCTGGTACAGTCAACTCTCCCCACCTCTTGATGCTATCTGGAATTGGACCCCGACAACAATTAAACAAATTCAGAGTGAGTATATATATTTTTTTCAGTTATCTTTTTCTCCCCTCTGGCATGAAATCTAAGAAAAATATTTCAGAAAAATATTCAGTTATTTATAAATGGTATCTTTTTGTTTTCTTTGGCATGAAATAGAAGAAAAATATTCAGTTATTTATAAATGATAACTTTTTTCCTCCTCTGGCAGGAAAAGGAAGAAAAATATTCACTTATTGATATATGATATCTTTTTATCCCCTCTAGCATGAAACTGAAGAAAAATATTTCAGTTTAAAAGTAATAAATGCCTGAAATTCAGAAAACCCTTCTCATTGAGGGATGACCCGCCTCTTAAATCTTCAAATTAATTCCATCATAAAACGTCAAAACTTGTATAAAATTATATTTTACTCATCATGTTTTGATTTAATAAAAATGATATTGACTAAATACGGCGCTCATACACAAAGGTCATCACGTGCATAAGTATCGTCTAAATACGGCGCTCTCACTACGTCATCATGTGAATGCCGGTTTATTAAGGCACTCATAAAGCTGAGTCTTTTAGTTTTCTCATATACCCTAAATATATCTATGCCAATATAATTACTTAATATTTTATTTGAATCAGAAATAGCTCTTCAATTCCGAAAATAAAGAATATTTAATGTGAAAAGGACTGTATTTTGGAGGCTATATTATTGTTTGGAAGTATGCTAGGATCCGGATTTATTGAACCAGATCGAATAAAACCGGGTATACAGTAAAAAAATGGAAAAATTACATAGTTTATAGATCAAATGGAAGAATAAAAATCACAAATAAAACTTTAAACATACTTCTTTTCATTGTAACAGGCATCAAGTGCTCATCCTTTACACTCGACATAGTATACAACCTACCTAAGGTTTTGCTGCTTGAAATACTGCGCCTAAGGTTAATAGATTTTATTTAATTTTATAACCAACGTTGAACAGACGACCTTAGAGTTTACGACTCTAAATTAGGTCGTAATTAGGTTAATTCAACTTCATAACCTAGTAATTTTGATCCCAATCCAGAAAATAGAGGGACTCCTGGATCAAGCATTCGCACAACGTAGCTTTCGTGAAGGACTTTTTGATGGAACCGACTCGTATTGGCGTTACGGGAAGAGGGAAACCACGAACACTTTCCACTATTAGCCCGACGAGAATGAAACCCATTATCCTTCCACCACTGAGGGTATTTTATGCAAGCACTGCGATCGGTGCCAGCCGGGAGCAAAATTCATATCGAATAGCAAAAACTGAACCTGGTATACTTCATTAGGAGGTTAGCACTCTATACTCGAGTCACCACGGCTAAGTTAATACATTTGTCTGGTACAGTGTATTTTTAATTATTTCATGCACAAATTATTCAAAATTAAATAGATTTTCCCTTTTCCTATATTTCAAAAACGAAAAATTTGATTTAAAAAAAAAAAAAAAAAAAAAACATTCCTAACGGAAACGCTTTCTTTGCACTTTAGAGAATAATTTTTCCAGATAAGTAAATCCACACCTAGAGGACATAGATAAATCACTTTTTGGCGTGAGTATCACTTCCAGGTTTTTTGTGAGAAGCAAACATTAACTGTTCCGTTAAGCGAATCTTTTCACTCCACATAATGAAATCACACCTTTCATTTTTCAAATAATAAGATAAACGCGTATGCTTATACAGTTCTTAAAGTTAGTCATTTTAGTGATAAATTTTTTTTCCTAAATTTTAACCATTCATCCATTCTAGCCATAGCTCAAAATACATGTCTAAGAAAATGGTCACAGCTTAAAGTGCGTATTTAAAAAAATGAACATAGCTCAGTTGCGTAGTTAAGAAAATGTATAATGACATGGCATAAACCACATACATGTTCTTCAACACGCATTTCGGGCTATGTTCAGAAAAAATATCACCTACTTATTTTTAAAGTGAATAATAATTTAATTAATATTTCTCTCGATTGAAAAAACGCAAGGGTCGTTATTTTGGGTGTTCAACTGAACGCTACATTTTATTTTGCCGAGCGAAAACTATGAGACTTAGAAACTTGAAATAACAAAGATGTGTAGAAAAATAAACAGAGAATAAAAAATTTAACATTCGATAATTAGTTCGAGAGTTATTAACTGTTGGAATTAAAATACCAGAACTTTACAGGCCGCAACTATTGAGTTGTAAATGGGTATGCAGAAAGGGTCATACAAATTTATGAACTTGAAGAGGTTTTTTTCGAAATTCAAATTGGCTTGAAAGTTATGACAATATTAAGTGCTTTTTTGCGTGTTTTTGCTATACTGCTTTTTGCTATATTTTGCATTGCTTTAGAAAATCTATAGCACTTAGAAGCTCATTCATTCAATTTCGAAAAACCTAATAAATAATTTTATCTTTTTAGATTTCGGTGATAGCCGATTTGCCGGTAGGTGAAAACCTTCAAGATCATGTTGGATCGGCTGGAATTCATTTTTCCATTAATGATCCAGTTTCTCTTATACCGCATAGACTACTCAGTGTCAAGAATTTTATCAATTTTATTGCATTTGGTAAAGGTATGAAATGCTTTCTGTACATTTTAAAGTGTTTCTCCGACACTCACCTATAGAAATCAGTTTGGGAATGAGGAGTACTCTCTCAAAAGGTGAAATCTCAACATAAAACTGTACCATCAGTTTGTTTCCAAATAGGCACTTTATAAATTTCCGAAATTACCACGTGTGGTATTTAAAAAACGGCTGGAATATTTGACCATTCTATTCCTCGAAGCCCTTCGGATGTAATGAATAAGAAGCAAATATCTTTCATATTCTAATGGGTATAATTTTTTAGCATGTACTCATAAGGTTAATACTACTGAAGGGTCATAATTAAGGTTTAATACTTCTGAAACTAAGGATTTCAGACCAAACTTTTGGGGTTATAAAACGTCTAGAAGGAAAAGTTATCAGGCTGGTCCGTTTTTCTGTTACTATAGTGGGACCTTTTACCGAGGTTTTTGATTTTCTATTTTTTTTTTTTTTTTCCTATAATACTTACACCAAATACGACTAATGCTGTGACTAACGCTACTCTTAATCATAAAACTAATGACTAAAATTTAATTTAACAAAAATTATTTCCACTAACTTCTTCAACTGGGCCGACTTGCTCCTAAAACGGGTTAAATTGGCATAGCATAGTGAGTTAATGGAATAAAGACATGTTCATTAAATTCGTAAACTTTTGTTACGAATCAAATTGACATGTCTCTTTTTTGATTTGTTTCTAGTAAATATTTTTATAAAATTTATATGAAACATTTTTAATTTGAACTCGGTACTTTTAGCAAAGTTGTAATTAAAACTTTTATTTAAGTAAAGAACAAATTCAAAACCGTATAGAATTACATAGTTTCATAGTTAACTATTAAAAATAAATTAGTTTTATAGAATAAAAATCTTTCAGTATAATGTTTTTTTTCGGGGGTGGGGGAGGAATCAACATTTGCTTTCCGCATCTTTTGATATTTTTCCTAGACTGTTAAGTAAAATTACATAGTTAGAACATAGATAGAAGTAGTGAACTCATAAAATTACTTTCATATTTTTCTAAAGAATATAATCTACTCAATGGTAATTTAATGTTATACATGCATTATCTCATAACAGTTATTTTGCACATTGATAACAATTAAAAGAATCGCAAAGAAAGAGATTGATTATTGAATTCAATAAACATTTTTGAATGTAGATGATTTTTTTTTTTTTTTAAATCGACGTGCTGTAAAATTATGGAAATTAATTAAGGAATTAGACTTAGTCCAGTTTTGAGGATTAAATTATTTATATATATTTTTTAATATGAATGTTTCCTTGATGTTTTAAACTTTATTCTGTGACTGTACTTGAGTAAAGTTTGAAAAACAAAAACTTTCCTATTAAAATCGGTTTGACATCATTTAAAAGCAAAAAATAATATTTTTGTGAAAGTTTTATCTACTAAAATGTCAAAACGACAAAGTTTTCAAAAATCTTTATATATATATATATATATATATATATATATATATATATATATATATATATATATATATATATATATATATATATATATATATATATATATATATATATATATATATATATATATATATATATATATATATATATATAAAGGTCAAACCATTAAAAATGTTGTACAATGAAATTCAACTTAATTTGAAGAGTTTCCTAAATTAGAAATATATCCTTTCAGATAATTCAATCAAAGAATATTTAGCTGTACAATAAAACACAATTTTCCACACCTCTTGTCAAAGTTCATAGATAGTTTAGTTAGGCAAAAATGTTTTTTTTTTTTTTCATTTATGCTTATTTTTCCGAGTTTACTTTCTTTTCTACCAATATTTATAGTGAAAAATGAAGATGGCACAAAAAGAAAAACTTCTTAACATTGTCGTAGATACATGGAACCAAAAGATCTAAAAGCGCAAAAATAAAACAGAGTCTCATAACATTTATATCACTGTATTTAAGAATAAATAGTGAAGTATTTTCACGAACAGTTAATGCCAAGAAAAAAAATTCCAGTTTCACTGCCACTTTTATTTTAAAAGTTGGGAAAATTGTTGCTTTTGAATTATGAAAGAAGTCTCTTGTAGGTCCTCTGACAATCTTGGGTGGATGTGAAGGATTAGCTTTTGTGAAGACGCCTTACGCCAATCGATCTGATGACTGGCCTGACATAGAAATACATTTTATATCAAGTTCTCCCTCTTCTGATGAAGGAAAGTCTATTCGGAAAGTGATGGGACTATCGGATAAGGTAAAATGTCAAATTGTAAAAAGGGTCGATTTGAAACTTGAGGAAATCGGTAAGGGACGTGCCCTCACTATAGCCTTTCTCTAATACAGTAGCTCCCAAAAAATATTTCTTTGAAAAAAAAATTACTTTAATTTTCTATCTAAAATAAAATAATTAAACTCAGCGGTGAAGAAATATGATTCCTTCATAACTATTATCAGCATTTTTTTTTTCCCCTTCTCGTTTTCACAGCAGTAAAAAATCAGAATTCATTTTGGGCCAAAATCTAATTTAGATCTAGATGTCGCTTCAGAATTTCCAACAGTTAGTTTTAAGACTATTATTGATAAAAACGATTGAAGTATTGCTTCTGAACTTCGCGGAGAAGGGCATGCCAAAAGAAAGACGATCATTTAGTATTCCATACAACAACAAAAAAAAAAAAAAAAAAAAAAAGGAACCGCTGTTTCAAGGATTGCAAATTTCTCTTTTTAACATTAAAGAGTAATGAGACTGTTTCATATAATCTCATCGGATAAAAAAAAAATCTATCAAGCTATGATCAATACCAAACAAAGAAAAACCAGATATCTTTGGCTGTCATCAGCATAAAAGGAATAAAAATCTTAAATTATTTATTTATCCTCTAACTCTCCGCTATTATTTTAACCTATTCAACAATATGAGATTAAAGTTTAGTATTAATGCTTTAAGAGCAAATATAAAGAATTTCCACTTTTAATACGATTACCAGCAATTCAATTTTGTTTAATAGTTAAATTACTTAAGTTTACTACAAATATATTTCAAATTTTAGTAAAATAGTAAAAATTTATAATCCATTTTTATTAATATTATTATAAATTTGTTTCTTCATTTCTAATAAAATTGTAAGAAATAGGAAAACTTTCCTATTTCATTTAACTGATTCTTTTGAGTAAATGCATCCTAGCAGCTTCAGAATAAAAATCTTTTTGAAATCGATCCTGAAAATCGATACTAAAGAATAAGTATTTTATTTTCTGATCGACATTGAGCATCTGATCATTCTCGTGTGTTCAATTAAGACTTATAAACCATTGAGGTAGAAAGGTACTTTATTTACGTCGCCTGCACAATGAGCTTTTGGTGATGGTTCCTGAAGATGATCCGAAGAGACAAGTCATTGGTAGCCCCGATGACCTACGCGAAGTCGAGCACTTTACGCTGGAACAGTTTAACGAGAACCGATACCTCGGTCTCTACAAAGGCTGATCAAAGTGGTCACCCACCCGCTTACTGACAGCAGCCAGTGTTCTACAGCTTCGGTGTTCTACCAGAAACCGTGTCTTTGCCATGTAGGTGGACAGATAGACATTGCAGAGAAAGACAGTACGAAGATACATCCAAAGTAACAGCGGAATTCGAACCCGCTACCTCCACGCTTTGCACAGCGTTTGGTTGGTTATGAAGTCCCTTTTCATAATTTTGAAGCCTGCCATGGTCTATTTCGGTTATGGTCAAGATTCACTGAAGCACAACAAGATGGGGCGTCCGCAGAGTGGTCTTGCCGGTCAGCTAAACGTTCTGCAGTGTGGAGTTGGGGATTCGAATCCTACCGTAATCCTGCATGCATATTTGTGATGTCCTCTGATTTGTGCCAACTGTTCTACGATTTAACAAGGGCTTATAAGCAGTCTTTGTAATAAGCATGCAAACCACATATGCGTGTAATGATAAACATATAAACACAACAAGATCTCAACTATAAAACAGAAAGTCATATAGGTTCATGCCCTGAAGTCACTGAAAGAGCTTTGACCTTTTCGTATAAGTAAAACTTTTAGATCTAATTAATCAAACGCGTTACGAAAGTTTGACCTCGGTTGACGGCGTTGTCTAAACTATTATCAACCCATTTTTCAGATTTCCTCGTAAACTGTTTTGTCGTAAAGTGCTAGACTTCGCGCACAGAGCGTTGAGCAGCCATAGCGGAGAAACCATCCCCTTTTCTGAGAATCAAAATTGTGATGGCATGCCATGGAATCATCCTCAGGGATAATTACCAGACCGGCGCCGATAGCCCATTGTGCAGGCGACATAATTAAAGTACCTGAATAATTAAATCGCATATTATAAGAATTTAGTGAGCAATATAAAATAAAACAGATCAAAATCTTGAGATATTTACACCAAAAAATTCATAATTTCCCATACAGAGGAAAAGGTGGAATCTTAATGAAAAGATATCATCATTAAGAAAAATCTTACAACTCAGTGGAACAAAAACTGAATATAAAACAAAAAATGCTTAAAATATTAATATAATTTTTGTTGATTGGCTTGCGGTAGCACTTAAAAGTTACCATTTGTTAAAAATGGTATAAACTCAAATTTTTTAACTGAATAATCTATATTATTAAAAAAGTGAATAGTTTATCTTATTTTAGATGTTTGAGGCAGTCTATGTGCCATACATAGGGAAGGAGACATTCACAATGTATCCTGTTCTTCTGAGACCCAAGAGTAGAGGTCGCATTACCCTACAGTCAGCGAATCCTCACGTTAAACCCAGGATCGATCCTCATTACTTCGGAGATGAGCGTGATTTGAAAGTATTGGTGCAAGGTATAAAAGTCTTTTATTATCTCTACTTTATACGAGTGTTAAAAGTACAAATTTCAAGCACATACATCTCAAAAAGCTATGTGCTATTTCGATTTTAAAATGTATCTTTTAAGGCTTCAATATTTTTGGGACTATACATAGCTTCTATAGAAAATAGTCTCATTATTCAAACAAAAAAGGCTGTTCCAAAATGTTAGTTACTTACGAGGGTCATCTTAAAAGTGGATAATGTGACAGGCCCATGTCCTTGAGAAAACTAATCTTTCACTTCGGCAATAAGTCTTAAGCTTCCGATCCAAATAAAAGAGGGAGTCATCACTGTGTTTAGAATTGAGAGTGTGTGGAGAATATTTCACTGAAATTGTACAGGACATTGATGATGGGATGGTTGTGCTGCATCGCTTTATAAATGACTACTGTGATTCCAAATAAGTAAGAATGAAGTCCCCTCTGCTCAGACTTCAAATTATTCTTAATCTAGCAAAATTATTGATAGCAATTTACATTGTGTTGCTAAGAATCGCGTTACATACATTTGAGTATGAGTGTAAGAACGCGCTATGACACTAGATAACAAATTCATTCGGCGTTATAAGCTACATTTGATGCCAATTGAAGTGGAAGAAAAATTCGTAGGTTGTAAAATTTTACAGAAAAATAAAACAATTTCAAGTACTACGATGTAAAAAATGTGTGGAATCGAGAAAAATACAATTTTTTACGCTTTTTTTTTTATTTACTAAAAAGGATGCGCCCTTCACAAAAATATAATAAAACCTAAATTATCTTATCCAGCCATTTTCAAACACAATCGAAAAACCTTTTAGCATTTCAATGTAACTTAAAAATGTAAAGTGCTCATTATTCCTCCCCCCCCCCCCTTCGCTAATTGTCGAATCTTTTTTACTTTCATGGTATTAAGTAGTGTAAAGAAAGAAAAACAAATGCCGATAAATAACAATAGAAATTTATTCCATTCTAGGAATGAAAATCGCACTTCAAATGGGATTTCAACCACCTTTCTTAAGAATGGGAGCTCAGCCATTTGTCACTCAATTTCCGGGATGTGAAGCGTACACCCTATGGAGCGACAGGTACCTCGAATGCGTTGCTCGCACTTACACCATAACCATATATCATCCGGTGGGCACCTGCAAAATGGGCAGCCCTTGGGATCCCACTGCTGTGGTAGATCCACTTCTCAGGTAATTATTCATTTGACTAGATAACTTTTGTTCGTGTACACCCTCAATAACTTTTGTTCTAATGATAGAATTTTCACGAAAAAGAGCCAATCTTAATGGTTACCTGAAATAGGCTGATTCATGAGTGCAAACGATATTTTAAAAACAAAAAAGGGAGACACAAAAGATACTTCCCCCTCCGAGGGATTTTTGAACATTAAAATATGGGAGATAGCAGCAATCTGAAAAGTAAAGCACAAATAGTTAAGCCAGGAGAGCAAGCGAACATTTAATCCCCTTAGTGTTAATTTAACTTTTTTCATATTTCGCCATTATCTCAGGAAGTTCTACAGCGAATTAAAAAAATTCGGCATAACATTTCCTTATCCGAAAAAATAAACTAAAAAAAAAGTATAATTATATTGATAATAATTTTCATAGCTGCTAACTTGTACAGTTATTTAGAAAATTTTGACAAAGTGGTAGCATTAAGACTTTACTAAACATGAAATATAAAAGCCCATTTCATATACCTTCCATGAGTTTGAATCAGTTATTTTCTATGGAACGCAAGACAATTTAAGATTTATAGGTTAAAGTATAATAGTCATTGAAATGAAAACTACCATTATGAAAAATTTTCCTCACAGTGCCGTACAAGTTTTCTCGTAAGAATTTTTAATAATTATTTAATAAAGATAGAAAAATGTTTGAATGGCAAGGTATACACATTTTCATACCATTTTAAAATGTACATTTAATCTACGAAATTTGAACGTAATTGGCTGAATAGTTCTTGAGAAATGAAAGTTTTAAAATTTCCTAACTTAAAAACTTCTATCACTTGCCTCCCCTCCTGGCAAAGAATTTTTAGTTATTTATTTACTCTTTTATGACTAAGTCATAAATGTTACTGAGCATAGAGTTGGTATGAGGAGTTACTCCTCATACCAACATAGTGCGTCTTTAAACTCTGCATGTTTCGGAATTCCACAGCGAGGGTGTCACTTATAGTATGTTTAACAATTTCATAATTTTAATTAAAATGTTCTATATGTATGCATAAGAGTAATAGATAATAGCGGGTACGGCGAAACCAGTGTTAGTCCGTGGATCAGAACTATTATATTGTTTTTATTTCTGCAGGGTGAAGGGTATAAGAGGCTTAAGAGTTGTGGATGCATCCATTATGCCGACTATCGTATCTGGCAACACGAATGCACCCGTCATCATGATTGCAGAAAAAGCTGCAGACTTGATTAAACTAAACCAGAGGACACATCTCAAAAAGTAACACACATTAAATGAAAGAAATTGAAAGTTTTCAAGAAATTATTCAAATGTTTTTTTTAAAAAAAGACATTGCTCCACTGAACAATGTTTGATCAAGACTGTTTACATTTTAAAAGAAAAAAAAAGCTACTTATTTTGCATCGAATGCAAAAATGGCTGGATGCAGTTGACATCGAAGGATCGAAACAGACATTTTCAGTTTGAATACGGCTATGAATTAATCATTTCTGATGAATTTCATTCTATTTCACAAGTAAACATCATAGATCTGTTTAGGGGTAATTTATTTAATTTAAAAGTATGAAACTGAAATGTATAGTGTAAATATTTTATTTATTGTAAACAAGCTTTGATAACTTGACAAAATATCTGTTTTAATTTATATGTAAAGTTGTTTCCTAAAATGAATGCCAAATGTATATATACATTGTGAAAATAAAATTTTGTATGAAATAATTGTAACATTTGTTATCAACAGATTAGTCCACATAAAATTGTGAAACAAATTAAATTTGCACTTTATATTCTTTCAAATTAAACTAAAGTTATTTGTCTGAACTAATATTTTTTAACCTAATATTAAAATTTGATATACGTATTTATAATAATCGACATAACACTGTCACACGCAATTTTTAAAAACATTTAAGAAAAAAAATTTTTTTTCAATATTAATTGTAAATTAAACTAAATTATTGAGAAAAAATTTAAAATTATCAATCAACTTGCTCAAGAAATGCTTACTTTTTAAAATCCAACTATAAATTCACAAAATTATGAATTTTAACCGATTTAGTTTTTAAAATAATTTTTTCTCTTGCTACAAATAATACTGAACAATTTAGTTATAAAGGGCAATTAAAATGAACAGAAATAATTTTATTTATGTGCATGAAAATCTTATGGCTCACAAATAATTAAAATCTTGGATTTAAAGAGAACAGCAGTTTAAGACAATTTTTTTTTTTTTCAGAAGCAGTCCATTTCTCTATTACTAAAAATTTTATATTAAAAAAAACAAAAAAATTCAATTATGAAAATATTCATGCATTAAGTTTTATACTAAAACAGTGTTCTCGGGGGGACAAAAAAACAGTATATATACATATTTATTAATGTCCCACTCAATTTTGCACATACATTTAAAAAAGTAGTATAATTGTGTGAAATCTGAAATTTTTATACTTCTATTTAAATTCTATATTCAACAGTTATTATAAACTGAATTCACTCTATTGATTCACAACTATGATAAGTTGTCTATGTTCACAAGTTACAAATTATCATATAAAATAAAATATATATATATATAAACATATTTTCAAAACCTTTGATTAAAAAAATTATTTGAAATAAATATATTTGAAAGTAAGCATATTTTAGCTCTTAAAACGCATTTAATAATTACATGTCAAAATGATAAAAGAAAAAAATACAACTTGACAGCAGGAGAAAGATTATGTTAGATACCTTAACTTGGAATGTTAAGAAAAAATAATTCCTCATTTCACAATCTCATAAAGTTAATTAAAAAAAAAATATATAAAAAAAACATTTTATTAGTACAACATGCCCTTTGTACCAAAGCAAAGTTTAAAGCAAAAAAATTTTTTTTCCAAATAAGACAAACGATACATCATAGCTGTAAAAAAAAAAAAAAAAAAAAAAAGACTAAAATGATATTAAATTTAAACTTCATTCGTTCAAAATATCAGATAATGTGTTGGAGTGTAATTTCTATAAGATATTAAAGTTTCTATTAAAATCTTTGCATCGTTTCACTGGGATTCCACAAATTTTAAGAGAATTTTAAGGGTGAAGAT
Source organism: Parasteatoda lunata (assembly GCA_949128135.1). NCBI lineage: Eukaryota > Metazoa > Arthropoda > Arachnida > Araneae > Theridiidae > Parasteatoda > Parasteatoda lunata. The sequence continues at coordinate 3,987,296 of OX421973.1, forward strand.
GGAAGCAAAAATAGAAAAAAATATCAAAATTAAAATATTTCGTAACCACTGATTTTTTAAAAGGAAAATATGCATTACCACACCACATTACATTACCACATATAATGTTTAAGAGGAGTTTTATTTTTGGTTTTCTGCTAGAGCTTTAATTTTTTTATCACAATAAAAATGATACCACTATTAATATAATACAGTTTTAAAGATGAAACCTTTAATGCTCTCAATTCCGTTAAAATTTAGCAATTATAAAACTAATACCAAATTCTGCGAATATTAGTAGCTAGTACTATTAAATGAACTAATTTTACAAGAAAATAATTTTGAAATTCTTTTTCTAGTAATATTTTATTTTTTATTTTTCAAAACGACTTATTTTTTAATTTCATTATTTTGTTTCATAATTAGGTTTTAAAAAAATACATCACTAAATGAAAGACATGCAATACTGTGTGCAATGAAATCAAAAGCCTTTACTTATCCCAACACATACATGTATAAATGGAGAAAAATTAAATTAATTATATACAGTTAAATTGACACAATTATAAAACTTTAAAAATGTATAACAATTTCTATAAATTCAATGTTTTTAAACAAATAAAATTTTAAATATGGCAGCTTTTAATTTTGCATCTTTTTTAATTAAGAAATATATGACAATATAATACTGATACAATCTAAGTGATTCCCTAATAGTCAAAGCAGAATTTAAACTTAATACGAACACACTTACAGATTAACAATTTAACACAAAAACAAATTTTCAATACACATAGAAATCAATAAATTTTCAATTCAAAATAAATTAATTCGCTAAGAACACTTGAAATCAGATAAATAGAAATTTTAAGATACACTTTCAAACAAGTAAATTTTTAACAAAATTAAAATTTTCAAGTCAATTAAAACAAGAGTCACAAAAATAATTTTCTTTTGTTCAAAATTATTACCTAGTACAATTTAACAAAAAACCAAATTGTTTTTCACCAGTTAATAAATATCCTAAATCCTTATAAATTTTATTTACAGTTCTGTTCATAAATTATAACTATATACATAAGTTCTTCACAGAAGACATAATTTAAAGGAACAATTTTTCTTTAAAAAAGAGGGTGATAAAATTGAGCAAAGAGATCTTTGAAAAACCTAGTATAATAGTAAGTCTATCATCTTTTTCCCTTTGGTTTTAAAAAAGTTCTTTTGCCTTTAATCATATCTGATACTTTTTCGCCAATCATAATGCATGGAGCGTTAGTATTTCCAGAGACTATCTCTGGCATTATAGATGCATCTGCTACCCGCAGGCCATGCACACCTTTAACTCTGTAAAAATTTTAAAAATTATTTCAAAATTGGAATTAAAGTAAGTTTTTACACTTATGTATATATTTTATGTATCAATTAATCATAGGATTTTTAACTGGCAATTATTTTATTTCTATTAATAATTAAAGTCTATGAAACCAATCATACACAGAAAAAAATATAAATAAGGCGTACAATTAAAGAGAAATTTTAAATAGGCAAAACTATAACAAAATTAAGTTTTAGTTAATGTTATAAAAGACACTTTCGTATATGTGTAATAATTATGTTAATTAATTTTTAGAGTAAATGCAATTGTTGCAATTTGAACAGTAAACAAACTACTTAAACTTCTAATTGTATCAACATTTTATAGATCATGTCTAATGATCTCACTGACTTACATATCTTAACCAAAAATTTAATGTAGCTTATAACATACAGTAGAAGGTCGATATAAAGCAATTCTACAAACCACATATTTTCATAAATTACACTAGATTTATGGATGTAAACGTGCAGTTAAGAAATTACTATAACTAAGCACGAAACTAATAACTTTTTACAGCATTTGTTTTATTATTTGCTAAAAAGCTAAAATGTCAAGATCTATTCAAACCAAAATTTATTAGGTTGTTTGTTACTAGTTCTAATACTGCGGAAAGTTTTTGGTAAATAAACAAAGCCTGTATGTGTTTTTAAGTCTCTAAAAAATTTTTTAAGCTATTTAATACAAAATTCAATAAAACCCAAATCCCCTTGGTTTCTTTGTTTGCGGTATAAGGATCTACTGTATAATAAAATAAATCCTAGAGAAAAATTATAAGCAAGGTATTCAAAAAGTATCCTCTCACTCAGTTGTTAGGTTCTGGATATACCCTCATAATTTTAAAGACAAGGTAACTCTTGAGGCAAGTATCAAGAAAATCTTGTCTTAAAGGAGAAGTTTTTGAACGAAACCAACTACAGTTGCATTTGAACTAATCCATCATATGCAAAATTGGCAAATTTATTTCAAAAGCAATTGTAGTTGTTTCTTCAGCAACTACTCCTACTAAGGGAACTTGAACTATTTACATATAGAATAATTTCTGTCCTGAATGTATTATACATCTTTACTTTCACTGAAAACTTATTAAAAACAAAAAATTTTCCACAATAGTGTGAGGGAAAAAAAATACTACAAATGTAATCTACCTCAGAATAACACTTTCATTCAATAAAATATGAATATACACCCCATTGTAAGCAAGCTATTATTAAAGGAAGATGAAAACTTTCTAAATACAATTTAAGCTATATAGTCAAGAAAGTCAACTTAAGAACAATTAATAACCTAATTTTGTGATAATCACAATAGCCCCAAATATTTATTATGGAATAATTAATCATTTTTTTCTTTTCAAAGCATTTCTTCTTTTTCATTATGCAGTAGACCAGGATTTTAAAAAAAATATATGAATTTAGAATAAGATCATGTTACTTAAAAACTATTCTCAAATATTACAAATTAATTTTTCTCACTCTTTATTGCACTCACCTAAGTTGTGGATCCACGACAGCTGTTGGATCTAAACGATGTCCCATTTTACATGTTCCAACAGGATGATACAATGTAGCAGTATACATCCTCGCTAAACATTCCAAATAAGGATCACTGTATTTTGGATAATGATCACAGCCTGGCAATGGGGACTCAAACAGCTTGCCTCCATATTTTTGAATAGCGGGCGTTCTCATAGCAGATATGCAAATTTTCATAGCTAGAAGGAAAAAAAGTGTAGTGGCAACACCATAAGAAACATGAATAGAAAAGGGAAAAAAAAATTTCAATTGTCCTAGAGATACACCATAAATAACCACTTAAAAACTTACAGAAAAAAAACTTTTGATCCTCAAAATTACACACTGAATTTAGACATACTTTTATGGATTACAATGAATGTAGAATTAAATGGCACAAGCTTTGAATGTCTAAATTTCAAGATTAGACACTACACAATTGATAATATTACACACCTAGGATGAAAAATTCAAACAGTAGTAAGAATAATAAGAGAAAATAGAGTATGGTAACAAAAGAAATCATGGGTGGTGCTTGCAACCATGAAACCCATATTTATAAAAAGATAAATTACTTGAAGATACAGAATCAAAAATAAAAATCTACAAAATGGACAATTATTAAAGCTTTTAACTTATAAATTTAAGGTATGGTGATAATTTAGTGTACTTGTGTTTTGTAATCAACAACAATAGAAATACAAAAGAGAAACACTATAGCCAATAGATATTTTTTTATTTCCTATGAGCTGCACAATCAGTCTTCCTGATGAGCAGACCTAGTGTGTTCTCCAGAAGTCTTATCCACTCTTTCAGGACCATCACAATGGGTGAGATACCGTTTGCCATGTTAATTTGGACGTCTAGTTTCTGCCACACTAGATGGCAGCACCGAGACTATTTGGATGCTAAAGTGCACTAGGAATTTTTTAATTTTGCCGGAAATGCCAAGAGCCAATAAGGCACTCCAGGGATCTTTTACATGCCGAAAATCATATGACATGGCAGCTGAGGATTTTCTGCATCCCGAAAATCCGGTGTCTGGGCCGGGGATCAGGGGTGAAAGTTTCAAAAATTTTCAAGACTGAAAATATCAAAATCATAAGTGGGCGTGTTCCGTCCAATAATTTTAAGTAAACAAAAAATTATATATGAATTCTTTTCATAAAAATTGTGCACAAACTTTTCAATAAAAATTAAAATATACAAAATGCAAATAAGGCTTATAAAAATTCCATATTTATTTTAGCAAACCTACTATTGTTCTGGAGTATAAACAAAAAATGCAAAGTTATTAGTTATTTCATGCAAAAATTACCTCAGCTTTGAATTTTTTTCAAACATTTAATTTTCTAATGAAATAAACTGCTAGCATTTTAAGGAAAAGATTAATACTTAGCTAAGTGAATACTTTGTTAATAAATAACAAAAAAAAATTTCAAGCTAAACATAGTTCAATAGTAAAAATAATATTCAACAAAATGTTGATATTTAATAAATGTTAAGTCTACAATGCTTATTAAAATTAAGATACATATTAATTAAAAACATATTGTATGTACACAACTATCTTTACAGTATCCTTACTAATCCTTATCAATTTTAAAAAGAAAAATTATGAAATTTTAATTGCAAACTAAAAACATTTATCAATTAATATTTAATTAAAAAATTAATAGTAATACTCCGTTTCGCTCCGTCTTATGGTTTTTTTTAAAAAGACGGAAATCCGTCAAAAGACTGAAAACTTTCACACCTGCCGGGGATCGAACCCGCAGACTTGGGCTCAGAAGGCCAACGACAAACCAACTGTGCCACCCAGCCACAGCCAATAGATGTTTGAATAGAAATCTAATGTCGAATGTAATTCATAAAAAATGAAGGTTTTATTGTATAAATCTCTTTTAAGATCAATTTTATCATATGCTTGTGAAACCTGAACCATGTCTTGACGGATGAGGTTATGTTGTGTACCTTTGAAAGGTATTGAGAAGTATTTTTGGAGAAATTTTTTAAAAAATGGTATGTAGCTTAGAACAAATTTAGAGCTTTATCACTCATATAATGAGCATAACACTAACTTCATCAAACAAAGAATAAAATGGGAAGGCCACGTTATCAGAATGGATGAAGACCATACCACAAAAAAAAATGCTTAATGCCAGATCAATTGGCACACGAAAAAGAGGCAGGTTGAATTTCAGATGGATAGATGGCCTAGAAAAAGACCTTTTAGTCTTTACAACTAAAAACCGGAAAACGCTAGAAGGAAAAAGGTTAGCCTGGAAAAACTTCTTGAAGAGGCCACGGCTCACCCCAGGCTGTTGAGGTATTGATGATGAACTATTTATTCCTGATTCAATTCAGAATGGATGCTTGTTTTCTTACATGAAAATTGATGCATGGTTGGCCAAAGTAGCTCAGCAATAAAAGGGTTATTAAAATTTCATTCAAAATTGTTAAGGATATTTTTGTTAAAAATAATATACTTCAATTTATGTTGATGCAAATACAAATAGCAAGAAATTACATATCACTTGAACTTTTTATAACATAAATTATACCTTTATGCTTATAGAAGAAATATTAAGCTCTAAGATGGTAAATAAAAAGCTTATAATTTCGAAACAGTAACTGAGAGTTTATTTTTACTTGTTGATAAAATATGTCTTAGTTATATTTTGTATCAAATTTCAGTTACAAAGTTGAGATTGAAAGTATGAGATTCAACCAAATTTTAAGTAATGTTTCATAATAAATATTTTAAAAAATCTCAAAAAAGTAATCTAAATGATTTCCAGCTATAATTTTATTACAAGGTTGAATTTTAAGGAAAGATAACCATATTACAAGGTGGAATTTTAGGGACAAAAAATTTAAATAAACTAGTGTAATTATTTGTAACATATTTAGAAGTTCATTTTAAAATTAAAAGTTTAGTGAAAAATTTTTATAAATCAGTTTTTTCATGCCTTTATGTACCATGAAAAAATAAAAAAGGGGTGATGAATACTTTTTTCTAATCAATTTCAGGCAAATTAAAGATTTAAAATATTAATGAAGAAATATATTATAATTAATCTATATATATATTTCTCTTACACGGCACCAAAAAAAAGCCTCATTACAACTCCCCGAATGGCAACGTTAGAAAATCGACCAATGATTGCATCTAAAAATGTCACATGCCAAATCTAGCTGAGGTGGCTCAACATATAGCGCTTTTAAAAATTGAAACAATAACCAGAGTGAGCATTATCAGGTTGTTCAATTCAGCTGCGGCAAAAATAAAAATAAACAACTTAAAAAATAAAAATGCTGTTGCCAGCCATAGAATTTTTCTAAAGTTAACTTAGCAACATAAATCAAAATTATGATACCTGAGCGCTTGACGTAACAAATCTTTCAATTCTATAAGTGTTGTATCGCCAAATGCCCAAATTAACAATTGCAATTTCAAATTAATATTAAAATGTACAGGTTTAGAATTTTCTACAGTGAAAAGTTTTCGAAACTTCAGTATTCAAAAAAGTATACAAAAGCTAGACGTTAAGAATGTATCCAATGAGCGAGCAAAGCAAGCATTGGATTGCGAAGCAATCCGAGATAAACTGCGAAAGCAGTTCCGGGGGTTGGTGAGCACCAGCGAGCAGGGGGCGTAGCCTCCTAGTATTTTATATTCTTATAATTTGAAATTTAAATAATAGCCAATAAATATTGAGTCGCAGATTGTTATTAACCTAAAAAATTCTTGTACCTGGAAAACTTTTCAAAAATTTAAGTTATTGTAATAATTTTAAAATCATAACTATTTCTGTTATTGATCAGACGAGCCGTATGCTAATAAAAAAATGAGGTAAACTTTAATTTCTTATACTGAAATTCTTAAAATATAATTTTAATAGGTTAAGTTTGTAACAAGCAAAACAAATTTCCCTTCTAAGAATTAATAAAGGAAAGAATAAATATTTAAAATATAAGCAGCAAAAAGCTGTCATGAAAGATATAAAATTCTTAAAATAGTAACATAACTTCAATGTTGAACATAAAGGATCTAAAAATAATTTATATGGACATTTATTTGAGTGGCAGCAGGATAAAATGGGGTTGAAAGTAACTTGAAAGTACAGCTTAACAGTTAGAAAAGGAAAATATAATACATTGGCAAAACTTTTCATAAAAATTGGTAAATCAAATAATAGTAATAATTTTAATATCAATGTAGTTTTAATGGTTGTAAAGTAATTAATTTTTAAAAATGTCTAAAATGTTTTTAAAAATTGTAAAAAAAAATTTTGTTTTGAATACAAAAAATTTTTTTTTATCAAATTTGGTTTTCCAGTAACGTTTTTGATAAAATGTTCCAGAACTCAGAAAAAAATTATAAAGCTAACATATAATGCAGATCAGTGATTATCAGAAACAATCAAAACTTCAAAGTAAATATTAAACAATCAAATTCATTCAAATATTTTTTCGCACCTGCAGCCAAATAATTGGTGCAGATATACTGTAAAAGCCAAACATAATACTACAAAAAAAAATTTCTGTTGAAAAAAAAATAAAAATTTTACAGTAAGGAAATTAAACCTTATCTTAAATTATATGGTCAAATAAAAACAGAAAAATACACGTTAAAGCACAGATTACATCGATTATAAAAAAAAAAAAAAATAAATAAATAAAAAAAAAAAAAAAAAAATAGAATGTTAGAAACTCTTAAGAATTAAATTTTTCATATTTTAAGCTTTGAAAATCTATTTTCATATTAAAACAAGCATCGCGTTACCGATAACAATTCAATTTAAAAAAAGTGGTTGGTAAAATGAGTATACTATGCAGAATAGACTATACTATGCCCAAAAATGAACTTTCATTGTCTATCAAAATGCTATAAATTAAGTACTGCAAAAATAATAAAAGGATAATGGGTCTCAGGATTGTCAGGCCAGTATTTATCTGAAAGTGAACCTTCAAACACTTAAATTTATAAAAAGAAAATCCATATAATAAAAAGCAAAAAGTATCTAAATCAACTTTTTTTTTTTTTTTTTTTAAGTCTGTTTAAGTTGTTTGGGTCCAAAAAGACACTGAATAACTGAGGAAGGTGAAATACACCCTTTTCAATGAATACAAATGAAGGGGAACAAATATAAAAACTTACAATCAACCATAGTTAAGACATCATGTGGATGGGTTAAGTATTTTGGATCAATAATTGGGGGATCGTAGGGATCAGTAGATCGCAACTGTATAAATCCTCTACTCTTAGGTCTGAGGAGAACAGGATGCATTGAAAACGTATCTTCAAAAACGTATGGCTTGTAATAGGACTGCCACAACTAAAAATAAAATGATAAAAATTAATTATATGATAAAAGTATAAAAAGATTTTTAAATGAATGACAGTATTAAAAAGTTTTAAAAGAAATACAAATAAAATTAACAGATTCATAACTTAACTATACTTGTTTACTTTTCAACGTAAAAATTACCCAACAAAATTAAAAAATGAAAAAGAAAAAAAAACTATGAAATTTATATGGTAATTGAACTTAAGTTTTAGTCAAAGAAAGCAAATCTGTTGATATATATTTTTTGACTACCACTAATTTTAAATGATTTAGCCTGAAAGATGTTAAATACAACATTTTTAAATGTTTCTTAATAGGAATTTAAAAGATAGAGTTCTCCTGCATTTAAAATGAAGCTCTTTTTATGTAGAACAAAATAAACACTTATATTTTTTTTGATAAATTTTAAAAGATTAAAAAAATTTAAACACCAAGCTCAGTTGGTAGACCTGAATTCTTTAGCATAAAGGGACATACTTTTGTGTACAGTTTATGGAAATATAATTTTAAACCTTACAAATCAGAAAATAGAGTAAAAAAAAACCTGCAAATTTGGCAATTTTTTTTTAAAAAATTGATAATTAAATGATTTTATAAATATTTATAATTAAAATATTTTCGGCAGATAAAAACAATATTTTTATAATGCTGTGAAATTTTAAAACCACCAAGTACAGCCAAAAACAAACATTAACTGTTAAAATTATATTTCAAAAAGCACACTAACATCTATGTAACAAACGATAATTTTTCTTAAAAAAAACTGGTTATGTTAGAAAATTGAAAAACAAAAATGAATATTTTATCTTAATTTAAAAATGCATTTTGAATAGTCCAGCTATGATATGCATGTGAAATTCTAGGATGAGCGATCGATTCAAAAACAATAAAAAATTTTACTTCGATACATTACACATTTAGGCATACATCCGCCTTCTTTGGATTCTTAATACAATCTATCTTTTTTTTTACATAATAAGACGCCATCTGGTGGCATTCTGCGACAATGCTTTAGACAAGAAAAAGTTTTTGAAAGTAAAAATACAAAAACAAATTACAAAACTGATTTAATAAAATAAAATCACAAGTTAAATTTCTAAAATTTATTTTGAAATTAAATTAAAATAAACAGCTTATTTTTATAATTAATGCTACTGATAACACATTGTTAACTGTTATTGAATACATTGAATTTTCAGTGAAATACACACACATAGCTGGGTTGCAATATTTGAGAAAGGGTTCCCCCTACGTCCCTGCTTAAGTGCCAATAAAATAAACAGTTATCGAATTTTGCGGAAGAATTGAAGATTTTCAATATTAATGGAGCAAAAAAAAAAAAAAAACTCAAGATTTAGCTTGATTATTCATAGCTTAATATTCTAAATTGAACTTTAATTCAGAAACTCATAAATTTATCAATGCATCAAACCACTATAAAAATTAAAGAAAAAACTAATTAAAAAATACAAGAGATTTCTTTTCATACAATTACCTGGTCTGATACTCCCATAACTCGTTGAAATGTTTGCCCTCCGTCAGAAACGGGACTGCCGGAAACAAAATGAATTTCAGCATCAGGCCAATCTTCAGAAACGTTGACATACTTTGTATGAATAAAGCCTAAAGTTTCTACCCCTCCCAGAGTTGTAAAAGGGCCTGTAAGACATTGTTAAAATTGTGCATAGATTAAACGTAAAAAGAGAAAAAGCAAACATAACAAATGAGCATTTCTCAAGCCTATTAAACACATAAATAAACCGTTAAAAAAATTAAAAACTATTAAAGTTACACAAATATAGTAGAACCTATTTATAACGAGCCTGAATTAATGAAAATCTGGATTTTTAACAAGCAAAAAGACAACTTTTGTTCCGCACAATACATTAGAGCAAGAGCATTTCATCTAGATACAAAGTATAAAATATATATTAGCATTGTAGTGTTGGTATTGAAATTTTATTTAAATTGTTTTATAAAGGAAACATTTTAATTGAATAAATGACTAATATAGTTGTCTTCTATTATTGAAATTATTGCAGAGTGATTGTTGAAAACAAAACAATTAAACTATTTTTTTTCTGAATAAATTAATAGTAATTAGACATAATAAATAGACAAGATGAAATGTTGAAGATATGAAAAAAAGTTTACTGGAAAAACCAAGGAAATAAAATTATAATTTTAAAAAAAATCTTTAACCCACTGACGGTTCTGCACGTAGAAAGTCGTATTTTAACCTGCAGTCTTCACTGCATAGCAAAACCGGTTTTCCAATGTTAATAGATAGGGGAACTGTGTGTAGGGGAGAAACTTTCTCCCAATTTCGCCCATTTCCTTAACCGCTAGTGGGTTAAAACACTTTATTAATTCCTTGCTGATTTTTATTACTCTGCAGTTTTTTATTTTTCACTTTTACATTTTTTCTACAGTGTGCCATAAAATCATTTATATGTATCTTTATACTCATGCAAACTTAAAATGTGTTATAGAACGAGGAAGAATAAGTGTAAAAGTTCTTCATTGGATCTCCCCAGGAAAGGGCAACCTGCTTAACTAATAGAATATTTCAAAAATATTAATTTCAGATCAAAAATATTTTTCAAACGTTATGTGACAACAAAGGTTTATTTTCTCATCTTACTTTTGCTTATAAAAATTCTACCAAGATCTAAATAAAACCATTTACAAAGATTTTGAAAATAATAATGCTCATCCTGATAACTGGATCCAAAATAATTTCAATATTAAAATAAAAGCAATTTTATTAGAAAATAAATCGCATTTATTTTTTATGCAAAACAAAGAAACCTAATTGACACACTATAAAATTTGTTTTTTGTTTTTTTTTACCTTAAAGTATTTAGATTAGAAAACACAAAATGACAAGAGAATAACAGCTTTAAATGAAACATGTTTGAAATCTATATTTAAATGAGATAAATAAAATTTATAATAAAATTGGATAACCTACCTCGTCCAAATAAAATGAAATTATTGATATCCATCAGATTAATGATACGAGGTTGCAAAATAGAATGAGGATGATCAATAAGAACATGAAGTCCTCCTGGATAAATATGATCTTGTAAATTGTATCCAACTGGTAAATCAGAAATAACAGGAATCTATAGGGAGGAAAAAGTAAAGCTATGAAGAAATATATACAACAAAAACATTTTTATTACTATTCAGCATCAATATAATTTATTTTATTACAATATGGATTTCAAATTTGTTGATTGTTTAGATACATTATTATTTTGTAATAAAAAATTTATCATCCAAGTAAACTTATTTAAAAAAAAAAAATTTTTATAATAGATAAGTTGAACGCATTTCATATGAAACCATGGCAAGGCATTTTTAATAATGTGCGAGTTTTTTTAAACACATTTATACTATACCAATTCGATATTTTTTTACCTCATTTTAAAGCTTGTCATGCGTTTCATTAAAAACATATTTTTAATTCTAAAAAGATTTTAAAATAAATACCTTTTAAAAAATTTTAATTAAATTAATTTATAAGACAATAGTATAAATATCAACACACCACACAACCAAAGTTACTCATTTAATTATTCAGTAGCTTGATTTTCTTAATTTATTAGAAATTTTAAACATTCTTTAACACTGTAAATATTCTATGTTTAATTTTTAAACACTTTTTCTTTTAAATTATCCTAGTAAAATATCCTAGTCTATAAAACTTTGAATTTATTGCAAGAAATTATAGGATTACTTTTATTTTTTCATAATGTTTATAAAATACATGCCAGGAAACTTGTACACAGTAAGTATATTTTCTTTCATAATTCATAAATGCACAGTTTCAATATCATTTTGCATAGAAGTGTTTGCTATTCCTTTTATATATTTTCTTCAATCTTTCTCATAGTCTCTTGTAGAAGAAGGCTCAAGTTTTTAATGCTGATGCAGCACTAGGATGGGATGTTTCCTATAGTTCATTAAATTAGGAGGTTTAATCATAGCTTCAGTCTGACATTATGTAAAGACTGATAAAAATGCTTTATAAAAAATACTAAAAAAATTCTATAGACTAGAGCCAAGTATTTAGAAAAAGTATAAGAATATATCTAACAGTAATCTTATTTTTGGGTATCTAACAATGAACATTGTGTGACATTTGATAGAAAAGATATTGTGAAGTCTTTTAGAAAGATGCTGAATCTGTTTTTTTTATTTTGATGAGTCTTGGAGAAAAAAAAATTAAAACATTACAATGTATAAAAATTAAAACATTGCATAGAATAAAAACAAAGTAAAACAAACTTGGAGTAGCTACATAAAAATGGAAAATTTAAAAAATTGACTGTTTAACAACTTATTTTCAATTCTTTAATTAAGAAAAAAATTCCATTACATTAGTTTCACCTCTAGAAACAGCATAATTCATCAACAAGCTAATATTATGTTATGCTAATATAATAAGTATGATAAATAATTTTATTTAATTTCACCAGGAAAGCAAATTTTAAATTTAAAAAAAAATCATTTGACTTTAACACAAAGACTATATAAGCTTAAAATAAACTAATAAAAAATTCAGATAAAGTCATGTTTTAAAAAACAAAAAGTTTAAAGATAGGCTCTATTGGAACAAAGAAACATTTTCTAATACTTTATCAAACGCAGACTAAATATAAAATTTTTAACTTGGAGAAAAGAAAAAAGAAAGCAGTTGTTAACATTAATAATGGGCCTTGAAGCATTGATGTTATTTATCTTACACTAAAGTATGAGTAATATGAACTACTAATTTAAAGTTAGAAATTCTTAACAAAAATTTTCAAAATAATATATTTAGTAGTCATGGAACAGAGTAAATGAAAATCAATTTCATATAAAATTTTAGGACAAATTCAACAAAAAATAAATAAAAATAACGAACAATGATAATCAAACATTTTATGAACTGTTTATGCTATCTTTAATAGTCCATATAACAAGGCTGTATTTGATGTGCTATAGTCTATAGATACATACCATACAAGATATATATATAAATTAATAAAACCTTGAATAAAAAAAAAATTATAAAATTGCAGACAAACAATTTAATGCAATCTCACCAACCCCTAGTTGTTGCAGATGATGTTTTGGACCAATTCCTGACAGCATTAAAAGTTGAGGAGAGTTTATAGCACCAGCTGATACAATTATTTCTTTTCTTGCATGGACAGTATATGAAATACGTAATCTATCAAACTGTATTCCACGCGCCCGTTTTTTCTCATCAAAAAGAATCTAAAGGAGATTGAAAATAGACACATTCTAATTTGGAATTTAAAAACATACTATGTTTTTGCTTAAAAGTTAGAATTTAAACCTTCGAGGAAAGGGTTTAGAAAGTTGCTTTATGTTTTGTCACACTAATAATAACACTTGTAGTTTTTAAGAGCAGATAAGTTTAAAAGGGTGGGCAAGTAATATTTACAATTTTTCAATATTCTTGATATATAGACTTAGTATAATTTTTAATTAACTTTCATTGGTTTAAAAATGGCTTTTGTAAACATAATTGCTACATTAACCATTAGTTTTAATTTTAAATTTTTAAATGTATGAATACACACAAGGCCTGTTGCATAGAATTGTTACATGTTGCTACATGTACAAGTAAAATAATTAGCTATTTAATTTCTTTTAGGTGTTATTTCTATCCAAAATTTTAGGGATAATTATGTTGGGTATCTTAATTCAGAGAAAATTAGTTGTTTTTTAGCAAACAAACTCAATTATATTTTACTAGTCAACAAGAAGGACCAACCATAATGGTGTACTTTTGTTACTTAACCCACTGACGGTTTAGCAAAAGGGCAAAATTGGGAGAATGTTTCTCCCCTATACATTATTTCCCTATCTAATAACATGGGAAAACCGGATTTGCTATGTAGAGAAGACTGCAGGTTAAATTACGACTTTTTACGTGCAGAACCGTCAGTGGGTTAAATTCATGGCATCTGTGTAGGTAAGTTTGTTTTGCTGTGAAAACTTTTTAATGTTCTCTTATTTCAAGTTATCCTTATTTATTAATCATTACATTCATAAGCTGTTTTAGATACTTTTGGACAAATTTAGTTTTCCTTGCACTACTGGACAAGACAACATTACATTCATATGAATTATTTTAGTCCAGTTTATTATATTTTGCATAAAGATGAAATATGTAACAGACAATGAGGATTTAGTGTAATAGTTGCACTTAATGTTAAAACCCTTTCCCTTTCATGTGCATCTATGTCAGGCCCACAAAATCTGTAGTGCAGAAGAGGAAAGATAACTACATCGTGAGCCATGCTTAAGGGTGGGTGACTGCCCAGAGCCACCAAAAATTCCAGACTGATTAATAGTTTTATTACAAGTCTCGCTAAATAGTCAAAGTCTGAAAATATACTAGATCTTGGACATTTTTTATTATTCCTTGAATATATAATTCATACAAGTTATTATAATTTATGTTGCTAAATGTAAATTTCATTTCAGATAATGCTTTTTTATATCAAGAGTGTAATTTTTAAAATAACTAAGAACTGTTTGGTTACTCTCAAGTTTTACATTAGAAATTAATTGTATTAAAAATTTTAACTATTGCTGATTGGTGAGTGTGTGTAGAAGGCAATCTTTAAGAACTGCAAAAAATTTCAAGAAAAATAAAAAGCAAGGTTGGAATGATTTAAAAATATTTAATTTTAAAAAAATATATTGAATCATATGATTTTGATTTTTATATATCACAGATTTATTTTAAAAAATACACACAGTACTCCATTAACTAATATATTATACTTAAGGCTGTGGTAATAAACCATTGATATCAAATCCCATTCATAATAAATGTTTTATTCATAGAATCAAGAAATAAGTTATTAAATTAAACATAATCTCTCTTTAAGAGTTGAAATGCGGATAATAATGTAACTTTTAAATTATAATTTTTCATTATTCACTTCATATTTTAATGTGCAGTATGTAAAATAATTTGCTGCTTTATTATCAATAAATATCATTCTAAATATATAATTAAATCATCATATCGATAAATATCATTAAATATATTTCAATTATATTCATTTCATTTTATACACATTTATTACAATACAAGTAATTTTACAACTTATTTAATATCTACCTGTAAACAAGGAATATAGACTTGTCTTGACAAAAATGATTTAGTTTTGAAAATATTTTCTGATCTAAATTAATTTACTTTTCATTCGATAATTTGTTTCTCTGTCTTTGCAATTTATTAATGTTTTTAATTTGATAAAAAAATAACTGACTTTATTTATTCAGTAATTAGTTTGCAATAATTAAATATTAGGGTGACCGGGGGCAATTCACGATCATTCTGCTTCTGGGGTAAATAATGATCACCTAAGTTTTATTTTTAAAAAAATAATTTTTTTTAAATTTGAGACATGGACAAGAATGCTTGTACACTTTACTAAAGTATAACTACATTTACTTAATAATAGTTTTTTGTTTAATCTAACAAAATAAGTAACTTTTTAACTGCTTTTTGTATTTTCAATTTCAAAGATGGGTCTCAAAATGTGCACATTTCTGCAAAGATCCCCCTCCTTCTCTTAATAATAAATATTTTGAGCTACTTTCTTTTTCTTTGATATAAAAATAGTGTAAGCTTCTGTTTAATTGTTTCACAACTACTGTAAACATTATAAATGATTACAGGAAACTATATCAAATGTTGCCCCCTACAGATGGGATAATAATTGATCACTGGGGTAATTCCTGATCATTGTCATTTCTTCTTATAAATAGTATAAAAAATAGCTAATAAATTGCTAATTGTCTTTTCTTAAATAACAGTTCATATTTATTAAGTGGAACAACTATAAAATATATTTAACTGTAATCACAAAATTTGTTTTTAACGGTATACAAGACAAATGTGTTTGATTTGCACCATTTCTAGTTTGTCTTACCTTGTTTCTATCATAATTTTATGTGTGTACATTGCTGGAATATTTTTTAAGTTTATAAATTAGCCTTATAAATATGGTGAGAAATTATAAGCCTAAAAAGGATACTAAGCTTCTAAAAAGCAAAATTAGTGAATTTCTTTTAATGATTGAAAATGAAAATTTCAGTGTGAAAGCTGCTGCCAGAGCTGTTGACATACCTTACTTAACTTTACACTCTCACTTGATGAAGTTAAAAAATCCAGCAAAATTAAACTATGTGGGAACTCTTTCTTATATTCCAGCAGAACATGAGAATGAGTTGGCTGCTTGCCTAAAATTTATGGCACGATGCAAAATTTTTTGGAAAATTTAAAGTGTTAATCTTTATTCCTGCTTTTAAATAAATTGTTTTATTAGCTGCTTGCTTAAACATATCTTTTTGGTTTATTTGGTTGATCTTGATGTCTTATTTGTTAATTACCACTGTATAATTATTTTTTAACAGCCCCTTTACTATAAAAACTGGTGATCAGTAATTACCCCAGAAGTGATCAGGAATTACCCCAGAAATGATCAAGATAAGGGGTAATTCCTGATCACTAAAAATTTAAAATCTTTTAAATTCTAATTAGATTTTCAAACAAATGAAGGTAGCATAGGACTCATCTCATATAACCTCAAACTTACAGTAAATATTAAAATTCTATCTCTAATAGTTTTTTCACAAAATAGATGTTTGCATTTTTTGATCAGGAATTACCCCACATCACCCTACCAATCTTCTTATTATTAGTGATATTAAGAATTTTAGTTGCAGTATTATTGTTAAATAATATCAAGTATTATGAATACATTTTGTGAAATCGTTAAATGCTAAAAAAAAATTTTTTTAAAAATCTGATTGAAATAAAAAAAATATCCAATGTTTAAGAGATACTTTGTTAAACGAAACCAGACTTTTATTAACTGTGATAAAATGCCTTAATGTTTCTCATAGGCCGCTAAAATCCTAAGCACACCCGTGACTACATCCAAGGTTTTATGGGCCCCAGGAAAAAATTCTTTTTTTTGGAGTCTTACTCAAATCACAAAAAAACCTTTCTTATTTTGTAGAATTTTGAAAATTCTTTATAGAAAATTGTAGGTTTTATGTAAATAAAAAAATTCTCTGCAATTTTCTTTTAAAAAAACTAATTAATAACTTATTTTTTGGATGGAATTTTGTTGGGCTCTCAGCTGTACCAGCCCCCAGTATGATTGCCCCTCTTTCCCTTGAGTAGTCTTGATTACAGCAAGAGTTAATTACATGCATTATTTTCTCAAATTGTCATATAAAATGGGAGAAAATATCTGTTACTTTTCAATGAAATTCTATTATTTCTAAATTTCCCATTAGAGTTAACATGTGCACAATTCTTACCCCACTAGTGGAGAAAGATTGGGTGATTTTGACTTTACCGAGAAAAAAAAATCCATGAAAAAGTAGCCCATCATTAGCCTTTTGAGAGTATAATACATTGTACACAACTAAACATAATCTTGATAAAATCTGACACTTTCTAGGTCAAACAGTTTAGAAACTTCGAATCTTAGCTATATGGTTTTACCCCATTTTCCCCTATATAGGAAATACTTGAAAAATTACAAACTTTAAAAAAAAATATGACAAAACAAAGAAACAAACGGAAAAAAAAATTTCATGTGTGCTACATATGAAATTTAATAAGTATTTAAAAAGATTGAGAAAATCTGAACCTATCCTTACTTTTGTTGCATGAGCAAATATTACAATGTCCAAATTAGGCCTTCCTCGAGTTGGTTGTAAAAAGGCTTTAGAAGTGCTGCAACGAGCTCCTCTTCTGATGGTACCTTGAGGAATCATCCAACCTAAAAAATAATATTAAAAATAAATGAGCTTTTTAGTGTAACTAAAATCAAAATGGGGGAAGGTATAAATAAAATTAAATATTGTATGACATTATAACATACTAGGCAAAATTTATGAGATAAAATAGACATTGGCAAGTAAATATTTTCAATAGCCCTTATTGTATATATTGAGAACCCCCAGAGAACTATCCTTCAAGAGCTCAATGGGGCTAGCATATCCTAAACAGGGTGCGAAGCCAGATTTTTCAACAAAAGATACACACTTTTTAAGTATTTTATAAGCACTTAAAAAATACTTTTAAACACTTTCCAAAAAAAAAAAAAACATTCATAATTAGGATCTGTACAGTAATGAAAATTATTTTTCAATCATATAAAGTTTTTAATTTATAAACACAAAATCAATAAAATTTAGAAACACTTTCAGAAACTTCACATAATCATGTTAAATTACTAGTTTCTGATAAATATTGCAAAGAAAATTGTGAAAATCCTGCATTTTTTGTAATTTAGAAACAACAATTGATACAGCAAACAAAAAAAAATCTCTTTTTCTCTTTTATGTAATTCTTTAATTATATGTGACCATCTTATTAAAATCAGTTAAACCAGTTTACGATGTTAGACTTCAAAATCAGTCAAGGGCTTCTCTTAAAATGATACTTCTCCTAAACAGACATTTTCCCAGTTCACAGGCTTTATGAGGTTTGCTTTATAAGGTTTTGTTGCTTTAAAAAAGTCAGGTTGTTAGATTAAATTTTCCTCCTGATCAAAAATCTTAATGAGTAAAAGAAAAAAAAAAAGATTTAATGTAAAATTAAATTTTTACAAGATTAAATTGAAACAATGGTATAGATTGTCTCAGTCAAGTTTAATAAAGCACCTCTGAAACAATTCGAAGCTCCCCGACACTCTTAAGATATAATAAATCCAATTTTTCTTTAACTATTAGATTTCTCTATAATTTGCATGAATAAGGAAAATACAAAATTTGTTTAAAGACATTCGCAATTGGCCACTTTAATTAAAAACCTGTTTTTTTAATTGTAAACAAATAAAACTATTTCAGCCTACCTCCTTGCTTAGCACCATTTATATCAATATTTGGATACCCAATAGTTAAACCGGCTTCAACATAACTCTTTGCAAGAGGTGTTGCATACGGTGGTGTTGAAACGGTTAAGTAACCACCAGTTGCGTGATAACCTACAAATCAATTAACATTTATTTCAATATAAACATCCATATTGCATTAGTATAGTTTAAATAAATCAGTCAAAAAAGAAAAGATTTAATAGCAGTAAATTACAAAAAGAGGTATTTTAAATATTTCAAAAAAGCACTTCTATCATAAAACTTAGCTTCAATTATTAAGCGTGGAACAAATTGAGTTAATAAAAACAAAACAATAATTACTATTCTTAAGAAAATAGATATTATAAAATGAAGAAAAAGAATTTTTTAAAAATAATTATTTTTGAGTGTGACTCATGCAACTTAAGTCAAAATTAAATAAAACATGAATACTTTAAATTTTTTAACAAGTACATAACCACACACTACTTTCTGGTTTCAAATAGATTTAGTTTAAATTTTCTTCCTATGAGTAATTAAAAGTTTCAACATACGAAAATCAAAACTTTAAGAAAGCCTCACATGAATACAGTAGAGAAATTTTTATCCTGGATGTTTGCCAATAATAAAAGTGCATTTGTCAATGTTGATTTGACAGAAAACTTGACAAAATAATTTAGATGACAGTCGGGCAACAATAATTTCCTTGCAAATTATTTTATCAATTTTCAATCTAATAAAAAAATTTCATTTTCAATCTTTTGAAATGAATTATTCTAAGTCCTTTTTCATTTCAAGGTTAAGCACTCTAAACCACATTTTCTACAATTGGCAAATAATTTAGTATCCAAACTTGAAAATATTTATGTAATCCAACTAATCACACACAGAAAAGGATAGTCTTTTCATTTTTAAGGTGAAAATTAGCTATGTTGAAAGCAATTATGATTTTATGGCAATATTCATAAAGATTTGTGATTCTCTTCAGGTATTACAAATACTATCTCCTCCTAATAATAAAATAGAAAAAACTATACATATTTATTTATACATAATCCGTACGATACTGAATGAAATTTTATACACATTGAATAAAAGTATTTTAAGTAAACATATAAATTTTATAATGCTAATGGTCACTATAAATTACAATTATAGCACTAACTCCATTAAACTTCTAAGAAAAATGTCTTTGGTGATGGTATGTTAAAAAATAAAATTGTTATTCCTCCAACTTTGCACAAAAATTGAAAGACAAAATAATTTTATTTTATCCTTCTAATAAATAATTATTTGACCAAGTAATTTATTAATATCTTAATTTCAAAAAGGCAACAATCTCTGTAAAAATCACATTGAAAACAGAACATTAAAAAAGAAAGCTTGGAAGCCAAAACCTTTAATGTATAGAGAGATTTGTGAATAAATATAATTTTAATATAAATATAATTTTAATATAAATATAATTTTAATATAAATATAATTTTAATATAAATATAATTTTAATATAAATATAATTTTAATATAAATATAATTTTAATATAAATATAATTTTAATTTGTGAATAAAATAATTAATAACAATAAAAAAAAATTTTTTCATTATAAAGCACTATTGAATGCCATTGGCCTCCCATTGAAAGATGCATGAGATTGGAGCATGAAAGGCAAAAATTAGATCCGAAAAGGACAAAAACGTAATAAACATATTAGACATAAAGCATTAAAAAAATATAAAAAATTATCAACATAAAAGAAAATATTTACATAAAAAGAATAATTAACATAAAAGGAATCATTAACATAAATTAAAAACATAAGGGCAATGAATAAATACAAAAGAATTTAATTGGATATCACTGTATCAACTCTAGCCTATCAATATCCAATGTAGAAGGGTTTTTTTTCCCCCCATTCAATGAAGAACATTTTAGAGCTGTCCATCTCAAAATTATGGTTTTAAAGTGTGCACAAGGAGATTATATTTACTAAAGCCATGCAAATGTCCAGCAAAACAATCTTGTTTGGTCTCCAAATACAATGCCACAATAGATCTGAGAGTGAAATATTACTAATTGAATCATTGTATCCCTTCATTTCATATTCTTAATTGCTTCAAATAATTTAATAATTTTTCTTAATAGTATTTTTTACTATTCTTATCATTGAAATAAATGGAACCTTAAATACTTTATTGCAAAATTTCAGTTTCTCTCTTTAGGTAATTTATCATTCTTTTCAGATTATTCCAACATGAACCAGAATATACTGTAAAATAAAAGCCATTTCTTTTTAGGTTGGAAGATAAAAAGTACTATAATCGTTAATAATTTTTGATTCTGAGAGAGCATGTACAGAAATTCCTTGCAAGAAACAATGCTTTTGAGTGGAATTCTAACAATTTGTTCAGTTCTAAAAATAACATCTTTCAGTTCTACAAGTCAGCAATAGAATACAAGGAATTTTGAATACACACCAGCTTTCTCTGAATCAAAATTCTCATCAACAATTACCACATCATCTGAAGCTATCAAAGTTTTTTTCTTTATTTAAGTGTCCTTAATTTTATTGTAACCTCCATAATTTCTCTCTTCCAAAAAAAATTTTTAATATTTTTATTTGTATATAATCATTTTTACTTTCTTTTAAAAAATCAATGTGCAATATATTAGAGCTTACAGGTTATAAATTATTTATTAATAAAACTCATAAATTGAACTGCTTTAAACAACCTTTGTTTTTGGATGAAATTTATCCCAAAATTAAAATAGCAGGCAAAATAATTTTATAAAATAATTAAAATTTATTTTAAAATACTTGTATTTAATATTCAGAGTTGGATTTATTCTTAAATAGATAAAATGTCATAAAAACAGTGCTAATAAATCTAAAATACAATTAGATATTATCCTAATTATTCATAATCAAATGTTATAAGAAAGTTTACAAACCTGAATCAACTAAAGATGGATCTCTATTATCCTCAGACTTTAAGAAATAAGGATAAACATCATTCCAAGACCATCCCTTATTACCCAAGGCTTCCCACCTGTCATAATCTTTCTTGTTCCCTCTAACATACAGCATATAATTTAAAGTACTCGAACCACCAAGAACTCTACCTCGAGGCCATCTACTGCGCTATTGGACAGATAATATAAATTAAGGCAAAGCCTAAACAAATCTTATAAAAATAAACTTCAGAAAGAATTTTCATACTCTGCCTTTAAGGCCTAAACATGCTACTTCTTGAGGTTCTGTTTGATATGCCCAGTCTACAGGTGTT
This sequence comes from Parasteatoda lunata, assembly GCA_949128135.1. Taxonomy (NCBI): domain Eukaryota; kingdom Metazoa; phylum Arthropoda; class Arachnida; order Araneae; family Theridiidae; genus Parasteatoda; species Parasteatoda lunata. The sequence continues at coordinate 4,009,719 of OX421973.1, forward strand.
TGTTGCAAACTTGCAGCCACTAAGGGAACGTCCGTTATTTGGTTATCTGAACCACCAGCTTCTAACAATAATACTTTGACATTTGGATCCTCTGATAATCTATTAGCAATAACAGCACCTGAAGAACCAGCACCAACTGAAATTTAAAACATATATTTAAATATAATATTTTACTAAAATAATATTTACACGTATAAGTATACAGTATGGCACTATGGTATACAGTATGTATAAACAAGTATACAAGTACATATATACAGTAAATTAATATTTTACGTCAACACATGTGTTGTCAATAATTTAGTCAGACCGGTAGCCAACAATTTAGTGTTTATTCAAGATTTTAACCCTTTGATGTTATTTTCATATTATCTTTTCAATCAAAATTTTCAAAAAAAAAATTGAGCACTTTATATTTTTAATCAACTAATATAGTTTTTTCTCAAAATAATTTTATCCAGAAAAAAATTACATTCCCAATTTTTATTAAAATACTATTAAGTGAAAATTTTCATAATGTACCTTTAAATTGCATAATTTTAAATGCCAAAATAGATAATTTACCACTAATGGGCTGAATACCTACAGAATTAGTTTCAATATAGGAGAAAAAAAGCTCAATTTTAATTTCTAAATTCAACTGTTTTCATCGTTGTTTAGCAATTTCAATAATTTCAGTCTTTAAGGTTCACAGATTTATACAAATAAGAAACTTAGATATTTAAATTTGATAACAATCTAAAAATGTATTATTCATATTTTAATTATCCAGAAAAAAACATCCACAAAATTATACAAAAACTCATAAACAAAAACTTATATTTCATTCCTTGCTCAGTGTTTTCATTACAGAAAAAAAATGGGTGAGAATTTCTCACCCTTTCTCAAAAACAGGGTGAGATTTCAAATAATTCCGTGAGATTTCTAAAAATTAAAAAAAAATATATTTTTGCTGCATCATCATATGGAAAATGTTCTACATCTACTTTTTCATCAGCTATTCTCATTAGGTTGCTCAAATGCTCATCAGTCAATCTGTTACGATATTTTATCTTAATCCGGTTTTGGGTGATAAATTACCTTGAAAGATATGCTGAATTATTCGAAAACACTAATTAGCCAGCATTTTAAATTATTTCTGCTATAAAATCGTGAAGTACGTTGAAGTTATTTCCAAGTTCATACTTCATGATAGTATTTGAACGATGTCCATTAAATATCCGTATTTGTTTCGTTTTTACCGTTTCTACATTTGTCTTAACAATGTATTTGTCCTAACAATGTATTTGTCCATTTTACATTCAGGCACAAAAAATTTAAACGTTTTACATGAAGAAACCTTACTTACAGTGAACACATGGTTGCAGAAAAATGTGTTCTGAATGGGGTTTGAGGGAGGTGTTATGGTTCTGAACAATACTGGTAAATAGAGAAGCTAGATAACATGGACCGATATTGAAAATAATGAAATATCAGAGAAAAACGAAGCGGATTTCATTAGAAATGCGGAAGACGAAAAATTTTCCAAAATTCGCGCATTTTGAAATTCATTAATAGGGTGCGCGAACTTCTCGCGTTAATAATTTTTTAATGCGAGGAAAGAAAAAAATATGAGAGATTCTCGCGCTGTAGTGAAAACATTGCTGCTTGTTAACACAGAGAACCAACTTGCTCTACTTTGTAAAACAAATATTTTCTAGTGGTAGGCAAAGTTTAAGTTCTTTTTAATTTTATAAATTTGATTCTAAATTATTTTTTCCCCACGTTTTAAACATACAAAGCTTGATATATAAAGTGCACCTTGGTTGTGCTAATCTTTAAGTAAAACTTTTGAATAATTGGCAAAAATGTCTCTTATTCTATTTTTTTACTTTTGCCAAAACTTGATTAAGTGCTGTTTTGATACATATACTTGGAAGAAAAAAAAAACTCATATAGCTTGAAGTTCAAAATAAACTATAACCAATCCCTTATTCTAAACAGTTGCTTTTTTGCCATTATAGGTACTCTTTTTGTATGTTAACCTGCAAACAAGTAAAGACTTACTTCAGAATTGATCTATACAATTTTCAATCCTTTTTCTTGCATTGGAAGCAAACCTTTACAACTTCACCACTTGTTAAGACTCAGACGTTGTAAACCACAAATATTTATTTTTAGCTTTCATTACAAAAGCAAATACAAAGTGGTGAGTACTACTACTTCCTCTATTCTAAGAGCTTTGGCCACTTTCATGGTTTTATGTAGCTATGTTATCTGAATACTATCATTGTAATTACTAAATTATTGATTATTTACCATACATAAAGAAGTTCAAAGTGAATCATATTAAGAAAAATTCTTAAAAATGTGAAAATATTGTTTTTTTATATTTTTTTTTTTTTTAAATAAAATTTGTTGGGTGAGTTTATTTAATGTTTTAAAAACTGGCGAACCATTATTAAATGCTCAAAACATTTCTACTATCATTTTGTTACACAAAAGTTGCGATTACATTTCGCACCCTACTTTTAAATAATTCAAACCATCATAAAAAATTAGGATCTGAAAGAATTTTCATCATTTTACATTTAAGTTCACCAAATGCAAGTAATTTGTTATTTGATTTCTTAAAATAAACAAATTTTGTTTGCATTTCAACCAATAACTTTAGGGCAAAATTCTGATTAAATATACAAGATTTCTTTTCTTGATAGGTATTCTTAAAGAAGATTCCTCAATCAAATATTCATCATAGCCTGGTTCAAAAATCTGAACTAACTATAATGCAAGTTATGTAGTCCCCCCCCCCTCTTTTATATTTTTCGTATTAAGGAAGCAAAGTCGAACAATTTAATAAAATAAAAAGAAGATAAACAAATTTCACAGGCGCAAGTAAATATGAGATTTGAAACGAAACAACTATCTTCTTATCCTACAAGCAATGGAAAAAAATTGTCGCTTTAGCGCTACTATCCAACTTTTATTGACACGGAAACTTTTATATCAATGCGAGAAGCATGTTCTCCTTGTGTATTAAAGGACCATTTTCGCTTGTAAACTAGAATTTGATTGGAGAATTTTTAATGGGTAAATATTTTTCACCAATCAGATTCTCGGGCACAAGTTAAAACAATCGCATCCAGCAAGAATGGTTGTACGTCTGTGCGTGAAATCAATATTTTCATTTACCCCAACTGTTTTTGTAGTCTAGTTACGTGGTCCCAAAAATTCTTGATTGGTTAACTACAAATGTAATTACAAAAATTAGGGTAGTTTTAAGTTTTTGATATGTCATCTGAGAAGGTACTGTGATGAAGAATTAAATCACCACATGCGCAGACGTCTTGAAAACATAGTTTCTATCGAAGAAAAGTTTTTTCCAGTTTCTCTCAAATATCTCACCTTTAAACAGTTTCGTTTTCAGTATTTATATTTATCATATTGAGGAGATCTCCGATGCCAGGAAACAGATTCAGCAGATTCTATTACGTAACAAGCTCTGCTTTCTGTATAATTGAGAATCAAGACCAGTTTTCGTTTATGTTCAGAGCAAAGATGAGGCCTTTATGATAAAAATATTTACGCTTTGGTTTTCAGCTTTGCTTACAATTAGCTTATCTACGTCACAAAATAAAAACTTGACTAGTTACTGTTCATACGAGACATATAGCACTGTGGAGGTATGATTTTTGAGAGAAATGAGTAGATACATTACTTTCAATAAAATTTATATAATAAATAGTTTGGAATAATAATAAATTAAAATATATTCGAACAAGCAACGATAATAACAAAAGCAGAACGTTAATGTATGCAATATATGAAAACGGAGAAGAATTAAGAAAGAGAAAAGAAAACATTAGTGTTTTCTGTTCTTCGTTGCTAGGGGATACAGGAGTGACAGCGTTGAGTTGTAGTAGGCAGGTCACCACAGCACTAATACCTTTCGAGATAAAGCTCTTTAAAATTTAAGAGTTTCGAAATTTTTGCTAGGGAATTATTCGAATTTTAAACTGAAAGGAGTTAAACGAAAGTTGACGTAATAATTGTAGTAGAAACAGATGTGGGCGGCCCTTGAATATAAAGCTGCCTAACTCACCTAGGCTGGACTGGTGGCGTACACTTTTTTTTTTTGGTGATCAGAGCATCCGATTGCAACCCCAGAGCTCTTTGGTTCGAATCCTGTCAGCAGCAACAACTCTCTCTTCTCCATATTGGTTTTTCCGGGCATTCAAATTAATTATCTCACTCCTCGACAGAGGCCAGTACTACATTAAATAGTCCTGTTCCCCTGGTCCTCCACAGAAGAAAATTGCTGTATCTGTGTGATTTCTCACTGTTGTGACTCAAACGATATTTATTTTGTATTTCCATGACAACGAGATACATAATGTTTGGTAATCTGGCAACAAGAAAATTGTTGTGTTCTAAATTTACGTTGCGTTAAAGAATTACGTTAAATTGGTTACTCTCTGGAAATATGTGTTTGCGTTCTTTATAATATTAATTCTTCTGTAAATAACATTTATGTGCCGTCTTATTTGTTTTAATAAACCATTGGAAAACGCATCTTAGCTTCTTAGTTTTAACATTTGGCGTCCGTGAAATGTACCATTCCTATTATTATTATTACGAATTTGGTTTCAATTGTTACGTTTACTAAAAACTGTTGTACGTTTATTAAAAATTGATAAAATGGAAGCATTAAGCGAAAAAATTTAAGAACGGTGTTTACGAATTTTACGAAGGTTATTTCTGCAGAAATTAATAAGCAAGAAGTTAATACGCATATTCTACAAGAATTTAGTTCTCAGTTATCAGATAAATTTCGAAGATTAGAATCAATACAGAATTCTATTACGGAAATATTACTAAAGGATATTACAACGGATAATGAAAAAGAATGCGTAAAAGAGTTTAGTGAGGCTGAAAACTATAGAGATCAATATCTTTCCGTTAAATCAAAATTAGAACGCATCCAAAATAGTGTTGGCGTCATTGCAGAAAACGCGCCAAGTAGCAGAAAGTATCGTTTGCCAAAGCTGGAACTTCAAAAATTTAACAGCGATAGTAAATCTTTGTTGGGATTTTGGAGCCAGTTTTCTAGAATACATGAAGATAAAGAAATGCCATCGGAAGACAAATTTCAATATTTAATACAAGCTATAATTCCTGGCTCTAGAGCAGCTGGTTTAATAGAGAGTTTCCCTCCAACGGCTCAAAATTATCCCAAAACGATTGAGCTCCTTAAAGAAAGACTTGGCAGAGATGATCTGTTAGTGCAGGTTTACGTTCGAGAGTTGCTGAAATTAGTTGTTATAATGCTGTCTGTGGCAAGAAAAGTGAAGATTTGACAAATTTGTACGATCAACTTGAGTCACACTTACGAGTCCTGGACACATTAGGTAGATCTAAAGAAAAATTTGCTGATTTTTTATCACCTTTAGTAGAATCTTGTCTTCCTGAAGATGTTTTAAGAGCCTGGGAAAGACATAGAATATCTTCCACACCAGGTGCTAACAATGGAGTTTTTGAGAGCAGCCAAAGGTCTCTTGAACAACTTATGAAATTTTTACGACAGGAAGTCAATGGCGAAGAGATTATAAAATTAGCTAGATCAGGATTTGGAGCTCAAATAAAAACTAAGAAAGAAAATACAGATTTTGTTAAGAATGATATATCATCCGCTTCCTCTCATATCTTCGACATACGGAAAACACCAATGTGTCTTCTGTGATAATTCCCATCTCAGTCAAGATTGTGGAAGAGCCAGTAAACTGACTAGAGAAGACAAGAAGATGGTGGTAATACATAAGGGACTTTGCGTAGTTTATTTGAAAGGTGGACATATAGCCCGAAAGTGCCGCAGTAAAGTTTAGTGTATATTAAACCAATTAAGAAAGAAGAAATAAGGTCCGCTAATACCGTTCGGGAGGAAAAGAGTGCATCAACTCTATTTATAGCTCCATCGACTCCAAATACGACAATTTATTTGAAAACACTCCTTGTACGATTACGAAATAAGGGTCGAAGCCAATACGTACGCATTCTATTAGATGACGGCTCTCAACGATCTTACATTGAAAAAAGTTTAGCTCAAGAACTTGGTCTTTCTTCTTCAGGGAAAGAAATACTTTCACAGTGTTTATTTGGAGGACGGCAAACTCCTGAAGCAGTACACGACCGTTATAATGTCAGTATAGAAAAAACTGATGGAACTTTTTCGTGTACAGTCTGTTTTAGATCAGCCAAAAATATGCTCTCCATTGCCCAGAGTACGTGACAGAAATTTATTAGCAGAACTTAAGAGTCATGATATTGTTTTGACTGACATTGGGAAAGAGACTCCACCCATTAGACTGTTATTGGGAGCTGACGAAATTGGAAAACTGCTGATTGGAAGAGTCGAAGTTCTTAAATCAGGTGTATCTGCTATTGAGACAAGACTAGGTTGGAGCGTTTTAGGCAGCGTAAGGAAGAATACTGTAATTGGAATGGTCTCCTTTTGTCTACAAAACTCAGAAATTCCGGAAATTTGGGAACTCGAATCTCCTAAACCTACAGAAAATCTCAAAAAATCAGATTCCTTTACGAGTAATGGACCAACAGAAGACTACAAACCTCCAGATATATCATCTGTACCAACTCCTTTCACAAAAAGTTGATGGAGTAGTCATTTACCTTCTTCACAAAGTCCTACTATTACACTTTTACAAAAAGCTAGAGAAGGACAAAAACTAAAGGGCGCTATTTATGTAGAAGACAAGCTTGAATCAACGCCGATACCAAAGAAGGCAGTTCTAATTGACCAAAAAGTTACCGTCGAATGTGACAAAGTACACACGGACAGCTATTATGCAGTGCCAACAGTTGCGACAGAAACCACGACCCATTCTATTAAGGGTAAACCTCCCAAATATGATGGCATTGGTCCGACAGAATATGGAATTCCAGTTGGTCTTCGAACGGGTGTAAAAGAAAAATATGCCAGAGACTGGTATAAAAGCATGTGTAAGTCGTTGCATAGAGTAAAATTTCCTAACGAAGGTGGTCATACACAAATGGTTCAACTCGGTGGATACATGTCTGAACCAGAGTTTGATCGAAATGAAAGGTTGGAAGTGAAATATGCTACTTTAGATTACAGACGTAGGCCCGAAAAATCTGTACCTGTCACAAATAAGCGCCAGGCATCATCAGAAAAACCTAGTACTTTACCTGTTGATACGACAATAATAAGACACGAGCCTCGAGGTGAAGTTTACAAAGTGGAAAAACAAAGCATCGCAGAATACGAACCAGGAAAGTCTTCGTTAGCTGAGAAGGAGTTTCAAAAACCTGAATATTTGGGAAGTAGTCCGAAAACGCAGCAAGGACTTAGTCGTCGGTGGCCAAATGTCTTTTTAAGTGATGGTTACGAATCAGATTCAACGCTAATGCGAAAAACGGAAAGAGGCATTGAAGTAGATCTGGAACAACAGAAGTCCTGGTACAAAGAAATACAAAAGGGAAGAGAAATACCCCTCACCGGTCTCCGGAAAACTGTACCAGAAAAACCATCAGCGTTTCCGCATCAATATCATGAAACGGAAGTAAATATTCACTATTGTGCTCCCATAAGACATCTAGAAAAAGATTACATAGAAGAGCAATTAAAGAAAATTCAAGAAGACGCGATGCGAAAATTGTATGAAGAAGAACGAAGAAAGAAACAACAAAAACTAGCAGAAATTGAAATGAGAAGGCCGTGATTTTTTCACACCATCTCAAAAATCGTCAATTACTCTCAATCAATACGACAATCTATTTTACTCTGCCTACAACAGATTGAGTCCATCTGGATACCATAGAGCAGTGGTGGGGAAACTTTTTTTAAGACGGGCCATTTGTAATAACTAGACAATCGTAGCGGGCCAAAGAATAATGCTTAATCGTTAAAAAATTTATAAGTTCTATAAACATATACATATATTATTACATACACTTATTATTTTAATAGTAAAAAAGCAAAAGGTAAGAAAATTATAAGCACAAAATATAAAATGAATTTAGTGTAGTTCTTGATGTGAAGTATTATCACTTTATTTTCTGGTGTCATTACTGGTTGATGGTGCATGAGAAAAATGAAATTGAGACTGTTTCTTCAAAATTTCATCATAGTCCGGTTCCATTTGCGAAGCAGAAATTCTTAAAACTGATGAAAGGTGCTCATCTGTAATTCTGTTTCTTAAAGAAGTTTTCCTAAGCTTCATTGTTGAAAAGATTTGTTCGCATATATAAGATGAGCCGAACATTGTCGTTATCTTCATTGCATGAGTAATTAGATTTGGGAAATTATCTGGACTTAAATTTTTATAAAATTCTAGTAATGGTACTGTATGAAAAGTTTGTTTCAGGAGAGTATTACAGTTCAGTTCTATTAACTCAAGTTGAAATTTTGCATCAACTTCTTCGTAATTAACATTGAATGGGGTCGCAAAAATACTAAACTCTGGTTCCATTTTTCTTAAGTCCTGAAATCTCCTTTCAAATTCTGAAGATAGTTTTCTCAAATTAATTTCGTATTTTTTAATCTTATTGTTTGATATAGTGAATTTTAAAGATTGTATTCTTGGAAAATGAGAAAAATCAGATTTAGAGATCTGATTAGCAAATAATAATAACTGTAATTTGAAACTTTTCAGGTATTGCCAAATATCGTGAAGAAACTGATTTTTCCCTTGCAATTTGAGATTAAGTATATTCATGTGTACGAGGAGGTCTGTGAAAAAAGCGAAATCAGAAAGCCACGTTTCGTTTTCTAAGACGTCAAATTGATTATAAATGTCTTTATCAAGAAGAAAATTCACAATATCGTCTTTTAAATCCCGAATTCTTTCAAATACTTTTCCAGCACTTAACCAACGAACTTTTGAATAATACAGGATATCGGAATGCTCAGCATGTACGGACTCCAAAAACTGTTGAAACTGGCGATGTAATAATCCTCTGGAACGAATCATATTTACTAGTTTTACAACAAAATTAAGTATATGGTCAATATCTAAAGCCGATTTACGGAGAGAATCCTGATGTATAAGGCAATGCAAAAAAAACAACATCATTTTCCGGATACTTAGAATTAAATTTCCCAACAAATCCTTGATTGATTCTAACCATATTAGGAGTACCATCTGTAGTTACATTACATAACTTATCAATAGGTAAACGAAGTTTATCGATGCAATTTTCAAATTCACAAAATATATCAGCACCAGTCGTTGTTCCTTTCATTGACCTTCCCATTCAAAGTGGGCGTTGATTCCTCTTACAAATATTCAGTATCGCTGATATCTCTACTTTCATCCATGGTAATTGAATAAAAAATAAATTTTTGAGTTTTTGTAGTCAGTTGTGAAATTAGATTTTTATCAATATTTTCAATTCTCTCGGTGATTGTTCTTCTTGAGAGAGACAGTGACTGCAAATCATTTTTCTTTTCAGGGCACATAATATCGCACACATCTATCATGCACTGCTTTATAAATTCACCATCTGAAAATGCTTTATTAGATTTAGCAATATTATAAGCCAACACATAACTGGCTTTCGTAGCACATCTTTGATAATGATTAGCTCTCTGAAATACTTGTTGCTGACTTTATAAATTTTTTATTAAATCTTTCGATTTAATTTTTTTCACCTCTTCACTTAACGATGAGTAGGAGTGGTTTTCATGTTTGCTCTTGAAATGGCGTTGAATGTTATATTCTTTTAAAACTGCAACAGTTGTATTGCAAAGTAAGCACACAGGTTTTTCTTTAAATAAAGTAAAGAAATATTTCCACGTCCATTCTTCTTTAAAAACTCGACATTCTGAATCCACTTTTCTTTTTTTAACATCCATTTTAGACGTTACCTACTACGGAGAACAACACACAGAAACGCAATTGACGAAAGCTTACTGCTAACTAATGCTCTTGCGCGGGTCCTCTTAAAATGAAATTATAATTTTATTAAACTTTTATAACGTTTATACAAAAATTGTAAAGCAGTTTGAAGCAAAGGAAACAAGAACTAGAGCAGACGCAAATCGCGAAGCTTTTTGGTTGTGATTGGTCAATTCATTTTCATGTGACGTCACAGTACCCTCCTCTTTGGATATTCATGGGCAAAATTCTGTATTCATGAAATTAAAATAGTTCTTCAATATTTTGATAACTGTCAATTAATGGCCTATTATATTTTGGAGAACTTCGTGAATTTATATTTCCCAGGCAAGATTGAGTTCTATTTTGGAAGATTAAAATTGCCACTCGAGTGTAGGAACGAAAATCAGTTTAGAATTGCTTTTGAGTCTTCGGCCCACGGACTATTGAGGCAGTGGGAGTTTCGGGGATTACACAAACAATTCCTCGAGCCACAGCGGGTCGTTGCAGATAACTGACTAAGTCGTTAACTAACTGATCTTCGGGCGGCCTCGCTTGTATTTATACCTACCTGCAAGGATTGTTCGGGAATTGGATTTTTCCGGTTCTTTCGAGAAAACAGAACAATGAATCGAAAATGCGAGAGTGTCTGGAAGTTTCGAGCGAAGATGAGTCATCTGTTTAGGTCGGATGGATTTGTTCAGAATACTATTGTGTTTTGAATATCGCCGCAGGTAGTTTTTATGCGGGTCGTCACATTACGAAGTAAGAACGCGTTCAAACATTCTCACGACGGCACTCTTAAACGGGCCGGTTTAAACCTTTCCGCGGGCCGGACTTGGCCCGCGGGCCGTAGTTTCCCCATCACTGCCATAGAGGATACCTACCAAAGACTAAGGCCAGAGCTATATATCCTTATACAGCGCAAACTACCAGAGAGCTTAGTCTGAATAAAGGAGATATAGTTTATATCAATAAGCTAATTGACAGAAATTGGTATAAAGGCGAACATCACGGTCTAATAGGCATATTTCCAGTTTCTTATGTAGAAATTATCCCCAATGAAAAAGCAAATTTGCAACCTCGAAAAGGAATGGAAGGTGAAGCACTAGTCAAATACAACTTCAGAGCCCAAACACCAATGGAATTATCGCTTTTCAAAAGAGAAAAAGTTATTCTATTAAAGAAAGCTGATCGAAATTGGTACGAAGGGTGCTTAGGTACCAAGAAAGGCATTTTCTCTGTTTCATACGTTCAAGTTCTTCAAGAACCAAGAGGGTGTCTTGGCCCTCGAGCCATATCTCCCAAACGCCCAGCAAGTCCAGTATTCAGTCATATTATTAATAGATCGCCACCAAAATCGAATGAAGGTTCAACATTTACTATAGGACTCCGGCCAAATAAGAAAAAACCTACTCTTAAACTAGACGGCAAATCTTCTCTCACTCAAACCCTTCATATAGGGTTTGGGTGAAACCTACTTAAAATGTATCGATCATTGTACAGTTACAAACCACAAAATGATGATGAGTTAGAATTAAAAGCGGACGAGTTATGGAATTTTTTCCTGGTAAAGAAAACATCCAACGAATAGCAAGGGAGCGTATAGCAAATCAAGAAATCATCCGTCCAGTGCAACGAATTTACCCCTTAGAGATGAACGAATTTGAGGTTTGCAAGGAGGTTCTTGAATCATCCGAAAATGTAACCGTTGACTCAGGTAATAAGAGCATACTTATTCCTAAATTATCTCAAAAGGCTTCAGAACAAGACACTTTTCAATGCAGTAAACGAACTCGTTATGGACGACGCATTGCTCCCTTGAATAGATTGGACTTATAAACTTTATAAGAGACTTTAATTCTACTTTATTTCAGCTTGGATAAATTTATTGTTTAAACCTGTCAAAGGGTAAGTTTATTTTGTATTGCTCTAGAGCCAGTTTAGCGGCAATACAAAAGGTGGGAGGATGTTGTGACTCCAAAGATATTTATTCTGTATTTCCATGACAACGAGATATATAATGTTTGGTAATCTGGCAACAAGAAAATTGTTATGTTCTAAATTTACGTTGCGTTAAAGAATTACGTTAAAATTGGTTACTCTCTGGAAATATGTGTTTACGTTCTTTATAATATTAATTCTTCTGTAAATAACATTTATGTGCCGTCTTATATGTTTTAATAAACCATTGGAAAACGCATCTCAGCTTCTTAGTTTGAACATTGTAAGGAGGAATACGGTAATTGGTATGGTCTCCTTTTGTCTACAAAACTCAGAAATTCCGAAAATTTGGGAACTCGAATGTTTAGGTATAAAGGATCCTATCGAACGCCAAACCAGAAACTTGTTGGAAGAGGAGACACTTATGCACTTTCAAGAAACTGTGAAGATAGTTGAATGAAGGTATGAAGTGGCCTTACCGTGGTTGACTGGTCATCCTCCTGTTTATGCTAGACAAGACATTGCCGATTCAAGATTACGATCTGTGACGAAACGCCTCCGAAAAGAAGGAAATTATGAACTGTATGAGGAAGTTTTCAATCAATGGTAATCGGAAGGCATTATTGAAGCTGTCACAAGTGAAGAAGTCGTAAATCCTAGTCATTACTTGCCACATAGGCCCGTAATTAAATTATCTAGCAGTACTACAAAAATTCGTCCAGTATTTGACGCTTCCTTCAAACGACCGGGATATGAATCTTTAAATGAATTCTTAAGTGTAGGGCCAAGTCTTTTGCAGCAGATTCCACCATTGCTCCTAAGATTCCGCTTGGGCGCAATTGGGGTGATAGCTGATATCAAACAAGCTTTTTTGCAGCTAAGTGTGCACCAACCGGATCGAGATTACTTGAGATTTCAATGGTGGAAAGATGAGGATAAATCAGAGCTTAAAATCTACAGACACTGTCTGGTCGTGTTTGGAGTGTCTTCGAGCCCATTTCTCTTGAATGCTACGATAAACAATCATTTAAATTCGGAGATAGTTAGACGAAATTACAATGCAACAGCCGAGAAAATGATTAACGGATTCTATGTGGACAATCTAGTTACTAGTTTAGAAAGCGAAGATAACTTTAAACTGGAACAATTTATATTTGAAGCTAAAGAAATTATGAAGAGTGGAAAATTTGAGCTGAGATGTTGGGCTCATACTGGAGTCCAAGAACAAGATCAAAGCGTTCTTGGCTTGAAATGGAACACACGTACAGATGAGCTATATTGCGTCGGCCCAAAAATTGATGTAATATCCAATGAAACAATCACTAAGAGAAAATTACTTTCAATTATTAACAGCATTTATGATCCTATAGGGTTTATTTCTCCTGCCACACTTTTGCCCAAAATACTACTCCAAGAAGCCTGGGTGAATAAATTGGATTGGGACACAGAAATGCCATTGGACATGCAGCGACGCTTTCAAAAATGGGTCAAACATATCAACCTATTTGAACAATGTCGAATTCCTTGCAAAATGCCCCTCTCCAAAAGACCAGTTTGCACATTTTTTCTGATGCCTCTGCTCATGGTTACGCTTGCTGTGCCTTCCTACGTTGCGAAATGGAAGAGGAAGTTGAGGTTTCTCTAGTTCTTTCAAAAAGTAGAATAACCCCTGTTCCAAAACCTACAATTCCTCGGTTAGAACTTTTAGGAGCGGTAATTGCTGCTCGAATGGCAACAACTATAGTAGAAGCATTGCAATTTCCCATAGAAAATATTTCTGGACAGATTCTATGGTTGTACTTGGATGGATTGTCAATAAAGAACCCTGGAATACTTTTGTAGGCAATCGAGTCAAGGAAATTAGAGTTTTGACTAATATAGAAGATCGGAGGCATGTCTCTGGGGAAATCAACCCGGCTGATCTACCTTCCCGCGCTTGCGACTGGTATGAACTCGAGCGAAGTCAATGGTGGGAGGGTTCAAAATGGTTACGTGAAAGTCCAGATGTTTGGCCGTATTCTGAGCTGACCCTCCCACAAGAAGTACTGTCGGAACGACGCAAGACAGTGTCCATGAATTTCAACGTTGAAACAGAGGAGAAATTCGGAGATAAATTTTTATACTTCTCCAGCTATGCGAGAATTCTTCGTACCACTGCTTGGATATTAAGGTTTGTAAATAACATAAAACCGATGTCTACTAAACTGATGCAAGCACTCTCAGGTGAAGAGATTAAAGGAGCTGAAGAATCATTAATAAAAATTAAACAATCCGAATGGCCTTCAGGAATACGCGAAAATTACAGTCGGTCCATGAGAATTTACGAACAGGAAGGAATTTTGAAGGTTGTACCCAAACTCATCCTAGGTGAAGATCCAGATGATTTTGTGCGACCGATTGTTTTACCTGACCATCCTATAACTAGACGAATGATTGAATATTTTCACAAGAAATATCATCATACCGGAGTATAAGCCACTCTAACTCATCTGAGAAAACGTTTCTGGATTCCACGAGGCAGGAAAGTAGTTAGAAACGTACTCCAAAAGTGTGTGATTTGCAAGAAGCAATCATCAAAGGCCATTATCCCAGATCCATCACCCCTTCCTGTCGATCGAATTAAACGCGTTGCAGCTTTTCAAGTGACTGGGGCTAATTTGGCAGGCCCGTTATTTCTATAGGGAGGAGATAAAGCATGGATAGTGATTTTCACTTGCGCTGTTTATCATGCTATCCACTTGGAATTAATAACAGCTCTTACCACCGAAGCTTTTTTGCAATCTTTGCGACGATTTTTTGCCAGGAGAGGTAGATGCAGTGTTCTATACACAGACAATGGAACAAACTTTCTAGGAGCTTCCAGAGCGTTTAAATCTCTCGACTGGGAAAATATTGCAGCTGAATGTGCTGTAGAAAACATAAAATGGCATTTCAACCCGCCAACAGCTTCGTGGTATGGAGGTTGGTGGGAGAGGATGATTCGCACAGTAAAGCAACTACTTAAGAAAAGCTTAGACCGTGCTTGCATTACGTATAAATAAATGACTTCGTTGCGCTGTGAATGTGAGAGTGTGGTCAATGGACGTCCTCTCACCTATGTGTCAGATGACCCCAATGAGCTAAAATCTCTCACTCCGTCACACTTTATCCAAGATATCAAAGGAAATGAAACAGTGGATTTAGACATCATAGATGCTAAACATCTTCGAAAACGCATTCGCTATTTACAGAGTTTACGAGATCAGTCACGACAGCGATTTAAGGAAGAGTACTTGGCTGAACTCGTGCGATGTCAAAAAACTTCGAATCAGAAAAAACTGGCTCCAGGAGATATTGTTCTCATTGGTTCGGATGACAAAAGACGTCTGAATTGGCCATTGGGACGAGTTATGGAACTTTTTCCTGGTAAAGATAGCATCCAACGAATAGCAAGGGTGCGTATAGCAAATCGAGAAATTATCCGTCCAGTGCAACGAATTTACCCCTTCGAGATGAACGAATTTGAAGTTTTGCAAGGAGGTTCCTGAACAATCAGAAAATGTAACTGTTGATTCAGGCAATAAGAGCATACTTATTTCTGAATTATTTCAAAAGGCTTCAGAACAAAACACTTTTCAATGCAGTAATAAACGAACTCGTTATGGGTGACGCATTGTTCCCTTGAATAGATTGGACTTATAAACTTTATAAGAGACTTTAATTCTACTTTATTTCAGCTTGGATAAATTTATTGTTTAAATCTGTCAAAGGGAAGTTCATTTTGTATTGCTCTAGAGCCTGTTTAGCGGCAATACAAACGGTGGGAGGATGTTGTGACTCAAACGATATTTATTCTGTATTTTCATGACAACGAGATATATAATGTTTGGTAATCTGGCAACTAGAAAATTTTTGTGTTCTACATTTACGTTGCGTTAAAGAATTACGTTAAATTGGTTACTCTCTGGAAATATGTGTTTACGTTCTTTATAATATTAATTCTTCTGTAAATAACATTTATGTGCCGTCTTATTTGTTTTAATAAACCATTGGAAAACGTATCCCAGCTTCTTAGTTAGAACACTAACCTTAATGTTTTGTATGGGATGGAGGCTATTGAAATGCTTTTTTGAAGTAGTGAACAGTGCATCTTTAGTGATCTCCCCTCACTAGTTTGACTAACGTTTAATTATAATAAGTGAAATGGAATAAATTTAATGTAAATTAGGCAAGAAAAAAAAATTCATAAAATTACTGAATCAATTGGAAGAAACTTGAAATGAAGCAAAAGGTAAAGTGTAACTTCATAATTTCAACAAAAAAAAGGAGAAAAAAAACATTACATCTTAATATACATAATATCATTTCAATTTCCTCATACAATCCTATTTCTTTCCTTAACAGTGCTTTAAAGGTAATAAATATTTCTCCACTTCTGTATATAAAATTAGCAGTGGCTATGGGTATTTAAGGACAAAAAGAACTCGTGTTTTAGTCTATTTTATCTAGACCACACTAGAGAGTCAGATCATCATTTTGAAGATGAGGTTGTGATAGTGAAAAAAAAGATATTTAACCAAAACGTAATTTTGAAAACCGTTGGAAAAAAATGAACCATTAAAAGTAGTTAACAAAATTTAAGGATCCTACAAATATTAAAGTACGTGGATTTGCTGGTAAGTCACGGATACAGTTCTTTGCCATGGTCAGTCTGGTTAACCAATTCATAAGAGCAGAGCGAATGGGAAACTAGATTCTTAATCTTGCAACTATCCGAAAATTCTGCAATTTTATTTTTTTTTAATAAGATGGACGTTTCTTTTATAAAAATATGCACATTTGTACAAGCTATTGTGATATTGGGAAAAATAGATGAAGCTTAGTACCATCCATGCATTCATAGTTTAAGATTTTTTAGAGTAAGATATTGCAGAAACGTCTGGTCTGGTATTTGGATTGATCAGACAACTGAGCAAACTCTGATGCGATGAATAACACCAGATATATTGACAACAGAAACCAGATAGGAAGGGATAAATAATGAAGGGCTCACTCGATGAACCCTTGGCAGGACGCATTTTCAAAGCATTTTTAACAGTTGGTTAAAGCATCGTTCACACCGCTGGAGGAGAGTTGGGGTTAAGAGTTTGATCCTGAACGCCGACAAAACAGCCGATGTTTATATGGAGTAAGGCGCAAGTTGCAGTCAGCAAGGCGCCGTGGCTAAAAGCCCTCTCGTTGGTCGAGGTGAGTTTTGCTCTGAGTAGTCCCAGCTTAGACGCTGTCCATGTCGTCTGACCGTGATCAAAATTTAATGGCAATCCTGCCATAGCCGTTAAAAGATAGTACCCTCAAAAACGGGGCTTAACCATGGTTAAGTGAACAACTGGGATGTTAAGGGTAGTTTGCAACCGAATGTTACTCATTGTGAACAGGGCAGCGCTCCAACAATGAAGGTTCTTCCTTGCAAGAAGAAAAAATTTGGAATTTTCATTGGAAGAATTGAAATTTTTGGAATGGAATTTTGAAGTGAAATTTTTTCATCTTTATTTTAGTAATTATCTTAAATTAGGTTTTATGTCCCATAGTTGAATTCGCATTAATAGAGCTGAATCTAGTCAAGGTATATGAATTTGTTTTAGGTGTATATACATAAGCTGGGGAAAAAAATTAAGTCTATTTAAGGTTTTCGTTGAAATGA
The DNA here is from genome assembly GCA_949128135.1 of Parasteatoda lunata. Taxonomy (NCBI): domain Eukaryota; kingdom Metazoa; phylum Arthropoda; class Arachnida; order Araneae; family Theridiidae; genus Parasteatoda; species Parasteatoda lunata. The sequence continues at coordinate 4,027,233 of OX421973.1, forward strand.
TAACTAAAAAGAACTGGTTAGATATTGAAAATTGTTATTGTTTATTTTTTGTGTCTCAAACAACTTCGTTGTTGATGTTGCAGTGTGGCAAAGAGTATTATCTTTCAAAAATATCCAATTATGTGTCCTTCTAATAAAGGTCCAATCGGTATTAAATCATGATATAACATAGACTGATAGGTTTTTTGCATTCATTTGTTAATTATTGCTAAATCAGATTTTATACCAAAACCAATACATGCCCATATCATCACTTGTCTTCTAAAAAATCCCTTAGGTCTGTGGCACAAATCTTACCAACAGCATTTATTGCCATCAGGGCCATCCAAGTTAAATTTTTTCTCGACGGAGAAAATAGTTTTCCATTTGCCGGCACAAGAGATCATCTCTATTTTTGCCCCATAATAGTCAAGCATCTTTATGCTTTCGAGTCAACGAAGGTTTCGCTTTTAATTTCACATATTTAGCATTCTTAATTTACCTCAGAATTTTAACAACTGTTGTGTGAGAAACATTAACATGCATTATTCGATAAATTTTCCTACGCGCATATTTTTTTTTACAGCAGCTCAAGGAAAAACAAATTTTTTTTGTCGATCAGTTAGTGCTGATTTCTAGCCAGTTCTTTTAATCTTACTGAAATTAAATTGCTTTTCTCGCTACTGTTTGCCCAGAATTGGCAGATCTACCATTAATTTAGCAACAGTTCTATAAGGATTTCTTTTGACCAAGAAAATACAAAATTTGTCTCACTAAGATCAGTATTTCTCGGCATTGTAAAACAGCGCTCTGTTCTTGTTAACAGAATATCCAAATGTTTGATTCTTGCTTTTAACTTTCATTGCGAAAGTTTACGATGTAAGAAAATTTTCAGATAATTTTGAGTACTTTTCTTAGTGTATTTCCTTTTTGGTACTACTATTTCTACAGCAACAAACAGCGATAATCATGTAACTACCAAACCATGCTAAAAAAAAAAAAAAAAAAAAAAAAAAAAAAAAAAAAAAAGTAGCCAAACTAAGAGTAACCATACACTTTCACTTCAGGCTCCAATTTAGCATTTCATTAAAACCGGGTGATAGTAATTTTTTTTTTTTTCAATTTAAACATTAAAAAAAAAAATGAAGCAGATTTTTAATATACCGAGGAGCAAGACAGATGCTGTTTCGCTTTTCTAGGAAAAAGAGGTACTGCCTCGCTATGGAGTATGGGTAAATGGACACGAAATGAAACTCAGCGTAAAGTAAATTTTGTGGAGGTGCTACGTGAAAAGTTGTCAACAAAAAAAGGAGTATTTTTTATGTTAGGAACAGAAGGTAAAGAGGCACGGCTTGTCAGATTCTAGAATCTTATCTTGCATTATTCATGCGGCGAAATTCTTTTAAGGGAGAGATTGCTTTCGATATTAAATCTTTTGATCTAATATCGAAAGTTAATTTCTGTAGATTTTGACTAAAATGTCAGTAATTCATATGTGTATTTACACACATGTGTCCTTACACACTATATACAGAAAACAACGTTCACGAAAAGGAGAAATCAACATAGCGCCATCAATCAATAAACCTCATAAAACAAAGAATAGAAAAACTTTCTACATTGAACAACAGAATAGACGAATTAACCTAAATGGAATTAAGTAAATAAATAAACGGAGCTGAAGAATTCCTCATGGAAAAAGCATTCTCTCTCATTCTACTAAGGTCAGGGTTAAACTCAGTAGATATACGAAGAATGTGCCACTGACCTGTTTAGCAAAGAGATTCATATTCAAGTCAGATGAGACACACTGATAAAATTATTCTCGTTGGAGTAATTGTTAATGCAGAAAATGGTTACAACCTAATTAAAAACTTACACATTTCACAGCTAATAGAATAAGCTTGTAGAAGATCCGGAGTATAGAAGCTAAAAGTGGCAGCACATTTGGCCATTTCAACAAAAACCAAAAGCTGTATAATCGGTGATGTAGTGTTCTTTCAGTCTCTGAAACCTTAAATAAGCAACCTTATTTTTGCGGAATACAAACTTCAAAAAACAAAAAATAAAAAATTTAAGACCAATTGTGAACATATAAACCAAAGAAAAAACTTCTAAATTACTTTGAAAATATTGAATAAAGAAAATTAATTTGTTATCAATTGTCAGATATTAAATTTGAAATTTAGTCTAGTTTAGAAGCGTCTAGTCTAGTTCCTAATTTATTTTTCATATATACAAAAGCTTAAAATGTATAAACTAAGCTTTCTCGGATTCTATTAAAGTGAAAGCTAAAAAGAACAGTTATAAAAGTTAAGAAATGGTTAGATTAGACAGCAAGGTGGCAGATTCCTGTATTATTGAATTTAGTTATTTTATTATGAGTCGAAATGTCAGATGAGAAATAATGTAATTTTTTATAATTTACATATTGCTTTACACAATTTGTTCAATATTTATGTTACTAGAAAATAGATTTCTTTTTCACACTGGAAATTTACTTCATTTCATTAAAATAACCGAAGAATGAAATAAATATTTGATTATTGTTTGGATCCACAAATTATTACAAGTTTCAACAATCATAATTGGTTAAAAAAAAAAGAAGAAAAAACTATACTGTAGGAGGCGAAAACTATCAGGTCCCATGTAACATTTTTCGGGAACCGCAGGTGTAGTGAACTGCGAGACTAATTTCGATTGTAGTATAACGTAAAGAGTAGTGGCACATTTTTCAGTGGGAGAATACCAAAATTTGATGAAGATTGTTTTAAACACCATGTAGAAGATAAATAATCCCAAGAAGCTGAAGAGGAAACTGAATATTACTTGACTAAAAATTTCATTCGCTTAAAAATTATATAAATTAGAAATAACAGTCGACATGTTTCGAGCGTTTAACAACAGGCACCCATTTTCTAGACTTGCCAGACGAGCATGAGAAGCAACAAAAATGAGTTGCTAACGAAAAAATAAAGATGAAAAAACACATTTTTCCATTTTTGCTTGGCAACTTTACGTTTTATATTTCAGATCACTTATTTTATCTCATTCACGTCTGGCAAGTCTTGAAAATGTCACTTTATTTTAAACGCTCGAAACTTGACTTATTTCTAATTTGTATATTTTTGAAGCGAATGAAGTTTTTAATCGAATAATACCACGTAGAAGTGTTACAGGAATTTTTGTTCCCAAATGCATTTGGTCTAAAAGGAACTAAAATCATAAAAAACTTATAAAGTAAGGTTTTACCCATCCCATTTCAATCCATATTTCGTTCTAAATAAATCGTAATATTTAGTTCTAAAGAAGAAATTAAAATGGTCTATTTGAATTGTTATCTGGGACGGAAAAGGGTTATTATGGTATTTTGTCTCCAGCAGGTGTAAGCGATGCTGCACACAAAACACCTACCTACTTTTCAACAAACTTTCTAAGAACAACAAAAATAACGTACATAAAGATGAGAGAAATAAAATTTTTATGTCAAATAAAAAAAACTGCAAATTTAACGATAAATTGGGATGTTATTCAGAGGTTTCGTCATTCTTCCAAGCAACTATAAATATAAATTCTTAACTAAAGGCTTTTTCTATTTCCATTTTTCTTCAATAAAATTTGCAGTTAACTTTTAGGATAGAGGAGTTCTCAAAACTAGGAAACGGATAATTGGAAACTCTTAGTTCATGAATGACAAGATTCATTAAACGGACAGTGCTAAATTAAATGATATGAAGAAATAATTTCAATAATTGTAGGGAAGAAAATTTTTATTATCGTATGCCATTGAGGCACTAGGAGTGCGATTGTTCTTGTTTTCCAGTGGCGTCATCTATGGCCGAGAACTAGACTTCTGCCCCACCCATATGTTACACCCGTTTATAGGGCGGACCCATTCATTCAACCACAGATCATAATTTTGATCTGAAGCAGAGCACGGTCCATTTCCGATCCAGTACCCCCAGAGCTATTAATTTATTATGGAAAGGCCGGGATAGCCTGGTCGGTAGGGCGCTGGACCCATATCCAAGAGGTCGTGGGTTCGATCCTCGCCGGCCGAAGACTCCCCGTGTAGTAAATGGTGACTGATGCACGTTAAATCTGTCGAGTCTCAAAGTCCTCCATGTTCCCATAACAAATCAATACCTCTGGGGGTACTGATCCAGGAGTTTCCTTGTCTTCTGGATTGGTTCAAAATTACAAGGCTACGGAGTTGAACATTAGTAGTTGTAAACCCATGAAATTGGGTCGGCTGTTCAACGACGGTTATAAAATAAAAATAAAATTTATTATGGAAACTAAGGGGATTTCGTAATCCCAACAGATTTAAGGTACATTAGACACCATTTTGTATACGGTGAGTCTTCGGTCGCCGGAGATAGAGCTCATGACCTCTTGGATAGGGCCCAAACGCCCTACCAACCAGGCTATCCGGCATTTAAAAACTGTCAAAACGATGTTTTAAACCAAGTCTGTTGTCCAAGTAAAAAATAAAGATGATATTAAGGTAAGAAAAATGGACTGGAAGAATCAAGAATGTTTTACTTTGGCTGATTGCTTGGATTTGAGCAAATATATCGACTGAAACATCCTCTTTACTTCTGTAATATTACTTTATTATAACAGCATTAAACCGCTCATTCACTTTACGGGTTACGCTCAACTCGGGATCACTCACCAGGAGTTAGCCGCCATCATTGAAACATATGATTGTTTTATGGAAAATCATCCGAATGGAGTAGAAAAACATCACGCGGTATGGCATAAGATTGATAAAATATTTCCTACTATTCGAGATATAGTTGTGTCAACAATGAGGTTGGTACGAAACGAAGACATACAAACTGAACTGCTTTCTAAGCGGGATTCGAACCTGGTTCGGTTCAATGGGAAGCAAATCAAACTGAGAAATCGATGCATTATTACCGTAAACCATGTCAGCTTACTCTTAAGTATTATTGCGAGTGTTTAGCGTATTAGGTTTGCGGCACCTAATGTTCAATTCCACATCCGTGTCATTTTGAACTCCACCTAACAAGGGAGGAATACAAGGGAACTTCTAAGTCAAGAATAGGGACAAATTTGATCAACTAAGAACTGAGTAAAACTTAACTGAATGTACGATGAATTGATAAGATAATCACAAAAATACCTATGGTTAGCCCAACGACATGTTTTACATCAACACTGATTTGTAAGAACCGGTGATTTTATACCTAACTCTGAAGACACTCCTGAATCAGCGACAATTTTTCAAACCTCGCATTTGAGTTATAAGAAATTCATAAATTTTCACAGAAGAATTAATACTAGTTTATACTTGATGAGTGAGTTAACCTCAATCGTTACAATTTTGGAAAACTCCTATTTTGGCTTCTTTTTTTAATAAAAAAATTACAATTAATGTTTCACTTTCTCTTATGCACAAAAAAAAAAAAAAAAAACTAATGCGTTTTATTTTGTTAGATTATTGATAAGCAATTTAAAATGAGAAAATAGAACTTCAAATTTACGATTCTGTAAATGACTAATTCATTTTAAACACAGGGAGGGGATAATAAATTATTAAGAGCTAAAATTTGTAAGTCCTGAAGCTATTTTTTTATGTATTTCTTATAGAAAATTTGAATATAAAATTCACTTAATACATTAGTAACATTACATTAACATAATACATTAAAACAGTATCAGACTAAAAAAAAAAAAAAAAAAACGCTAAACTAAATCATATTTAAATCCTTTAGCAGACATCGACAATTATATATCGTATGGCATAGTTACATTTTCGATAACAATACATTTGTTAAATAGTAACACAATAAAGATTACGATATTAAATAGAGACATTAAAAATCGCGTGACAAAATTCTTTCTTTCTAAAGCGTCATTTTAACTTTAACTTTGTATAAGAGTGTTGTTCTAATAACATTCGAATAAGTCAGACGTCAAATTGTTCAATAATTTTCAATCATTTTTCAATCTCCCGCTTATTAGTTTATTTATTTCTTTTTTAACCTAATTGAAAGACGCTTAAAGATCATTCAAAACATCAATTCATGTCATTTGTAAAATTAGATTTTTTAAGGACATTTAATTAAAAGTACTTTTTTCCGTTTGTGTTACGAGAAAAAAAAATTTCCCTTAAAATTTGTTTATGTAGGAAAAATAAGCACGATAATTGGTTCAAAATAAATATAATTTATTGTAAATCGCCCTTTAATTGTCACGTTAGAGTCTACTAACTTGTTTGACATAAATCATTAATACAGGTAAAATATAACAAGTGAAAACTTGTAATACTTATTTAAAAATATAAAAAATTTAAAAAATAAAATCTTCGGAATTACTATTTTTTATTCTTCCATTTCACAAAAGTTTTAATAATTGATACGCAAATATACAAAGTGGAATTTAAAAATCATGCGAAATGAAACTTACCCCAAGTTTTTGAAAAAGATTGAAGGAAAAAAAAAGTGTTCCTTATACAGGGCAAAAGAACTTACACAAGAGTGAGCTTTAGCAAAATCTATATTTTTATTACTTTATTATCATTTATGTTAAGTTATCGCACTCCAGCATTTATACACTACAAAAGACAAAGAAAAAAATTATACAAATTTTAATTGAATCGTAAAAAAGGTTAACAAAAGTAACCGTACGTAGAAATTTCACTAAAAATCCAAGCGGAATAGATTGAATGTAGTGTCCACGCCATGAACAGAATGAAGAACTAAACTTAAGGAAACCAAACGATATTACAAACTGCATCTGACAAGAAAAAGAACTGGGGTGCTTAGTTACGGATTTCTTGTTTACCTTTCTTTTCAGGTAGAGGAGAATTTGCCACACATCAAGTCAACAGGAAATAAATAAAAAAAATTTTAACGCTATCTCAATATTGTATAATGAAATTGTTTAAACATTGGGATACATATTTATTTACGAAATCTTTCTTCAGTGATTTAAAAAAATAATTAATATAGTAGTATTAAGTAAATAAAATTACGATTCAAGAATTCTCACATTTCACAAATTATTAAGTTATTTTAAAGATAATTTTCAAAAAATGATACGACTAAAATCACTATGCACAAAAGGGGGCAATCCTTTATTTTTAACAATATTATGGATTAAGTAAAAGCCATAATATGGATTTATAAAACTTGTGTTCTTACGCAAACAGATTCCTGTCTTAAGAATATTAAGAAAAATAATTTTTTTTAAATTAAAAAATAAAAAAAATTATTTTCTATCACTAAGACAAAAATGTTTTAAAAACAAACTAAATGTTTTAAAGTAACCTTTTCTCTACCATTTCGATGCATTGTGATGATTTAGTTAAGTAAAAAATAAAAAAATAAAAAATAAAATAAATATTTTTCGATGCCATAAAAATTATTTCTGTTTATCCCGGGATGCAACTGAAATAATTTGGATTCCATTTAAACCCATTAAATAGGACAAATAAATTTAGCGATTCCAATATAGATTTAAAACGAGGTAATATTTAATATGTTCCTAGGAATAGAATAGAAAGTAAATTTGGTCAAATATACAGAATTACAGAAGGCGTTATTGACTAGTTTTTAATACTTTCATTCATTGTCATTCATACTGAAAATGAAAAAACAAGAAAATCATTTTAAAAAAAAAAAATTTTCCGTGCAATTTTTTTTAAAGACAAATAGCTATTTCGAAATAATTTGTTCTATTTGTAATAAATTTTCCCGCTGAATGCCGTTAATTAAAACAAAGATTTGAAAATAACTACATTTGAAATAAATGCATTTACAGGCATTCCAAATTCTTCAACGAATTCCATATGCATTTTATTTGACTATTCCAGAACTGTATCATTCATACATTTTTTTTACTTAAAATTCGCCAATTTCATGTTCAAAAGAAAATTTATAAATCGTTTATAATCCGTGTCTCAATTGCACAAAAAATTTAATTCTGTAAAATTTAGGATTTTTTTTTTATATTGTGAAGTGAAGTTCCCTTAAAAGTACAGTAATCAAATTAAGAAAAACGAACCACCCTAAATAATTTATAATCTAATAATCGAGTCTTCACGTTCTAGGACTCAATCTTAATGGGTGAAAGGGTTGACCTCAAATACGCTAATTAATTAATGCAAACGATATTTTAAGTTACGAAATCAGACACGAAATGTTACTTTCTCTCAGTAAACATTCGACAGATTCGGACTTTTGACCCCCAAAATATAGGATTCAGCCGCAATCTGGGAAATAGGGTTCCTATAGTTTGGACCCCTTAATGTTAATTATCACCATATCTCGTAAACTTCTTAAGCGAATTGAAAAGCTTTAGCACATAGTTATAAATTTCATTTATCCAAAGATAATTATTTCGTGACAAAATAATTATCATATATTTACTAATTAATAATAACTAATTAGCACATTTGCTTCCCTCCTTCTACCATTAAGATTGAGTCCTAGAACGTGAAGATCCGTGAAGATCCAAAACTTATTAATGTTGGTCCTTTTTTCATTTTGCGCACAGTACAGAGCATACTATTTTCAAAAAAGGTAGTGAGCCAATGCAATATGTGCAGATCAAAATTTAATACCAGGAATAAATAGTCAGGTTCTGTTATATGGTTCCTATTAGAACTACAGATATAAATATCACTACAGAAGTTACAGCTGTTACTATTTATTGTGGATTTCAAAATTCAATATGTAATTCAAAATTCAATTTCAAAGAATAAAAGCTAATATTTCAAATATGAAATATACGATATGTATACATAGTATGTAAATAATTTATTACTACTTGATCTATAAAATGTTTTCGACAATAATATTTTTCCAAGTCTACTAATGAAGTTTTTGTTAATTAAAATTTCTATCAGCTGAATTCAGGAACTTCATTTCCCTAATTCTTTGATTATAATTTTTAAGGGTGAGAGTTCTAAAAACTAGTACCAAATATCATAATCCTTAGTATAAAGTAAAGAAAATTTTTGTTTTTGGTAGATATTTCATTATTATAGAGTTATGTAGTTTACATTTTCACTCTATACGAAGAAAATAAAACAAAAAAGGTAAATAGAGTAAGAAGGATTCCTCGAGCAGACAATTATCCCTTTGCATTTAGATAAGAATAAAATTTAAACTGGTTCTTATTAATTTTTAAAACTATTTTGAATAAGAAATTACCTAAAGTTTTGCAAACTTTAAAGAGTTTTTCTTAAGGTAAATCCGAATAATCCTTCACTAGGTACAGGGAAATTTTTTTTAAAAATAAAATCTGTACACTTTAGGGTTTCCTATATTTTTTAAATTTATTGTTTAAATAACAATTGCGCGAAATTTCAAAATAAATGAATTAAACAAAAGTAATCCTACGTTGAATTTATTTTTAAAAAGGCTTTTAAGTAATTACACAATTTCTTATACACACAAAAATTTAACTAACATTGAAGTTTCCCTATTTTTGTGTTTTAATAAAAAATAAATTTCATCAAAATTGATTTGGATGCCTGAGGCAGGTTGCGGCCCTTTTCCCTAAGAGTAAATTTATTGAAAAACAATAATTTAAATACACTTTCACGTGAATAGCTAACTTATTTCAAGAAATTTTTTATATGCACGAATTAAATTGCAGTTAAAACTCTGAAGCAGATACACAGTGAATTATAAAATGTCTTCATTGAAAGCCACTGAAACATTAACACAAACATTCGTATTTCTCTTAACTCAACATAAAGCAAAACAAAATTTGAAACTTACTAATTATATAGTCATATTCGGGTTCCCATTTGTCTTTTAGCAAAGGTGATGCAATGTCCTGTACCCTCATGTACATAAGAGCGGCGAAAGGCAAGAGCGAAGGTAAATACTGAAGTACTCCCATGTTTTGACTGATTAAAAATCCTCCATTTATTCGTTGCGAACAAACACCATTCGAAGATTCATCAAGAACATCTCACAACAGACTGTTATTTGGTCAGCAGGTCAGTGTTGCTCGCTCTTCTTTGGGTTAGGAAAGGAAACCAATCATCGGCTTGGATGTCAGGAAAAGAAATTACCGGAAGGGTTAAAAGTTTTGATGTCAGTGAGGAACTTGCGGGCAAAGATGGTCTCGATTACATCGAATTTTCGTTGGAGAGAGAGAATAGATAATAGAACTTTCGCACGCGAGAAGAATGCGATAGTGAAACCTTTTCTCTTCTTATAAATTGGTAAAAAAAATGTTTCTTTCACCAAAACATTATATTGTTTCCTTATTTAATAAAAACATTTAAGCAGTGACACAGTTGCGTTTATTTATTCTATATATTTTTGCCTTTCAACCACCGTATTTGTCTTCCATTTCATAAACCAGGGTTCAATTCCCTGGAGTAAAGAACTGGAGGATAAGCGAAATACATTTTATCCGATCCTATAAGAGACTTACAACAGCAAAATTACCTAGAGTCCATGAGTGCATCTGTAGTGTGACATCTACAATTGAATCAAATCAAATCTAACTCTTTTAACTTATTGCTTCTGCCTGTGTGTGCCCGGTAGGATGGTTGAGGAATACGAGGTTGATATCGAGTAATTACAAAAATTTGCTTACTGAAACTCAAGAAATTTTTAGAGGGTCTCTGTTTTTAAGATGTCTTTTTGCCGAACACTTAGAAGCGAAGCAGCGGATTCTGATCCTGGATGTATAGTGTTTTTCTTTCTCTATTTTGTTCTCTTCCATTCGACAAGAGTTTGCTAGCCACTCTTGGTATTGAACACACAAACCTGTATCTGCATATGTAACAATAAGTAATGAGAAGTTTTAGGTTTTAACTATTAATTTTGCTTGGGATCTTTTCAGTACTTTCAGGGAAAGAATCAGTGATCTCGTGTGTCGCAATTTAGTTTTCGATTTAAGGGATAAGGTCCTTCAGTGATTTGAAGACTCGAACTTGAGATCGCATTTGTCACAGACCAAGACTTTGCATTTAATCCACTATTCAACTATGTTGACCTGCAGCTTGTAAGTCCTAATAATAAAAAACGCTCATTCACAAACATTAAAAATGTTAGCGTTCAATTCTAGTTCTAGTTCATTTACATCTCACTAAAGCTCCATAATGGGCTATTGACGACGGTCTGGGAAACAACACTGAGGATGATCCGAAGACATGCCATCACAATTTTGATCCTCTGCAGAGGGCATTGCACCCCCGCTTCGGTAGAACAACGACCTGCTTGCGAAGTCGAGCACTTTACGATTGAACAATTTAACAAGGGCCAATACCACACACCCTCGGTCCCTACGCAGACTGACCCAAGTGGTCACCCACCCTCACACTGACCGCAGCCAGTGATGCTTGACTTCGGTAATCTACAGGGAACCGTGTCTTAACGATCAGTCCACTGCGGGACTTGTTAGCATTCAATTCTGAGTTTTTTAATAATTGCGTGTCTTTAATATAATAATTGTTGAGAAATACTGAAATATTAATTACGAAACACAGTAAAAATTAATATACATAGTAATTAATTGTTTCATATAGTAATAAATTAAATTATAATTGACAGATTAATAGAAATTTTCAGAGATTTTACATGAATGATCTTTATAAGAAAATTTTAGGCAATTGTAATGAAACTGATAAAAAGAATAATCAGTTTTGTTTCAATTGCCAAAAATTTTCTTTTAAAAATCACTCAGGGAAAATATTCGAAAATTTCAATTAATTTGATCCTAGACAAAAAATAGATATAATTTGATGACAATGATAAAAGGTGAGTCAAAGTAAAAAACAAAAACATGTGGGAAAGTTGGGCACGCCCTATAATTTCTATTTTATTTCACTTCATAACCTTTATTGAAATTACAGGCCCTCAGCTAAGGTACCTCAAGCCTAATCTTGAATATCAATCTTGAATATCATAGAACAACTTCAACGTCTCCAGGAAAAATGCTTCTTACAGTGGATCGAGTTCAATGAAATAGCTGATTCCTTGGCTAACAATGCCGGAGATCTCAATCAAAATACAATCCCAACTACGCTGGCGGATGCTTTTGCAAAGTCATGACTATTCACCCCCTTAAAAATCAAGGCCCACGATCAAATAACTAATCTTGACATCGACAGGAAGACAGTCACCACTCTCATCAGACTAAGAACAAAACATCATAAAAACATGAAAATCTCTGCAGATGGGACGAGAACTGTGGCAACTATCTTAATGTGGAACTCACACCCTATCATGTTTTTAACTGCCCTGCAGTCGCTGCAGGCCTTCACCTCTTAAACTACCCTACAGAGGAAGATTTATATTCTTCTAATGCCACAGAGATAGCAAAGACTATTCAAGCACACCATGAGATATGATTCAATAGAGAATACGACACCAACCAACCAACCGTTATTGAATAGCCGATCCAATTCTGAGTTTACGACTACCAGTGTCCACACTACCACTCCGTAGTCTTGTCATTTCGAACCCAATCCAGAAAACAAGGGAGCTTCTGTATAAAGTATTAGAAGAATTTTGCTTTCGTGGAGGACTTTTTGATGGAACAAACCCGAATTGGCTTTACATGGAGAGGAAAACCACGAAACCTTCCCACGGTTAGCCCGACAGCAAGGGGATTCTAACCCATGATCCGTCTACCTCTGAAGATATTTTACGTCAGCACTGTGGTCGGTGTGAGTTGGGTACGGAATTCTTATCAACCAGCCATCGCCGAGATTCGAACCCGTTCACTTCATTAGAAAGCGAACGCTCTCTTCCCTGAGCCACCACGGATCAATGATTGAAAAGTAAAGGTTAGTTTCGCTTGTGAAAAGAATCTCTGGTTTTGTAAGCCAGTCTATAACAAAGAGGGTACCGTATTCGAATCCCGGGATGGTTCTTCGTGCTGTCTTTCTGTGAATTGTGCTATTTGCCCTTCTACTTGCCAAATGTTGAACCTCTGTAATTGAGCACTCAAGCCTGCTTATGTATGAGTAGCAATAAATAAATAAATACACATGCGATTGCCAACATGAAAAAGTCGTAAGAAAAGCAACTAATCGCTCCAAATAAACAATTAAATAAATAATCTTATCCAAAGAAGTTTCTGTGTTATAAAATAAAATATTTGAATCAATACTAGTTATAGTGGTTTTCTTAAAATATCTTAAATAGAAGATCTTGAAATATATTTTACGATAAAAATCAAAATCATTTAATTTTCGTGCAGGAAATATAATCCATCAAAATTAGCTTTTAACTTAACAAAAATCTATAATATCATCCACGGATTTAGTAAGCATAAAAAAATAATTGTCTGTAATAAAACTGTGTTAACAACTAATCTTTAGCCACCATTCCCAACTTTCTGTAAAAAAGGACTAGCAAAGGGCTCGAGTTCTTGGTATAGATAAATAGCTGATGTAAGCGTGCTCTGTTCTTCAGGAACAGCTCTTGACAGATGAACCTTTTAATGACATTAGAAAGGATAGCATTTAACCAAACAAGGCTTCCCATTACTACAAAATAGACGTAAGAGACTGCAACATAGACGTGTTTGATTTCTTAACTAGAATATCGTCTACACTAATTAATTAGCATCTTTAAGATCAACCCTTCGAATGATGATTAAGTCCTAGAACGTAAAAATCCGATCATTAGAACAAAAGTTATTCTGGGTGATCCGCTTATTTTTTACGCATTGTACAACTCGAAATAACGTCCTGAGTTGTGGCTTCTTCGCTTAGGTAATGCTACATTAATATTATATAATTTAATTAATCACCAGCCGTTTAATGAAATAATTCATTTTTATTAATTAAGTTTTTGATTCTACCTTATCCTAATACAAGATATTTTATCATATAATTAGATCCTTTTAATTATCAACATTATGTTTATCACAAAGGGATCTAAACAACGATTCATTCTTAAAAAATAGAGAAAAAAAAAGGAAGTGTAATAAAAAAATTTCTGAAAAAGGTTTCGATTTGTTTTTCTTGTTTTGTATTTCCCCCCCTTTCTAATCTAAGTATTGCAATTTTAAGGTTTTTGTTGTCTTCATATTATATGTTAGATAAATAAGTAATGTGTCCGGTTATGCTAACATAGATAATTTTTTTTTCTACGACTGGCACTGAGCTTTCGTTCTTCACACGGCGGAAGAGGCCGGAAGTGTTGCTCATTTAACGTTACCCGGTGGGTATCTATGAACCTAAGTCATGGAGGCGAGCAACATTATCCACGCAACAGATACCCGTTCAGGAGTATTTGTGGCAATAGGGTGGGTCACATTCACACAACAGAAAACAACACACAGAAAGAAACATCCATGCCCTGAAGCGGGTTTCGAACCCGCAATCATTGGCTTCACAATCAAGGAACGCTGACCGCTCGGCCATCTGGCCGGCACATAGATAATTTGATTAAGTGATAAATTTGTGAGACATCATCGCGTCAACCGTCGACTATTAATAAGTTTAATCCAAGTTTCGTAATTTTTAATGATGACAGCTTAACGCAGTTTTTCGAAGCTCTGTAGCCAATAAAAAAAAAGTCATAGTTTAAGTGCCTTACACTTGAAGTAATGCGTTTTTTTTAAAACTATATATTAATCTTGCCGTGATCTCTGGGCTTTAGAACAGACTAATAACTTAAATATTTTAAAACTTATCAAACGTTTTTTAAATTCGTCAATTTGGGGACTTTTCAAAATTACTGCTGTATTCTCAGCTTTTGCAAATTTTTATGAGCCCAGGTAATACAGCATTGAAGTAAGTTTTTAAATATTAAAAAATTAGACTACAAACGCTTTTCATTTTCACAAAGCTGTGACTTTTCTCTATACTGACGTTTCGCGCCATTTTCAAAATAAGTGTAGACAGCACTGGCTTTAGATGGGCTGAACTTGACCAAACAGTCATGATTAACAGTTGCTTACTCACAGCAGTAATAAAAATAGCATATTATTCGCAAAAAAGCATCGTTTCGTATGACGACGGGTCCTTCGAAAAACAAACTTTTATAACCAGATTTATAAATTTATCATTCTAAACTGTCATTATTAGTAACAGATGGATTTATTTTGACCGTAACATTTACTACACAAAAATAGTTATTGGCTTTTGACGGCTCATAATTATATATATACCTGAAATTTTATTCAGGTTTCGGTAAATATTTTATTTTTTATAACAGACAAAAGACAGCTACATACCAATAATAAATAAATAAACAAAATAAGTCCTTACTTTTAATTTGTAGTTATGAATATAAAACAGAATCAAAATAAAGAAATTACTCCCAATTCTATAACTATATAAATAAGCAAAGGAAATGGTGTGATAGCGTGCAATCTTTTAGAATAACTTCCTGAAAGAATTATTACCAATGTGATGCTTTACTAAGCAAACTAATGCTTAATACATACAATCAAACGGAAAATTACTTATTTTAATTGAAAGGCGTAAAGAAAAAATTGTTTTTGCCTCACACTATTTTTTAATGAAACAGTTTTGTTGATTTTTCAGTTATTTGATAAAAATCTGAGCATAAAAGAGAGTTAATCGCATTATATAGTTACTATTAGCCTCTTTTTTCAGTTTTCCGAGTAATTTTCCTGACATTTTTCAAACTTCTTTATCGAATCTATATCATAGTTCAAAGTATTACGAATACAATTTAATTTAAATGAATATACATGTTTTTCACTTTTTTGCGATCAACTTTTGTGTTTTTAATATAAAACATATTTTTTGGCCAAAAATCGAACAAAAAAGTTTTTTTTTAAAGGAGAAGAAAAAGAAAATCTTATTATTAATTTTTTTTTTCATAAGTTAAAAAAACACAATTTTGATTGAGACAATCGTCTTTCTTTTAATACATAAAAAATAACTAGGCGTCGAATTTTTTTTCCTTTAAAATATATCTGTTTTTTTTTTTTTTTTTTTTTTTCCTTTGTACAGTCGAACCTCGATCCATCGATTCCGCACCTTTCGTTTTCCCGTATTGTGTGTTATTCTTGATGTCAATAATTCTCGATCGTTGTTGAAACTAACAGATTCCCGCAATCTATAGTTCAGAAATTCTACCGACATCAGGAAAGAAAAAAAAAGCATTGAAATTAATTTATTTTGCGAAGAAAAACAGTAACGGCTAATAATGAAAAGAAAATGTGTACAGTTAAGGTAAAACGCCTCAAAGATCAGGCTTGATGTTTATGCATCATTTGAAGAAAATTTCGATTCTAGAAATGGTTACAGAAGCTGAAGATGGACAAAGTGATTACCGATGAAGATCGAACACAATCCATAAGCGGAAGGTCTTGAATAATTAATTATACATATGTCTATTTATATAATAGTGCTGGTTATCAATTCTACTTACATATGTAATGAGTATGCATGTGGATAATCATTTTTAAAATGAAATCAACTAAAATTGTTTCTTTCAAGGACAATTCAGGAATTTCAAATTAAATTATAAATATATTTAACTCTATGGAAATCATCTCATTTTTGTTTCACTCATCAACGTTCGGCTGACTTCATATTTTTGTGCAAGGGTCACTTTCATATTATTGGATCAGGTTTCGTCTTTATGGAGGACTTTTTAAATACAAATGAAATCCTCAAAAACTTCCAATGGTGAATCCCTCGATTTGTCTACTATTGGGAATAATTTACATTACAACTGTGATCGGATGAAGCTCTTCTCCCTTCGGTTTACTTTTTCCTTCCGAATTGTAAGTAAATGGTGAAATTCGAGATCTCATTAAATCCCCGATCTAGCAGTAGTCTTAGTGAGAAGATGAAATAAATAAGTCAGGACCTCACACCAGTGGTGTAGCAAGCTTAACTCGCGCCCGGGGCACAATACCTTTTTAGCGCCCCCTCCCTATTCGAAAACCACATAATATTATATGTAAAATATACTCTCAAATTAATAAATAAATAAAGTAAAATAAATAAAGTCATAGGCTCAAGCTAGGCTTTAAATTTAAGATAAAAAATGCAGTTGAGAAAACAAGACTAGATTTTGAAATGTATACGATCCTCTAGAATTAGTTCAAAAGATACCTATTATTTATTTTACATATTTATAAAGAAATATTTTGAAAACGCGTAATTTTAAAACAATAAAAAAGTAAATATTTATGATCTCTAAGGAGATACATATATTTAATAATAATATGATTGTAATACATTAATAAAACTAATTACTATTTATAAATTTTTCTTGCTTTTGATGAAGCAAATTTATCAATAATATCATCAAAGTTGGTCATTTCAAATTTTTCTCTTTCCACGCTTAAAAATGCTAGGTGACTTAGGTGATCTTGTCCCATCGTTGATCGTAGATATGTCAAAATTAATTTTAATTTGCTGAATGAGCGATCGCAGCTAGCAATTGATACTGAGATAGTCAGGAGTATTTGAAGTGCCACTCTCAGATTTGGAAAAAAATTTTCTCCATACGAGATTATAAAAGTAAGAAATTCTAATAGGTTCAATTTCTTTTCTACTGCGGAGTAACATTTTGCAGTCACATATTTCGATAAAGAGTTCTATTCTATTGAAATCTGTATTATAAAATTCATTAAAATTTTCACAATTTTTTTCAAGGTCGTTATCAACATTATCCTCGTTCAATAAATTTTCAATGTCTAGTAGAAATCCAAATTTGAAATTAAGGTCACTTAATCGTGTACATATTTTTCTTGTTGGAGACTATCAAGAACGCTTTTCATAACGCGAGAAATTTCACTTTCTGTGGAAAGACCAACATCTTTAGCCAATTCTCCAGGCATTTTGCGGCCGTCTTCTTACACGTATTGTTGTATCAATATCTCATTTTCGCAAAGAGACTTCGCTTTTTTCTATTGCCTCTTCACAGAGCTTGTGTCGAATTTCGGCTAGTTAAGTCGCTAATGATTCAAGATCATGGAGCGCTTCTCTAAAATTCATTCTATGATCTTGTAATCTGAGCTGCACACGATCAATCCTCCTTTAGATTTCATACCAGAAATGAACTTAAGTTATGAAACTAAAAGTTAGTATATTTTGCAACGGAATTGTAGCTTCACTTCTGTTGTCACTTGTAGTGGTAATGTGCTCTGCTAATTTTTCTAATAGTTCTACCATATTCTCTAGCCCATCGACGATAACCGCTTGTATTCCGGCGCTCCATCGTGTTTCAGATTCACGTTTGACAGTTTTTGTTGAAGCATTTTTAATAATTCCCGTCGTAAGGTTGAACGTGAGAAAAGAGATATATGTTTTCAATTATTCCAAAACATGTAACAATAATTGGAACTTGTTTAGCTGCAGTAACTCCTACTAAATTCAATAACTGGTTATCACAATTTACAAATAATGCTTAATGATTTTCCCCCCATTATTCTTTGTTCAACGCCAGATGTGGGACCTGCCATCACGGGAGCATTATCGTAACATTGTAATCTGCAGTTTGTTAATGAAATTTCATCGGATTTTAATTTCTCTAAAATTATATTTTCGATCGAGGCTGCATTTTTAGCATGTATTTCAATAAAACCCAAAGAAGATTTTTTGATGGAAACTTTTTTATTCATAAAATCAACATCTACATATCCAAAGACTTGGGACATTTGTTCACGATGAGAGATATCAGTAATTGAATCAAGCAAAAGTCCATAATATTTATTTCTTTTGATATCGTTTATTAGTTGATTTCGAACTGTAGATGCCAGAAGATGAATGAATTCATTTTGAATCTGTGTTGACAAATATGAGACAGTTTTTGGAGTTTCTGTGGCATGTTTAAGATTATTTGCTAGTAGCGAATCAAACTAAGCTACAAGTCCAAGTAAAGATAATAGGTTTCCTACATTTGTACCATCTTGAAGTGCTAGTTTTTTAACATGGCTTCATTATTTGTTTTATTACTTACCAAGAATGCCTTGAACTTGAAAGGTAGTAACACAGTGAAATATACACTATAATTTATGCTAACATTAAACTTTTAATATATAGCATTTAATATTTAATAACATGTCATTTTTATTCTAAGCAGAGCGCGATGACAAGGACGCAAAACTGAAAAATACACTCACAAAATAACTTAAACGTTAATATTTCGGGTATTTCCCTAATTTGTTGCGGACTTCCACAACCTGTAGTAAGTGTCACGGATATGTACAGTC
Organism: Parasteatoda lunata; assembly: GCA_949128135.1. NCBI lineage: Eukaryota > Metazoa > Arthropoda > Arachnida > Araneae > Theridiidae > Parasteatoda > Parasteatoda lunata. Next base: position 4,046,370 of record OX421973.1, read on the forward strand.
ACGGAAAAAAGTATCCGGAAAGTAACAAATAAAGAATCATTTATTTTTTAATAAAGATAATTCTCAGGAACACAACAAATACGGCGTTTTTGTCCTTTCCTAGAAACGGCAAAACGCTGTATTTGTTGTGTGTCTGAGAAGTGGAAGTATCTATATTAAAAAATAGACGATCCTTTAGTTGCTATTTTCCGGATATTTTTTTACCGTGACTGTACATATAAGTACATTAGAGTGTTATTGTTATCGTTTTAAAATAACAAGCGTAAGCTACATTGCGTTAATAGAAATAAAAATATATAGTGTTCTGAAAGAAAGAATGTTTGTACACTGCAAATATTTATTATAACATATCATTTTATCAGACAAATCAAGAAAGGAGATAATTCATGTAACCACACAGCGTAGATGCCATAAGGAAGTGCTGACAGACACAGGTCGAGTCAGCCCTGCCAGTAGAAAAGACGTGCCATTTCTATTATGAATATATTATTACAGTTTGATTTAGACTATTAATGTTCCTTTTTTTCCTTTTTATTTACAAAATAACAATTTATCATATTACACTGGCACTAAATGTGAAATATATTTTCCAGAAATCAATTATAATAAAAATTATCCAGCAATTTTTTATTTTGCGGACCATTTGGCGCCCCTTTGTGAGTAGCGCCCGGGGCATGATGCCCCCCCCCTTGCCCACCCCTCGCTACGCCACTGCCTCACACAGCTTTATGTTTCGTTTGTTCTTTAACCTCACCGCTTCCTCTGATGAATGAATAGAATGCGGTTATTGGCCAGGATAGCCTGATTGGCTCGGCGCTTGAGAATGGGAGTTCGAATCTAGCCGGCCGAAGACTCCTTGTGTAGTAACTGGTGCACGTTAAGTCCTCCCTGTTCCCATAACAAATAATACCCCAGGGGATACTGAATTGAAGATGGATTATTCTCCGGTTTAGGTCAAAATGACGATCAGTGGATGAATGAATGGATGTGTGAATCTGTCCGCATTATAAAACGGGTGTGATGTGTGGATGTGGCATAAGTCTAATTCCTGGTCATAGATGGCGCCACTAGAAAACAAGAACAATTGCACCCCCTTATTTGCCGATGACGACAACAACAACAACGTCGATAATAATTGTTATTAACTATTTTTAATAATAGGATTAATCAGTTCCGTTACCCGATTTATCTCACACTGATGTTTTTTTAAGGTTAACTGTTTCTGCTCGGTACAAATATATTTTGTCCCGAAAAACCCAACACAGATGCTTTTTTTTTTTAATGCCTTAAAAACAATAACGTAGAATTGAATAATCAAAACCTTCTAATAGAAAGTATTCGCGCATGTACGACGCCATACAAAGTGCGGATGTATCCGAAGTAAACCAACCACTGATATTGTCCAGCTGTTTGGAAATCTCTTCACAAATGATTATTAAATCAACGAAATTTCAGAGGTAATTATTAATAACAACAGGTGATTGTGATTAATTCTGATAGATTCCCTTTACTTTACTTCACTGTCTTACTTGATTATTACAGTCAACCCCACTCAAAGGAATCTCATTGGTTCCAGCCAAATCTATTCAATTAGATAAAAAAGGGATTGCATTATTCAATCTTAAATTGTAATTTTTTGTTGTTGAATTTTTAGTTTCTGTTGGTATTTAATGCGTAGTATAGTGTTTTGATTAAATATACTCAATTTTATGATCAATGAAAAATTATAATTAAAACTGTCTGCTTTAGTATCATACGATATAAATGTTATTTTACAGTTACAAAAAATAAATCAATGTTAATGAAAAGTATAATTTAAGTACTAATATTTTAGTTTATTTATACCGAAAAAAATCTATAATTGAAGACTGTTTTTATACCCGTTTAATTCGTCAATTTATCAAAATTTGATTTTCCATTTCTGCTTCCACTAAGACTTTCATGGCTTGCGTATTCTTTTCAAATACTTTCAGAATTTATTTATTTTTGTATTTTCAATACTTGAGAAATTCTAAATTGATTTGCCATTTTAGTTTGGGACTTTTTGAAATTTATTGTTTCCAAGATTTTATTCTTCCGTTTAATTCAAATCATTCCTTTTCGCGCTCATCTTGCAACCCACTCAGAGTTATTCACTAGAGTAAGCAATGATTATGTTACTTAAGAGAAAGACACACTAGTGTGTTATGTTTTTGAAACCTTCTCTTATTAAGGCGGGGATCCAGGATAGGACCACAAAACAAATCACCTTTTTTGCATTCTAAATTATGTGTGACTGAAGTAAATCAAAGAGGGGTAACACCCCCTTCCTTTACTTTGATGTATAACTAAACTGTCAGCAAGATTTCATTCATTTTTAAACTATACCCTTAACATCTGTTTAAGCAACACATAAACCGGAAGTCCCTATTGAAGTGACCAACTTTTATATTTTTATCTTCTTAACTGAAAAATGGAAATTTTATTCTTGCTGATGAAACATTTTTTAAAAATGAACCATTATCTTTTATTTCAGTACCTCTTCTTTATGCAATTAAGCAAGGACTAGTAACAACTATTCATTTGAAAAGTGAAATTTAACAGTAGTTTCATATAAAGCGATTGGGTGCCTTTAAATTTTATTGTATAAGCGGGTTATCCCGTATGCAATTTAGTGGACTGTATTAATAATAACCGGCGATTATAAATATTAACCGCATAATTACATTGTTTGTAAAATTAAGGAAATCACCCCTTAGAGTTTTTATTTGAAATTTGTTATATAAAATTTTTTTTTATTACTATGATATTGATTATTATTGTCAGAGTAGATTATCTATCTCACTAGGGATCACATCCGTTTTTATCATCTCCCCGCTATGGTATGATGCAAACCCAAATAAGTCACTTTTGAGTTTTATTTAAACAGAATGTTGGATCTTTTACAACAGAAGAGAGACCAAACCATTGACGAGCTATGCAGATGCTGCTATCTATCAAACACCTACTTTCTTAATTCCTTTCAATAGAACTCATTGAATCCACATTGGACAGTAAAACTCATTCAGGGATATATAAAAATACTGCTGTGAAATTTTTTTTTTTTTTTTTTACTGTCTTTTTTGTAAACGTTGAGTTAGTTACATTAGTTTATCCAATTCATTCATTTTTTTCATGCTGATAATGTAATATTTTTTGCTACATCTTTTTAATATTTTACAGGTCTGTACTGATGTACATTGTTTCTTTGCTCACAAATTTCTCTTACTAGAATTAATAATTTTCATTTTTTTTCCCCAGTTATCAAAGGATAATAACCAGGAAAGTTCAGATAACCCTACACTTAACAAAATAGGCTTATTGTATATGCACCCTATCAATGTATTTTTCAAGTAATTGTCTATTTCTAAGAAAAAAATTGGGTAGACGTTATTGTCTTTTTAAAAAATAAAATAAAGTGTAAAATAATGGGGAGAAAATACATTTAAGCGTAAAAAAATCAATTTCTTTTAAACCTTTATGCACTAAAGACTTATTATTCCAGTTCCGGTTACAAGAGAGAGTTTTTTCGAAAAGTTAAAAGCGTAAGTTCAACGTTTCTTCTTAGATGAAGCGAGAATTTCAACCTCAAGGACATTCACCTCGACGAGCCGTACCGTAAAGGTCAATCAAGGTGGATAGAGTTTATTGCATGCTTTTTACAAGCTCTTGGAACTTACATTTTAATAATATTTAGAAATACTTGGGTTTTCACACAGCTTCATATTGAAAAAAATTGTGAGTTAATTATTCTACGGCAACAGGTTTTAAGTTTGGTTAAATCTGAAGGTTCATTTTAACATATTTCTGTCAGAAAATAAGAATATAGAATTTTTCATTACTTTAACAATTTATTAACAAAAGGAAACAACAGCATTAAGAGGGAATTTTGTACAGCTAAAAATGTCGAAAATCTCTTTTATTATTTTTTCTCAACTAGAAAGTAAAAGGAAAGTTCGAAAACGTTTCCTATAATTTGGGGTGAAAAAACAGCTGAGCATTATGTTGTCATCCATGTGTGCTGTATATTTTTTACTTTTCGTCGTTGAACAGCCGACACCATTAGGGTCTACGACAACTGATGTTCAACTCTGTAGCCTTGTCATTTTTGAACAGAATTCAGAAGACAAGGGAACTCCTGGCTCAAGTATTGAGAGAAAATTGCCTTCGTGGAGGACATTTTGATGGAATTTGCCTGCATTTGCGTTATATGGGGTGGAAAACCACATAAACCTCCCATGGTTAGCCTGACTGCAAGAGGACTTTAACCCATGGTCCGTCTACCATTGAGGATATTTTACGTCAGCACTTTGGCCGGTGCGATTCCGGTGCAGAATTCGTATCGAACCCTTCACCTCATTGGAAGGCGAACACTCTATCCATCACGATTCAATATGTTGTATAATGGATTAAGGGAAAATAATATTCATTGTATTACACTTACGCCAGCGTTTCTCAACCTTTCAGTATTCACGGCCCAGTTTTCAATCATAATTTTTCATCCCCCCCACTTACAGTAAAATGTATACAAAAATAATGTATATTGAGTATTTTGAATTCTATCTTTAAATTATTTTTTAACTAACTGCCAAAACAAAAGTAAAGTAAAAGCCAACTGCAATTGATATCGTCGTAGAAGCTATGTTTGGAGTTACATAATTTTTCAAAACAATTACAGTCCATACCTCTTTCAAATGATACTGTTGCTTGTCGAATTGGTGATACAACTGAAAATGTAGTATCAGCTTTTCTCGATGTTGCGTGACAAAATGTTTTCAATGCAGTTTGATGAAGCAACAGATATTAATAAAGATGCTCATTTAATTGCCCATGTTTGATTTTGTGATATGTCAGTAGTCTGCAAATCAATGGAACTCAAATCAAGCTCCTTATTTGCTTTTTTAAATGATGTTATGAATGAGGCAAACATAGAATGCAAAAATTGCATCGGAAAAAGCACCAATGGTGCTCGTTCAATATCCGGAAGGTTCGAAAGTATACAAGCACTTGTAAAACAAAAATTGCCTCAATGCGTCTGGACACATTGCATGATCCACAGAGAAGCTTCGCCTTCGAAATAAATGCTTCCTGGTTTAAATATTGTGTTAACTACGGTTATAACCGTTGCAAATTATATAAAAATGAGAAGCCTGAGATCGAGAATCTTTTCCGCACTTTGTAATGACATGTACTCTGTACATTCAGAGTTACGATTTAAATGCGAGGCATTTATCGCGTTAGAAATTTTTGCAACGTGTTTATGAATTAAGAGAAGAAATCACCATTTTCCATATGTGTTTAAATTTTTAGAACTTTAAGTTATGATATGTTTTCTGAAAGTTTATTTCTTTTTCTTTAACCACATTACTTTAATTCGAATCAATCTATCAGATTAATAGTTTTAAGTCGTGCAATTGGTGAGAGAGACCATATGCATGTTCCCAGCGTGGCACGACACCGGTGCCATCTTGGAGACACGTGGGTCACCTTCGGAAACAAACGTGTAATCTATAAAAGAGTTAATTATAAATCATTACGCAGCATATTATTTCTCAAAAAGGAATGATTTAATTGAATGCCAATTGATTTATTTCATTTTAAGCAAATGTGGAACTTTGGTTAAAATGAAATGTTTTTTTTTGCATTTTAAAGTATGTTTTGAAATGAATGTTTTGTTTTGAAATGAATGTTTTGTTTTGAAATGAATGTTTTGTTTGCATTTCAAAGTAATTTTTCAGGTATTTTTTTATTTTTGTGGAAGTTATGAGTGTTTTTGTGGTCGATTCTGGTATTTTCTTGTAAATTTTGGTATTTTAATACTAGTTATAGGTTAGGTTAGTTAACTCTAGTATGGTTATTTAACTCTTACTTGTTAGTTAATCATTAAAAAAAAATTAATTCAGTAATTCTTGATTAATTCTAATGAGTTAACTCAAAAGAATCGCTAATGCCTTCACCCAAGAATTATCAATGTAAAATCGATAAACAAATTATACACTCTGAAAACAAATATTTTTTTTAAAGTCGGGAAACTTGTTCCTACTAGCAAGACACTTAAAGTGCCTTTTTAAAAGACGTTTGCCAGTCCAAGTGTTTTTTTCTAAAGATAATTTGAGTAAGTGAAAAAGTGATTTCAATATATGGCTCACCTTTGGAACCTGTGGGAAACCTAAGGCGCAGAAGCTACAATTTTGAAATTGTACTATAAAATAAATGAAATTTTATTTTAGAATTAAAAGTATACGTGGCCTAGTATTAGAGATAGGTGTAAGATGTTACAGAAAAAAATTCAGCCACACAGACTTAATCAGAAAAGGTTGAGAAGCGCTGACTTACGCTATAGGGTTTCGCTCCCTGCCTCTCGCAGAAACCTTACGATTGCTTTGCAATCATTTCTTATTCTTGATGATTAACATATTCTTAAACCAAAATTAAAATGAATTCAAATGAAAATTTTTAAACATTCTTTATTCAAATTACACAGATATTGTTTTCAATTTTATAAACATTTAGTGAAATGTTAAATATACAGGGTGTTTATAAATTCCCGGACTCATTTTGATGTTTAATAACTCATAAAATAATGAAGATATAAACAAACTTATGGCATTTATTGATGGAATAACTCATATATTTTCCTTTTCAGGTTTGAATATCTTTAATTTTGTAAATATCGTCTGCGCGTGTGGTTAATTTCAGATAATTTCATTCGCGATCGCAACGAACTATAAGGGGCGTTGTTGTATGAGACGAATACCTGCGATTTCCATATGAACAGTCATTCAGTTACTTTAGAGACGTCTTTAATGTAGCGTGTAGCATTGCAACGTTCCTTCTTTATTGTGGCTTATTAAATTTAAAAAAGAAAAATGTTTGATATTCTTTCTTATGCAAGCGAAAACAAAATGGTATCTCTTTTTTTTTTTTTTTAGCGAAGGAATAACAAAGCACATCGGAAAAATATTTGTACATAAACAGAAAAAAAAAATTTATATTCTTATAAAAGTTAAAACCTACTGCCCGAGAAATAGTTTTGCTAAATTTAATGATTTAACATGAAAAGCCTATTTAAACTTTCCATAGTTTTAAGAATCATATTACTTCAGAAATTAAAATAAACAAAAAGATTTATAAAATTCAATTTTGTAAAAAAAAGTTTTTAACAATTTTTATCAAAAAATTTTAAGTTTCAATAGAAATCATTATTTAGAAACTGAAAAACGTAAAATAAAGAATGCTTACAAGAAAAGAAAAGAAAAAATCTTTTTTGACGCTATTTTTTAGTGTTACGAAAATTCGTCTTTGGGATTTGCCAAAAAAAAAAAAAAAACAAGACGCAATTTTATTTTTCATGAGCGAAATATTTAACCAAAAAAACGAAAATGTACCAATTCTCATGACATGAAACTTTATTATAGTAAACGTACGTTTTGGAAATGTAATTTCATTCGGAATCTTATTTATTAGAGTTCATACGGCGGCGAAAGAAAATACAGATTGTTTTGAATCTATGTTATACTCTATATTGGCCCATTTTCCACAGAAATTTCGATTAACTACTTTGATTTTAAATAAAGTGTTTTGAATTTTGAAATTGTTTTGATTTTAAATAAAGTGTCTTATTTTATGATTTGTCGCAAAAACTTTAGGTCTAGATTGGCGGCACTTAAAAACCGCCAAATCTGTAGTTGCGGTGGCGTTAATACGTAAGTACCGAAATTTTATTCCATACTTTTCTGAACCATATTACTTCAAACATTAGAATATGCAAGAAGTATACATAAACACCATTTAATTTTTTAAAACAATTATTTTAACTACAATTTTTATCAAAAAATTATAAAGTAAAAAACGTAAAATAAAGAATTCTTAGGATAAAAAAAAACGATTTTAAAAATTCCTCATATTAAAATAAAAAACTTCCATATTGTTTCTTTTTTTATTCTTATAGTTCTTAATCAGACGTAAAAAATCACTCTGTAGAGAACTATCATCAAATAAGAAAATAAAAATTTACAAGAAAATTTTTTATTATAAAAATCATAACACTTACCTGATTTATAAATCTGGAGAATTCCAAAATGAAATGTTCCTCGTTTCAAAATTTTATTTTCAAATAATATATACATAGATTATCTCTTCATTACTTTTAGAGAACATACCACACAGCAAAATTTTATAATTGTAAGATCTCGATATGAATTTTAATATGTAGCTTTTAAACAGAATAGCTGAATTCTAGTTGAAATTATTCTTTCAAAATTAAAAAATACTTACCAAGAAAACGATAAAAATGTATTAATAATCAGCACAAATGATACTATTTCAAGTAATACGGGTGATACTTTATTGTTGTTTTCTAAATTATGTAGATACAGAAATATATACTATTCTATAAAGAAGAAGAATATTCTATAACTATTACAGTTTTGTTCGTTCACATTTATTCATCGGAATGAAGAAAGCAATGTTGACTTCACTTTAATTTGTAATGAATTGAAGACAGAAGAAATGTATTTTACCGTAATACTCACATCTAAACAGTATGCAATACCGAAGTCGGAAGTTATCATTTGCAAGTTTGTTGATCATGGATGTTAAAAATTGAGGAATTTTTCTTCAAATGTTTGGCGTGTTCTTTTTCTGAAAGATTTACCAATATTCTGGAGAGTTTTTTCAAGTTCTTCGGCCTTTTCCTTAGGGAAATTTTGCTTCGTATTTGCTGCTAAGAAAATGCGTCTGATTCTGCCAATGATTTTAATGGAACTAAATAAATTAATGTCTGATATTTTCAGGCTCCCGCTAGATGGCGTACTCGAGCGTTGCGATCGTGAATTTTAAAGTCTAAATATCTGTACTTTTCTAAATATCGTCTGCTTATTAATTGCATTTTTCTCTCTTTTGTTTTTGACAACTATTGCAATGTTATGTTTACTTTTGATGTGTTTGTTCTATGTAGTACTTTTCTATGTGATGTTTTATTTGAGCGGATATTAAGGAGAATGCATACACCACAAGAGAAAGCACAGATTTTATGGTGGTTCATAGAAACGAAATCGATAGTGCAAGCACAGAGAAATTGTAGAAGAATTTACCAAAAAGATCCTCCATCCAAAAGCAGCATCTTGCGGTGGAAAAGAATTTTCTAGAAACTGGAAGTATCGCAGATAAGAAACGTTCCGGACGTCCCTGCACAAATGATTTTGACGCTGAGCGTGTCAGACAGACATTTTAAGACAATCCTAGAAGATCTGTAAGATCAGCGGCAAGAGAATTGGACATGCCAATTTCGACGGTGTACAAGTTATTAAGAAGCAATTAAGGTTGCATGCATACAAAATTCAAATTGTTCAAGGTTTGGAACCGGACGATAGGCCTAGGAGGATGCAACAGATATGGTAGGAAGGATAGAAGATGCTGCTGATTTTCTGAAGCGCATATTGTTCTTCGACGAAGCATCCTTTCATGTTTCTGGCATTGTTAATCGCCATAATATGCGCATATGAGGATCAGAAAACCCCCATGAATACCGTGAGACACAAAGGGATTCCCCAAAGGTTAATGTGTGGTGTGGACTAATGCACGACCGAGGTATTGGGCGTTTCTTTTTTACAAAAAAGACGACCTCGTCAGCCGTATACTTAGGCATGTTGGAAAACTTCGTATTTCCACAACTAGAAGAGCTTCAGCTACAAGCCTTTTTGCAACAAGATGGTGCACCACCTCATTGGGGTATCATCGTTCGTAGTTCTTTGAATGACCATTTTCCAGAAAGATGAATTGGGCGAGGAGGTCCAATTCCTTTGCCACATAGATCACCTGATATAACGCCGCTGGACTCTTTTCTTTGGGGATTTATAAAGGACAATGTTTACAGGAGGATCGTGTCGAACATTGATGACCTAAAAGCCAGAATTACAACCGTAATAGCCTCTGTGGATGCCGACATGCTTGCTGCTACCTGGCGTGAAATTGACTATCGACTTGATATTCTCCGTGCGACGACGGGGGCACACGTGGAAGTTCATTGACAAGGGTCATGAAACTTTTAGAGTCTATCTAACCATTTATGTTATTAATTTTAATCTATCTTTGTTATTTTATGAGTTATTAAACATCAAAATGGGTCCGGGACTTTATAAACACCCTGTAATTTATGCAAATAATTTCGATTGGCAAAAGTAATGAACCAAAAAGAGCACCTTTATCCTTCATAAAGAAGTTGAATTTTGTTTAATACAGTTCTCATGTACCAAAATTAACCATGTAATTATAAGAAGAATTTGCTTAACAACCCTATTTATGTTCGCAACAAATGATATGCAATATTTAATGATTTATTACAGCGGTGAAATTACATTAGTTTCTAAACGTCGTTTTTTTCTTGGACGGTAATTACTTAAGAGTTAAAAATGTTCTTCTTGGAAAAGTCTTCTGCCAGCTTTTAAATATTTATTTCTTATTCATATAAACTTTTTATTTGGATAATAAAGTTGTCTACAGCCAGATGCAGCGTGTTCTTTAAAGATCACCCTTAATATCTATTTTTTGAATCTTAGTAAAAAATTAGGTCGAAAAAGTTAAACAGATTAAAAGTCATACGTTGAAATTTGAGAGCCGCTATGGTTCGAGGCGCTCTCTTCCCAATGAGAAGAACCAGGTTCAAATCTCAACTTTGGTTAATTGATACGAACTCTGTTACGGGCTCGCACCGATCACAGTGCTAACATAAAAATATCCTCAGTGGTAGACGGATCGTGGGTCAGAATCCCCTTGCTCTCGGGCTAACCTTGGGAAGTTTTAGTGGTTTTCCTCTGCATGTAAGGCAAATGCTGGTTAGTTTCATGAAATAGTCCTCCACGAAGGCTAGTTTCCCTTACGAAAATTCAAGGTATATTTAAAGTTGATTTGAGGTATTTTTGAGGTATCAAGGTTGATTTGAGGTATATTTGAGGTTACTGAGAAAACAGCAATAAAAATTATACCTTGTAAAGGTTGTAATTAAGATGTACAAGGTTGTTTTATATATACTTCAGCTTATTTTGAGGTTGTTTTAAATCAACTTCAAATCAACCAGGCTGATGAGGTGATTTTCTGACACTTGTGACAAAAGAGGTATTTTTTAGGTATAAAATTTTTTACCTTATTTCAACTAAAGAGAGTGAGGTATTTATTGAGGTATATGAAGTCATTTTATTTATACCTAAGCTCATTTTGAGGTTGTTTTAAATTCACTTCAAATCAACCAGACTGATAAGGTGATTTTTAAGGTATACCAAGTTGATTTTCTGATACTTTTAACAAAAGAGGTATTTTTAAGGTATAAAAAAATTTACCTTACTTCAATTAAAGAGAGTGATGTATTTTTTGAGGTATATGAAGTAATTTTATTTATACCTAAGCTTATTTTGAGGCTGTTTTAAATTCACTTCAAATCAACCAGACTGATAAGGTGATTTTTAAGGTATACGAGGTTGTTTTTCTTACACTTGTAACAAAAGAGGTATTTATGAGGTATAAAAAAGTCAACCTTATTTCAACTAACGAGAATGAGGTATTTACGAGGTATAAAAAAATATACCTTTTTTCTACTAACGATAGTGAGGTATTTACGAGGTATAAAAAAATATACCTTATTTCAACTAAAGAGAGTGAGGTATTTATTTAGGTGTATGAAGTCATTTTATTTATACCTAAGCTTGTTTGAAGTACACTTCATATTAACTAACTCACTTCCGAAAGCTCCGTGCAGGCCGGCAAATGGCGTGTGTGTTGACAATCGAAAGTTGATTCGAAATTCGGTAAGTGTGCTTGACATTTATTAATTTAGTTTTATCACTTTTAATCAAATATGCTTCAATTTTCAAACTTAAATTTTATTATTTTTGTTTTAAAGACGCGTCCTGATCTTAAATAATTTAAGTTGGAGGATATTCTTTGAGGCTATTGTTGTAGGCTTAGCAATAAGAGAGAATAATCGAAATATTTCTCGTCGCTGTTTAGGGTAACGTTACTGGTGAATCGTTACAGCAGGTTATGCACAGTATATTTTATTGTTTGTAATTTATTCAAATATAACTATTCTTTTTATTTTGCTTAAATGTATATGTTTTAAGATAGCAGTATGCAAGCTGATTAATTGAGTAAAATGTTCATAACTTCACTTATAAATAAATAATTTAAAGATTTTTAAAATAGCAATTTTGATTTGAAATTCTACTATAGCTGTATGCTTATCGTTTCCTTGGATATCTATTGCAAAGTTTATATTGTTGTTTATGAGTGAAAATATGTATTTTAATATGCATTTTAAATCTGATTAACATGCAATTTCTTTTTGTAATATATATATATATATATATATATATATTACAGAACTTATCCACAGTTCCCTGATATTGCTGAGATGACCTAGGCTGTAAATAGAACGTTTGCAGCGAAGAAGTGACTAGCAAGCTACTGCTCAGTCTTTCCTTAGGAAATAGTTCTGAATTTATACCAAAAAGAAAAAGTAATCTCTCCTAATAAACTACAGAATTTATGTAATTGTTGATATTTATAGTTTGTTAGATATTTGATAATTGAAAACTAGTAACTGTACTAGTTTTCATGTTTGATCACAAAATTGCTATTTTCACTACACGTTATTTTTCGTAATTTACCCACGTTAATCATTTACTAAGCAGATTGTCATTATACTTATTAAAATATTGAATAGAATTAGATTAAACCCGATTTCAAGTTTATATGACAATTATTCTCAAGGTTAAAAAGCAATTTTATGCAGCTGTTTATGGTTCACTACTTCAAAAATTAGCGAATTTCGGAAATCTTAAATTTTTCAGAAATAAGTCAGTATAGTTTCTTATGCAATTTTAATGCTGAATTGCAAATAAAAACATTTATTGTTGAAAGTAATATGCATTTTTTTGAATTTCATCCTATGGGATTACAAAGATTAAAAAATATTAAAATAACTATTTTTTAAGAAACTCTGATGTGATTGACAATAATGTAAGTCATTTTCAATATCAGCGTCAAAAATTTATAAAAAGCAATTAGTTTCATGAAGTCTGACAAAAAGTTTAAAAATATAGACTAGGTTTATTTAGTTTAAAGATTTGTAAGAAAAAAAGAAAGAAAATCTAATTATCCAACTTACAAGTACCATAATGATACCAGATGTATGGAAAAATAAAAAGTGTTAAAATTGCATAATAAGATTGGAATTATATATTTGAATTTCTGTAAATGTTGTTATTGGTAATACTGTCTTCAATGTATTTTATTTTGTGGCTGTGGTACCTGTCATGCTTTTTAGCTACGAGGATTGAATAGAAGTGGCAGAAGAGTAATACTATTTATCTGAAAAAGAAAATTAATTTCAACCCGTTAATTTAAACCATAAAAAACAATTTCTAATATTTTAATATTTTAAAACCTGCCACTATTATTGTAAATATAACTTTCTTATTAATTCATATTTTTTTCTTTTAGGTTCCAATAATTACAAGTTTCAATAGGTAGACGGAAGCAGTATTTGAAATAATTTTGTTGGTTTGTGAAAAATAAAATAAAATTTTAGTTTTAAATAAAAGTAATTTGAATTTCAGCTGACTAATTATTTAAATTTGTAGTTTTATAGCTTTAAAAATTCAGCACCTTAGACAACCATCTTCTAAAAATATGAGTTCCCATAAATAATTTTTACTAACTGTAGAATTTAGAAAAGTGTTATTTTAAGATGATTTAATTCAATCTATTAAAATTACAGAAGAATTATGCATTTGAAACTTATTATGCATTTGAAACTGAGGTTGATTTATAATAATCTGAAGTGTAAAACGACACACCACAGGTTGATAAATATATACCTCAACAAGCATAAAATTAGATACCTGAGGTTGAAAAATAATTACCTGAAGTCGAACAAAATACACCTGAGGTTGATTTATAATAACCTGAAGTGTAAAATGACACACCTTAGGTTGTTGAATAAATACTTCCACAAGTGTAAAAAATATACTTCAGGTTGATAATTAATAACTTAAGGTTGAAAATGAAACACTTTAAAATAGTAAATATCTACCTCTCCACAGATGCAAAATTAAACACCTCAGGTTGAAACATATGTACCTCTGGAGGTATATTTAAGGTATATTTGAGGTTGATTTTGAGGTATTCATTTGCACCCTTTTCAACCTTAACGACGTATTTAAATAACAACCTCCTTTATACCTTTCAAATATACCTCGTTTATACCTCATTTATTCCTCGATTTTTTTCATAAGGGTTGTCCCACTGCTTGATCCAGGAGTTTCCTTGTCTTCTGAATTGGGTTCAAAATGACAAGGTTATGGAGTTGACCATCAGTAGTCATAAACTCATAACTGGGTCGGCTGCTGCACTCTTATTATAAAATAAAAATATAAAATTAATATTTATGACATGAAAAAACTAAAACTTTTTCTAACTAAAACTAATCAAAATTTAGGCAGGCATTATACCAATACCTGTTTGATTGCCGGAGGAAAGAAAGACAACTTGCAAGGAGTCGAAACTTTCGATGTTTTTTTTATCTCACCTTCCTTGATTATTGATTTGTCAAATTTCAATAGCGTTATCGTTTATTTGATATTAGTTTGTGACCCAACGTTGTAAACGTTTCAGAAGTACAAGGATTCTAAAAATATATGTTAATGATTGTAGAAACAGTTTTAAGTCCTGCATGTTTACCAATGGCATACAAGCTGTTCATTTTAGTTCAAATAAATCAAGATGGAGCCAAACATTTTCAAAAATTTCTAACTGTTATCGCACTTTTAATTTCATTCAATCAGTATTATCTATTTTAATCGTCTTTCCAAATACATTCGTGTCAAAATAAATAGACATAGTTTTATTTATGCTACCTTTATACGTTTTCTCCAGAACAGCCAGCCACAATAGAGAAACAAAGGAATACTCCTTAACGGGAAATAATAATTGAGTTTCTCGAAATAGTATATTCATTCAGATCACTAAAACAAAACAAATAATATCATTGATTAAGTTTTTGATGATTCAATCAACTCTATTTCAATTATATAACAATCGATTCGGTTTTTTTTAAAGAACTGTTACAGCAGAGAAATTTGAAATACGTCGTAGATCTGTTTTTTTTTTTTTTTTTTTTTTTGGCATAAGTTTATCCCAGTTTTGCAGAAAAACTATTTTAAAATTCTCATTTGTCATTATCTATTTTACGATACTCTAATTTATATCGTCTTTTGATGTATTGCTTTAAAAACATCATTCAAAAACTATAGAGACCCTAAACAATTGGAACAAACTTTCAGTTTTTATTTATTTATTTTACTTTCAGTATTCGATTATTACATTTATTTTCGGTACATTGTTCTAGAAGTTCTTTCACTGGATTGAACATTTTTTACTTCTATTATTCAGTTCACCTGCTAAATCTTTCTGTTTCAAAATAACTGCGCATCTTTTAATTTTTAAGTTTAAAATTAAAAAACGTGTGATAAAGTTAAAATAATTTAAGCGAAATAAAATATTCAAGCACGTCATTCTTATCATCAAAAAATTCTTGTATAGCAATGGTTCTTTGTAACTAGCTATTTTCGGCAAACTTCTAGCTTCGTAGTTCAAATTTAACTGCATTTTCAACTGTGAATTAATTGCCTCTTAGAGCCGAAAATCGCATTTAATTTAATATAACAGAACAAAATCTGGAGGAGAAGCTACGAGATAATTGGAAGACTATAAAATGTTCAAATTGATAATCTTAAACAGAAAAAAAAATTAGGAAGCAAGAAAACGGACCTGGAAAGGTCAAGGGGATAGGGTACAAAAAAAATTATCAAAAAATAAAATTACTTATATTTTCAGCCCATAACGATGAAGAAACCAAAATAAACTACACAATAAGACACACGTTGATCTCCGAACTATCAAAAATTACTATTTTTTCAAAATGATAATAGTGGAAGCCTACAATCAAAAAGTTTTGCGCATGCGTCGACTTTATTTGGGTGTTTTTATCGTTAAGTCATTCTGCAGATTTCGTTTCTTCTCAACAGATTCAATTTTAATAAATGCTCCAAATTCTTAATTTTTTTCGAAAATCAGGCTTCGAAGTTCATGAAATCTTTTTTGATAACTAACAGCACGCTAAATTTCGTGACCGTGTAAATGTCATCATTTGATAGACACATATGCATTATTTTTTTTATCATTTGTTTAACGCATGAACGATGTAAAACACGTTTATTTTTATACATGATACGGCCAAAGCCCGAAGTTGGATAAAGTCCGAAATGGTTCTTGATTTCGGGAATTGACCGCCCAAATCGCGAATTGGCATGGGAAGATCAGCCAAAGTTGGAAGAAAAAATCGTTATACCGGGCAAACCTGGCAAATGTATACCGGGCAGGGGCACTTGACCTTAAAAAAACATCAGTGTAGGATATACCGGGCAAATGTATACCGGGCAGTGGCACTTAACTAGATCTAGTATGACTAGACCTTTGGTGTATGTATGACTAGTATGACTAGACAATTAAATAGATAATTTAATAATGATTATTAAATTAATGATTATTTAATAGGCAATTTAAAAACTTCTATTTTTTATATTTTTAAATTAAAAGATTTATAAGAATTATTTATATAATTATAGAAGGCCGCCAAAGTAAAATATTCACTGATCTTTTCAATTATTTCGGACTTTGGCCAGCCATCCTCGGCCACTTCCCGAAATCAAGAAAATTTCGGACTTTGGCCAAGAGGTACGGCCAGATCGCGAATTGGCCGGACTTCGGGATTTGGCCGTAACATATGTTACAGCCAAAGCAATAACGATTCTTTTGGCGAAAAAATAAACAATAAAAACTTAAAGAACTCATTTTAAACATGCTAGTTAAATAACCATTTATTAAATTATAAAATTAGATTAAATATGATCTCTAAGTAAAACATTTTTCTTTTCTTTTGCGTTCTTCTGTTACACTTGGGATTTCAATTACTTCAAGATATGAGGGTTTAGTTTAGGTTAATTAAAAGTTAGGATTAATTTTTATACTAACTGCTTTTGTTTTGATTTTCGAAATTCGAATAAATATAAATTATAACGGGAAAATAAATAAAACTGAAAGTGGAAAGTTTGAATAGTTTCTTGAGAACAACACATTATTTATTTCATAAAATGCATATGGAATTGTGCAGAGCTCAAAATAAAAATGTAAACGCTCTAAATAACTTTTAATTTAACGATCGGATTTTCTCGCCCTGTGACTCAATCTCAATGATTCGAAGGCCTAATCTTACTTAAACACATCTTCATACTTTTTTCATTGTTTTGTATTTTATGTCCGGATAAGTGAAAAATAATATATTTAGTACTGTCATAGCTATAGAGCAAAAAACACCGGTGTCTTATTTTGCATTAAAGGTAAAATCTTTCCAATACGACTCTCTTCCAAAAAAAATTTTTTTCTAAATTTACAGTTATTTAGATCTGAGAGAAACAGTTATTCGTCACTATAATTTCTTTTATTTACAAAATCAATTCTAGATAAATTTTTAAGTACATATCAATAAAAAACTTTTTTTGTATTTTATATTTTAGTACAAATATAATTTCGATAATCTAACAGATTTCCTTTAGTCACTGTTAGACTGATTTTTATAATTAAAAAAAAATACCAAGATACATTTATTCTGGTATTTAGAGCGTCAGAAAAAAATATATATATATAAGGGAAACGACATGTGTCTCCGCCTGCGTCAAAGGGTTAAAAAAAAAAAAAAAAAGGAGGGAACATTTCGTTTTAAATAAGTACAATGAATAAAATATTTCCCAAAATTATTAAACTATTTAAATGTATGATTTCAAAGCAGCTGTTAAATTAATAAACGGGTAGGTTTCGTCCATTTTTTTTTTTTTTTTTCAATCCTACTGTAAACTTTTGTCCTTGAAATGTCAACCAGATTTCAGTTTGTGAATGGAGAGAAGGTGGGCGATTTATAGATGTGCTTTACTTTCTCGTTTCCTCTCACTCTGTAACTACTATTCGTGGGCTGATTAATCTGCTAAAGACCTACACAACTATTTGAAGGTAAAAATCGTTCTTCCCACGCAGGTTCTTGGTCTTACTCAATACATGTCCTTTTCCTTACCTTTTTTTCCCCCACTTAAACCGCTTTTAATAATTTAAATATTAAAATAGGCTAATTAGCTCACTTGTTTATTTATGAACCGTACAAATGAAAAGGTTTTTTATGGTATGAGATTTTTTAAAAAATGGCATGTTTCGCAAAATTCTTAATATTTGCCCATTTGAAAATGTGTAAGTCCAAAACAATTAGAAATTTGTTCCAACAATTGAATTTTTCCTTGAAATTCTTAATGTATTGGTAATTAGCTCTGAAGAACATTCAAAAATTTGACGCGTGATTATTTCTGTTTTGATTATTGACTTTCATCGGTAACGTACAGTCCGCAAAAAAAAAAACGAATCACCCTGAATAACTTTCGTTCTAATGATCGAATTTTCACAAACTAAGAGTCAATCTTAATGGTTCCTGGGGGTGACCTCAAATATGCTAATTAATTAGAGCTAACTATTAATTAAGTTACGAAATCAGACACAAAAACGTACTTTCTCTGAATAAACATATATTTTTTTTACATATTTGGATTCTTAACCTTCAAAATATAGGGGGTAGCCGCAATCTGGAAAATATGGTCCCCATAGTTTGGTCAGGAGAGCAATCCAAAGTTCGTACCCCTTAATGTTAATTTCTCTTTTTACGTTTTTAGTCCTCTTTTTAAAACAAATAAAGCAATTCAAAGAAAATTGCACCCACTCATAAAACTCATTTACCCAAAGATAATTTCAGGAAAAAAATAATTTTTAATAATTATTAATTATTTTTTATTATTTAATTAAATTGAGGATGAAAAAATTTTGAATTATAAGGTATGAATTATTTTATACCATATTAATCTACATATTTTTCAATTGAAAAATCTAAAGTTTCAACTGTTTTTATTTATTAGAAGCTGAGAAAAATTAAAATTAATTATTTTTAAAAAAATAAATTGGCGACAATAAAGAAATAATTAAATTGGGCGATTAATATTAAAATGTGATTAACTTGCGAGGAACTTGACTTCGCGAGCGTAGCGTAAAATTTCATTCATATTTTTTTCGCTAATAATCGTTTGCTAATCTTTTTATTTTTATTTTTTTAAAACTATAAAACTGTTTCCTTTTTAGTCGTCTAAAAATTTATTTGCAATTTAGTAAAAAAATTTGAATGAAACATTTTGAATAAAAAACACTTTATTCAACGAATGTCTAGTTTTATAAAAGCGTGCTTCTGATAGAATATGATTATACACCAGATTGTGCTTACTTAATGTGATTATTTTTTATTTTTTGATCTTGCTTTTCAATAACTAAAACAATGTCAATAATATATATATACGCCTGCATAGATTTGGAATAATATATTTATCAATTTCTTGAATATATATTTTATAAATATTAAAAAAAATGCGTAGTCAGCAATTTTAATGATCTTAAAACTTCTTTACATCTTATATATCGCCTTAATCTTAAAATAAATTCGTAAATTATCTGTCTGCGCTTGTTTCGCAGAATTATTTTTCCTACTTTTTAATTAAATTTTAAAGCAAAATCTTATATTTTATGCTACCATCTATACTATTTTCCAATAATATACTAATCAATCGTTTTAGTATTTTAATTTATGTTTTCCTTTAAAATGAAATTACTTTTTAAATTATTGCTAAGTTCTTTTTGAAAGAAAACTTAGAATTATTGCCAGCTATCTGAGAATTAAATCTTGCTAAGAAATTAAAAATATTATACTGATCACACACAATATCATTCGATGCAGAACAGCTGACTATTTACTAAGAATACTATTGTTTACGAAAAATGAAGATAAATTATTAATTTTCTTTTTTTTTTATTGTTTATTATTTATTTGAGTAATGAAAAGTAAATGCGTATGTGAGCACATCAAAACATACAACAGATTGTTTTTTTTTTTTAAATGATCAAAAAACTATGGACATAAAATTTTATTTTGACGTTCAAAGTTATTCTTGCCCGCTAATTTAAAGAAAGTTACCCTTTTCTTTTAAAAAGTTGAAAATATCTGCTTAAATTTTTTTTTCTTATTTCTCACCTTTTGCACAGTTCAAAAAAAATATTGCTATATCAGGAAAATGTTTGATATGCCTTGTTTTGTTAAACAACTACTGAAATAAAAAATTGTAGAAAGATTCGAAAAACGTGCTATTTTTAGAATCATCTCAAAAATTTTTCCTTTTCTAACATTTTCTACTTAAATAACCTATAATAATAGTTTTAATACACGTTTTGAAGAAATAATGAATGCAAATTTGGATCTAATACTTCGTCATAAAGAAACAAGAATATTAATAGTTCATTGATAATTGTTTCATTGCACCGAAGTAGTTAATTCTTTTTGAAACAATCGGCCTTGCAACTATTTAACTTTGATTCTTTGAAATATGGGACATTTCATGCATGTCATTCAACTTTAAAATTTCAAATATAAAATGTAAAAATTACAAGAATGCGTAAGCTGGCTTTAATTAATAACAAAAAACTGACAAAATCGTCGGCAAAAGAAGTTATCTCGTGAAAAGAATGTCAGAGTTAAGAACTTTACTCTTGTTTAATTTGGGGTATTATAAATCTAAATTTTCTTTTCTTTTAATTTCTTAAATTATATTTTTAATAAACTAACGAAATGAGTATGTAAATAATATCCATTCGTTTTACTAGAAACCAAGTCTACTTAGTAGTAGTCATTCGGAAGTGCAAATTCTTGACCTCAGGTGTTGGGTAGTAGGACATTTCATGCATGATCAGTAGTTTCAGGAGTAAACTCTTATATTAGAAGGCACCTAACTTCTTTAAAAATTCTGATTCGGAAAAATACTTGCTATTTTACAAATGTTATAAAGCATGTGTATTTTTTAAATGGTTATTTACATTGGCCATTAGTTTTCCGTTGATGAAGCAAAAACGAAGACCCTAGTAAGCAGCCAAAAACTAAATCATTATGAATTATTATCTTTCAACTTCTTTTTTTTAATTCTCTAATCTTGCTATTTAAACTCTATGATCCGCTGTAATATTTTTTGTTTGAGTCAAAATATTGGCATTTTTTATATTTTTTACAATTCACATACATCAACATAATTCAAGAAATTAAAATTTTTAAATATTTGAACTCATTTTTTCAGAGAGCGAATCTCTAACAATACTTCAGTGAATCATAAAAAAATAATTTAGCAAAATTTCTGAGTTAGTTTATCCTCTAAATACTCACCCCCCCTCAATTTAAAATTCGATGATAAAATTGATTAGTTTTTGTAAAAAGAAACTGCTGCAAAGCAACTGAAATAAAAGAACTGATAGGAAAGAATACATAAAAGTTTGCTATACTACACTAAATAAATCATTTATATTAAATAATCAAAATATAAATTTACAAAATATTTGTTTTATATAATTTTTACATTTAAAAAGGAGAAACTTTATGGCATTCAGCTAATTTATGCTTTACAATATTTGCAATGTTCAAAATGCTTAAAAGGTATCCGCTTAAATCCTATAGGAAGGAATTTAAACATTTTGATTCTATTTATAGTTTACTATTTATTAAGCAACAGATTATTGAACCAAAGAATGTCACTGACTTATTGATTAAAAAGTTAAATTATTAATTTAACTCAGTAAAACTTAAAAGAGTTATCTACCACATATGCATTAATGTTTCAGATAATTTCTTTTATTAAACATTTTTACCTTATATAAAGCGGTGGGTTGAATAGTTCCTACCAACAGCTTTAATTTTTAAATATTGTTGCTAAGCTATTTTTTCATCTATAATTTCTGCGTCCATCTTCTAATAATTTCAGAAATTAAAAAAATACCAATGAAAGGATTTGTTTGCATAAATGCTGGAAATAGTTAAGGGTAGAGGGATCTCATTATTTTCTCTAATTCAACAATTAAAACTAGTATAATTCTATTTAAAATTAGCAAATCTCTAAATAATCTACAACTGCAAAATACAACGAAAAACTCTAAGTAAAATTGACTCCAACTTTTGATGAATTTCAATTCTTTCAAAGATTTGAAACTCTTTTTCTTTTTTTTGATTTGACCTTTCATTTAAAAAGTCAAGAATCTAGTCCTTAATAAATTAAGAACATTGTGGTATCAGTATCGATCGTAATTATAAAGTTATCATTAAATTTAAAATTAAATTTTTTAAATATAAATATTGAATGTTGTGGTGAATATAAACATAATAAAATACATCTTTTTAGTTTGGCCCCCACATTTTTAACTTCTTAAGGACCTTACGAACTCTACTTAAAATGACGCTATCGTATAAGATGTCGGTAGTGATAATGAGATTTGTAAAACAAGTCTTTAAATATAGAAATAAAACAAAGAAACTTTAGTAACAATATTTGGTGATAAATAAGTAACTAATCGCAATCGAAGAGCTTAGGGAAAAAACATATTTGCAAGAGTCAGTTTCGGTATTTATACATAAGGATGTTATTTGCAAATCCTATGAAAATTAAGAAAAACAATAAGTTTTATTTTTTGCGCATAAGCTGCAAGTAAATAGAACTCATAAAATAAGTTCAAAATGTAGACAAAAAAAGAAAAAATTACAGAACAATGAAAAAAGGGTAAAAAAGGAAAAATAATAAAAAAAGAAAAATAACAGAAACCAGGAGGGGAAAAAAAGACAAAAAAAATTTTTTACAAAAATTCGGAAAATAAAAGATATAATCATCAGCCCACGAGATTATATCCACAAAAAAGAGTGCTTTCTAATATTGCGGATATAATCATGTGGGCAGATGAAAAGATTATTTCTTTATTTTTCGGAATTTTAACAAAAAAATTGTCCTTTTTTCACCCGGTTTTTTGTTATTTTTTTATTTTTTTTTATTTTTCATTTCCCCCAATTTTTCTTGTTCTGTAATTTTTCCTTTGTTTATGTGTTATATATATATATATATATATATATATATATATATATATATATATATATATATATATATATATATATATATATATATATATATATATATATATATATATATATATATATATATATATATATATATATACAGTGAAACCTCCTGTTATGGACACTCCCGCAAAACGGACGCCTCTCAATACGGACATATTTTTAATTCCTCGGGAATATTCTATGAGAAAACCATTATGTACATTCTCGGCAAAGCGGACACTCCCGTAACCGGACGCGGACAGTCATTTGGGTCCTGAAAAGTTAGTTTATATCTCTACAAACCGGACACTACTTTTTCTAAATTTGAATAAAGAACTACTTTTGCTTTAAATTGCAAGCTAAAAAAAATGCAACTTTTCACCATTTTTAAGTAATGAAATGTAATGTAAATGAAAATAAAATTTTTTGCCTTATCCATAACTAAAAATATTGTTAAGCTATTTCACCACTGAAAAATCAATCTTTCTCCTGTCACCTTGCCGTATCTTAGTAAAGAAAGGAAAGAAAATGGTACTGCACTCCTGAAATAATTCGGACATCAGCATCATTTGATCTTTTCATCTGGACCACACAGGTTATGAGACCACACAGGTTATGAGACCCCTCAAGTATAAATGACATCTTAAATGCTCTCAATGCTTCTTCCCCATTGAAAATTTCTTTAATTTTCTTATCAATATGAAGACTGTATTTAACACAACTGGGATTTTAAAAAAAAGAGTTTATAAGTATAATCTTTATAATGTATATAATCTTTGAGGTGTTTATATAAATGAAAATTTTTTTCAGAAATTTGATAACTGATCAATTTTGAATAATCAACTCCATAGGTCCTTATGGCTTATACATATGCATTGTTTTTTTTCTGTGAATCATGGGAGGTTTATTTTCAAGAAAGTATTAACCATGTTCCCTATCAAATGATAAGTAGGTGTAAGAGGATGCACACCTAATAATTGAAACGGACTCAGGACAGAAAGCTCCTATTCGGTATCATATGTCTAACTTGAGTACCTATGCTAATAGGAAAATTATATTTATTTATTTATTTATCTAGCTACATCTAGAATTATGTATTTATAGTTTAAATAAATATTCTTGTAGATAGTTATAGTATCCTTGTAGATATTATTTAATTATTTCTACATCTTTGAGAATATTCTAAAAACAATTTATGGTGTTAAATTTCATTATTAGGGTAGCCTTCCCTTGAACGGACAACTCTCATAAACGGACAGTTTTTTTGGTCCCAAGAATGTCCGCTTAACGGAGGTTTCACTGTATATGTTACGGCCAATGTCCGATATTTTCTTGATTTCATTTGAGACAAAGTAAAAAATTAAATTTTTTAAATTTTATTTTAAAAACTTGTCTATTTTTTTTTAAATATTTTTAAGTTAGAAGATTTATATATTTAAATTAAAAATGAAAACAAAAGGGGCAATATTAGCAAATAAACTTTTTAGTAAAACAAATATTAAGAAATTGTGTCCACCGTACCACCCAGTATGTGGATACCTTTAGGATACCTGACGATCGATTACATTTATTCGATATTTTAATATTTACTGACGATAGATTCGAAGATAAATACCGGGCAATGGCACCGAACCTTAAAAAACATCAGTGTAGGATATACCGGGCAAATGTATACCGAGCAGTGTCACTGAACCTTAAAAAAACATCAGAGGATATACCGGGCAAATGTATACCGGGCAGTGTCACTGAACCTTAAAAAATCATCAGTGTAGGATATACCGGGCAAATGTATACCGGGCAGTGTCACTGAACCTTAAAAAACATCAGTGTAGGATGTACCGGGCAAATGTTTACCGGGAAGTGTCACTGACCCTTAAAAAAACATCAGTGTAGGATATACCGGGCAAATGTATACCACGCAGTGTCACTGAACCTTAAAAACATCAGTGTAGGATATACCGGGCAAATGTATACCGGGCAGTGTCACTGAACCTTAAAAAATCATCAGTGTAGGATATACCGGGCAAATGTATACCGGGAAGTGTCACTGACCCTTAAAAAAACATCAATGTAGGATATACCGGGCAAATGTATACCACGCAGTGTCACTGAACCTTAAAAAACATCAGTGTAGGATATACCGGGCAAATGTATACCGGGCAGTGTCACTGAACCTTAAAAAAACATCAGCGTAGGATATACCGGACAAATGTATACCGGGAAGTGGCACTTAACTAGACCTAGTATGACTAGACCTTTGGTGTAGGTATGACTAGACAATTAAATATACAATTTAATAATGATTATTAAATTAATGATTATTTAATAGACAATTTAAAAACTTCTATTTTTTATATATTTAAATTAGAAGATTTATAAGAATTATTTATATAATTATAGAAGGCCGCGAAAGTAAAATATTCACTGATCGTTTCAATTATTTCGCGTTTGGTCGGAACATCGTGGCCACTTCGCGATCTAGCCGGCCAATTTCCGAAATCAAGAAAGTTTCAGACTTTGGCCAAAAGTCCGGCCAATTCGCGATTTGGCCGGACTTCGGGCTTTTGCCGTGACATATATATATTTCAATTTTATCGAAATGAAATACCGTGAATTTTATAAAACCTTCTGATTGCGCATCAGAATCATGTCCAAAATTTTTTGCAGGATCTCTTTTTTCTCTTCCTTACCTGAAAGACTTGAACTGAGGTGTAAAAGCAATTAGCCCTACAACTCTTCATAAATCATAAATTTATAATAACTTAAGTAAATTTGGTTTCAATGCAACATTTTTATTCAAATAGCATCTTTAAAAAAATAAAAAATTTCAGATAATAAGTTCAACGTTTAAATTTTGAAATATTGGAAAATCAAAAATAATTTCATTTCTTCATTTTAAATTCAAATTTTATTTTCAAAGTATTAAAACGAATACTATTTTCTATGTCCAGAAATCAAATCCAAAATTTCTCTTCTTGGTTGCCTATAGCAACAGAGACACACAATATTATGACGTCTCGTCGTTCATTCAGTTTCTTTATGGTTGTTTTAAATTGTTTCAGTTTTTATGGCGAGGTAATTTGGCATTTTTTTAAACTTTCGCCATATATATAAATCTTTATTGCGACCCAATTTACGACCAAATTTTTTCGAAATTTTGTCTACCCCCCCCCCTCCCATTTCAAGGGTCAGGATTCCAAATATGTAAAAAAAAAAATATGTTTATTCAGAAAAAGTACGTTTTTGTGTCTGCTTTCGTAACTCAATTAATAGTTAACACTAATTAATTAGCATTTTGAGGTCACCCCCAAGAACCATTAAGATTGACACTTAGTTCGTAAAAATCCGACAATTAGAACGAAAGTTATTCAGGGTGATTCGTTTTTTTTTTTTTTTTTTTTGGACTGTACATAGACATCCCCCCCCCTGCAAGATTTATAAGTATATTCTATATTGGAATAGCAGTAAAAAATTAAAATGTGAAACCAGGGGCGTACGCAAGGGAGGGGTTTAGGGGTTTAAACACCCCCCTTGAGCTCAGACAAAATGGCAAAAATAAAAAAATTTGTAGAAATTATGCGGGCTATTATTTTTTAAGACTATATATTTATATTTGCCTCATGCCTACTTTTTTTCACACGGTATTTCTCAGAATACTGAAAAAACCTTTACTATAATAGGGTTGTACTTTTGAAACCAAATTCACGTGATACTTTTACGGGCGAGCCCGGATCGCTGGTTCCTTTCTGTCCTGCCAGTCGCGATAGTTTTCAAGACTGGCTGGCATTCACGAGGTTTTTACGCAATGATTCTGGAATTCTAGACGTTCTGACGTCTTTGAGACAATTCGAGAATTTTGGACATGCGGTGAAAAATTATATAAAAGGGGGAACGGAGTACAGTGGAGTTAGTTAGTCAGACTAAGAGTTATCTTTGCTGCCTGTCTTTCGGAGCTCGTCGCTAAATCGCGCCGTTTTGCCTTAACTAAAAGTCCATTCAATAGCCGAACCCGTCGTCGCCACTATATCGACTAGTGAAGAAATCAGTAACAATACCATTGGAGATACTGTGCTCGTTGAAGTTATTCATTCCAGCTCGAAACTTTGAAATCGTAGCATAGCGGACATATCTGTGCCATTATATATATATATAATATTTGCTGTTCTTGGATATAGGATGTCAAAATGCAGGAATTTAACAATTTGTAATTATTTTGAGAAAAAATCGCGACCTAAAATTAGTGAGCCTATAGTACCAATGTAAGTTTTTCTGTTGAACAGAAATGTGATACTTCCGTTGAAGAAAACGTTTTTAGCATAACAAAATCTGATGAATGTGAAAGCGTCCCTCAAAGTGTTACTTGCCACCCATATGGCATTGGACTTTTTTTTCAGAAGATAGTACATGCGAGGATAAAAAAACTGTTTATACTAAAAAATGTTTGGGAACCCAATCCAGCATTTGCTTTACCTGAAAAAGTAAAAAGTAAAATTGAAATTTCAGTACAAATGGCGTTATCGCTGGAAATGGCTTGCATATTCAGAGGTTAAGGGTGGTGCTTTTAAAAATTTTGCGTACTTTTCGCCCCAGGTGGTGCCGGTTCTGGCAAGCAACCTTTAGGTCAACTGTGCGCAATGTAAAATTTGATAACTGGAAAAAAGCAGTAGAGCGATTCTCTGATCACGAGAAATGTCTTTATCAAGATGTTATTAAAGAACTATAATTAATGCGTGAAAATGCCACTGAAATATTCAGCTCTTCTTCTCTTTTGCTAACAAGCATTGGATCTTCCATACAAATCCCTAGAATAACGGGAAGACAGAAAAATCGCGCTAATTTACCCTCATCGACACCCGAAACATATTTCAGAGTTAGTGTATTTATTCCATTCATAGAAAATTTTATAACACAATTAGACTTAAGATTTGTATCGCATCGTGATATTTTGAAAGGATTTCAGTGCCTTCTTCCTGCCGATCCTTTCATTTGCCAACCTTCAAACATAAAGGCTTTCGAAGCACTAGTAGAATTTTACGCTCAAGATTTGGATACCTGTAAAGAAAGCCTTAAGTTTGAACTAAAACTCTGGTATAAAAGATTAAAAAGGATTAGTGAAGACGGAGGTAGTGTTCCAAAAACTGCGGCAGATGCTCTTGGAATGTGCTATAAAGATATAACACCAAACATTTTCAAACTCCTAGAAATATGGGTCGTTCTACCTGTTTCAACGAGTGCAAACGAAAGATCCTTTTCGACATTGCGCCGTTTAAAGGCTTATTTAAGCAATTCAACGGGTAATTATAGAATGAACAGATTGGCGCTCTTAAACATTCATGGAAAATTTACCCCAGCTGTCGAAGACATTTTAAACGAACTTGCGAAAAAAAAAACCTCGTTTGGATATTACTGTATAAATCAATACATTTTTAGCGTGTTTGTATACTGGTTTAATTCCCTATTTGTTAGTAGGTTATTTTTTCTTATTTTTGGGTCAAATTCATTGATTTTCTGTAGAATATTCACATTTGTGCGGTTATTATTTAGGTAGCTGTTACATTATGAGTAGTTTTTCCTGGCTTGATTAGTTCCTACTTTTTTATAAAAATAAAATATTTTACCACCTATTATATAAAAAAAAATTATTTTCTTAAACTTAAAAAATCAAATCAAAATTTAACTAAACAATGTTGTCTAAATAAAAAGTCAAAATTGTCTAGCTGTCTAAATTAGGGAAATAATAGTGCTTTATTACATACTCTAATTTCTTTTAGTAGTTTCAGAAAATTATGAACACCCCCCTTGAAAAAATTCTGCGTACGCCACTGTATGAAACACTGTTGTGAATGATATTTATAATCATTTATTTTATTTTAATTTAAGAAAATTAAAAGAGTAATTACTTAGAAAAAGACCTTTTCACTATTAATTTAACATAAAAGTTTTTTCTTCTTCTTTGTATTGTAACGTTTAAAAAATAACACAGATTTCTTCCATAGTTTTTTTTTCCAGTGATTTAAAATAGAAACGGTGAGCGAATGAGTCAGTAATTCCTATAGTGTAAATATAAGTTTTATGAATGAATACATTTTTTAAAAAATTACCCTCATAATAATTTAAATTATAACTAGTCTTTCTTTCCCCTCTCTGAATAAAAAGACAGACCTTATTGATTAGGTTAATTTCTCTTTCTTATGCAGAAAATAAAAATGGCTTACTCATCCGATGGAAGCCATTAGGTTCTTGTCTAGACATGTACTTCGAATTCACCCAACCATGGTTCCCATGGTTGCGGAGTTACTCTTATCCAAAACATTTCATGTAATGGTTACTTGCATAATGAAAAAAGGTTTGTTTGCCGGACTAATATAGGGCTAAGAAGCTTCATGA
Source organism: Parasteatoda lunata (assembly GCA_949128135.1). Classification (NCBI taxonomy): domain Eukaryota; kingdom Metazoa; phylum Arthropoda; class Arachnida; order Araneae; family Theridiidae; genus Parasteatoda; species Parasteatoda lunata. The sequence continues at coordinate 4,075,885 of OX421973.1, forward strand.
CACACGATTAGAATTTATTTTTAGCAATAACTTCCAAATACAAAAAATTCCATAGAATAGTTATTTAAAATCCCGGTGTCTCCGTAATTCTATTCGAGAAATGATATTTTTGTGAAATTATATATATAATTGTATAATTATGAGAAATTATATATTTTGTGTGTGGTAAAGGTTATTCTTCGAAATACAATTAAGTAGAGTAATAGGATTAAAAAGGCAATTTTGTGTTTTTATAAGAATGAATGGTTAAAGATTTATAACTATTGTTTGAAGACACATCAACCGAGCGTCTTTTACTATTTGAGGATACCCGTATATTTATGGAAAATAATAGTTTATAATTGCAACAAAGATTTTTATTTTCGAGTTGATAATGAATATCAGGGGCAGGACCAACAAACTTGATTTCGTTACTGAGCACAGTTTTGAAATATCATATAATTTTCTGAAATAAAAACGAATGAGAACATGATTATTAAAATTTGTTTATTTTTTTGCTGAAATCATTTGAAACGTATGACATTTTCATCTGTTAGTAATTAGCATGGTGTTTTTTTATTTTTTTTTCTCGTTTTTTTATTTTTATTATTTTTATTTTTATTTATTTATTTATTTATTTTTTTTTTTTTATTCTATCTTGTATTTGTATACAAAACTATGCCTTTATTTAAAAAATTAAAAAATAAAAAACATGCACATTTTTTTAAAAACATTTTATTGATGTTTCACTGCATATAAAAAATTATTATGAGTTTTCGGTGAAATGGGAGGACTTAATGCATGTTAAAATTTGGATTACATGTGTCCTTAATTCAAGATTTGAGACCGTCTGGTAGGGTGACTGATGCATGGTAAGTCTGCCGGGTCACAAAGTCCTCCATGTTCCTATAACAAATAGTACCTCTGAGGGTACTTAGTTGGAGATAGATCGGTCTCTGGTTCAGGTCAAAATGATGATCTGTGGATAAATGAATGAATCTAAGAATGGTCAGCCCTATTAGCGGGTGTAACGTATGGGTCCGTCAGAAGTCGAATTCTTGGCCATAGATGACGTCACTGGAAAACAAGAACACCCCTTGCCTTAATGGCCCACGACAACAACAACAGAACGTCTAATCACCTTATGTATTAAGTGGAAATAAAATAGTCATCACTGCCTCATTCCATGGAGCTCCTCACCAGGGAAGAGAACACCACTCCATGGTGAGGCATTTTTTTTTCTTCCTTCGTATGTGATCGAAGGTTATTAATAAGACAGATATCCGTAGAACTTATCATCTTTCGAACTTGTAAAAACTTTTAAAGGGTAGGCAAAAGTACCTGAGAATTTTTCTTTATCTCAGATGAATGGTAAAATGTATTCGTTGAATTGTTATATTTTATTTTATAACAAGTGTTGAACAGCTGACCTATTTTTGAGATTCCGGCAATCAATATGTTCAACTCCGTAGGCAGAAGACAACCATCCAAAAAGACAAAAGGGACTTTTGGATCAAGCAATGGGACAAGCTAGGGCTTTTTGATGGATGAATCCACATTTGCGTTACATATGAAGGAGAAAATTCACGATAACCTTCTATGGTTAGCCCGACAGAAAGAGGATTCTAACCTATGATCCTTCTACTACTGAGTTCATTATATGTTAGCACTGCGGTCAGTGCGTGCTGGGAGTAGAATTCAAACCGTAAGCTGATCCTGAGTCACATCTTTGGGAAGCAAACGCTCTATCTTCTAAGTCGCTGCGGGTCAAAAGGAATTATTTTATTTTATAACCGTCGTTGAACGGTCAATCCAATTTTCGAGTTTACGACTTCCAATGTTCACCTCCGTACTTTATTAATGTTTTTGAACCCAACCCAGAAGACAAGGGAACTCCTGAATCAAATAGTGGAAAAATTTTTGCTTTGGTGGATTTTTTATTAGGACACTAACCTGTATTTGAGTTACGTGAAGAGGAAACTTTAACGAAAAAAATATCCTTTGTAAAAAAATAATTAAGTTTGGGAATAAACATTACAAATTTTTATGTATTCATACAAAAGCATTTGCGAAGATTTGAGTTTTACTAATGAGAGGGAGGGGGCGAACCCTCAAACATTTTATTTCAAAATATTTGTATAGTCCCTAATTCACCCGCTTTGCTTTCATTTAATGTTGAATTAGTTTCTCAATGAAATTCGATGGCATTCAAAGAAACTTTTAATAAATAAAATTAGCAAGTCTTTCATTTTTATCATAACTTTTTTCAATTAACGAAACAAAATAATTTTTCAACCAATATTTGAACAATAGACAAACTTCGTTATAAAGTTAATCTCTTATTTTCATTGCTACACAAAGCCTTACACAATTATACTTGCGCAATAAGGTTAAAGATTTATTAATGTAATTAACATAGACAGTGATCAAAATACAAATTCGATTTTTAGAGTTGAAATTAGAACTTCGGTCACTTGTTAAAGTAAAAAAAAATATTGTTTGAGCTATCTATTCTTTTCCTATTATTTGAGCTATCTCTTTTTTAATAATAACTTTGTTTAATTTTTTACGGTTTTTCAAGTAAATTATGCTTTTGTAATAAAGTTATAAAATTGATACCAAATATTATAATTTACCTAAAGGATTTACGACAAAAATAAATATAAGATTAGAAGATGAAAACAATGGCTGTTTGATTGCGAATGATACTGATTAAATATTTCATTCTTTTGTCCTTATCCGTAATAAATTATCAAAAAATTGAAAGAAAAAAAGAGACTTAGATATCAATAATAAAATGTAACATTAATATTATTGTAGGGATCAGAAGAACTGTAATGAAAATATAACGCCATTCTCCCTTACACATTTAAAAAGAAAAAAAAAAAGAAAAGTTCCTAACTACAATAATAATAATAAAAAAATATTAGTATTACAGTGCTGCAAAAAAAAAGGATGAAGTCACTAAAGAAAATGATTAAACGTAAGAAGAAATGACTTCTTTGAGTTTTATTTTACAACACAGCCATAGATAATGACATAATAAAATCAAAAGCAAGATGAAATGAATAGCAAAATACATTACACATTATGTGTCATAATAAGATTTCAACAGAAAGTAAGTTGGAAAAAAGTATTCAATCATCACCATTATTACATCAGTCATCAATATGAGATTCCTTTTTTTATGATTACATTTATCAATTTCGCATTCGTGAACCTAAATAGAGTTCGTAAAATTCTGGTATATCCTCCAAGACATCTCGATTGCTTCAATCCATTCTGATTTGCTATTGAATTGTCAGCCAGATCTATAAACGTCTCGGACAAACATGCCCCAAAGGTTTTCTACCGGATTCAAATCTGGTCACTCAAGGGATTTATCCACATTTGCTTCCCTCCACGGTTTAATTGAATATGAAGTATGGACTGCCGCATTATCCTATAGGAACATCCAGTCTCCGGATGTTATAAGAGGAGCAACAGGCAATATAGTATAGTAAGATATTCTAATACAACATAACTGAATTCATTATAATTGAAGCTTTACCGCCTGCTGCAAAAGGGGCCCCAAATGATGGCGGACTTACCTCCCAGTCGACATTTGTAAAACAACTGTGGTTCAGTCCGTAAGTCGCACCAAAAATATCGACAGCCATCTAGTCCATTCCAAATTAAGCTTCTTTTCATCAGAAAGGACCCCATCACTCCAATTCGTACCTTTCATAAGATGTCTTCTTTGCAATTGCTAAACGAGCCTCTTTGTATAATTTAGTAAGCGGAAGAGGTTCCTTTCATATTTTTAGATCGATGTTCAGATTATTACTTAAATAATTCCTAACCGTGCTACTGCTGCATGGTAACTGTAGTTCATTTTTAATGTGTGCTGATGACATCTCACTGTGACAACAAGCAAGTTTCGTCTTTCCTGCCTTGATTTTTTTTTTTTTTTTTTTCTTTTTCCTTTCCAATATGCTGTTTGCTGCCCTAGCTTTCTGGTTTCCTGCAGCCTTCCTATTTTTCTTTCAATTTGAAAACCACTCGAGACCATTTCTTTAAGAGCTAAAATTTTACCTTGTTCGCTTTCCGTTAAATGAGTTTCCCTTGGCATTGTATTGCATGCGTTAACTACAAAATTCTTCACTTATTACTACTCGGGCAAACAGCTTTTTCCATATTTTATACCTGACAATGACGTCATTAGTATCGATTTTATATTTTTTTCCAATGATTTTGCCATGATTTAAATAATGTGCGAATTAAAAGTAAAATTGTGATGCATAGCAATTAAACTCTACTTTTTCAAGTCGAAAACAAATTATCATATTCGTGTTTCATATTTGGAAACTTTTCGTTCGGCTGTATACTTTTTTCCAACACTGTACTCATACTTTATAAATATTATTTATTTTATAACCGTCGTTGTGTGAACAACCGACCCAAATTAAAGTTTACGGCTACCCATGTTCACCTCCGTAGCCTTGTTACTTTGACCCCAGTCCAGAAGACAAGTGAACTCCATGATTGGAGAAATTTTGCTTTCAAACCTGCATTTGTGTTACGCGAAGAGAAAAACCACGAAACCCTCCCACGGTTAGACTGATGCAAAGGGTCCCATGAACCGTCTACCACTGAAGATATATTTTACTCCAGCACTGTGATCGGTGGGAGCCGCGTGTGGAATTCGTAACTTTATTTACCCGAACATCATTTTAAAAGATTTGAATTAATGTTTATTATCTAAGTCTTTTTTATTCTTCTTTTATCAATACTTCTAATAAAGTTCAATTTTGAACGACAATGAGCACTTGTCAGTGATGTATTCACGTGTGTCACGAATGCCTTTCGTCCATAGAATGGCCATTGTCTAAATAAAAATACCAATTTTTTTATGCTCCCGCTAATGAAGTTCGGATTTAAATATAATTTATTCATCGATATATAGATATTTTTGTTAGTTAACTAAGAAGAGAAAGGTAACAGTGAAATCTTTGTAAATGATAAAAATAAACTAAATAAATTAAGTGTCATTCAGCTTAAAATATATATAAAATTCAGAAATGCTATTTCGAAAAATGCCAAATCCAAATCATCTTTGAAAACATATGTAGAACATACTTTATATTTATTTAGAATATTATAAATTTTTTACAAATTTTTGGAATTTAGTTGTGATTATTATAAATTTTTTTTCTTCTGACATAGTGTTCTCACTAACGACAAATAATTAATACTTATGATTTCGCTGTGAATAGTTAGCTAAACACTTCCTAATTTGGTAATAGCAGTTGGTCAGTTTTAAAAACATAATAAATAAAAACGGTTTTTTACGAATAGATTGGGGCGAGCGACCGTCTACCTCACATTGTGATGTCATCGAGGTAGATGACGAATTCGAATCCTATTGGTTGAAAGGAACTGACAGCCCGGGCTCCTCAGAAAAGTTAGCGCAAGTTTCACACTTTGGTTTCCGAATCGAGATTCGTTGCACGTCTCGCTGGAAAACCTCCCGTATTTCTTTCATTGAATTTATCTTCTTCCTCTCCTAATCCGTAAGTTATTCAATTATTATTTTAAATCAATTATTGTTAAAAACAAGTATTTTTAAATGTTTTATCTAAGAAATATACAATTAATACTCTTTAGGTGTGGTTAACGCCCATTTCCGTTGTAACACGATTTGAATGAAAATTTAGATTAATAACCTTTGGTTTCGAACATTCATTATTTTTGTGAAAATGAAATTAAATTTTCTGTAACTAAATTAATTTCTTAATTAGGTTTTCTCTCGCACACTCATTGTTAGTTGGTATGCGTGATTAATGCTTTTTCATTGATATCTGTTTTAAAAGAATTCCAATATGTTTAATAAATTAAGTAAACGTATGATTTTATTCCTGCATTTAAATGTGTGTTTATGGCCCTTTAAATCTAGGAAAACGAATTTTCTCCTCTCGCTTGATGTGACTTCTTAAAAATGTGGCAGTTCCGCCATCTTGTTTAAATGCCAGTTTTAGGGTGGAGCGCTGACAATGGCCGCTTTTCAAGTAGATGGCAGTTTATAGTTGAAAAAGTGTTACGGAATTTAATGTATATAAAATTTTTAATTAATATTTTAGATCATTTCGAAAGGAAGATTTGTTTAAAAGTGGTAAGAACCAGCGCCGTGTAAAATTTTAAAATTCAAATAAAATTGAATTATGGTTAACATTTTACTTTTATAAAAGATTTAATTTTATAAAAAAATTACTACATTTGTTCGCTTTTAGTCTTGAGACATAATCAGATGTTAAGCTTTATGCGTCTAATTTTTGTATTGGTACCTAAAGATCAAGATCTTGAGTTTTCTTCCCTTAAGATTTTTTTGGTGTATTGAAATAATTTTAAGTCTACTATACCGGACAGGCTACCAGTCCCACAGCATTAGTTGCATCAGTGTTAATTCTATTTCGGATTACTTTATTTGCATTTGAAAGTCTTAGGCTATAAGATATCTTTAAGGCCTTAAGGATATCTAAAATTTGACGCTTGACATAACTAAAGTAATAACTGTTGTAATAAATGCTAGTAGTATTTTTAGTGGTAACTGATAATCAATAAACGTACTGAAATAAAAAATTCTTTTTTTAAAATGTTTTTGCCATTTTGCAATGATAGTAAAGACGGGTACAATATCTACCTAATCTTTCTACATTAGATTTAGTACTAATGAATTGTAGTAATTCTTTAAAGTATTTTGTTTGATGTTTGATATTTTTCTTCAAGATAAAATCTCATCATGCGTGAATGTATCAGTGTACATGTTGGTCAAGCTGGTGTCCAAATTGGTAATGCCTGCTGGGAATTGTACTGTCTCGAGCACGGTATCCAACCTGATGGCCAAATGCCCAGTGACAAAACCATCGGAGGTGGAGATGACTCTTTTAACACTTTCTTCAGTGAAACTGGAGCTGGAAAGCACGTTCCTCGGGCAGTCTACGTAGATTTAGAACCGACAGTAGTGGACGAAGTACGTACTGGTACGTATAGACAACTCTTCCACCCTGAACAACTCATCACAGGCAAAGAAGATGCTGCCAACAATTATGCAAGAGGCCATTACACGATAGGAAAAGAGATTGTCGATCTTGTATTAGACCGAATCAGGAAGCTTGCTGATCAATGTACTGGACTTCAAGGCTTCTTGATCTTTCACAGCTTTGGTGGTGGTACTGGCTCAGGCTTCACATCCCTTTTGATGGAAAGGCTGTCTGTCGATTACGGAAAGAAATCTAAGTTGGAGTTTGCTATTTACCCTGCTCCTCAAGTAAGTATTCCATGTTCTTATTATTTATGCATTGTTATTCGTATTATTCTTCAGAGCCTGTAAATTTCCCACAAATATTTGTAAAACCATTGGTTCTCTTACCCTTTAATCCGATGAAATTTTTATTCACGCCATTTCTTTTGTATTGCTATTTGTATTTCTGTTGTAATCAGGGTTCGTGATTTTTTGATTTAAATCAGATTTTTTATTTATTCTAATACACTATAAAAGCTTTAATTTATGGTTAAATAAACTTCATAAATGTTTAATCAAAATTAAATTAATATTAAAACTATATTATAACAATGTTTTAGAAGCTCTAACTTACTAAAATAATTTTTCATTATAATGCATAGCGACCATTTTGATACAAAGGCATGATTGAAATTAAAAGACAAGTAAAATAGATAATTTAAAGAATACTACTGTAACTAGTAACACAAAATTTCAATTAGCACACCATATTTTAAAATTGTGAATTTTTTTTTTTTTTTTTTTTTCTTCCCCTCATGATTTATAAAATGGCAAAATAAATGCAACAGATTGTGTTTATAAATGTTGTCATTCATCAAAAAATAAATATTCAATCTATATATATTTATGTTAAAATATTCATTTTTAATCCTATATCAAAATACATAAGTTAAGCTAAAAAGCATATTAAAAAAATCTATGTACTCATTGCATTTTTTTTTCACAATAGAAAATCTGATAATTTCAAAGATACCGTAAACATATTATGAGGAGAAAAAAATACCAGTTAATAACCCTACTGCTTCAAATAGACTTAGAAAGAAAAGAATGACACTATATATCAGGGGGGAAATGTCGGAACTCAGTTTTTTTTTTTTTTTTTTTCCTATTTTTGGCATATTAAGGTAATTTCTTCTTAATATAACCTCAAGCTTTAGAAATATAGAAATTTCCATCAATAAACTATAATGTAGATTTGAAATATATGCTTTTTTTCTTTTTGAATAAAAATCATGTTTATTTACTTTAATCTGTACTTTCAATGTTAAGAATAAAGATTTTTAAACATGTAATTTCAAATGTGTTTAACACACAACAAGAAAGTAATTTCGTTAACTAATATTAATTAATGCAGCAATTTATTTAAAATAAATTTTAAAACTAAGAAAATAATAAAAGTATAAATTTAAAGCAATGTTTTTTAACTTTTAAAATCAATATAATATATATAGTTGATTAAAATCAGTTGATTTAAATCAACGAACCCTGGTTGTAATATCTGACATCAAATTTCATATTAATATGTGATTTAAAAACTGTATTTGGGATTCAGAGTCCTGCGAGCTTTCATATGTTAGGATTCTTACTTATGGGATTATAAATTTTAAAGATAATATGTTAAATATGAAATAAGATAAGCGTATAAATTGATATCGATTATTTGTTCCTATAATTTTCAGGATTTTTAACTTGGCTACTATCACTCTTGTTAAATTATTTATTTTTCTGAAATTTATTAACCAGACTAATATGTAAGTAATTTTTTCGCTACATTTATTATTTTATTTATTTATTTTTTTATGCTATTTGAATTATTTGGAACTGCGCCAGAATCTGGTAAAGCAAAGATGATTTTTCGCTAATCATGATCTGGAAATCCAAGGTCTAGAAGTTTTAAGAAATATCTGACATTTATGTTTTAAAAATTCTTTATATTTTATTTAAAAATATTAGAACTAGAATTTATACTTGGCATCTCTTTCATTTGTAAATATTTTTTCTGGTAGAATAATAAATGTGATAAGAGATAAAAGTAAACATATAAATAATTATTAATTTAAATTATGCTGCATTTCATAGAATTTCATATTTGTGAAAATATCAATGATTTAAATTAAATTTATAAAGACATAAATTTTTTGAAATGCATCATTAATGATTTTACTCGGGAAATATTCTGAGTTTTTTAGTTGGGCTCACCAATCATCCCTACTAATGTGGCCATTCATATTAACAAGATTTTAACGTCAAACATAAAATTTTGTATTAACCTGATTTAGAAGTTTGAAATTTGTATTCATAATTAGTGTTTGTGCAATTTAAATGAATGAAATAGCAATTTTTATTTACGCATTTTAAAACTTAATATCTGGATTTGTACCGACAATAGTTTAAAAAAACATTGTAGCAATCCTCATATTTTTATGTGATTTAAGAGGTGTGATATTATGCATTAATTGGTAGTTTAAATATTTTAGCATTATAAATTTTATTATCTTTTATAAAGTGAGTCTTTATACATATATTTTTCAGGGTTTTTCACTGGCTCAAACACCCCTTTTTAAGATTCCTTTAAGTTACCTGGAAACAATTTTCGTATCTAGATCTGTGGCGGAATGTTCGCTTCCTCTCTGCAACTTAAGAGTCGCAGCCAGCAAAAAAATTTCTCATAAGAGGACTCACTCTGATCGTTTTAATTCTTAACCATCCCTAGGCAAACCTATTTTTTTCCCTTCCATTTTACACCTTAGTGATTGTAGTTAGCCTGACGGATCATGATTCAGAATAATATTATCCCCTCTGATTTCAATATTTTCTTAAATATGATAGTCGATAGCTTTAAAAAAACTACTTGTACCAAACTAAACAAAAAATAGATTTGCACAATTTATTATCTTATAACTTAAATGCAGATTCTCTATTATAAGATATATTTTTACTATTAATACTTTAATATTTGGGTGAAAGAAACGCTCTATAGAAGAGATAGACCGTATCATGATCTTTCGCATTGACTTCATTTGCCAAGGTGCAAAAAAAGATTTTAGCTTACAAATTTGTTTTGTGGGGAGCGTAAATATAGACAATGCCAACCTTCATCTATCAAAAGGTACCTCGTGGTTGAATCAAGTTAGCATGTCATATATACTAATGAATTGGATGTTTAATAATCGTAGTGGTAATTATGCCACAGTTTGCTGGTTGGCTACGAGTTATAGCTTTCGAGTTGTTCCCTTTCAGTGATTTTTTTTTTAAGCTTGTGGGCCATTGTCCGGAAGAACAGGAATACAATTCTTTAATTTAATTAGTTTTAAGCTAGGAAATTTTTTAAAAAAGTGTAGAGGTTTTGCCCGGGTATTGTGTATTTATTATTATTACTGCCTTTCATGCTGCTGGCTGAAATTGCTTCCCCATATTGTAGAATTTCATAATTTTGTGTTGAATTTAAAATGACAATTGTATATAAAATTTCACTTTCTTTTTAGGTGTCCACAGCTGTAGTTGAGCCATACAACTCTATCTTGACCACCCACACCACATTAGAACATTCCGATTGTGCTTTCATGGTAGACAACGAAGCTATTTATGACATCTGTCGAAGAAACTTAGACATTGAACGTCCTACTTACACAAACTTGAACAGATTGATCGGCCAGATCGTATCTTCTATCACTGCTTCTCTGAGGTTCGATGGAGCTTTGAATGTCGATTTAACAGAGTTCCAGACCAATCTTGTCCCCTATCCCAGAATCCACTTCCCTCTCGTAACTTATGCTCCTGTTATATCTGCAGAAAAGGCTTACCACGAACAACTTACAGTTGCTGAAATTACTAATGCTTGCTTTGAGCCCGCTAACCAGATGGTAAAATGTGATCCTAGACATGGCAAATACATGGCTTGCTGCCTTCTCTATAGAGGTGATGTAGTACCCAAGGACGTTAATGCTGCTATTGCTGCCATCAAGACAAAACGCACTATTCAGTTTGTTGATTGGTGTCCAACTGGTTTCAAGGTAATTATTTATTTTGTGGTCACTATTGCATGCATAAAAATTTCCCTCTCTTGCATCTATGCTATATTTAAACATTTGATTTAGATGTTCTTATCAAGTTTTTAGTATCTCTAGGCTTGCTAAAGTTGAATATTAAGATTTTTATTGATTTTTTTGAGCAATTAACTGAATCATATGATTTTAAGAAATGAAAATAAAGAATAAAATCATATACAGAAAGAAAAGCTTAGAACTCATACAATTTATGTATAAAAATTAGAGAAATTTTTCAATTCAATTTAACTGTATCAAAATCAATGTAACTTATAAATGTTTGCTTGATGTGCATTTAGTTTACTAGATGTGAGTTTTTTTAATAAAAGAATAATTTTGTCCAGAAAATTTCCAAAACTGCAGTTTTACATTCACATGTTTAGAATTGCATGTTCATTCAATTCATATTCATCAAAGTTATTTTAATTAAAAATTGAGATTCATACAAGGTTACATGGCTTTTAATTCCATTGAGTATCAACAAAACTACCTTCTATTGGGTTACGTTACTTTGATATTATTTGTTCCAAGCTAAAATTAAATAAAATGAGAATCAAAATTTTTATTTCCAATGGCAGAAATTGACAAACTCTTCACAAGAAGAATATTAGCAGATGCCTAACACTCCAATATCGTTTCACTTCGGAGTCTCAGTGTATAGCCAAACATCCCATCAAGTGCTTCCTATCCATTACTTCGAATTTCCTCCAGAGTGGGCAATTTGGACTCGTGAAAATACCAATTCGGTCACAAGACAATCATGACTCACTGCAAGTCTAAATTCTGCCACAGCCTTTTCACATGGGTCTGTCTGAAATGCCCCAGTCTAAAATGTTCCCCCAACTTTTCAGGGATATATGGGAAGAAAGCGACACCGACACTTTCCAATTTGAAACTTAACTTGTTCATTTAAATTCAGGATTTGCCTGATATATTCATAGCTCCTAGTGTATTACAATGCACTGAAGTTAAGTACATTCTTTCTCTTTCAATTTTTTTTTTTCATTTATTTGAAATCCTTTTTAGGTTGGCATCAACTATCAACCACCAACTGTTGTACCAGGAGGTGATTTAGCGAAAGTTCAACGAGCTGTCTGCATGCTTTCAAATACCACTGCTATTGCTGAAGCTTGGGCTCGTCTTGACCATAAGTTCGATCTCATGTATGCCAAACGTGCTTTTGTTCATTGGTATGTTGGAGAAGGTATGGAAGAAGGGGAATTTTCCGAAGCCCGTGAAGATTTGGCTGCTTTAGAAAAAGATTACGAAGAAGTCGGAATCGATTCCACCGAAGGGGGAGAAGATGAAGGCGATGAAGAATTCTAAATTTTTATACCATCGATTTTTTTTTTATACTTTAATGTGTTAATTCATTAAAAGATTTTTCTGCATTTGTGTTCTTTTTTAAAGCATTCCTCACTGTTTTCCTAAACTGAATGTTTTTTATTTTAAGCAGTTTATTGATTTCAGTCAAGGATTATTTTAGAAATCTATCAAAAATCGGTGTTTTTATGTGAGCTTGGAAAATTTTTCATAGAAATGAAATTAATAGTGAGTGTATTGCAGAGTTAAGTTTCAATCAGCCAAATTGCTGACCCAAATTTATTGGTATGCAATTTTTAAATAGCATTGCAAAAATATTTTTGATTCTTAATTTTTTTAAAACTGAGATATAAAATTAAGTTTTTAAACTTTGTTATGAGGATCAGAGATGATTGTGCTGGAAAAAATCCTGATTTTTCGCTAACCGCCAACCGGAAGTTCTTCGAGAAATCACGATTATGTATAAATTATTTTGTATATTTTATTTCAAAATATTAGAACTAAAATTTATACTTGGCATCTCTTTCATTTGTAAATATTTTTTCTGGTAGAATAATAAATGTGATTAAAGATAAAAGTAAACTTACACATAAATTTTCCTGGGGCACTGTTTGGCGTGCGAATTCTTAACACTGCAAATCTATGAATTTCACGCTTTCTCGAATCGTACGAGATTAAAACTTCAATCGCTACTTTTTTTTCTTTTATACAAGTGCAAGTACTAAAAAAAAAAAAGTTTTATGTAATGATCGGTGGAACTCGTTTGTACAAAATTTTTTTAATTTAAATGAACAGTAAAATTACTTTGGATATATAACGTTTTAGTCAACGTTAAAAAAAAGACTCGCCTAAGTCAAACCTAAAGACTTGCTTGATATAGTATGTTGGTTCTCATGTGAATAACGATGTTTGAAAATTTCACAAGAATAGTACTGATTTCTAAAAATTATTGTTCTTTTAAATTGATTTAGTTTTGAAAAAGTATTAGTAAGCATAATTGGCAGTTTCTTGTAAATTTTAAAAATAAGACCTGAATTAATACAAACAATTTTATCTATGCCAATTATTAAAATATTTACTTTAATATAGTTATATTTTAAAAAGTAATTAAAATACAAATAAAAATGTTTTCTTAAAGCAATCCAATTTACTATAACGGTAAATAAGGATAAACTAATACATTTAGTAACAAATTTAATTTAAAACTCAATGCAGAAAAATAATGCATTATTTTGCTATGATTACGTTTAGTTTCTTAAATTTTGCTTAGTCTTTATTTGCATTTTATCCAACTCTTTTTACCATCAAGAAACAATGGTTCTCCTCAAAAAGAAAGCCCAATTCTTAGCATGTTCTCACCGTTCCAATATGAGATTATCAACATTTCATTCTAGTAGAAAGTTAAAATCCTGTAAACAGTCACTAAACATTTCTTTCTAAGTAAATTTGCTTACTAACTGATATTTTCTGTTTTGTGCAGCATGGTCCTCATATATTTACCAACAATGTTCGAACTTGATCAGTCACATTTATGTGAAAAATAAAATATTATAATCATACACTAATTGGGGAGAGATCAGATTTAATTTTGTTTATAGAGTAAAAAATTTGAAACAAAACTTGATTCATAAATAAAATATATTGCTTAATTATATGGTGTAGCATTTAGACAACAACTAAATGTTGAGAAAAATACTAAATATGCTGCATTTTAATGAGTACACTTTAATTTAACCCGCCGTAACCCTGGATGTATTCTTTGTGATGTCTTTCTCTATATTGTGCTATCTGTCTTTCTACTTGACAAAGGTTTATAAGCCTTAATTGAGCACACAAGCCTGCAAATGTATGTTGTATCAATAAACAAACAAACTTTAATTTAATGATAATGTACTAAAATTTAAATAAAATGACAATTCTTTTCTTTCATGCATTTCTTTTAGAATTGCTTTTTTAATTTTTTTTTTTTCATGAATTTAGATTATCTTGAATTTTTAATTATAAAACACGCTTGAAATCATTTGTCTTTGATTATGTTCAGGGAAACTACAATTTTAAAAAATTTATGAAGTGAAAAAGATATGGTAAATTTGAATTAATAGTGATAATGCAAAAATTATTTTATATCTGGCTTATTTGCCTAAAAAAAACAAATATATTCGATTTGGTCGAACATAAATACATAACGATTTGAACTGATAAATTTTGAGCAACAAAACTCGTGTTGTATTTATGCATAATAAATTTTAAGTGTTTATTATTAAATATAAAAGCATATTAAATTAATTAAGATATGAAATTGATAACCATCTGATTTCTTTTCCAGAATGTTATAATAAATAGTTATATATTATGTGGGGAAAAATGAGCAGAAATGGAAAAAGAAATAGCCTGGTAAAAAGTTGTTTCTAAGAAGAATATTCAATTATTATGTCTATAAAATATAACAATTATAATAAAGTGGTAATTATAATTCTTTGGAAAACTTACAAATATAATCCTTTAGTTTAAAAAGCTGCCCAAACTATATAATCAATGTATAGTATTTTGGCCAGAATAGAATTTATGAGTCACAATTGGTATCCAAATGTTTGCCTGCATCTTGGTTATATATCAGGTATTCAACTAAACAACTATTTTGGATCTCTTATCAACATTAAGCTCATATAGAAGGGAAAAATTAAATAAAAATAAATTAAATGTCTTAACAACATAATATTTTTGTTTGGCAGAAGAAACCACCATTGTAATGCAATGCAAAAATGTAGTAACCTTATTTAAAATATTACTTTAAATATTTCCAAAAGTTCAGGGAAATAGCAGAATTAAAAATTCTAGTGAATATCAGGACAATTATATCGACCATGATAGTAATAACTTTAATAATGTGGTCCAAAATGCCAACTCATATCAGTTTGTCAAAGAAAAAAAGTTTAAAGGTTAAATGAACTAAATGTGTAAATTTAATTCCTTAAAACAATAAAAATATATAGAAGAAAATTTTAACAAATAAAATCAAGCAACTTAATAAGAAAAAATATATTTTATTATAAACCAATAATAAACATATATTATATTACACAATAAAGAGTACAATGTATATCAGAGCAGAATTTTTATTTTGCTGATCTTGATTTTTGATAGATTACACTTTAAATAAACAATTATTAAACGTACTATCGACATTAAAAAATAATAATTTTTTTTTTAGAAATTTGATTTAAAATATACAATATTAAATATGCAATATTTATTTATCAGCATATATTTAATATTGTATTAAATATTTAGGTCAATATTTAGAAAATAGTTAGAAACATTTATGCATAAAATTAAGCAATATCAAAAATTTACAAAATAAGCACAGGTATGGTAGATCTAAATAGAAATTTTTAGTGAAAATAAGCAGATAAAAAGAATAAATAGGTAATTTTACAACATTTACATAGCTGAATTGTGGTAAAAACTGGGGCAGAAAATAAATAGTAAATCATTAAAAAAAATTTTAACAAAATTTAAATTTTGGTTTATTGCATTTTAAATGAATAAATTATTAGCACAAGTCTCATATTGTAAATTACAGAAAAGAAGAAAAGTTATTTAAGACCACTGTACGGTCCCGTGATAGCTTATTAGTTAAAGTTAATGGACTGTAAATAACAACCAACAAATATTTATTCAACAATAGTAATCAATTAGTTACGTATAAACTTCCATAGAGAGCGACCATACGCTCTCTACTTTTCAATTAATTAGGCATGAATTTCCATTTGAGAGCGCCCATACGCTCTCTACAATTCAATTAACAAGAAGTCAATGTGGCTGGTATAGCCTTGAGTTGTTGAGGCACCTGGGTCCCAGACCCTTAATCCTCTTTCATATTAATTGAGAAAAACATAGCACGAAAATAGTTTTGCAGAACAATGGTGAATATACATAATTAAAATTAATTGAGCAGTTCAAAGGGCCACACCAACAGGGAAGATGGCTGGCGCCAAACAATTCCGCCAAGCGGCAATTCAACACCAAACATAACCGCCGCGGTTGAAATATTAATTTCAATAAATAATAATCAAACAGAAACAAATAAATTACATGTAATGTTAATACAATTTAAATTAATACAATGCAAAAATAGTTATAAAAATACACCAAATAAACAAAGTTTCAGTTTTCTAAATACTAGTTATACAAAATTAATTCTCAATAGGTAAGACAGCAACTTTTGAAATTGCTCTTTTATAAACACCATTTTTTGTTTTTTCTGAAACCACTCTTACGCGGTTATCTTTTCCACAAAATATATCAATGATTCTACCTAATAGCCATTTACATGTAGGAAGGGTTTCTTCCTTGAGTACTACCATATTTCCTATTTTAACATTTTGTTTTATAAACATCCATTTGATTCTCTGTATTAATGTGCTCAGATAATTATTAGTCCAATTTTTCCATATATTTTGAACCATTTGAGTAGTTTTTTGCCATAAATTAAGTCTATTATTATCTATTTCTAATAAGTTAGGTTCAATAATTGCATTTATTGGTCGACCTATAAGAAAATGACCAGGGGTTAACACATTTAAGTCATCAACGTTAGAAGTTAATGGTGTTAGGAGGCGAGAATTTAAAATTCCCTCAACCTGAGTAATAATGGTTAAAAATTCTTCGTAAGTTAATGTCGCATTTCCAATTGTTCGCTTTAAATAAAATTTTAAGGATTTTACTCCTGCTTCCGATAGACCATTAAAATCTGGTGCTTTAGGTGGAATAAATTTCCATTGTACATTTTCTTCTGCTAGAAAATTGGCTAAAATGTTGTTATGTTTAATAAAAATATTCCTTAATTGTTTAATTTCGGAATTTACACTAACGAAATTTTTAGCGTTATCACTAAATATTTTTTGTGGTTTGCCTCGTCGGGCAAAAAACCTCTTTAAGCAAGCAATGCATGCTTCTGCGGTGGTAAAATCGTTAACTATCTCCAGCAATACATTTATTTTCAATACATTCGATTTATTTAATATGTCGCAGATAAAAAGTAATGCATTTTGTTTCACATGTTATTGCGTTTTTCTTTGAAAAAAATTTCATGTACAGTAAAGTGGGATCCTCTTAAAATTTGCATGGGTGTTTAAAAAAAAAAAAAAAAAAAAAACATAACAAAATATCAAAATTCAACAGATAATTGCATCTACCTATTATATCTTATATGAACTTGCTTGTCGCATGTAGATGGCAGCACCAATCTCGCCTTCAAAATATTTATTTCAAAATTGTTATAAATTGCAAAATTGTTCGGAATTTACACTAACGAAATTTTTAGCGTTATCACTAAATATTTTTTGTGGTTTGCCTCGTCGGGCAAAAAACCTCTTTAAGCAAGCAATGCATGCTTCTGCGGTGGTAAAATCGTTAACTATCTCCAGCAATACATTTATTTTCAATACATTCGATTTATTTAATATGTCGCAGATAAAAAGTAATGCATTTTGTTTCACATGTTATTGCGTTTTTCTTTGAAAAAAATTTCATGTACAGTAAAGTGGGATCCTCTTAAAATTTGCATGGGAGTTTAAAAAAAAAAAAAAAAAAAACAACATAACAAAATATCAAAATTCAACAGATAATTGCATCTACCTATTATATCTTATATGAACTTGCTTGTCGCATGTAGATGGCAGCACCAATCTCGCCTTCAAAATATTTATTTCAAAATTGTTATAAATTGCACAAAATATAAAAATACTGTTTTGTGCTGCCATCTTTTGAAAAATGTTAATAAACATCCATAAAACTTTGCGTTTTGATGATGTTTTTGATTTAACATATTGAAAGAAAAGTACAATTTCTTTTTAAAAACACTTGAAAATGTAAAAAGTTTTTGCTTTAATACTTAAAAAGAATAAAATGGCTTTTACATATAATAGAATTAAAAGTCAAAGGCGTAATCTCTTTTAATAAACATTGCAAATTTAGTTTTCCACAATACAAACTATTTCTCAACTTCTACTTTATATTATTTATTTTTCTTTCGGACTTTTGTATTGCATGAGTTTAATTATCTAGTAAAACTTAATGATTTTAATTACATTTTCTTTATTATTTTAATTTTCGAAAATCTGTCAAAAAACATAGAATTCTTTTTTATCAAAATGATTTAATTAGTTGCATTTTTCTTGAAATATTTGCCACAAATATTGTATACTATTTCTTTATTACGTTCAAATATTATTTTACTATTTTCATGCATTTGAAAATGATTATGGAATATATTGAAGTATTTCTAATACCATATCCAAGATTCGGTGCTTCTGCGTAGTTTGTCAAACAAAACCATTTGCTAGGATAACTTAAGTTTTTAGACTGCCTTGAAAAGGACCTACAAATTTTATAGATAAGAAACTGAAGAACCTTGGCTAAGGGAAGAATGTCTTGGCATAGGCTTGTTGAGAAGGCCAAGGCCCATCCTGGGCTGTCGTGCCAATGAGAAGAAGAAGGATAACTTAAGAGGCATGTCTTCTATAAGCTATAATTTCAAACAATATATTTCTGTTTAAAATCTATTCATTTCAGAATTAATGATAATTGCTAAACTTTCTTCCTGTTTCGCCCCTTTCAACTCTGCAAACTTGGAAATAACAATTTTATTTCTGGTGTTTTACGATAAGGAAATTTAATATTGAAATTATAATTATATATATATTTTTAGAAAGCATATGTTTTATCAATAGTATATTAAAAAATGTAACACATAAATACTTAAAATAAGTAATGATTTTTTGTTCAACGTTTCTAAAGCGTTAAATAATTTTGAGATTTTTGGAATACATATTTTTTTAAGCGTGTTTATTGTTCTATATTTCTATTTTCAGAATCACTACTTTAAAAGCGAGATGGAAAATTTATTTTAAACTTTTCATTTATTTATTCTTATCTTCTAAATTTATTTTTGTAGAATTTATAACGAGCGTATGATTACAATTTTTTATTTATCAATTTTACGTAATTTTCTAACTAAAATTGGAGTAATGATACTTTCTTCAATACCACAAGCATTTTTATTTATGCTTCATTCATTTATTTATTTATTTACTTGTTTTTGAAAAAAGTTTTCCCAATCTATAACTGCAAAATTTGTGGCGAACCGAGGTTTTTCCACCAGGTTAACTTAAACAAATTATTATAAATATCAATGTAATAAATTATTTTAACAAAATAATTTCTAAAATTTTAACCATGCATAAAAAGAGCGGAAAGTCATTTTTTAAACAACCACATATATAAAGGCCCGTTTACATATTACAAAGACGTATTTTTGGCAATTTCGGACCCCCCCCCCCTTTTTCAGTTAAAATAAACAAATGACAACTAATGCTTACGTAAAGAAGTCGAACCTTCTCCCCGGCTTTTTCTTTGACTTTGAATGTAATAATTCCAATGGTAGAATTAAATTCGAATAAAATATCTAACTCGGGATAAAATAAAACTTACTTTTTTACTAATTTTATAAAATTTTGAGTAAACTACTCTTTAGGAATCGTACTTTCCTTTTCTGTTCAATAATCTCAACACCGGAAACTGTTCCAAGAATTTTTCGTACAATTCTTATTCATATCCTTTTTATTCCAAATTTGAACATGAACAAGAAAATATTTCCATGTTTCCACATGAAATTTTTTTTTCTTGCATATTTAATTTTGTTTTTTTACTAATTTTATAAAATTTTGAAAAAAAAGTGGATTTTAGTGTCATACGCAAGCATTGCTAATGCCCTCTTTCCCCCTTATAGACAGAAATAAGCAAATCACAAAACCCCTCTCCCCGAATTAGGCCGTCAAATATTTATAAGCACCAAGCGGGGAAAGGGGTTCGTCATTTGCTTATTTTCGCTCACAAAAGGGAAACAATGCTCACGTAAAACATTCAAATCCCGTTATTTTCATTTTAAAAAAAAATAGAAATGTTACACATGATTAAATTTCAAATATGGAATAAAAGTTGAATTTGAAGAAAGAAAAAAAGAAAAAAAAATTTCGAATAGTTTAATAGGTAAAAAGCGAAGCACAGAAAATTAGTTTACATCTTTTTATTTGAATTTAATCTTGAAACTGGATAACTATACAAAAATCAAAGTTAAAGCAAAAATCAGGAAGGAAGGATTTGCAACTTTTTTAAGCAAGTATGGTTTGTTGCGAATCGTTAATTGTCGCTCACTAGGGAAAGGAATTTCCACACATTGTTAAAAATATACGTACCCAATATTTAAACGGTCCCCTTGGTGCCTAAGTCAAATTTGAACAACCCTTATTTTTATGATTAGTCTATTCGAAAATAAGTAAACATACTTATAAACTATAATACATGTTGCATAATTTTAATAATAGAATATTTTGAAAATACCAAGTTGGAAATTATCCGATGTTTAAGATAGATAAAGGTTATGCGAAAATATGGAAAATAAATAAAAGTGTTAGTAAATTTTCCTCGTTTTTTCAATAAACACTGATCATTAATAGACAATGTTAAAATAAAAATGTGAAATTTTTATTATTTTTTTTTTATTTTTTGCAGCTTTGATTATTTTAAGACAAACAACGCTTAATTTTATTATTAATTAGTCATTACTGTGACATTTCTTTTTTTATTCCATTTTCTTAAAGTTTATAGTAAACCCCAAAATACATGCGGGAATATGTCAAATAAGGACGTATAAGAGAATTAAATCTCTCCATAACGCGCGGTAATGCATTTTACTCCGATTTGCCTCTCTCTACCTCTGTGGTTCTTCTTCTTCATTTTCTCTCTCACGGCAAGAGTGGTTTTTCTAGTTGTATATCTAACTTTTATTTTTCCATTTTCCATAGGCAACTTTTTGTTATATATTTCAAATCACTTTTGTTTCCTCTCATTCACGTCTTGAAAATGGGCACTTGTTTTCGATAGCTTTGAAACATGTCGAATGTTATTTCCTATTTATATATTTTTAAAGCGAATGAAGTTTTTAATCAAGTAGTTAGTATAAGGGGATTCTTGTAATTTTGTGGAACATTTCAATGTTTTTAAAACGCAGAACGCAAGATTACCGTAAAATCGATTTTTATTAAGATTCATTATATAGTGAGATATTTACATACTAAAAAAAAAAAGAAAAATAATAAATAAATAAATAAACAAATAAAAATATAATAATTGAAGAATTAAGGAGAATTTTTTTCTCCCTTCTGAATAACTACACATGAAGCTTACAATCTGTTGATGATTCTGTAAAAATACAAAAAGTCAATATTTCATTAACTTTTTTTTTTTGGTCATTTTAACTGCCAGCACATCTATTAAGCGGCTCATAAAAACAAGAGTTAAAAGTAAACATTCAAAAATGTAATCGTCCAGTAAAGACAAGCTTCCGAGGAAAACATGCATTAAAGCTTTCCTTTCATAATCACAGAATCAGGTTCAATTTGGTTTTTAGAACTCCATTCAACTTGTGGTTTATTAGATGAAAACGATGACTTCTCTCTCCCAAAATAGCCATTTATTGGATAGCGATTGCTATTTTTATGCAATTAACTACATCTCATATATCTGTTTCACATTTTTTTCTAGAATGACTGCGATAAATCGAGCAAGAATAGCAACCGATCTTGAAACACGCTCCGCAATCCGCTGATTTTATCACCCTCCGAAAAACCATTCACCAGAATTCAACTTCTGTTTTTTAGCTCAGCATCACACCCCCACATTAAACTGATTATTAGACAATTAAGGTAATAGATGTTTATTGTTATGTGAGTCATCAGCCCTATTAGGGACGGGGAAAAAAAACTTATCTTTTACATTGACTACTGATTCATGAATAGCAAAATTGTATTTTGAAAACAAATCTCCATTGTGTTTTGTCCTAAGATAATAAAAACGGTGAGATAAAATTACAAAAGAGCAAAGTGAAGTTTATTCATTTTTTTTTAAATGATAAGTTTTAATGAAGCATCTACATTTAATGAGTGTAAATCGGCGAGGCAGAGTTTTATGTAAAACCGATATTTTAAAGAAATCATTTAATCGTCTTAAGGATTTCGACAGAAAAAAAAAAATATTGAATTTTAGCTAAGTAATTGTGATGTAATTATGATAAATGACTAAGCTGAGGAGAGATACTGAGAATATGTAATTTCAGTCTCTTCTGATATTTATATTACATTTTCTGATCTTCATATTCCTTTACAAATTTGAATCTTACTACTAAGTACTTAAAAAGGTTTTTATCTTTATTTTAGTATACTGACGTTAAAAACAGCCAACCCAATTCTGAGTTTACAACTATCTATGTTCAACTCCGTAGTCTTGTAATTTTAAAACGAATCCAGAAGACAAGGGAACTCCTGAATCAAGAATGGGGAGAAATTTGCCTTCGTGGAGGACTTTTTGATGGAATTAGTCCGCATTACGTGGAGAGGAAAATCTCAAAAAATTCCACGGTTGGACAGACGGCAAGGAAAATCTAAAGCATGATTCGTCTACCATTGGGGATAAACGTCAGCACTGTGTTCGGTATGAGCGGAATTCGTATCCACCCTGATATCTGATAAAAATCTGTAGCTTCAGGAGTGAAACTAATTTCAGATTTCCCGACAAGTCTTTCTATAAAAGCTACAAAAAACTTGTTCTTCAATGTAATTGAAGGGAGTTCATAAGAAAATTATTTTTTAGCTGTACACAACCACCTGATGTGAAATGCGGCTCTCGAATGTTCAACGAAAGAAACTTTCATTGTTAATTTGTGCATTTAAAAAGCGTAAATATTTGAGTCATGCTTCGAATGAATAGTGGTTTTTAAAATGACGCTTTAAACGTATTATACAAGTTGTAAAATATTTGATTTATACATAATTTTAGTTTGATTTATTTACATTTTATACACAATTTTGTTTTGATTTATATACATTTCATTCGATTTATATACGTTTGATTTACACATATTTCATGCAATTTATATACATTTCATTTGAATGCCTTTCGTTTAATTTGTATGAAGTGCGCACAATTAAAAACGGACCACTCTTAATAATTTTTGATCTAATGATCGGATCTTTACGTTCTAGGACTCATTCTTAGTTATTCGAAGGGGTAACCCCAAATATTCCACTTTGTTAGTGCAGAAAATATTTTAAATTACGAAGTCAGACACAAAAACGTACTTTCTCTGAATAAACATACCTATTTTTCGACGGATTTGGATTTCTGACCCCTGAAATAGAAGGGTTTGCCGCAATCTGGCATACATGGTCCCAATAGTTTGGTCAGGGAGATATCTCGAGAAATTTTTAAGCGAATTGCAAAATTTTTGTACACAATTACAAAATGAATTTATCCAAAGATAAATCCATTAAAAAAATAACTTTTAGCAAATATTTATCATCTTTTTTATTTTCTTTAATATTAGTCCAAAATATTTTGAATTGTAAGGTATACAATTTTTTACATAATTTTAAAGAATCTAATATTGTATGGCAAAATACAAAATTTGAACGAAATCGGCCGAATAACTCCTTAGAAATTGAATTTCTTAAAATACGATTTATTTGAAATTTGATTTCTCAGAAACTATTCAATCGATTAAAATATGTAGCTTTCGTAAATTGTTAACATGGCTTCTGCTTTTTACAATTTCTGGTCAACATTCTTTGTAGTGGTAGCCATATAACAATTGTAAACAATAACTATTTTAATTGTGTAAACACTTAAAACCCTGAAGGGACTTTTATAATCACTTCTTAACTTTTTTTAGATCATCTTTCTAAAACAAAGGTAAAAATAGTAACTTACACATCTTGTTAGCACTCGAAAAATAAAAAATAAAAATTACCAGCGAAAATCAGGAGACTCGGCAGCTAAAACGGTGCCGTGAAAACAAAACTTTGACCCTAATTTATTGTGTGAATTGCATAAATTGATAAACATAATGAAAACAAAAATCTGCACAGTTTGTTTGCTTTTAAACAATTCTGTTTTAATCTCTCATTTGTGGCTGACTATTTGTTTCTGGTTTTCGCTGCCATCACGAGAAGAGAAATTCCATTCGTTTTGTGACCTCTTACATAAGTATAAATGTTTTATATAATAGTAAGGGGCCTACTCGCTGCGCTGAAACCTTTGATTGGCACTCGTTTCGATGCTATTATATTTCCGCTGTCATTAGCACTGAAGGTTTATCATTTCGAGGTTGTTAGTAAATTATTGAATAAATATTTCATTATTTGAAATTAGAAGTCAACTGTTGGGCCTATAATCTTCAATGAGAAATCTTAATGGTAGAAGGTTCAAAGTGGCATTAGAGTGAATTTAGAGACATCACCCTCACGAAATGAAGTGAGTCCAGGAAGAACACATTTTTCCATTAAAAAACAGTCAACGACTTGACAGAATTATTATCTCCATTGATCGCATTTTTAGACCAAAGATAACACCAAGGTTGATTTAGATATTACACCAAGAATTAACGCACTTTTTCAGAATCCACTTCAACTTTAACTCTTTTTTATATTAGAAATAATTTTCTTTTTGATAATATTTTTACTTCTTAAGAACATAAAATACAACTCTTTAATGTTACCAAGTTAAATGACGTGGGGTGGTAGTTACATGACGTACATGGATTTACTTTAAAACAATCTAACTTTAATCTCTGCAGTTTTTAAGAAGAAAAAAAAAGAGCTACAAATTTATGACTCGAAATGACGAAATTCGAGCAATCTCGGAGTTGATAAACAGTGAACTAATTTCCTGAGTAATTTATTTTCTATTTCCAAATATGATATTTGCATCGGATTAAAAGCATTTAATCCCTTTCTATTGAACTCTGAAGAGAACATTTATCCTTTCGGATCTATCCATAATATATTTTGAGGTCTCCAAAAAGTCACATAAAAACTGCTTTAAACGTCACTTCCAAATTGTTTGCTCTTTGATATCCTTTGCCCCTTTTTAAAGCGAATTCTTCTTGTATTTGACAAGTGTTATCTTTATGATCTCTTGAAAAAGTCAACAGATTGTATACATAAGCTTCGAAACTTTATATGAAAATTATTTCATCATAAAGTTATTATCTGATGCATTTTTTAAAAAATGAGCAAATCACAACCCCCCTCCCATGCTTGCGTAAGAAAGTCGTAACAGCTTTCTTTTTTACTTATTTATTTATTATTTATTTATTTATTTATTTTTGCTTTAACTTCGACTTCAACGGTAATAAAATAATTTCAGGATTGAATTCAAATAAACGATGTAACTTTCTATAAAACAAAATATATCTTTCTTTTCATTTTTATAAAATGTTGAGAAAAAAATATTCGTTATCTAAATTTTCTAGAAGAATTTTTTTCCAACATCTTCTTACCTCACATTTGTCTTTTGATTCAAATTTTTCCAGTGTAATTTTCCAATTTTAAAATTTTTCCAGTGTAAGTTTTTTTTTTTTTTTTTTTTTTTTTTTTTTTTTTTTTTACAATTAAAAAGAAATATCGAAAATAATGTTATAATAATGTCTTATCATAGCATTGCTAAGATCTCTCTCCCCTATGTCAGCTTAAATACGCAAATCATAAACCCCTTGTCCGTTAGGTTCTTACGTCATTTTTGAACGGCCACGAAGAATTCAGAATTGAATTTCTTCATTCATGCCATATCAGTTTTTACTGTACTAAAATTGAATAATTTGACATTGTAATAAAGCAGAATGTTGTGTAGCATGTAGACTGAAATAATTGAAAAAAATTTATTTAATCGAGGAAATTAAGTGCTTGACCCATTGTAAAAATATCACACACTTATATATAGTACTTAGTTGTACGTAATTACTGTACAACTATAATCTGCGGTACCTTTTAGTCATTTTAATGTAATGATTTTTTTTCCTCTTCGTGTTACTCATATGCGAATTAGTTTCTGTCTTAAAGATGAAAGGGAAAAAAATTACTCCGCGAAAATAGTGCCGAAAAGTCTTTTCTGGTGCACTGTTATCGACAGTAATGATGTAAAGATATTTGAATAGTATGTGTTTTCATGGAAATGTTATTTTAAGCAAAAGCAGGGCTTGGGGAGCGGAGCGAGCAGTAAGAGATGCCTCAAAAAGAATGATAATTAATAGCAGTAAGTTTTTCTGTTTATCCACATTTCTGTCAAAAATGAATAAAGCCCATTTTTGACAGTCATAATTGAATAAAAAATTGTCGCTGGGAAAAATGGAGAGATTTCCCTCTCTGTATCATCCACTTGGAGGTTTGTTCATTTCAATTGAAAGGTTTCCCTCGATGCTTCATAATTAATAGTTGTTTTCATATTTTATATCACTTCAAAAATACAAGAGGTTGAAGGTAATGCAAAAATTGAAGTACATATAAAATGTAATAAATTTCGTTTTCCAATAAAATTTCATCTTCCCGAAGAGAAAAAAAGATGATGAATAGCAATCAGTGGGGTTGGGGTGCGAAGCGAGCAGTAAGAGATGCCTCAAAAAGTATGATAATTAATAACAGTAAGTTTTTCTGTTTATCCACATTTCTGTCAAAAATGAATAAAGTCCATTTTTGACAGTCATAATTGAATAAAAAATTGTCGCTTGGAAAAATGGAGAGATTTCCCTCTCTGTATCATCCACTTGGAGGTTTGTTCATTTCAATTGAAAGGTTTCCCTCGATGCTTCATAATTAATAGTTGTTTTCATATTTTATATCACTTCAAAAATACAAGAGGTTGAAGGTAATGCAAAAATTGAAGTACATATAAAATGTAATAAATTTCGTTTTCCAATAAAATTTCATCTTCCCGAAGAGAAACAAAGATGATGAATAGCAATCAGTGGTGTTGGGGTGCGAAGCGAGCAGTAAGAGATGCCTCAAAAAGTATGATAATTAATAACAGTAAGTTTTTCTGTTTATCCACATTTCTGTCAAAAATGAATAAAGTCCATTTTTGACAGTCATAATTGAATAAAAAATTTTCGCTGGGAAAAATGGAGAGATTTCCCTCTCTGTATCATCCACTTGGAGGTTTGTTCATTTCAATTGAAAGGTTTCCCTCGATGCTTCATAGTTAATAGTTGTTTTCATATTTTATATCACTTCAAAAATACAAGAGGTTGAAGGTAATGCAAAAATTGAAGTACATATAAAGTGTAATAAATTTCGTTTTCCAATAAAATCTCATCTTCCCGAAGAGAAACAAAGATGATGAATAGCAATCAGTGGGGTTGGGGTGCGAAGCGAGCAGTAAGAGATGCTTCAAAAAGTATGACAATTAATAACAGTAAGTTTTTCTGTTTATCCACATTTCTGTCAAAAATGAATAAAGTCCATTTTTGACAGTCATAATTGAATAAAAAATTGTCTCTGGGAAAAATGGAGAGATTTCCCTCTCTGTATCATCCACTTGGAGGTTTGTTCATTTCAATTGAAAGGTTTCCCTCGATGCTTCATAGTTAATAGTTGTTTTCATATTTTATATCACTTCAAAAATACAAGAGGTTGAAGGTAATGCAAAAATTGAAGTACATATAAAATGTAATAAATTTCGTTTTCCAATAAAATTTCATCTTCCCGAAGAGAAACAAAGATGATGAATAGCAATCAGTGGTGTTGGGGTGCGAAGCGAGCAGTAAGAGATGCCTCAAAAAGTATGATAATTAATAACAGTAAGTTTTTCTGTTTATCCACATTTCTGTCAAAAATGAATAAAGTCCATTTTTGACAGTCATAATTGAATAAAAAATTGTCGCTGGGAAAAATGGAGAGATTTCCCTCTCTGTATCATCCACTTGGAGGTTTGTTCATTTCAATTGAAAGGTTTCCCTCGATGCTTCATAGTTAATAGTTGTTTTCATATTTTATATCACTTCAAAAATACAAGAGGTTGAAGGTAATGCAAAAATTGAAGTACATATAAAATGTAATAAATTTCGTTTTCCAATAAAATTTCATCTTCCCGAAGAGAAACAAAGATGATGAATAGCAATCAGTGGGGTTGGGGTGCGAAGCGAGCAGTAAGAGATGCTTCAAAAAGTATGATAATTAATAACAGTAAGTTTTTCTGTTTATCCACATTTCTGTCAAAAATGAATAAAGTCCATTTTTGACAGTCATAATTGAATAAAAAATTGTCGCTGGGAAAAATGGAGAGATTTCCCTCTCTGTATCATCCACTTTGAGGTTTGTTCATTTCAATTGAAAGGTTTCCCTCGATGCTTCATAGTTAATAGTTGTTTTCATATTTTATATCACTTCAAAAATACAAGAGGTTGAAGGTAATGCAAAAATTAAAGTACATATAAAATGTAATAAATTTCGTTTTCCAATAAAATTTCATCTTCCCGAAGAGAAACAAAGATGATGAATAGCAATCAGTGGGGTTGGGGTGCGAAGCGAGCAGTAAGAGATGCCTCAAAAAGTATGATAATTAATAACAGTAAGATTTTCTGTTTATCCACATTTCTGACAAAAATGAATAAAGTCCATTTTTGACAGTCATAATTGAATAAAAAATTGTCGCTTGGAAAAATGGAGAGATTTCCCTCTCTGTATCATCCACTTGGAGGTTTGTTTATTTCAATTGAAAGGTTTCCCTCGATGCTTCATAGTTAATTGTTGTTTTCATATTTTATATCACTTCAAAAATACAAGAGGTTGAAGGTAATGCAAAAATTGAAGTACATATAAAATGTAATAAATTTCGTTTTCCAATAAAATTTCATCTTCCCGAAGAGAAACAAAGATGATGAATAGTAATCAGTGGTGTTGGGGTGCGAAGCGAGCAGTAAGAGATGCCTAAAAAAGTATGATAATTAATAACAGTAAGTTTTTCTGTTTATCCACATTTCTGACAAAAATGAATAAAGTCCATTTTTGACAGTCATAATTGAATAAAAAATTGTCGCTGGGAAAAATGGAGAGATTTCCCTCTCTGTATCATCCACTTGGAGGTTTGTTCATTTCAATTGAAAGGTTTCCCTCGATGCTTCATAGTTAATAGTTGTTTTCATATTTTATATCACTTCAAAAATACAAGAGGTTGAAGGTAATGCAAAAATTGAAGTACATATAAAATGTAATAAATTTCGTTTTCCAATAAAATTTCATCTTCCCGAAGAGAAACAAAGATGATGAATAGCAATCAGTGGTGTTGGGGTGCGAAGCGAGTTGGAAGTCATCTAGATTGTATAAAATCGTATATTTTATCCACGTAAATTATGAATGGCCTCCGTTGCTGTTTTAACATGGCCTCTCGAAGCTCTTCCGCCAAGGAAAATTAAAAAAAAAAGCCATAGTTTCAGTACCTTACACTTGAAGCATATCTGTGATTTTAAAACTACAGTTGCCAGAATGTATGAATAACTAAAATACTTTAAAGTTATTGAACTTTTTAAAACTCACAGATGTGGCATTATTTTTCCACCTAGACGAAAATTATCAAAATCAATGCTTCATTCTCCTTTTCTGAAAATTTTTAAGAGTCTAAATAATGCAGTATTGGAGTAAGTTTTTAAATATTTGAAAATTAGACCACAAACGCTTTTACTTTTCTCAAAACAGTGGTATGACTGCATATTGACATTTTGCGCCATTTTCAGACTAAACATTGATAGTTACTGACTATAGATAGTCTAACTAACAATCATGAGTCACTGTTGCAAACTTAACGATAGTTATGAAAATCGGCCATTATTCACATGCGACTACAGAGCCTTCGAAAAAAAGTCTAAAAACGTCACTTCGAGAAGTTAGAAACTTGGATCATTATCAGTGAAATCGTTTCACTTAGTATAACTGGTAACAGATATTTCACGTATTTGACAAAGTAACGATAATTTACTATAAATAAAAATGTTGCGTGTATGAAAATAAGGTCATTGTGTTTTATCCGCCATCATTAACTCCTTTTTCTGTTGAAAATGAATTTTATATAATAGGTTCACTTTATATTCACCGAATGAGAAAGTGTTTTTGGACTCATGCCAGATCATGAAGCAAGTCATGGATTTATAAGAGAAATAAAGGACTTCATAACTCTCTTTCGTGACTTTTTTTTTTCTTCATTCAGTGTCGTTATCATTTTCTTTCTTCCATTTTTGATAGAAAATTCTACTTTTCTTATCACGGAAACAATCATCGCGATCATTATTTTGAAGAAAAAAAATTAGGTTATATTATAATTTTTCTTTTCTTAATAAAATAAAATTGATTTCAGCAAAAATGTGCAGTTATCTCCGAATATTATATTTATGCTCTTAAGGAATGGTCGCTGCATTCCATATACAGTTGACCTTTTCTGATGCAGTTTAGGGTCAATTCTTTCAAAAAAAAATTCAAACCGTAAAAAATTTGAAAAAAAAATTGCTTCCAAAAACTCATTTTTTAAAAAAATTTTTTTTTGAAACTATACTTTTTTTTAACCTTTTACACTACGATGTCCTTTCTCAGGTGCCATCAACGATCTTTAAAATTAAAAATTTTTATACCTTAATAAGTAACAACCACATTTTTTTAAAAATTTTAAAAAAAGTATATAAAAATGCTTCATTATGTGTGTTTTAAATGATGAAGTACTTATCTGAATTCAAACACCATTTTAAAGAACTCGGAGCTCAAAGCTTTAAGAAACATAAAGTTTAAGTATATATTTTCACTTAAAATGTACTACTATCTAATATAGAGTCAGAATTGCTACGGTAGTTTTTGTCAAAAAGTCAAACATTAAGATTAGATTTTTTTTAAAAAAAATGACTTTGATTGTTTATATTTACACGATCAAATCGATTCCAATATAGTTTGTCTATAGTAAAAAATTACCTATAAAAAGAAAGGCTGCTATAGAAACAAGAAATAGCGCCTTTCAAAGAGAGGAGCTTCTCCCCCAACTTAATCTCTCACCGACTCGAGACATATCCTGCCTCAAACACGGAACATCCAGACTTGAAATAGCTAAACCTCGTAACCATAGTCACCGCCACTGCTCCAGATGAATGGGGGAGTTCTTTTTTTCAATAGATTGCTATTCAATATATCTTTGCGACAGCTTCCACAAAATTATAAGCTTTTATATTCTTTTTCGTGCCAAGAGCCGAAAAAAGCTAGAATTCTCAGATTTTTCTAGTTTTTAAATTTTGAACAACTTATAGAGTGTAGATTTTGTGAAATTTAAAGAAAATGAAATTTGATTGTTTATATTTACACGATCAAATCGATTCCAATATAGTTTGTCTATAGTAAAAAATTACCTATAAAAAGAAAGGCTGCTATAGAAACAAGAAATAGCGCCTTTCAAAGAGAGGAGCTTCTCCCCCAACTTAATCTCTCTCTCCGACTCGAGACATATCCTGCCTCAAACACGGAACATCCAGACTTGAAATAGCTAAACCTCGTAACCATAGTCACCGCCACTGCTCCAGATGAATGGGGGAGTTCTTTTTTTCAATAGATTGCTATTCAATATATCTTTGCGACAGCTTCTACAAAATTATAAGCTTTTATATTCTTTTTCGTGCCAAGAGCCGAAAAAAGCTAGAATTCTCAGATTTTTCTAGTTTTTAAATTTTGAACAACTTATAGAGTGTAGATTTTGTGAAATTTAAAGAAAATGAAATTTGATTGTTTATATTTACACGATCAAATCGATTCCAATATAGTTTGTCTATAGTAAAAAATTACCTATAAAAAGAAAGGCTGCTATAGAAACAAGAAATAGCGCCTTTCAAAGAGAGGAGCTTCTCCCCCAACTTAATCTCTCTCTCCGACTCGAGACATATCCTGCCTCAAACACGGAACATCCAGACTTGAAATAGCTAAACCTCGTAACCATAGTCACCGCCACTGCTCCAGATGAATGGGGGAGTTCTTTTTTTCAATAGATTGCTATTCAATATATCTTTGCGACAGCTTCTACAAAATTATAAGCTTTTATATTCTTTTTCGTGCCAAGAGCCGAAAAAAGCTAGAATTCTCAGATTTTTCTAGTTTTTAAATTTTGAACAACTTATAGAGTGTAGATTTTGTGAAATTTAAAGAAAATGAAATTTGATTGTTTATATTTACACGATCAAATCGATTCCAATATAGTTTGTCTATAGTAAAAAATTACCTATAAAAAGAAAGGCTGCTATAGAAACAAGAAATAGCGCCTTTCAAAGAGAGGAGCTTCTCCCCCAACTTAATCTCTCACCGACTCGAGACATATCCTGCCTCAAACACGGAACATCCAGACTTGAAATAGCTAAACCTCGTAACCATAGTCACCGCCACTGCTCCAGATGAATGGGGGAGTTCTTTTTTTCAATAGATTGCTATTCAATATATCTTTGCGACAGCTTCCACAAAATTATAAGCTTTTATATTCTTTTTCGTGCCAAGAGCCGAAAAAAGCTAGAATTCTCAGATTTTTCTAGTTTTTAAATTTTGAACAACTTATAGAGTGTAGATTTTGTGAAATTTAAAGAAAATGAAATTTGATTGTTTATATTTACACGATCAAATCGATTCCAATATAGTTTGTCTATAGTAAAAAATTACCTATAAAAAGAAAGGCTGCTATAGAAACAAGAAATAGCGCCTTTCAAAGAGAGGAGCTTCTCCCCCAACTTAATCTCTCACCGACTCGAGACATATCCTGCCTCAAACACGGAACATCCAGACTTGAAATAGCTAAACCTCGTAACCATAGTCACCGCCACTGCTCCAGATGAATGGGGGAGTTCTTTTTTTCAATAGATTGCTATTCAATATATCTTTGCGACAGCTTCCACAAAATTATAAGCTTTTATATTCTTTTTCGTGCCAAGAGCCGAAAAAAGCTAGAATTCTCAGATTTTTCTAGTTTTTAAATTTTGAACAACT
This sequence comes from Parasteatoda lunata, assembly GCA_949128135.1. Taxonomy (NCBI): domain Eukaryota; kingdom Metazoa; phylum Arthropoda; class Arachnida; order Araneae; family Theridiidae; genus Parasteatoda; species Parasteatoda lunata. Next base: position 4,109,172 of record OX421973.1, read on the forward strand.
TATAGAGTGTAGATTTTGTGAAATTTAAAGAAAATGAAATTTGATTGTTTATATTTACACGATCAAATCGATTCCAATATAGTTTGTCTATAGTAAAAAATTACCTATAAAAAGAAAGGCTGCTATAGAAACAAGAAATAGCGCCTTTCAAAGAGAGGAGCTTCTCCCCCAACTTAATCTCTCTCTCCGACTCGAGACATATCCTGCCTCAAACACGGAACATCCAGACTTGAAATAGCTAAACCTCGTAACCATAGTCACCGCCACTGCTCCAGATGAATGGGGGAGTTCTTTTTTTCAATAGATTGCTATTCAATATATCTTTGCGACAGCTTCTACAAAATTATAAGCTTTTATATTCTTTTTCGTGCCAAGAGCCGAAAAAAGCTAGAATTCTCAGATTTTTCTAGTTTTTAAATTTTGAACAACTTATAGAGTGTAGATTTTGTGAAATTTAAAGAAAATGAAATTTGATTGTTTATATTTACACGATCAAATCGATTCCAATATAGTTTGTCTATAGTAAAAAATTACCTATAAAAAGAAAGGCTGCTATAGAAACAAGAAATAGCGCCTTTCAAAGAGAGGAGCTTCTCCCCCAACTTAATCTCTCACCGACTCGAGACATATCCTGCCTCAAACACGGAACATCCAGACTTGAAATAGCTAAACCTCGTAACCATAGTCACCGCCACTGCTCCAGATGAATGGGGGAGTTCTTTTTTTCAATAGATTGCTATTCAATATATCTTTGCGACAGCTTCCACAAAATTATAAGCTTTTATATTCTTTTTCGTGCCAAGAGCCGAAAAAAGCTAGAATTCTCAGATTTTTCTAGTTTTTAAATTTTGAACAACTTATAGAGATTTTGTGAAATTTAAAGAAAATGAAATTTGATTGTTTATATTTACACGATCAAATCGATTCCAATATAGTTTGTCTATAGTAAAAAATTACCTATAAAAAGAAAGGCTGCTATAGAAACAAGAAATAGCGCCTTTCAAAGAGAGGAGCTTCTCCCCCAACTTAATCTCTCACCGACTCGAGACATATCCTGCCTCAAACACGGAACATCCAGACTTGAAATAGCTAAACCTCGTAACCATAGTCACCGCCACTGCTCCAGATGAATGGGGGAGTTCTTTTTTTCAATAGATTGCTATTCAATATATCTTTGCGACAGCTTCCACAAAATTATAAGCTTTTATATTCTTTTTCGTGCCAAGAGCCGAAAAAAGCTAGAATTCTCAGATTTTTCTAGTTTTTAAATTTTGAACAACTTATAGAGTGTAGATTTTGTGAAATTTAAAGAAAATGAAATTTGATTGTTTATATTTACACGATCAAATCGATTCCAATATAGTTTGTCTATAGTAAAAAATTACCTATAAAAAGAAAGGCTGCTATAGAAACAAGAAATAGCGCCTTTCAAAGAGAGGAGCTTCTCCCCCAACTTAATCTCTCACCGACTCGAGACATATCCTGCCTCAAACACGGAACATCCAGACTTGAAATAGCTAAACCTCGTAACCATAGTCACCGCCACTGCTCCAGATGAATGGGGGAGTTCTTTTTTTCAATAGATTGCTATTCAATATATCTTTGCGACAGCTTCCACAAAATTATAAGCTTTTATATTCTTTTTCGTGCCAAGAGCCGAAAAAAGCTAGAATTCTAAGATTTTTCTAGTTTTTAAATTTTGAACAACTTATAGAGTGTAGATTTTGTGAAATTTAAAGAAAATGAAATTTGATTGTTTATATTTACACGATCAAATCGATTCCAATATAGTTTGTCTATAGTAAAAAATTACCTATAAAAAGAAAGGCTGCTATAGAAACAAGAAATAGCGCCTTTCAAAGAGAGGAGCTTCTCCCCCAACTTAATCTCTCACCGACTCGAGACATATCCTGCCTCAAACACGGAACATCCAGACTTGAAATAGCTAAACCTCGTAACCATAGTCACCGCCACTGCTCCAGATGAATGGGGGAGTTCTTTTTTTCAATAGATTGCTATTCAATATATCTTTGCGACAGCTTCCACAAAATTATAAGCTTTTATATTCTTTTTCGTGCCAAGAGCCGAAAAAAGCTAGAATTCTCAGATTTTTCTAGTTTTTAAATTTTGAACAACTTATAGAGTGTAGATTTTGTGAAATTTAAAGAAAATGAAATTTGATTCACTTCGCATAATTTTTGGATAGTATTATTTGTAGGGGATTATCATATCATTATTGGCAGGGCGGACGAAAAGGATCGGCAAAGTCACCCGGAGTGACATGTTTAGAGGGGCACCAAAATTCTAAATTATTAATTTGTTTCTTTTTTTAAAATATGATTTGTTGGAAAAATATTTATATGGGTATTTTTAGGTTAAATTTCTTTACAGTTCTTTACGTGAAATTGGAAAGGAATGAGTGCAGCAGAAAAGCCACCTTTTAGACATTTCAGTTCTGCATTTACTACAGGTATGAACTCTTTGCTAAACTATTCAACAAACAAAGGGTGAATTGCTAGAAATTTCATGTTTAAATCTGGGGATGTCTTCATGGGTGGGGATATCTTCTGAACATCACGTTGCAAGGCATCCCACACGTCCAGAATTGCTACAGAGTGGATCCAAGAGCACTCTTCTGAATTTAGACACTTCCGCTGGCCACCAAAATCCCCAGACATGAACATTATTGAACATATTTGGGATGCCTTGCAACGTGATGTTCAGAAGATATCCCCACCCCCTCTTACTCGCACTGGTTTATGGACAGCCCTGCAGGATTCATGGTGTCAATTATCTCCAGCACTACTTCACACATGGATCGAATCCATGCCACGTCGTGTTGCGGCGCTCCTGCATGCTCGCGGGGGCCCTACACGATATTAGGCAGGTATACCAGTTTTTTTGGCTCTTCAGTGTATATGCTCAATGAATTGGTTACGCTTCTTTTAGTTCTTGAACAGCGCCATTAAGCTAAATGCCTATTTTATATCTGTTTATTCTTTTAACTAAAAGAAATTTATAACTGTTAAAGTTCATTTCATTTTGGCGAAAAAACCCTTACAATTGAAATGAATTGTCTTATATTTAATAATTGCAAATAAGTGCCGAGTTTGATTTTGAGAAGGTAGCAAATCTGATTTATTGTCCAATAAAGCAGCCATTGAGATTATTAGCATTTTTGTTTTATGTTATCATGTTGCACTAAGCATTTTAATAACAAATTATACCATAAGATCGTGTCAAAAATTAAATCCGCTCTCACTTGAGCAAAATGAGTTTATTATACTTACATATTGTCTTTATTTTTGATTGTACGAATTAAATGCTTGAAAATATACATGTTTAAAAAGGTGGACTAGCTGATCGCCGGCTAGTATTTTATTAAATTTGAAAGCAAGAATTTCAAATATCAAAATTAATCTCATCCTTCATTTAAGAAGTGCACTTTTCACCATTGTTTATTTGAGACTCATTTAACTGTTTTTTTTCTTTCTTTCCCTAGTGCAGGTATGCTAATTGAACTTATTCCAAGAATATAATGAGATGACGTTTTCGTTTTATTTAGGATTCTGGGTCCTTAGTTTTAGTTTAGGGAAACATACAACTATACTTTTATTTACGTTTTAATAACATTTCGTATTTAATTTTTAAAAATTGTTAGAAAATAATCTAAAACTAAATAAATGTGTATTTGCCGTTTCAGATTATAAACTGGGGCAGGAAAGTGTTCTAACAATGATGACAGAAATACATCGGTCAAAAAATTTTGAGAATGATTGCTCCAAGATCTCAAAGTTTGCAACCATCTAAATATAATTCAAAAGCTTACAGACTAGAAGATTCTTTGGCACTATCGAAAAGGAAATCGGAAAAACAGATGAATCTGATACTGTTTGCGTCAGCTAGAGCACGAAAAAATAAATTTTAATGACTATGCTTTTATGCCATAAAAGATTCTGTTCATTAAAAATATTACCTAATATAGTAAATATTTATTCTAGAATACTTGAGGTGATATTTTCATTCATTAAACTAATAACTTTCTTTTTTAACCTTGAATGCGTTCATTGTTATTTCTAGTTATATTAGTTAGATTATTCTTATAGTTGTATTATTCAAATGTTTCTTAAATCAACATTTTTAATTGATATAGATTTCATTACTTTCTGGTAGAATTATCGCAATTCAAAATATAAAAAGCAATTTTCTATACCGTTGTGGCTAAACCAGTGAGACAATTCAAGGGGGGGGGGGAAGTTATTGTTATTTATTTATTTTTTTTTTATTTTATTTTTAATTCAGCTTCCTTTACCAAAATTAAGTTAAAAGCTCAGTATAGCAGGGGCGTGAAAATATCTTCGGCCGACACTGATTATCATCGATGCAATTTCGTATAAAGCTTTGGCTAGAAAGTAGGAAACATGCACAATTCCAAACATTTACTCAAATTCAAAATGCTGAAAACCTGAATTGCCTCCTTTTATAAAATTTCCTAAGCTGGTATTGAAGCTAGCAAACTTATATAATAGCCTGTCCTCTTATATAAATGCTACATAATCTAGCAAACATCGTCAATTAAATTTAACACACTAACAGTACAATTTAAAAATAAGTTCATTCTGTTTGAATTCGATCATTTCTTCAAAAGTTATAATTTGATATGATTATGTAGAAGAAGAAGAATATCTGTTACGAGACAAATAGAATGTGAAACAGTGTTTTTAAATTCATTAGGCGGAAATCTTATTATTATAAAAGCAAATTGAAACTATTGCATCATTATTTTAAACTAAATGGTCATTTTATCTGTTAAAATCTTCGATTTATACAGAGTAAAAATACGAAACTAAAATGTATCATTAAATTATGTAATTGGTATCATTACTTTAATGGGGTTGAAGAAGGGATTTACCATTTTTACTTGACTTTCGTATCTTAACCTTTATACGCATTAAATTTTATTTCTATAATCACTTGGTCCCAAACCTTTCGAAACACATGCTTTTAATCACCTGGTTTATGGTTATTCCGCTCTTTAATGATGCTAGGTGTCACCTAGGCAACGACTGATATTTTACATGAAAAAATGTATTCCTTTGACTTAGTTTTCAGAAGTCGAAAGGTTGAAAAACTTCTATCAGTTTCTGGAACTATTCCTACAGCTCAAAGTACTTTTAAGTTTTACGAAAAATAAAATAAAAACATAATTATCAAAGAATATAATAAAAAATTAATGTAATTCCAATCTAAAGTTAATTTTTCAAATTTTTTTTTCTTTTTGAAAGCTTATTGGTTTAGAATTGCGGATCTGTTAATTAAAGTTTTTCTAATAAAAATTAGTTCTCGAATAAATATTTTAGTTGTACAATTAATTAGGTACATTATTTGTACTGTTTTAAAGAAATCATTAGTTTGACTGATGATTTGAAGGAAATTGAATCGTAAAAATTTCGTGTATTTTGACTTCTAAATATTATCTAACTCACAAGCGTGTTTTTTCTTTCTTCCTCGTTTTCTGTCGACCCAATATTTTAAAACAAGTTTTTAATTCAACTTCGTTGAATTACAGTTCGTTTTGAAGTTTATTTACTAAGAAACTTTTTCACCATTTCATTCCGATTCACTGGATGTTAAAATGGTACCTACTATGGAAAATTTAGATAATATTTATATTAGCAGCCTTAAAGCTCCTTATGGTTTATATAGTAAATTAAATGGTAAAGGTACTATTAAAATGGATGAATTTTGTATTTATGATAAATTTAAAGTTATTAATTTTAGTTGATCGCTTTTAATTCAAAGTATAGATATAAGAGAGGTAGTTGTAATGGTGCTAATAAATTTATTGATTTTGATGATTTTTCGAAAATTTGTAATCATTGTGCTAACCTGAATAATATTTTTATTATTATGAAATATATTTTTAAATTTAAAAATAAAGTTCTGAAACATTTCTTTTTTAAATTTAGGAATAAAATAATATTTTATTATGAACTTATTAAATTTATTGTATTGCATTTGGTTTAAGTCAAAACTTGGTGTTGATAATACGGATATGCTTTTTCAAAAGGTTTTTAATGTGCAGAAGTATTTTTGTATTATTAATTTTCATGATAAAAAAGTTGATAATGCTAGAATTTCACAGATTATTCATTGTTTTTCTGATGTTTTTCCTTTAAAGCAATTTAAAGTTATAGCTGCTTATAAATATTCCTCTACTCTCAGAAAGAAAAGTTTGTTTTTGGTTCTTGTAATTTGTATTGAAATTTTCTCTCGACCTGGACTTTGGCAAAACCTTTGGGGTACAGAGAGAGCAACTCACACATTTGTCGTGCTCTGTCGATAGAAAAGGTTTTGCATTTATGATTTCCGTATCCCCTGACGACGTCAGCTTCGGTTGTCCTATTTTTTCATTGTTTTTATTCTTCTGCTTTCCTTTTGGAATTTCTGTTGCATAGCGCGTTTTTCCACTGGAAGTGTAGTTTCTATTGCTTTAATAATTTTGATTCATCTTCTTATCATCTGCTATGATGCAGATGATTCAACAGTCATATATGTATAAGTCTAATTACTTAACCCAAAGCTAAACTAAATTCTGGAAGGAAAATTCGCACCAAATATCAAATCGGCAAAATCCTATATAATTTTAAAAGAGACACCTTCTTGCTCTGTCACAGGGGTGAAAGCGAGACGGAAAATAGGAAAGGCTGGTAGTGAAACCTTTTCAGTTATAGCTAGTTTGGGGGAGGAGTTTTCTTATTCTTTTTTTAAATTATTCAACAATATCTACTTTATCCTCGAAAAGAAGCAGTTTTATATACATGCTAAAATTTTAAAAGAAATCTTGATAGTTACAGATATTTTATTTTTTACGAAAAAAATGCTGGAATGAAATGTCTTACGTACCAGGTTTTTCTCTTTTCCGTCTTGCTATATAAGGGCTTTCACCCATGCTCTGTCTCTCTCTCTTTTTGGAATAGCTTTCAAAAAAGGGGCGAAATAAGAATGGGAGCAAAATAGCCATACAGAGTTGCAACTCTACTCATACTTGAAAAACAATTAAATTTGGATTACATATGTTGGAGGGCAAATTTCGACAATTAGTCATCCATTGAAGTATAGTTGGAAAAAAAAAACCATTCATCTCTTTATTGGGTAAAAATTACTTAATATAAACTGCATATATAAAACACGAAGTTAGTTTGCTAAACACACCAATTTTGGGTGACACAAGTTTGAAAGCAAACGTGTTTCTGTAACACGTTTGCAGAACAACGTGTTACAGAAACACGTTACAAAATTTACAGTAGTTTCTAACTGAGCGGTTCTTTAAAAAAAAAGCCCTAGCGGTTAGAAATTTATTTATTCGACCCGTACAGCATAAATTATCAATATAAACTATTTTTCTTTCACCATGATTTAAAAAGCTAATATATATAAAATTGATTTTATTTAGAAATTTTTTTAGTTTACAATTCATAAAATTACCTCTCACTGTTATTTGTATCCATAAATCATCATACATATAAAATTTTAATGACACATTTTTATGTGTTGAAGTATTTTTCGGTAGTTATTTTATCAAACAAGCATGGATTGCAACGTGAATCCTCAACGATAACAAGTTCATAAAAATCTTTTATTTCATTCCATCAAACAAATTTAATTATTTTTGCCATTTTTTATGAACCGCAATTCTAAATGAAACTGAAAATAAATTTTATGAAGCTGTTAATATAATGACTATATTTCATTTATTGTTAATAACAGTTGTCAAAGGAATTTTTAAAGCTTTATGTTTGGAGTTTCATTTCGTTGTTAAGAAGGCAATCAAAACTAGAAATTACTCATTTTAATTTTGTTTTCATTCAACATAATTTCTTACCAACACACCCGTAACCACAAAATTAATATTTTTCATATAAAAATAAATTCGAATAACTTAATAATAATTGTGCTACCCCTTTTTACCCTTTTGAACAAAGAAACATTTTTTTAAAAATAATAATATTGTTTTGTTTTGTAGCTAGTATGCGTTGATTTTAAAATTTTACTATTTTTTTCCATTTATATTCATTTACGTATTAATACATTTTTATCATACATTACATACATTCATGTTATATTCATATATTTTATTTTAAAAATCTACTAAAAACACTTTAAAGTTCACTCGTAAATACATATTATATCTATTTATCATTTACCTTCAATTTAAATTAATATTTTGAATTTCATAGTGTTGACTGAAAAAATAGTAACTTATTTTAACAACACTAAAGAGTTACGTAGAAATTCTGAAATGGTTAAATTTTTTACTCAGGCATAATTACAGACACAGACATATTTATTACAAATTATTTAACATTTTATCTATAAAATATTATTAAGTAGGCTATGTAAAAAACTTATATAAATTTTCCAGAAACCCCTACAACACAATTTCTCGAATTCTTATTCAATAGAATTGAGAGTTGATAAAAGCATATCTAAACAATCTCACATCGTATTCTAATAGTGTTGTTTAGCCTACTTATATCTAAATTTGACACACCTATTACAAGTATGTCATTAAAGTGTGAGCTTTGGTTTGTGCTTATAAGTCGACTTCTTCTTAATGCCGGGGGCGTAGCTCAGATGGTAGAGCGCTCGCTTAGCATGCGAGAGGTACCGGGATCGATACCCGGCGCCTCCACTTTTTTTAAGCAGGGAAAATTTTATTTTCAAATTTAAATCTTGTAGTAAAACGTACGCTTTTATATTTCCTTCTTAATTTAAAAAAAAAAAATTGTTTTAAAATTATTTTGACCTTCATTATTTAAAAATAATTGAAATAATTTATGGGAAAAATTTGATGTGGTTTCATTAAGGGGTGCTTATGAAATATTAAAAAAATTTCTCCTTAAAATATTCAAAGTAATTCATGATTCCAATAGTATTTGTTGAAACTTTACTCAATAAGTGCAAATATTAGCAGCAACCCATAAAAATCATCGACCCAAGAAATTCACGTTTTCCAACTTAAGCCATAAGTTCAGCCTGACACCCTCTGACATTGAGAAAGTGTCAAACGGGTTGTTTATAGGTCAGCCATCTTTTGCACTCTCACGAGAACATTTTCATCTGAATGCGATACTGATGGGAGATGAGTATGAATTAACCCCAACTATGCTCTCCTTACAGACTTCTTGGCCTAGTTTTCCAAAATGTTCCATTAGAAAATTCCAAAGTGGGTGGAGAATTTGAAATTTTTTCTTGTCTTGTTCAAGAAATGGATGTCTTTTATGGACTTACACGCAGAATCTTTTGATTCTTATTGTACGTGAGGTCAAGGCGCAAACGGAAGTTGGATAATTAATAATTTCGAACAATATGTTATGTTCTTTATTCGTACCGACATTGTTCGAAGACGTTTTACTGTAAAAGTAATGGACTTGAGGACTGATTTTACAAGTTTTTTGTTTTTATAAATTGGGCAGAATGCGTCTCAGAAAAGTCCGCAATAAAAAATAAAAAAAAATAACAATGATAAAAACAAAGTGATAAACATCATTAAGAGTTAGAGGGTAATATTAAGTAGAAGACAAAATGTTTTGTGGATGATAAGTATCGGTCTTAGCATCCTATAACGAAATGACATATATGGCCCAAAACCATATTCTCTCAATAACTATAATTTTCAATCCATTTTTCTACTTTTTTTTAAAAAAGAAGGAATTTCCTGCACATAAAAGTGTTTATTTTTTGACGAAAATATGGTATTTCATTCGAACAGCTGCGGTTCCGTTTACGAATTATCATTAAAAAAAACATTCTCTTGTTACTTTTTTTTTTTACCACCTTTCAACGTAAAAAGGTAAATATGATTTAAATAATTATATTAGCATAGCAGAGAATCAGTCCGGAACACCCCTTCCTTTATTAAGTCCGAATATCATCTATGTCCAATGGAATTTAGGTCGGTGCACCTTTGCGTTGCATTGTGACCCACAATCTTAAAAATTTAAATTGTTCTTTGACGTCTCCACCTGAAAGTCATTGTTCTCCACCCGACTGGCCTTAAAATGGAATATTCCATCTTGTTTAATTTTAAATCACAATATACGCTTCATTGCGTGTGTATGTATATATGTATGTATATATATATATATATATATATATATATATATATATATATATATATATATATATATATATATATATATATATATATATACTAAATACTTTTGTATTAATAACAACATTAAAACTCATTCGTTTTCATAAAATGTCTTTGGTAAAGAATAGGTGTAGAAATTCTATTTTGGGACTTCCAGGCTGAAAACATACCATTGAATTATAATTAGATTTATATTTCAAAGGAGGAGTTATTTTTAGAATCTTGTCCCTCTGTCACTTCCATATTAGGAAGTATTAAATTATTTTCCTTAATGCGTAAGGATACAAAGTATGCAAAGACTGAGCCTTTTCACCTATCTTTGTGTTAGTATTTAAGGCGGGAGCAATTGTTATTGCGTGTCTTTTGCTGTATGATGTTGCCAATCTAGCCTTCATCGCTACTGTCTTGATATTAGTCCCCCCCCCCTCCAGCTGGGTGAGTGGGTGAGACTTCTGTTTACACTAGTGATGGGCAATAACTGGTATTTTCAAATAACAGGTTCCAGCTGTTACAATACAAAAAAATACCTGTTCTAAATACCTGTTCCAAAATAACAGGTCTAAGGAAAAAAGTTCACTTTTTTATATTTGAAAGATAACTTAGAATGGCAAGTATTTTTGTAGCAGATACATATTTTTTCTATTAATTTGACAAAGTTGTTAGGAAAAGTATTTTTTCTTTCTAAGAGTAAGAAAATATCGCGAAGTTTTTTTCTATTTATTTTTTTAAACTAAAAGAAAGCAGTTACATATAAATTTTTGGTTTATTCTCTATTGTTTAGGCTCGGTGAAAAAACTATATTTCGTCTTTTTTTATGTATACATATTTTTTTTTTTTGTGATTATACTTTAGATTGGGTAGTTCAAAATGGTTGAAAACACTTCAAAAGCATATTTGTTAGTGTAATCAAATATAATAAATAATAATAGAAACAATAATTTTTGTTACAAAATATAGTTCTTTTTAATGCACTTTTAGGAGAAATGAGCGACGCAGAAAATTTTTTTTTTACAAAATTTGCCTCTTTTTAACAAGCATAAAATAATTTAGAAAGCTTAAAGAATTAAAAAAGTTTTGAATATTACAATGTACAATGTTTCTAAATCTAAATAAAAAGAATTTAGGAATTCCCTATTACATTCTGTTTGACGATATAACCAGAATCTTTTCCTTTCTACAAGAGGGGAAAAATGGAACTTCATAAATATTGAGATAAATTAGAAATTTAAAAAAAAAAAAATTATCTCTGAATTTAAAATACAACATATAGTGCATTATTATTTTTAAATGAAAACAATGTAGGAGTTGCACATTATATTCTGTATATGTGGCAGAATAACCAATATTTTTTTCATTTGACAAAAAGAAAAAAAGTAATAGTCTAACTGCATGCATTGCAACCTCGTCGCAACTTTTTAAATAGTTCGAATAACATCATTTTATAGTTTTAAACATAAAAAATAATTATACAAAAATTTAATTGATTGAGCTTTATCAATTTGCACCAGCTAAAATTAAAATATTTAGCAAATTAAATATAAATAGAGCATAATTCCAAACTTTTAAACATTTTTTTAAAAGTAAATATTCAAAATAAACATCAGTATACGAATTTAGCATAATTTTTAAAGAAACAAGCCTTTTTAATAATTCCAAACTTTTCTTGGATTATTTAAATAATATTTTTCTTTCAAAACAATTAGCACATTAATTTCATAATATCACATACTATGCAGTCTTAATGATAATTTTAACGTCAAAGGAAAATTAAAAACAATAAAAAAAAGAAATTCGCCAAATTAACTGTAATAGATTTTTTCCTTTCCTGCAGAATATTATCATTTAAAAATATTTATTTATTTTCTTCAAAAATTCAAAATAAATAAATCTTTTAAGCAACAAAATAATAGGCAATGGCAGAGAGACATCTATTTTTAGGCGAGTGGACGAAATTCAACACAATGACAAATCACTCTTCACATAGAACAGTGTTTCCCAAAGTGTGGTACGCGTACCCCCAGGGGTACGGGAACAGTTAAGCAGGGGTACGCGTTCTCATGCGAAATATCTTACAACAAGCGAAAATTTCAAAACGTTTATTTAAAAACAGAGCTAGCCATGAAAATTTACGATTACTTATTTTTCTATTGGCTATTTATTGCACAATTAACAGTTAATAATGAGTGGTGTCAACAGCCAGTTGTGATTTTTAACTTTTATGCAATTTTTTAACAGTAAAAATACATTAATTTTTTTAATTAGGGGTACACAGCATTACGAAAAATTTAGAAAGGGTACACAAAGTCATAAGTTTGGGAAACACTGACATGGAACATTGATTGAATTACTACAACAAATAACTACGAGGGAAATAAAGGACACGCCTTCATGTAAAGATATTGAGAGAGTCGATTCGTAACCTTGAAGGTCACGATCGAAAAAGGAACCGAAAGTTATATTAGGGGGCCAATGGCGTAAAGAGGTGCCTGGATTCTCGAAGTAAACTACTTGATTAGATGTCCCCCAAAAGACGAATGTAATTAATGCAGTAAATACCGTAGTCGGAAAAAAGAGGGGGGGGGGGAATTGGAGCATTTTTGTGTAAATGCAGGCCGTAGTTACACTATAGTGAGCAATTCACTATTTAAAAAAAAATAATCTGAATTTTTCATTAAATGTATAAAATACATAAATTTAATGACCCCTAAAACTTTATTACTAAACTTCACTATTAAATCACATTGATAAAATATTTTGTTCAAGCCAAACATCTATTAGATAGTTTCCTAATAAAAATAATAGCAATGTAATTAGTCTTAAGAGTCCATAATCGACAACTTTATGCTTCCTATGGCTGAAAGTTAAGAATTGTTTATCTTTTTTCATGAAAAAAAAATATATATATTTTTTCATATTATTCTACTACCCTTCATCTTCTCTGTACTATTGTACTACCCCTTCATGCTTCGTCATAAGTTCAGCATTTTAAAGTAGACAAAGTAAAAAAGAATACAGATAGGGAGAAAAATTATAGTGTTTGATATTGAGGTGATATATAAATCGACTTCGTCAACCTTCATCTAATAAATGGCACCACATAAAAAAAAGGAGCAAGTTAACATATATTATATACTAGCAAATTAGTATTCAATATTTATAGTGGTAGTTACACCACAATAATATAGCTTGCATGCAACGAAAATAAAGTGTTTAAATATAGCTTGAATTCGCATACTAAATGTAGTTTTAACAATTTTAACACCCCTTTCTTATAAGGGAATAAAAAGTTTAAATAGTTATTACTTTAAAAAAAAGAAAGAAAAAAATGCTAAAGAGAGAAAGTAAGAATGTATCTTGTAGGAAATTGTTGTGAATTTTTTTTTCTATCTTACATGTAGGAAATATGTATCAATATCAAAATTAGGAAAAATATTTAAATGCTTATACTATTTGCATTAAAGAAGAAAAAAAATTAAAACAAGAAAATGTAATTAGAAGCAACCTGTCCCCCCCCCCATATGGCCGAGCATCATTGCCTATTCCTAAATACAAATTTGTTCAAAAATACTAACCTGCTTCACCTGTTCCAAAATACTAGGCTATGACAAAATACCAGCTGTTCCAAAATACTAGCTGTGAAAAAATATCGCCTGTTCCAAAATACTAGCTGTGAAAAAATATCGCCTGCTCCAAAATACTAGGCTGTGACAAAATATCATCTGTTCCAAAATACTGGCTGTGAAAAAATATCGCCTGTTCCAAAATACTAGCCTGTGACAAAATATCGCCTGTTCCAAAATACTAGCTGTGAAAAAATATCGCCTGTTCCAAAATACTAGCCTGTGATAAAAATAACAGGCTGTTCCGATATAGCATGTTTAAAATATTAGGTGGTAGTTTTATTAATAACAGGTTGTTAAGACACAGAAGTAGAATCACAAAGGGGGGGTTGCTAGCAGTGGACTACCAATAATTTTCAATTTTTTTTATTTAAACTTTAGAAAGGCTATTTCTTATTAAGAAATTTAAGACACTCTAAATGTATTTTAACTATATAATTGCAGAATAATCATTTTCTTAGTGAAATAAAAAAAAAAGGCATTTAATGATTTACTTCGGACGCAAAATAATTTTAACGAAGCGAAATTTAAGTACTATTATTAATTTACGATTGGAATTAATATTTAAATGTAAGTTTACAGAACGACATTTAGTTTTATTGGAACTAAATTTTATGACTTCTTTTACAGCTCTTTTATTTTTTAGACTATGAAAACACAGAAATTAAGACTTATCATGATTTCACATATACGTTACAAAACTTATCTTATGCTACTCACGTCCCGCCGAGGACTGATTGTTAAGACACGGTTCCCATCAGATCACCGAAGTCAAGCATCACTGGCTGCCGTCAGTGTGCGGGTGGGTGACCACTTGGATCAGTCTGCGTAGGGACCGAGGGTGTGCGGTATGGGTCCTCGTTAAACTGTTCTACCGTAAAGTGCTCGAATTCGCGTGCAGTTCGTCGGGCTACCGAAGCGGGGGTGCCATCCCCTCTGCAGAGGATCAAAATTGTGAAGGCATGTCTTCGTATAATCCTCAGGGATGCTTCCCAAACAATCGCCAATAGTGCAGTTCTAGTGGGGCATAAATGAACTACAACGTATGCTACTCACGCGAGAAATTTTTCATTCTTGCTGATACAAGTAAACAGTTTTTTAAAGTCTATAAATTGCTTTTAAGTTTAGAAATATCATGTTTACACTTACAGGGAGGGGAATAAAAGACTGTTGAAAAAATTTTGTTTTATTGATCGGATCTTCACGTTTTAACTATAATAAGACACATTCTTTGACTAAAACGATAGTTTGTTCGATGAATTTGGGTTATTTGTTTTTCCTTTGAATTCTATTTAGGCTTGTTAATTTTACTTCTTACGTATTCCATGCAAAAAAGAAAAAAAAAAAAAAAAAAAAAGTTTAAACGAATTAAAAAATTTTTATTCATTATTCTAACATTTTTTTAACTAAGAGAAATACAATGTAATCTTTTTGAAATTATTTCTTAATTTATACTAATTTGTTTAATAATGGTTGAAACAATTTTGAATACCAATGCACATTAACTCATGTATCATTTTAAACTATGTAATTTCAAATGACACAATGCAAAATTCGAATGAAGTCATGTATGTCTTTTTGAAACTTTTTAACTTAGAAACGATTTGATCAATAATGTTCAAATTTTGCATTTTAAAATTACACAGTTAAAATGACGTAAAATTTACATAGCTTAAATTTTAGTTTTCTTCTTATTATAAATAACAAACAATAAATAATTATTTAAAATTAATTTCATAGAGTGGCTCACGTTTCATAGGCGGTATTTTTTTATAAATATTATCGTAGAATTTTTTTCCAAACCTATACAAGACTGACTAGACATGGTTTTTAAATGCAGTTCTAGTGACACCACGCAATATGAAAAAAAACAACATAATAATAATAATAATAACTACCTATATATAGAAATATTAACTATTGAACTAGAGAAAATAAGCTATATATAAACATTTTTAGAATAATTCCTTTGATTTTAGCAAAGTTACTCGTTAAATTATTAGATTTAAAACAGCTCTAAAAAAATTATAATACTAGAAATACAAAACTTGTATTTCTAGTTTTGTATTTCTAGTATTACAACAACAACAAAAAAAAAATAATAATAATAACTACCTATATATAGAAACGGTCTGGTTACGGCCCTGTAATAATAAATAAAACGTGATTTTTTTTTCTTATTATAAACTGTACAAAGATTGCCAAAAAAAAAAAAAAAAAAAACAGTTTAACATTTTAAAAAAAGTAGAAAAATAAATTTTTGCCAAGATAATTGAATTAAAATTTTTGCCTAGTATTTTGGAACAGGCCTTTGGAAGTAACCTGTTATTTTTATAACAGGTATGATTAAATAACAGGTTCCAAATACCTGTTTCAGAAAATATTGGACATCTCTAGTTTACACCATACTCCAGTACAGGGGCGTACGCAAGGGAGGGGTTTAGGGGTTTAAATACCCCCCTTGAGTTCAGACAAAACGGCAAAAATAAAAAATTTTGTAGAAATTATGCGGGCTATTATTTTTTAAGACTATATATTTTTATTGGCTATCTTTCCTGGAAATTAAAATTCCATCAATATTGTTTTATAATGAAATATTCTACAACAATCAGGTTTACTAATTAATTACAATTATATATATTTTTTTCTATGTAATTCTGTACACTGATAATGTTTTTAAAACACAATATTTTACTGTCAAATTTTATTTTGCCTGATTATTTTCATATCATATTGAAAAAATTGGAAATATTTAGAAATATTAGAAATATTTAGATAATTAGAAATATTTAGATAAGTAAAAAATGGACTAACAGCTATTAAAAAAACTGAAGTTGTTAAAACGAGAAATAGAAAAAACATTGTCTTAATCTTTAAAACAAAACTTTAATGATAAAAATAATATTTTCTGGAAAAAAAAATTATCCATAAAACATTAAAAAAGTTAATGTATCAGAAATGTTTTTAAAAATGCTGCATTATTATAAAAATACCCATAAAAAAAAGACATAAAAAAAAAGAATAGAAAATAGTTGAATTTTTGCAGTAATAGCAACATGAAATAGAATTTCTAGAAATTACAACATCAGTTTCTGAGATAAGATATTAATCTAATGTCATGTTTTTAAAATCTTCCAATTTTAAATGTTCATTAAATTGCTTAAAGTTTGAGAATCTTCTAACTTGTTTAATAGTTAGCATTAGATATCCACCTAATGTTAATTTAAATTCCTATGTTAGAAGAGTGTCTTCTCAAAACCTTGTTATGTCGATTTTTTTTTTTTTTTTTTTCGAAATAGAAATTGGGAAAATAGAAAAAGCACAAATTAAGTTTATTGTAAACCAATTCTTTTCTATTTAATGCATAATTATTTTTGTCCTACTTTTAAAAATAAATTTATCATTGTTGTATTTAGACTTATAGTGAACTATCATTATATACATATTTAATAGTAGTTATTATGTTTAATGTCTCTACTTTTTAGAGTAATATTTTAGAATATATTTTTCTACTTTTTTGAACATATTTAGTTCTGAACTTGTTATCTATTTTTTTTTTTTTTTTTTTTTTTTTTTTTTTTTTGCATCTCTTCAACTTTGAGGCATCGAAAGTACCTATACTGTTTACTATTTTTAATATTGTCAATAGAATCATATTCATATTGAAGAAAGTCATATTGTATAAAATCGAGAAGTTTAAAAAATTAAGTAATATTAAAAGTCTAGTAAATTATTGTACCAAAAATTTGATTGAACTAATATTTTTAAAATATTAATCTTATTAACTATGTTTTATCGTAGTTAAACAACATGCAATTCGTCTTACATTTTTACGAAATCAACATAACTATAGTTTTTAAAGAAATACAAATAAACAGTGATTTTTTTGTTAATTACTTGAAGGTTCATTACACTATCGCTTCGTTTGACAACTCCTATACATCTACCTCAATCATTTTAGTTTTGTTTTTTCCTGAAAATCGATTTAAAAAAAAGATTTTGTTTTTAAAATTCTCGTTACTCTTTTAAGCACATTTTGTTAAGATTTAATTTTATTTATTAAAAATTTATAAATATAACTTTCCATCATATAACTTTAAAAATTAGAAAATGTTTAAATTTCTTTTGAACCACTTATGTTTTTAAAAGTTTCGATAAAAATATTAACTTTTAACAGCATCAAATCAGTGTTTTATTAAATTGTTTCAGTTTTTGTAGCTTTTGACATGAAGTCAAGTGTTAGAACTCGCGTCCAAAATGAAAATTTCGAGAAAAAGGTAAAAAAAATAAAAATAAAAAAACAAATAAAAAATAGAAAAAAGAATGGCTTAGTAGGAATTAGTCAACGTAAAAGAAGTTTAAGAAATGGCGAAAAAGCGCATAATGCAGTAATAACTTTTTGAACAAATTGAAATTGCCCTCTATAAATATATATATTTGTAGGGGTTTGTGCAGCATAAGGGTAAAATAACGACGATGATATAACATTGAAACTTAACATTTAATAGAAATAAAAGGAAATAGATATTTAACGGTGAGTGACATGATACGGGAGGGCTGCCTTCACGCAGTGGTCTCCGAATCGCATGTGAATAAGAAATTAAAATGTTATATGGATAAAGTTCAGAGAGATTCGGGAGTTTCCCATCGGGACTTCCCCGTCAGGTCTCGCTGGCGCCTCTCAATGAAAAAGAGGATGATGCAATGTTCTCAGCTATTACACTATGGTATTGAAACAACAGCTCTACATAATTCGGCCATCCTGCAGTAAAATGTCCGCATTTTTCAACAGCTTTCAGACCCAGTTACCTGAAAAAAAGAACGAGAAAGCAAAGTATAAAAATATAAAAATTTTTTTTAATTTACTGACCACGGTTTCATGTGGTCAGCTGAAGATGAAGTGTTTATTGGTCCATCATGATTCCCCACTTTTAGCACATCGTATCGGTCATTCTTCTTCACTTTTGTGATTTTGTATGGACCGAAGAACTTGGGTCTTAATTTGAGACCAGATCCAAACTGAGTTCTCTGTATTGCGACTAAGTCTCCTTCTCGATATTCGTTGGCTTCTTTCCTTCTTTTATTGTATTGTCTGCGGTTCTCTTCTTGTATCTTCAAAATATTCTTTTTGGCTTCTTCTCGAATGTCCTCTCTATCTTGGATAAAGGATTCTATGTGCTCTTCCTCCAACATTTGCAGAATTTGTAAGTCCTCTTTTGTTTTCATTTTCACTCCGGTTAAAAGTTGAAATGGTGTCATCTGAGTGCTTCGAGAAACTGTAGAATTAATGGTACGCTGTACTGCTGGAACAAATTTGTACCACTTAGTAGGATCTTCTATCGCAAGTTTTGCTAGTATCGGAATAAGGATCTTATGCATTATTTCCACTTGTCCGTTACCACGAGGAATGCCTGTTGTTATATTCACATGTTCGATACCTTCATCTTGGCAATAAGTCTCAAAATCTGTTGAAGTAAACGCTGTACCTCTGTCAGTAATTATTCGTGAAGGGTTCCCAAATGTTATTTGTTGAGCTTTTAGCTTATCAATTGCATCTTGACTTGACGTTGATTTAATTGGGTAGAACCAAACAAACTTGGTAAACGCATCTACCACTGTGAAAATATGTTTATAATTTTTGTTAGTTGAAGGCATAGGACCAATGAAATCAATATGGTAAGTATCTAAGGGAATATTATTCTTAGGAATCGGGTTCAAAAACCCTTCTTTTTTTCCTGCCTTCCTATTAACTAATATACACTCAACACAATTATTTATAACATTTTCAACACACTTCTTCATATCTGGAAAATACTAGTTTTGTTTAAGTACATCAAGAGTTTTACCTATACCAAAATGACCATAAGCATGTGTAGATTTGATAATGTCAGTTTGCATTTGTTGTGGGACCACTAGTAAATAATTATCATTCTCAAGTTTATATAAAACATTATTTTTTAACACAAAATCGTCAATTGATTTATTTTCCAAAAGTTGTTTAATAGAGTTAATGTATTTATCATTCACCTGGTTAGTTACAATTTTAGAGGTTAATTCGTCACAAGTAATATGCATAATAAGACATCTACTTAAACAATCAACATGTTTCATTTGTTTACCTGGGCGATGTACAATTTCATAGTCAAAGTCTTCCAAAAATAAAGCCCACCTTGCAATTTTAGGAGTTAATTATTTTTTACTCATAGTCTTTTGGAAAGCTGAACAGTCTGTTACAAGTTTAAATTTATTTCCCACCAAATAATTTCGAAATTTTTTCAAAGCCTCAATTATAGCCAATACTTCAAGTTATAACTTGAATAATTCTCCTCTTGAGGAGTCGTTTTTTTACTCATATAGTGTATTGGGTGTAATTTGTTATCATCAGATTGTTGAAAAAGAATAGCACCATACCCAAATTTACTTGCATCGGTATGCAATTCAAGCTGTGCTCCTTGTTTAAAAATGTGTAGTACTGGGTTTTCAGAAAGTTTTTGTTTTAAAGTTTGAAATGCTGTTTGTTGTTCTGGGCCAAAATAAAATACACTGTTATCCCGAAGTAAATCACTTAATGGTTTAGCAATTAAAGCATAGTTAAGAATAAAATTCCTAAAATATCCGGTTAATCCAAGAAAGCTCTGCACCTGTTTAGTAGATTTAGGTACAGGAAAATTTTGAACAGCTAATGTTTTTTCGGAAGAGGGTTTAATGGTAACGTTCTCAATAATATAACCCAAAAAGTTAATTTTAGACATCAAAAATTGGCATTTCTTTAAATTAAGTTCTAATCCATATTCGGATGCAGTTTGTAACACTCTCGTTAACCTGTTCAGTGCGTCTATTTCACTTTCTGAGGGTATAAAAATATCATCTATGAAGATGACAACAACACCTTCTCTAAGAAGATCACGGAACACATAGTTTATGTACCTCTGGAATGTACTAGGGCTATTACACAACCCAAATGGCACTTTATTAAACTCATATTGCCCATCAGGTGTTACAAATGAGGTGTATTTTTTACTATCCTCGTCTACGTCTATATGGAAAAACCCATTTTGGAGATAAATTTTGCTACAAATTTTAGAACCCTGTAATTGGTCTAACACATCTTCAATTAGAGGTAAGGGGTATCTATCCTTAATTGTTTTTGAATTTAACTTCCGATAATCTATGCATAATCTTAAGCTATTGTCTTTCTTTTTGCAAAGAACTATTGGGGAACAATAATCAGAGCAGCTCTCTCTAATTATGTCTGTTTTTAACCATTCTGATATCTGATCATTTACTTTTTGTTTCTCAGAAAAAGATAAACGTCTAGCTCTTTGACAAACTGGTATTTCATCTTTTAAAATAATTTTCATGTTTAACTTAGTGTCTTTAATTTTGTTTGGTTTGTAATTATTAATCAACACTGACAGTTCGTTTCTGATACAAGAGTCATTAACATGTGATAAATCAAGTTCATCATTAGTATAGACATTGTTGATATTAATTAAAAATCATTCACAGGAGTAAGAGTCATTAATATTAAAACAAGAACATTCATAAAAATCTTCACTCTTAGAACTTTTGGTTTGTATATTTACACTTGAAGAAAGCTGACCTAGTTTTATTAATTGCTCGTAAATCGTTGGGTTTAGAATCGCTTCTACTTCAAGATTATCCGAAACGGCGGCGCTGACCTTCAACCCTGACTCATTAGGATTTACGGACATTTGAACCTCTACAAGTTTTGCTTTTTGTTTTTCCCCAAAACATGACGTCAGCATTATATTAGAAAATGGCAAATTTCTTATTTTTATTTTATTTGAATTAATTACCGATATTTGAGCTCCAGAATCTATAACGGCCTAAATGGGATTTCCATTCACATAAATCTGAGCATACTTCAACTCGTGTTTAAAATTATTCTCTCCAGATGGTTTGCAGGAATTTACACTAAAGTTTTTATTTTTTAAGTTATCCCTGGGAGAAGTATTTTTTCTTTCTGATTTATCGCTTCTGGAATCATATGTTTTTTTCACTCTTTTTGGACATTGACGCGCAAAATGATTAATTTCTCCGCATATATAGCATTGTCTCTCCTCTCTATTTTGTTTATTTATCGTTTGAGAAAAACGATCCGGGTGGTTTTTTCTGAAACTTCTATTCTCGCTTCGAAAAAAGGAGTGCACCCAATTTTGTGCTTCTCTGTGTGGCATATTTTTTGACGTTATGTAAATGTCTAACTCTCGTGCTAACTCGACGGGACTAAACCAATTTTCTCCCAGACGGATTAAAATATGACTCGCCATCTCTTTATTTAATGTCTCAATTATTTTATCTGATATAATTAGTTGCATAATGATTTAAATGTTTCAACTTTACGTAATTTGCAATAATACTCGAAGTGTGAATTTAAGCGAGTAGCAAATTAAATATATATTTCTTCTTTAAATTTTGAGGCATTTTTAAAGTTATTCAAACATTCTTGGGGAGTTTGTTGAAAATCGCGCAATATTAAAGCTTTTAATTTTTCATAGTTTTTTAAATCATTATCTTCAATATATAACAAGACACTGTTTGCTTTCTCACCTAGTATATTATTTAAGATTTCGGCTTTAAGCCCCTCATATACGTTTTTCGTAGCAAAAGCTCTTTCCAACGACGAAAAAAAATTATTAAAATTTTCAGGTTTTGATGGAACTGGCAGAGATAGTGTTTTAATGCTATGAATTAGATTCTCAATGTTTGTTTCGGGCGTATCATTTATTGTTTTGGAAGGGTTAATTTCAAATGCTTTGTTTTTCGCCTCTAATAAAAGCATTTCTTTCTCGAGTCTTTCTAATTTTAATTTTTCTAACTCAACTTGAATTTCGCTTTGTTTAAGTTCTCTGTCCGCTGTTTGTACTCTTTCTTCTTGTTATTTTTCATTACTTATTATAGGTTTCTAAAACCTCTGAAAGCTATAAATTTTATTGTTATTTAATTTAAAATTATATCCATTCTTTTTTTTTTTTTCTTTTCTCGAAATTTTCATTTTGGACGGGAGTACTAACACTTGATTTCATGTCAAAAGGTACAAAAACTGAAACATTTTAATAAAACACAGATTTGATGCTGTTAAAAGTCAATATTTGTATCGAAACGTTTAAAAATATAAACGGTTCAAAAGAAATTTAAACATTTTCTAATTTTAACAGTTATATGATAGAAAGTTATATTTATAAATTTTTAACAAATAAAATTAAATCTTAACAAAATGTGCTGAAAAGAGTAACGAGAATTTTAAAAACAAAATCTTTTTTTAATCGATTTTTTGGAAGAAACAAAATTAAAATGATTGAGTTAGATGCATAGGAGTTGTTACACGAAGTGATAGTGTAATGAACCTTCAAGTAATTAACAAAAAAATTGCTGTTTTATGCTCTACTCCCGTTTTCTTTTCTAATAAAGACCAAGCTGTCGTGTTCTTCAATTTTTCCATGAAAATAATAGAGGTACTTTTCATGTTTCAGGATTTTTTTCCCCACCAAATATTGAATTATGAAAAACTACCTCCATCTTGATTGCTAAAAATACTATATTCACAACACGTGCTGGTACAATCTTTAGGGGTTGCTTAAGAGATGTTTCATTCGCCAAATGTTTAGCGATGGACATTTTTTAAACTTCAAGAGTCCCCACTTCAAAGATCTATTCATAACAATACATATTCCCCTTTGACACATTGATGGATCTTATCTATTGTTATGACCCTCTATCCCACCTTCAGGAAGGAAAATCTTAGGAAGGACAGAGCACAGGCCATTTTTATTTGCCTTATGCCTACTTTTTTTTTCTCGCGGTATTTCTCAGAATGCTGAAAATACATTTACTATAATAGGGTTGTACTTTTGAAAACAAATTCACCTGAAACTGTTGCGGGCGACCCCGGATCGCTGGTTCCTTTCTGTCCTGCCAGTCGCGATAGTTTTCAAGACTGGCTGGCAATCGCGAGGTCTTTACGCAATGATTCTGGAATTCTAGACGTTCTGACGTCTTTGTGACAATTCGAGAATTTTGGACATGCGGTGAAAAATTATATAAAAGGGGGAACGGAGTACAGTGGAGTTAGTTAGTCAGACTAAGAGTTATCTCTGCAGCTTGTCTTTCGGAGCTCGTCGCTAAATCTGTTTTGTTTTGTCTTAACAAAAAGTCCATTCAAGAGCCGAATCCGTCGTCGTCACCCCTATTTCGACTAGTGAAGAAATCAGTAACAATACCATTGGAGACACTGTGCTCGCTGAAGTTATTCATTCTAGCTCGAAACTTCGAGATCGTAGCATAGCGGATATTTCTGTGCCAATATATTCTCTTTGTTTTTACTGTTCTTGGATCTTTAGGATGTCAAAACGCAGGAATTTAACAATTTTTAATTATTTTGAGAAAAAATCACATCCTAAAATTAGTGAGGTGACAGCATCTAGTACCAATGTAAGTTTTTCTGTTGAACAGAAATGTGATACTTCCGTTGAAGAAAACGTTTCTAGCATAACAAAATCTGATGAATGTGAAAGTGGCCCTCAAAGTGTTACTTCCCACCCATATGACATTGGACTTTTTTCAGAAGATAGTACGTGCGAGGATAAAAAAAAACTGGATATACTAAAAATGTTTGGGAACCCAATCCAGCATTTGCTTTTCCTGAAAAAGGAAAAAGAAAATTGAAATTTCAGTACAAATGGCGTTATCGCTGGAAATGGCTTGAATATTCAGAGGTTAAGGTTGGTGCTTTTTGCAAATTTTGAGTACTTTTCGCCCCAAGTTGTGCCGGTTCTGGCAAGCAACCTTTAGGTCAACTGTGCGCAATGTAAAATTTGACAACTGGAAAAAAGCAGTAGAACGATTCTCTGAGCACGAGAAATGTCTTTACCAAGATGTTATTAAAGAACTAAAATTAATGCGTGAAAATGACACTGAAATATTCTCTGAAATATTCAGCTCTTCTTCTCTTTTGCAAACAAGCATTGGATCTTATTCCTAGAATAACGGGAAGACAGAAAAATCGCGCTAATTTACCCTCATCGACACCCGAAACATATTTCAGAGTTAGTGTATTTATTCCATTTATAGAAAATTTTATAACACAATTAGACTTAAGATTTGTATCGCATCATGATATTTTGAAAGGATTTCAGTGCCTTCTTCCTGCTGATCCTTTCATTTGCCAACCTTCAAACATAAAGGCTTTCGAAGCACTAGGGGAATTTTACGCTCAAGATTTGGATACCTGTAAAGAAAGCCTTAAGTTTGAACTAAAACTCTGGTATAAAAGATTAAAGGGATTTGTGAAGACGGAGGTAGTGTTCCAAACACTGCGGCAGATGCTCTTGGAATGTGCAATGAAGATATAACACCAAACATTTTCAAACTCCTTGAATTATTGGTCGTTCTACGAACGAAACGAAAGATCCTTTTCGACCTTGCACCGTTAAAAGACTTATTTACACAATTCAACGGGTAATAATAGAATGAATGGATTGGCGCTCTTAAACATTCATAGAAAATTTACCCCTGCTGTAGAAGACATTTTAAACGAACTTGCAAAAGAACCCTGTCGTTTGGATATTACTGTATAAATCAATACATTTTTAGCGTGTTTGTATACTGGTTTAATTCCCTATTTGTCGGTATGTTATTTTTTCTTATTTTTTGTCAAATTCATTGATTTTCTGTAGAATATTCACATTTATACGGTTATTATTTAGGTAGCTGTTACATTATGCGTAGTTTTTTCTCCTTCTCCTCCTCCTCAATGGCACGACAGCACCGGGTGGGCCCTGGCCTTCTCAATCAACTTCCTCCAGGCCTGCCTCGCAGTTGTCTTCCAGTTTGAGACTTTTAAGACTGAAAAGTCTCTTTCCACGCAGTCGGCCCATCTCAGCCTTGGTCGACCTCTGGGCCTTGATCCGATGGGCTTGATCCGATCTTAGGATCCGACGTTCGAAGATTCCCTAGGAATTCTCATCTTTCTGTGTTGTTGTCCAAGTTTCTGAGGCATATGTTAGGATTGGTCTGATTAAGCATTTATAAATTAGCAGTTTAGTATCTCTTTTTAGTAGGTTTGATTTTAAATATTTTTTAAACCATAAAAACATTTACTTGCACTATTGATTCTTCTTTGTACTTCAGGTGCGATATTGCCACTGACGTTGACCTCAGAACCAAGATAAATAAAACTGTTTACTTTTTCAAACTTGTAACCACCAATTTGCAAGTGAGTTGTAGAATCAGTAATTTTTGGTGCATTGCATATACTTGGTTTTCTCCTGGTTAATAGTGAGATGCATTTTTCCTGCCTCTTTTTCCATGGATAGAAAAGCTTGCTTTAAGTCAGATTGTGTTCGCGCTATGATGTCAACGTCATCGGCAAATGCAAAAATTTGTACAGACTTATGAAAGATATGTCCTCTGGTATTGATTCCTGAATCTCTGATAATTTTTTCTAATGCCAAATTAAAGAGAAGGCATGCCAACGTAGTTTTTTCTGGCTTCATTAATTCCTACTTTTTAATAAAAATAAAATATTTTACCTCTTATTATAAAAAAATAAATTATGTTCTTAAACTTAAGATATCAAATCAAAATATAACTAAACAATGTTGTCTAAATAAAAAGTCAAAATTGTCTAGCTGTCTAAATTAGGAAATAGTGCCTTATTACATACTCTTTTTTTTAGTAGTTTCAGAAAATTATGAACACCCCCCTTGAAAAAATTCTGCGTACGCCACTGCTCCAGTAAATAAAGCCTGTTAAAATCTCTCGGCTGATGATTTCTGCAAATGTAAATTAAAAACACTACAAATAATAACGGGGTTGTTGCCTTGTAATTACATATATATATATATATATATGTAATAACAGAGCTTCATCTCTATTATCAGTGGTGTATTTAGCTTTAATAATGCAGTCGTAAGCCATGTTACACTCAAAAAATCTTTATTAATGGTAGTAGGCTGGTATCGATAACACTTCACATCCACACTCCGCAAGGGAGGGGGTGGACAAGACTTTGGACAATTTCGGAACAACTTTTCAGGATCACAACATGATGGAAAAAGCCATGCGAAAAGCATTGCTCTCGCTTTTATACTAACACAGATTTGAGTAAACAGGCACAGTCGTTGGCATACTTGTATCCTTACGCATTAAGGAAAATCATTTCATGCTTCCTTATATGGAAGTGAAAGGGGGAGAGATTCTATAAATAACTCAATCGTATGTTTATCAGCCTTGACTTCCCAAAATAGAATCTCTCTACGCTTATTCTTTAACAAAGACATTCTATGAAATCGAAAGAGATTTAATTCTTTTATTGATCCAAAAGTATTATACTTTTTGTATTACATCCCCCCCAAAAAAGATTTTTGGCAAGCCAAAAAGAAATCATAATAAAATTTAGAATTCTCTGAACTTTTAAAATTTATGTTGGTACGACTGTTCCTTTTCACTACTACAAATAACATTTTTTTCAATTATCTGTTAAAAAAAACAACTATATACAATGATAACAATAAAAACATGATAATACACTTTATCTGTTTAG
Organism: Parasteatoda lunata; assembly: GCA_949128135.1. NCBI lineage: Eukaryota > Metazoa > Arthropoda > Arachnida > Araneae > Theridiidae > Parasteatoda > Parasteatoda lunata. The sequence continues at coordinate 4,136,518 of OX421973.1, forward strand.
GCAACTAAACAGAAAGAAAAATGAAACATATTTTTATAACTAATCTACTAAATATTTCATAAATTTTTCACACAAAAATATACATAATTTTTGTGGAAAGGAACTGGACAACTAGTGTCTTTACTCAGAATTTAAGATTCTGTATGGTTAAAGGGTTTATTTACTTTATGAAAATCTGTATTCCCCTTTAAAATGGAGGAAAACAGAATTTCATGAAGCACAGTGATATTGAGAGATCCAGACGGGTCAATCCAAAAATATTTTATAATACTTTTCTCAACTTGCTGAGAAAAAAAAAATTCAACTTTCATCGCCCTCACATCCAATTGATGTTGAGGTAAATATCTCCACACGCGATTCGGATCTCCCAAAAAAAATATAGGGTGTACTTCTTCCATTGAAGAAAGTAACATATTTTGTTTTGTTTTGGACACTATTCATGATTTAATTTCAACATTTGTGGGTTGTGATATTTCCTAAGCTTTGATACATGAACTATTTCAAAATTTTGTTTACTTAAATTTTCTTTCTATTTCCTATTTTTTTTGTCGATGTTAACCTGATAATGTATGCACCCATTACCTAGTTCTATTTTCGAATCATTTGAAATGTTTGGCATTTCTTTCTTTTTCCTATTTTTCCTGTTCTTTTTGTTATTAACTTCTTGGTCATTCTTTCTTTTTCCTATTTTTCCTGTTCTTTTTATTTTTGTTACCCCTCACATTATTTTTTTTTTTTTTTTCAAAATGTTTACTTTTATTGAAACATCTTAAACTTCTATTTTTTTCAAAATGTTTACTTTTATTGAAACATCTTAAACTTTCATTTTTTTCCACAATTTTTGACCTTAACATTATGAGAATTCTGTTGTCTAATGTGCAAGGATAAGTTGTCATTGTTAGATTTAGCAGAGATGATCAGTCTCTTACCAAATTGAGTAACAACTGGCCCGACACAATTAATAAACAAACAAAAATCTTTGCAAGTTTGCAACCCTACTAAAGCATACAGTATCTCAGTATCAAGTATAAAAAACTTAGCTGAGTTAATAATTTCGCCTATCGTAATAAGGGGAAACTCACAAATTTTGTTAAGTGTGAAATGTCTTTTTGTTTGGGTAACATTTAATTTTTCACATTTTTAATAGGAATATTTAGTTTTGACCAAGTCCGAAAAAGAAAAAGCCTTACAAATTTCTTTTAGTTTTGTTTTTGTTTGAAAATCTGAAAAATGTTGAATTTTGTTTGCCGTCACAAATTTAATTGACGTTTGAAACACATTTATTTCCCTCAAAAACATTTTAAATGCATAAAAATACACTATTATAATAATTTAAAAAAAAAGCAATCTAAACACAAGAAATGCAATCAAACTATTTATAAAATAATATACTCAGTTATTCATAATTTATAAAGAAAAAGCAATATAAAAACAAGAAATGCACTTTAACTCTTAATAAAATTCTATTGATTAAATTTCATAATAAAAAGTTTAGAGCATTTTCATATCCAATATCAACAAAATATTTGATCATGCTAGTGAGAAAGAAAAATAAGAGGATAAAAAATATATATATCTACAGTATTTTCTTTTCTTTTCATGACTTTTTGACCTTCATGATTGTTTTTGTTTTTCGTTGAAGAGAAAGAAAAAAATATAATTGCACTTCCTGAATATTCATGCTTTAGATTCGCGCAAATTCACTTTTGTTTTCTTTTTTCACTCGCCAAATTTTTCTTCGACTTTCATGAGAAAGGAACTTTTAAAAAAGAAGCAAAAAGCTTCTCTCTAAATTTAATATAAATCGCGCACATTCACTTTTGTTTTCACAATTTGAGCACTACGGAATTGTAGGGTCATCGGTCATTTCCAGATTGGACACTGTAGGGTCATCTCGATCAACACTATGGGTTTCAGAGAGGCTTGTGACGAGCTCGAGCCAACGTCAGCATTCTCACAGCGATGAGGTGTAGTTAAAGATGGAGTGGTAAAACAGACCTTCCTTCATTCGTTTTTCACCGCGGACTAGGCACTTCTTTCTTTCGTCCTTCGTCCCCCGGGATGAGGTTTTATCAACGTTGTAGTCAGCCGGAAAATAGATAACAATGGTTTCCTCAGCAAGTAAACATCCTGGTGTCTTGTAATAACAGGGCTTAAATAATGCAGTCGTAAGCCATGTTACACACAAAAAATCTTTATTAATGGTAGTAGGCTGGTATCGATAACAGTCCACATCCACACTCCGCAAGGGAGGGGGTGGACAAGACTTTGGACAATTCTGGAACAAATTACCAGGATCACAACATGATGGAAAAAGCCATGCGAAAAGCATTGCTCTCGCTTTTATACTAACACAGATTTGAGTAAACAGGCACAGTCGTTGGCATACTTGTATCCTTACGCATTAAGGAAAATCATTTCATGCTTCCTTATATGGAAGTGAAAGGGGGAGAGATTCTATAAATAACTCAATCGTATGTTTATCAGCCTTGACTTCCCAAAATAGAATCTCTCTACGCTTATTCTTTAACAAAGACATTCTATGAAATCGAAAGAGATTTAATTCTTTTATTGATCCAAAAGTATTATACTTTTTGTATTACATATATATATATAATAATTTCTGAAACAGTAAATTGAAAAAGTTATTTACCGTATGGTAAAATTGTTATTGTAAATGTAAATTGATTGTTAAAGCATAATATATTAATGGAAGAAAAAATGGCCGTGTTAAGGCATTTGGGCATTTTGGCAGAGGGGAAACTAGTCATCATGTTAATTTTTTTTTAATTATTTGCTCTTTATAGCATTGAAATTATAAAAACTAAAGAATTCGGTGAAATAATTCTTAAACTAGTAAATTGGAAGAAATTATTTGTCGGATGAACAAAGTGTCATTGTAAATGTATTTAAATTGTTAAATCATAAGCAGTTATTAATTGAGGGAGAATCCTTCATGGTGTCAAGTTTTAAATCATTTTAGCTTACTTGCATAGAAAATAAAGATTTATAGAATTGGACATAGTAAATTAAAAGAAAGAACTATTTGCAACATTATTAAATTCTTATAGTAAAGTAATTATAAGTTATTGATATTGTTGTTATTGTTAATGTGACTAGATTGTAGAGAGGAGGATATTGTAGAGGAGGAAGTTATAGTGTAATGGGGAAATCACTACGTTGTAAAGTTTAAATCATTATAAATATTCAAAGAATTTGATGATATACTTAACGAATTTAAAAAAAAAAGATTATTTGCCGTAAAATTGTTAGCTTAAATGTAATTAAATTGTTATTGCAAATTTAATTAAATTGTTACCTAAATACAATTAAATTGATAGTCGTGTTGTGATAATTATAGCGTTCAAAGGCAATTATGGAAGAAAAAACAAGGAACGATATTAAACTTTAAAGTGATTGCAGATAAACAAACAAAAGTAGATAAACGTGTAATAAAATTTAAGAAAAAAAAAAAAATAAAATAAAAAGAAAGGAAGGAAAGAAAGAAAATATGCAAATATTGCAGAATAAAACATGGTATCGAACTAAACATTTCTTTATCATAAACGCGATTGAAGTAATTTACGGAGCAATTGAACAAAAATATGTCATTTATGCTCAAACAATCAACTTTTTTTTTTATCTCAATACATAATAATCAAACTGAGTGCCATTGTTTTCAATGGTATTATTCTTTAAGATCAGAGACACCAACGAGTGAAAAATAAAAAATAAGATAGAAGTTTTAGGATATTTTGTTGTTGTTCTGTTTGCATCATCGTTGAAGAATAAAAATTAAAAATAAATGAATCATTTGTGAGAAATCTTCGTGGGTGAAGAATTAAACACCACAACGGAGCAAGTTGGAAAAGTAAACATTCATTTCACAAGGTTAAAAAGCAGTTGGGGTCTAATTAGTTTTTTTTCCTATTCGAATAGTTTAGAGAAAAATAAAAAAAAATTATATACTATTAGATTTTTTAAACTTCTCAATTTTAATGAATTTCGGAAATTCTGCGAAGCTTTCATATGGAACGATTAATTTTTATAACATGATTTTTTTTTTCTTTTAACTTCCAATTATTGAGTAACCAATACTAATGTTTAAACCCGTCAAAATAAATTAAGTGGTGGCAAAAAAACGGGTAAACATGTTTTTTTTTAATTTTGCAATTATTTTAACTTTTTATCTATCAACAGTACTTTAAAGTTACTCTTTTATATTTCAAAAAATAAATATTAAAAAAGTACAAAAATTTAAAAATAATATATATATATATATATATGTAGGAAGCGTATTCCACACGTCATGCACACGCATATCATTGCGCACCTCCTCCGCGCAGTTAAGGTAATGGAAGCTGACGATGCAGACGTCCTCTTGTAATTGTTAAGTATCTTGTGATGTGTCGTCCTGTATTAAGTGTCCTGTAATAAATGTTATTCGTTAATGTAGTTAAGGTCCTTGCCTTTTCCCATATTTTGGGGGCACGACTGATCCTCCTGCATTCCTAAAAAGAGACGTTACCCCTAGAAACCTGAAGCTGGTTGCCGAAAAATGTGTATAGACGTTATGCTTTTTTTATGAGACGTTCTGAATTTTATGAATTCCTTTAAGACGTTAAGTTACCGACGTATTGTGTTAATAAAGCAATAAATGAAGTTCTTCGACGATATTAAAAGACGAGACGATACAATATTTTTTTAAAGGACGGACTGCACCCAACACAAAGGTAGGCAAAATTACATTAATTTCATTTTCAAAATTTTTATGTTAAATAGTATTGAAGTCAAAAGATTAGTAATTTTTAAGAGTTCCAATTTCTGCGTTATTTCATTAGAATTGTTTAAAACTTAATTTCTGTTTATCTAATTTCGATTTGTTTAATTTTTCATTGTAAATTATTCAGCATGGAGTTAAAATTAGGAGACATCCCCCTAATCGCCAATTCCTTAAAGTAGGGAACAACTCAGGCCGTTAAAGCTTTAAATTCCGTATTGGCACTCCCTGTTTTCGATAGAACGGCGGCGAGAAAAAAAATAATAAACTTTTCTGCATTTTTTAAAGATTTTGATTTGGAAAAACATAAGGAAAATCTGTTAGCTATTCTCACTCTAAAAGAATTTATTTCAGTTGCTAATTTGTTGCATTTAGACGTAGAAGGTGATGCAGAAATTTTATGTCAGAACATATTAAATGCTTTATCGAATATTAGTGAATTTCAAAAAACATTAATCACAGATTCTTTGTCGGAAGACGAAAATGAAACTGGAACTTATAATGCGGTAAATTTCCCTTTTTCAGCAGGCGCCAATCAAGGCCAGCCAACTTCCTCTGTTAGTGAAGAGCTTGCATCAAATATTCAAGGTCTCTCTTTTCTTTCAAATCAAAATGATTCATTTAGCAAACAAAATAATGTAAACCCTTTTTCGAATGAGTTAGCGAATTCGGAAATGAATTCACAGTTCTGGTTACTTTTAAGAGATATTTCTTCTAATTGTAGAAAATTTTCGGGTGAAGATTTTTATTCTATTAAAAGTTTTTTTCGAGATGTCGAGGAAAATTTTAAATTATTCCCTGCTATAAGTTCCTCTCAGAAATAAATTTTTGCCAAGCGTTTGATTTGCGGAACTGCCAAATCATTATGGTTTTCAAAAAGAAATTTAAATACGTATGACGCGTTCAAAGAGAAATAAATGAAAGAATTTTCAGATACTGTTACTTCAATAGAAATTCACCGAGAACTTGAAAAACGTAAAATGGTGAAATCCGAAACTTACATACAATATTTTAATTCAATGCGTGAATTGGCTAATAGATGTGATTCTACAATTGATGAATCATCTATAATTCAGTATGTTATAAATGGAATTTACGGACCACATTCTGAAAAAATTATTCTTTATGGAGCGAATTCTTTTTCGGAATTTAAACAAAAATTACGTACATATGAATCTGTTGTAAATAATAGGATCAATATTCAAAATTCGTCAAATTTTCCAGAAACACATGTTAGTCTAAAACAAAACAACTATAGAAAACCTTCAAAACTGAATGTTTCAGAATCAGCTAAAGCTCCTCAACGTTGTTTTAATTGTAATGATATCGGTCATTTATCTAAATCGTGTCCTAATCGTTCACGTGGTCCCAAATGTATTTCATGCAATCTGTTTGGTCATAAATCCACAGAGTGTAGGCGAAATAATCGAAGTGATAATTCTGCGCCACATGCCAATGTAAATACAGTTCACGAATCTCCTTCTCATATTAATATGTGTAAAGAAGTAAAAATATCTGATCAAAAACTTAACGGTTTAGTAGATACAGGTAGCAATTTGACATTGCTAAGAAAAGCGGCATATGCAAACTTAGGCGCGCCACCATTAAAAAGAAACAATAAATTTTTAACTGGTTTTGGTTTTTCACAAACAATCATCATCGGTTCTTTTGATTCCGAAATTATTATTGATGATCGAAATTTCCCTGTAACTATTTCTGTTGTGCCGAATAATTGTACAAATTATGATTTAATAATAGGTTGTGACGTAATTCACCAAGCAAATCTCTCTATTTCACCTGCCGGAGTTCAATTTTCAAAAATTTCTAAACCCTGTGATAATGTAGTTGAAAATTTCGTTATGACAATTTCTGACGATTCTCCCTCTTATGATATCGGTTCTAACGTTTCGAAACAAACTCGTATAGAAGTTGAGAAACTTTTGATGGCGTATTCGCCAGAGAAAACGAAAACTGCTAATATTGAACTTGATATCGTGCTAACTGACGACGAGCCAATTTTTCATGAACCCCGACGTTTGCCATTTGCTGAGCGTGGCATTGTAGACGAACAAATTGACGAATGGGTTAAAAATGGAATTATTGAACCATGTTCATCCCCGTACGCTAGTCAAGTTGTGGTAGTTCGTAAAAAAGATGGTAAATCTCGAGTTTGTATTGACTATAGACGTTTAAACCGAAAGTTAATTAAGGATAACTACCCTCTTCCTTTAATTGATGATATTTTAGATTGTCTTCAAAATTCTAAAATTTTTATTACAATTGATCTAAAAAATGGGATCCTACACGTTCCGGTTAACGAAAAAAGTCGTAAATACACTAGTTTTGTTACATATAATGGTCAATATCAATTCAGACGTATGCCCTTCGGTCTTAGTAACGGTCCTTCAACTTTTATGCGTTACATAAATGCTATTTTTCGAGACCTAATTGCTAAAGGTATTGTTTTGCCATATATGGATGATATTGTTATCCCTGCTGCTAATGAGTCTGAAGCTCTTGAATATTTAAAAATTGTTCTTGAAATAGCTCGTGATTATGGACTTGAAATAAATTTTCAAAAATGCAAATTTTTACACAATAAGATTGAATTTCTGGGACATATAATAGAAAACGGTAAATTATCACCTTCTCCGTCTAAAACTAAAGCCGTTCTTAACTATCCAGATCTCAAAAATGTTAAAGACGTACGACGATTTCTCGGACTTACTGGTTATTTTAGAAAGTTTATACCCTCGTATTCCACTATCGCAAAACCTTTAAGTGACCTCCTACGTAAGGACAGCCCCTTTCAGTTTAAAACTGATCAGAAAGCCGCATTTCAGAAATTAAAATACTTGCTTTGCCAAAAACCTGTTTTAAGTATTTATAATCAAACTTCTCCTTCTGAGATTCATACTGACGCATCAATAGATGGTTTGGGAGCAGTCCTACTTCAAAAAACTATACATGACAACCAACTCCACCCAGTATTTTTTATGTCAAAGAAAACATCGGACAATGAAAGAAAATATACTAGTTTTGAACTAGAAGTACTTGCAGTTGTAGAAGCACTAAAAAAATTTCGTATTTACGTGCTTGGTACCAAATTTAAAATAGTAACTGATTGCGACGCCTTAGTTAAAACTTTAAAAAAAAAAAAAGAACTTAATTCCCGTATTGCCAGAAGGGCAATATACCTTCAAGAATTTGATTATTCTATAGAACACAGAACTGGTACAAAGATGTGTCACGTAGATGCTCTTAGTCGCTCTCCTCAGTGCATGGTCATTCAAGATAGTTTACATGTTCAGCTACTAAAAGCGCAACAAACTGATAACCAAATAACCGCCATAAAAACTCTTCTTCAAAGTACACCTCACGATGATTACATACTAAAGAACAAATTATTATACAAAACTGTTAATGGAATCGATTTAATTGTAGTACCTGACGAAATGCAGACCAACATCAATAAAACTGCTCACGAACGTGGTCATTTTGCCGTATTACGTACTCAAGAATTGGTCAGCAAAGACTTTTTTATACCACATCTTAAAGAAAAAGTTGAGAAATGTATTAAAAATTGTGTCACATGTATCCTTACAAGTCGAAAACGTGGCAAACAAGACGGTATGCTACATCCAATCGAAAAAGATGACTCACCTCTGCAAACTTTTCATTTAGATCATCTAGGTCCGCTTGCAACCACCTCGAAGAAATATAAACACATTTTCACTGCTATAGATGCTTTTACTAAATTCAGTTGGCTCTATCCCACTAAATCAACAGACGCGGCAGAAGTCATTGATAGACTAGAAAAACAAAGTCATATCTTTGGAAATCCATCAAGAATAATAACGGACAGAGGATATGCATTTACCTCTGCTGCATTTCAAGACTACTGCAATAAAGAAAAAATTGCTCATGTTGCCATAACAGCAGGTTTACCAAGATCTAATGGCCAAGTTGAGAAACAAAATTTCACCATTATTGCCGTCCTTTCTAAACTCTCAGCAGACAATCCAGAAAAATGGTATACCCATGTTCCCAAACTGCAACAGATACTGAACTCAACGTTTCAGCGAAGTATTAAAATGACGCCATTCGAACTCCTCATTGGTACGAAAATGAAGTCGAGAAATGATATCAAGATCATAGAACTGCTTAACGATGAGACAACAGTTAATTTCCAACAGCAACGAGATGAACTACGCAAAAACGCAAAGAACCAAATTTGCAAAGTTCAAGATGAAAATCGCCGTTATTATAATCTCCGCCGTAAACAAGCACATAAGTTCAAACTTCATGACTTAGTAGCAATTAAGCGAACACAATTTGGTCCAGGTTTAAAGTTAAAGCAAAAATTTCTAGGACCTTATAAAGTGACAAAAATCAAAAATAATGACACTTATGATGTAGAGAAATGTGACTTCGTCGATGGACCATTCAAAACCTCTACTTGTGCAGAGTATATGAAACCATGGCCAGACGATAATGAAAAAACTTAATTTTCTATTTGAAAATATTCACTTTTCTTTTCATGGAAAACTCATTGACTTTGTCAAGAAACAAAACATTTTTTTTTTCTTCCTTAATATCATTGACTCTAAATTTTATATTTAATGATTTATTTTTTATCTTGTTTTAGAGAATATTTACAGTTGCAGATAAATGTTACTGAAATGTTAAGAAAGCTGTTACTGATATTTGTTTAACTATCGGTAATGTATGAAATTCTTCTTATATTCTAATATTTCAGAAAATTGTAATGTTGTGTTATGTAAATGTTTCATAATTGTTTTGCCAAAATTTGTCAGCTTAATTTTCAGATTTTTTTTAATTGTATTGGTAAAAAGTTTTCAGATTTAAATTTATTGCTTATGTATCACCAGGCGAGGTTGCCTTACTGGTCATGATGGCCGATGTAGGAAGCGAATTCCACACGTCATGCACACGCATATCATTGCGCACCTCCTCCGCGCAGTTAAGGTAATGGAAGCTGACGAGGCAGACGTCCTCTTGTAATTGTTAAGTATCTTGTGATGTGTCGTCCTGTATTAAGTGTCCTGTAATAAATGTTATTCGTTAATGTAGTTAAGGTCCTTGCCTTTTCCCATATATATATAAAAAAATTGAAACATTAATAAAAATATAAAAGTAAAAAATTATAAAAAAAAATATATTAATATATATAAATAAATTAAATATATAAACAAATTAAATATATATAAATAAAAATAAATAAAATTGGTACTTCATTATAAACCGTTATTCAATTGAACCGAGACATTCCTATATACAGTAATGAAATAAAGATATGAATTTTATGACTTTTGCAAAGTTAAGGAAAGTTTAAAAATATGAACTCACTAGTATCACAAATAATACATAAATAATCTCTTATAATTTAAATCAGGGGTTTCCAACTTACATGAGGCCGGAGGCCACAATTAAAAACACAAATCAAATGGCGAGCCGCAACTTATCAAAATTTTATGTAGGACTCTTTTATGTTTGAAGGAACATTAAATGATACTGTCAGATTTTTACCAAGTTGTACAAAACAAAAGTATTGAATTACCTATTAAAATAAGAAGTAGATTTCTAAAAATACTTAATTGTTACTAATAATATTTTTAAGAATATGAAATAAATAATAAAAATTCGGGCTACAATAACTTTAATGTGCACATATGTATTAAACAATTAATATGCAACAGATATCTAATTGTTAAGACATGAAACTTTAAAGGTTGGTATTAAAACTTACATAGTATCACACTAAATGTTCAATGAAAAAATTGAGGTTTGTCTGCTGCAACAACCAAAGAATAGTTATTTGCATTTAAAATTTACAAATGTGTGTGTAAATATTTTCGTCCAAAATGAGTGGTTTCAAAAAGTTAAATCGGAGAATTACTTCGAGAAAATTTCTGATACACACATGCTGAATTATATTCACAAAATGCAAAATGAAATAAAAAAGAGCACTATAATTTTTTTATTTGAATAAATATTTTCTTGGATGCAAAACCCGAGAAAAAAATTTTTTTTTTTGCACCGATGGTATGTTAAATTTCACAGAAACGAAGAAATTAGGTTTCTATTAGCGAGATAAGTATTTAAAACCCTTATAGATTTTTTACGAAAATTGTCCGCAAAAAATTGACAACTAATATATTTTAGTTCGCGGGCCACAAAAAAATTCTTCGCGTGCCGGATGCGGCCCCCGGGCCGCCAGTTGGAAACCCCTGATTTAAATCGTGTAACTTTTTTCTGAAGATATTAACTCCATTTCATTTTATTAAAAAAATTTTAACTGTAGTAAGATACACTATTTTTTACATAATTTTAAAGAATGTAATTTTACGAGGCAAAATACAAAATTTTTGTGAAATCGGTGGAATAGTTGAAGAGAAAATTTAAATTTTAAAAAAGTCGTATTTTAAAAATTCGATTTCTGAAGAACAATTAGACTGATTTCGCTTTGCACAAATTTTGTATTTTACCATGTAAAATTACATTCTTTAAAATGATGTATAAAATTGTATACCTTACAATTCAAAATCTTTCAGATTATTATTAAATAAATATAATTGGTATCTACTAAAAGTTATTTTTTGCATGAAATATTTGGATAAAACAATTTTATATTTGTTTGGTAATTTTTTTTAATTTTTGAAACTAATATTAAGGGGTCTAAATTTCAAACAAATTAATCAAAGAATAGCAACTATATGTTTTGAAAATATTTAAATACAATAATAAATACAACTATTTTCAATTTTTCATCTTCTCATCATCTAAAAATTAAATATTTTGTCACCCAAATTAAATTTTTTTGTTTTAAAGTTTAGCTTTCAATTAAGTTTTTAAAGCGGAAAAGAATTGTTCTAAATGTTGGAGAAATGTTATAAGGGAAGCATGTTCCTTTACTGTTGACTCTAGTTTTATTTTAAACTAAAAAGTCCGATGTAGAATATGAATGCTAATTTCTATAATGTGCATGGTTTTTTATAATTTATTCAATGTATTAAATTTTTTTAAATTCTTGCTATCTCTTTATTCTTTGGCATTTGATTTTCATTTCGTAAAAATAACCAAAAGATTAAATAAATAACGATTTACTGATTCCCTGTAAATGGAATTACGAATTTTAAAGCTCATTGATGGTTCAAAAAATGTCCTAATCCTTTGTGACCCTTCCAAGGAACACCGGGATTCCACGGAACACCTTTTGGGAATAGCTGATATAGATAATGTGACAACTGGCAAATAGTGTGAGTCCCCCATAAAGTAAAAAGTGTTTAGATTTATTTTTATAACTATTTTAAACATCTGGATTTTTAAGATCTGTGCCTTGCTTTTGAATGTACTTATATTTCAAAGTAGTGCTATGTCGAATTTCGTCATGCATGGATTGGAATCATTCCCTGTACAAACTTTGATCGTGCTTGTATTTAATCAATAACGTTCTTCAATCCTTTTTATGTCTGTTTCAATCGCCCTCTGTATAAACTAAAACGTGTTCAGTCTGTAAAGAAAACAGCTGTTTAAATGTCAGACACATGTTCAGGCAAACCAAAATCGCTTTTAAAAAGTAATTAAATGAAGTACCTATGACATTTTCTTTCTCAATAAGTGAGTAGTATAAGTGATTTTTGTTGGAGATTAAGTGAAATAAAAAGTCTAACATCAGGTGAAATAACTACTCTGAGTTTTATCAGGAGTTGACTTTTGTAGTTAATAGTTCTGAAGTTTTTACTAATAAAAAATATTAGTATGATAGAAACTAACAGAATAGGGTCAAATTTACCGTGTTTCTGGCTCTATAACAAAATACTCGATAATTATTACTTAACCACTTTGGTAATGATTTTGTCAAAATTACACCAAAATATGGTTCATAGTATTGGATAAAATTTGGTGAATGTGGTTAAATTTGGTAATTTTCTATGGTATCTTAGAGCATGATATAAAAACCATTTATTTATTACGTTAAATTTACTTTTCAGTTTTGTACTTCTTACTCAATGTGTGGTTATAAGAACTATAATTTTGAAAATCATAATTTCTAGTCAATTATTAACAGCAAAAATGTTCAATTTATGCAAAAACGAAACCTTTCTTAAAAGTATGCAAGAATAAAAATATCAAACCAATGCTCAGTCATTTTGTGTTCAAACTATTTTGGAAAGTTTTTAATAAATCGAATGTAAAATCAACAAATAATTGAAGTTGAAGTAATGGTTTGCTGTAACACCGGTGTGAAAAATAATTTTAACCTATTTCTCAAAGAAAATAAATGAATAAATAAATAAACGAAAATTTTCCCTGCTACTTTAATATTAATCTTCTGTTCCAGCTTGTTTTCATTAGCTCATCCATTGTAGCTTACAAACAAGTAGATCTGAAAATTTAAATTTTCAATTAGTAGCCAGTGGACGGTAGACTCTAATAACTTAGGAGTCACTTTTTCCTCAAATTATTCTCAGGTCTACATACCACAATTGTTTTATCCACAGATAAGCAAAGAAGGAAATTCGTTCTCTGATAAAGTAATGACAGTTAAAATATCTATTTTTGGAAGGAAAAGCGGTTAAGAAAGCACGAATGGCGATAGTTTCGGATGAGAGTTTCAAAAGAATAGCTTAGAATTATTTACGAGCCATTATCTTTATACATAGTGTAGTTATCCAAGCTACATACAAAACGTTTCAAACAAAGGGCGGAATGATGTAAAATCATCTGAAACCATATGATATCATTGTAAAAACACGTGCTCCGAGTTTCAACGTGTTCGTTTTGGGGATTCTTCTTTGATTATCTCCACGACATCATTTGTCAGGAAGAATTATATTTTTCTGATTATGTAGCTCGTCATATAATTCCAAAATCAAGATGAATCGTGCGTTTCTTTTATGATCTTGATATTTATGGCAAACTCTCTTTACTTCGAGTTATTTGAAAACTTTCAACGGACTTATCGATTGTTTCAAATCAATATTCAATGAAACGTGGTATTTCAAGAAAGTTATTTTTATACATTATCTATAGATACGATTGTTATTCAAGCTACTCACAAAACGTTTCAAACAAAGGGAGGGATGGTATAAAATCACAGAAACGTTTGATATCACTGTAAAAACACGTGCTCCAAATTCCTGTTGTGTGTGTTGTGTCTTATGCCACTTGCTACACGGGCAAGCCTGCTTGGTGAAACCGAGCAGATTTAAGGCAGAGTGTGCGTTTCTTGTTATGCTCCAAATTCCTATAGGCTCATTTGTCTGGAAGAATTATATTCTTCCGGACAATTTTTCTGATAAAAAAAATTTTCTGATTATATTTTTCGTCCCTTAGTACCAGAAATAAGATGAATCGTGCATTAGTCCTATGTTCTTGATCGTGAAATTTATAGCAAAAAAATAAATAAATAAATAATAATAATAATACATGATTAAATCACATTTCTGAATAGATAAAATTTCAATCAAATCGCCAGATACATATTTCAAGATAGAACTGGAATTCACACTTTAGTATATCTTATCATAATCTTTAAGCAGTTGAACGATTGAAAAGTGGCGGTTCATCTAACATGTGAACATAGATGGATAGTTTAATAGACAAAAACAGCAATAGTTTAGCTTTTTATCACTTATCTTTAAAAATTCTTCTTTTATCTTTAGATCTTATTTTGAGAATTTTCGCAAAACAATAATAATGATATTTATGAGTCAAAGTGAATAGTTTTTTTTTCTTTCTTTTTTCTTTCCAGTTCATATTATTTCCCTAATTATTCATATTTATAGTAACAGCGATTGCACGTTAATTTTTATTTCTGTTGTATTTTAATAGAAAAAGTACTGAACAATTCATTTTAAGTGTTTGATATTTCTTAGGATTTGAGCAAATTTAGATCTTAGATCTAAATTTGCTCATAGATTAGATCTAAACTACGTAAAAATGAATAAGCATTTTGAAAGGAAGATTGTTAATACATTTCTGGTTGAAAATATAATAAAGGGCTGTCACTGCTTGCCGTTATTTCTTTTAAATGGACGAAAGTAGATAGATTTTTATTAATATTGATAAAGAGAGAGAGAGAGAGAAATTGACTTTTTATATAAAAAAAAAATTTACATCATTTTCTTTAAAATTGATGAAAAGTGATTAATGATTAATTGGGTATTTGAAAAAAAAACAAACCAAAAAACTGTTTATTTTTCTCTAGCTATTAAAAAAGAAATCGTAAACGTAGTATAACGATAAAAGGTTCATATGATGATTGAAAATATATTTTTTAAAGAAATTGAAGACAAAATTATTTCTTTTTTTTATCAGACTCTAAAAGAAATCAGCATGCATACCATTATTAATCTCCGGAAATCTCTTTATGTATTAAAAAAAACTTATTACTGCATAATTTAATAAAAAATATTTTTAAAAACCATGTTTTTGTAGTAGAGAATAATAATTTTTAAAAAAATTTTAAAAACGAAAAACGTGGGGCGCATGAAGTACATAACAGTACATATACACATTTTCTTACTCATACACATGCACAGCCATATATACATCCACATACATATGCATAAACACAAACATATTCCACATTCACATCCACATTCAGATACAATTACAGATATACATACACATATTCTCAAGAGCACACATACACACACTAATATAACATTACTGTTATGTATTTCATGCGCCCCACGTTTTTCATTTTTCAAATTTTTTTTTAAAATTATTATTCTCCACTACAAAAACGTAATTTTTAAAAATATTATTTTTTATTTTGAATTTTTTTATTTTAAATTATAATTTTTTTAATTTTTCATTTTTATTTTATATTTTATTAAAATTATTATTTTTCAATTATTATTTTTCACTACAAAAAACGTGGTTTTTAAAAATATATATTTTTATTTAGATTATTTATTTTCTGCTTTTTAGTTTTGTGTTTAAATAAATTTTTTTTAAATTATAATTTTTAAATTTTTATTTCTCAATTATTATTCTTCACTACAAAAACGGTTTTTAAAAATATTTTTTTTTATTTAGATTATTTATTTAGAAAAATGGTGTATTGATTTTTGAAGTTTGTTTGGTTGGTTGTCAAACTATGGATCCTTCTTGTGTTTCATAAAATTCAAACATAAGAGTGAAAAAAAAAAAATCAAAATTTTTCTAAGCCTATTCGCAAAGGAAGAGTGCTTGATATAAAATTTCAGGAAACTGAAAGTGCTTTTAAAATAGGTGTAACCGTTATTTTGTTTTGCCTGAAAAAAAATTACAATCCAATTTATATCAGCTGCACCATTCTGTCTTGTCTTAATATTTTCTAAACAGCTTTAGTGTGTTAGGTCGGTTATTCGTTGGAAAGCACTACGAGCTGGAGAATCACCATTTTAGTCATCAGGTTCGTTTGGTCCTTTTGACAGAGCCGGAATAACGCGAATAACACCTTGTGTAATTAATCGAGCAAATCTATTTACTATTACATCTTTATAGAGTCGGTTATTTGCAATAAGCCAATCAAGTGCCTTGTAGACTCGTTCTGGTGATATGTTAGTCTCTTGTTA
The DNA here is from genome assembly GCA_949128135.1 of Parasteatoda lunata. Lineage (NCBI taxonomy): Eukaryota > Metazoa > Arthropoda > Arachnida > Araneae > Theridiidae > Parasteatoda > Parasteatoda lunata. Next base: position 4,152,889 of record OX421973.1, read on the forward strand.
CATTTAAGTTCTGCAGAGTTTCAGTCACTACAATAATTCTTATATCTGAGCTCGATCGAGGAAGCATTTCTGGCAATTTTTCACTAACTTCAAAGATATCGAAAGCAAATAATGTGGCATGTCCTTTAAAATTGTATTGGCCAAATTTGCCTGGAAATTTAATAGCTTTGATGTACGGAATGATGCGGTGAAGTAAATGTCGTTCTGGTTCAGTTACTGCTGCACTTTCACCAGGAATATCACCTGGTAGCAAGTTATTCCAATACGCCTTAGACGGAGCATGACTTTTTGAGCTTTTCAAGTGCGCATTGCATCGATAGCATACAAGCAAATCATTTTTAGCGACAAGTTCTGGTGGCAAGTATGGCTTTGCTGACGTTAAACGATATTTAGCTATTTGATTAGGGTAGCATTTCTTCTGGAAGATATCATAGCACTTGTCGCAATAAGTGTCTATGGTTGAGTAGAAATTTGCCCGGGTAGACTATATTTGAAGGAGCCCCTTGATTCTCGCCAAGTTTTGAAAAACAATTCGCGATCGCAACGAACTATAGGGGGCGTTGTTGTATGAGACGAATATCTGCGATTTCTATCTAAACAGTCATTCAGTTACGTTACATATTCAGTCATTCAGACGTCTTTAATGTAGCGTGTAGCATTGCGGCTTATTAAATTTATTGTTGCTTATTAAATTTAAAAAAGAAAAATGTTTGATATTCTTTCTTATGCAAGCGAAAACAAAATGGTATCTCTTTTTTTTTAGAGAAGGAACATCCAAAGCACATCGGAAAAATATTTGTACATAAACAGAAAAAAAAAATATGTATATTCTTATAAGAGTTAAAACCTACTGTCCGAGAAATAGTTTTGCTAAATTTAATGATATAACATGAAAGGCCTATTTAAACTTCCCATAGTTTTAAGAATCATATTACTTCAAAAACTAAAATGAACAAAAAGAGTACATAAGCCTCATAATTTTATAAAATTCAATTTTGTAAAAAAAAGTTTTTTAACAACAATTTTTATAAAAAAATTTTAAGTTTCAATAAAAATCATTGTTTAGAAACTGAAAAACGTAAAATAAAGAATGCTTACGAAAAAAAGAAAAGAAAAAAATTCTTTTTTGACGCCATTTTTTAGTGCTACGAAAATTCGTCTTTGGGATTTGCCAAAAACAAAACAAGATGCAATTTTATTTTTCATGAGCGAAATATTTAACCAAAAAAACGAAAATGTACCAATTCTCATGACATGAAACTTTATTATAGTAAACGTACGCTTTGGAAATGTAATTTCATTTGGAATCTTATTTATTAGAGTTCATATGGCGACGAAAGAAAGAACAGATTTTTTTGAATCTATGTTAAACTTTATATCGGCCCATTTTCCACCGAAACTTCGATTAACTACTTTGATTTTAAATGAAATGTTTTGAAATTTGAAAGTGATTTGATTTTAAATAAAGTGTTTTATTTTATGATTTGTCCCAAAAATTTTAGGTGTAGATTGGCGGCACTTAAAAACCGCCAAATCTGTAGTTGCGGTGGCGTTAATACGTAAGTACCGAAATTTTATTCCATACTTTTCTGAATCATATTACTTCAAACATTAGAATATGCAAAACGTATACATAAACACCATTTAATTTTTCAAAACAATTATTTTAACTACAATTTTTATCAAAAAATTATAAAGTAAAAAACATAAAATAAAGAATTCTAAAACATAATATAAATAAAAAAAAAACAATCTTAAAAATTCCTCATATTGAAATAAAAAAACTTCCATATTGTTTCTTTTTTTTCTTATAGTTCTTAATCAGACGTAAAAAACCATTAAGAAACCGTAAAAAACCGTTTTAGAGAACTATCATCAAATAAGAAGAAAAAAATTATTTACAAGAAAATTTTTTATTATAAAAATCATAACACTTACCTGATTTATAAATCTGGAGAATTCCAAAATGAAATGATCTTCGTTTCAAAATTTTATTTTCAAATATTATATACATAGATTATCTTTTCATTACTTTTAGAGAACATACCACACAGCAAAATTTTATAATTGTAAGATCTCAATATGAATTTTAATATGTAGCTTTAAAACAGAATAGCTGAATTCTAGTTGAAATTATTCTTTCAAAACTAAAAAATACTTACCAAGAAAACGATAAAAATTTATTAATAATCAGCAAAAATGATACTATTTTAAGTAATACGGATGATACTTTATTGTTGTTTTCTGAATTATGTAGATCCAGAAATATATACTATTCTATAAAGAAGAAGAATATTCTATAACTATTACAATTCTGTACGTTCACATTTATTCATTGGTATGACAAAAGCAATTCCGACTTCACTTTAATTTGTAATGAATTGAAGACAGAAGAAATGTATTTTACCGTAATACACTCATCTGTAACAGTATGCGAATCCGAAGTCGGAAGTTATTAGTTACAAGTTTGGTGATCATAGAAGTTAAAAATTGAGGAATTTTTCTTCAAATGTTTGGCGTGTTCTGTTTTTGAAAGATTTACCAATATTCTGGAGAGTTTTTTCAAGTTCTTCGGCCTTTTCCTTAGGGAAATTATGCTTCGTATTTGCTACTAAGAAAATGGCGTCTGATTCTGCCAATGATTTTGATGGAACTAAATAAATTAATGTCTGATATTTTCAGGCTCCCGCTAGATGGCGTACTCGACCGTTGCGATCGCGAATACCTTTACGACTTTTATTAGTTTTAGGCTGATGACAACCAAAACAATCTGGAATTGAATGAGGAAAAACTGGATCGTACCACGTGATTTTTCAGCTAATAAAGATACTCCGACAATAAAAAACTGTTCACCTGACATATGACACTAATTTGAAATAATCGAATCGACAACAAAAGACAATCGCGAAAATATTAATTTTTTTTAAATTTTAATTTTATTTTACTTTGTATGTCTTCTTTCTCTTCATTTTCATACATTGTCATCCAATTCTGAACTATGTGCCAAATTTGAAGTTTGGAGTTAGTCGGGAAGTTAGTTTAAAATCGATTACAAGATTCCACCCGAACAGACATACACGGAGGCAAGTTAATATAAGCGTGGTAAAATAAAAACTATATTAGATGAAACAATATGAAATATTTTCAGAGAAATAAAGAAATGATAAAAGAACATTTCGGCATCAAAATGCTGCTGATACGGTCAATAGTTTTTGAGTGAGTGTCAAAATTGAAGATTTTTATTTTATTTTTATTTTTTTGCTTTGTGTAGTTTTAGTGTAGCAAAAACTATCGACAGGGACATCATGATTTATTTATTTATATTTTTTTGCTTCTACCAAATGAGAAGGGGGCATGTTTTGTACTATGCTCTAGATGTTGAGTTTGGACACTGAAAAAAATTCTTGTTTATACATTAACCAATGTCGATTTTTGCATTTTTATTTGTGTTTTCTTAACATTGTTTTGCTCTTTATTCTTAGAAAGTGAGATAGACGTAAATGAGTCTCTCTTTTTCAAAACAAATTTCGAATGAATATTGGATTTATTAAAAAAAAACTTGATTAGCTTCAAAAATTTTTTAAGCCAATGAAATTTATTTTTAATCAAGTAATATCTTAGCGCTTCCATTTCTTGGGATTATTTATTTAGTTTTGGAGTCATTAAATAATTGTAATTAATGGTCTTTACAATGCGAAAAAAGAATTAATCACATCAGTAAAATTATAATTTTTTTAGATTTTTTTTTTTGCATTACTTTAATTGGAGGGTTGACGTCAATTTTTCATGAACTAACATTGAATTCCTTAATCCATCGTATGACGTCAGAATATCTTTTTTTCATGTTTTTCTTTTTAAATTTTTATGGAATTGTGTTTTAATTTAAATCATTGTGGTTTTGAATTTTTTTAAATGTTCAGATTTTTAAAAAAAACTTTTTTGGTCCGAAATAGATAGTTTGAACGTATTTACTACCGTGTAAAAGTTCTTAAAAAAAAATCTAACTTTCAAATGTGTACAATTTGTGTTCTATTTTTGCTTTTTGATTTGAATTTTTATTATTTTATTCAGAACTCAAGTAGTTTTTAATTTTATTTTTTTTCTTTTAATAATTTATTTAATAATTTAAGTTGCTTTTAATAATTTATATACATTTAATGACGGGGAGAAATTAAAAAAATGAAATAAATGGGAAAAAAAATAGAAATTTCACTTTTTCAATTTAGTTTGCATTTTTGGTACCTAAACAAATTTATGTGATAATAACTTTATCTTGACTTGATAACTTTAACATGTCCATCATATTTTATTTATGTATTTATTTAGTTTTTTCAGTAAGTTCTCAAATGTTTGATGACGAACAATAAGTCGTTGTTTGAATTTCTAATTTATTTTGGAATAATTAAATTACAAAGTTGCGTTTTCTAGAAAAAGAATTAGGTAACTCAGAGCATTGTTATTTTATGCTATTTGTTATAAATATAATGCAGCATATTAATCGTAAAAGGGAAAAAAACATTTTCCATTAAACAGAAAAAAGCGAGAAAGAAAACATGACGAGAAAACTATTAGAAAGACACGAAAAGGAAGTTAACGCCAAAACGCCTATTTCGTTGTAAAATGGTATTCTTTTAACATTTAGTGAATGTAATTACTTTCATTTAGGGTAGCAATTTTTCCAAGAAAATTATGTAACAAAATGTGTTCCTTGAACCTATCCTTGAAATCGGAATAACTAACATTTTGAACTTTTTAGTTTGAATGATGTCATTGTCTTTAACTTAGACTAATGGGAAACCCGTGTCCGCTTTTTAGCTTAAACATAATTATAAGTTATAAGATGTACGCGTAGGTAGGTTGTAATAATTCTTAAGAAGAAATGGCATGGATTCTGAAAAATGTGGACTAGTGTCAAACTTTTTATATATTTTTTTTTATCAAATTCAATTAAAAACTGTAAAAAGGAATTTTGCTTATAGATATGCTATAATTAAATTATAAATACGATATGATTTTTAGTTAAGTTTAAAAAGAAGTTAGATACATAATGTTATTTTTTTTTTTTATTGTTATTTTTTTATTGGAGGGTACAGTATTTTTTATTTAAAGAATTAAATATTTAATAAAATTTAGGTACTTAAAAATTATTAAACTATGATTTTCGTTAAATAAATTCTTAAACTAATTTTTTAAATCCGTGCAAGATAATTTATTCACATCTTTTTACTTATTTTCCAGAATGTGGAAAGGCCGAAACTTAGACATCATTAAACATCCGGCTTGCACTGACACTAACGATGAAGAGCAAGTTTAAATTATCAGAGATTGATTGTACTTATATTATCATTCAATACAAAATTCTTCTTCAGCCAAACTTCAAAATTTCCGAGTTCTAAAAAATAAATAAACTGACATTTTTTTTACGAAAATGAGTTATGATGGCTGTTTATCTTAAGATTTCTCATAATATGAAATGATGCTTTATTGCGAATAATATGCAATTTTCATAACTGCTACATTTGCTACAGTTACTTATGACTGTTAGGTCAAGTTTAGCCTATCTATAGCCTATGCTTTCTACGCTTATTCTGAAAATGGCTCAAAACGTCAATATGAAGAAAAGCCACAGTTTTGTGAAAATGAAAAACGTTTGCAGTTTAAATTTTTTATATTTAAAAACTTTGTCCAATGCTGCATTATTTGGGCTCATAAAAAAAATTTAAAAACTGAGAATAAGGCTGTGATTTTGATAATTTTTATCTAGGAGGAAAAATGTCAAAAAATTGGCGATTTTTTTATAACTTTTAAAATATTTAAATTACTTGTCCGTTCTAAAACCCAGGTAATTCTTCACGGCGAGATGGTACATACAATTAAAAATTATAGCTTTGTTTCAAGTATTAGGCACTTAAACTGTGACTTTTTCATTTTTCTAGGAGGAAAAACTCCAAAAAACCATGTTAAATCTAGTATAATTTTATTAAAAAGATAGTTAAAACTCTGAAAACAATACGCAACATAGGAACTATAAAATAGAAAGGAAATCTTAATTTGACGATTTTTTTTTCTCCAGAGATTGAATTGGAAAACCCGAAAAGATAATAAAATTGTTTGTCATGATTAGTACCACAAAACGTAAAAACACGTACACGTTTTCCATAAAAGGTAATAAAATATGAAGTACTTTCATAAAGAAATATACACAACCGTGACGAACTAATAACAGCCATTCACGTCCGACAGTAAAGATTCTTTTTTTGTGATGTAATATGACGGATCAACACAAGTCATATCTATTGCATACACGATAAGGAATAATGAATAATTTATGATAAATTACAATATTTCCAAAATCACAGTGCTTTTTTTTTAAAAAAAAAATTACAAAAATAAAAAACAATAATTCATAATTCATTCTAGCCAACCGATCAGCCCGTTGAGTCCACCTTTAATTTTCCTTCGCAGTCATTGAAGAAAACTGAAAAAAAGGAAAGAAAAGTTCGAAATCATTCGGTGTTAAATGCAAAGCAGATATAAGACCGAATATCCTTTTGACTTGATGATTTATTTACGTGGTTGATTCATCAAAACAATAGACTTAGCAACGAAGGACACGGTGAAAGTTATCGGTCTGGGAAAAACGGTACAGACAGCGGGACTCGGCTATCATTTGTTGTTTTACAGTAAATCCCTCTGAAATTATCAATATTAAGTCATGTGTGGAAGAAAAAAACATGTCACTTCCTCGTGATATGGTTTATTTTTAAATATTTTCGGAACAATTTCTTTATATGATTCTAAAATAAACAAGATAGGGGGTGTGAAGGCATTTAAGCTGTACTATAAGTCAGTTCGGAGCTTATCAGATTAAGATTGCGACTTTTGTTCATATTTAAAGTAATCTTCGAGAATTTTGGCATGTGTTTCGTAATGCCTTCCTTAAAAGTTGCGAAATTTCTTTCGAAGAATTTAGTGTTTTTTTTATTTTTTTATTATTATTACGAGCGGGAAAGAAACAAGCTACGTATGAAAACAAGACGTAAAGAAGGTGTGTTTCAGAAATTGGAAAATAATTTGGTCAATTAAATTCGTCCATTCACATAAATTTTACAGGACAAAGGAAAAAAAATCTAATTTTTTATCTAAGTTCTTCATGTCGTTCATCCATCCCTTAGATTTCAGGAAATTCCAGTATTGAATTATAATGGTTTAATAATTTGATGAGAAAAGATATGATATGATATGAGAAAAAGGTTATTATCGTCTAAGTGCGAAATATTATTTATGATAATTGAAAAAAAATCCAATTCTTTTCAATGAAATATTTCTATTTGTTTAGAATACATTAACAATAATATAATAATGATTAGTGCCATGACACTTCTAAAATAATATTAGTTAATTTTGGTAGCAACAAAAAAAAATTATAATAATAAAATAAATCAATAAATGAAGTTCGCAAAAAATGAAAAGAATAAAATCAAAATTCTATTCGATAAAATAAATATTGCTTACCACTGTGAAATATTTTACCATATGATACAGTTTCTTCTTTAATTAAAATTTTAAAATTCACTTTATCATTTAAAGCTAACAAGAATAATACCTTAGAATGCTTGATGCTCGTAGTCTTAAGCAAATTGAATAATCATGAAATTTGGCAAAAAGGAAAAACGATTTTATCGATGAGTGATACGATCGTTTGAGGATTAATATTTTTAGTTGCTTCATTTTCATACAAAATATTAAATATCGTTTTATTTCATTTTTGGTATGAGCCATTTAAAAAATTTAAAATATTTTTTTTTTACAATCGTAAGATGTAGTAGAAAATTCACAAACGATTATAAAAAGCAATCAGAATTGATTTTGGATTCTACAGGGTGTTTATAAAGTCCCGGACCTATTTTGATGTTTAATAACTCATAAAATAATAAAGATAGATTAAAATTAATAACATAAATGGTTAGATAGACTCAAAAAGTTTCATGATCCTAGTCAATGATCTTCCACGTGTGCCCTCTTCGTCGCACGGAGAATATCTATAGTCAATTTCACGCCAAGTCGATAGTCAATTTCACGCCAGATAGCGGCAAGCATGTCGGCATCTACAGAGGCTATTGCGGTTGTAATTCTGGCTTTTAGGTCATCAATGTTCGACACGATCCTCCTGTAAACATTGTTCTTTATAAATCCCCAAAGAAGACCAGCGACGTTATATCAGGTGATCTGGTGGCCGAGGAATTGGACCTCCTCGCCCAATCCATCTTCCTGGAAAATGGTCATTCAAAGAACTACGAACGATGATACCCCAATGAGGTGGTGCACCATCTTGTTGCAAAAAGACACGTGGCTGAAGCTCTTCTAGTTGTGGAAATACGAAGTTTTCCAACATGTCTAAGTATACGACTGATGAGACCGTCTTTTCTGTAAAAATGAAAGGCCCAAATGACTCGGTCGTGCATTAGTCCACACCACACATTAACCTTTGGGGAATCCCTTTGTGCCTAACGGTATTCATGGGGGTTTTCAGATCCCCATATGCGCACATTATGATCCCCGTGTACATAGTTGCCAAAAACAAACGAGAGAAAAATGCAATTAATAAGCAGACGATATTTAGAAAAGTACAGATATTTAGACTGGAAAATGAAATTATCTGAATTTAACCACACGCGCAGACGATATTTACAAAAGTAAAGATATTCAAACCTGAAAAGGAAAATATATGAGTTATTCTATCAATAAATGCCATAAGTTTGTTTATATCTTCATTATTTTATGAGTTATTAAACATCAAAATGGGTCCGGGACTTTATAAACACCCTGTATTTTAAATCAAACATGAGTGATAATACTTAAGGACGGTACACTCTGCCAACACTTTTCTAAAAGTTTAATCTCGCCCAACGGCCTCCTTTCTGCTCTCTCTAGAAACATTGAATGGAAACGATTAGTTTATTCTTCAGATGAATAGAAAAACACTCGACTGTTTATTATGTGGGGTTTTTTTTTCTTCACATTTTTGTTTACTTCTATATTTTTATTTCATGAACGGTGATTATATAATATGAATGAATGAAATACTTCTTTGCTTGAGTGCTTAGTATTAAAGTTGTGTTTTTGCCTGTTTTATTCCTATAAAAATTATTGAATAAAGATAGGATTACGCGAATTTATGTTAGTGTTTAGAAACAGATAATGTCGTGTGATGTTTATACACATAATATTGGTATTTTAAAATGTTTTCATAGTGTGCATTTGGGTTGAAACATAAAATTTTCTGATCCATTCCAGAACTTTTACCTTAGATTTTAGTTCTATTATAAGCACTATTCTTATAGTGTTACTGTCATATTTTTATTTACTCCTGTTTGTTCCATTCTGCCACAGGATAAATTTTACTGTAAAAAAGAAAAGAATTTTTTTTATGAAATTATTTTAACTTCTTTTTCGAATGCATTTTACAAAAAGAATTAGAATTTTTAATTGAACGTTTTTGGTAAATATAGCCATGAAATGATAGGATGCACATTTTTTTTCTAAAAGTAACTTTTTTAAAACAAATTTTCTTTTCTTATTGTTTGTAGGTAGATTGCAAGTTTCCGAAATATCTACTAAATAACGACCAAATACACAGAAACGTATTATTGCCTAAATGATAATATACTGGGTTTTTCTCAAAAAATGTTCTTCTTCACAAGATGTGACTTCATTATTTTACCTCAAGTCGATCCATTTTCGTTCAATGCTAACTATTCAAATTATTTCATTCAAGTTTCCGATTTTGCTTTTTAAAATTTCGTATTCAACATAGTATAAAAATTTAAAGATGCAAACATTTAAATTTTTCGATCATTTAGAAATTTACGTAATGTACAAAAATTATTTACTGATTTATAAAAACTTGTAAAATCAACAGTATTTGTAAATGAAGAGCTAGAAAATATTTCAGTTCAATTGTCACGAATCTCTGTTATTTCACACAAGTTAATCTCTATTATTTCATACTACTTAACACTATGTTTCATATAAATTATACTTTGTTTCTTTTAAAATTTTGATATTTATTGGCGTTAATGATTGTTTGAAGATATTTTAATTAAAACAAATATAACGCACTATTTAAATAGCTTTTCAACTTTATGTTTGCTTTCATAGTGTATTAAAATAAAGAAGACCTTGGATTTGAAACCAGCTCACTGGGTGGTCATTACCAAAGTTGTTGATTTCAAAAATGTTTTCGCTCTCATGAAAAATTCATAGCTAAGTTATTTCTGTCAAAGATTTCATGCAAATATAGTTTTTTGTGTGCATATTTTGTAATTCTTAATTGGTTTTATGGAGTTGTGGATTTTGTATATAAGATTCACCCGGCAACGAAATCGTATTTCTGAAAGAACAAATCATTATTCAAGACATGAAAACTTTTGCGCTATCATGATTTACATATGATCTATATGCATGTCAACTGCGCTGAAAATAAATCTAAAAAATTTTTTTTATATAAAAATAGTGTATATATCTATTACCCGGAATAATTTAGAATCATTTCAACTATTTACAAAGTGTAACTACTGCATTAACCATTATATTATTAAAATATTTACATGATATTTAAATACTGGAAATTACATAAATATAAGAGTCAGTCCAAATTTTTAAAAATTGGGATCTGATGGTATATTTTTATACGGAACAATGTTTTAAATAATTTCAGTGCTGCGCGTGAAATTATCCAATGCAAAATTTAGCAAAACTTTTATATACCTATATGTTTCTTTTATTTAAGATTGAAAGCTAAAACATAATGGCAGAGTTCTTACACTTAAACATAAGTACAAGAGTATTACCACTTTATAGAATTATATTATAGTTATTATAAACCGTCGTTGAACAGCCGGCCCAAATTTTTGGGTTTACGACTACTCATCTTTAACTCCATAGAACCACTCCATAGAACTCCATTTTGAACCCAATCCAGAAGATAAGGGAACTCTTGTATCGATTATTGGGACACATTTGCCTTCGTGGAGGGCTTTTTTTATGAAATTAACCCACATTTGGGAAACAATTGAGAGAAAACACACCACTGAGGATATTTTACGTCAGCATTGTGGTAGTCGATACGCATCCAGCCATCGCTGGGATTCGACCCCGGTTCACCTGATTGGGTGGCTCTATCCCTCTTGAGCCACCACGCCTCCACCAAAGACATCACATTATATATTCTTTGACTCCACCTTATACAATCGTCATTATCATGAATTATTCGAAAAACCAATTAGCATGCTATAGACAAGATTTTTAAGGAAATTTGACTTGAAATTTCTTCCAGAGCCTTCAATAAAAGAAACTCTCATTTATTTGCGGTATATAAAAAATAAAAAAAATTGATCCTGAGAGCATGAAAATTAGTGTTCCTTCCATTTCAGGAGCAGTCGTGTTGAGTCTCCATACAAAAACTAAAGACACTAAAACTTAAAATCTACATTACGATTACTTTTTATAAGGAAACTACTTTTGTTTAATCGATATTAAATATTTAGTTCAAGTAAAATAATTTACGAAGAATAAAAAAAGATTTTCCGAGAAATCTAACAGTTAAGTTTTCGTTCATTAAAATTTGAATAGATTTTACATTTGAGAAAACGTTAAGACTATTTTATTGGCAGTAATAAAATTTTACCAAATAATAACTACAGCTTACATTAACAACAAAGTGAATTTAAAATGTGGAAATAGATATTTAAAAATATACGTATATTTCTTGTCATTTTTTTAAAGAAAATTTGATTCACTTCACCCCCCCCCCTCTAGTGATTACACTCCTTTTTAGAGACATAGAATGAAGGAGTTCGCCTTGGACATCTGCATCGCAACTGATCTGTCGACAACATTGGGATCACTGAGCTAATACTTTTGATAACATATTTATCAAAAATCAAATGAAATACATGCTGCTAAGATTTTAACACCGTTAATTTATATATACTTATTAAAAGGATTTCTCTTTATTTTTAACTTAATGAATAGAATTTTCAATCGGATTAAAATTTAAATCTAGTAGACAAATATTTTAGTAGATAATAAATTAAAGTGCTTTGAATGGCATCAAAAGGAGTAGAAAAATTAGTTAAAATTATTAAGCATTTAACGATCATTTTTATCCATAGGATGGTGACTTTCCTCTTTTGCGCGCAATAACACCTAAAGAGTGGGGGTCTGTTCCATGACACACAGGGCAAGGTTTTCCAATCCCGAAGTGTTTTACAACCCGCTATCCTTTGTGACATTTTCTTAAATAAAATAAAAAATTTGATTCCAGTTTAAGTAATAAATTTCAAAAGAAACTAAAGCTTGCGTCATTATTTCACAATTGTGATCAACTAAAACCAAGAGAAAATCTCCAAATAAGAGTCCTTGTAAATTGACCGCTCCAAATTTCTTCAACTTTTGAGAAGTTTATCGTTAGACGGCTGTAAATAATTTAACGTGTAATTTTTTAATATTCATAATTTTCGCTCGAATTAATATTTCTTTCAGAAAATAAAGCTACAATAAAAAATTCCAAAGAATAGAACTCACGATTTTTATAAACTTAGGGAAAATTCCTACTGTATGTGATTTGATCGTTCTACTTATAATGCACCCATCAAATTTTCAGTTACTAAATGTATATTTTATATGAATTTTTATTTGGGTGAAAAAGTGGTGCAAAATACTGTCGGTTCGGTGCAGCGTTGGAAAATAATTTGCATTAAAATGGGAAGTAGTGAATGAATTTCGAAACATTTGAGTTCTACTCAAAGTCGTTTATTTATAAAAAAGAGAAAATGAAAGAATATCTCTTCTCTTCAGGTGAAAAACGGTTAATCTTTCAGTTTGATTTCGAACGGCTTCAGTTTGTTTTTGATAAATTTCGTTCGCGACGATTTGTTCCAACGACGAATTATCTTTGAGACGAATTGCGCTCACGAGGATTCTTCGCTGCGACAAATTTAGCTCACGACCGATTGTCCCATGACAAATGGATGAACAACCTGCAAATGCAAATAGTGTACCAAATTTTACGCCTAAGAAGTATTTAACTCCCTTGTTCAAATTATGTTAACAAGAAATATAAACGTTGAATTTCTTTTTTTTTTTTCGTTCGAAATACCAACTAAAATGTAAATCGATGTTTTTAAACATAAGCAGATTTTTATTTATTTAGTTTTTTTGGGTCTGGTTTCGTTTTCAGCGTTCAATATTTTTGTTCCTTTTTAGCTATTTCCCTTTTATTACTATTTTTTCTGTTTAGCAACAAAACTGAAATTAAAATAATTATCCGTGATAATATGAATAAGAAATAAAATGGAATATTTAAAACGTTATGCTTTGGGCATTCGAATTATATATGTCAATTAAGGCTCATAAACACATCATTATATCTGAACGAAAAAAACACAGCCAATGAAGTAACTTTAAATAAAGTTACTTCTGTTGCGTAACTATTACACTATTTTATTAAATAGCAATTGAAAGTAATGTATGAGGAAACTATTATAAAGCATTTTGAAATGAATAGCAGTTTTAATACTGTTAAAAAAAATAATGCAGAAGTAAAAAATATCGCAGACGATCACAACAAGGCACCCATTCATAAATCATTATTCGAACGTTCCAATTATTCTGTATTTCAAGTTCAAGAGCAGAAACAAGCGTAAAGATTAATGTCCCACGTCACATCCATCTGACATACGTCATAAATTATACCAAATTACCTTGTTTCATAATTATTAAAGTATTGATGCGAAAACTCTTTGAGACTAAGTTTATACACCCACGCGTCATCGACTACTAGATTACAGGAAGCTGGGAATAATAAATACGCACTTTCACGACGAGATGATGTTCTTTCTTTTTTAAATAATCGTTTGACTTAAATAATAGAATTCTAAATTTAGATGAGAAAACCAGGGACATATTTTAGCTGAAGGGATTAGGCCTAAGAGAAATATTAAAAAAACTTAATATGAAAAGTTATTTATGCTTTTATCCTTTCAAAATTTAACATCTTTTGATGAACGTCTTATGAATAAATACATCACGTCAGAAAGTATGACGAAAACGTTGCCATGGTAATACAATATATTTGAGTAAATGTCAACAGCTGTAACACACCGGTTAATTCCCACTTAGAATTTATTAGTTACATTTGACCTGTCTTAAATGATATAACAGTGATAAAGAAATATGAAATTAAATAAAGATGTGGGGAAGATGCTAAAAGATTAAATATATAATTGATATTAACATGCTTTCTGAAGAAGTACAAAATGCTTATAAACAAAAGTAATAAAAAATTTGAGACTGTTAGGTAAGGAACATTTTGAAACACTTTTACAAAAATTTAAATTGATAAAAAATTGAAAATAGCAAAATTAAGTTTTTAGAACTTTTACAGTATGAAAATGTTTGAAAATTAAAAAAGTGAATAAAATTGAAAGAAGGAAAGAAGAGGGCTCCTTTTTATTTTTAATTATTTATTTATTTAATGGCGAAATGCTTTCGATAAATAAAGAAAGAAAGAATTAAGAAACTGTTTCATATTTTTTATAAGTAACAACGATCATTAAAACCACAATTTTGCATTGACAAAATTAACACTTTAAAGATATGCAAATAATAATAATACAGTCTAACCCCACTACAAGGAACCTTGGATATAGGAAAAACTCGGTTATAGTGAACGTTTTTAGTAGTTCCGTCCAGATTGTTATTTAACTAATGTTATTTTATACGCTTATAGCAAACAGTTGAAAATTTGTTAATTCGCTTATAATGAACTCAAATTTCTTTTTCACAGTTATTTCTTTAAATTTTTTTAATCTAAGTGATACGTAAAAATAAAGAATCACACATTATTAAGGAGGCTTTAAATGATAGTCATTACACTGGAAAGAAAAATGCGAGTTTTTCGAAAAACTGAATTGATTACACATAAATTCCGTCCCGCAGTGGACTGATCGTTAAGACACGGTTCCCAGCAGATCACCGAAGTCAAGCATCACTGGCTGCGGTCAGTGTGCGGGTGGGTGACCACTTGGATCAGTCTGCGTAGAGACCGAGGGTGTGCGGTATTGGTCCTCGTTAAACTGTTCTATCGTAAAGTGCTCGACTTCGCGTGCAGGTCGTTGGGCTACCAAAGCAGGGGTGTCATCTCCTCTGCAGAGGATCAAAATTGTGATGGCATGTCTTCGGATCATCCTGAGGGATGTTTCCCAGACCGTCGACAATAGCCCATTGTGCAGCTCTAGTGCGACGTAAATTAACTACACACATACACATAAATTCCAAATTTTTTAACTACAACTTTCTTCTAAAATGATGATAATTAAAAAGATAAATATATAATTAATTCCCAAATTGGTGAAAATTGAAAATATTAAGATCTAAAATATTCGTTGTAAGGAAACATGCACTTAGTTATTTATAGGAAGAATATTTGAAAGTTTGATTGAAAAGGTTGTTGTAAAAAATTTACTGTAAGGAAAGTTCTTTGTAACGCGACTCTTCATATTTAGTAAATATAAAGCAATTTATCTGCAATCTTTATTTCGCACTACTATTTCTATTGCAATGCGCTAAAAATATTTTTTCAAAAGGTTGAACTATCGTTTATAGTAAACTTATGGCAGGGACCGTTCGCTGCACCGTGGTCACTAGCTGAAGCTACAATTTCCTTCCTCATGACGTCATTGTTTCCACAGGTATCGGAGATAGCAAAGATATTATGATAACTTTGCATCTTTCTCTTTATAAAAATAAGTTAGACTTTTTCTGGTTATTAGCTTTCAAACTTTACGTAATTAACACATTATTTCCGTTCATTAACATAGTTCAAAAAAACTCTCTTGGCCATTATATTAAAAGTATACCATTTTAAACTTATAAAAATATTTTACTAGTTGGCGAAAATCACACTATAAATACTTTATTTTAAAAAGTTCAGTTTTAACTTTAATTATTAAGAAAAATGAAAGCATATATCGACACTTTTTTATCTACATATTCTTTTATAACAATAAGTTTAGTTAAATTTAGAGCCCCTGATTTTAAAATATGCCGTTAATAGCAATTTGTTCATACTTAATCATTAGGAAACATCAACCTTAAACGCTAATTACGGAAACAAAATAATAATTTAGGTTCATAATGACATTAGAAATTTTACAATTGTTTGTAAACATTTAAATTTAAGATGATACAATTTATAGATATTTAAATTTAAGAGAATATAATTTTTAAAAAAATCATAAATATTTAGAATAACTACATTAAAAAATATGTTATGAAATAAGGAGAATTTCAACAATACACTATATATTTTATTTATACTTTTTACTTACGTTTTAATTTTCTTTGACTTTATCCATTTTTTAATTTTTTTCACCTGCCTTTCTTTTTGAAGTAACGAAGCGGTTTCTATTTAGATAACGAATTTTTATAAAATTTCTTAACGATAGAAAAAACGTATTGCTGTTTTATATTAACTGTGTCATTTCGGAATCCATTCTTTACATAGTTGTTCATTTACTTTAGGGTACACGCGGAAAATTATATTTTTTCCTTTTGTTTTTCTATCAGAATTTTTGCAAGTTGCAATCGCGCAAACTGGCATTTCGTTAATAGTTTTAAATTTTTGTAAATTCACTGCAAAAACTGAGGAAAGTCATTATAGAAAATAACAAATGTCTTAGAATATGTCACAAAAAGAAATGCTCCAATATTAGTTAGAGCTAGTAAGGCCGAACGCTCTGTTCTTGAAGTAAAAGTGTGAGCTTTGCGCCAAAGTGACGTCACTAGAGAAAATCGGAGGATTGACGCGGCGAGAGTTTCTTCAAAGGAGGGAACCAGCCCTTCTATTCTCTTTAGCCCTGGGTCCAACTGCAATAAATAAAAATAAAAAATTATTATAACCTTAAAAATGCTGCCACATAGCATCTTCCATCTAAATCGAACTAATTTTTTTCGCATTTTTACCGTAGCTTCCGTACGTAAGATTGAAACAACTGTTTATATTAGATCAGGGGTTTCCAACTTACATAAGGCCGGGGGTCGCAATTAAAAACACCAGTCAAATGGCGGACCGCAACTTTATCAAAATTTTATAATGGACTCTTATGTTTGAAGGAACATTAAATATTACTGTCAGATTTTATCAAGTTGTACAAAACAAACGTGTTGAATTACAAATTTAAATTAGAAGTAGATTTTTAAGTAACATACACGATTATTTTTATATTTGAATAAATATTTTCGATGCAAAATCTGAGAAATAAATTTTTTTGCGCCGTTGGTATGTTAAACTTCACAGGAACGAAGTAATTAGGTTTTTTTTTTTATATATATTTTTTTTTTAATCGAAAGAAAAGTTTTTTACACACATATAGTTTTTTTTTACGAAAATTATCTGCAAAAAATGACAAATATTATTTTAGTTCACGGGCCACAAAAAAAGGCTTCGCGGCCGGATGTGGCCCGGGGGCCGCCAGTTGCACACTGTTTATACAACGCCGTTATTGATATTTATAATTCATTATGTCTTCTTGAAACATTTTGTTTCTGTATTTAAATGCCATCGTTTTTTCACATTCTCTTGATACAGATAGGCAATTTGATTATATGCCTTTGTTTTGAAGCAAAAAGGAAATTGAAAAACACACATTTTATTGTATTAAATAGATGACGGTGTCTTTGTTTTTCGAAAATCAACTCTCGAGGAAAACAGTTAAAAATGAATTAAGATATTACTTTGTTATGAAGACGAAAATCTTCGTCTGGATCGTATTTCTAAGAGCCATGAAAAATATCATCTGAAACGAAATTAATCTACGCTTTCAGACTGATTTGGTTTCAACAATTTAAATGAAATGTGTTCTTAATTAAAAACTATTACTTCAACCAACAATAACTGACGTGAAAAACAGCTGTAAACGCGTTCGGAGAAGTTACTTAGCATAGCAATTACCAATCCGAATACGTTTTCTGATTAGTTTTTACACAATTCAGAGATTTAATTTATAGTTCAATTGGATTTATGATTCCACAAAAACAATTTTATTTGTATTATATTGTGTCAATCGTCTTATGTTTTTTTTTTTTTTTTTTTTTTTTTTTATCAAATGCATTAATAATTAAAGCAATACTCGGAGATTTCTATAAAATGAAAATTACCGATGAAAATATTATAAAAGAGCTGACCAGGTGGCCGAGTGGTTAGCGTGCCTGACAGCGGAGCCGCTGGTTGCGGGTTCGAATCCTGCTCAGGGCATGGATGTTTCTTTCTCTCTCTTTGTCTTCTATGTCCTTTCTCCTTTGTGTGTGATTGTGTAAATGTGACCCGCCCTATAAACGGTTTTGTGGTTGTGTGGCGTGGGCGACGCTGCTCCACCACCGTGGCTTTGCCACAGGTGCCCACTGGGTAACGAAAAGAGTATGCAGAAGAGTAAGCAGTTCTGGCATCTTCTGAGGCCAATGGGTCTTCGTCCCAAGTGCCCGCCATTAAATATATATATATATATATATATATATATATATATATATTCAGGGCTCGAAAAACCGCCCGTCCTCGGCTGTTAAAAATTCCCCGCGGACAACAAATTTCTCGAACCCGACGTCCGCGCGGACGGCCACTTTCCCGCTAATGTTTGTGATACATTTTCAATTTTTGTTATCTTGCAAGAATCTAGCGCCTCACTTCTAAAATGACCATCTAATCTAGAAATACAGCAACATACTGCGCATGGTGTAAATGATGTTTTCTCTGTCTGGGAGTACTGCAGCGGTTGAAAGAGGCTTTTCAGCAATGAACTTACAAAAACACATTACGTACTGGTCTTAAACAAGAAGCGTTAAACGCGATTATGAACATCTACCTATATGGAAAACCCCTTTCAAATTTCTGTGCAGAAACCTCTGTAAATCATTGGCTTGATTGTGGAACTGGTAAACATCATATTTGATTCATTTAAAAAAACGCAGTACCCTCGGATAAATTGACATTCCAGATAACTTGACCTTTGTTATTTAAATTATTTCATAAAAGAAATAAATTATTCCATAAAATAATTACTAGGTTTTACGATTAGTAACCTAGTATTTCTTTTATTACTGTATAATGTAAACCTAGTATTTGTAATCCTAGTAACTACTAATTCATTATGTAATTTATATAAATGTTTGTAATAAATAAGAGAAAATTATATTTTTATTTATTCAGAAGCTACGGGTTAGTTTCAAAGGAGAACGGGTACATTGTTGGACTTGGACAAGCCGTCCTCCGGTACGGGTAAAATTTCTGAGTTTTTTCGAGCCCTGTATATATTATAAAAGATATCATGGAAACATTATTTTTTTAAATATCCTCTCCAGGTATCAAATATAATTTTATGTCAATTGTATCCGTGTCATTTTGTATCAAACTTAATTGTAGTTGGAAAAATAAAACCAAAAACCGAGCATAATGCAAAAATGATTTTTTTTAAAAAATAGTTTTAACTGTTGTAAATTTGGAACGCTTTAAACGAAATATTTTGAAAGTAACAATTGTATGACCCTATCTTTAATTTCTATGGTGAAACTAGCTCTATCATCATATCGTTACTATTATATGCTGATTTCAGAGAGGGTTGACTTTCATTTGAATAACATCATCCAATTTTTATAACACGATAAAACACTTGCCACAAAAGTCTTTGAAGTAACAGACCTTGGCAGTTTTTAACAGGACATTTTTTTCTTTCTAATTTTTGTCTCTTGTTGCTTTCAACTGTATCGCTCTAAATCCTTGGCATTGGTATTTTAACTGCAATTCAGAGGGATAAAAATTGCGCGAATTTGGGCCCGATATACTCATTAGGCAGTTCAAGTCAGTTATAAAGTCCAAGTCTTGGCAGGTCCACTTCATCTCATGCTTGGGTCCAGTTTCGATGTCAAGCCTTCATGTCATGCGTCAGTCTTCAGTTGGAGCATTCATAGCACGTGAGTAGCTTTGTTCTTATTTGTTCGCCCAAGTTTTTGATCATCAATCAATTTGTCTCGCCGTCATCTGGAACTCTGCGACTATGTCAACCCAACGATGTGCCCGTGGTGGGAAGCGGCGGACTGAAAGGCCCGTGCAGCGTTCTCTCGACCTCAACGATAAATTCAATCTACTTAAGACTGAAAAGGAACGCCTTGAGTTTTTCGTCAATTTCTTTGATGCATTTTCTGAAAATTATATAACTGATATCGAACAATCAGAACAATCGACAATCAGAAAAGAAACTCAAATGGCAGCAGGAAAATTTCAAACTACCATATATGGACGAATATAAACTTATCGCCTTAAGGAAGAAAAGGAAAGAACTTTGTCCTGTGGAATCCGTGGAAACGACCATGTCCATAGAAACTGTAAAGACAGTGCAAACTGTAACGCCTACGGAGTCTGCAGTAACAGTTCCTTCCTGTGAACCACAACTGGAAAATACTCAAATCGAGCCCACTGCGGACAAGTGCGTAGAAAAGGAGCCTGATATCCCTGTTTCTTCTCCCAAAAGACTGAAAAAGAAAAGGAAGAAGAGCCATAGCACCAGCAATACCCAGGAGCATTCTACAACTTGCCCTGAAACTACTTCAGAGACAACTCTCTCTAACCCTGAATCGACGGAGCCATCTTCACCGGCCAAACCCACTTTCCTCCCGAGAAAACTTAAGTTTCTCGTGCGGGGACTTAAAGTAGACCACCGTACCGATAATCTTCGGAGGGATATTGACGAAAATGGTCGACGACCCATCAAAATTGAGCAACTGAGAAAGAGGGGTGGTGACGGATACAAGCCCCTTCCCCTTTTTCTAGTGATACTGCAAGATTCCCCAGAACATCGGGACTTTATTAACACAAAATTTCTTATATTTCATCCTGTCCAAATAGAGAAATTTCATGGAGGGCGTTATGCCATACAATGCTACAAATGTCAGAAATTTGGACACACTCAAAAATCATGCTCAAATGAGGCAGCATGCATGAAATGCGCAGGAGCGCATTTCACTTACCAATGTACGAAGCCTCTCTCCCTTCCTGCCAGGTGCATAAACTGCTAATGCGATCACCCGGCCTACTTTACGGGCTGTGGTGCTAGGCCGAAAAGACACCAGCGCACCTTCACGAGGAAACCTCAAGATGCCCCCAGCAATGTAGCTAGATTCCTGAACATTCTCAAAGAACTCCAGGAACTGTTGAATGACGAGAAAATAGTCGCTCTACTCATCTCCTTGCTCCCAACCCAAAAGATGTAGATATGGAGCCCCACCATCATGCCAGCTACACCTCACATGATTCCTTTCTTCATTTTTATCTCATTTCAGGTTCTATTCCGAGCCTACATCACATCTTCCCTATGTATGTTCCCGTCATGGGATATTTCAAGATGAATGGGAAAAGGGCTATTTAGGCCTCAGATGCCCAGTTCTACAGCAACGAACGAACGAAAAATTGCGCATGGAATGGACGCTATGCGGTACTCTAAAATAATATTTGAACTATGTACGAAACAGAAGGTGTAACCGTTTTGTAGTTCCATCTCGCGAACTCACAGACTTGATTCTGTTTCATTTGACAGCGTTTCTCTGATACTATTACGAGATCAAAATGTCCATTTTGGAACTGTTACTTTAGGAAGAGATTCAATGATAGAATAGTTCTGTGTTTCATTAAATATAATCATTTCTTCGATAACTGAAAATATTGCTTTAGTACAAGCTGTCAATGAATCTTCATTTTTGAATTATAAAAATGAAAGCGTGCCAAAAAAAGAAAAACAAAACGAACCACTCTGAATAACTTTTAATCTAATGATAGGATCTTCACGTTCTAGGACTCTGTTTAAAAGGTTAGAAGGCGTGACTTTAAGTATGCTATGTAATTAATGCAGGCGATATTTTAAGTTAAGAAATCAGACACAAAAACATACTTTCTAACCTAACCTTTTTTTAACATACCTTTTTTTTCCCCAACTGATTCGGATTACTGACTCCCGACATATAGAGGGTAACCGCCGCAACCTGCGAAATAGGGTCCCCATAGTTTGGTCAGAAGAGCTATCTTTATTTTTTGCGTATTTCGCCATAGACAATTGAAAAATTTTTGCACACAATCATGAAATTCATTTATCCAAAAAATAATTTCATGGAAATTTATATTTTAATAAATATTTAATATTTTTCATAATTTATTTATAGTCGAAAATTTTTTTGAATAGTAAGATATACAATTGGTCACATTATTTTAAATTATGTAATTTTACATGGTAGAATGCAAAAATTTTGCGAAATCGATTGAATAGTCGAATTTTAAAAAATTAGTAGATTTAAAATTTGAATTCTCAGGAACTATTAAAACGATTTTGCCCAAATTTTATATTTTGCCATGACATACTTTAAAACGATGTAAAAAGAAATTGTCAAAATTTTTCGACTATTATAAAATAAAATGATAAAAAATATTTGTTAAAATATATTTTTTGCGTGGAATTATCTTTATGTAAACGAATTTTATAATTGTGAGCAAAAAATTTTCAATTTTCTTAAAAAGTTCTCGAGACATGGCAAAATACGCAAAAAATAAAATTAACATTATGAGTTTCAAACTTTGAATCTCTCTCCTGACCGCATTATGGGTACCATATGTTGTACACTATGGGTACCATATTTCCCAGATTGCGGCTACCTCCTGTATAAGGGGTCAGAAATCCGTTGGAAAAATAAGTTATGTTTATTTAGAGAAAGTACGTGTTTGATTTCGTAACTTAAAATATAGTCTGCACTAATTAAGTAGCATATTTAAACTCACCCCGTTGAATGATTAAGATTAGGTCCTAGAATGTGAAGATCCGATCATTAGATCATAAGTTATTCATTTTGTTCGTTTTTTTTTTCCGTGCTGTAAATGAGGCGTAAGTATAGTGAACGTAAAAAAAATAGTATGTATCACTTCACGAATAAGCACTTCTGCGAAAAATGAGTTTCGCAATGAGTTAGTGTCAAAAATACAATTTTTTCGAATTCTTGATTTTAAATTTATTCTCATTGCATACAAAATAAATTTCCTGATGCTCATTTTATTTACTTTTATAAAACTGGTTGTTTTCCGTTTAACCGTAAAAACGAATTAAGTAAAAATAGGGTTTAGGTTTATTTTAACTTAAAATAATAAAAATGGAAGCAATCCCTGATTCAAGCGCCACATCTGCATTTTGTATACATTTGAAGGTTGAATCGGGCATTTATGAGATTATGGTTTCCACATGCTCTTTATAGATAAATAAAGTTTCAATTTAAGAGTCAGCTGTGCAAGCAACTCAAGATTTAATTGAGATTTTTTTTTTAATTCGTTATTTTAAAAATCATATTTACATGCCCATATGTAGTAAAGTAAGGCAATAATATCGGTGAAATAAATCTCGATTGCCGAAGGAACTAGTAACGTTCAATTATGTTTTACGGTCTGTTGCGCACAACAGAAAGAAAACTAATTTAATCTTATCTAAATTACTATTTTTCTTAGTTTCCTTAAAATGAGCGCATTTTACATTTATACGTATGACAACGTTTCATGGCTTTTAATAGTGTTTTTTAGTAAACACGCTTACCTGGAGACCTGATTATGTATTATTATTTTTTTTTTAAAATTGTAAAATACGTAATGATAACTACTCAAATGCACCATACTCTTATCCATAGCATCCATATAACCTAGTTTTATCCATAACAACAATGTATTATAGCTTTATCCATAACATTAATGTACCGTGGCTTAATCTATAATATCAATGTACCATACCGTCATGTGTTACATGGTAATTTTATATACAACATCAATATTATGGTTGCGTTATTTTAGATGCTGTATTCTTCTTTTATGATAAAATGATAAAGATACAATTCTGAAACCGCCATTTTTCAAAAGGTAGTTTAGTATTATATTATTTATCTGTTTTTAGATTTTTGGAAATATATTCATTTTTGCGTAGTTTACGTTAATATATTTTATTACCATCATCCAGAGCTATTTTCATTAGTTTGAACTGCAATAAAATCAAATTTTTAGGTATCTAAAATCAATGTTGTAATGTATACATATAATGGATGTATTTTACCTCCCCAATCATTTTTGCATCAAGTTCTTTAAAGTCAGTATGCTTAACTAAATTTTGTCACAAATTTATATTATTTTTATTGTTGAATTAACTTTTTATAGCCGTAGAATATGATTTTTTTTTAAAAATATAATTTAGTCCTAGATAAAAAAAAGTTTGCAAAAAGTGGCTATTCAATGTCGGTTACAGGTTTGAGTAAAAAGTCATTAGAGTTTACCGGTCACACGAGAGTAACTAAAAAAATTAAATTTTTCAAATGTGCTCTTAAATGCGTAAAAACAAAAGGTAGACGTGGATCAGTGTTTTAAATTTAAAATGATATTTACAATTTTTGGGCCGGATTCAATTATTCGAATGACAAGCTGTTGGAATCTAGTTATGCATCAATGATAGGGCAGGCAGAAAATATCTTTTGTCTATAGCTCGAGGCTTAATGGTTCTTAAGAGCCATTTTCCATTTCTCGTCACCGCCCTCTCGTCCATCAAAAAGAAACTTTTCCGAGACATTTTTCGAACGCGTGACCTTCTCTTCTACAGAAATGTAATGGGGAAGATGTTCGCTTTCTTGAAATATGAGTTATACTATTTCACGTTGACTGTCGTTACCGACACATCACTAAGGTTGACGAATCGAGGAGAAAAATTCAGATAATTCAGGAGACACGTTATTCAATTGATTATTTTTACTATTTATTTCATAGTACAAATGATTTTTTTATGAGTTCAATCAAATTTTGATTGAAAATATGAATTTTTGTTGCATTTATACAAATGCTTGATCTTGGCTCAATCGGGTGTTGGGATTTCAAATCTAAAATCAGAGATTTTTAGACTATTTTTTTGTCGAAATGTACAAGTTTAAGAAAGTTATAATATATAAGAGGGGCCCGTGTGAATGCTGCGACAAACTTGTAGGGGCAGAGTTAGGACACATCATTATTAAAATTTCGTAGGAATCCATGGCCAGACATGTTGTCGAGTATAGTTTGTCTAAGCTAAGAACTCCTCCCGCCACAAAATCTGAGATCGTCTGGTGCTATGGAAACAAGAATGGCGCATTTTAAGGAGGGTAGCTTCTCTCTAGGACTAACGCAATAGACCGAAGAGATTCTCTTTCTTTCGCTGACCCGAAACCACTCTAAAACAGGGACCACGCACCCCTACTTGAAATAGTCTTACCTCGTTACCATAGTCACCGCCACAGGTCCAGACGAATATCTGGAGGAGTTCTTATTTTATATAGGGCCCTTCTCAATGATGACCTGTTTAGAAGCGCACGGAGCAACAGTTCATAAAGCGTGTCTAGAGGCGTATTATGACTTTCCCAGGCATAGGTTCCTGCGTAATTTTAATGATGTACCCACTATTTATGTGACCCCCTGTTACGTTATAAATACAGCTTTTGAATTTCGTCAAAAAATCGATAAAGAATGTCATTTAAAAAAGCTTGGAGAGAGAAACCGATTATAGACAGCGATATCTGTTAAAAAAAATCTCATGCCACAAAATAAATAAATAAAAATAGTACTATTTGTCATTTTTTCTTCTGTCATTCTAAGTGTACCTCAAAGGGGTTCATCGTGATGAGATGTACTCGAAATGAATCCTTTACTCGTAAAATTGTGTTAAAAGGCAGTTTAAGAAATAGAATTAAAATATTTATAAAATCTGTATTTTTTCTTTCCTTTTCTTTAAAATACTCGAAGCATAAAATTAAATGAAACTTTTCTGTAATTCTATACATTTTATGAGAGTCAACATTGAGAGAGAAACCAAATATAGACAGCGATATCTGTTAAAAAAAAATCTCATGCCACAAAATAAATAAATAAAAATAGTACTATTTGTCATTTTTTCTACTGTCATTCTAAGTGTACCTCAAAGGGGTTCATCGTGATGAGATGTACTCGAAATGAATCCTTTTCTCGTAAAATTGTGTTAAAAGGCAGTTTAAGAAATAGAATTAAAATATTTATAAAATCTGTATTTTTTCTTTCCTTTTCTTTAAAATACTCGAAGCATAAAATTAAATGAAACTTTTCTGTAATTCTATACATTTTATGAGAGTCAACATTGAGAGAGAAACCGATTATAGACAGCGATATCTGTTAAAAAAAATCTCATGCCACAAAATAATTAAATAAAAATAGTACTATTTGTCATTTTTTCTACTGTCATTCTAAGTGTACCTCAAAGGGGTTCATCGTGATGAGATGTACTCGAAATGAATCCTTTACTCGTAAAATTGTGTTAAAAAGCAGTTTAAGAAATAGAATTAAAATATTTATAAAATCTGTATTTTTTCTTTCCTTTTCTTTAAAATACTCGAAGCATAAAATTAAATAAAACTTTTCTGTAATTCTATACATTTTATGAGAGTCAACATTGAGAGAGAAACCGATTATAGACAGCGATATCTGTTTAAAAAAATCTCATGCCACAAAATAAATAAATAAAAATAGTACTATTTGTCATTTTTTCTACTGTCATTCTAAGTGTACCTCAAAGGGGTTCATCGTGATGAGATGTACTCGAAATGAATCCTTTACTCGTAAAATTGTGTTAAAAGGCAGTTTAAGAAATAGAATTAAAATATTTATAAAATCTGTATTTTTTCTTTCCTTCTCTTTAAAATACTCGAAGCATAAAATTAAATGAAACTTTTCTGTAATTCTATACATTTTATGAGAGTCAACATTGAGAGAGAAACCGATTATAGACAGCGATATCTGTTAAAAAAAATCTCATGCCACAAAATAAATAAATAAAAATAGTACTATTTGTCATTTTTTCTACTGTCATTCTAAGTCTACCTCAAAGGGGTTCATCGTGATGAGTTGTACTCGAAATGAATCCTTTACTCGTAAAATTGTGTTAAAAGGCAGTTTAAGAAATAGAATTAAAATATTTATAAAATCTGTATTTTTTCTTTCCTTTTCTTTAAAATACTCGAAGCATAAAATTAAATGAAACTTTTCTGTAATTCTATACATTTTATGAGCGTCAACATTGAGAGAGAAACCGATTATAGACAGCGATATCTGTTAAAAAAAATCTCATGCCACAAAATAAATAAATAAAAATAGTACTATTTGTCATTTTTTCTACTGTCATTCTAAGTGTACCTCAAAGGGGTTCATCGTGATGAGATGTACTCGAAATGAATCCTTTACTCGTAAAATTGTGTTAAAAGGCAGTTTAAGAAATAGAATTAAAATATTTATAAAATCTGTATTTTTTCTTTCCTTTTCTTTAAAATACTCGAAGCATAAAATTAAATGAAACTTTTCTGTAATTCTATACATTTTATGAGAGTCAACATTGAGAGAGAAACCGATTATTGACAGCGATATCTGTTAAAAAAAATCTCATGCCACAAAATAAATAAATAAAAATAATACTATTTGTCATTTTTTCTACTGTCATTCTAAGTGTACCTCAAAGGGGTTCATCGTGATGAGATGTACTCGAAATGAATCCTTTACTCGTAAAATTGTGTTAAAAGGCAGTTTAAGAAATAGAATTAAAATATTTATAAAATCTGTATTTTTTCTTTCCTTTTCTTTAAAATACTCGAAGCATAAAATTAAATGAAACTTTTCTGTAATTCTATACATTTTATGAGAGTCAACATTGAGAGAGAAACCGATTATTGACAGCGATATCTGTTAAAAAAAATCTCATGCCACAAAATAAATAAATAAAAATAATACTATTTGTCATTTTTTCTACTGTCATTCTAAGTGTACCTCAAAGGGGTTCATCGTGATGAGATGTACTCGAAATGAATCCTTTACTCGTAAAATTGTGTTAAAAGGCAGTTTAAGAAATAGAATTAAAATATTTATAAAATCTGTATTTTTTCTTTCCTTTTCTTTAAAATACTCGAAGCATAAAATTAAATGAAACTTTTCTGTAATTCTATACATTTTATGAGAGTCAACATTGAGAGAGAAACCGAATATAGACAGCGATATCTGTTAAAAAAAAATCTCATGCCACAAAATAAATAAATAAAAATAGTACTATTTGTCATTTTTTCTACTGTCATTCTAAGTGTACCTCAAAGGGGTTCATCGTGATGAGATGTACTCGAAATGAATCCTTTACTCGTAAAATTGTGTTAAAAGGCAGTTTAAGAAATAGAATTAAAATATTTATAAAATCTGTATTTTTTCTTTCCTTTTCTTTAAAATACTCGAAGCATAAAATTAAATGAAACTTTTCTGTAATTCTATACATTTTATGAGAGTCAACATTGAGAGAGAAACCGATTATTGACAGCGATATCTGTTAAAAAAAATCTCATGCCACAAAATAAATAAATAAAAATAATACTATTTGTCATTTTTTCTACTGTCATTCTAAGTGTACCTCAAAGGGGTTCATCGTGATGAGATGTACTCGAAATGAATCCTTTACTCGTAAAATTGTGTTAAAAGGCAGTTTAAGAAATAGAATTAAAATATTTATAAAATCTGTATTTTTTCTTTCCTTTTCTTTAAAATACTCGAAGCATAAAATTAAATGAAACTTTTCTGTAATTCTATACATTTTATGAGAGTCAACATTGAGAGAGAAACCGAATATAGACAGCGATATCTGTTAAAAAAAAATCTCATGCCACAAAATAAATAAATAAAAATAGTACTATTTGTCATTTTTTCTACTGTCATTCTAAGTGTACCTCAAAGGGGTTCATCGTGATGAGATGTACTCGAAATGAATCCTTTACTCGTAAAATTGTGTTAAAAGGCAGTTTAAGAAATAGAATTAAAATATTTATAAAATCTGTATTTTTTCTTTCCTTTTCTTTAAAATACTCGAAGCATAAAATTAAATGAAACTTTTCTGTAATTCTATACATTTTATGAGAGTCAACATTGAGAGAGAAACCGATTATAGACAGCGATATCTGTTAAAAAAAATCTCATGCCACAAAATAAATAAATAAAAATAGTACTATTTGTCATTTTTTCTACTGTCATTCTAAGTGTACCTCAAAGGGGTTCATCGTGATGAGATGTACTCGAAATGAATCCTTTTCTCGTAAAATTGTGTTAAAAGGCAGTTTAAGAAATAGAATTAAAATATTTATAAAATCTGTATTTTTTCTTTCCTTTTCTTTAAAATACTCGAAGCATAAAATTAAATGAAACTTTTCTGTAATTCTATACATTTTATGAGAGTCAACATTGAGAGAGAAACCGATTATAGACAGCGATATCTGTTAAAAAAAATCTCATGCCACAAAATAATTAAATAAAAATAGTACTATTTGTCATTTTTTCTACTGTCATTCTAAGTGTACCTCAAAGGGGTTCATCGTGATGAGATGTACTCGAAATGAATCCTTTACTCGTAAAATTGTGTTAAAAAGCAGTTTAAGAAATAGAATTAAAATATTTATAAAATCTGTATTTTTTCTTTCCTTTTCTTTAAAATACTCGAAGCATAAAATTAAATAAAACTTTTCTGTAATTCTATACATTTTATGAGAGTCAACATTGAGAGAGAAACCGATTATAGACAGCGATATCTGTTAAAAAAAATCTCATGCCACAAAATAAATAAATAAAAATAGTACTATTTGTCATTTTTTCTACTGTCATTCTAAGTGTACCTCAAAGGGGTTCATCGTGATGAGATGTACTCGAAATGAATCCTTTACTCGTAAAATTGTGTTAAAAGGCAGTTTAAGAAATAGAATTAAAATATTTATAAAATCTGTATTTTTTCTTTCCTTCTCTTTAAAATACTCGAAGCATAAAATTAAATGAAACTTTTCTGTAATTCTATACATTTTATGAGAGTCAACATTGAGAGAGAAACCGATTATAGACAGCGATATCTGTTAAAAAAAATCTCATGCCACAAAATAAATAAATAAAAATAGTACTATTTGTCATTTTTTCTACTGTCATTCTAAGTCTACCTCAAAGGGGTTCATCGTGATGAGTTGTACTCGAAATGAATCCTTTACTCGTAAAATTGTGTTAAAAGGCAGTTTAAGAAATAGAATTAAAATATTTATAAAATCTGTATTTTTTCTTTCCTTTTCTTTAAAATACTCGAAGCATAAAATTAAATGAAACTTTTCTGTAATTCTATACATTTTATGAGCGTCAACATTGAGAGAGAAACCGATTATAGACAGCGATATCTGTTAAAAAAAATCTCATGCCACAAAATAAATAAATAAAAATAGTACTATTTGTCATTTTTTCTACTGTCATTCTAAGTGTACCTCAAAGGGGTTCATCGTGATGAGATGTACTCGAAATGAATCCTTTACTCGTAAAATTGTGTTAAAAGGCAGTTTAAGAAATAGAATTAAAATATTTATAAAATCTGTATTTTTTCTTTCCTTTTCTTTAAAATACTCGAAGCATAAAATTAAATGAAACTTTTCTGTAATTCTATACATTTTATGAGAGTCAACATTGAGAGAGAAACCGATTATTGACAGCGATATCTGTTAAAAAAAATCTCATGCCACAAAATAAATAAATAAAAATAATACTATTTGTCATTTTTTCTACTGTCATTCTAAGTGTACCTCAAAGGGGTTCATCGTGATGAGATGTACTCGAAATGAATCCTTTACTCGTAAAATTGTGTTAAAAGGCAGTTTAAGAAATAGAATTAAAATATTTATAAAATCTGTATTTTTTCTTTCCTTTTCTTTAAAATACTCGAAGCATAAAATTAAATGAAACTTTTCTGTAATTCTATACATTTTATGAGAGTCAACATTGAGAGAGAAACCGATTATTGACAGCGATATCTGTTAAAAAAAATCTCATGCCACAAAATAAATAAATAAAAATAATACTATTTGTCATTTTTTCTACTGTCATTCTAAGTGTACCTCAAAGGGGTTCATCGTGATGAGATGTACTCGAAATGAATCCTTTACTCGTAAAATTGTGTTAAAAGGCAGTTTAAGAAATAGAATTAAAATATTTATAAAATCTGTATTTTTTCTTTCCTTTTCTTTAAAATACTCGAAGCATAAAATTAAATGAAACTTTTCTGTAATTCTATACATTTTATGAGAGTCAACATTGAGAGAGAAACCGAATATAGACAGCGATATCTGTTAAAAAAAAATCTCATGCCACAAAATAAATAAATAAAAATAGTACTATTTGTCATTTTTTCTACTGTCATTCTAAGTGTACCTCAAAGGGGTTCATCGTGATGAGATGTACTCGAAATGAATCCTTTACTCGTAAAATTGTGTTAAAAGGCAGTTTAAGAAATAGAATTAAAATATTTATAAAATCTGTATTTTTTCTTTCCTTTTCTTTAAAATACTCGAAGCATAAAATTAAATGAAACTTTTCTGTAATTCTATACATTTTATGAGAGTCAACATTGAGAGAGAAACCGATTATTGACAGCGATATCTGTTAAAAAAAATCTCATGCCACAAAATAAATAAATAAAAATAATACTATTTGTCATTTTTTCTACTGTCATTCTAAGTGTACCTCAAAGGGGTTCATCGTGATGAGATGTACTCGAAATGAATCCTTTACTCGTAAAATTGTGTTAAAAGGCAGTTTAAGAAATAGAATTAAAATATTTATAAAATCTGTATTTTTTCTTTCCTTTTCTTTAAAATACTCGAAGCATAAAATTAAATGAAACTTTTCTGTAATTCTATACATTTTATGAGAGTCAACATTGAGAGAGAAACCGAATATAGACAGCGATATCTGTTAAAAAAAAATCTCATGCCACAAAATAAA
Organism: Parasteatoda lunata; assembly: GCA_949128135.1. Taxonomy (NCBI): domain Eukaryota; kingdom Metazoa; phylum Arthropoda; class Arachnida; order Araneae; family Theridiidae; genus Parasteatoda; species Parasteatoda lunata. Next base: position 4,184,828 of record OX421973.1, read on the forward strand.
TAAATAAAAATAGTACTATTTGTCATTTTTTCTACTGTCATTCTAAGTGTACCTCAAAGGGGTTCATCGTGATGAGATGTACTCGAAATGAATCCTTTACTCGTAAAATTGTGTTAAAAGGCAGTTTAAGAAATAGAATTAAAATATTTATAAAATCTGTATTTTTTCTTTCCTTTTCTTTAAAATACTCGAAGCATAAAATTAAATGAAACTTTTCTGTAATTCTATACATTTTATGAGAGTCAACATTGAGAGAGAAACCGATTATAGACAGCGATATCTGTTAAAAAAAATCTCATGCCACAAAATAAATAAATAAAAATAGTACTATTTGTCATTTTTTCTACTGTCATTCTAAGTGTACCTCAAAGGGGTTCATCGTGATGAGATGTACTCGAAATGAATCCTTTACTCGTAAAATTGTGTTAAAAGGCAGTTTAAGAAATAGAATTAAAATATTTATAAAATCTGTATTTTTTCTTTCCTTCTCTTTAAAATACTCGAAGCATAAAATTAAATGAAACTTTTCTGTAATTCTATACATTTTATGAGAGTCAACATTGAGAGAGAAACCGATTATAGACAGCGATATCTGTTAAAAAAAATCTCATGCCACAAAATAAATAAATAAAAATAGTACTATTTGTCATTTTTTCTACTGTCATTCTAAGTCTTCCTCAAAGGGGTTCATCGTGATGAGTTGTACTCGAAATGAATCCTTTACTCGTAAAATTGTGTTAAAAGGCAGTTTAAGAAATAGAATTAAAATATTTATAAAATCTGTATTTTTTCTTTCCTTTTCTTTAAAATACTCGAAGCATAAAATTAAATGAAACTTTTCTGTAATTCTATACATTTTATGAGCGTCAACATTGAGAGAGAAACTGATTATAGACAGCGATATCTGTTAAAAAAAATCTCATGCCACAAAATAAATAAATAAAAATAGTACTATTTGTCATTTTTTCTACTGTCATTCTAAGTGTACCTCAAAGGGGTTCATCGTGATGAGATGTACTCGAAATGAATCCTTTACTCGTAAAATTGTGTTAAAAGGCAGTTTAAGAAATAGAATTAAAATATTTATAAAATCTGTATTTTTTCTTTCCTTTTCTTTAAAATACTCGAAGCATAAAATTAAATGAAACTTTTCTGTAATTCTATACATTTTATGAGAGTCAACATTGAGAGAGAAACCGAATATAGACAGCGATATCTGTTAAAAAAAAATCTCATGCCACAAAATAAATAAATAAAAATAGTACTATTTGTCATTTTTTCTACTGTCATTCTAAGTGTACCTCAAAGGGGTTCATCGTGATGAGATGTACTCGAAATGAATCCTTTACTCGTAAAATTGTGTTAAAAGGCAGTTTAAGAAATAGAATTAAAATATTTATAAAATCTGTATTTTTTCTTTCCTTTTCTTTAAAATACTCGAAGCATAAAATTAAATGAAACTTTTCTGTAATTCTATACATTTTATGAGAGTCAACATTGAGAGAGAAACCGATTATTGACAGCGATATCTGTTAAAAAAAATCTCATGCCACAAAATAAATAAATAAAAATAATACTATTTGTCATTTTTTCTACTGTCATTCTAAGTGTACCTCAAAGGGGTTTATCGTGATGAGATGTACTCGAAATGAATCCTTTACTCGTAAAATTGTGTTAAAAGGCAGTTTAAGAAATAGAATTAAAATATTTATAAAATCTGTATTTTTTCTTTCCTTTTCTTTAAAATACTCGAAGCATAAAATTAAATGAAACTTTTCTGTAATTCTATACATTTTATGAGAGTCAACATTGAGAGAGAAACCGAATATAGACAGCGATATCTGTTAAAAAAAAATCTCATGCCACAAAATAAATAAATAAAAATAGTACTATTTGTCATTTTTTCTACTGTCATTCTAAGTGTACCTCAAAGGGGTTCATCGTGATGAGATGTACTCGAAATGAATCCTTTACTCGTAAAATTGTGTTAAAAGGCAGTTTAAGAAATAGAATTAAAATATTTATAAAATCTGTATTTTTTCTTTCCTTTTCTTTAAAATACTCGAAGCATAAAATTAAATGAAACTTTTCTGTAATTCTATACATTTTATGAGAGTCAACATTGAGAGAGAAACCGATTATAGACAGCGATATCTGTTAAAAAAAATCTCATGCCACAAAATAAATAAATAAAAATAGTACTATTTGTCATTTTTTCTACTGTCATTCTAAGTGTACCTCAAAGGGGTTCATCGTGATGAGATGTACTCGAAATGAATCCTTTACTCGTAAAATTGTGTTAAAAGGCAGTTTAAGAAATAGAATTAAAATATTTATAAAATCTGTATTTTTTCTTTCCTTCTCTTTAAAATACTCGAAGCATAAAATTAAATGAAACTTTTCTGTAATTCTATACATTTTATGAGAGTCAACATTGAGAGAGAAACCGATTATAGACAGCGATATCTGTTAAAAAAAATCTCATGCCACAAAATAAATAAATAAAAATAGTACTATTTGTCATTTTTTCTACTGTCATTCTAAGTGTACCTCAAAGGGGTTCATCGTGATGAGATGTACTCGAAATGAATCCTTTACTCGTAAAATTGTGTTAAAAGGCAGTTTAAGAAATAGAATTAAAATATTTATAAAATCTGTATTTTTTCTTTCCTTTTCTTTAAAATACTCGAAGCATAAAATTAAATGAAACTTTTCTGTAATTCTATACATTTTATGAGAGTCAACATTGAGAGAGAAACCGATTATAGACAGCGATATCTGTTAAAAAAAATCTCATGCCACAAAATAAATAAATAAAAATAGTACTATTTGTCATTTTTTCTACTGTCATTCTAAGTGTACCTCAAAGGGGTTCATCGTGATGAGATGTACTCGAAATGAATCCTTTACTCGTAAAATTGTGTTAAAAGGCAGTTTAAGAAATAGAATTAAAATATTTATAAAATCTGTATTTTTTCTTTCCTTCTCTTTAAAATACTCGAAGCATAAAATTAAATGAAACTTTTCTGTAATTCTATACATTTTATGAGAGTCAACATTGAGAGAGAAACCGATTATAGACAGCGATATCTGTTAAAAAAAATCTCATGCCACAAAATAAATAAATAAAAATAGTACTATTTGTCATTTTTTCTACTGTCATTCTAAGTGTACATCAAAGGGGTTCATCGTGATGAGATGTACTCGAAATGAATCCTTTACTCGTAAAATTGTGTTAAAAGGCAGTTTAAGAAATAGAATTAAAATATTTATAAAATCTGTATTTTTTCTTTCCTTTTCTTTAAAATACTCGAAGCATAAAATTAAATGAAACTTTTCTGTAATTCTATACATTTTATGAGAGTCAACATTGAGAGAGAAACCGATTATAGACAGCGATATCTGTTAAAAAAAATCTCATGCCACAAAATAAATAAATAAAAATAGTACTATTTGTCATTTTTTCTACTGTCATTCTAAGTGTACCTCAAAGGGGTTCATCGTGATGAGATGTACTCGAAATGAATCCTTTACTCGTAAAATTGTGTTAAAAGGCAGTTTAAGAAATAGAATTAAAATATTTATAAAATCTGTATTTTTTCTTTCCTTTTCTTTAAAATACTCGAAGCATAAAATTAAATGAAACTTTTCTGTAATTCTATACATTTTATGAGAGTCAACATTGAGAGAGAAACCGATTATAGACAGCGATATCTGTTAAAAAAAATCTCATGCCACAAAATAAATAAATAAAAATAGTACTATTTGTCATTTTTTCTACTGTCATTCTAAGTGTACCTCAAAGGGGTTCATCGTGATGAGATGTACTCGAAATGAATCCTTTACTCGTAAAATTGTGTTAAAAGGCAGTTTAAGAAATAGAATTAAAATATTTATAAAATCTGTATTTTTTCTTTCCTTTTCTTTAAAATACTCGAAGCATAAAATTAAATGAAACTTTTCTGTAATTCTATACATTTTATGAGAGTCAACATTGAGAGAGAAACCGATTATAGACAGCGATATCTGTTAAAAAAAATCTCATGCCACAAAATAAATAAATAAAAATAGTACTATTTGTCATTTTTTCTACTGTCATTCTAAGTGTACCTCAAAGGGGTTCATCGTGATGAGATGTACTCGAAATGAATCCTTTACTCGTAAAATTGTGTTAAAAGGCAGTTTAAGAAATAGAATTAAAATATTTATAAAATCTGTATTTTTTCTTTCCTTTTCTTTAAAATACTCGAAGCATAAAATTAAATGAAACTTTTCTGTAATTCTATACATTTTATGAGCGTCAACATTGAGAGAGAAACCGATTATAGACAGCGATATCTGTTAAAAAAAATCTCATGCCACAAAATAAATAAATAAAAATAGTACTATTTGTCATTTTTTCTACTGTCATTCTAAGTGTACCTCAAAGGGGTTCATCGTGATGAGATGTACTCGAAATGAATCCTTTACTCGTAAAATTGTGTTAAAAGGCAGTTTAAGAAATAGAATTAAAATATTTATAAAATCTGTATTTTTTCTTTCCTTTTCTTTAAAATACTCGAAGCATAAAATTAAATGAAACTTTTCTGTAATTCTATACATTTTCAGAGAGTCAACATTGAGAGAGAAACCGATTATAGACAGCGATATCTGTTAAAAAAAATCTCATGCCACAAAATAAATAAATAAAAATATTGTCATTTTTTCTACTGTCATTCTAAGTGTACCTCAAAGGGGTTCATCGTGATGAGATGTACTCGAAATGAATCCTTTACTCGTAAAATTGTGTTAAAAGGCAGTTTAAGAAATAGAATTAAAATATTTATAAAATCTGTATTTTTTCTTTCCTTTTCTTTAAAATACTCGAAGCATAAAATTAAATGAAACTTTTCTGTAATTCTATACATTTTATGAGAGTCAACATTGAGAGAGAAACCGATTATAGACAGCGATATCTGTTAAAAAAAATCTCATGCCACAAAATAAATAAATAAAAATAGTACTATTTGTCATTTTTTCTACTGTCATTCTAAGTGTACCTCAAAGGGGTTCATCGTGATGAGATGTACTCGAAATGAATCCTTTACTCGTAAAATTGTGTTAAAAGGCAGTTTAAGAAATAGAATTAAAATATTTATAAAATCTGTATTTTTTCTTTCCTTTTCTTTAAAATACTCGAAGCATAAAATTAAATGAAACTTTTCTGTAATTCTATACATTTTATGAGAGTCAACATTGAGAGAGAAACCGATTATAGACAGCGATATCTGTTAAAAAAAATCTCATGCCACAAAATAAATAAATAAAAATATTGTCATTTTTTCTACTGTCATTCTAAGTGTACCTCAAAGGGGTTCATCGTGATGAGATGTACTCGAAATGAATCCTTTACTCGTAAAATTGTGTTAAAAGGCAGTTTAAGAAATAGAATTAAAATATTTATAAAATCTGTATTTTTTCTTTCCTTTTCTTTAAAATACTCGAAGCATAAAATTAAATGAAACTTTTCTGTAATTCTATACATTTTATGAGAGTCAACATTGAGAGAAAATGGATACATGTTGAACATTCTGAAAAGGACTGAACAATGTTTTTTAAAAAAGATACTGAAAAGGAAAAAAAAAAAAAAGAAAAGGAAGGAAAAATATTTTTAAAAAAAGGGTCATATTACATCATTGAAATCATGTATAAGCAAATTTGGTAATATTTACTGTAACTTCTGTTTGTGCTCTTTTAAAAAGATGATTTCTTTTGCAAAAACATATTAAGGGGAGTGTGACACTATTCGGATTCATTTAGCTGAAACAAGATATATCTGTCCACCATAAAATATTATTATGAATATTTATGTTTCATTCTGATGTCAAAGTGAACAAAAAGTATGATGTCGATTGTTGTTGTTGTAGTAGGAACTTAAGGCGGAGGGAGTGTGATTGTTCTTGTTTTCCAGTGGCGCCCTCTGTCGCCAAGAATTCGATTTCTGAAACACCCATGCGTCACACACGTTTTTAGGGCGGACCCATTCATACATACAGATCGTAATTTTGACCTGAACCAGAGATTCATCTCAAATTCAGTACCCCTAGAGGTATCGATTTGTTATGGAAACATGGAGGACTTTGTGACCTAATATATTTAACCTGCACCAGTCACCATTTACTACACACGGAGAGTCTTCGGCCGGCTGGATTCGAACTCCCGTTCTCACGAGCGTGAGTCCAGCGTCCTGCCAACCAAGCTATCACGGCCGTATGATGTCGGTAACAATGAGAAGTTACAATTATAAACAAATACGGGTAATAGTTAACAATCGGGGGCCGTTTTTATAGTTGGCGATTTGGAAATGAACCAAGAACGAATCACATAATGGTAAACAAAAGTTGCGATTACTCGAAAGTGACGTTAATGAAAGATAGAAAGGAATATTATGGTAATCAGAACCCGGGTTTCAAAAAAACCGAATAAAAAATTATTGTCAAAAATCGCCGTAACTACCGCCATTTTTTACTTATCGATGTTTTTTAGATACACATATCTTGTTTTTCACAAATATATTTTGTTAATGTTCTTCATATATGGCTGGGCATCGATTACACTTTTTTGTTCAACTACGCTATGTCAAAGATACGAATGCAAAAGTAATACCTAAGATTGGATTATGCTTTTATTTTTCGTACATAATATATATTTGCAGAATTATACTAATTGTATGATTTACTTACCTATTCGATATTTTATTTTATAACCTTCGTTGAATCTATTTTTTTGGATTTACGACTAACAATGTTCAACTCCGTAACCTTGTTATTTTGAACCCAATCCAGAATACAAGGGAAATCCTGGACCAGGTAGTGGGAGAAATGTGCCTTCGTGGAGGACTTTTTAATGGAACGAACCCGCATTTGCGTTACATTGAGAGGAAAAGCACTAAAACCTCCCGTGGTTAGTCTGACGGCAAGGGGACTCTAACTCAGGATCCGTCTACCACTGAAGATATTTTACGTCAGCCTTGTGGTCGGTGTAAGCCGGATGTGCAGACTATATTTTAATTACGAAAATCAGATAGAAAAACGTACTTTCTCTGAATAAACATGCCTTTTTCTTTTCTTTTTTTTAAAGATAGATTTGGATTCCGATGGATTTGGTAGCCCCCAATAGTTTGTTCAGGAGAGCGGTTCCAAAGTTTGGATCCTTTAACGTTAGTTTTACTTTTTGCCTTTTTTTTTCCATATCACGAATATTTTATAAAATTTACTGATCCAAAGATAATTCGACGCAAAAAAGTTATTTTCTAATAATTATTTATTATTATTTTATTTAATAATGGTCGAAAATTTTGAAGGTAAAGAATTTTTACATCATTTTAAAGAGTGTCATTTTATTTGCAGAATACAAAATTTGAACTAAATCGGCCGAATAGCTCTAACCATTTTAAATATCAAACTTTTTTTTGTATTACTTACGTAAAATTAACTTAATAACTCCATTTCTTATAAACCTATTCATATTTCCGTTAACCGACATTAAAAACTACTGTTCACTATTAACACATAAGTACAAAAAGTTTTTTGCTGCATTTTTTTTTTTTTTTTTTTTCTTTCATGAAATTTTCTTCGATTTTCAGTTTAAGGTCATCCAATCTGTTCCATTTTCTTAAAAATGAAATCATGATCTGAACTAATGAATGAATACTCTTAAGAGAAGTGATTTGTTGTTTATCCTAACTTTCGTATGACTTTTTATCCAACAGAATAAAGACAGATTTTTTGATAGATTTAAAGGTCGTGCATAGATCACCTTTTCACATTTCATTGTGTTGTTGTTCGATTTTCGAGTCACTTGTTATTTATAGATGTTTGTCAATATGAAGTCTAAATATTTATCTTTTTTTTTTCAAAACTGAAAAAGATACAAAAAAATAATATATGTTTTAGTAGTAACACAATTTCTATCAGCTTTTACATCTTTTCTTATTCACGCCCGAACAACTGAATATGGAAAGAAAAAGAAAAAAACAGAATTGGGCTCATTTCATTTCTCTAGCACTGGAGTAAAGTTTAATTTTGTTCAGATCATTTTAAGAACTCCAACTGACAACTAGGTATTCCGCGGGAAATGGCACAATTCACTCGGAAAATGTGTAACTGTTCTTTCTTTTTGCTATAAGACTAGCAAAAAATAATAATAATTAAATTCGATGAAAAATTAAAAAAAAGACTTTGCTTTCCACATAAGGGTTCGCAAATAACAGTGGGAAGCAAATTTTCTTTTGTTTGCATTTATGCAAATATTTGATATTTACTTATGAAAATAGTTTTCTAAAATGTCGTTTTGTATCGAATTGTAACCAATGATAGGGTGTCGCATAAATGATGTGAAAAACTTCTAGGGAAGTTAAGACGCATCATCATTATAAAAATTGCGTAGGAACCCGTGACAGGAAATTCTCGGTTAGAGGCGCTTCCCTATTCTGACATTTTCAGAAGTAATGGTAGAAGCAGTATATATAGCGTTTTTAAACGTGAACATTTTGACAGAAAATAGAATAAAAATGTGATTTAAAAGAAAGTGGAGAGAGCGGATTTGAAGCAAAAGGTATCTTTTGTAAAATATAAGTCAGGAGAGAAAGATCATCAGTGTCAAGAACTACTTTATTTCTCTTGTGTAAATGATCGTTTCTCGGAAGGAAACAATTTTAATCTTTTCTGACACGGGAAATTTCAAATAAAGATTTCAGTCCAATATATATATTTATAACTTATAATCTGCGCGACTTTTACTTATTTTTTTAAAAAAAATCCTAAGATATACAAACATCGAGGGTGGTCATTAGGGCACATCTTGGGTATTAAAATGGTTGCCTCATTGAGTTTTATCTGAGGTAATTCCATCATAGACTACACACACAGTGTGTACAATTACGCTAAGTTTGTAAAAAGAAAAAAATAACGCATATAGTGCGTAATTGATTTCATTAGTTCAACACTTCTACAATTATTAGCTTATAAATGATCAATTATCAGCTTAAATAAGTTATGCTTATAAAGGATCAATTATCAGCTTAAATATGTTATCTATTTTCAAGGATAGTTAAATCGAAACTAAAATTTAATTTTATTTTATTAGTTATGTCTAAGTGGGAGTTTTGATTTACAAAAAAAAAAATAATAAAAATCTCGAAAATACAGCCAATATGTGTATATGTGTATTTCTGTGTTCGTCACACAAATATATCACAACAAATATATGTTGTGAACTTTTCCTCGGTCGTACGTTGCGTTTTTTAGAATATCAGAGAATATTCAATACAATTTTCATAGATTATAAGTTTTGAGAACATTATCGCAAATGTTATTTTAATGTAAAATGAAAGAAGTCGAATTAAACTCAGTCGCGGGGGGAGGGGGGCGTCCCCAGGTAAAACCTTAAAAGGAGTGCAAAATTTTATCAAAAATAAATACAAATGCTATTTTTAATTTAAATTATTTATTACGAAAATGTAATAAAAATTTTAAAGAGTAAAATGCTTTTCTTTTTTAAACATCCCCAGTTTCATTTGTTTATTGTGGACTTTTATTCGATTTGCCAAAAAATAACATCTATTCATATTGTATGCGCTTTAATTAAAATTATTTTTAACAAATTGGCAATATGTTAAATTAAAAATATATTAAAATAATTTTTATCATTTAATAAAAAACTATAAACGCAATTATAAGCAACTAAGTGTAATAGAAACTACATTAAATACATTAGCTGTTAAATTTTATACCCGATCGAATGTAAGTTTATAAAGTTAGTGTGTCGTAAAACCTTGCGTAAAAAAGCTAAAATTTAAAGAAAAAAAATAATAAAACAATGTAAAGTGCGGTTTAACATTCACTAGAAATTTGAAACGTTCACGAAAAGCCCGCTTTTATGTCGTACCCGATATTGTAAGGGGAGCAAAAACTGAATGAGCCCCCCCCCCCCCCGGGAGCTGTAAACTGTAGCAAAGCCTCTGATTAAAGTGAAAAGTTTTTCTAAAGACCAAGTTGTTCTTCAATTGCTAACAGCATAGAAAAATAAATAAATACTTGAATAGAATCTATTTACAAGGCTAGTTAAATTGAAACCAGACTTCCATCTTATTTCATAAATCATGCGGACAATTTGATTTACCCAAAAAAATGGAGAATAAAAGAAACATTTTTCTGAGGTTTATGTTGTGAACATCATCAGTGTGGTTGAGAGCAGCAACTTTTGCACTTTTGTAACAAAAATAATAAAGTTTTTACTTTTTTTAGAATAGAGAAAACTCAATACAAATTATAGCATTGATTTTAAATAGTGTGAAACAACCTTCTTTTATTCGCAAATCTTATTTTAATTAAGAATTAAAGCAGTCGAATTAAACTTTATTTTTTCGCTTTATTTTTCTAAAAACCGAGTTGTTTTTCAACTGCAAACAGCTTAAAAAAAATAAATAAATAAAAATAAAAATACTTGAATGCGATAATATGGATGTTATTTAAGATGAATGTCGGTCTCCGTCAAAGAAAAGTGATCTGTTTTTCAATCCGAGTGTGATGTGCAAATGAAGCACTAACATTCCATGGACTCATCTCTAAGGTGAAGGACGATCAACAAAAAAATAAAAAAAAGAAGGGGAAAAAAAAAGTGGAATCTCCACTGAATGGAATCTTTTTTTATTCGACTCATGCGCCCTAAGCAACGCTGAACGTCGTGTCTTCTTCTGCTATCTGTGGAATGCATATTAACAATTCAAACGGCGAAAGTGACAGAAAAACAAAAATAATGCTTTAAAGGAAGTCTCACCAAGACAAACAAGTTTAAACGAAGAGAGATTTGATTTCTTTATGAGTGCGCTAACATTCAATAAATAATTCCAAGAAACTGAAGTGGTAAGATATGACTCGATTAAAAGCTTCTTCATTCACTTCAAAAATATATAAATAGGAAATGACACTCGACTTGTTTAAAGCGCTCAACAATAGGAGCCCATTTTCAAGACTTCCCAGATATGAATAAACAAAAGTGATTTGAAAAAATAAAACGTGACGTTGCCAACACGAAAAATGGAAAAATAAAGATGAGAAACAGAACTAAAAAAATCTCAGTAGCCGAGAGGGAAAAATATGACTTCTCGTTGTAGTTAATTTACGTCGCACTAGAGCTGCACAATGGGCTATTGGCGATTGTCTGGGAAACATCCCTAAGGATGATCCGAAGACATGCTATCTTAATTTTGATCTGGATGGCACCCCTGCTTTGGTAGCGAAGTTGAGCACTTTACGGTAGAACAGTTTAACGAGGACCCATACCGCACACCCTCGGTCCTTACGCAGACTGATCCAAGTGGTCGCACATTGACCGGAGCCAGTGATGCTTGACTTCAGTGATCTGGTGGGAACCGTGTCTTAACGATGCGGGACGAGAAAAAAGATAAAAAACAGAATAAGAAAAATCACAGCGACCGAGTGAGATGAATCAGGGTAGAATACGCAGAGTCGTTAACGAGGAAATCAAAATTCTTATGAATGCAACAAGATTCCAGGGCATCAACATGAGCTGATGTGACTGGTATGGAAATAATTTTGGCATTATCGAAATTGATTTCAAGATGACAACAATATGGAGCATTTCTTGCATTACTGACTTATTTATCGTGTTCCTTTAGTCTAAATTGTAAAGCGCTTTTAGTTTGTCTGATGTAGACAATGTCGTACTGACAATAAATGTGGAAATCAATAAGTTTTCAAATCACTTTTGTTTCTTCTTATTCGCAAATCTTGAAAATGGGGGTCTGTTTTTAAACGCTTGAAACATGTCGACTGTTATTTCCTATTTACGTATTTTTGAAGCGAATGAAATTTTTAATCAAGTAATAGTGTGCAACCAGTTAGTCGTTTGGACTATATATTCGATTGAAAAAATTTGTTTCACTCCAAAGTCAAGTATAATTTTTGCTAAGAATTATAATATCGGAAAAGGGTAAAGAATAAAAATTACTTAAGTTGGAAAGGTTTTTATGTTGTTGTTACTTATGTCACTTGCCAATACCAGAAAGCCAGTTAGATATCAAGCGACTTTTTAAGTTAGAGGGCGCGTTTCTAGTTTCTTCAATGGCGCCATCTATGGCCAAGAATACGACTTCAGCCGCACGCACACACGTCACAGCACGTTTTACAGGGAGGATCCAATCTTACTCTATTCATTCATCCACAGATTGTAACTTTGACCTGAACCAGAGAAGGATAAATCTCCAATTCGGTATACCCAGAGTTATTGCTTTTGTACTTTGTGACCCCGGCAGATGTAACGCGCACCGTCATTTTTTTTTTCTTTTTGTACGATGTATATCTGTAAAAATTTTACAGAACTAAAGCTGATCTTAGAATTTTTATCCAATTCACGAATCTTTATTTCTTCAAGTTTGTTAAAATATTCCAAATAATGTACAATGGAAGTGAGATGTTTTTAACATTAGAATTGAACGACACATTTTATAATCTCCGTCGCAACACAAGAAAGCTTTGATGCATCTCATTCAAGCATATACAATAGAACTTTCCGGTCCAGAAGTGTTTACTTTTGCGCAGAGTTAACTTAAAGGAGATAATCTGGGTTAACTTACAAAGGAATGGCATATCCTTCATATTTGATCTGATCTTCTAAATCTCGAGGTTACGTCAAAGAGAAGATCTCTGGGCCTCCGAAACACGTTATAGTATGACAAGGAACAAAAAATAAAAATAAGTAGATAAACGTGGTTGATAGATATGTCACGCTATCATCTCATATCGCATATTTAAGGAGTTATTTTTACTTCATCTGAAAGAATTTTAAGAACTGAGAGTATTCTATATTAGGAAAGTTATTCAAATGTATTTTGTTTCTCGGGATCTTAGCAAAGTTGTTTATTTATGAGTCAGCTTCTTTTCCTATTTATCTTAGTTATTCAGCAATATTTTTTACTTAGTACTGATCGGGAAAATGTATTGAATGGAAAAGAGCTGATGAAATAGTGATCAATATAGTTGTCTGTGCAAAAAAAGAAAAAAGAAAGAACTTCTCAAGAACTATATTTTTTTTAGTATGTTAAAGTGATGGCAATGTAGCTTTTTATTTCATCATTAAAATTTTCTTTTTTTATCTAAATTTTCGCTCCTTTTTTTTTCCACCGAGACACGAGGCTCCTTCATATAAAGCTCTTTCCATATTTTTTTCAATACATTTTTATTTAATTTTTATGAATGTCTTAGCGAACCAGCGTTCCACCCACAAAAGAAAACAAAAATATTTTTTGTGGGGGGGGGGGGTCACGGTAAGAACGTTAACATTTCTTCTAAATACTATTTTGTCAGGGCCGGGATAGCCTGTTCGGTAGGGCGCTGGGCACATGTCCAAGAGGTCGTGGGTTCGATCCTCGCCGGCCGAAGACTCCCCGTGTAGTAAATGGTGACTGATGCACGTTAAATCTGTCGAGTCTCAAAGTCCTCCATGTTCCCATAACAAATCAATACCTCTGGGGGTACTGATTCAGGAGTTTCCTTGTCTTCTAGATTGGTTCAAAATTACAGGGCTACGGAGTTGAACATCAGTAGTCGTAAACCCATGAAATTGGGTCGGCTGTTCAACGACGGTTATAAAATAAAATAAAATACTATTTTGATATAGTGGATAATTTAGACCCCTTTTAGCATGTACAACAACTCTTCAAACGAAAAACGCGCTTTTGAAAGTTTTTACAGCCTCATCGCATTGATTCATCCTATATCTATTTTCAGACTGTAGATAATTGAATTGTCTACAGTATACCGAAGAATTTGTTTCTGTTACGTTTGTTTCTGAAATTTTTATAAGCTTCAAAATTGCTGTTTTTTTTTTTTTTTTTTTTTTTTTTGTGCAAAACTTTGAAGTTTAAAAATAGAGGCATAACAAATACATTGACGGAAAACATATAGGACTTGTTTTCTTATAAACTTATTAAAACAAATGGAAAGCTGTATGTTTCTGAAAAGAGTATAAAAATATTATTTCTTAGAAAGCGCGATTGAATCTGAAGATTAGCATGTGTGAATTTGTATGTCGTACATTGAGTTCTGTAACTCCTTCAAATGTTCGAATACGGGTGCATTATGTTAAATGAAATTTTTCACACATGCTCAAGCGTACATAATTGATTTTCGCAAAAAGTTGAGGATGGTGTCAACCCTTAAATTGTTCTTATCTTAATTCCCTTTGTTCTAAAATAATTCCTTTGTTAATCACTCAGATTGAGACCAAAAATAATAACGTCTTATAGAATCATCCTGTTGATTAATCTATACCGCTGTTATCAATTATTACGCATTATCATATCGATCATCTATTTCCCCTGACATAAACCGCTTGTCTATTGATTTTATGTCGAAAGGAACAATGAAAGCAATTCCAATGAACTCAAACCAAACCAACATTTGAACTCCTGAGTTTCGTACCGGAACGTTATGTTAATGATATCTTTAAGATTTATTCATTTTCATGTAGGTTGATGGATCTTAATGATATCCGTAGAAGATTTAATTTTTCATTCCACTCCATGTGACCCAGACAGACCACCAATCACATTCAATCTGCAGAACATAGCTGCTGTTACTACTCTGGATCTAGTGATCGGATCTTCACTTTCTAAAATTCAATCTTAATGGTTAGAGCTCACATATGTATGAGTTCAGACCCTACTTGAAGTTACGAAATGGCACCTTCGCTGAGTAAGCATACCTTCTTTTCGACGGATTTCTGACCTCTAAAATAAATAAGGTTTTCCTTTATGTCTAGAATAACGATTGCGAAGCACGCCTGCCACTAGGAAGCACGTTGTCAGTTATTTTGGTGGAAGGTTCATATTCAGTTACTTTTATATACTAACATGAAACATTTTGAAAACATGAAGAAGAAAAAAGAAGCTATTGGCTTAAAAGGTAAATTCAGAAAAAGAGATTTAAATTTCGGGTGTCATTATGGAATTTACCAGAATGGAAGTCTGACTGTGGAACTCTCTACAATATAGAAGTCCATATTGTTAAAGTCCATATTATTTAAAAGCTTATCACAAAGGATGCGTTCAAGAATTTGTTTTTTGAAATTACGCAGTTTTAAAGTAAGTTAAGAACCTTACAATTCTTCGAATATTGTTTAATAAAATACTAATAAATGATTCATAAAAATTTACTTATTTTTAATTAACTTGAAATTTTCCGGGACACTATTTTCTAGATTGCGGATACGCCATATTTTGTTAGCTAATAATCCGAATTCGCTGAGAAAAAGGCTTTTTTTTTACATAGAAAATGCTTTTCAGTGTTTATTTTGGAACTTAATTAAAAATTTAATTAGCCTATTTGAAGTCACATTTTTTAATCATTAAAACTGACTATTAGTTCGTGAAATTCTGATCATTTGATAATTTTTTCACTCCCTTTACCTAGCCTGAATTATTTATTAAACTCATACTTATTTGTTCTTTCTGATTAATAATTTTGCTTTCAGAGACTAATCATATCGAATTATATTAAGAGACTTATAATTAATATCTACTCATGATCAATAATAATTATTATGAATAATATACGAGTAAATATTAATATTAATGGTTTCCAATATCAAAACTTATTTGCACATCTATTCTGAAAATAAAAATTCGCTTTAATAGAAAAATCACCGTCTAGCTTCATTTTTTTATCCGCCTTAACAGATTTGATATTCCTATGAGTTAAATGGTTTCGTTATGTGAATACGTTTCCGACTGTTAATTTCTGCTCGGATGAAGTTTCGCTGCTTTTCTTCACGATTTCCACATAACAGCAGAGACGACTATTAGCCACGACAAAATGAATGTGTTGGAAGGTTATACATTCATGGATTTTCGATTGAAAAACACACGTCACCCCGTGTCTGTGTACGCCACTATTGCACCTGCTGCTTATGCTCGCAATATGTATTCAACCGATCACTTCAAATATCGATATATGACTCATTTGATCACGAGCAAGCCATCGATTCTTATTTTGCCCAGGTATTTTGATAGAAAAAAAAATGAAATACATCATCTTATTTCGCTCTTTTGAATATATTGATACTTAATTATCCTGAATTATCTGAAAGATAAATGATAAATCGAAAAAAAGGAAAAATATTGAAAGGATCATTACTACAACAGAATATGGGATGAGTGGACTCTTGATGAAATCACAAAGAATAATTCCAAAGAATACAAGTTACTATCACAAAGAATACGAAATACATTTTATAATCACAAAGAATATGAAATACAAGTTATAGACACAAAGAATACAAAACACAAATTATAATCACAAAGAACACAAGATGAACAATATTGTTTAGGTTGAATTAATTTTTAATTTATTTTTTATCTTGAAGTCAATATACAAACAGCGTGGTCTAAAAACATTAAATTATTCTCAATAAAACTTAAAATTCTGAAAATATTTTTCTAATCAATTTTGCAACATTTCATGAATCTAACAACTAGTGTGTTTAATAATAAACATTCTCTGGTACATCAGTGTTTCTGATTGTTTTAGGATGTCCCTTCTTACAATATTATAACGCCATCGAGTTCGAATGAATATTAATTCGCGTGCAAAATAAAACGTTCCATTTCATGATTTGTCTTTCCTTGACTCCCTGGACACGTGATGTAGGTGTAAATAATTTCTAATCTCGAGAAATGCGGTCAATCTCGCGTTTCAGAATACGAGATAAAAATAAGCTCATGGGATTTTTGTAAGAACTTAGAACTTTAAATCCCTTTTCTTTCAAAAAAGTGAAAGATTTTATGCAAAATACGTTATTTTAATGCGTTTTTTTTTTTTACATTGTATGTGAAAAAAGGAAATGTCCATCAATCGGTGGATCCGGATAAGCGAACAATCAATTCGTTTCCGGAGTCACACCTTTCAGACTTGTGTTCGGAATTTTACGTTCGAATTATTTATTTTGTAGGAAAATAGTAATCAAACATTAATTACAGGTAACGACTGAAAAATTTGCCAAGTTATGCCTCAAAATTTACAATCGACATTAAAGGAAAACTCAGAATAAACTCAAGACTTAAATTGGCCCTTGAATGAATGTATTAATAACAGTAATTTATTGACGTCGTACTTAGCTGCACAATGGCCTACGGGCGACGATCTGGGAAACATCCCTGAGGATGATCCGAGGACATTATAATCCTCGGCAGAGGCTTCCCTGTCTGACGACTTGCGACCACTTTACGGTAGAACAGTTTAAAGAGAACCGATATCGTCACCCCTCGGTCCCTACACAGGTTGTTCAAAATGGCAACAACAGGTTACAGTGAATTATTTATGGGGCTATTTCCATGCAAATATGCTGTCACGTTCAGTTATCTCCAGATTTATATTGCACTTTCTTTTTTCCCCCTTTCTTATCCCCCCCTTTTTTTTTCTTCATTTCCGGAGAAAGATCCAAGAATCCTTCTATCAGGTATCATTGGAGGAGGTATTATTAAGAACGTGAGATTTTGTGCAGTGCGTTAGCAAATTTTATAAATGTGCGGATATTATCAGTTCCGTCAAAGCTTGAGACACTGCGTTAGCAAATTTTATATAAAAGCAAATTCAGTTATAGATTTTGGAGGAAATGTAGAAATAAAAAGCCAATACTATTGCAAATGCAAATCATGGGGAAGAAAAAATTGTACAAGAAGCTATGAATTTTGTCTTGGAAAAGGATTGATTCTAGATTTTGATCGAAATGCATCCAATACTTTAGCAAATTATAGAGATGAGAAATTTTTTAAGAAGTAACGAATTTTGTTAGGGAAGAAGGGTGACATCATGCAGATTTCTCTTAACTCTATGAACTACACACGTCTTTCTACATATTCCAAATTTTTTTTCCCAGGTTGTCTTCCAATTTTGTGCATGAATTCGTACAGTTTTTTTAAAGTTATTTTTACAGATTTATTTATGATTTTATTTATTCTTTATGAAGAATGAGTATTCAGTTAATAATTAGAAATAATATAGTTTCAAGACCAAACAAATTGTCATTTTTAGTTCTTGGATCGTCAATGTGGCTCACAAACTTTAAATTAGAAATTAAATCTCTAATATGAACTGTATAGAAAAAATTTTAAAAATCAAAAACCGATAAAAGTAATTCTAATCAAAAATCAAAAAATGATCTTTTCAGTACCCCTGCCTTCTTAGCTTGAAGCTTGAATGGCACATAAGATCGCCATCTCTGTCCTTCATTCTCTCCTGTCCATTGCGATCTCTTTGGAAACATTTCATCCCGGCCAATTAAATTGGTTTCTCTCATTAGTCACTATGCTTTGTCATGTTTTTCTCGGCCTGCCTCTCTTCCTCTTGCCATCTGGTAACCACATCAATGCGATTCTCTTTGACATATTTTCTTAATGAGTGGGCTAATCCAGTTCCATCGTTTCTTTTATATATATCTATTGTTAATGGCTAGGTACTAGATTTGCGGTATAGATCCGAGTTGTTTATCTCTTTCGGCTTGTAGATTTTCAAAATTTTTGTTAAGTATTTTGAATGAAAGTTAGAGTACTTGTTTTTTTAGTTTCCTAGTTTCCCGGCATATAGCAGTTTCCTAGTTTCCTGGCATTTCACTGTTATGCTAAATATTTGTATTTTTTGTCAACGTTCACTTTAATATCGCATTTTAAGTGCTCACTTTAACAAAAATGCATTTATTGATATCGACATCATTTAAGAAAAGCTATTTTATGGGTGATATCGGTTAGTATCGGAGAGAAGGAGAAGATACAGAATCATCAAAAGAGATGGTAATGATAACGATATTGGACTGTTTCACATAAAGTAGTTATCATGTCAATTAAGCCAAATAATCTTCTTACCATGTCGAGTGATTTCATGAGCGCAAAATTTCAGACTCATCTGCCTTATAATTTTTATTTTAAAAAAACTCTATTTGTTAAAAATCAAAAAACGTCTGGCAGTGGAAAAATTTCAAAAATTTCTATCATGTTCAAGTATAATATAATTTCTGAGGTGAACTTTTCTAATCAGCAGAAAATTATTATTATAATTAACTATTTTTATAAACAAACTGACATCAAAGTTACTGATCAAAGTCCACCGAAGTAAAAGAATCGAAAATTTAAAGCAATAGTGTCAAAAGCAGCAAAGTCAATACGGGGTCGCGAAGCGGTAAGTTCGTGGTGGAGGGTCAATTAGGCACCGAAGGTAGCCAGCCTTAGATAGATATAACCTTATTGAATTCTGAACGTTTAGAAAATCTATTTAATTCATTGAAAGAAATTAAAAAAAGAAGACAGAAGTTATTAAGATGTCAAAAAGATTTAAAATTCCAAAAACTATGCCTTCATTTGAAAACTTCACACTTCATCTTTAAAATTCCCATTTAAACATCTCACGTTTCTGGAATAAAAAATTTTTATAGCCCTCGAAATAGATTGTTTTTTATACTTTATATTACATGACTTTTAGATTGTGGTGAGATCTATTAAATTCATGTCATATTCTTTTCAATTATTTATTCACTTTGGTCACTTGTTTTACGTAACATTTCTAGAGTTTTGACGTACGTTATTTCTTTTGTTATTCTTACCTACGTTATTTCTTTTGTTAGAATTTTTGGAGTATTGTTTTATGCTCAAGCTTTCACTTCATTAAACGGAAGTCGTAAATAACCTTTTTTTTATAATTTGTATAGCTGATAATGTTGGTCATTCCTCTGAAATTTAATTCACTGTAATTGTCTTAATTGTGTGCATGGTTTTTTTTTATTATTATGATTCCACGATAATCTTATATTATTTGATAATTCCCAAACTCAATTATTTAGTCGTGCATTCTTTTTTTTTTCTTTTCATTGCAAACTCTCGAGTAAGCATAATTCAAGAATGCGGTTTTACGAGATGGTGGCTGTTCGCTTAAAATATGTACAAAATTTTATTTCGTCAACTGATGTTTTGAAATAAAAAATAGGTAATTAAATATCTTTGTACAAAATATGATAGAAATTAGGGAATTTTTTAACCAATTCTCATAATGTTTTAATCATTTTTATTTAAATAGAAGAATGGTTAAGTGATAAAATTTGTTTCATATGATTCATGTCTTATTTTGTGCTGCTAAGATTCCTTCCTGTGATTAAGATCATTCGATATTTCTTGCCCTGAAATATCTTTAACTCTAATATATTTTGCTTTAATAATTGGTTCGTTCCAATATGTTCCTTTTATGATGTAATTTATCACAAAATTTAGATATTAAAAATTATTCTTGTATTTAATTATAATGAATTGCAACAATTAAAGATGGTTCAGTGGTTAAAATCATGGAGTTTTCAATGTGAAAGAGAGTGAGTTCGATCCCCTGAGGAGACTTGAAGTCCGCGCAGTTTCAGAGCAATGGGCATTCAACTTGTCTGGGAAGTAAAGGCAGCCATTACTTAATACTCACCACATTACCACAATTATGTCTTTGATCTGGAAGCTATTGAGCCTTAATCCTCCTCTTGACTCTCAGCTGACTGATGAAGGAATATTTTAATGTTCTTATTTAAATAAAAAGTGATTCCATAATATTACTTACACAGATTATAATTACTTACATTGACTAAATAACACTTTGATTAAAATGTCGTTTCAGATTTAAATCAACCTACGTGAAAAAGAAACAATTATTTTAATTTTTTAATTAAAACTCTTTTTCATTCTTTTTTTTCCTATTCTTATTAAGTTAAAATAAGTAGAAAACATTACATTTAGTGATTTATAATCTATGGATATGAAATACAGCATAAAACACCAGTGTCTTCATTAAGTAAAAATCTGTAAAACATTGCTCACTTCCAAACAAAAATGTTTCGATTTTTCACTTATTTGCAGTTATTAAGATCTAAGAAAAACAATTAGTCATCGTGGAAATTTCTTTAATTTACAAAATCAATAATTGATAAATTTTTGAAGAAGAATGCTAAAGAAGATTTTTTTAACTACTTTTTTTGGATTTTATAATTTAGTACAAAAATTCAGGCAATCTAACTTATTTTTTATTAACTATTAGATTGTTTTTATTATTAAAAAAGTACTAAAATATATTTTTGCTCGTAATTAGGGAGTCCTCGAAGCACGAAATCAAAAGAAAGCACGCCACTGCTTCGAATAATAAATAGTCAGATTAAAAAAAAATAGCAGTTACTATCCACCCTTGAAATTGGTGGTTTCCTGAACAAACAAATCCATGCTAATTTGGGACACTATCATCAATGACCTAGTCAAAATTTCATTGAAACAACCAAAAAAAATAATAATAATAAATGTGAAAAACATAATTTCTTCACTATGTTTCTTTTCGAACGTGGAAGGATTCTTCCCTGTGATGAAACGCCTCTGCTCTAATCTCACGATTGTTTTCGAAAAATATAAAGGTCAAGTTATGGATGTCCTTTGGTCATGCAATGTTTGTGTCCTCTTCTTTTTAACTGCCTACGTTGTGTAAATGTTTGATTACATTAGGACATCCTGATTTCTACAGCTCTTCTTGTTTTGAAAAACAAACGCTGATTATCGGTGATATGAAGCAGGACATAATTAGGGGAAAGTTTTCCTTTGAAAACTACCGAAACGATAAGCTTCATTTTTACAGCTTAAGGGGACATCGTAGAAAAATATTTTATTTAATAAACCGGCGTTAAACAGCCGACCCAATTCTGAGTTTATGACAATCAATGTTCAACTTCGTAGCCTTGTCATTTTAAACCCAACCTAGAAGACAAGGGAACTCCTTGATCGAGTATCGGGAACAAACTAGCCATAGTGGAGGACTCTTTTGATGGAACTGGGAGCAGAATTCGTTTCAACCAGCCAACGGTAGGATTCGAATCTGGGTGATCTCTTTTTGAGGCAAACGCTCTTTCCTTTAAACCACGGCAACTCACAGAAATAAATATGAAAATTGGTGAAAAAATATTTAATAAATTTTTTCAAAATATATTTTGAAGGTCAGGTCGAAATGAACGGTCACCACCTGCCACAGGTCAGAATATAAGAAATAACGATAAAAAAAATTGTCTGCTAGTCGTCATCCGATCGCCACCTTTTTTCGTCGAAAATGCTCACCATTTAATTTTTTTTTGGTTAGTATATAAAGAATTTTTAGGCAATATTTCGTGTTATATTGAAAACTCACTAAATTCAATAAAATTCTTCGTTTTAGAAATGAATCCTGTAATGTTCCCCATATTTTGAAAAAATTTTCAAAGGAAATGCTTTGTATAATAAATATTAACAGTTTTTTTTTTTTTTTTTTTTTTGCGACTGTTGAAAAAAAATCTACAATTAGCCTTTTCTAATATCGCTCTATACTCTGAAGTATTTTCATTAGACAAAAGCCACGCAATGAGACAATCCACCGTTGAGTGATTTTCAATGCTGCTGCGTTTTTCGATCCTCTCTGCTGCTCGGCATTCTTTAAATAAAAAAAAACTTAATTCTTGACTTTTTTTTCAGGTAACAAATTTTAAAGGAAATAAAACTTGCGTTATTATTTGACCCATAGAAAGATCTTCAAAAAAAGAAAGCAAGTCGTCAGATATCGCTGGATAGTAAATTAGCTTCCGGCGATAGCTGGTAGAGTCGTATACCGCTTGAGACTCACACTTTAGACTTAACAGTGGTAGGTGGATTACGGATTTGAATCTTCCTGCTACAGGCTGACCTTTGGATGTTTTCGTCATTTTCCTACACATGTAACACAAATGCTGTGTAGCTACTTTAAAAAGATCTCCACGGATGTAAGTTTGTCTCAAAGTCTTATTCGCTCATTCTTTTGTCTTCTGGGTTGGCTTGAAAATGACAAGGCTACGGGGTTTAATATGGATAGTCGTAAACTCATAATAAGGTCGGCTGTTCAACGCCGGCTATAAAATAAAAAAAATAATAAATTAATAAAAAATAAAATATAATATCGGTTATAAAATACAATAGTGTGTACTTAATTTTTGGTAAACTTAATTCATGTAACACCCCTTCTCTGATCAACAGAGATACTTTTTAAGAAAGTTATTCTCTCATAACAGTTTGTAAATTACTCGCATGACTCTGAAATGACGTGATCTACAGGTTCATTTAATGTTGATTTTCATCAGAAAGAAAGAAGGAAAACTTTAATCTAAAATATACGTAAGTACTTGTCATATTTTATGTTATTCTCCGAACTTCAATCTCAATCTGGAAGGAAAATATTTTATTCTCAAAATTGAACATCGTTACTTGTGTATCTCAGCGAGTCATCTTTCAGATATCTCTTGCATTCCTATTTCAATATATAAACTGGAAGGTAATGAATAAATTCATCAACTTGTGACAGTAAGATAAGTAGATCCTGACTGCTCGCTTTTTCCCTAAATGTGACCCTTCATAAATTAATATGAGTCGCTTGAAAGTCACCATAATGAACATTTAATCTAGTTATTAATCTAGTAATTTTTTTAATAAAAATAAATTTTATAATTGTATGTGCCACATAAGTTTTATACGGTTTAAATAGTATAAATATTATCTGTATTACACATAAAAAACAAGAATGTGTATATTCTCAAGAAACAAAAGAAATTTCCTTTTCATTGTTATAATAAAAAAATGAAATATAAAAAAAAGGAGCAGTCGTAAGCATATAAACGAAAAAACTAATATTCAGAAGTTTATCTAATTCTTAATTTAACCTTTTTTTTTAATATTATACTATTTCTGTATTTTTCTCCACTTTCGCTACATACAAACAAGTCCATAAAGCACTGCTAGTGTTTATTGACTGCCATCTAGCTTAAAAAGTTAATCATTTTTTCACATTAGTTCAAACATGTTGAGTTCATTTAAAAAACACTTTTAAAAAAAAGTAAGTTATATAAATTGCTAAATGGTTGGAGCTTGCTCTTCTCATCCAGTACAATTAAAAAAATTATTTATTTTAAAATAATTTTGTAAAAAATTTTAGTTAAAATTTTTTAGTGCATTAAAATAATTATGTAATTCTTAAGGCCATTTTTAAATACGATTTCGGAACTTATCTAAATCTATGCAACACTAAACTCCATTTTTAAATTTTTTTAGGGGCTTATGCATATCATTGTTGACAATCGAGGAAGTCGTCTAAAAGGTATGCAACACTAAACTCCATTTTTAAATTCTTTTAGGGGCTTATGCATATCATTGTTGACAATCGAGGAAGTCCTCTAAAAGGTATGCAACACTAAACTCCATTTTTAAATTCTTTTAGGGGCTTATGCATATCATTGTTGACAATCGAGGAAGTCGTCTAAAAGGTATGCAACACTAAACTCCATTTTTAAAATCTTTTAGGGCCTTATGCATATCATTGTTGACAATCGAGGAAGTCCTCTAAAAGGTATGCAACACTAAACTCCATTTTTAAATTCTTTTAGGGGCTTATGCATATCATTGTTGACAATCGAGGAAGTCGTCTAAAAGGTATGCAACACTAAACTCCATTTTTAAAATCTTTTAGGGGCTTATGCATATCATTGTTGACAATCGAGGAAGTCCAAAAGGTATGCAACACTAAACTCCATTTTTAAAATCTTTTAGGGCCTTATGCATATCATTGTTGACAATCGAGGAAGTCGTCTAAAAGGTATGCAACACTAAACTCCATTTTTAAAATCTTTTAGGGGCTTATGCATATCATTGTTGACAATCGAGGAAGTCGTCTAAAAGGTATGCAACACTAAACTATATATACCTGTGTCTTAGCAGAAAATAAAAATTACCGATTCCACATAATCGGAGCAACGTCGTTTTCTTCGAATTATTTTATGATGTCTGAATACAACTTCATTCGAAATAATCACTAGTAAAAGAAAAAAAAAAAAATAGGAATCAAAAGTTAAACATCTCGTGAGATGCTTAAATTGTCTCAGTTGTAGAAAAATAACCTGTCCTAAAACACCTACAGATATTTCATAATCGTTGATTTAGTGAGTAATTCAAAACACTGTAACAGCTGCATTGTATCAGGGAAATTTAAAAATATAATAATAAAAATGAAAATGGACTTTATTTTTAGATGTCTAATTTTCTGGGTTAGATTAAAACACCTGGGTAAAAGAAAAAGTGACATGATTCAGAAAATATGCCAGTTACATTTACTAGAGTGAAGCAATTTAATATTAAATAATATTTAATATAAAAAAAAAAGTTCCTTTCCCTACAATACTCTTCCAACGGCATACATACAATTATTGTTGTCCATAAAACTGAATATATATTCTATAATAACAAACTGTTACAAAATATTTCATAAAAATACTCAATAAATGACAAAGATTTTACTCTAACAACTGTATTTTTATCTTAATCAAGTTTAAATAAAATAATTTTTTGTGGTGTATGACTTATAATAAAAAAAAGTAAAAACATAGCGAGTTAGTTTTGGTAAATATGTATGTATATACATGCGGACGCCTAAAGTAATGATTCAAACAAAATAATCTTTTACTTCAAATAAGATGTATTTAGTTTATTATGGTTCTCATTAGTTAGGATTCAAATATATTTTATAAGGAAAGTTGCTACCCTACATACTTAGATAGTGGAGGTCTTGCAAAACATTGATTTATGAAGCATCCATGGATAACACAACAACGAGGGAACTCCAAATCTGTCCACCACTGAGAATATTTTACGTCAGCACAGAAATCAGTGCGAGGCGGGAGTAGAATTCGAATTAAACAGCCATCGCTGGGTTCGAACTTGGGTCACTGGATTGGTAGGTGATCGCTTTACCTCCTGAGGCACCGCGACTCCCTGATTTATATTAATTTCAGTTCTTATTTTTATTTAATTATTATTTCTTTTTCTTTCTTTCTAAGATAGGTATTACATTTTAGTAACTTACATTACATTACACCTTACATTATTAATAATAACTGGATTAACCAGAATAATAATGAAACTGGGATGTTTAGGATATTGTCCGGTATTCCTTCTAAACGGATGCATTTTAAGGTAAACGGTCAAATACCTGGTATTCATTTGTTCCTTCATTCATTCCCTACCACTGATGTCTTTCATGTGAGTTAATAATCTCTTTTATTTGTCTAATAACTGAGAAAATTTCAACTGAAAAATGGATAATTAAAAAAAATTTTTTTTTCCTTTAACACCGCAGGGTGTTATTCTTTTACTACTGCTTTAAAGTTTTGATAGAGTTTCCTGAATTCTCTTAATGGTTGGATTTTTTTTCCGCAACTGCTTTAAAAGAATATGGTTTTAAATGGATTCTCCTAAATTCCCTTATTAGTGTAAATCGATTCATTTTAATTTTTTTTAAAGAAATTATCGTTTAAAGATTGGTTTGAGATGTTAGCAAAAAATAGGTTATATGATAAATTTTATGATTTTGTAACATAGTATATATTTTTTTTATATATGGAAAAAAAAAAAAACATGAGAAATCGTCTGAGTTAAAGCTAGTCATTTTATTAATTCACGTATTTATAATGGGAAAAAAAGATGGAATAGAATGGAAATTTCAAAAAAAAAGTATTATTTTTGATTCGAACAAAATTGAATTTTTTTTTCTTACATTTACAATATTTCTTCTAAAATGTATAAGTTTAATTTGTTTTCTGACGCTATTTTAATTTGTGATACAGTAAGGAAAATACAGAAGGAAAAAAAAAAAAAAAAAAAAACTCTAATATCGTGCGTGCATCATAATGATTATCCCTGGGACGAAAATTTTTCATTAAACATATTTTTTTTTCTTCATTATTTTGCATTAAATAATGTCAAAATAAGTGAAAAATATTATTAATAAGTGAAAAATATTATTAATGAGTGAAAAATATTATTATTAACATTTTAATAATTTATGATTATGAAATACGGCAGGAAACACTAGCGTCTTTTTCGGTGTTAAAGGTTAAATATTCGGAACATATCCAAACAATAATTTTTCAAATTTGAAGTTTCTAAGAGACACAGTTATTCATCATTGAAATTTCTTTAACTTACAAAATCAATTATTGATATATTTTTAAATATTAATGGAAGAAAAAAAATTTAACTACTTTTTTTGGATTTTATATTTTAGTACAAATATAATTCCGATAATCTAACAGATTTTCTTAGTAACTATTCGACTGTTTTTAATAACTTAAAAAAATATACATAGTTTTTTTGCTTGTAATTTAAGAGTAAGAAAAAATATATATAAAAGGGACACCTGTGTCAAAGAGATAATTCTACTCTAACTTAATTTGACGTTTTTAACCATTCATTCACTCAGTTAACCATTTCATTCACTGAATATAACTTCAACTGCTTTAAAAAAACTTTCATTCATTTGATCTAAATAACAAATCACAACGTTTGATTATAATTCTATTTTTTTAATAAAATTGAATTAATAGAGAAAATTAGTTGTGTTTAAAAAATCGTCATACCTCAAAACATAGGTTTATAAACTTTTTTTATGCATCTACAAACTGTCTGATTTAACTATTTAACTATTCGCTAATTCGTTTCCTTGTTCCATCTCTATTTCTTTCTTTATTCACTCGTAATATCACGAATCATTCTGACTGTTATAACAGTGGATAAAATATACACTAAGGTAAAAAATGACGTTTGCTATTTAAAAAACAATAGTTTAAGTACATATGAGATTATCATGAGTTTATAAACCTATGCAAATTTCCAAACATTCCTTTTACCTTAATTTAACTCTCATTAGAAGAATCACATGCGGATAAGACAGGTTGTGAGAACTCCCATGTAAAGCCAAATTTACGATGTTTATTAAAAACGCATATACGATATTAAAAAAAAAGTAAATTATTTCAAAAGCAAATGTTAAAAAGAGACAGAGGATTCCACACATAAAAAAAAGAAAGGAAAAAACAATCCTTGAAATTAACAAAGAAAAATGAATTAAGATTTCAGAATTTCTGAGACACGCATAACAGCAAAACAAACATTCGCATTTTCGCAGAAATTTTTGGGTGTATTGAAATGGCATAACGTCAAGAGGCGGGAAGCGGAAAAGCCCACGTCATGTGACTATGACATCACAGAATAAAGAACTGGGCATGCTACCATTTTAAGACTTTTATCTCACCTTTGGCTCAAAATTGTATTTGAAAAACTTCTTAAATATTTTTATCCCAGTGGAAACAAAATTTCTTCCCTCTTTTAATGGCCATGACATTAATTTTATTAAAATTAGGAGAAGGGGTATAAATTTCCGAGAGATAATTTTTTCTCTGACAATTATGATTAAATTGATTTTTGGATGCATCGAATAATAAAATCAAAATTATAATAAACAAAAAGATGTTTTTTTATACTGTATAATATTGTAAAAGTGAATATCGAAATCAATACACAAAATATAATTTCGTAACGATACTTGTAAAAACTTGTTGTCTATAAAAACTTTATTTCATTAATTTTTTTATTGCTATTATTTATGATTTTTCATATTGTTTCTAAAATCGACGATTTCAGAAGATATGTAGAATAAGAATGTCGTAAAAAAAATATTTATTTGAATTTTAATTCACTCTAATTATGATACTTATTTAATAAGTATTTTTAATGCGAGTTTTTTAATGCTTGACGAATTTTGATATGTAATCCAGCATTACTTATATTTCAGGCATATTTCACCCGCAATAAAAGTTATTAATGACTTAACAAAGGTGGCTCAGGGGATAGAGCACTCGCCTCGCACCAACCACAGTGCTGACGTAAAATATTCTCTGTGGTAGACGGATCATAGGTTAGAGTCCCCTTGCTGCCAGACTAACCGGGTGAGGTTTTTGTATTTTACCTCTTCATGTAATGCAAATGCTGTTAGTCCTAAATGAAGACAAATTTCTCTCAATACTTGATCCAGGAGTTCTCTCGTCTTCTGGATTAGGTTCAAAATTACAAGGCTGCGGAGTTAAACATTGGTAGGCGTAAACCCAAAATTGGGGTGGCTGTTTAACGACGGTTATAAAATAAAATGACTAATATGAGTAGCGCACTTTCACAATTCGACTCCCTCGTAAAAATTTTAAAAATATTTTTTTTTTGTAATAGTCTGCAAATATAAATATTGGTAATTTTAGCTTGAACTTTGTGTTTAAGCTGATTCATTATAACCTAAAATCATTAGGGGAAAAAAAGATTAAGAGCGTCATTCCACATTTCGTTTTGCGTTTACGAACATTTCCGTTAACAATCGCAAGTAATAATAAAAAAGAGCACTGAATTATTCGTTAATGAATGTATTATGTGTAAAAAATACTTTATTTCCTTACTAATTCCAACATTATAATTGAAAAATAATAGGCAAACGATTTTTTTCAGGGATCAAAAAGTAAGTATCAAATGATCGTTTGATCTCACGCAGCTCTTTGCGGAAGCCTGGAATCGCCAGCATTGATGAAACACGAACTGGTACTGGAAATAACAATTAAATTGGATTGTTCGTCAGCTGTTAAATTTTAACTGTCAAATGTTAACATTTACTGACATTGTTAAGATGAAGTGCGTGCAATTCTGAGAAAAGAAAGCACGTTAAAATACGGCACTGATAGCGGAAGATATTAATTGAAACATTCGAGGTATTGTTTAAGATATTGGTTTTGTGTGTCTTGTCATTAAGCCGAATCTTTAATTAGAAAAATAGTACATTTTAAGAACTGATTATACAAATTTCAAATCAAATTATTTTATTAAACTCTAGAATTCGATTTTAATATTTTTATCAAATAGAGTTTTTTTATTTACCTTTAATAATTAAACGTAAAATTAATTTCAATTCAAATAAAAAAAAGCTATGATTTTCTAATTTAAAAATAGAAAAGCATATTAAAAAATATTTACTTTCTTTGCATTGTTAAAACATATTCTTTACAAACAAACTTGTCAGATAATAAAAAAACATGTTGAATATATATTTAAGAAAGCTCTATTTGTATAGTATATTTGTTAACTTATCATATAAGTTTATAAAATAAAGGGGGTAATTCAAAGTTCTATTTCATAAAAGCGAGTAAATACGTATCTTTTAAGCAGAGCTCTGTATTTATGAACTCTTGGCTTATAGAATATTCTATACATATATATTCCATAAATACGGTGATTAAATTGAAACAGTTGTATCGAAATCGAGCACTTCATAAATGACACTCATTGATATGAGAATGCCTATTAACAGTATTGTTTTATAAGCAAATAATTTCGACTCTTCAGAGAAATCTGAACAGTTGTAAATTTTAAACAGTTGATGCATTTCGTTAGAATTAACTGAAATAATATTAGTTTTTCCAAATGAACGACCATCACGTACGATTATAGGGAGTAAAGAATTCATAAAAAGCAACAAGTTCATTTCTTGACATTTCGAAAGTGATTATATAGGTTTAAATGTGTACTTCATTTTACGGACGAAACAATAGTAATAATAAAATGGTTTTTATAAAATAAGATTTTGTACAGAAAGTTTGGCAACTTCTCCGGTACCAGCTTAAAATTACTCTCAATTGGGTCTTAGCACTTCAAGATGAAGAAGACCTCCCATACATGTGACCTTTGACGTGAGCGCCAGCTAATCTTCAGCAAAATGGCGTATTATAGTTGAGCTAACTTTCTCTACAAAAGTTTGAATGTTGATTAACAATAAGTTAATTAAATACAGAGCCGTATCGCACATCGAATTGGAGGAAATATAATTCTTTCTCGTCTACTTCTTTTACTTAACTTAGATTTATTATTTGTTTATGTACTTTACTGTAACCGTAATTTATTTTTGTTTCGTGTACCTGGCAACTTCGATGCATAATTAGTTTTTTAATGTTCTATATGGCTTCGTGTCTGTCTTTCTGTTAAGTCTCTGTGTAAATATTTATAGTAAAAGAATTGAAATCTTTGAGAAAGAATCTTTCTGAAAGAATTTAGAATGTACCACTTAAGAGAATTGATATTTGACGGGCTTGGATTACTCAAAATGGAATGGAAAGAACAGTTGCTAACGTAAACACATGACACATTTCAACGACCAATCAGGTTCGAGATACCCCTTCTATAGTTTGTCTAAGCTAAGAACTCCTCCCACCACAAAGTCAGAGGCCGCCTGGTGCTATGGAAACATGAAGGGCGCATTTTAGGGAGGGTAGCTTTACTCTAGGACTAACACGATAGATCAAAAAAGATACAGAGAAAGATATTCCCTTTCCCCGCACCCCTACTTGAAATAGTCATACCTCGTTACCATAGTCACAGCCACAAGTTCAGACGAATGTATGGGGGAGTTCTTATTTTAGATAAACTACGTGTCACTTGCAGGCATCCCGTTATTTTAAGTGTTCTTAACATTTGATTAAAAGGAATTTTACCACCGCTGCATTTAAATAATAAAAAACATTATAAGCACATTGTAATAATATCAAATGCCAGCGAAATTTCAAAGCCATTTTTTTACTTATTTTTTTTCCTCAACATGGTAGCAGAAACGCTCCAGTTCAAGCACGGCAGAGGCGCTCTAGATAATAACAGCATCGGCAAATTATTTTTCATTAAAAATTTCTTTCTATTTTTAAAAAGCGAACAAAACAGTTGGAGGTAAATGCTGCGATTTCTTTTTAAAACATTACTTGTTTCGAATGAAAATTAAAAAGCTAAATTAAGAGATCACCGCAGAACAAAAAGTGAAAAAAATCGGTTACTTAATAACACACTGAAACTGTGCAAGGATTTATTCCATATTTTAGTAACATTGGGCAATACTCAATATACATTTAAACAACATAAATTTTTAAACGCCATATTTGTACATTTGTATTAGATCAAGCTGAATTTTTACAATAATAATTGTTGACTGCGTTGAGGTTGCAAATAAATTTAGATATATGAAGTGTCAAATTACTATGAATATTGTGGAGAGTTAGAGCAGGATGCCATGTCTAAATATTTAGAAAAAAGAAGCTCTGACTGTTAGTTTTGAAATTAAGATGCTTGATTTAACTCAACCAAAATAAAACTGATCAAAGAATTTCAAGAGAAAAAAAATTTATCCAGTATCCCTTAAAAAAGTGTCCTTTCCCTTTCAAACTTACAATTTTAATCCCTTCGAATGCATCATTAAGTTTCCGTAATTGTAAATCAGGAATTGATCAATTAGGATAGGGTCCGCTTAAAATCAATACGAATTCATAAAAAAAAAAAATTTTAAAAATCGAATTCATTCTTAGTGTAACCTTAACTATAAGTGAGAAAATCAACCTTCCTTAAACTGTTTACTTTTAAAATTTCGAAAAATGTTTCTCCTTAATTAAAGGAAAAGAATTATCAGATGAAGAAAATTTTAGAGAATAACATGCTATTTAATAGACTTTTCTTTCCATGCTAAGATTGTAGGATAATTTCAAAATATTTAGTAAGGGGCCCGGAAAATTTGGTGGCCCTCTACTTGCCCAGGTAAATTATTCAAAATTTTTAGTCATGTGACCAAGAAATTGAATGGGCTTAGGGCTCCTATTTGTCTTGATTAAAAATATTTACTTTTGATCTAGCTTTCCTTTGTACAAATAGATGTGAGTTTTTGATCAGAGTTCAATAAAAGTCGTGAAATAAAGTAGGATGTGACCGGTTTCTGGCAATTCTGGAAAGAAAAAAATTGATAAAGGTCTTTCTTAGACTTTCGATAACACGGCCTTTATCGGTGCAGGTGCAGCAATCCAAAAATAAATAAATTGAATCGCATTATTTGATTAAATACTCGAATATATCACTTTCTTATGAAACCAAGTTTGTTTTCTTAGAATTCATATTTTTCATTTCACGCTGTAAGAGTTTATAAAGAATTGAGATAAAATGGATGTTTTCGAATCACCAAATTAAATTAACCAAAAAAATAATAATAAATAAATAAATAAATAACAATTTTGCATTTCCGAAAATTAAAATATTTTGCCAATCAATTAAAGCCTCAAAGTCATAATCTTTAATTTTAATTTCTAATGAGATACTTCCAAGTGACGTAGTGTGGGTATCTCTATCCTGATGGGTAGCTAAAACGTGGCATTTGTTTACATTAGCAACTTTTCCTTCCATTCTATTTCGAATAAGTTAAGCCCGCCAAATATCAATCATCTTAAGCGACACATTCTATATTCTTACATAAAGATTCCTTCACAAAGATTTCAACTCTTTCACTGCTCTAGGTTGATCTGTACTCATTTTTTTTATACTTTTAATTTTAAATAACATTTGACAGTGAAAGAGAATTCGCTATGAACCCTTTCTCGCGGTAAAGGGTTCTCCTTAAGATAGATGAATTATTAAAAAGAGACTTCCAAACTTAACCGCCATTCATTCAGTATTGACTATTTAATAATTATTTAGAGTTAAATGTTTCAAATTGTTCTTTTTATTTAACCTAACACACTTAACTTTTATAATTGTTTATTAACTGTAAAATGTAAGTTTTTTCTTTATAAATTAATTTTTTAAACTATCCTCTAACCAGCGGTACAGGGTTCTATCACCAGAGGCTTATTATGGGATTGATATGATAAATACAAAATGTTCATAAAAATCTCATAATAAACATTTTTTCACCCTTTCATAAATTTTTAGTGTGTTGGGAGAGGCACAAATAAATTTTTTATTCTTTTTTTATTTTTTTTTAGAAAAAAAATTCCACTCTTGACTTGACCTACACATTTAGTAATTATGGCTCTTAATATTTTGTTGTTTCAAATCAATAAACCTGTTCGGTAAATTTAGAAAAAAAAAAAAAAAAAAAACGTAGTGAGAATATGTAATGACATTTTTTTTTAACTATTAAACAAACAATTTATATACGATCTATTCAAAACTGAGTGATACTGTTTATTTTATTTTTACAACATTAATTTGATTCTACAATATTTTTCCTCTTTAATGATACTTGTGTTGAGTTGTATTCGATTTTTCCGTAGAATCATTTAATCTGTCTATCAATATTCTTCGAGAATTTGTCTCGTTTTTTTTTCTTTTTTTTTTTTTCAAAACTTGAATCTATTCAACACGATTTAATTAATCTTATGTATAGCATAGAACAGATAAGTTTCCTTGAAAAACTGGAGACTACAGTGGATCCCCGAAAAAGATTTGCCCTTTTTACGTAAACACGAGTCCCATGATCCCCGGAGTTATTACGATGTATCATGATTTGGAGCAGTTTAGCTCATTCTATTTTTTTGTCATAGCAGTAATTAATATTCCACGCATCTTTTGCCTAATGAGAGCAGCAACTTCGTACATTGATTTTCAGAAAAACCAAGAGCAGGACTAAAATGAAGCTTCATTTTTAGTAACCCTTTTAGAAATATGCTGCTTCAAATTTTCAGTTGTGAGTCAATCAAGTCGAGGAATCTCAATAATAAAAAGTTATACAATTAAAATATTGGCTATTCCTGGATAAATTTTTAAAATGTAAATGTTTAAATTATGACTCTTGTATAGAATACTGTTTGTATTTTTTTTAAATAGGTAAGAAAATCGAATTATGATTCGTATAAAGCATAAGCGTTGAAACTCACCAAAAGTCTCAATTATAATAAAAAGTCATTCTCTTGAAATGTTAGCGATTCCTGGATAAATTTTTAAAATGTAAATGACTAAAGTATGAACCTTGTATAGGTAAGGTAAGTACTGTATGAAATCGGTAAGAACATCGAATTATTATTCGTGTACATATACATAAGCATAGATATGCATTTCAAATACTGATAATATTGTTAAAAATAAAAATTAATAATAGACATTTAAAAGACACTAAATTGCAACAGTTGAATCGAATCTTTAAAAAAACTTCATGATTGACTTTTTCTATTACCTTCATTTGTATGAGAATAACTGCCTATTGTTTTAGGTGGAAATACTAATGCTAAATCACGCCCTTTTTTTCATTATAGTTAAATATTAAAAGTCGTAATGAGTGCGCCCACAATCCTAAAAATGCATGATAATAAAGCCCTGAAAATATCTCTTTAAATATAAAATATATAATTAAATATCAAATAAAATAAAACGTTTATTAAAAATTTAATTTATTATGAGAAATACACAAAGCATTGAACTAACTGGAAAGAATAGGAAAAATAATTAGAAAAGATATGCCACAATCTGTCTGTCATAAACACATCGAGCCTATTTAAAACTTTCATCAGGATCTAACAGCCTTAATGTGTACGATTTACCTGAAAAAAAGACCTTTTCTTTGATGAACAGAAAAATAATAAAATTCAAAACACCTGATATGTACTTTTTAGGACTTCGATATTATCATTTAACTTGGGAGAAGATAATGTCAATAGAATTCACTTTCCTTCACTAGTAAAAAGAAGATAAGTTTGTTTGTTTATTCGAATTCATCAACAATTGGTTGCGAAGCGAATAATAGCACCATTTTTATTATTTCTTCAAAATGGCGTATGTAATTGTATATTTTAAGTATTCTAAGAACGCTTTGTTAAGATACAACTAAAATACTGATTTCATGCACTAGTTACTTAAAATCAAATTGCTATGACCAAAATGTGAGACACATTTCTAAGTGGAATGTCCTCTCTTCAAAACATTCAGTGAAATTAACAAAAAATACCGAAAGGAAATAAAAGAAAATTTACAGAATTAACTTACTGAAGGAGTTCCCAATTTATTTTCTTTCCAAATATTCGATTTTATTTTTTTAAAAAAATAACCTTGTGCTTTATTTATTTTTGTAGAGAGAGAAAAAAAAAGAGAGAGAGAGAGAGAGAACATGAAAGTAATAAAAATCAAACCAAATTTTCCTTATGTTTTCTTGTTATTGGAAAACAGATTCTGATGTTCCTCATTATTTGCTAACTCATCATTATGCGAAGGTCATTACACTGTTTGAGACCAGAAAAAAAACTTATATGTTCTCTATTTCTTGACTTTCACTCTAAAATCTTATTGAAACCAGGTAAAGAGAAACTGACTGTAAAAAGCAGATTTTATGTTTTGTGTTGAAGAAACATTCTAAGGTCACAATTTGTTACTAAATAAATCATCCATTTCAATAAACTTTTATATTATTCATTTATACAATAGTCATATTTTGGTAAAGTTAACTATATAAAGAAAAATAGATTTATAGTCAGTTAAAGAAGTGTTGGAAGTTATTCGATGCGTGCAATTTTCTCATTTGCATAATCACATTTAGCTATGAATGTTGGCAATACTCAGAGGCCTACATAAGATAAAATTTTCTGGGAGGAATTTCTAGAAAATTTTTGCAAGTCAACATCTCTTGGAAAAAATAGAAAAAATTTCCGCTTTCTTGAAATTACGTTCAAAATTTTTTTTTCAGTTGAATACTTCCTAAAAATAAATGAAGTGTATGGCATACAATACATAGATAATTGTGTATGCTAAAATCACACTACATGCTAGAATTATTTTCAAACATGACCTTCAGTTTCTAAGACAATGAAGACAAAATAAGAAATAAGATAATTTATCAGATTTTATGTGTGTTGATATAATATTAAAAAAAAAAATTTGAAATATCCTTTCAATAGTCCTATTATACATTAATAAGTTTTCTAAACTTTGTTTTGTTTTTAAAGCATTTGACCTTGATCAATATTAAAAGCGAATATTTAATGATTTGCAAGATTTAATGATCTTGTCAATACTTAATGACATAGAGAAGGAAGACTTTCTAAAATAAATAACCTAATAGTTACTGCTCCTTCAACAATAATTGATACAAAATCAACAATTAAAAACAATAAATAATACAATGATGTGTACGTATTTATGTATATGCAATTTAATGATTCAATATCAATTAATTTTTGAACAAATTAATTATTAATGAATCAAGTATGTTACATTCTATTTATTTAATTAAATTAAGTAATTTAACTTAAAATTTAAGGATTGAAGTCCTGGCCAAAATTGTTTTGAAATTTTCCCCTTCTATGCTTTACTTCCCCATTAAATGGAATGGGAAAAAAAAAATTTCAAAAAATCCTGCAGTTTAAGAAGCTTGAACTAAATCTCCGAGGACTTTAAATGGCAAAATAGAGGAACTAAATTCTGTTAAAATTTTAATTGAAAAATACTTTAAATTTATTGATTTTTTTTTTTGTTTTTCGTGTTCAAATCGCAATCTGCCTTTTTCTTCATTTAAAATATTTAATTGTGTCATGGTCATTCGTTTATTCCTTATTCTGAAAATAAGTTAGTAGATAATATGGATTCAATGCATTGAAAGCAATAATTTAATTTCCAGACAATGCGAACAAATGCACTTTGAAATGGTACTTTTCATTAAACCATAATCACATCGGAAACTGCGATATGTATGATGACACGAGCAATTATTTAAAGAAGAGAAAACTAAAACGAACGACATATATATATATATATATATATACATATATAATAACGGAGCAAAACCCCGTTATTAATATGGGAAACTTAGTCCCAATATCAGATGAATAATGAGTCCATATTCTGCATAATTCTATTTATTAATTAAAAGATGGTGAAGCAACAGTTTCCTCCCCTCTCCGACTGGAGGGGGAGAGACACTTTTCTCGTCAGATCTGACGGAGTTTAGCTAGCACAAGTAAAACACAAAAAGCCACGCAAAAACCATCGCTCCTAGGTTTTATACATGGGTAAGAAGGCAGTCATATTGCCTTCCTTGTATTCCTACGCCTCATCACAAATAATTTAATACTCATCGAGAATCGTTTAATCCTTCCTTATATGGAAGTGAAAGATCTTAAAATAACTCTTCTTTTGAAACATTAATCTAATTATAATTTATTGGCAT
Source organism: Parasteatoda lunata (assembly GCA_949128135.1). NCBI lineage: Eukaryota > Metazoa > Arthropoda > Arachnida > Araneae > Theridiidae > Parasteatoda > Parasteatoda lunata. Next base: position 4,222,753 of record OX421973.1, read on the forward strand.
GTTTACAGCCTTGAATTCCCAAAATAGAATACTATCTGTACTCTAATTTTTAACTAAGACATTTTATAAAAATGAATAAGTTTCAATGCTTTTGTTAATACAAAAGTAATTTTATAACTTTTGTATTACATATATATATATATAATTAATTTTCTCGGTAATTCCTTCGTCATTTATGCAGAAAATCATATCGGAAAATTTAGATAAAAAATTTCTTATATCAAGATTAGTCTTGAAATTTCGGGAATGTAATTACTAATTGATGAAACGATGCGTTAAGTAAGTGAGCAAAACGTAAGATATTACATAATACACACCTTTTTATATTAATTATCAAATTTTCTTATTTTTAATAATTTAACAAAAATGAAGAAAATTCCCAATATGTTATGTTATATATATATGGGTCGCAAATTTATCTTTAGGGAAGAAAAAAAAATTAAATGAAAGACCTATAGCAATCTAACGAATGTGAGGTAGGATGAATTTAAAAAAAATCGAAACCAGTCTTTTCGCTTGAAAACACACTAATGTGTTTTAAAAATCTCTTTGCGAACTTTTTTTTCCTCCGTCAATCAAACAGGTTCTGATGTTTTTGTCCCATCTTCCTCAGTAATGATTCATGAGATTTCCACGCCGTTTTTACTTTTTCTTTTCATAAATTTTATTTAGAGACTCTGAATGTGTTCACATTTTTTACTTGTTTTTATTTTTTTATTTCTCTTTTTTTTTTATTTTTTTTTTTTTTTTTGGACAAAGATTCTCAAAATAGATAGTAAGGGTTATTATAATGAAGCACTCGGTTCCGATTAAAATGCTTTAGTGAGTTCAACTCTGTTTTTAACGTTTTTTTAGAAAAAAATCTTAATTTTTTCCCGTTTTGGTCCTTTTTCATATGATACGAATAAAAATAAATATTCTGTATACACAATAGCTGTACATACATAGTCGTATTTATTTATTTATTTATTTTGCAATTGTGCGGTTACCAAATTTAGCTTCGTGACCCATAATTCAGAAATCTGTGCACTAGCGCATGAAAAGAAATCTGTTCTTAATTTTTTAAAAGTAGCAGGAAATACTTTTAGAAATATTGTGTAGAGTGAACAAAAAAAAAAAAAACAAAAAAAAACTTAACTACCTTAAATAACTTTTGATCTAATGATCGTATCTTCACGTTCTAGGACATAGTTATCTTAATCTTAATGGTTGGAGGGGATGACTTCAAATAGGCTAATTAATTAGTGCAGGTGATATTTTAATTACCGAAATCAGACTCTAAAACGTACTTTTTCTGACTAAACATACATTTCTTTCAACGGATACAGATTTAAGAAACCCCAAAATTTAAGATCGGCCTGTGTAGGGGGCAGGGAACTATCCTTTGCATCAGAAAGGTTCTGAGTTCGAATCCCGGGCAAGGCATGGATGTTCCTTTCTCTCTATTTGTATTCTATGTCCTTTGTGTGTGAATGTGACCCTCCCTATGAACGGGTTGGGTTAGTGAGACGTGGGCGACGCTACCACAGGTGCCCACTGGGTAACGAAGAGAGAGTTAGCAGTTCTGGCACTTTCTGTGGCCAATGGACAATAGTTCCAAGTGCCTGCCATTAAAAAAAAAAAAATTTAAGAGGTAGCCGCAATCTGGGAAATAGGGTCTCCGTAGTATGGTTAGGAGAGCGATCCAAAGTTCGGACCCTTTAATGTTAATTTTATTTCTTCAGTATTTCGCCATATATCGACACTATGGCAAAATACAAAATTTGAGCGAAATCGGTTGAATAGTCCCTGAGAAATCAGATATTTATACATACGACTTTTTTAAAATGTGATTTCTCTGGAACTATTCGATCGATTTCGCTCAAATTTTGTATTTTGCCATATAACATTCCATGCTTTATAATTATATAAAAAGCTGTTTACCTTACAACTCAACATTTGTTCGACTATTATTAAATAAAATAATAATAAATACTTACTAAAATTTATTTTTTGCATGGGATTATCTTTGGACAAACAAATTTTATAATTGTGCGAAATTTTTTTTAAATTCACTTATAATGTTCTCGAGATACGGTGAAATATACAAAAAGTAAAATTAACTGGACCACTCTCCTCACCAAACTATGGGGACTATATTTTGAAGATTGCGGAATAAATCCTTATCCGAATCCATGTAACATTCATATAACATTCCATGCTTTATAATTATATAAAAAGCTGTTTACCTTACAACTCAACATTTGTTCGACTATTATTAAATAAAATAATTATAAATACTTACTAAAATTTATTTTTAGCATGGGATTATCTTTGGACAAACAAATTTTATAATTGTGTGAAATTTTTTTTAAATTCACTTATAATGTTCTCGAGATACGGTGAAATATACAAAAAGTAAAATTATCTGGACCACTCTCCTCACCAAACTATGGGGACTATATTTTGAAGATTGCGAAATAAATCCTTATCCGAATCCATGTAACATTCATATAACATTCCATGCTTTATAATTATATAAAAAGCTGTTTACCCTACAACTCAACATTTGTTCGACTATTATTAAATAAAATAATTATAAATACTTACTAAAATTTATTTTTAGCATGGGATTATCTTTGGACAAACAAATTTTATAATTGTGTGAAATTTTTTTTAAATTCACTTATAATGTTCTCGAGATACGGTGAAATATACAAGAAGTAAAATTAACTGGACCACTCTCCTCACCAAACTATGGGGACTATATTTTGAAGATTGCGGAATAAATCCTTATCCGAATCCATGTAACATTCATATAATATTCCATGCTTTATAATTATATAAAAAGCTGTTTACCTTACAACTCAACATTTGTTCGACTATTATTAAATAAAATAATTATAAATACTTACTAAAATTTATTTTTAGCATGGGATTATCTTTGGACAAACAAATTTTATAATTGTGTGAAATTTTTTTTAAATTCACTTATAATGTTCTCGAGATACGGTGAAATATACAAAAAGTAAAATTAACTGGACCACTCTCCTCACCAAACTATGGGGACTATATTTTGAAGATTGCGGAATAAATCCTTATCCGAATCCATGTAACATTCATATAACATTCCATGCTTTATAATTATATAAAAAGCTGTTTACCTTACAACTCAACATTTGTTCGACTATTATTAAATAAAATAATAATAAATACTTACTAAAATTTATTTTTTGCATGGGATTATCTTTGGACAAACAAATTTTATAATTGTGTGAAATTTTTTTTAAATTCACTTATAATGTTCTCGAGATACGGTGAAATATACAAAAAGTAAAATTAACTGGACCACTCTCCTCACCAAACTATGGGGACTATATTTTGAAGATTGCGGAATAAATCCTTATCCGAATCCATGTAACATTCATATAACATTCCATGCTTTATAATTATATAAAAAGCTGTTTACCTTACAACTCAACATTTGTTCGACTATTATTAAATAAAATAATTATAAATACTTACTAAAATTTATTTTTAGCATGGGATTATCTTTGGACAAACAAATTTTATAATTGTGTGAAATTTTTTTTAAATTCACTTATAATGTTCTCGAGATACGGTGAAATATACAAAAAGTAAAATTAACTGGACCACTCTCCTCACCAAACTATGGGGACTATATTTTGAAGATTGCGGAATAAATCCTTATCCGAATCCATGTAACATTCATATAACATTCCATGCTTTATAATTATATAAAAAGCTGTTTACCCTACAACTCAACATTTGTTCGACTATTATTAAATAAAATAATTATAAATACTTACTAAAATTTATTTTTAGCATGGGATTATCTTTGGACAAACAAATTTTATAATTGTGTGAAATTTTTTTTAAATTCACTTATAATGTTCTCGAGATACGGTGAAATATACAAAAAGTAAAATTAACTGGACCACTCTCCTCACCAAACTATGGGGACTATATTTTGAAGATTGCGGAATAAATCCTTATCCGAATCCATGTAACATTCATATAACATTCCATGCTTTATAATTATATAAAAAGCTGTTTACCTTAAAACTCAACATTTGTTCGACTATTATTAAATAAAATAATTATAAATACTTACTAAAATTTATTTTTAGTATGGGATTATCTTTGGACAAACAAATTTTATAATTGTGTGAAATTTTTTTTAAATTCACTTATAATGTTCTCGAGATACGGTGAAATATACAAAAAGTAAAATTAACTGGACCACTCTCCTCACCAAACTATGGGGACTATATTTTGAAGATTGCGGAATAAATCCTTATCCGAATCCATGTAACATTCATATAACATTCCATGCTTTATAATTATATAAAAAGCTATTTACCTTACAACTCAACATTTGTTCGACTATTATTAAATAAAATAATTATAAATACTTACTAAAATTTATTTTTAGCATGGGATTATCTTTGGACAAACAAATTTTATAATTGTGTGAAATTTTTTTTAAATTTGCTTATAAAGTTATCGAGATACGGTGACATATACAAAAAGTAAAATTAACTGGACCACTCTCCTCACCAAACTATGGGGACTATATTTTGAAGATTGCGGAATAAATCCTTATCCGAATCCATGTAACATTCATATAACATTCCATGCTTTATAATTATATAAAAAGCTGTTTACCTAACAACTCAACATTTGTTCGACTATTATTAAATAAAATAATAATAAATACTTACTAAAATTTATTTTTAGCATGGGATTATCTTTGGACAAACAAATTTTATAATTGTGAAAAATTTTTTTTAAATTCACTTATAATGTTCTCGAGATACGGTGAAATATACAAAAAGTAAAATTAACTGGACCACTCTCCTCACCAAACTATGGGGACTATATTTTGAAGATTGCGGAATAAATTCTTATCCGAATCCATGTAACATTCATATAACATTCCATGCTTTATAATTATATAAAAAGCTGTTTACCTTACAACTCAACATTTGTTCGACTATTATTAAATAAAATAATTATAAATACTTACTAAAATTTATTTTTAGCATGGGATTATCTTAGGGCAAACAAATTTTATAATTGTGTGAAATTTTTTTTAAATTCGCTTATAAAGTTCTCGAGATACGGTGAAATATACAAAAAGTAAAATTAACTGGACCACTCTCCTCACCAAACTATGGGGACTATATTTTCCAGATTGCGGAATAAATCCTTATCCGAATCCATGTAACATTCATATAACATTCCATGCTTTATAATTATATAAAAAGCTGTTTACCTTACAACTCAACATTTGTTCGACTATTATTAAATAAAATAATAATAAATACTTACTAAAATTTATTTTTAGCATGGGATTATCTTTGGACAAACAAATTTTATAATTGTGTGAAATTTTTTTTAAATTCGCTTATAAAGTTCTCGAGATACGGTGAAATATACAAAAAGTAAAATTAACTGGACCACTCTCCTCACCAAACTATGGGGACTATATTTTCCAGATTGCGGAATAAATCCTTATCCGAATCCATGTAACATTCATATAACATTCCATGCTTTATAATTATATAAAAAGCTGTTTACCTTACAACTCAACATTTGTTCGACTATTATTAGATAAAATAATTATAAATACTTACTAAAATTTATTTTTAGCATGGGATTATCTTTGGACAAACAAATTTTATAATTGTGTGAAATTTTTTTTAAATTCGCTTATTATGTTCTCGAGATACGGTGAAATATACAAAAAGTAAAATTAACTGGACCACTCTCCTCACCAAACTATGGGGACTATATTTTCAAGATTGCGGAATAAATCCTTATCCGAATCCATGTAACATTCATATAACATTCCATGCTTTATAATTATATAAAAAGCTGTTTATCTTACAACTCAACATTTGTTCGACTATTATTAAATAAAATAATAATAAATACTTACTAAAATTTATTTTTAGCATGGGATTATCTTTGGACAAACAAATTTTATAATTGTGTGAAATTTTTTTTAAATTCGCTTATAATGTTCTCGAGTTACGGTGAAATATACAAAAAGTAAAATTAACTGGACCAGTCTCCTCACCAAACTATGGGGACTATATTTTCCAAATTGCGGAATAAATCCTTATCCGAATCCATATAACATTCCATGCTTTATAATTATATAAAAAGCTGTTTACCTTACAACTCAACATTTGTTCGACTATTATTAAATAAAATAATTATAAATACTTACTAAAATTTATTTTTAGCATAGGATTATCTTTGGACAAACAAATTTTATAATTGTGTGAAATTTTTTTTAAATTCGCTTATAATGTTCTCGAGATACGGTGAAATATACAAAAAGTAAAATTAACTGGACCACTCTCCTCACCAAACTATGGGAACTATATTTTCCAAATTGCGGAATAAATTCTTATCCGAATCCATGTAACATTCATATAACATTCCATGCTTTATAATTATATAAAAAGCTGTTTACCTTACAACTCAACATTTGTTTGACTATTATTAAATAAAATAATAATAAATACTTACTAAAATTTATTTTTTGCATGGGATTATCTTTGGACAAACAAATTTTATAATTGTGTGAAATTTTTTTTAAATTCGCTTATAATGTTCTCGAGATACGGTGAAATATACAAAAAGTAAAATTAACTGGACCACTCTCCTCACCAAACTATGGGGACTATATTTTCCAAATTGCGGAATAAATCCTTATCCGAATTATAACATTCATATAACATTCCATGCTTTATAATTATATAAAAAGCTGTTTACCTTACAACTCAACATTTGTTCGTCTATTATTAAATAAAATAATTATGAATACTTACTAAAATTTATTTTTAGCATAGGATTATCTTTGGACAAACAAATTTTATAATTGTGTGAAATTTTTTTTAAATTCGCTTATAATGTTCTCGAGATACGGTGAAATATACAAAAAGTAAAATTAACTGGACCACTCTCCTCAACAAACTATGGGAACTATATTTTCCAAATTGCGGAATAAATCCTTATCCGAATCCATTTAACATTCATATAACATTCCATGCTTTATAATTATATAAAAAGCTGTTTACCTTACAACTGAACATTTGTTCGTCTATTATTAAATAAAATAATTATAAATACTTACTAAAATTTATTTTTAGCATAGGATTATCTTTGGACAAACAAATTTTATAATTGTGTGAAATTTTTTTTAAATTCGCTTATAATGTTCTCGAGATACGGTGAAATATACAAAAAGTAAAATTAACTGGACCACTCTCCTCACCAAACTATGGGAACTATATTTTCCAAATTGCGGAATAAATCCTTATCCGAATCCATGTAACATTCATATAACATTCCATGCTTTATAATTATATAAAAAGCTGTTTACCTTACAACTCAACATTTGTTCGTCTATTATTAAATAAAATAATTATAAATACTTACTAAAATTTATTTTTAGCATAGGATTATCTTTGGACAAACAAATTTTATAATTGTGTGAATTTTTTTTTAAATTCGCTTATAATGTTCTCGAGATACGGTGAAATATACAAAAAGTAAAATTAACTGGACCACTCTCCTCACCAAACTATGGGAACTATATTTTCCAAATTGCGGAATAAATCCTTATCCGAATCCATATAACATTCATATAACATTCCATGCTTTATAATTATATAAAAAGCTGTTTACCTTACAACTCAACATTTGTTCGTCTATTATTAAATAAAATAATTATAAATACTTACTAAAATTTATTTTTAGCATAGGATTATCTTTGGACAAACAAATTTTATAATTGTGTGAAATTTTTTTTAAATTCGCTTATAATGTTCTCGAGATACGGTGAAATATACAAAAAGTAAAATTAACTGGACCACTCTCCTCACCAAACTATGGGAACTATATTTTCCAAATTGCGGAATAAATCCTTATCCGAATCCATGTAACATTCATATAACATTCCATGCTTTATAATTATATAAAAAGCTGTTTAACTTACAACTCAACATTTGTTCGTCTATTATTAAATAAAATAATTATAAATACTTACTAAAATTTATTTTTAGCATGGGATTATCTTTGGACAAACAAATTTTATAATTGTGTGAAATTTTTTTTAAATTCGCTTATAATGTTCTCGAGATACGGTGAAATATACAAAAAGTAAAATTAACTGGACCACTCTCCTCACCAAACTATGGGAACTATATTTTCCAAATTGCGGAATAAATCCTTATCCGAATCCATATAACATTCATATAACATTCCATGCTTTATAATTATATAAAAAGCTGTTTACCTTACAACTCAACATTTGTTCGACTATTATTAAATAAAATAATAATAAATACTTACTAAAATTTATTTTTTGCATGGGATTATCTTTGGACAAACAAATTTTATAATTGTGTGAAATTTTTTTTAAATTCGCTTATAATGTCCTCGAGATACGGTGAAATATACAAAAAGTAAAATTAACTTGACCACTCTCCTCACCAAACTATGGGGACTATATTTTCCAGATTGTGGAATAAATCCTTATCCGAATCCACATATATGGATAAGGAATAAAAAACATATATGGGATATGGAATAAATCCATATATATTCCTTGGGGGTCAGAAATCCGAATCCGTTGACAAAAAAAATTTCTTAATTCAGATAAAATACGTTTTTGTGCCTGAAATCATAACTTAATATATCGTCTACGGTTATTTATTATCATATTTGAGATCATCCCCCCCCCTACCCATTAAGATTGTGTCCTGAAGCTCCGATCATTAGATCAAAATTAATTTCGGATGATCCGTTTTTTTTTTTTTTTTTTTTTTTTTTTTTTTTTTTTTTTAACGCATTGTACATGTTTTGAATATTATATTTCATTTATACTCAAAATGAGAGCTTTAAAATGCAGGCATAGGCTTGAGATGAGTGTTTAAAGAAATGTTACCGCTTAAAAGCCGCATTTAAGTGAAAAAAAAAAAAAAAAAAAACAAAGTTTGATGTTAAATGCGTAATACTGAAACTGGATTTAGCACAAAATGCCACTTTTTAATGTTAAAAAATAAGCCCAAATTTGCATTACTGTTGAAAAAGAGACCAAATCAATGTCTTGAAAAATAAATACCATACGTACCAAATCGATGCAAAAGTTTTTTTTTTTTTTTTTTTTTTCAATTTATTTTTTAGTATATTACAAATCTTTCTTATATTTAAAAAAAAAAAAGTATAAAATCATCACAGTATTATGTCCATTTTTCTCAAATAATTATACCTATTTTCTTTCACGTGCTTTTTAAGCTAAGAGTATTTTTTTTTCTTCCAAATGTGCATTTTAAGCTATGTTATGTCTACTGCAACGCGCATTTCGAGCTAAGGGCATTTTTTATTCAAATGTGCATTTCAAGCTATGCCTATTTTGTAAAACGCGCATTTTGAGCAACGCCAAGCTTTTCAAACAAGTACTTCAAGATTTGTCTTTTGTTTTCAATATGCATTTTGAGCTATATTTTTTCTAACTCGCATATCCATTTCACTAAACGAATATTTTGAGCTGGATCCATATTCTCAAACGTTCACTTCGACCGGCACTAATTTCATTGAAAACTACTATAGTGTAGTATTGCTGTAAAAATTATAGAAACTTTTGTGCATGACAGCCACAGTTGATAAATTGCAATATTTTACATAATTATCCCGTTGAAATAAACGACATTTTAAAACGGACACCTTCAAAACAATAGCAAAGGACAATAGAACTTGAATGGAACTAAAATCCTTGACACTCTTTTTTCGACGTCCTGTTTGTAAACAGTTTGATTTTTATTTTGCACAGAAATATCACTCTCATCTAATTTCCTTTACGACCTTTTTTTTTTCTCCCTTCGGTGCCATTGTCTGAGTCCTTATTGGCATATTAAATTGATGATTGCTATTAAAGTATAAACAATAAAAAAATAATCGTTTTTTTTAAAATCAATTAACAAATATCTTTTTATCGATACGTAAAGCGCCGTATGCCGACGCCATCTTGGAATTTATGACGTTTTTATTAACTCACTTTTTGATTTAGTAATTACGAAGTCTTTTGAAATTTTCGGCCACCTTACGATAAGTGAGACCACTCAAATCTCGATTAAAGATCAGAGCCTGATTACAATTGAATGACCAGTCATTTCTAGATCGCTACAAGCAGAATGTATCGCGATATTACCCATAAAAAGAATTTATCTTCAACCGAAATCCTGGTTACTTTTCGAATAGCTAGAGCTCTCAAATTTTAAGAGCTCTCAAAATTGCAGCTCTGTGATAGATGAGTGTACAAGTTTCAATCATTTCATGACAGCTACAGGCAGAATTTATCTCCAAATACTACTTATTATCAATCCAAGTTTCGATCATTTTTCGATTAGTTAGAATGCTCGAATCTCATCATTTTATTGCCAATTGAAATCTCAATCACTTTCCAAACATAAAAAAAAATACATAAATAAATAAACTAACGGACACAAAACAAGAAATAAGACAATAAAAGAATAAAATAGACTAAACGTTTTTCAGGTGTTTGTCTAAAGAGGATAACAAATTTCTATTTTTTTCACGACTTAATCGAAAAACGTAAGGCGGATCACCTTCAATAATAAATTAGTATCGCCACCGAACATCACCTTTCCGTTTCTTTCATGGTGACAGAGATGATGTGATGAAAATCAAATTATTTTCGCATTTTTAAACCACTTGAAAACGTAGTTTTTAAAAATTTTTACTTTTATGATTGGATTTAATTTTTACGTTCGAGTAGTATTTTAAATTCCTTCATTCGAGGCAGGAATAAATTTACATTCAAATTTCATTGCGGTTTTTTATCAAGTGAAAAAAAAAGAATTTATTAAGCTAAAGAAGAAGAAATCAGCGTGTAGTAAAAAAAAATTTTAAACAATAGAAAAAAGTCTAATGTTAATGTAAGTTTTATGTATAGACTATAACTTTTTCATAACTCAGAAAAATAAGTTAACTAAATGATATGTAACCTCTTGTGTCGTAAAGAAGTGGTGGTATAAAAATTTTATATTTATTTATCCAAAAAAAACTAATTATGTTATTATAATGAGTAAAAAAAATTCTCAATTTTTCCAGCTGCCATAAGGGCAACGATTTATATATTAAAAAATGTACAGTAAGTAGGTTAATGTATATTCATGTAAATTTGTCAATGGTACATAAACTTTAACTACATTCATAATGGAATTTTAAAACAGATTGAAATTTAATCGAACAAAGACATTCTTCAAAAAATAACTATCATTTGAAAAAACTGCATGTTATTTATCAATTAAAAGTGAATTAACAAAGGCAAACTGTAAATAAAATTGTCCCATACGCAAAAATCCTAACAATTGCATCGCATTCCCGAAGGAAAATCCGAATTTACGGAGAGTTCGCCAAATGCTCGCCAACTTCAGAAAGGCACGCGAAGCATGCGTATCACCTCTTGCAGTAACCCCTTTCCATGCATTGCCACATCATGGCATCTCTATTACGTCGAACTTGAGATTAGTGACAGGAAATAAAAGAGAAAGGAGCCCTAATTCCTGATTCAGTTTCATTCTCTCTCTTCGTCTGTGTGAAACAGTGATCGAAAAACTTATTTCATTTTCAACCGATCTTCGGTTGACAGTCTCTTTGTTGACATTAAAACAGACGCTACAAATATGCCTTGTGCACCCCTTCTACGGTTTAGTGACACTCCTGCCGATAAAAGAGCCGAAGCCGGCGAAGTGATGTCCGGCATTCTTGAAGTGATCGGCGGCGCAAATTTTTCATCCAATTACTCTTCTTTGCGGTCAGTACCCAACTACCGCAAAGTGACCAGCCCACAAACTCAACGAGTATTTGTTCGAGTTTACCGAACGTCGAGTGAACACTTTGCTGTTCTGTATCCAGTACGAGCCATCGTGACAGCTTGCAGGCCTTTAGCCAGTATCAACCTCAAATCCTGTACTGTGAAATCTTTACCTGGAGCCGAATTCAGAGTTTCACCGAGATCTTGTGAAGGTACAACGGTCATTTTTAAAGGTACGGAATCAACAAATGATGTGCAGCTTGCAGATTGGTTAAAAGCTTTTAGTGAACAACAATCTGACAGTATCAGACGCAAAAAGGTATCAGACCATAGACTACCTTTACCAGTCTTAGTTGAAAGTGAAGAAGACGATGAAAATGAGTAAAAATAATTCAATTCGTTCCTTATTTATTCATCATTTCAAGTAATTTCTAGTTCGAACTTTACAGTGAGCTGACATTTCATTATTTTTTACTCAGAGTGAACTCTCATAGTGAAGTAACTACTGTGATAAAGTCATTTTACTTTCATCCTAACGAATGAGGAAGCTTTGTAAATTTGTTTTACTTCAGCTGGCATTCTGTATATTTATTGCCTGTGGAATATGTGTTTGCAGTTTTGTGTTTGTGCCATGCAAAAGTGTTCCTGTAATTTTATGTACCCAAACAAGCTTGCAAGTAATGTAATCTATTTTTTACTATTTTTTCTGATTTATAAAATTCAATTTAACTTAATTGCAAGTTTTGCATTATGACATATAAATTTGATTAAAAGTTTATAGTCAATGAATGCACATTATTTCCTAATTGATTGGTAAAGTTACTCCTTAATGAATGATAAAATTATTCTTTATGGATGGATAAAATTATTCCTTATTTGTTTTTGATGATAGCATTCTCTATTGATGGATCGTAAAATCTTATTAGTGATTGAATTTAGTTATTTCTCATAGAAATATTTTAAATGTGCGTTTTTTTTTCTAGACAGTCTTTTTCTAAAGTTTTAAGGATAAGATTTTATAAAAGGGAAGTTTTTTAAAATAAGTAACTCTCGTTATGCACTTGCTAAGTGTTTGATCAGATAGCCTTAACTGCTCAAAGTAATGAAACCCTGAATTTTAATAGTATGTAAGAAGGAATAATTTTTCATTTCATTAATCAAAATATATTCATGAAGAGAGAAATTTTTATAAGTTTTTGTCTATTGATAAATATTTTTATAATCTTGCATTCCATTATTTTTGCCTAAATATAATCCATTTATAGTTGCTCATGAATTTGGCTAGTCTTGTTATATTGGAAATTTAATGAATATTCATTAATACTAATCTAACTAATTGAATGTATAAGCATATAATGGTTAATCTTATTTCATTGCAAATATTAAAATGTTTTGACTGTACAATAAATTAACTATTGCTCATACATTCTGTATTAATTCCATTCCATTGCATTTATGGATATTCATTAAATGTAGCCTATTTATAGTTGCTCACATATTGGGTTAAAATTTAATTACATTGCAAATTTTATGGATTTGTTGGAAGATAACTGTAATTGTAATTATATTAGTGTTAAATTATGTGCCAATCAAAATGCATATTTTAATATTAATCTTTTATTAGCAGGAACTTACAACTGTGTAAATTATAATGTGTTTATTGTTAAATAGTTTGAACCAGTTTAACAATTTATTAAAATATCTTCCATAAAAATTTTAGAATTTTTGTACATACTTTGCATTTTATAGAACTTCTTGAATTTTGTAAATATGCCTTTCATAACTTTGTTTTTATGAATGTATTGAATAAAAAAAATCACAGTACTTGTCTTTGATTAATTGTGTGTTATTGATTAGATTTTATTTGTTTGTTTTGCATTTATATTTTGTTTATTTAATTTTACGGTTTAATTTCCTCTATATATATACTAGTAAAGAATATTGACCGCTATAATAGTGAATTCAAAATTGTTGAACTTTCTAAATTAAATTTTTATTTGTTTTATCGATAAATTAACTAATGAGAGATTCTTTTGCTTCTTGTTTTTGCAGTATTTTATGAAATAGTGAAGAATTTTAATAATATTTAATCAGTTACTTTATTTATAATTTAATATATTATATTTATAATATAATAGTTATATAATAGTAGATTAATCAAATTCTATGTAATTATTACATTCCTTGTTTGAGTTATTTAAAAAATATTTTTCCTATTTTAAAAATGTTTTAATTTTTTATTCATATAAATGAGGAAATTTTTCTAATGTATAACTATAGTTGAGAAAGAAGTTTAGGCAAATGTAGGATGGATTTTATTATATTTTATGAAAGCTTTTTTAACTATTTAAAATATTTACTTAAGTCAGGTGTTAGAATTACATTATTTTATTAAATGTTGAAAAATAAATTTCACCTTTTTTAGAAATACATACAATAATTTTGACCTAGTAAAAAAAATTTTATTCTATTACATTTTACGCATTTTTAAATGTGGATGAAATTTTGTTCTAATAGTATTAAATACCACTACCTTGCTTTTTATTATTGCTCAAAAGTTTACATAATAAGTCTTAGTGTTATTAACACACATTCCAATTTTTGAAAACTTTAATTTTTTTTTTTTTTTAAAATTAAAAACTAGCTAACACCTAGTTTTTAAATTCTTGTAAGTTACTAAAATTTGGTGTAAATGTAAATGACCAAAAGATTTATTTTCACAAAAATTGATTTTAGGCTTTTAAAATCTCTAAATGACAATGTTCATAAATAGTGGAATTGTCCAAATTCGGTAATGTTCATATTTGCTTTGTAATCATGATTAATTTTTAAACTTCAATATATGTTAGAATTTCAACTAGGAGATACTCCGGTTAAAACCTTTTGTTATAATGTTTTGGTAATATTGTATCAAACTTAGAGAATTTATCGTCTTTAGTGCAAAGAAATTTAGAATGAAGAGAATTTATTTTCAGTATCTTCAAAATTTTGGAAAATTGATTCATAATTAAAATTACGTTTTTTCAAATTTGTTTCAATATCTTTTCAAGTGATTTGTCTTGAGTAAAATTTGTAAATTAAATTTTAAATATAAATAAATTTCCTTTAATAAGCTTATTATTGTCAAATGAATATAGTAAAGTACATTATTCAAAAAATTTTAAGATGGAATTTTTATTAATCTTTTTAAATTTAAGAATATTTTAGTTTTAATGACTTTTTTTTCCCTGCTAGGAATGTTATTCAATTTATTAAATACATTTAGATAAAAAATATGCGAAAATCAAAAGTGATAGAATGTAGAACTTTTCAAACATTGCCATGGACGTTAATGTCATATTACAAAATTCTGAATTATGTGTCCATAATTCTAACAACCGAAGACAATATAAGTTAAATTTGAAAATGTATTTAATAAAATTTATTTGAGTTATGCTAAATTTTTATTTCTATTTGTCCAAATTTTTTCAAAAAGCTATTTTCTGTTTTTATACATTTGATGATTTACAAATTAAAATAGCACAATTACCAGCTGTAGCTTACATAAGGTTTTACTGATAAATGTTTTATTAAATGTAAATACAGTGCTAGTTTTCATTCTTTCTCTTTTTTTTTTAAAAAAAAAATCTAATTCTATGTAATTTGAAATTGGTTTTTATGGCAATGGTTAGCCTATCTATTAGATACTAGTATTTCCAATTTTCTTTGAGTTAGTGTGCAAGGTAGCTCCATTAGTTAAAAATATAATTTTTTCCCTAGAACCAGCGTTACAGACTATTTACTTTTAATATTAAAGTATGGTAAAATTAAAAATTTTTTTAAGGAATATTACTATTTTACACAGCTCATAAACTGCAGCTGTAAAAAATTTTTGCCACGCAGAAAGTGTCAATTTATACAAAAGAAAAAATTTTTTTAACTTCTGAAAAAGGAAAAAAAAAAGACAATTTCAGAAGATACATTACAGAGCACACTATTAATGAAAGAAACATTTGCTCATGAAATCTTGTTCTTTTTAATTACTTATTTTTCAATAAAATAACACTCACTAAATTATAGGCAACAAAATCATTCGGCTACAATTTATATTTTTTTTAGTTAAATTTTTATTCTGAGTATTTTTTACATTAAGTATAAATTTAGAGTTCTGTTATACTTAAACAATAGGTGATACTAACTTTTTACACAATGAAAAATTGTACTGTTCTGTTATAGGGGTCCATAAAAAAAATTGTGGTGAGCGAATTCAAGGCAATCCTCCTCAATGGTCAGTATATGGAGCACTTAACCTTAAAGAAACAGTGTTTGGGTGGCCTTTTAAAAAAGAAAAAAAAAATCAGTTGAAGTAAATCGTGATTAATTCTATTTTATTTTATCCCCATCGTTAAACAGCCGACCCAATTTTGAATGTACGACTATCAATAGCCTTGTCATTTTGAACCCGATCTAGAAGGCAAGAGAATTCCTTGATCAAGTATCGGGCGAAATTTGTCTTCATGGTGAACTTTTGATGGAACTCCATTAAAAGGTAGGGAGAAGAAAACACTCACAGTTAGCCTGACGGCAAGACCCTTGACTTTTCTTTCCCTGAGGATATTTTACGTCAGCAAGACGGGTCACTACTTCCTAGAAAAGAGAAGTAAACAAAAATTGGATCCTTTAGTAGTCCAAACATCTTTCGTATTTTCCACCACTGAGTAGCCCGAACGTAGTGACATCTTTCTTATCCACTGCCAAGTTTATGTTCTACGAAATTGATCTGTGACTTCTTTCTTCTAGGCCCACTTTTGCTGGGATTCAAACCCAGGTCAGAGACGAGCTCCTCTGGGCCACCACGGCTCTCATTAAACAGATTATTAAAAATAATAATCAGCGATTCATATTAATTGCTTATTAGTGTTTGATTTGACAACAAAAAAAAAATTAACTATCACCTTTTTAACGACGAGAACATTTCATTTTTTATAAAATATTACATTTAAATAACTTTAGAAAACCAAGGTTTTTGTGATACGTAATTTATTAACATATTTATTTACTATTTTGAAGATGCTTATCTTTAAAATCGAATAACGATAAAAGTCCCTCTTGACTACTGTCTAAGAAGATATGTTAATATATTAAACAAAAGATAATTATTGAATTTCGGTGAAAAATGCAAACTGAAGAAAAGAAAATTACGGACGGGTTTTATACATTTGAATTTTCCAAAATTATTACGACAGATTAAGAAAATAACCATTTTTAGTTAACATTGTTATTAAATGTTTTTATTGTTCAGGGTGAGAAAAAAAGGGAGGAGGCTGGAATATCTAACTGTGTCGAAATCTATCACTTATAATGATTTTGTTTACAATCTCCCTACTTGCTACCGTTAGTCATTCTTTGTAAAACTTACTTTTCACCTCCGAGAAAGAAAGAAAAAATTAGCTACTAAAATAAAATTTTTTCCTCTTCAAAGAAATCACTTGATCATAGTAATCTCTGTCACCTCTTTTATCCAGATTTGCAGCTAATTATTTTCACTATTAAAGGGGGGGAATTCTCTTTTCGCTACAACAATTACTATTTTAGAATTAAAATTTTTCTCCTCTTTTAGCACCTCAAGAGAAGTTTAATGGAGTGAAAGATAGTTCTTTGTCCTTCCTCCCAATATGCATGTATTTATATAAATATGTTAGATAAAGAAACACTATATTCAATACTGAACTAAAAGTAGTGGAAGAGCTAAGCTTTAAGGTGAAGTATTCTCTTCATAATGTGTCCCATTTTCTAGAAATTTCTTAATTTTGGAATGTTTAAATCTTTTTAGCCTTTTTTAAGCCTTAAAAAAATTTCCGTTCTTCATCGTCAACAGGAGAAAATACTTGAATTATTATCCAAAAATATGTTGTTTTTTTGTAAATTAGTTGTTTTTATTATCTTATTATATTCTTTTCACAAATAAATCAACAAAAAAAGTAATTAAGGAATCTCATTACTTAAACGATTTATCAGACTGTGAAATAATAAGTTTAAAATATTTTTCCTTATGTAATATTTCTTTTTAGTTTTCGAATATTTTTTCAGTCCTTGAACAATGGGGGTACATAAACGTTTTTTTTTTTTGTTTTTTTTTTCATTATTGAGAGAAGAGGTATGGAATAAGTGTCAATGAACGTCAATAAATTCCATTCTACAATTTTTGTTAGAAAAAAAAATATTCAAAACAATTGTAAATTTTATTCCTTCTGTCATTCGCTGTTTAGTAAACGATAAATCTTGAGACAGACGGAACAATAGATGTGTGAAGAAAAAATGTAGATATTTGAAGTATTTTTATGCTCATCTACATTAAATGTATTGGGACGAAAACAATATCTTATCACATTAAATGTAGTAAATGGTCTGCCCTAATCTTGGGTCCAGACTTAGAATACATATTTCATTTTTATAGCTAAGTATTTGTTTCTTTTTTCCTGAAAAAGAAACAAAATGTTTGTTTGTTTTTTTGAAATATTTATGTTAAAAAATAGTCGTTTCAGTATTGTTCTATTGCAGCGGAAATGAAAACTGGAAAACAACATTCCAATGTGGTGAAGTGTTTTTAAAAAGTTCATTGTTCTGGTGGTTCTTACGTTTCCTATTTTTAATCACATTATCATTAAATATTTTAATATTGTTTTGAACTCTAAATATTGTTCTGTGTTATTGTGGTTTTTAATAGAAAAAATCTTAATATCAAGCAACAAAATATATATATATACTATATATATATTTACTTTTTTTATTATCATATTTTTCAAAAAAGTAAAGTCCATGGGAGTTAAAAAGAAGCTATTTATTTTTAATTATCTTTTGAATGAAAATAAATATAATAATAGCATGCTTAATTTTTAGTTTAGAGACCGGGAAAGGGTAATAAAAAATATATTACTTTCTAGAAATTTGATCAGCAAATTGATTAAATTAATTATTAATTTGGTTATTAATAATGATAGTTCCTTAAAGGCGCAATCATATGACATGTTAAATCGACTTTATTCATTTCGACATATATGTCAACAGTACAAATATACATTGAGGAATACAGTGAATTGCTGCGATTGTTTTAACTTTATGTCAGGTTTAATAACTTTTGTTTGTAACCAACAACAGTTCAAACATCAACAATAGTTCTATTCAATTTAACATGTAATCTAATGAATGTTCAGCATAGCAATTTCTTTTTATATACAACTCTTTATTTAAGTCGCATTGATGTTAAATTACGATCATTAAATAATGCTAAGATGTTTTGATGAACAAAATTTCAAAATTAATACAATGAATAAAATAAATGAGGCTTAATAGAATTTTATTTTTATCGTTCAGACAACATTTTTGATTATTTCCATCATTTATTCGTTTATTATTTATCTTTCTTTACTCCTTATTCTGCTTTATCTTTTATTCATTTATGTATTCATTCATTTTAAATATGTACTTATTCATAGAATTTTAGTCGTAAGAAATGTAGGTCACATTCACCAATTGCAACGATTTTTATTCTAAATTGTTGTTATCTTCAACTTCATATGATATTTCATTTAAACATCTTCTGCCGAGAACCATGAATTAATGTAATTTTCGAATTTCTGTAATGAATCGAATTATTAAACTAATTAATTGAAATAGTTTGATTCACACTATCCAGAAAGGAAAGTCTTTAACGTGCTTGGCATTGATTCTTCAGAAAAAACTAATTATGGGGAAAAACCACCGCGAAACAAATTTTTTTTTTAACCCTATTTATTAAAAATAACAAATTGCATTGTGTAGTTATCCAATTAATATTCGTGAGAAAGTCAATCACTTGGATTCAGAAATCATAATAATATTTAGAAGAATGCTTAGAAAATATGAATGACATAATCTTTAGTGATAATAAAAACTTAAAAGTGTTTGTTATTGAACAAAAATAATAAAATGTCTTTTATTTTCCTCATTGCACTAATCTAAATAACAGTTTGTTTTGTGAATAGAAAGGTTCTTTTTGTATCTCATTTCATACGTTTTAAGTGTTTGTTTTTGACAAACAAAACAATGGCATATCATGTATTTTATTCACTCATTTAAGGATGTCACATAATTTAAAGATGTTATCTTTTAAAATGATTACTTAAAATAATTTATATAAAAGTCATGTCTGAAACAAACTCATGTGAGCTTATAATGCACAGCTAGAATCGTCTCTAAAAAGGGTCGCCATGCAGTTTTACCAGTAAAAATGCCAATTTTTATCCTGCTCTTTGCCTCTGTCACTTTTTACGAGCAACTAGCAAATCAATATAGGGGCTTAGGCGAGATTTTTTTTCGATTGATTCTTTTTTACAATTTTGAAAGAAATCGTTTAAAAAACAGACGTGCAATTAAAAAAGTGATGCTTTTTCTTAGATTATACTTAAAATAGACACAAATCTAGTTTACAGAATGTCAGAGGTTTGCGTGTCCCTGGTAGAAGTCCGGTGGGGAACCAGGTTAGCTTCCCTCTTAAGTTAAAGCACTGACATTTCACAAAACAAGGCTTATCAAAGTAATGTATCACTATTTTATAGGGATTACAATTTTAAGAAGAAAAATACTTGTAGTTTTGATTTTGCACGTATCAAAGATGATACGATTAATATGTCTTGAAAACTTATTTCTTCTCAGAAAGTCACGTGTCAATCAAAAGAGGATTTTCAAAATTAAATACTCACTCCGATGACCTTATTGATGATAAGTTTAAAATAAGACGTAAAGGTAAACGAGGGAAGAATAAACTGACCGCCCCCACCCACAAACCAGAAAACTTTTTAAGTGTGGAAAATCCGCTTTCTTAAAGAAGGTCACTCTTATACGTTGCCGAGGTTACTCAATTTTTTTAAAAATTTTACGTCAATGTGGGTTAGACGCTACAGATCAATGATTACAAAACTTTGTTTTGCTTAAAAACTTTTCGTAAAACATTAAATGAAACTATTTTATTTTCTCCAATAATATTTGAGCTAGGATTAAGGTTGAAACTTTCAAATAAAGAATCAATTGGTGTAGGGAATTGGGAATTAGTTATTTTTATTTATTTATTTTTTTTTTAACAATATTGCAATAGAAAGTAAGATGTACCGAATGGTAATGAGCTTTCTTAGAACTTCTGGCAAATAAGAAGGCGGCTTACTAGCTAAATTTAGCTTCGTCTCAAGCTTTTGTACGAGTTTTCGTATTTCAACACTTTAAAGTATTAACCGTATATAATCTCCCTGCTTCATTTCAATATTATTAATTTAACACTGTCAAAAAAGTCAACAAAAGAAATTGAATATTTTAGCCTTCATCAAGTTCAAAACGGTTCCATCACTTAGTTTAGATATAATTATAAGTCACTGTTAGTTTCAAGCTTATAACTTATTAACTAAAATTTATGACGCTGATGTCACTCGTCCTGAACTTCTTCTTCTTCAATAGTGGCACGACAGCCCTGGCCTTCTCCAGAGGTCTCTCTGTTTAGCGACTCTCCTCCCATGTTTCAGAATATTCAGGTATTTTTCAAGACAGTTAATTAATCTATGGCGAGATTTACCTTTTTTTCTACTTCCTACAGCCTTGGCTAGAAATAGTTTTCTGCAGTTTCCTGTACTCTAACCAGATGTCGAACACATTCTATCCTTTGGATTTTCAAGCATTTCACGACATCAGGCTTTTAACAGATTTTGCGAAATTCCGAATGTGTTCGCCTTTTGAATGTGTATGTTATAATAAACCTCTGAGAATGGAAATTTTGACCATTTAGTCACTGTGATTGTTTTCCGAAAAACAAACCAGTTTCCCCATAGTATTCAATGGGGAAGTTGTGTATAAGGAAGAAAATTCAGATACCAATTAACATATCACGAAGCCCTGGGCCCAAGCTTATGGGTAACCCTTTTCGCACTTGCATTTCGCTGAAAAAAGAGGAAGAAAATAGGCTATTATTTTCTGAACAAATTTCAAACTACTTATTGATTTTTTTTCCAAAGAAAATTTATTGAAATTTTTAAAATTTTTCTATTACTGCAATAAAATTTTTAAAATTCAGAAGTTTAATGCAATTTCCCCAAATGCTTAACGGAGAATCTAATTTTTGTATGTTGGTTTCTTTTTACTCAGTTAACATCTTCACTATTTTCTAAATGCGCTAATATTAGATTCCTTCGGCTAATGAGTTCGTTTATTCATTCTGTTGGTCTTCCAACATTTTTTCCCCTTGTTTTCCAGTTTGAGCTGTAAACTAAAGATAACAACGTGCTATCTTTATGCAGAAAGGTACGCTAGCGTGCATTTCCGAGCGCATCATTACGCAAGCAGCGGTGCGTATTTTTCCTGTCTGCGGTTCCTGTTTCTCTCTAACACTTCACTCCGCTTTTTTTCCACCACCCTTGCAGTTACGGTTGAGGAGATTCTGAAATGAGCTTCATTTATTTATTTATTTTCAGCGTGCATTGTGATTCCTCGTGTTCGAGGGAGGATGGAACAAAATGAGGGCGACGTCATCCCATTGTTTGAGTCATCATCATAAGTCTGGGACAATTTTTAGTGTCATCAAAGGGAACGCCATCTGAAACAAAAGGAGGTTGTTGAATCCTGACCTTGCGTTTTATGGTGGAGTGATACCTGTTGAAGCGTGGGAATATTCTTTCAGCTTTAATCGCTTTTTAGAAGATATTACGAAAGTGATTCACGCAATCAACAGGGGACTCCTCAATTCAATGATTCACCTCGAGGGAAAAAAAAAAAGTAACTAATTCAGGATCAGCAAAATAGAATCATAAGAGAGGACGCCATACCAACGGGAGAAACTTTTCATCGCAAATTCTCTTTCACCTCCAGAAGTCTTTTAAAATTTAAAGTATAGAAAAAGTGAGTTCAGATGAACCTAAAGTAACCCATGAAGTTTCATATACTGAAAAGAAATTTTCAAACTATCAAAATGAAAATAAACTTTATAGGAAGATAACTTAGCAGATAGATTAAGCAATGGGGAAGTTTTCTTTCAATAATTTGTTTGCGTTTCGATACTTTCAATTTTTTTTTTTCTTCAGAGTTCGAAACTTTATGGGTTTATCCTAAGTTTGCCTGAACTCACTTTCTCTCTACTTTAATTAGTAAAGTACGATGAGAAGTATCTCCCACGCTATGGCGTCCTTTTATTAAAAATGTATCTTCAATAGAAATCATATTGTAGTGCAGACCTATAAAAATATTTTGCACAACAATCTAGAAACAAACTTAAAAAAATAAATTGTTGTTTTGAGCAACATAGTCTTATCAATAATTTTAGAATAATTTAGTTGTTGTTTGTATGCAAGTCAACGACTCCTATCTTCTTCTGTACTATCTAAATGTTCAGAAATGGTCACGTATCACTTTAAGTGCTAAAATTCTCTCAAATCTTGATTAGATACCCTCTTTCCTTTCAAACATTAACTAAGAATGGGTATAATAGCGGAACATTTATCACAGAATATTTGACTAAAGGGTCGGGATAGCCTGGTTGGTAGGGTCTATATCCAAGAGGTCGTGGTCTGACGTTAAATCTGTCGGGTCACAAAGTCCTCCGTGCTCCCATAACAAATCATGCCTCAAGGATTACTGAATTGGAGATTCGTTATTCTCTGGTTCAGGTCAAAATTACGATCTGTGGATGAATGTAAGGATGGGTCCACCCTATAAACGAACAGTGACGTGTGTGTGGCTGAAGTAGCATACTTGGCTCTATATGGCGCCACCAAAAAAACAAAAAATGCATCCTCTGCCTTAAATTCGCTCGGTTTCACCAAGCAGGCTTGCTGGTATTGGCAAATGGCATTAAAAACAACAACATAAATGGCTAAACAAGCTACCAAAGAGAAATTTTTAAACGGGGAAGTAAGAAAGAATGAAATATTAAGAACGAATTCAATCAATATAAATTGAAATATCCCTTCCAATATTTAATGTTGTTTGGAATTGTTTTCAGTATTCATTTTTGATGCACGTTAAAAGAAACTACTGAAAATTATAGTTCGAAAACAATTATATTTTACTTTTTTTCTTACTACATTTAAAATTAAGCCTTTATTAAAAAATAAATAAATAAAACTAGGCTTATTTCAGTAAGATGAGAAAATAATATTTAAAATTAGCGTGTGATATACAGGGTGTTTGGTGTTTATAAAGTCCCAGACCCATTTTGATGTTTAATAACTCATAAAATAATGAAGATATAAACAAACTTCTGGCATTTATTGATGGAATAACTCATATATTTTCCTTTTCGGGTTTGAATATCTTTACTTTTGTAAATATCGTCTGCGCGTGTGGTTAATTTCAGATAATTTCATTTTCCAGTCTAGATATCTGTACTTTTCTAAATATCGTCTGCTTGTTAATTGCATTTTTCTCTCTTTTGTTTTTAGCAACTATGTGCATGGGAATCATAATGTGCGCATATGGGGATCTGAAAACACCCATGAATACCGTGAGGCACAAAGGGATTCCCCAAAGGTTAATGTGTGGAGTGGACTAATGCACGACCGTGTCATTTGGGCCTTTCTTTTTTACAGAAAAGACGGTCTCATCAGTCGTATACTTAGACATGTTGGAAAACTTCGTATTTCCACAACTAGAAGAGCTTCAGCCACATGTCTTTTTGCAACAAGATGGTGCACCACCTCTTTGGGGTATCATCGTTCGTAGTTCTTTGAATGACCATTTTCCAGGAAGATGGATTGGGCGAAGAGGTCCAATTCCTCGGCCACCCAGAGATCACCTGATATAACACCGCTGGACTTTTTTTCTTTGGGGATTTATAAAGAACAATGTTTACAGGAGGATCGTGTCGAACATTGATGACCTAAATGCCAGAATTACAACCGCAATAATAGCCTCTGTGAATGCCGACATGTTTGCCGCTACCTGGCGTGAAATTGACTATCGGCTAGATATTCTCCGTGCGATGAAGGGGGCACACGTGGAAGGTCATTGACAAGGGTTATGAAACTTTTTGAGTCTATCTAACCATTTACGTTATTAATTTTAATCTATCTTTATTATTTTATGAGTTATTAAACATCAAAATGGGTCCGGGACTTTATAAACACCCTGTATATATATATTTAGATATAAGCTTTAGTTTTTTATACAAGAGAAGCGCACATCTGTAGACCATTTAAGTACGATTGATGTACGATAAATTATTCATTTATTATGATGGTAATAAGGATGGTAAAAATAGGGCAATAATTACAAAGTACATATTACAAAAAAGTATAATTGTATTTGAAAAGATTTTTTTAAAAAAAATTAATATCCTTAGAAAATTAAGTTATTGGAAGCCTTGGACAGAACACCGTTTTTGGGAGGGGGCAGCACACAAATAAATAAAAAATTCTAATATTATTTTGGAGGTTTTTTGGAATGCTCGTAGTCGGAATAACTATCGATATACATGTTTATAAATTACACCTCCACTTCGAGGAAGTTCAAAACTTTAAAGAAAACCTTCCATCAGAAAACTTACCATAAAATGTCAGAGTAGTAGTTTAAGGAAAAAAAAAAAAAAAAAAAAAAAAAAAAAACAGGAATATAGTTGCAAAATCTGAAACTGCCCAATATTCTAATATACTTCGGTCCGTCACACTATCGCACGTTACAGTTGCATAATGCATTTCGGTATGTATTCTCCGAAATAACCTGAAGGAAAATTTCGATTTTTTAAAATCTGCGACTTGGGAAGTATATTGCTAATAAACTGAATAACCTCACGATTTGCATAAAATATTGATAAAACTGTGTAAGAAAAATTTTCACCCCTTTTTAATTTATTTATTTTACCTAACACATACACATCCGGCAATTTGTTAATGACCCATTGAAGACCTTCTGGGCTGTTCCAAACTGGGTGAATTTGCGCGATCCTGAATTCGAGATATTTCTCTTGAGGGAAAATGAGTTCTTTGTGGTCATTAGACATAAGTGGCGGTCTTCGGTGCCCGTGTTATCACGTGTATGCAGTTACAGTGACCCCGTGGGACTTGGGGGGGGGGGAGTTACTTTAAGATCATTTGCAAAGAAGTGGTAAGTGATGATACCGGGAAGACAGCTCATTAAATATGTGTATCGTGTTCGGGATGGTGTTGCCAATCAATAGTTCTTCCGCCTTCTTCAGAAATTGAATATATATATATATATCATCTCTGCTTCAGCGAGTTTAACGGGTCACTAAGAAAATTTAGCAATGAATCAGTATGCCATATTTTTTTTAAAAAAATATTTAATTTTATGCACGTCAGTGTTATTGAAATCTGTGAATGTTAGATAAGCTATAACATCAAAATCTCACGCGTGCAATATGCCGAGTGTGCTATATATTATACAATGTCACATTACATTTTTTTATATGCTGGAAGCCTAAGGCTACATTTCATTCATCATTATTTTTTCCTCCTTTGAAGGCAATTTTTTGAAGAAAAAAAAAAGTAGAAGATGAAGATTGTTTTGTTATAAAATATATCAGGGGTTTCCAACTGGCGGCCCGGGGCCCACGAACTAAAATATATTAGTTGTCATTTTTTGCGGACAAATTTCGTAAAAAATCTATATGGGTTTGAAATGCTTTGCTCGTTAATAAAAACCTAATTTCCTCGTTTCTGTGAAATTTATCATACCAAAGGTGCAAAAAATAATTATTTCTTAGGTTTTGCATCCAAGAAAATATTTATTCAAATATAAAAATAATCGTGTATGTTGCTCTTTTTTATTTCATTTATTTATTTATTTTTTTGTATTTTGTAAATATAATTTAGCATGTGTGTATCAGAAATTTTCTCGAAGTAATTCTCCGATTTAACTTTTTGAAACAACTCATTTTGGACGAAAATATTTACACACACATTTGTAAATTTTAAATGTAAATAACTATTCTTTGGTTGTTGCAGCAGACAAACCTCAATTTTTTCATTGAACATTTAGTGTGATACTATGTAAGTTTTAATACCAACCTTTAAAGTTTTATGTCTTAACAATTAGATATCTGTTGCACATTAATTGTTTAAATAGTAACCTTGTTATAAGAAAAGCGCCAAGAGAAAATAGCTATATCATGACAAGAGAGTATTAAGCCAAGCCCGATCTAGGGGGGCTTTTTAACGCACCTGAAAGCAATTATCCTTATCTTGACGGCTTCAGTTTATGCGAGGTCTACTATAAACCGTAAATTTCTATTCTCTGGTGGTTGCAGCAGACAAACCTCAATTTTCTCATTGAACATTTTGTGTGCTACTATGTAAGTTTTAATACCAACCATTTTGAAGTTTTATATCTTAACAATTAGACATCTGTTGCACAATAATTGTTTAATACATAGGTGCACATTAAAGTTATTGTAGCCCGAATTTTTTAAAATGCAATTAAATATTTTTTAGAATCTACTTCTTATTTTAATTTGTAATTCAATACTTTTATTTTGTACAACTTGGTAAAAATCTGACAGTAATATTTAATGTTCCTTCAAACATAAAAAGAGTCCTACATAAAATTTTGATAAAGTTGCGGCCCGCCATTTGATTTGTGTTTTTAATTGTGGCCTCATGTAAGTTGGAAACTCTTGATATATATAATAATTGTAATTTTATGTAAGAATTTGTTATTATATCTCATAAGAGTCACCAAATGAACAGTTAACTGGATTTGAAAAAATAATATTAAATTAAATACTAAACTATGATTTATAAATATTGAATAATATGGAGTTAAATACTAAACTTTGAAATATAATACTGAATTAAATACTAAACTTTATAATAGACGTAGGGAAAAAACAGGTTTTATATTTTAAAAAATACAAAACTTAGGATTGCAGAACGTGTGTCACAATACAAAGGAGAAATGTTTTTGCTCGTTTAACAATGCATAACGACGATAATCTTATCAAATAAACGGTTTTTTTTTATCTCTTAAGTTACTTTCATTTTTAAAACTTTCAATAAAAATC
Source organism: Parasteatoda lunata (assembly GCA_949128135.1). Lineage (NCBI taxonomy): Eukaryota > Metazoa > Arthropoda > Arachnida > Araneae > Theridiidae > Parasteatoda > Parasteatoda lunata. The sequence continues at coordinate 4,250,619 of OX421973.1, forward strand.
TCGTAAAGCAAATCAAGGGAACTTATAAAAATGAAGTTCTTGACGGAGATAAATAAACATTTTTGCAAAGATGAATCAATTATTTAAATAAAGAAAAAGAGGAATATTTAAGGAGCTCTTAAAATTGAAATAGTTTTCGAACAAATTAGAATATTCAAAAAAAAAAAAAACGCGCTCGCGGAAATGAAAATGGCCCTTTTAGCGTGCGAATTTTAACTCTGTAGTAGTAGTTCCATTTCAGCGGGTTGGAAATCGGCCCACGTGATGCTAAAAATGTGATAGTTGGTTATTGCATCTACTTTTTTATTCCATCGTACTCGCTCCTAGTACATTTTCGACACACCTTCGTACTATCAAGTCTTAAACGTTTTGCGCAACACAACAAAATGTGACGTAACAAAAAGAAAGAAAGAGAAAAATTAGCAGAAAAAAATTTGAAAGTGTACTAATTTTAGAACAAATCAGAATTTTGAAAGAAAAAATAATGTGTATGGTATTTCTTACTTCGAGTTCAACAGTTAACAATTCTTGAACTAACTGTCGGATGTTAAATTTTTTTTATTCCATCGTACTACCTGTGCATTTTTCCAAGTCTTACAGAGCAGGAAAACAAAATTTTAAGTTAAATATCTAAAATATCGGCGGCGTTTTGGATGTAGTGAAACATAAAGTTTGTTAATGGTAAATTTCCCATTTAGTAAACGATCTAAACAAGTGGAGGGGAAAAAAACGTCATATAAGATATATTGTTGCGATCCATTGTTTGTTACCTATTGTTTCTTGTTTCTGTTTTTTTTTTTTTTTTTTTTTTTTTTTTTTTTTTTTTCTTCCTTTCTTTTCAGCTTTAACCGTATTTAATTTAAAAAATTTAAATTAGGAATAAATCGCATTAAATTTTTCCATGTTTTACAATTTAAATGTTGTTGAAAATATACATTTTTTGTCAAAAATCGTTGACTCAGTAGTTTTAAATGAACCATCTTACACTTTCTGAACAATCAAGTTTCATACATTTTTAAAACGCACAAGTCATTACCCCCCTCCTAGGATATTTCTTTAAGGACCTGTGGCAAAAACTGTTGTTGGACCGACGCTTACTTACGCAATAACATTTTGTGTAACGATAACAAATATCATGGAATCAACTGGAAAAATAATGGGGAAAAAAATCTCACAACAAAGAATAGCTTAAATTTGTTTTCGTTTTAAAAAAAAATCGTTTGCTTAAACGGGTTGAGCTATCGTGCTGTCTTCCCAATTACATCATCTCTCTTCAAATAATATGCCTTTCAAAAGATGTTTTTGTTGAAACTGTCAAAACAAAAACGTTTTATAAATAAAGGAATTTTCCTTTAAGCAATTTCAGAAATTGCTAGAAAGAAAGAAAACACGATTATTATTAGTTTGGTTGTGTCAATTTGAGTGAGAAAAACATCAGTAGTCTAAGTGACGACATAGTTATGGATAAATAGACTGAGTGAAGAATAAATCAGAGAGGAGTTGAAAAATGATAATCCGAAACGAAAATACCTCCAAATGAACCTGTTTTGATGTTTATTACACTCGCCTTTCTCCAACTGTCATGTTTAGGAGTTAAGAGAATATTTTTGTTTTTAACTAGCTTAAATAATAATTTGCGACTCGGAACGTGATTATCTTTTCGTTTTTGATACGGCTTCTAAAACTACATATTACGGGTAGTCTTTACGGAGCACTCGGTTTTGGGTAATGATTTTTAGACTAAAATAGTAATAAATGCGGGACATAACTTTCTAACTGCTTTTTTACATAAAAATAAAATAGCCATCTTAACAATCAAATAGTCATAACGTTTTTGAAATTCATCTCAGAACAACAACACAAATTCTAAATCTTCGAGACTTTTTTTTATAGAGTATCACAAGATCCACGTTTCTAAATCCAATTCTCAAAATCGAAAGTCCTCTATACGGTGTTCCGCAACATCAGCCCTTAATAATATACTTTAAAAGTCCTCACCGAAAGTCAAGTCAAGGACGAGCACAAATAAAGGATCGTAAATAATATTTATTTGAGAATAAAACAAAAACGCTGTCAAATGACTAGTGAAGAAGGTGGAATGAAAAGCATCAGAGTATGTTTGATTGTCAGATGAAATTTGGAGAACTTTCTAATTATAACTTTTATATTTCGCTCTGTTTCTTTATTTCTTCCGACCATAAAACATGTTTTGATGCTTTTAGCCCCCTTCCTTAGTAGTGATTCATTAGATTTCGCTTGCATTTTCGTTTCGTCCTCGCAAAAATGCCTCTAATATGCTTATTTTTTTTAAGTTTTATATAATACTATTAAGGATGGTGGTTATAGAACACTCTATAAACGTGTCGGATCTGTTATATTTTCTTAACCTCAATTTACAAATTCTTTCCATCATTTTAAAAATGTATTTATCTATATAGGTACGAAATTTTTTTTATTTATTTAATCTATTGGAAATTTATTTTTCAATTCAATCCAGGCTATCAATTCTTCCGTACGTCTTTGTTCTGTTTTATCGCTGGCATCAGAGGCAGTACCATCTTTACGCATGGGCACACCTGGGCAGTGTCCGGGGCCCTAGGCACTCAAGGGGCCCTTGAGAATATTTTTATAAATTGTGTTTAAAGAATAAACAACATTGCCCTATAAATTTTTTAAAATAAATATATTCTATTATATAAACTGTGCTTTTTTTCTACAAATAGTGATTGATTATCATGCAATCACCAATAATTTGAATAGTTTATCAACAAGAAAACTTAAAAAAGGAAACCGAAATCTATTTTTCTACGCTCCAATGAAAATTTTAGGTACTTGGGCATTGTAAGATGTTTTAATAACTGTTCGACAAAATAATTCATACCTTTTGAATTTATTTTAATTTGTTATACCTTTATGTTTATTTAATTTAATTATTTTAATTAACTTCCATGATTTTGAAAATTATTTTATTATTTGAGAATTACAACTGGTTAGCATCTCAATTTTTTTTCAAATTATGCATAGTTTAAAAATGCTTTTCTTTAGTTTTTGGAGTAATCAAAATATCTTTGTTAAAATTATTGCATCATATCTTTAAAATGATTTTTTTTATATATGTGAAGTTTTTTAGTTCATTTTTAAACATTATGATATGTTATAGGGGTCTAAAATATTTTTGTGCCTGGGGGCCGTGCATGCTATTAAGACGGCCCTGATCAGAGGCACGCAATGGTGTGATAATATCTGGGTTAAATCCCCCTGAAAAGAGGGGTAAAACAATGTAATCTCTGATGGCGCAAAACAACCTTATTGGAGCTGAAGTGGCTCAGGGAATAGAGAGTTCGCCTCCCAATGAGATGACCCAGGTCTGTATCCCAGCGGTGGCTGGTTGATACGAATTCTGCAACCTGCTCGCCCCGACCATAGTGCTGACGTAAAATGTCTTTTGTGGTAGGATCACAGGTTAGAATCGCCTTGCCGTCGGACTAACCGTGGTTTTCTTCTCCATGTAATGCAAATGCTGGTTAGTTAAACAAAAAGTCCTCCACGACGTCTAGTTTGTCCCAATGCTTGATCCAGAGGTTACCATGTCTTCTGGGTCGGGTTCAAAATTACAAGGAAATTGTGTTGAATGTTGATAGTCGTACTCATAATTAAGTCGGTTGTTCAAGCCGGTTATATGTATATATATATATATATATATATATATATATATATATATATATATATATATATATATATATATATATATATACCCTTATTCAATTGAAAGGAAAAAACATACGAACTTAATATATTCGAGAAAATTCCAATCCATATTTTAAAATAATTTTTATGTAAATTCATATCGAAATTGTTTTTACAAGCATTAATCATTTCCTACAAAATATTCTCCATTATCTGAAATGCAAATTTTATCGTCCTAAAGCTTCGTTAAAATAAGTCGCTTAAGTCCCCTTCGACGCAGAATTTTTACTAAACATGTATTTCATACATTTTCCTTTATTTTTAATTAATTTAGGTCAAAATAAGTCAAAAATGTTATATTTAGCCTTTTATATTGTATGGTTATGAAATACAGCATGAAATGTCTTCTAAACATATTTTTCACATTTGCTCTATCTAAGAGAAACAGTTATTCATCATTATAATTTCTTCAATTTGTAAAATAAATTATTGATACATTTTTGAATATAATGAAAAATATATTTCTAATTACTTTTTCGCATTTCATATTTTAGTACAAATATAATTTCAATAATCCAACAGATTTTTTTAGTAAAAAATACCAATATATAGTTTTGATTGTATTTAGAACGTCAGAAATACATCCCATCTGATTCAAAGTGTTAATGAATGTCATTCTTTGCATAATTGGTTTTTTTTCATAGACTTGTTTTTCAATTTTTCCTCTCACACATTTAAACTATTTAGCATAAGATGAACCTGTAAAGAGAAATTCACCTGGAAGTGTTCTCATATTTCCAGTTTCTTTCTTTGCTTGTCGATAAAATAAGAGGTCGGCAAAAATGAAATATTTATTTTTAAATTAAGGCGCTATATTTCCCCCTTTTTTTACCCTAATTTAATTCTTTGAACTTAAGAGATAATCGGCAAAACCGCATAAAAATTGAGGTTAGGTTGAATGAAAAAGTAAGAATAAATAAATTGCCTTATTCGGTTCAAACCCTGCAACAACAGAACGTGTATGATGACTCAACACGAACTCAATTCCATTTCCGTTCGTAAAAATCGGACATGGTAGGAGTGTGACTCACATGGATCACGAGTGGGCGAAGATCCCGTTGTTGAGTCATGGCAGTGAAATTATTCGAAAAGGAGGAGTAGAACTTATCTTGTCCATAAGTTCACTTTCTTTCTTCTTTTTTTTTTTTTTACCACAATTAGTTGCCAGCCAGTGTCACGAAGCACAATTAAAAATATCAAAAAAAGAAGAGAGAGAGGATATGATAAGCAGAAGTTGATACCGCCTTCTGTCAAGATTTAACACCTGTGTTGTCAGAGCAGGTAGTCAAAAAAAAAAAAATAGAGGGGGGGGGGCAGATGATCAGTCGGCCTATTTTATCTCGCGGAAATTTTTTTTTTTTTTTTTAGTAAGTCTACAACCGGTGAAAATTATTGCTAAATGAAAGTGGAGAAATATATTGACAAAATATAATGCCATTTTTACGAATTTTTAACATTGGGGTAAAATTAAATTGACGAATGATGATTCGAATTCGGTAATGAATGTAATGATGGATGAATCGAATCGTAATTGAATTACATGATGATGATCTTGATGAATTACACGATGAAAATGCATAACTCTGACACATATGGGAAACATTATAAAAAATCGATACATATTTTTTGAAGAGATAAGTAAAAAATGAAAAGAATGAATGCACTTAATGTCAAATCTAAATTTATCTCCACGAGTACTAAAGTGAGTTTATATAAAACACTCAATTATTTTGCGTGGCAGAAGAGACTTGGCTGTTTAATAAAGCGGATGACTCGCTTTTGAAAGAAAAATCTTTCGATGAATTTTTGGTGCAGCGAAAGAAAATAATACACTGAGGAGTTTATATAACCAAGAAGTGTATAATAAATATAGACAACCGAACATTTTGAGAGTTATTAAGTCATACAGAATCAGATGGTTTTTTGACGTGAAGTTTCTGATCCAGCTAAAAATCAAACATTTTCAAAAATTGAGGGTACATGGGAGAGAGGAAGACAGGCAACAAAGTGGTTTGACTGTGTTAGGAAGGACCTTAAAAGTATTGGGAGTGAATAGATGGAGAAATCTAGATACAAAGTCGAACTATCTACAATTCTTTGCTATCTGGAGAGGCATACTGTCTTGGCCTGCACTGCGATTAAAGAAGAGGAATACACTTTATGTGGTAAATTGTTTAATTCTAACCGTTTGTTACACGTAACGAGTGTTTAAAATTGTATTTCTGTTATACTTTTTCAATTGACTTTTTTTTTACAAAGATCAAAGGGAAAAAAAAACCGACCCTTCGAAAAAATGATGTTCCATCAAAAATGACGTTTCCTGTTGAGAAATAATTGTAGGAAGAACATTCAGATTGATTACAGAATGGAGAAAAAAACATCTCTGAAAAAAATAGTGTAAAGAAATATTTTCTTTGCGCAATATCAGCTTATATATTTATGAGGAAATCGAAATTTCTAAGAAATCAATGAATAATAATTCCGAGAAATAAAAATATTGCATATACATGTTTTTTTTAGAAAAAAATCATTAGGATATTTCAATTGTCATTTCTCGAAAACTATTCCAGGAATAACGCAACATAAAAATCTTTCTCAAACTTGATTGTTCAGAATGTGTTAGATAGTTAATTTAAATAGTTATGAAAAAATACATCATCATTAAAAGAAATTTTTATGTGTCTTTTCTTCTTGAAGTTTTAAATTCACGAACGAAGGCATGGTAAATTACTTCAACTGCGTTACTTGACTGATTAATGTAATCATTATCCAACTCCTCGAAATTTCAAATAATTCTAACTGCATGATTTGCACATTAATTTGACGTTTTTTTTTTTTTTTTTTTTCAATTTATTTTTAAACATAGTGAATTAGATTTTTAACAAAGTAAAATATTAACAATGCAAAAAAAAATTGTTTTGAAATACAAGCATTTATAAGGGGGTTTCGGTGATATTTTAGTCCTGGACAGTTCCATTTCATGCTTTTGCAAGGGTTTGGAATATTCAAAACCTTATTTAGCACTTAACCTTATTTCTTAGCACTATTAAGATTAGGCGAATTTTAAAAAATGAAATAAAATAATGAGTTTTCTGTGATTAAAAAACTTGTGTACCCGATATTTTCGGTCAAATTTCGAATTCATATTTTCTACAAGAAATATGTTAAAATAAGCTTTCGCGTAACTTACGGAAACTATAGAATAATTTATTAAAAAAAATATATATCTATAATCTTTAAAAAAAGTTTCAAACTGAAATATAGAGAATGATTCCGAAACCAGGATTCAATCATTTATGGAATCTTTTGCTCAGAACAATTTTATTTTTCTCTCTCTTACAAGTAATTTTTTGTAGTAATAGTATCGTACCCATTAGGGTCATATCTATAAAATAAGACAGGATGTCAAATTATAGTTCAGCCAATTTGAACAGACTTTAGGAACCAACTCAACTATATATTCATAGTCTAATTGTTTCAATATATTTCAAATGGAGAAAAAAGCATACCTTTTCATCACCTATTTAAATAACAGAACGATTTTATTTTTGCATTATTCCAAGTGATACTTTTAAACATTATGAAAATACAGGTACAGGTCGGTAATTTATTTCAACTTTTTGTTAGAAATGTAACGAATATTCGGCAACTATTCGGCCCTTTTGCAAAATATTCGGTTGGTTGAATATTTGGTCAAATATTCGGTTAAGTATTATTTGGAAAACGACAAAGTTTACTAATTTTTACCACACATCATTAGAAATAGTTTTTACACATAGTAAGTTCTAAAACTTGTTAACTTATGTTCTGAAAGAGAATGGAATAGCGAAATTTGAAGAATGGAAACTAGATTACTTTATACTAAACCATGAATTTTGAAATGCTGATTTAACAATAAAAAAAATTATATTTAGGCAAGACAGTTTCATCGTTTTTTAACACTTTATACTTCAAAATTTGAGATCTTTTATTTAAGGCAAAGCATTTTAATGGTGGATTTCTAATAGATTTTTTTATTGTCACTTTCTTCTTGTATGGTAAGACTAATACGGGAAACTGTGATTCTCAACGTTTAAGCTATATTTCAGAACCAAAAACTTTTTTTTTTCTTTCTATTTCTCCTTAGATATTTTTTATTAACTTTTCCTTTTATCAGCGTTTTTATTATGACAGCATTTTTTAAGGAGCGTTTCTAATGAACGTTAATCTTTCATGGTCACTTTTTTTTCTAAAAATACGGCAATGTGAGAAAGTTAAATTAAGATTTTTAGCGTTAAATCTTTCGTTTAAAAATTGTTGGTTTCTATCTAGCTTTCTCTTTTTCAAAAAACTTCTTTTTATAGACGTTTCTATTATGACGCGAAAATTAAGAGAGTTTCTATTACGCTTAAATCTTCACCTTTTCTTGACAATACAGTGATTGGAAACTGAAATGTTTAGCTTTAAAATTTTCTTTCAAAAATTAAGATCGATTTTTATTTTTTCTGTTTCGCTTTTGTATATAATCCTTGATTTTTATAGGCGTTTTTATGTTAGCGCTGCATTTTTAAACTTTTAGTGTTTCTGGTAGACTTTATTGGATAATTTTGTTTCCGGAAAATATATTATTTTTAGCATTGAAGTTTTGTTTCAAGAATTAAGAGGTAATTTTTTTTAATTTCATTTTTTAAAAAAGAAAAAAAAAATTACAACTTAATTTTTTTTTAAGAACTGTCAGTCAGTTTTTTCATATTAAAGTTTCCAATAATCATAATATCTAAGTTAATATCTTGTTTTTTCCTTTTTTACCGGTACCAATAATACACAGATAAGTTTAAATTACTTTTCAATAATGACTGTAAGAAATATCCTATATAATAACTGTATATATACTTTTATTATAAACTTATTTCTATATAAATTAATATTAATTCATGATTTTTTTTTTTTAAATGTTGCTATTTGGCTATTTATTTTAGCCGAATATTCAGTCATAGGCCAAATCACTATTCGCTACATCTCTATTTTTAAGTGAATGTTAATAATTATTTACACATGAATAAAATTATAATTAAAGTAAGATTGTGCAAATTATTTCCTTTCTTGAACAATCAAATTGAAATTAAAATTTGATGTATAACATAGATTTTAATTATTAAATTTCATTTCTACATTTAATATTATTCTTCTAATCCTTAACTATTAATAAAACTGAAGAATGCAAATAAAATACAAATAATGCAATCTGTGCTTATAACACAATGGTTTTGAGGGTTAAAAGTTGATAAATCATTATAGTATAAAAAAAATGCTGGCAGAAAAGTGAAGATTACATTGGATAAATAATTTTATCATAGTATATTAGTACATCATACCGTGCTATCTGGTATACGTTTTTCAAAAGTTTACAAAGGGAATACCTTTCAACAAGATAATGACCCAAAGCATACTTCAAAATTTAGTACCAATTATTTAAAATCGAAAGAACAGCAAAGGAATTCTCAAAATAATGCTGTGGTCTCCCCAATCAGATCAGAATAGTTTAGAAAAACTAAAGAATTGGACAAAAGAATACATAGAATAGCTCCAACCAATGGAAGAAGATTCTGGGAAAATCTGGAGATATTTAAGCTGCAAAACCAGAGTTTCTGACACATGTTTTTCACCATCATGCCAAAAAGCTATTTGTCAAAAACCCAAACCTTGGTGACATTGTATTTTTATTCATTTCAACTAATTAAAATTTAAAAAAGTGTATCTTAAAAGATAAAAAAAGTTATGAGATATTTTACAAAATATGACTTAAAATGAATGATAAAAATTTTACAATAATTTATAGTTAGGTAACCAAAAGTGTACCATGCTAGTTACTAGCCATCACACAGGCTTTGACATAATGATCCTCATTACTAAAATTGCCATTTTGAATACAATTGTGGTTTCTCATTTATGTGATTTTTCTATTAAATAATTGTTATATAATTAGATAAAATGGTGGCTCTGCAATTAATTTTTCTTTAGTTATAAATTTTGAATAAATATCTCCAGATTATATACAGGTATCCAGGTGTATTGTAAAAAATATGGATGCTGAATGGATAAGAATAAAAAAAAGTACAAATCTGTATGGCACAAAGTTTTTTTAAACATATTTTTAATATTTCATAAGTGAAAAATTTTGTTTTTTTAATTTCATCACAAGATAAGACTTAAAGATATGCATTACAACTTTGAGTAATTTACATTTGATAGTATATTAAAATTATATAAATATTTGTGTACATAATGGCAACATTGTTATTAATGAAAAAGTTTCTATTATCGTTTGCTGTACCATAACATAACATAAGGTAAAAATAAGGTTTTTACCAGTAAAGATTAGAATTATGGAAAGATTTTTGTATCGGTACCAGTGCCAAGCCAAAAAATTGCTTAATTTTGGCAGCAACCAGGCAGTAGCTTGTGAGAAAAGAAAAAAAAAACAGACGATGATCGACTTGCAGCTACCCTTTCAAAAATCACTATATGTATATAAATATATACATATTTTCTAGATAAAAGATCCTTTAGCACCTTGGCAAAAGTAATTAGTGCTAGCAGGTACCAGATAGGAAATATCTCCACCTCGACAATTATTATAAAGCACAGTTATAATTTATCTAATTGTTACTGATCAGATATAGCTAATTCACTCAAACGGAAATCTATTAGAGCAACTGCTCTTCTGTTAAACGTTTAATACATTTGCAATAACTTCTCAAAATGCAGATTTTATAATAGTAAGAATCATAAAATTTGAAATGGACTTAACTTAAACAGATATATAGTGTAATTTATATTTTGAATTTATCTAAACGGTATGACTGATAGCCAAAAGTTGATCAGTGCTTTCTGATTGAATTTATTATCTTTATCTTGAACTGATCACAATTTTGAAGTCATTAAAGAACAACAGTAACAAGAAAAGAAATACGTTTATCAATTCACTGCTTCATGTGCATGATCATGTGAGACAAAATATTTTTTTCAATTTATTAAATTTTCGGAATGAGACCGTCTTTGATTACCTACTTCTTGTACTTTAAGCGCCATTGGCTGAAGCTTTTCAATTTTATCTTTTTTTGAATTCAAATAAAAGACACAATCAGCATTACGACAAGCTTTTTATTTAAGAAAGTGGGTTGTTCAGTGCACTGTTTGAATAGCAGAAATACGCAGCTAAGAGCGTTTCTAAACAAACAATTCAAAAACTTCATTTTAAATTTTGCCATTTATATTTAGAAAACCTATTAAAATGCCTCAAGGATCTCATATGAAAGGCGGGAAAAGTAATCCGAAGAAACCCAAGATCACTAAAGTTTCTAAGAAAGGTTATATTACATTCATATCCGCTTAGATTATAAGTCCATTCAGATTGTTTGCAAGGAAAAAAAAAATGTGGAATGCATGTCATTTTAAAAATAATTCATACTAGTTTCTGAAAAATAATAGTGTTGAAATATAGTTTTGTATTTGTATGTTGTAAAAGATTGTGTTCTTGTTTTAAAAAAGTTTTTGTTTATGTTTCACCATTTATATTACATTGATCTATAAATGCTTTAAATACAATACACACAGGGTAAATGAGAATTTCGATAACTTTTATCAGCAATAAAACCTCATGAAATAATAAAGCTGAAGTTATAGGATTTGACAAAGTTTTCACCTGTGTCTATTTTTGTGTGTGTTCTATAAATATAATGTTTTTCATTTCATAGTTTTTTCAGCAATTTTTTTTTCTCCACTAAAAGAAATCTTTGTTGTTGCAGCATCTTTGCAACGTTATTATGTTTTGATTCTTTTTAAAGTGTACACATTATATCACTTTCATTTGGAAGTGGGAGAAGCTTTGGGTTTTGATAAGGTAGGCATACAAAAGAAAATGTTGGCAGTGGCCCTAATTGATTAGTAACTAAAATATTTTACTAGTCTATAATTTTATATGCCTGTGTAAGGTTTTAAAATAAAGCTATATAAGAATTTAAAAAAAAAGTTCAATTTATAAAATTTTTATAAACTAATAAAAATGCTAAAAATTATCATTACAATTTTAATAAATGATTCATTTATTTACCTTAAATAGATTATTAAACTATTGTTGTGTGTGGCCAGTTATTAATTATCTGAATTGGTAAATGAGTAAACATTGTACTATCCGTTGTTTCATAGCAGGTCAATAAGAATAAAACAAATCCTGAATGTATACAAATACATTTAATAAGGAACAAAGACAGAATATAAAGAGACAAAGAAAATCAAAAATACAGTTAATAATTCAAGCTCTTCCCTCGGAATTCATTTAGCCATCTGCTGGTTCAAGTTTAATGCAGATCAATCCAACCAAATAAATGTACGCTCTGCTGAGTGAGAGTGAAACCACTCTCCATGCACTCCCCCTTTTAACACTAACTCAAAATATTTATCACATCCCAAGTATATTAACACTTTTATAGACCATCCATTAAGACTCTTTTTATAGTTGAGGTGATGTTGCTGTACGTGGTGGCTCAGCAGGTGACACTGGATCCTTCACAGGAAGATAAGTTGGTAAAGTTTCTTCCCAAAGGGCCATTCTCCTGTTATGCACGGGACATTTGCAGGCTTTTGAAGTATATAAAAATAGTAAAGTAATGGGGTAATAAATATTTTTTTAACAATTAACTTAAAAACAGGTCTGTTTCTTAAAGATTGTATAGAAAACAAATAAAAAATTAAAGTTTAAATACTTGAAAAGGGATTTAATATAGTCGTTATGCACGGGACTCAGAAAAAATATTAATTTCTACCCTGACTTCTATTTTTCATAAACTCTGTGAATTTAGAACTTGTTTACTGTCATTATATTTTTTTCTCAGCTGATAAATATTACTTCTATTAAATTATGCTACATGTTTTCCAAATACATCATTCGATAAAATTCTAAATTTAATTTATTTGTGTTATGCACGGGACATAACTAATGTTATGCACGGGACATGTCTGCAATTTATTACACACAGAGGCATACACTTGATTTAATTATGCATATTTTGACGTGGCAACACTAATTCATATTTTGAATTTAGTTTGTGATCTGGATTAGAAGCTTTATAAATCATTATAAAGGATAATTACAACTGTATCACCAACGAAAGAACAGAGTTTAGGAATAATACACCATCAAGAAGCCAAATTTAAAATACCAACAAGATTTTTCAAGCTTTCGGAAAAGCAATGAGAAAATCTTTACCTAAATCTCCAGCAAAACAAAGCAGTTTTAGTCAGTTTAAGGCAATAAAGCCCACATGTCCTGTTAAAACCAGTTTAGGACGTTCAAAACTAAGCCCATGTGAAGCATATTCAGTTTTTAAGGATGAATACCCAAATTCTTCCATCAACTTTTCTACATTTTGAAAGTTAAGACCAGAAAATGTTTTTCTGCTGCATCAAACACCAGAAGATCAGTATGTGAAAACTTCTTTCTTCAGCTTAAAGCACTAAAAGTTCCATAAGATTCAAAACTATTTTGGAAAGAAACACTCTGTAATGATTCGATAAACTCTTCATGTTGGCAAGGATTTTGTAAAAATTGCTGCTATGGGCAAAAATTAAAATGTAATGAAGATCTTTCTCATAATTGTTTGTTGGAAAAAAAGGGGGGAAAGTGAAGATGCAAAATTATATTGCCAAGTGAAGCAGACATGCATTGGATAAGTTTTGGAAAGTACGTGCGACAATTTTTCATCAATAATTTTTCATATTAACGCAAAAAGAATTCAATTCCAAAATGATAAAAGTTTACCTGAAAAAAGAATTTTGCTATGAACTATAGCTGTTTATGTGAGGATCAAGTACAGAGTGTACTTAGGACTCAAAAAGGTATAACTTTATTTACAGCTGCAGTGTTCTTGCACGAAAAATGCAGTACTTACCTAATATGTTCCGACATTTGTGAGAAAGAAAAAAAAATACTGTCAAAGCTTTCATTGAAAAAATTTATAAAGAAATCAAGTAAAATGTTGAAGAAAACAAATTTCTTGAAGAGGTAATCTGGACAGATAAACCTTCATCAAAGTTTAAAAATAGGTTCATGACCTTGCTGCTACAAGACCATAGAAATTCAAAAAGACTTTCTACTGGAAATATTTTGCAACTGCCCATGGCAAAGGTGTGGTGGATGGAAATGGTGGTGAGGCAAGATGCTTGGTACAAAACCCTGTTGAGTCAAAAAAAATCTACAGTTCCAGTTGTGCAGTCTGTGAATGATTTTGTAAATGTTGTAAAAAAAGCTATACATCTACTACAGTGATGCTATTTTTAGATTAAAGATATAAACAGAGATAACAATATCTGAACCAACGAAAGAGTAATACTTTACCAGGAATTTCTAAAATGCATGGAATTACATATTCACCTTCTGGTTTAAAATTTTATAAAAATGCTGCAGCACGAATGAAAGGAAATCTTAATACCAGGGCAATTGACACCACAAAAAGTATTGGAGGAAATTGGGTTGTTGTGAAATATGATTATAGTTTATATGCTAGAGAAGTTAAGCAAGTGCTGGGAAATGATATTGAAATTTCTGCCATGGTAAAGCCTGGTAGTATTGTAAATGGCCTAAACGTGAGAAAAAGTGTTTTACAACAAGAGGAAGTTGTTAAAGTTATTCAGCCACCTATAGTTATAAATGCTCTTGGAGGTTTTGATTTACCCGATTTTTAGAGAAATCTAAGTTATGCACGGGACATGAAAATAAGTGCTAATTTTTTATCTAATATTAAACTTAGGGGAACTTCCTTTGTAATATAAGTCGGTACTAAGAGAAAGAAAGTAAAGTTGAAGCAGTTTCTGTTTCGCTCTAAAAATAAGTGAGAAAAATAAAAATTATCATGTTTTTGTGTTATGCACGGGACAACCAATTTCTGCTCAAATAAATTGTTATTTTTTACATAATTTTAATTAGATTTTTAAATTTTTAATTCATTTTTAAATAAGAGTATTATATAGATATACTTAAAAAAAAGAAGAAAATTGAAATGCTATAATATTTTTTCAGCTAAAAAAATTAATGTAAATATGTTGATTATAACATGAAAACTTAAAAAGTACAAAGCTAAGTTTTAAGAATTGTTTCCATAATAAAAATTTCAATATAACTATTATTGTATCTAATTTTTTAAGATTTAACCTATGTACTTTATTATTCAATAAATAAAAAATATGTAAAAGTAAGATAAAAATTGAGGTTTAGAGTGTTTACAGTGGAGAATGGCCCCAAAGTTCTAATTGAAAAATTCTTTATATGGGACATATTAATGCATTGGTCTGAATCTGTTATTTAACCGCTCTCACTTTTCCATCCTTCCCATAAATTAAATCAACTACTTTGTCTGAGGGCCAGTTTTGCCGTTTTTTAACATTTCCGATCAGGACAATTTCACCCACCCTAACTTTAAGATTACAAGGGTCTTTTTGCTGTTTTTGAGTTAGTAGTCCTAAATATTCATTTCTGAATTGTGCTCAAAGTTTCTCTTTTAACTTGAGATGAAATATTAATATTTTTTCAAGTGTGTCTATATCAGACACTTAAAAATTATTTCTCTCCGATGAAAACAACACAGGTGTCAAGTCCTCCATATCTTCACTAATAGGTTACAATTGTTTCACATTCATGTGAAATTGTTATCAATTCTCCCTATGTAAGTATGGCTTTCCCTAGTGTTTTCTTGAAAAGATCCTGACAATTCAAATTAGCCTCTCAGGAGACAATAGAAGGGAAATTCTATCTATCTCTCTTTCTTTAACTACTTTGTTCCAATCAATTTCACATGACAAATTAAATGCCCCTCTAAAGTTGGTCCCATTATCTGAATAAATTATTATAGGTCTTTCCCTTCCCTCTATAAAACATAACAGAAAACACTCTGTTGTTAAGGAAGTAACCATCTCAAGAACTCTAAAAAGAGGGCAAGTAAACAGCACAATCCAAACTTTATTCCCTCACTTTACATGAAGCGGGCCTGCCAGATCAATTTCAAAAATTTCTGAATATCCTATTCTATCATGAGGTAAAGCTACAGGCTTAGCGCTAAAATGTTTAGCCTTAAAACGTTTACATTCAACACAATGGTTTAAAGTACTTCTCACTGTTTTTTTGACCTCTTAAAATGCAAAACTTTTCTCGAAATATGTTGAGCAGTATTTGACATCTTGCGTGATGGATTTTTGATGAAAATATTCAAGAAGTCTTTTGGTGAATAAACATTTATCAAAAAGAAGAATGGGAGATAGGAAAGTTGGCTTATCGATTCGTTCCGTGATTGTCTTGATACGAAAAATACCTTTCTCATCTTTAAAGACACATCTATTGAGAATTGAACTAACCTCTTCAAAAAATTTGGATTGCACTAATCGAATTAAAAGAATCTCAGCGTTCTCTATCTCAGTGATAGACAATTCCCCTTTTTGTCTTTCGTTAACCATTTTTATGCAGTTGTTAATGAATCTTAGTACCCATGTCATTAATCGAATAATTTCATGATAATTCGAAAATTTAACAGCATATCAAGGTATTGCTTGTTCTGACAAAGTTATATTACATAGTCTAACATTTCTTTTCTCATTTAATATTTCAGAACAAATAGATTCAGTTAATTAAGTTTGTCTACGGTAAGAACTCTCCCTCCCACAAATTAAGGCTGTCTGCTGCTATGAACACTTTTGTTTTTATTTAAATTTTTGTTTAGTTTATTAGTTTTCATTCCCAGTGTTACATATCCTAATTACTAAGTTTTTTTAATTGATTTTCCAAAGGATCATAATTTGCAAAACTTAGAGTAAATTATGTTATTTTGAAAAAGTTATTAAAAATACACTTTTATAAAAATTTATTAGTCATTCTTTTGTTATGTCGTTTTGTTTTAAATTTTTGTATTTAATAAAAAATCCAATAAGCAAATATTTTATAAAAGTCATATATTATGTAAATGTTATTCATAACTTACAACTCTTGACAACAATTGGTATAAGTCTGATTACTTTAAAATATTATTTTTTGTTTTATGATTTCAAACCAAAGTGGTGTTCTGCAAGGAAATCTTGTAACAAAATATCAATTGCTTTTGAATTACTTAAATGTTCATATGTAGGGCAAAGCTCATTCTAGGCAGAAAAAAAGGGCATTATTATTCTAAAAAGGCAACAATTTCTTTCTATGGGCTTTACACGTTCTATCAAAAAAACATTGTCAATTAGTAAAAGAACTTTTTTTTTTACTTGACTAAAAGTAGCAAAGCAATCATATTAATTACTAATTTTTATTAATAAATTAACACTTGTATATCAAGTTAATGAGCTAATTAGCTTAGTAGTATATTTAAAATGCATGCATATATTAATAAAATAATAAATGTATGTTTTTAAGTGTCTGTAGCTATGATGGAATAATTAAAATGATTCATAATAATTATGATTTAATGATAGTGGAAGTAACTGAAAACTTTCAAAGATAAGTGCAACAAGGTGGTGTGATGGTTACAGTTCGGTTCACACATTGTCTAACAAATATAACATAAGGGGAGTAATACACCCAAAGTTTTTTAAATTCTGTTCTAGTTTTAGAGTCTTGTTACATAGTTTAGACTCTTGTCGACCCCCTTTTCTTTCTACTTTTTATCGTTAAGTGATACAAAAAGTGGTTTTACGTTTGGAAAAAAGTGGTATAATATATGATATTAAACTAAATGGTTATTTTCTACTATTAGCTGCCATTTCAATTCAAATTATCCCATTTCCTTATAGTCCTACATATTGTCCCTCATCTCTAAATCATTAATAAATTATATTGGGTGCAGCATTGGAATGACACTTGATTTATATCACTTAATTTTTTATCACTAATTAAATCTATTGAGATTTTTTTTAAATCCATTAATTAAATTATAAAATAGTTTTTATACATTAGAATTAATAAATGTATTCTTTCAAGTGTGAGTTTTTTTTATAAAAAGTCTGATTTAGTGATAATGTTGGTATTTTACTGAAAAATAATGAAAGGAATATACAGGTAAATTATTATGTTTCAATATGAATTAATAAATGTATTCTTTCAAGTGTGAGTTTTTTTTATAAAAAGTCTGATTTAGTGATAATGTTGGTATTTTACTGAAAAATAATGAAAGGAATATACAGGTAAATTATTATGTTTCAAAATAGACTGAACGTGGATAAGGGTGGCCTTAAACTTTTGAATTATGATTTTTCATTAAATCTGATTCAAAAACGTATTTTAATTATATCCATTTAGTTTTATGCTTATTTAAATACAGTTTGTATATGTAGTTTGCGTTTATCAAGACTAGTTCTACCAAAAGTAATAACAATTTTTTTCAGTGATGCTTTCTGATCTAAACTAATTTACTCTTCATTAGATATCTAATTGGCAAATAATCTCCCAATCTTTAACACTCATTAACAAGTTGAGCTTGAAAAATATAATTTATTTATTCACCATGAATTGCTTTTATTTATTCAGTGATTTGTTTTTAATAATTAAATAATTATTTTAGCCGTTTTAATAAGAATTATTCATTATTTTTAAATAATATTAAATATTATCAAAATATTTTATTGGGTGCTTTGGCAAAAGATTTAAATAAAAAAAATTAATTTAATAAATCAATTCAAATAAATCAGTTTTTATTTCTTTTTTCTGACGCTGGGCGTTAACCGTTTAAAGTCATCCATAATAAACTTTCCATATTTATTAATTTTTTTTTTAGTTTAAATATATTTATTCCTATTTTAGGTAGCAGTGTTACCAAAAAGACTCCTAAGAAAAGTGTCTCTGAAAGAAAAAAGCTACAAAAGGTTTTTATTTATTTTTCTTTTTTCCTATCAAAAAATTATAAACTGCTTCGATACAAGTTTTTTCTGTTGCAGGCCTTAGAATCAAGTATAAGAGCCAATGTTGAAAATGAATTACGGGCTAAAGCTGGAGGCTCAAGTTTAACAGCTTCTAAGCAGTCTGCTTCAGCTGCAAAAGTCAAAGCTCTTCGCAAGGGAAAAAAGAAATAAATTAACCAATATTTGTCTCTTATTCACAAAGTGCCACGACTGAAATGCATTTGTAATCTGATAGCAATCACTGCCACTGTCTCATTTGTTTTTTAGATACTTTGTTGGAGCTGTTTTATTTAATGACTTCAAAATAAAATACTTCAGAAAAGATATCTTTCTTCATTTTATTTCTTTATCTACTACTCAATGATATCTAGTCTTAGCATCCTTATGAAATTCAGAATTGTTTTATGGCAGCATATAACGCTTGTTTCTTACAAAAAATCTATGTTTCACACATTCACTTCCACAAAACAGAAACTATGGATGTAAGTGAGTGAAGACAATTCTTATTTAAAATCCACTCAAGTATTTTAATAAGTTAAAAGATATTAATAATAATATATGATTTAAGTATTAACTTCTTCATTTCCCTCAGTCCTCATATGTGGAACTTCTTAGTTTCTAAAAACACACTGTCAGAAAATTTATAGTTCTAACCTGACTGAAGCATTTGTGGACGTTTAAGCTTTCATGGGATTTCAAGATGTAGATATTAACTCTTAGAATTAGATATTTTTTAAAAATTAATGTTAGATTATTTTCAATGGTTATTTTGTGTGGTTTGCATAATTAAAATAATTTTGAAACTATAATATTAAAATAATTCTTTTATATTTTTTAAAATTTAAATTTTTTCGAAATAAATATTAAATCTATTCATTATTGTATTTAAAATTATCATAATCAAACAGTATGCATGTTTGTTCCTACTTAAGGTGCAATTTAAAATTGAAATATTTAAATTCTCTTACTTAGTTAAAACCAGTGGTACACATATGTTTACCTAAAATTATTAGCTCCTTGGCAGTATAGTTCATATTAGTATCTTATCATGACAGTAAAATAGAATGTAGGAACTGTAATATATTTTTTTTCAATATTTCTTCATACTTCACTAGTTAAGAGGTTAATAACATATTAAGAGAAAATATAATTTTAGTGAAATACTTGATGTATTGTGAGTTAGTTTTATGTGATGAGTAAACTTGTTGCTCATTATGTAACTTTTCATTTCCATGAATAAAGCTCGAAATAAATGCTGTATTTCTTTTTCAATGGCATGTGTTCTTTGAAAGAACTGTCGAAAATCGAACTTTGCTCAGGTTTGGAATAGAAAAGAAAGTGAGAACCTTTATATAGCTTTTTGAAATTTTTTTTAGGATAAATAATTCTCTTATCATTCATATATTCAACTTTAGCTTGAATATTTTTTGAATAGCAACATACTATTAAAATTTTGGAAGTTATGCTTACCCATCAGCACCCTTTGTTTCACTTCAAAGTGATGCAGCACTTTGAGGATCTGAGTTCTAGTTTGTAATAACTTGACACAATGAAATAAGTAATCAATATTCTTAAGTAAGTTAAACACCAAAAAAGAGTATTTATTGATTAAAAGATAAATAAATTTAATGCCATGACTAAGCAATAAAGAATGTTAGTGTTATACAGAAATGGGCATCAAATAATTGAAATATTACTTAGTATCTTCTAGCATTACTTCATAATCATGTGTTGTTTTTTTTAAAGTAATAATTAACACTACACTTAAGTATTTTGATGGTAATTGTGATAATGTTAATTATCACAAGTTCATACTCTCCTTAATTTATTTATGTTTTTACCCGTTATTAATTTGCGTAATCCCTTAACTTCATTAATGTTCAATTTATAATCAAATCTTTTATCAATTTACAATGTATATGTTTAAATACTGCATATTTTTATTAACTTTTACAGATTATTACTGCATGTTTCTCTTTTTCAGTCATGCACTGCCTCAAGATATTTTCCCCAATCCTTTTTTTCACATTCAGTAACCTAATACCATCTCTGCACCCTATCCTGTCTTTTCGCAGCTGACACGTGGCAGTGGGAGGAAAACGGTCATCTTTTCTGCAGCTCTTCACTTTAAAATATAATTTTTATGCTCTTAACCTTGTGACATTTTCTTTCCCTCTTACAGTAGGTGAACTTTTAATTGCGTACTGGACAGAAATCATTTTTTAACCTTTTTTTTTACCTCGCTTCCCTTTTTCACACGGAAATGTCGCGACCATGTGTTACTGGTATCTTCTCTTACTTGACTCTTCTGTCGGCCAATAGTTTCTTAAGGGGTTGAATCTGAACAGCCCACTTTTTTTTCATTCGCCTTCCTAGTACCCCTTTTTTTTATTTTGACCCTCATTGGTTATTTTACAATGAGCCCGAGTTTTCTTAAGGTGGATGCACAACTGAGAAAAAAACACCCATGATTTTTGAATGTAGAAGATGCCTTGTGTCGTACTGAAAAGGTTGTGAATGTTTATTTAATTTCTCCTGATCTGAAAAGTCAACATTTTGTTGATGGAAGAGTTTGGATTGTTGAGTTTCAGTGCAATCAATGTATACGCACTCTTGATAGAAAGACAGAATTGTGGAATAGTAATGGAATGTCAAATGATGATGATATAAATAAATAGTTACTACCCGAAACAGTGTTCTGGCATTCAATAATTTATGAATCGCCTTTGTTATTACACAATGATCAACATGTAAAAGGTGTCCAACTCTAGGGTGAGTAGATCAGTCTTTTATACTTTCAAGTCCACAGATTTGTGTAAACCCACGATAAGGATTTTATTACATTTAACTCTTAACCATCTAAAATTTTATGGGCCTATTGTGTTGTTCGGCTCGTATCTATGCTGTACCACCACTATTCGTACAATTTAAACGCAATTTAAGATATAATATATAACCTTGCTCTATTGATTTAATTATTAATTTGTTTTAATTCTTCATGCATTCTTGTGGGTTTACCTTGCCACATACACATTCTGTTTGTTTTCATTGAAATTTCATGTATCTAAACTTCAATTGTCTCGCTATTTTGTTGAGAGGTAAACATCAATTTTATAAATCATTTTAAACTAATATTATTTTTTAATCTTAAAAATTGGTGCTGATCATTTTTAATTTTATCATTTACATTTGTATATATGTTCTAGTTTTGGTTCATTTTTATATGTTTAGTGTATATTTATATTACAAGGTTGGTGTTTATACTGGTGATCTCAATAATGAAGTTTAATTATTCTTTCTATAATGCATATATATGTTTTATTTGTATGATAGGAGTATTATTTAATTGTAATTTCTTTTAATATGAGTCATCAATAATTATACAAATGTTTAATTCTTAACTTAATCTGTTATGCTGAACAATTGTTTTGTTAATTTAATGTTACTTCACAATCATAAGTGAGTTCGTTAGACCAAAAAATATTTCTAACATAAATATTCAAAATTTTTTGGGTTATGAAGATGTTAAGTGGTTTTTGTCTCAAGTAGAAGACATAAAAAAGTTAAATAATTGGGACGATTCTGTTGCACTGGTGTTCCTAAAATCTAAACTTGAGGGAACGGCCTTAAAATATTTTGCTCAATTTCCCCTATGTAAAAATGCATCATTCAAGGATGCTTGTAATGCATTACAAAATTTTTCTCAACAGAAATGTCGGGTTCTGCCGCCCTCACGTCTTTTCAGAGCATTTGCCTACTCGAGGGTGAGTCAATTAAAAGTTTAGCCCATAGGCTCCAAGTAGTCGCATCCAAAGCGTACAATAATGTACCAACTGATTCTTTAGATCAAATTTTGGCTCTTCAATTTATATCTATAATGCCACCCTATCTTAAAGTTTGTGAAAAATAAAAAGTTTCCTTTGAGTGAATTGATGCACCAAGCAAAATATTTGCAACCATTTTATCATTTACTTTTTTAAATTATAAATCGCTTATGAATTGTGATGCAGTTAAAGGCTGGAATATTTTTCAGTTGCGTAAAAAATTTCATTGATTGATTCGTTTTTAGTTACTTATTCAAAGATGTAGATGTAAATTTTTGCAATTAAATAAAAATATAACTTTTTAATGAAAGGTTTTCATTTGATGCATTGATTTTTTTGAGTTTCTCAATACAAAACTGACTAAGAAACTGAATTTTATTTTGATAAAAATATTTAATTGGAAGTTAATTTCTTAAACTCACAGTGAGCAAATATAAGGTCTAAATTCTAAAAGAACTTATTTTGAATTTAGATCACTGAGATAAATCCTCAAATTGGATTTTAATTACTTGCTTTCATAGAATGTAGTTTTATTTGGACAGGTTTACCTTTCCTTTCCTTTAAAAATTCAGTCAAAATATCTTGTTTTATGTAAAAGATTCATTATTTGCATAGGGTTTAAACAATATGATGTCTTGTATTTGTTTATTTGCAGGAAATGATGTTTCTTTAAACTTGTAGTGATTTCTGAAATCATCAATGATGTCCATGATTTCATGAAGATGTTGGGGTTGAGATGCTGCTTTCAGTTCCGCCATGTAATAACTTCTCTTTTTCTGGGAGCTCATTGGTTTGGACAAATTATTCAGGTGGCTTTTTTGAATCCTGCTTTGTTTCTTTTCGTTATCATACATCAACCAACCTTTATAAATAAATTTTAGTTTTTAAAATCAACTTTCTAAACATATAATTTGTTTTACAACCTAAAGAATATTTTCCCCCACATTTAATAAATTTTATTGTTGCTTTTATACAAAATGATTAATTTAAAAATGCCAGTGATTTAATTTTTAGTTTTAAGGAAATATGTAGGGATTCTTTATTTTTGCCTTTTATC
Source organism: Parasteatoda lunata (assembly GCA_949128135.1). Classification (NCBI taxonomy): domain Eukaryota; kingdom Metazoa; phylum Arthropoda; class Arachnida; order Araneae; family Theridiidae; genus Parasteatoda; species Parasteatoda lunata. The sequence continues at coordinate 4,274,151 of OX421973.1, forward strand.
TGATGCTTATCACTTTTAAATTTTTTTTCTTCTTCAAAATTTTACTTTCTGCTTATCTTTATTACAATATATTAACTAACAAATTTGTTAAGGTTTAGGAGAAAACTGTTGTATTCAATGCAATTGACAGTCACACTATAAGAATAGATACTAGCTCATAATCATAATGTATTGCAATACCCAAGGAGCCACCTCTTAACTGCTTTGGTTTGATTATTCTTCTTTGCCTCATCAGAAAGGATCTCCAAAGCGATGAAAGAGGCTTCATCAGTTCTAAACAAGTTCTCCTTTGTGTATGTTTCAGAAAGGGAAAACTTTCACACTTCAGAACTTGTTTTTGTTTATATTCAGAGCAAAGATGAGATCTTGATGAGGAAAATATTAATGTTTTGGCTTTTAGCTTGGTTAATAGTTAATTTAGGTATGTCACAAAATGAAAATTTGACTAGTCCATTACATTGATTTTATTGTCATCCTTTTTATTGATTTGCCATTGTGGGGATAGCAGTTATCGACAATGTCAACCATCATCTATGAATAGTACTTTGTCATAGAATCGAGTTAACATGTCTTATATACTAGTGAGTTGGAATTGTATTTTTGTAGTGTTATACACACTACACCATTGTTGACAAGTTAGATGCAATCGTAACAATTGCCATTATTATTTTTTTTACATTTGATTTTATAGATTCAATTTTTTATTAAAATAGATATAGTAAATTTAAGAAAAGTTGTTGGTTGCTTTAAAATTTTTAAGTATATATATATATATATATATATTATAATAATAATTTTAAAAATTAGTGTTTGTAAAAAAATATTTTTCATTTAATTTATTTATTTTTGTTTAAAAATAGTTTTTCATTCTAAAATCTTGTCTAAATTTATATTTGTCCTATGTTGGATATTTCTAATACAGTATTAAATACTTTGAATCCTTTTTTGTCTTCTAAAAATATATAAATACATATACGTTCTACATAAGCTAATAATTTTTAATTAAAAATTTATATGCTCCCTGATTTTCTTAATTTTTTTCTTTACGAAATACGTTAACTGTTAATATTTTATTTTCTGACATATTTTTGAAATGATAACAAATACGTAAAATGAAAAATACAGTATATACTAGGGTTGGGGTTTTGACGTGACTTGTCAAAAACTCGTCTAAAACCTGGGGCAAGTTTCTTTTTCATCTGTGGGGACATTTTATTAGGTATGAAATCCTATGCGCAATACTTATATTATATCTTACTATATTTATGATTTATATTATATATCATTTATAAAAATGACACAGTTCAGGCAGATTTTTTAGATTAAGTGAAACTAAAGTGATTGTTAATAATGATCCGGCCTAAAGTTATAAAATTTATTTTTAATTCGCAATATTTGTTATTACAGTGAAACTTCCAGGAAACATCACCTCTATGTAGCGACCTCCTCCATTTACGACCTTTTTTGGAAGGCACAGAATTTTTCCATCGACTTTGTATTGAAGAGAGATCATTGAAACCTCTTCCAGCAACTGGGTAATTCTCAAATAAGGAAACACGAACAAATATTAAAAAACTAAGTAGATTAAAGTGTATTTAAAATATTTTTGTGAAGCTCTTATTTAGAGAGCTCTTTTTAAAGTAGAGGGCTAATAATTTAATTAGCTATTTTAATTAAGTTTAAATTTTAATTAGTTATTTATTTTATTTATTTTGAGAAGCAGATGGCTCTTTTTGATGTTTTCTTTTTTTTGAGCTAATTTTTTTGTACAACCTCATGAGTAGAAAAGTAAAGTAGAGTGCACTAAAGACAATGCTATCCATGATTTATTTTTAGTTAAAGTTAAATTAGAAAAAAAAGTTATTTTGGAGAAAATTAACTATCCCAAACAAACATTTTCTCATCTTTCAAAGCTAACTAATTATAATATAAACAATTAAATGCAAGCTTAAACAAAAACAATTGTTTATTTATTTAAAATAATTCTATCATTCATAATTGGTAAATTTGTTTTTACACGTAATTATATCAGTAGGAATCATTTTTATTGACGTTAAATTTTCAATCCAGTTTTTATGATACCAACAAAAGTAGCACCATGAAAATGACAACAACTAAAATTATTTGTGAAAAATCATGTAACATTTTGAAGTCAATGGAGGTTACCCCTAAGAACGACTAACATTCATTTACGATTATTCTACTGTGGAACAGAGAGTGGTCGCTCCTGAGAGGTTTCACTGGAAATTCATAGCCATGAAACAAAATTTGGTCTAAGCAAATTGTTACAAAATTTTTTAATGTTAAAAAATGTGTTGCTTTGTAAAATTTTTACTTATTAAAAAAAATATGTTAATTTGTGTATAATAATCTTTTGAAAAAAAGTTATTCTATTTAAAAAAAATTTATATGAGAATTTCGATCTAAAGAAAACTTAGTTCTTAGGAAAGATCAGGTTCTGAGAATTTTATGTACATGAATATTTCCAATAAATCATGACTATAATATATTCCCTGCTAAATAAACTACTTGTAATTTACAAAAAAACATAAATGTTTGTTGAAATGAGTTAATAATTTTTTCAATCAATCAATTGGTTTAATTAGGTTACTATCAATATTTAGTACACTTTATTAGACTAAATTTCGTAACTACATGTTATTTTATTATGCTATAATAGTTTTAGTACTCTAATTTATGTAGTTGAGCATCTATCAAAAGAATAGTTTTAAATTTTGATCTTATTCATAAAAAATTTGAGGACTTCAAAACTACTTTTTTTTAATCGCATGCTTTAGGGAATAAAAGAGTGAAAATGGTAGTAAATGAAAATTATTTTTATATATAATGAATAAGATGATTATTATTTGTTATCTATTTTTTAATAGGATGATTGTTTTTGTATTTTTATTTTCAATAATTAAAACAATTAGTGGATTAGATGAATTGCAATTTTCCACGTTTTCATTTATAATTATTTAATATATTCTACACCAAAATTTGGGTTTTTACTGTAATTGTCAAAGCAAAAAGAGAGTTAAATATTAGAATAATTCAAGAACATAATTAATTGATCATTTGTAATTTGATATGTATGTTTTTTTTTTTTTTTAAATACTTCTTGTTTTCAATAGTTAATAATTATCCTTACACCCAAATTGACGGTAAAAATTTTGATCCAATTAAATTGATTTTGTCCAATTAAAATTTTAAAAGTAATATTTCCTTATATTTTAATTTGGAAATATGTTATGTTTAATCAAAATTCATTTTTAACTTAAATTTTCTTAAAAAATCGAATAATTAGTTTTTTTTTATTTAGTATCCAACTTCTTGTAAGATTCAATTTAAACTTTTCTTTGAATTTAGGTTTTGTCGTATATGGAAGTAAGTCATTTAACAGTTCATGGGAGTCTGCTTTTTATTTGATTAGAAGTTTTTTTAAAAAAATCCAACATACTAGTGCTCTAAATCTTTATATAAATATCTTATTAACAATTTCTGTGAGCAAAATAATATTAGTGCAGCTTTTTAGCTCTAAATGTCAAAGCGAATGAATTTAAACTATACGTTGAAATGATTTTTTCTTAAAGTGGAGATCATTGATATATTTAAACTCTATTTTATAATGGATGAATGGTTTTAATAACAACCATGATTTAAACTTACTTGTTACTTTCTCCCACATGGTTTTGGATTTGGCAACATTAAAATTTTGACTGGAACCTCTTTCAATAACAGTATCACAAAGTTTTGTCAGAAAATTCATGAACGTTGGTATGTGTGTTCCTGAAAAAGCCTGTTTATTCAGGCATTTTTCCATACGGTCGAAAAGTTGCCTGGAGTGAAAAAAAAAATTTTTTTTTACTAAAACAATTAAATGATGTTGAAAGTTGTCTGAAAGGAAATTTTTCTTTTTTTTAAATAATGCTGTTTTTTTTTAATTGTTTTTTTAAGGCAGTATATTGGCAGCGAGGGGACGATTCCATGTCAAGTACAACCAGAAATTCTCATTCGATGTGGATATCTTTAAGAATTAAATTGTTTTAAAGTATTCACGTCTGGTACTGAGATATTTTAAGCATAATTGTTTATTTACAAGATATTTTTTTAAAAATATATTATTTGGTTTAGAAAAGGAATCGCCAAGGATATTTTGTAAAGAATGCCTTTAATATATATTTTTAGAATTCTTTCAAAAAATGAAGTAAAGAAACTATGTACATAAAGGGTTGCAAATGAAGATATAATTTTAAAAAATTACAAAAACGTTTTTACCTTTTTTAGACTTTGTATGAATCTCTATTTGTTTTCTGGTTAAAATAGTAATAGTTACCAAACCTTAACCCATTTTAAGTTAAGCATAGAAATTTTATAGAAAGTGGTATTATCTTCATTAAAATATTCTTCAATTATATTCATTAAGACAAAAATTAAGTTTCTTGCATGAAAAATAATACTCTATATAAGAAATGCATACATGCACCAAATCAAGGAACAAATCATTTAGTTGAATACTAATTTTCTTATGAGATTTTTTTAAATTTTTATTTAATTTAAAACAAACTTGCAACTTAAATCCATACTAAAAACATATGATAAATCTAAAATAGAATTATACATTGTAAAGAAGTCAAATTTGTCAATAACCATTTCACGTTTAAAATCTAGTGTATTTAAAAACAAATTTCAACAAAAAGTGTTTAAACCAATTGAATTACATATATTTTATTAATACCTTTAGAATCCTTAAAAATATATTTTACAAAAATTAGGTCGTCTTAAGTAATAATTTACATACATTTAAAAAATAAGTTATAAATTAAATATTTATTTAGATTCAATTTGTTAGGTTATCTTAGTAGTGTTGAATTTTAGTAGTTTTAAATAGTTAATTATATGTTAAGTATTTATTTAGAATAATTTTGTTTTTTTAGGAAAATAAAAACTTAGTTATGAAGTAATTATTTAATTTTATTTTTAATCCTTTCTAAAATGACTGTAGAAATTTTAAACTATTTTTTTACTGCCTACTGTCTAATAAATTATTGGTGACGGAGCTTACTTTATTCACTCAATAGCATGTATATAATAGCTCACGTACCTCTCCAGCCATAATATGGCTGGAGAGATGCGTGAGGAAATAGTACAACACATAATAGAGCGATTCTCTCTTATTTCTCGACAGAGAGGGAAATAATTTAAGTACTTCTGATGCCTTAAAGCAGAATTGTACCGAAATCACACTTTGATGTCCTCTGAACAGATTTTTAATAATTGCTAAAATTCAATACATAAAAATCTTTTGACTATCTCTTAAAAATAATTAAAATGGAAATCAAAGATGGTGAAAAAATTTGGTTAATATAATTGTTTAAAATTCGTTAAGGTGGGTTGCAGAATCAGAATATTTAAATCCAGTTGTGCTGGGTATTCAGCTTGGTTATCATTAAAGTTTAAATGTTGTATAAGATAATTTTAAAAGGTGATCAAGGTAGTCACCAAGGTTATTTGGCAGCTAGTATTTAAACATAATTGTAAAACGCGTGCAGTTTATTTTCTGTTCTTCCATTCTGTTGAATAGTTAACTACACATTGAGACATTTTCAAATCCATCAAAAATTAATTGCTGTTAAGGATCAAAAGACACCCCTCCCCCTCCACAAATACCAAAGATTTGAATTATAATATATTTATTTTGATTTCTAAAAAGTGTATCTTACCCAAGATCTTCATTATTTTTAATTATAGACCAAGTTTCAGAATCTGTGAAAACCATAGGATAGCACAATCCTGAGAGGACAGATATTCCAGACTGTATATTTCCAAGTTTGAAACTTAAATAGGCCACCTGAAAAAAAAATATTTCTGTGACGTTAAACTTTTTAATAAAAATCACGATGTTATTATTCTTAATTATTTAAGTGATGTCCTACAACTTGCCTTAAGAAAGAAAAAACTTCACTCGTCCGACTAAGATAAATGATCTTTTAATATTATGACTCTATTTACAGATTAAATTCAATTTCTTTAGGAGTGAAAGTTTTTTTTTGCTTCAAGATATTACTTTTGCTAACCTCAATTACTTATTTAATTACCATACACTGCAGACGCAAATTGTTTTACTTTATTGTTGCTAAACTAAATGTTCTAAGGATAAATTTTTGCAGTTGAATATTCTGTTATAAACTTTTGCAAACCATAGTTAATTGGCAAAAATAATTGTATCTGTGCCATAGGAAGAAAGAAAATGAATAGAAAGTTTCACTTTCTTAGCTTGTAACTATTATAAATGCATACTTTTTATTTAAATTATCCAATCTGTGTTTATTTAAGACTGTTTCCATTTATTTAAATAACTGCCAAACGTGTACCTGAAGGAAGTATATTAGAAGACATGTTCTACAGTCCTTATCTGATTCAGTCAATATTTCTTTAATGGTCAGCTCTTTTATTCTTTCAAAAAACTGTAAGTATCCTACAAGGTGTGGACTGTTGATCTGAAAGGAAATTCCCAAGTTTTTAGGAAACAGATTTTACTTATATAGACTACTTGTTTTATTCAAAAATTACCTTACCTCTGTGACCCTATGTGGCTTAAGAATGAGTCTAGCAAGTTCACCATTTTCTATTTCACAAAACAAAACTTGCTGAATTCTTCTCAATTCCCGAGCAAATGCAACTGGTTCTACTTGTGTCAAATGGATAAAATCTTTAAATTCCTTAGTCTTCATTTTTGACTTCAAGTTCATATTTTTATCGGGTGAATCAATCAACTTGTGGCGATCCGAATATTCATTTTCCAATTCTTTTAAAACTAAACAAAATAACTTTGCTAAAAACTGCTGCGAATAAATCAACATAATTTCTTCTTCTTTTTTTTTTTGCACATAGTAAGGTATATTTTGCCAATTGAGGGTATTGTAGCAATAAGTTTGCTTCGAAAAAACTATTAAGGCATAGCCTTCGTAAAAAGGTGGCAAGCTGGACGTTTAGCCTGGGCCTCGCGCTTGTGATACTCGATTTTTTTTATATTTATGAAGAAAAAAAATTTTTTTTAATTATTTCTTAGCATTAAACATATAAACCTCGTTTATTTATCATACAGTGAAAACAAAAAAAGCAGGCAATGGTCTCCTTATTTCATTCTCCATATCTATTCCATAGGCCCTGCCCAAGAATACATCTTATAAATTAAAAACTGTTGAATTAGAAAATAAGATGTAATTTTAACGGACCCTCAAATAAAATTCTTTTTTCCAAGGGACACTAACGCTATCTCGTGCACAGGGTTGTCACTTTCCAGAAAAATTTTAAAACTAGTAATAAAATGTCATGGAATCAAAATGTTTTAACTAATTACCATCGAAAATATTTGATCAAAAGTATTTGAAAATTAAATATTTCAATTACAACTGATCAACTGAATTTTTAAAATTTATGTGAAATTAAAGGCTGTAAACTTTACAGTATTCTTAGAAAATCTCTGTCATCAGTTTTTTAATTTTTTCAAGAGTGTGTCAACCCTGATATATGAAAATGGATCTATGGATGGCGTAGTGTTTTCAATACAAATGTAAGCTCTAACAAACCTTGATCTTTTATCTTAACTATTTCCGGTTAGAACGTTGGCAACTATTTACTACTGTTTTTGTAGGAGGCGATATTTTCAAAAAGTTAGTTTTATTTTGAGCTAAAAAAAAAAATTTGTATTAACTCAAAACTTTTTCATTTCATAAGACATTGATTAATAGTGGTGAATATGAAGTGAGAATTGGTATCAGTTTGTTATTGACGTATTTTTAAAAAAGACGGTTGTTCATTTGGCAATTCTGTTTCGGCTACTTTTGACTTGTTTATTGCTCGCGGTACTGAAAAGCATGGACACTTTCATTTCTCTTCTAGTTACTTTAGCAAATCATTTATATTAAACTCAGTGATGCGACAGCCCATGTAAGGTCAAAGCTCTTCCCATTTTCTTGACCTTGGGCTCTGGAGAGCGGGAGTAGATATTCTAATCGGGTGGTCAGACGAACACAAAACTTTCAGTACTGTTTCTCAGTCCCTCTAAATGCATCTTACATCCAAAGCTTTACTTTTTAGTCCCACCACCGTATTCGGACACCCAAATCCGACACTCTGTTTATTAAAATCTTCAATATTTGCAGCAACTATGGCAATAAGCTCATTATTATACATCAAGTTGACCTTGGCATATTTAGATTGGTGTAATAGTAATACAGAACAAAAAAAATGAAATTAAGCCGTAACAACCAGAATGTTTTACAGTGGGCAAAAATCCTCCAACACATTCTATTTACAGCAAAATTACATGGAAAACCGTAACCAGGAAATGGCCATTTAAGGGAGACGAATCTGCACATAATTCAACAACATTACTGTACCTCGCTTTGAAATCTTTTGAATTCGTATATCCAGCAATACAGAATCTAAAGATTGAAATTCGTTGCTGCTGTTTATATGAACCCAGCGTCTTTTTGACATCTTATAAGAATGGATTTTAGACTCTATCATTGGTATTTTTGTCTTTCTGTAAATAAAAATAAAGTTACTATTAAAATCACGTATAAGTAAGCTTGCATTATTTGGATGGAAATTGTTATTTAGGCATTATTGAATTCGTATCATCAGAGCCGGATTATACCTTTCGTAGGCCCTAGGCATAGCCGTTTTTGGGCCCTCTCCTCCTTCCCCCACTCCTCCCCTCATTTCAAAATATATGCTAAAATTTTCTTGCGTATTTTTTTTTAACATTTTTATTAATATGGATTTTAATTTACAAATTTGTTTATCGAACTTTATCTGCAATACCGACATACTGCCGATATTGCAGTTGATATCGATAATGTTGAAGGCTCAAATTAAAGATAAACTTGTGAATACTTTTCCTAACGTTCACATTGCATTATGAATATATTTGTCAATTCTTGGATCAAATGCAGAAGGAGAAAGATCTTTCTCCAGATTAAAATTGATAAAAAATTATTTGCGTTCAACAATGAATCGAGATCGTTTGGCATCGCTCGCACTTATATCTATTGAATACGACATTTTGCGTAGTTTGGAATTCGACAGCATAATACAAGATTTCGTTGAATCCAAAAATCGCAAAAAAGTTATATATTAGATCATAAGATTCTGCAAAATAATTTATTACCGAAAAATATTATATTTTTATTTGTATCTTCATAATTTTGTGCAAAATACACTTGTTGTTTTTAAAGTCGAGTTTGTTGTAAAAATTATTTTTGTCAACAAATTTTTTTCTCCCAAGTTTTTCGTAGGCCCTAGGCACGTGCCTAGTGTGCCTATAGGTAAATCCGGCCCTGCGTGTCATATATATGTAATTTTTACTCTTTTGTAATTGGGTTTCATATCCTGTCCTTGCAAGTGTTCAGCATAAGATGTTTGTATATTCATTGTTAGTTTTTAGTTGTTAAAGGACACCTACATTGTAAAATCAAGAACAAAAGGAATACGTCAAATATGGCTATACAACAGAGCGGATGTAATGACCCAGAAGGATAAGGTACAACGCCATATGTTGTCGAAAACACTGTCTTCCCAAAAGCATAAGACCGATATTCATGAATCTCTACTGCACAATCGAAGAACTTGTAAACCAATATTTTGCCAATATATATTTGATACTGCTATTCATCCGATAATTTACATCTATTATTTTGCCCATATTCAGACTTCTTGATTTATAAATTGGGAATTTTATTTCCATTTGCAGCGTAGTCTAAATTAAACACCATATCATAGCGTAATTCTTTTAATGCTGATGATTTATCCCAGTGAAGAAAGATAATTTCAGTTGCTCTTACTACTGGCCTTATAAAGGATTGATTTGAGGACTTCACTTTGTTGCATTGGCCCCCACAATCGTTCGATCTCGATCCTATTGAGCATTTGTGGGTTAAAAGAGGCATCTAAATCTATAGCCAACCAATCTTACACTACTGGAAAGGGTCTCAAATGCTCCACCAATAATCTATCAACATTCCGTTGAGCCCATTCCAAAACGAATCAAACCTGGCTATATCAACGGCAAAACAAAATATTAAGGAGGTAGTCATAATAAAGTGGCCACTCCGTATATAAATGTTGGAGCCTATTTAAGTTAGATTGGGCAAAATTTGGCATTTCAATTCGATGCATGCTTATACGGGATCTTAGAGCCAATTTTAATCTTTATGTAGGCCAAGATAAAAGTGTTATTAGGCTATAGTTTTTATCAAGTCATTTGTTCTTAGCGCGCTTTTAAAAAGGTGGTTTCTTTTTAGTAAAAAAAAAAAGTGGTAGCATAATTGTTTCATTAAAAGGATTTATTTGGCAGAAATCAGACAGTTCTCCATTTTAATACAAGAATGAAATTAATATGTATATTTAGATCTGAAGTTATAAAGCGCATTGATTTTTTTTAAAGCTCAAGAAAGAAATATCCACGTGGAATAAACAAAAGGACAATCTTTTTTTATATAGTTGTTTTTCATACATCGAGCACTTCCTGTGGCCGCGCAATAAAAGGGATAAATGAGAGAATTTATATATGTGTTATACAGGGATGAGATTTTTCCGCTTTTTATCGGATTTCCGCCTTTTTCGCTTTTGTCTCTCGAAATTCAGCCCTTTTATCAAAAACTCCTATTCTCTAAAAATTTCGGTTTTTTTATAAATATTCCGCTTTTTCTGAAAATTCAGCCGTTGAAATTAAATAATTATATTTCTTTCCGATTTTCAAAGATAAACAAAAATTTCAAACTATGTAGCTGCCAACCCTTCCACATTTTTAATGATTTTAGCTATTTTCTCCACTTTTATGTGCAAAAAAAAAAAAAAAGATTTTCCGCATTTTTACCCACCCGCCAGATAGCTCATATTTTCGTAGTCGTTGCATTTTAATATCAAACATCGATTTTCCTATTTACCCGATTTAAAAGTTTTGCATTGCTATTCTTATTCATGCAATTTCAATGTCGTACATTGCAATTCTTATTTACGGGGTTTAAAAATCCAATATCGCTATTTGTATTTACGGGATCGTCTGGATTTTATTATTACATGATTGCAACCACGTAAGATTTGCTCATCTCGAAAATTCAGCTTTTTTGCCTTTTGGCTAATCTCATCCCTGGTTATGTATAAACCATCAATTAATGTATTACATAGCTTAAAAAAAGATACTTGCTTAAACACCGAAGATAGTTGTTGAAAAGCTTTTAATTTTCTTGAAACTGCAGAAGTAGATGTGATCCTACCTTCTGTCGATACACCCGTGTTGTGGCCCTTTATCCAGAAGGTAACCGGGCCCCTCCGGCCTGCTTCCCTATCGGCCTCGCAAACGCTACTTGGTTCATCTACGAAATCAGGGACGTAAGAAAGTCGGTTGCTTCTTTTCTCAAACAACATCTCATTTAAATTTGGGAGAGACAAAGTCATTTTCAAGAATGTTTTTTCTGGTTGCGTATTTATAAATAGTAGGGAATCTAACGACTGAGATTTTCTAATGCTATTTGGTAAAGAGTAAGTTGAAAACACAGTCGGTAAATAGAAAAGTTTTTTTAACAGAGTTGAAATTTTGAGTTTCGGAAATGGTCGTGGTACATTCCTTCGATTCTTCCGGGCAAATTTTTTATCAGACATCTTGTCGAATATTCCTAACTCTGAATATTTTACAACCGGAGTTTCTTCCGACGATGATTCTCTACACAATGATAAACCAAACATGCAATTTTCTGGTATGCCTTCTCCAAAGCGATTTATGTTTATAAGCTTCTTTTGGGATTTTTCATTTTCTTGCTTTTTACTACTTGTGGTTTGGTGAGAAATAATTGATTTTTTTCTTTCGTCTATGAATGGAATGCTTGGTATATCTTCTAAATAATCATCATGTGGTTCATCTTGACTTATATTCCATCGATCTAATTTGTCATGCCTGCTCCGAAACTTATGTATTTTTCGATCACTTTCAATACTGGGCAATTCTAATGTATCGTGTCTCCTCCGATCTACTTCTCTATGATTTTCAGCATCTGTTTTGTAGTGCAGTTTCCGAAACTTATCTCTAGCATTTTCATTAGTTGGCGATTCTAATGTGTCGCACTTGCTCTGAAACTTAAATACTTTTCTATTATTTTCAGTCATTGGGATGACTGATGGATTCTGCGGTAATAATCTTTGTTCCATTGGTACATCTTTCATGGACCACAATGGTTCTTTCTTTTCATAAACATCATAATATTGAGTCAAAAAATTTTCATGAATTATGTATCTTTGGACAGCCATGTTCAATTCAGTGAATATTATAAAGGTATGGTGATCGGGTACATAATACATTGGAGTATTCTCTACCAGGTTATCATCTTGCATTTGCCAATTTTTCCAACAGGATCCAAATTTTTCCGATATCAATAATTTGTAAAAATTCCAGCAACTGTTCGGAAAAATTATTTTTAACCGTTTTCTTGGATATTTTTTGACAGACAAGCTATTTCTGGCAGCCATATGAATTAATAGTCTACGTTCCTTTTCTATAATATCGTTAGCTTGGCTCATATCGCAGTATAAAAATACTAAGTAGTTTTTTGTCAGTCCTAAAAGCAATTGAAAGGAGAATTTTTATAAAGTGTAGAAAGATTTAATGCATTTTGAATTTTACATTTGAGTTAATAACTTATACTTATGAATAAGATTTTGCGCTATAAATGTACGTTCTATTTCTGCACTTATTTCGCTCACGTATGACGGTGATAAATAAACTAAAACTATCGTTGCAGTTAGTTTAAATTTTCAGAACGTAAAAAGTATATTATTTTGTGTTAGAAAGTGTCCGTTTAAAAGTGTAAATATCCCTTTTACACATGAATTACTAGTAAGAATACTATTTTGTGAGTGTTTTATGCTTTAAATTCGAATGAAATGTTTCATTATTTTTTGCGAATTAATTTAATTATAGTGCAAAGTCTGATTTTTATCATTAAATATTCTTTTATGGATGCAAAATATTTTTACCAAAGCGAATTTCAATCAAGTCAAAATGATGACTACACTTTAAAAATTAGTAAAATGAGACTGTAGTTTGTCTATACAAATAACTCCCATCGCCACAAAGTCTAAGACCGTCTGTTGCTATGGAAACAAGAAAGAGCGCGTGTCAAAAAGGGGAGTTTTCTCTCCCCTGATTCCCTTTCTCTCACCGACCCGAGCAAAATGTGTCTTAAATATTAACCCAACACCCCTAGGTGAAATAGTCAAAGCTCACCGCCACTGCTCCAGACGAATGGCGAGGGGAGTTCCTTCCATAGACATAAACTATATATAATTGTAAATAACGAAACTAAACACTAAAGCTAACTTATTAAAAACTGTGTAGCACAATACTTTTACTTCTCGTAAAAAAATCAAATGAGGCCTTATCTTAGACCTAGATCCTGTTTTTCAGACCAACAAGCGTTTATAAACACATGAAAATTATTAAAATTTCATTTAGAAAGTTTCGCTTATCATAAATTGTAAGTTAGTTTTATTTATTTATTTATAAACAGATTCACTGAATAACCTACTGTTTGTCTAAGATAGGTACTCTGACCGCTATTAAGTCTGCGGCAGTCTGGTGCTATGGAAACAAGAAGAGGGCATTTTAGGGAGGGTAGCTTCGATGAAGAGGTCTCCTTTTCTCTCGCCGAAACCACTCCTAAAGAGGGACCCCGCACCCCTACTCGATATAATCTTACCATAGTTACCGCCACAGCTCCAGGGTACCTATCTTACTTAGAGTAAATATCTTAGGTATTATCTATCTTAGTACCTATCTATCTATGTCTGGCAGAGTACCTATCTTAGACAAACAGTAAATACGACTTCGTTTTCTCTCTTTCTAACTACTCTTATCCACTACCCCACCACCACCTTGGGGTCACAGTACTCAAAAAATGATCAAACTATCGAAAAAAAAATTTATGGCTTATAATAAAACTTCAAACTTTTTCGAATACACTGAAAAAAAAACATCATCTCTCTATCTACATTTTTAAAAAAGTTATGAATGATTTTAGGTAGTCTTAATACAGAAACTTGCTTAGCAGACAGACTTTAAAGTGCCTTTTCTCATAGATGATAATTTTGTGTTTTAATCTTAGTTAAATCCCTAGGGAATTTTTTCTATTTAAGATAAAACTTTGAAGTAAACTCAAGCACGTAGGTATAGTTTTTTCATGGGTGGTGTTTTGTGATTGAGGAATTTATTATCTAGATGTAATTTAATTAAACCAGTTACATACATACAAGTAAACTCTTTTTGATTTTGATAAATTAATTTAATACGGAAGTTTTCACTGTAAACTTCATTTAAAAGCTAAAAATCACAACCAGTGATCTAAATGAAGATCAAAATAAAGACAAACCATAATCGCTTCCTTTCGATTGGGAGAGAAGCGAAATTTAAATAAAAAGAATAAAACCATTGTCAAAAATTCACGTATCAATAAAAATTCATCTGTTCACCGCAAATTATAAAGCGTTTAAGCAGCCAAAATAATATATTAAAAAATGAATTCTTTACGAAGTAGAATATATGGGTAGAAAAATTATAATTTTATAGCTTTTACTTCAATATTCCATTTCATTTTTAGTTAGTCGTTGTGTTATTAATCACAAAACTTTATTAAACAGCTCAGGTTGAATAATATAGTTTATATTAATTATTTAGAAAACGCAGGAAAATGACAATGTGTAAAATCATTCCAAAAAGCTAATAATAATGGTGTTAAATAAACTTTAAAAAAAATTTTCATTTTATTCTATATCAGATTTCAATGGCAGTTACATTTAGTTGTCGCATTTAACGAAAATTACTCGTAGATATATAATACATTCGCAGAAGTCGGTAAATGAATATATCTTCGCACAAATTTTTCCTTTTGTTTATTTCAATAATATCCTGTTAAACTACATAATTAAATAAAAGGTGTGAAACTTTAATAATGTAACAAAAAATTATTAATAAATACAAAAGATATACAGCTCAAAAAAAAAAATAGATACAAAGTCCCAAAATATTTCGTAAATAAATATTGAATGAAAAAATCCGTGTTTCGTAAGGTCATGGACTATCAAATTTGGATTTCGATACAGTGGCCGCGGGCATTTCAACATTTAAAGAATTACTTATCACACTAAATTAAATTTAAATATCAGAGAAACAATTAATTATTTTAAATTTGTTGACTTTAAAAAAAAAGTTTTCGTTACTTAATCAGTATATTATGTGTTTAAATGTTTTATACGCACACACACATATTATATATATATTAATATATATATGGGTGATTCTCACGAAATATGACAACTCACTGTCCCTTGCTCCAAGATCTAATACTATAATACTAAAAGAACATTTTTAAAGAAAAATCAATAAATAGCATTGCTCTTAGCATTTTAAAATGACTTCGCACTAGCATTGACTGTTTTGTATAGTTACAAAATTTAATTGAACTTCAAAATTTCATGTTTCTGGCATGCCACAAACAATGTTTCCAATAATAGCTAGCTTCAAAACTTCACACAAATTTTTCAATATTTAATTTTTTTTTATCTCAACCGGTGTAAGCATTACCGAGGTAAGCATTTCTGCGTATATAAAGGTTATATACGCAGAAGGTATTATTTACAAAAACTTCGTTTAAAATAATTTTTTCTGTCAATAATTTGTTTGTCCCAAGAAAATCTGTCATTTTCCTGGCTACTTTTATTTAGTGATCTATAACCAAAATAGATAGAGCCGGCAATCAATATCTTATGTTATTAGATTGATTAGGTGCCCTCCTATATGAACATGTCTTGTTGCATGAATAAAGGACCAATTTTCTGGTTCAAAATCTTTTTAAAAAATTTTTTCAAGGTGAGTAGGTTTTTGTTTTGTCATTTTCCTGGCTTCTTGAAATCATTAATAACATAAACTACATAGAGTTATCTGAGTTATTTTAAGAAATCCTGTTGTTTTCTGAATATAAACGTTTTAGGCCAAAATATTAAATTAAAGTTATATGTTATAGAATGGAGAATTTGTCATGATCCTGGCTTATGAATACCAGGACATTGAAGTGTTACCAAAATTTTTTTTTTAACTGCTAATACTGTAAGGAGGGAAAGCAAATATTAACCTAACACCAAGTTTACGTATGATTGTAATATGGTTGGATGTAATCAAAGTTATTTATTTATTTAATGATTGATTATTATACGCAATTTTATTCTGTACATATCAGCGACAAAATTTTTTCTGATTCTTTCTAATGTGGATAAAAAGAAGTAATTTAAGCAATTTATGGTCCATCTAATATAAAGGCTTAAGTTGAGTTACTTACTTAAATTTGAAATTGAGTTACTAACTTAAAATGACTGTTTTTTAAACTTCTAAGCTAATATGTCATTTTCCTGGCATTCAAGATTTGGTGAATTTCTATTTTTTTTTTTTTCTCAAGCAAATGTCAATAAACTACACTGTTGTCTGTAAGATATTAAAAAGTGTAACTAAAGAAGTATACAAAAAATATTTTAGATTATTTTGAAGACTTTAAATTTGAAAAAAAATTTTGGTCCGAATTGTCATATTTAAAAAGAATCACCCATATTGCATGTATAATCACTAAAAATGAACATTAAATGCATAATTTTTACTTTTTATTTAGTTCAGAACATGTTGTCACAATCTTAATTATACGGAAAATTTATGAATTATGTTGAATTTATTATTACGAAAAATTTATTATTATGAAAAATTTATTATTACAAAAAATTTTTTATAAGTTAATAATTTTTTTCATTACAGATTAGAAACTCTTCGATACTATTCTGATATTTTGTAATTTAAACTGATATTATTTATTAAGTGGATGTAAAGGTTTCCTGTTAATCTGTTGCGTTAGGATAAAATATTCATTATTTACTAAATTTCAGTCGGCGTATTTTTAAAGATTTCTTCACAAGGTCTATGCATATAATAGCTAAAGAAAAAGGGGTCTCGACCAGCACCTCTTCTAGGAGGTGTTGTCTCGACTCTGTTATAAATATATATGAAATTAAGTGGACAAAAAAAAAATAACTATTTGAGCTAAAAACTATATGAGCTGATACTGGATTGTTTTTTTAATTAACAATTTCAGTAATTTTTCTGATAATTTAAAGGTTTGTTGACATTTGTTTTAATTTTATGAAACTGTCACATATATCGCTACTTTTGATTTTGCAATGAAGTATTATCGTTAAAAATTTGTCAATATCATAAGTAACTTCCCCAGAAGGGAAAGTTAGTAATAGAAAGATTTTTTAATTTTCTAAAAAATAGTTAAACTTTGAGTTACACTTACACATTTATACTAAGATAGATTGAATGATTAATTATTCTCAACTATTCATTTATGAAATTTTTGTGTTTTATTATAAAATTAAATGTAATATAGATATTTCAATTCTGAATGAATTGTAATAAAGTTTGTTTCAATTTTCAGTTTAAAATTTCAAAATTTTTTAGGTCCGATTTCAAAGTCATAAAATAAGAAAAAAAATTGGGAAATAAAATTATGCATGAATAATAAAATTTGCTAATAAATCTATTTGTTGTACAGTTTAAATGTTACATATATGCGGAAAGATTGATTTAATACAAATATTTGCTTACCTCCAATATTTTTGATTCAAGTTCTTTTCATAGAGCCAATAAAAGATCACATTTTATTTACAGGAACAGAATTACACAATACAAATTAAAAATTAACGGACGAAATTAGCAAATAAAAATTAATCAGAAAGAAAATATAAAAAGAAATTTTAAATAAAATGCTATATTAAACAAAAGGAAAAATATAAAACTAAGCGCTTCTAGGATGAAGACAAAGTTCCCAGACAGAATGACCGAAAAAATTGCCGTTTTATGTCCTGAAAAGGTTAACATATATATGCAGTCCTAGAAATCCAAGAGAATTCTTTGTATGAGGCATGCATTTTATGACCGTAAATAGGATCTGTGTACAGCCGATATTTTAAAGAGATAAGATAGAAAACTTCAGAAGAAAGGAAGAACATTTTGCCTTAGAGAAATATGAGCTGGGCTGGCTACTTTTCTGAGGGGAGAAGCTTTGTGGGTGGTAAATCAAGTAGGAAAGGGATGCTATCTAATTTAATCACTGAAGAGAAGCGCTTATTGCTTTCTTGATGAATGGGCTGCAAAGAGGCAGCAGTGATTATTTTATTTCTGTTACAAACTAATAAAAGCCTCAAAATAAAATGTTATGAGAATTTTCCATTTTTTTCAGTAAATAAAATATTTAAAAATTTTCTAAAATTAAGGAAAAATTATCTATAGTATTAAAAAAAAACTGCTTTGTACAATGGGGGGTGTTTGAACACCCCCCTTACCTACGTCCCTGAGTAAACTTTTTTATCTTAAGTATAATACACTTATTTAAACTGTGCATGGAATAAGCATTTTAGGAGGTATTACAATTTTTACAGGATGTTATATGTACCTAACAGGAATTTTTAACCTTTTTTTTCTACTTTTTTACAAAATAATCTATAAAAAATATTCTAATTGATGTATCAACAAATGAATGCACAAAATTATTAAGATGTATATTCTAAGCAAGAAGAAAAAAAAAATTTTGAAAATATGTTAAAATAAAAAAGCCTTAGGGATTTAAAAATTGTGAATTTTTTTAAATTTTTTTTTTAAATTTTAAAAAAGTTAAACAGTTTAATTATGTTTTGAAGATAAATTATTGATTATAAGTTAAATGAGCATGTAAAGCATCCACAAAATGAATGATTATACCTTTATTGAAAAAAAAATTTTGCAAAGGTACTGTGACCCCTTAAGAAGAACTGAGAGTCTTTTCTCACCTATCTGAGTTTTCCACAAATTTCGGTACCCGCTCGTTTGCTAAAAAGAGAAAGATCTATAGAGTTCAGTGAATTTAAAATTTTCTAAGATTTTTTTTTTTAATAGAAAGCTTTTTTTACGTTATTTTAATGTATCTGAAAACTCTTCTTTTTTTCTTGAGGGAGTGATTATTTGTGGGGGAGAATTGAATATCTTCAAGTGAAGCATTATATACAATGTATTTTTAACCCTGAACAGGAAGGAAATGATCGTACTAATAGTTTAGAAGTTATACGGGTTTTATACACAAAAAAATACAAATTTGTATTTGTACCTATTTCCGCATCTGATGTGGCTATCTAAATAAGTGAAGAATTGTTTCGTATTCAGTTTTTACGTTGAATCGAATGAGGCTATACAAAAGCCAATAGAATGAATAGTTTATAAGTTAAAAGCTATTTATGTATAAAAGGTACTTTTTTGACATGTATTTATGTACACTTTTTACATTGCTATTTTCTGGACACGCCAGGTACATTTTCCGATGAAATTTTTCGTTCTGAAATGAGAGAGATTAATTTTAAGTCGATATGACAAATAGATTCGAAATTAGAACATTTTTACTTTTGAAATATCAGTCCTTTTGATTTGTGTTTGTTTTCTTTCGATTAAGGGAGTAAAATACTCAGAAAATACTTGTCTCTGTTTAGCTACACGAAAAGCGTAATGTAAGTACAAGATTTGTTTTTTTTTTTTTTGTTTTTTTTTTCCACACAAATCCATAAAACTTCTTAACTGTTTATTTTATCAATTTCTGTTTTATCTAAAAAAAATTCAGAATAAAAAAAAATATTTTGAAAAATATACCTTACATGTTCATACTGCTCGTACATAGCAATGTAAAAAGTGTATATAAGTACGTGTCAAAATAATAGTTTTTATACACAAACCCATTTAAATTAAATTCAGAGTGTAAAAATACATCGAAAGCAATGTGACTCTCTTCAAATCATTCTCGTTTCACTAAAAAATAAAATAAAAAAAAGGACCCGTTTTTCCGTTTCCGGTATAAAATGTCAGGTATATGTCAATAATTTCCGTTTACATGTATCATTTATAATATTCCAAAACTTTTGCTCAAAAATATCTTAGGTATTAATTATTCCGAAGAAACACTTTTTTATGCTATAATTACTTAACTATTGGGTTAATTAGTTGTTATTAAATGGTTTTAAACCCTTGTCTGTCGGATTTTTTTTTTCGAATTTCCGACCCATAAAAAGCACTTGTTGCTGAAAATTAATGTTTCTTCTGTCCTAAGTGCAAAATATTTTTGCTTGACCTATTGGTAGCTAAATATGTGATGTCCCCCCCACTGATTTCCTTGCAATGCCAACAAGTTTTATTATAAAAAATACACTGTGATGTGATAACACACATATTTATTACCCTGTTGTTTTAAGATGCTTAAGATAAATATCTGTATAAAATAATTATTAAAATCAGGTAAAAAATATTTTGGAAAATAATTTTCTAACCCTACCATTAAAACAGTATTGGACATCAGAGCGTAAATATCACATTTATCAGCAAACTGAAACAATTTATTACAGATTATATGCAACGGTAACACTAATGAAAGTGAAATTACAGAAAGTAGAAAAAGATTTTGATTTTAATTCAAGGCAGCAAATTTCACTGCGCCAAATTATGAAGAAAGTGAGTCTAGTTGCGCCATCTCTTAGCAATATTCAGAAATACAAAAATAATCGCGGGATTTTAAGAGACGAATTCAATTTCGAAGAGGCAATTCTTCTCTTCCTCGCATGGCATGCGTCGACGACCATACGGGCATAAAAAAGTCGAACCCTGACAGAGAAGGGTTTAATGGCATTATTCAAAAAATAATAAGCTCTTTTTTCCATTCAAATTTCAATCATATTTGTAAGAAAATTTTTAATAAATTTACAGGATGTTCTTTAATAATTTCTTAATATATATTACAACTCGTGACAAAAATGGAGTTAAAAAGTTATATACACATTAGCTATCACACATTAATATTTAAGTGAGGTTAAAATAAAAACGATGTCAAAATCTGACGAGTGACCAATAGAGGTGGAATTAAAAACATCAATCAAGACATAATTGATTTTGGGATATATAATGACCTCTCAGTTTTCTCCTGCATTTAAAAAGATTTTTCTTTCATCTCTCTTTCCTTAATTCTGATTGGTAAGGTTTCGAAAACGTATTTAAGTTTTTCGCGACACATCATTGATTTTTATTTCCTATTTAATAAGGCTTCTAAAAATAGACATTAAGGAAGTCAATCATGTAACCCGCTGTTTTGAACATTTTAATTTTTGATCCATAGGCTTTTTCCAAAAACCCCATTATTAATTTTGAAGTTTAAAAAAAAAAAAAAAAAAACTTTGACATTACTAAGTTTGATAATAGATATTACATAACTTGTTAAATATACTAATATTTTGAAGAAGTTTTTAAAATTTTTGACATTTAAACGGGAAAAAAATTTAAAATTAAGTATGTGGAAAATTTATGAAATGCAGGTATCTCCTTTATTTCATTTCTATGTTAATTCTAATTGAATAAATTTTTAAAAAAGTTTTTTTTTTTTAAAAAAATTGGTAATTACCTGCATGAACGTATTTTCAAATATAATGTCTTCGTTTATCAAATTATAATAATTTCTCCTTTCCTTCCAAATTGAAAAAAGGATATTGCATTCATCCATATTTGTGATTTTCCTTTCATTATATTTTGAAGGATTTTTTTTTATACTTTTGTTAACCATGATTTTCCAAAATTTTTATATTTCACTAAACAAATTCTTATTTTCCTTTAATTTACCTCAATTAAATCGCATTCTGTGTGGTCCTCAAAATGCAATGGCACCAGTCTAGCAACTTCCCACTTTTCCTTTTAGCTTATTTAGCTAAAAAATTACACTATTGGCTAATGAACAACGACTTCATGAGCAATGAATTCTTAAAAAAAAATTTATTTGTATTTTGTATTTTTTCCTGAAATTTGAAATAAAAATTGTATCCGGAAAACTGCTAGCTCTACTTTCATTTTATTTCTTAATTTTTTCGTTAAAACAGACATTTTGCCGTGAAACAAAAGCAGAAATCAACTCCAAGCAAAAACCATAATAATGATATAAACTCCAAAAAGAAGAGAAAAAAAAAACCGTCTTGTATATTTTTTTAGAAAAGTGATTGAAAAGACAAAGAGAAATTACCGATGATCTTTTATACGAAAAAACTAAAAATGGCGGATAGGTCCGTTTTCGTTAATAACTTTTAGGTGCTTTCGTTCAAAATAATAAAAATATATAATAAACTGGTGAGCAATATCCCAAAGTGACACAATACATAAATATAGCCAAGTAAGGGATAACACTCAAAACATGCCAAACCTTACACTTTATTTATGTTTTGATATAAATTTTCTTAAAAATTTTTTTAGGCTCACAATGAGTTAGAATTTGTAACTTACAGGAAACTCTTATGAGTTGTAAAATTACGCGTAAATTTAAGCACAAATTACAATAATAAAACTTCCTAAAATATGAAGTGGTATAATATAACGAAGGGATACAACGGAAGTTTTCTTAATTTCTTCCGGTTTTGGGAAGCTTGTTATTGTTGACATTCAGTCAACCATCCATTTTTGTGTTGACGCAGCTAACAATAAGAATCTTAGAATGGCTCTTATTTTTTGAAACAGATCTGATTTTAAAAAAATTAGTTGATGCAAGGCGACTAAACAATTTATTAAACTGTTCTATATATATTTTGTGTGTTTATTAAGACAGGGGTGAACAATCTATGAAATATAATCAGAATTTTTGTTATTTTCTTTAATTTAACTCATGAATAAAAAGACTAGTGT
Organism: Parasteatoda lunata; assembly: GCA_949128135.1. Lineage (NCBI taxonomy): Eukaryota > Metazoa > Arthropoda > Arachnida > Araneae > Theridiidae > Parasteatoda > Parasteatoda lunata. Next base: position 4,296,976 of record OX421973.1, read on the forward strand.
TCCAAGATTCTGTGGCACCCGCACACTGACCGCAATCAGTAATGCTGGACTTCTGTGATCTGCTGGGAACCGTGTCTTAACGATCAATCCACTGCCGGACAATTTACAGATTAAAATTAAGTCCTAGAATGAACCAGGCTTATATAGTTGTGTGGCAAACTACTTTGTCAGTTGTGTGGCATCTAACTAACTACAATTACCAACTGAGCAATTTAAAATATAAATTTTCATTTTTTTAAACTTGATTTTTTATTTTGGCTTCACTAACTGAAAACAAAATGCTCCTAGAGTTTTTGTTTTGGTATCTTACATTTCAAATGACGTCCCTTTCAAAAAGCTCCGTTGGTGCAAAATGGTCAACCACAGGGAGATTCACATGGTCTATAGCAGGATTTCTGAAACTTTTTGGTGTGGGGACCCCATAAGAATTCCGCAAATTCGCTAAACGCGTGAGTAAAACTGCAAATTCACTTGTACTGTAATATACTATTGTAGTTTTAATTTTAAGACATAGATCAATGGGAAAATTTTAGATACTAAGTAACAAACTTGTTTTCGTTTTTTCTCTATCTGTCATTGTCTTATCTTTAATATTTTAAAATACACTGTGAAAAATATTAGATAATTGTAAAATTATTATTACTAAAGAATGGAAAAAATTTCTAAAATTTTCGACGATTCGTGCTGCAGGCCCCGCGATCCCAATTAGGGTCAAGACCCACAAATAAAACCAGCTCCTGAAAAATTTGATCATGTTTATGGAAGGTAACCACACATCTTAAAATCTTGAGAACAGTCCTCGAATTTCATTGATTGGCGTCAAAAATTTTCAAACTCTTTGAGAGCAGAAATTATTCCCAAATTTTAACTTGTGTCCTCGAATATTTCCGAAAACATATAAACTATTTTTATACGCAGAAAAATATATATATAAGAAGAAAAAAAAAAGAAAATGATATTAGTAATGCGCAGTCTTTATTTTTTTTAAACAAGATAGTTTTGTTTTGAAGAGAATACAAACGAAAAGCACCATGATCAAAATAATAAATGAAAAAGCCCTACTCATCTTAAAATAATTCCAGCAAAGAACAAACGCTTTTTAATCATCGTGGACAAATTCATTTTACATCTATTCAAATGCAGAAAGTTATATGATATTTTTTAACTTAGTAATGAAGTCAAGTTTGATGAAGATGGTTTTGATCCTGATATTAGCCATCAATTATAAAATATCTTTGTTGGTCATATAAATTAATATTTTTCATAAAAATATTCCTCAAAATTAAAAATTTAGTTTAATTGAAATTTTCCGTAGATGTTCCGTTGATTCGTCCTTAAATTATGGTTTATAAGTCTGGTCCAGATTCCCGGGAAAACTGGTTATGAAGTTTTTAAAAGGATATTCGAAAATTTATTGCTTAATATTTCAAATTTATTACTATGAAAACAGATCCGGGATAGCCTGATTAATGGGGTGTTGGCCTCATGTTTAAGAGGTCGTTAGTTCGATCCCTATAGGCTGACTTCCCGTCGTAAGACAACAACATTATCAGATCAGTAAGAGATTCTCTACCAGAAATATATTTTTAAAATTACTTAGAAAAGTAAAACAGTGACTTTTCGGATGTTATTTTAGAAACTTTACTACCATTTTTTTAAAACAGCTTAGACCATGCAAATAAACACGTTGAAATAATTATTTCTCTCCCCTAGATGAATTATACATTTTAATTGAAAAACCACAAATAAAGAAATATAGAATACAACTTTTCTCATCTTTAATTTCGACATAATTAACTAAATAACAAAGCCTTTTGCTTCCTTAAAGTTTAAATTTTTGCTGAAAAAAATAGAGTTTCTGTTAATGCTAATGAAGAACTTTAGATAAACCAGTTTCAGAAAGATTTGTTTGCCCAAAATTTTGATAAAAATTATTAAACTGCCCCTTTATACTACAAGTTAAATAGTATTTTTAATATGACCAAACTACAACTTAATGAATAAAGATTGAATTCTTTAATTTATAAACTTGATTTTAGCTAAATAAATGGTAACTGAAAAAGTTAGTATAATTTTTTAATGATCATGTGCACTATCCATCTTCATTTTTCACTACTCAAAAATGATAGATTTTTAGAAATGATGGATAGAAAAATGACCACATTTTTATTTTTAACAATGGCATATAAAGTTTAAAAAATAAAACTGGTCATTTTTTTCATATTAGTCATTGTTTCTTCAAAAAACTAAAACTTTAGTAGAAAATTATTCTGAGATAATGAAATATTTATATAAAATTATAACTTTCTTAATTTATGTTTACCACTTACTTACTGCTTTTATTTTACAGAACTATGATTAATGAAGCGAAAGAACATTGTTTAACATGTAAGGGACAAGATTATTTATTTCATTAAACTAAAGAAGAAATTTTAAAATAAATAAATAAAAAAGTGTTCTCCCTTCCTCTATTCTAAAAAATTCTACTTCTATTCTACTTCTTTTGATTCTAGCGTGATTGAAAAGAATTTATATGAGTCTTAGAGCGTCGCAAGCAAGAAAGAAACGCTGCTTGCACTTGTGTTGCAAACTGCGTTAGAACTGCTTAACCAGAGTTGATACATGTGATTGCTTAACCAGAGTTGAATCAATTGGCGATCGCAACGCTCGAATACACCATCTGGGGAGAGACCGGTTTCATACCTTTGGCCCTTCTCCGTTCCCCCTCTTTTCAGTTGTATAGGAATGTACTACGATATTTTCCCTTTTTGTTTAATAATAATATTTTTTTAAAATTTTCGTGGGGCTTTTCTACGGAACTATGTTTAATGTAGTTTTCAGTTCCATATAGTTTTCCAACTTAAAAGATTTTAATCTATATCAAAATCAAGAGAGAAACTAACGTACTTCCTCCCTCTATGGCTTTCAACACGCTAGGGGAAAGCAGATAAAGTGTTGCCATAGGTAGAGAGTTCTACTCGACGCCACCTGCAGCCCATTTCGATCGCCAATAATCCAACTTTTACGTACAAGCGCATTTCCTATCACACAACTCAACTCTCTTTTCGTTTGAGTTTTGTGTGTCAGTGTGGCAACATAGTTAAATTTCAATACTACGATCGGATATCTGGCTGAAGTGTATCGTTGTGATTTGTGTACGCGGTGTGTAGTAGAGCTGGAGGATGAGGTATGGCAATCTAATTTAATCTTCATCTATAATTATAATCCAGTTTATCATAATAGTTTTTTTGTTCGATTATAATTAATTTTTTAAGTGTATGATATCTTTTTATGTATTTTTTAGTTCAAAAATCAGCAGAGATACACTCTATGAGTGTGTGAACACATGCCTAGATAATGCCACAAAGAAACCTAGAAAGTTCCTTGAGACAGTAGAACTCCAAATTGCTTTGAAGAATTATGATCCCCAAAAGGATAAACGTTTCTCTGGAACCGTCAAGTATGAAGAATTTTCTGATTTACCTGTTTAAATTGGTCCTGCTGATAGTCACTGTATTTTCATGTCTAACCTCGTCTAAATTTCTTAAGTAATTATATCTGAAATACCCATATTATTGCATAAAAATAGTATGGTCAATGCTTTATTACTCAGATTTCTAATTTTAAGATCAGCATGGCTATTTTATCCAGGAAGCTAAGATTCTCTTAGCGGACCCCTCACCCAGGGTCTTAAATATTGGGGAGGAATTAGTAGATTTTATCTGCTTCTTCCGTTAATTATATCTATCTGCATCCCAGTGATGGTAAGTAGATATTTATCTAATCATTAATTATCTGTTTAACCAGTTACGACTTGCATTATATTTTTAATAAAAATCAAAGTTCATAGATATTAATTTGGAAATATTTTATGCAAATAAAACAACGCATATGTTTGGTATTGCAATAATTATTTAATAAATATCGAAATTGTATATTTTTAACCCAGTAAACTGGTATTGATTGTTAATTCATTATCATATTTTACTTCTAATGCTTCACTTGTACCTTTATGATGAAAATTTCTCAGTAGTGATATTCAATGATCTTCACCTTGGAGAACTGAATTATGGTACAGAAATATTAAATTTCATAAGGTCATATTTAGGAACACTTTTTTTTTTATTCTGTTCAGCCACTGATTAATATTTTTCTCTAACTTCAAGGCAGTGTCCCTTGCATCCCTGGAAAGGATTCACTTGGAAACCCAGGCGTGCCTGTCTGGCTGTTAATGAAATAAATAAAAATTTTAGGTTTTATTATTTGGTAACTCGTTGATAGTATTTAGCATTGCAGATCCCCCTTTGTAAAGTTGCTAGTTTTTGCTTAAACGAAATTTAACTATGAAGTCTTAATTTTGTAAATGTGGCCATAGTTTCCATTTTTATACTATTATTCTCTTAGTTCCTAATGTTTTAAATTACTCTAAATATTAGTTTCTAATTTAAATATGGGTTGTGCACGTTTGTCAAATGTTCGTATCTCAGTTTCTGAGTGAGTGACTTAAAAAAGATTTTAAGCTTTGATAATTCATTTAAATCTGAAGTAGTTTTTAGTTGCAACTGCTGTTGCACTTGTGATGATATTTAGTAAGTTTTCATATTCAAAAAGTGGGTGCAATTTGAAAATATAGCATGTTTTGTTAAAGAATAAATGAATGACTGATTGACCTATTATTAATTACCCCTGGCTTTATTATTTTGTTAATATGTAATTGTGACACCAGTAATGATGAATCTATAAATTTAAAGTGATGCTTCATGATCTTTCACCTTGGAGAACTGATTTGGTGTCTTTAGGTTTCTGTTATTGATGCTTCTAATTTGTTTTATAAATTGTGAGTGTATCATAAAGTTAAAAAATGATTGGTTCAAGGCATCTAAAACAATAGATTTGAAATTAGGGTAATTATATTTGTTATAATTTTAGTGAAAACTCAAGACGATTGTCGTGTTTTTTCTTCATAGATATAAAGGATATATTATTTTTACTAGGTTATTAGTTGGGGCTATTATAAAAAATCATTATTTTTGTTTCATTTTGAATATTAAAGATATGAAAGGAGGAAACTGTTCTTACAAGCAACCTTTTAATCTGGCATGTGAACCTTCCCCTAATTTGCACAATTTTGTGAACAGCTAGTTTATACAAAGTCAATACATTTTTGAAGTTCCGCCAATCTAAAATTTTAATTTTGTTATTTACACAAAATCTTGTATTTATTGGATCTTGCCAGCTGTTTCTTTTTTCTTAAGTTCTCAATGTGTTATCTCAAGTTTTCCTACATTATTATAAAATGCGATATTCAATGTTTGAATTAATTAGTCAATTTTGTCATGACGATGTTGCTGAGTTTCTAGTTATTGCTACTGAAATCCTAATGGTTTTACAGGGTGTGTAGTGTTTTTTAAACAAGGTTGGCAAGTTTCTGCCGATGTGGTTAAAACCACTGGTAGAAACCGGTTAAAACTGGCATGGCAGAAACCCTTTTCTGTCACATTTGTGGCAGAAATTCAGAAAATGACATAAAAGTAAGTACTGAGATTGGCATACAATGGATAATTCACAGGAAAAACAATTAAATGTTAAACAAAGTACAATTTATTTACAAAATTATCACCATTCAAATTCAAATGTAACATTATTTGCACTCTGCAGTAATCTATAACAAAAGACAAGTTTTGATGCAATTTCTAAACCTAAACAAATTCTCAATTTGTTATGCACGGACGAGAAATTTGAGAAGCAGAACTAGCAGGCATTGTCACCAAGAAACAAGTAAGAATTGTGAAACTTTCACCTATTGCATATTTTTTAAAACTGGATAACCATGTAGCAGCTGGGATAGTTGTCGAAACTTGACTGGAAAAATAAGTTTCAGGAAATGGGGCCAATTTGCTTTGCAAAGCTATGCTGTACATAAGGTACAAAATATGGGTTAATATTGGCGAGTAAAATTTTGGCACATGATAATTTCAATCACAAATTCTTTGGATGAAGCATATAAGCTAACAAATGATAATCAGTAACTGCCTGTTTAAATCTGTATGTCACTTTTTCATAAACAGCCATAAGATTCTCTTCTTTTGTTAGATTTGTTACATTTTTCAGTTTACTTAAACAAAATGTCATTAAGCAATTACTAGAAATAATATAGAAGTTTTTTTTTAGTTTTTACTGGTTATAACCAATTTCTGCCAATGGCATGGCAAAAACCAGTTTCTGCCGGCAAAAAGCCAACCCTGTTTTGAAAGGTTCTTATTTTTGATTTTTTAAAAGTCCTTAATGTTGCCTTTTTTCATTGGGTGTTTTTAAGGTGGTCTTAATTTTCCCTTTTCCAAAAGATGTTTTTTCTTTACAGTTGATTTTTACCATGAATTTTGCAAAAAGACATTGTCAGAACAGTTTCAAATTTTGGTGTTATTCATACAAAACTGAAAAATAAACATGGAATAAAGAGGGCTTTGGAGATATTTCCGTATCCTGATCTGTTGCGCCAACTACAATCCCCTCCAATTTTAACAAAACATGTATATATGTTTGCCCGGCCGTGGGTACGAGTTATACATTTCGAGTTAGTCAATTTATTTTTTTTTCCCCCTTCAGTTTCTCGCAGGCAGTTTATTCTGCCACGGATCAGGATGTGGAAATTGGCATCAAAATTTTGTCCCTTTTTTTTTGTGATCACTTGCTTTGGGGAAAAGAGAAGTTGAAACAGAAGTAAATGAAAACTGATTTCACTCATAAAGAATAAGAGTGAAGAATGAAGTGTTTTTTTGTTTTGTGTTTATATTTGTAGTTTTTGTATCTTTATTTTCAATAATTAAACAAATTAAGAGATTGAATAAATTGCAATTTGGCCCATTTTTAATTTATAATTTAATATTTATTTATATAATTTAAATTATATAAAGAAATATTAATTATTTATATGATCACTGCAGATATCACTGCTGGTTTTCAAATAATTATTGAAATCTATATTTTCAATACAATATTATTTATTAGTTCCATTCACTTGATTTTGTTGTATTGTAAATACATACGTGTGGCTTTATTATCAATCTCTTTCAGTTATGGCGGTGAATTTTACTGTTTTTAAATGGGTGTGTGTGAAGAATAAGGAACATAAAAATAAAAAAATTCAAATGTTATGTTTGTGCCAGGTTTGGCAAGGTTTAGGACAGAGAATGGATTAATCCATGGTTTAAACCGTCCTGTCCAAAACCCTTTTACTCAAATTATGTCACAATTTTATCTGAACAATATTTAAAAGGTAAAATAAACATAGAACTAATAACATATTAATAATTAAATCTACTAGAAAATATTTGTTTTTAAAAGTATTAGGAACTAAGTGTCTAACATAGTCATAAACAGGTTTATTTATTTTTAGTTCTATTCAAGAATACTTTTATTTAATTAGCGTAGTAGTGATGCATCGCTAGTGTCAGTAACTGAAACTGTTAATACATTACTCAGTTATTTTGTATTTCCAATTTAAACTAATATAGTTATATTTAGAAATTTTTTTTTAAATAGATTTCTTTTTTATCAATATTTTTAAAAAAAATATTGTGACAAATTAAAAGGTTAATTTTCAAACAAATTTAGTATTTTTTTTTGTAAATCATTATTATTATTTTTTAATATTGCATTATTTATCCTTACATTATTTATCAGTATTTAAAGCATATTTATATTTAAAGGATTAGGTGTTCACTTTTGTTGTTCAATGAATTGTGGAGCTTCAAAAATTATAAGCCTTTTCCTATTATATTGTATTATTTTCTTTTAATAAGTTAAATTAAATTGTATAAAAAATATCAAATATTTATTGATACATGTGTCTACAATGGTTACACCTATAGAATTTTTATCTTTCACAGTTCCTGTCCAAAACCCCAACCCTGGTTTGTGCACAATAGTCGGTCTTATAATGGATTTTTTGAAAATTTTAAAAAATTAGAAAAAATAATGATTTTTTAATAAAAATAAATTTCAAATATAAACAAAATACAATAATTTTTTTATATAATGTTAATCATATTTGTTTATTACTTATTAAAATTTAATTTATTACTATATATAGTTGAAAATTCGAATTTCCCATAAATCCAAGATAGTGAGGAAGGCTAGTCCTTTTAAGTAATTAAAAACTCTACCCGTATAACGATTATTGTGACTTAATGTTGAAAAACTATTTTGTGTGTCAAACACTGATGATACGTGAGACTAGTGTGTTTAAATAAGACATTAGACAATGTTGTGGTGATCATGAATATTGTTACTTGGTTTAATGTAATGCACGTACCCTTATCCTCAAATGTGAGTAAATAATCTTTAAATATATATTTATCAATTAAATGCTGAAATTTAAAAATTTACTGTTTCTTTTTATAAAATTAATTCCAGTTCTGTGCCCTCCCTTTCCTACTGTATGCTAGTTTTTTTTTTTTTTTTTTTGGTTTGTTTATTTCTACCTCTACATCATAAGCTTCAATTTAGTTTGAAAACATAATAGTTTAGTTTATCTATATAAAATCTCTAATGATTTTATTTTTTAGGCTAAAGAATATTCCCAGACCCAAATTTAAGGTGTGTGTACTTGGTGATCAACAACATTGTGATGAAGCCAAGGCAAATGATGTTGAATGCATGGACGCAGAAGCTTTAAAGAAGCTGAATAAGAATAAAAAGCTTGTTAAAAAATTATGTAAGTTGATATTTTTTTTTATAGACATTTGTATTATGCTAGCACTTTGAACCCTCCTGCTTGTGTTTTATACACTCGTAGGTTCCTAATCTTGTGCAATATCGATGGAAAGGATAAATGATAACGAAATATCACACTTGTACTTTCATAAAATTCTTTCCTACAAATTGATTTCTTAATATATTTTTTTTGCTCACATACTTTTTGAGGTGATACATTGACAGGGTGCGTAGCGTTACTTAAAGGGTTTTTTTTGGGGGGATTTCGTTTTTTTAAAGGTGCTTTTTTCAGCTGGCATCACGAATAATTTTTTTTCCTTCGGTGATATCTGGTGGATCCCATGCATTTCACGAAAAATTGAGTGTTTGCTACGTAATCATTCACGCGGACTTCATGTCGTACCCACGTTATGACTTGTGCATGCACTCACACCGAAACTAGAGTGTTCGAATAGAGAATATCAGATCCTTATTAAATGTTTTTCTTTTTAATATATTTTTATTTTATTCTTTATTTTATCTTACTTCTAACACTTTTTTGATGTAGGGGGTAAGGGTACTTTTGTTCTGAGTTCAAGCTGATGTGGGAAAGTACTGATTGTTTCGATTTACATCCGTTTCTTTTTGGGGTTTTTTTTTATGCTAAAACTATTCATTAAAAGTTTGAATATCATTGATTGAATATGAATTTTTTGAGTGCTTGAAAATTTTTAAAAAGTGCTTATTTTTTATTCAAAAATTTGGCTACGCACCCTGATTAAGAAAATTTATATTTGATTTCTCCAGCCATAGAAGTTTCTAAACAAATTTTTTTACTGTTTTTGATTTTTTACTTCATTTATACAGAGCTCATTCTAGGCAGGGTAAACCAGGCGCAGCACCTTGTCCTTTTAGTTAAAAGAATGCACCCTGTTGCCCCTGATGTAAATTAGTGCCCTGATATGGTAGACTCCATACCCTTTTTGCCCTTTCTTTCCTCAACCCTTCGTTTTTCCCCAAACTCTACTATGGATTTCAACTTTTGTTGTTTTCAACTCTTTTTCTTTAGTTTGTCATTGCTGTCAATACATAGATTTATATGGGAAAAGAAAAATAGCCATCATCTTGTTGCACTTGTCTTTGAAAGTTTGTAGTTACTTCCGCTATCATTAAATCATAATTATTAATCATTTTAATTATTAAATCATAACTACAGACACTTAAAAACATACATTTATTATTTTATTAATGTATGCATGCATTTTAAATAAATTACTAAGTTCATTAGCCCGTTAACTCAATATATACGTTAATTTATTAATAAAAATTAGTAACTAATATGATTGCTTTGCTACTTATAGTTATTCCTTTAATAATTGACAATGTTTTTTTAAAGAACTTGACAATGTTTTTTAATAGAACGTGTAAAGTCCATAGAAATTATTGTCTTTTTAGAATAATAATGCCTTAACTTCAGCACCCTGCCCTTTTTTCTGCCTAGAATGAGCTCTGATTTATAATACCAACTTACAGTTACTTAATTTACTTTTTCAACAGTGACCTTTGCTAAGCCCTATAAGCCGATTTTTTCTACTGCAAAATTTAATAGTTTCATGCTGTACTTCATTGCTACATTGGTATATATCTTTAAAAACTAATTCTTTTTAATCGAAAGAACATTGTATTCCTTCCAAATCATTATGTAATGAGATGATTGGTTCTCTGAGGGCTATAAGAAATGGTAGATTGAGTTGGTTGATTTTTACTAAAACTAATCTTAGTTATCTGCCTGAAAATTTTTGCTTTGTTTTATTACTTATGATTGTGTCAGGTTAAATAGCTGCTTTTATCCTTTCTAAAGGATTGATTTTATTTCTTCGACTTTCTTATACGCTTGTTGTGATGTATTTCTTTAAATAGTTTCAATGTTTTCCATTGCTTTTTAGTAAGTAGGCACTCAGAACCCTCTTACTTATATTTATATAAAAGTAAGTTCCTATTTGTGTGCAATACTAAAGTAAGATGAAAATGATAGTGAGGGGTTTAATTTAAATCTTTCAAGGATTTCACTCTGACAATTACCATAAAAATTGTATGACCAAATAGTCTTTTGGATTCAGTCAGTTTTATAAAAAGTTACAAAATGAGAAGTTGTAGAGAATAGTGCACCTGAATTCCCTCCAGATCATTTTGTAATGAAATGGGTCATCAGAGTGCTATAATAAAAAAGTAGGTTGAGTAGATTGATTTTAAATAAAATTGACCTTAGTTATCTACTTCACATATTTATTTATAGTTCTGAAACTTGATTGGTATATCCTCTGCAATTGTGGACATTCTGCCAATTGTGGACATCACATTGTAGCTTGGGAATTCAGATCTAACTGCTATATAAAAGTATTGTAAAGTCAGGGGTCTATCCAGACCAAATTGACTACCATTTAGCGGTACCTTCAATGCAATAAAAATGCTTTTTCTTGAAGTTTTATTTAATTTTTTATTTTCACAAATTATGTTTTAAATTTTCACAAGATAGGTACCTCTCAGAATAACCTTGACAGGCCCCTGATAAGTAATTTGTTTTGTCTGTGTTAATAGTAGGCACATTCATTTCCTAAGATTCCTAGCACAGTTTTCATTATACTTTACCGCGATGATTCATATTATTATAAAGTGATGTGTTATGATCTTTTCACCTTGGAGAACTGATCACTGATTTGTTCAATAATAAAATTTCAAAGTTCATTTTATTTGCACCTGTGTTAGTATTTCCAGCATAATAGATATTGTGTTGATGTCCGCAGTGTGCTATAATAAAAACCATGGTAATTTGAGTAGTATAGGTAGTGTCATCTTCCTATATCTAATTAACTGCCAGACAAGTTCTAAAATGTTGTAATAAATATATTTCATCATGTTTTTTGTGAGTTGCTTTTAAAATTTTGTGCTCATTTTGCAGCCAAGAAGTATGATGCTTTCCTTGCTTCCGAATCCTTGATCAAGCAAATCCCTAGGCTTTTGGGCCCTGGATTAAACAAGGCTGGAAAGTTTCCTTCCCTTCTTACTCACAATGAATCCATGATGGCTAAGATTGATGAAGTTAAAGCTACCATCAAATTCCAAATGAAAAAGGTATGTTACCTTCACTTTTTTTTTAGTATTAATTTGCGTTTATTTTATGTTTATATATTATAGATTGGCACAGTTTTGCTCCAAGCTTGTCCTTTTTTTGGCATGCTTGGCTTCCCTAACTGTGGACATTGATTGTTGTAATAAAATATGAATTTGAATTGTTTCATTATTCATAATTATTTCATCTACATTGACATGATCTTTTATCATTGTAATTGCTCTTCTAGTTGTGTTGAGAATCAAGAAATTTCAAAAGTTACAGGTGTCCTGATATTTTTAATTAAAAATATCTTAGTTATTTTTAGCTTTATCCTGATTTTGTGTATATGTTATGGAACGTCTCAATTTTTAAAATTTTTGCAGTATTGATGCATTAAAAATCTCCCCCATCCATTAATATAATTTTATATAAGTTTTTTTTTAAGTAACGAAAGCTTTGTATTATTAACCCATCTGAAATGAAATAAAAGTCCTATAGTTCAACGGATATGGTCAATTTATTAATTTTAATAGCCCATAATCTGGTTTTTAGGACTTTTTTTTTTTTTTTTTTGCAGTAGCAACTTTTGTATGCGATGGTGGAGTTGTGTAGTTTTTCTATTTTACCTACTTTTTAAAGTGGTCATTCCATATGATGCAGTTGTATCAGAATTTTTGAATGTTTAATTGAGGGGTCAACTACTAAATTTTTTACCAATGTTGAAGTCATATTTTAGCTCAAGTTTACAGAAATCTAATTTTAAATTTCAATTCATTTTAATTGAATTTCAATATTGTGGGAGAATTCACATTTTATTATTGTGAGAGATTTTTAATGCATAAAAATTTTGTATACTGTTATGGGTTGCTCAAAACTTCAGTAAAGAAATTGTGCTGATAACTGTTAAAATATTAAGTGGGTATGAATCTGTAAATTTAAATCTTTCTTTGTCGAGAAAAAAGTTTTTCACTTATTCAAGAATTACTAAAACTATCTGCAAATCCATGTTGATATTAAAACTAGCTCTAATTACAGAATCAGCATTCTTAAATTGTCCTTAATTTTAGAGATTTAAAATGTTTGGACTTTGAGGTCCTGAACTTGCTCCAGTTTGAAGTAAAGATAATATGTAGCTTATTAAGATTGCTCTATGATGTTTTAATGCATGTATTATCTGATATGTTATGATTGCTATCTTTTACTGAGAGCATTTGGTTTTAGGATTATCATAATTAGATTGACTTTTGTTTGTTTTCCTCTTCTATTCCCTGCTCTCCTTATGCTGGGAATGCAGGTTATTCCGAGAGGTATAATAAAATAGTGCATTTGCACCATTTTTTGCCTAAATAGGCCTAAAATATTTTTACATGCGTACACTTATTTAAATTATTTATGTCAGTTGGCAAAGGAACTACAGAACAAGGATATGGCAAATCCTTAAGTGGTCAGAAGTAAATTGCTATAAAGTTTCTTAAAATTGAGGGAGGGGGTAATGTGCATGGTAGGCAAGTTTATATGACAAATTGAGACATTTAACTAAGGATTCTATTTAAGATGTTTCATTAAGGCTCTGATGAATGCTCAATAGTCTGAGTTTTGTGTTGAGAAAAAATATTCTGAGCTTGTTAAGGTGAAATAAAACAATTTTGCTGCTGTGATGATCTCTAAATGTCTTAGTTTCATGAAGAAAATTAGAGGCTGTTTCTGAGCTCCCATTATATTCACCATTTTAAGAAAGAGAAGAGAGTTAGTATTTATAGCTCTGTTTAACACTACATTATTCATGTGTTATTTTTGTTGTTTTGTGCCTATTTCCGCATTCTATTACGAACTGTCAGAATATATGTGAACTAAACTCTTATTTTGGGATATTTACCAAGGTCATTGTGTTGTGTGTGCAATGAACTGTGGATATATTCCTATATTAATTACCATTGTAACTCTCTTAGAGTTTTGGTTACAGTCCTACAGTATTGATGCAGCCATCTGTACTGAGTTCTCATTTGATCAGGAATTTTGATTTTTGCATATTATAAAAATAGCTTTGGTTTTTGATTTCTACAATTTACTGGATTTAATTTCTGCTACCTATTGGCTACTTTATTATTCTATGCAGTGTCTAAAATAGGCTAAATATAAAATTTTTTTTCTAGGTGTTGTGTTTAGCTGTTGCCATTGGTCACGTTAAGATGACTTCGGAGGAGTTGGCCCAAAATTTGAACTTGGCTATTAATTTCTTAGTCTCTTTGTTGAAAAAAAATTGGCAAAATATTCGCTCCCTTACAGTCAAGACAACTATGGGACCACCAGTCAGACTGTATTAATTCAATATTTTTACAATAAACGAAAGTAACTCAAATTTTGTTTCATTACTTATAATTCATGTTCATTATCTGCAATGGGTATATGTAAATTGTCTGTTGGTCTAGTGTTAAAACCACTAGCTCAGTGAGAAGATTTCTTCTTGGGTACAAGGTCGTTCATTTTGAGTCTTTTAGGGAGGGGAATCAATTACTCTGAAGTTATAAAGATTAGGAGAGCCCAATTCGTAGCTTAAATTAAACAGATTTATATATTAAGAGAAGATTTACTTATAAGTAATTGCACTTCTTCCTAGATAAAGTTGTTACTAATTTCGCTTGTCATTTCTCTTATTCGCTTATTTTGGAAGTTGAACAATCAATTTCTGCTAAGACTCACTACTTGTGTATTCTTTTAAAATACATTCAGAATTTTTTTCTGGTAATCAAAACTAAAAATTATGATTTATTCCACAGAAGTGAAAGATACACTGTACACTAGTTTTAAGTTTTTGATTGCAGTGACCATCTATTGTATCCTTATCTTAACTGATATGCTGGTGAAGCATTTCTCAATAAAAAAAAATTTTGTTAATTTCTCTTCCTTTTAATGCAATTAGACCCTGTCAAAAAATAAATATATTTATATGAGGAAATTTTAAAAATAAATTTAAATGAGGAAATTTTAACATACGTTTCATATGGAATGATAGATTAAATTTTATACGTATGAATTATTTTAATACTACTTTTTTTTGTTTCAACAATGATAGGCAAAGCCCCAATGAACTAGAAACCCCTGTGGCAGAATTTTTTCTGGCTTTCTGCGACAAACTTAACTAGAACCAATATCTTTCTGCAAGATAGTTATAAATATATCTTTCTGCAAAATATTTATATCGTTATAAATATATGTGTAATGAATTTATAATAATAGATACACTTCGTGTTTATAAAAAAAGCCTACATGCATAGAATAAAACTGTGTAGATTTTATTTTCTTAATTTCATAATATAAGTTTAAATTTCTTAATAAGTTTAAATTATTTAAGTTTAAATTTGCATAATCTTTGGTAATAAAGAAAAATTATAAATGTATAGATCTGCAGACAAAAATGCTTACTAGAGCATAAATTAAGATTACCCAGAACCTGTAATAAGATGGAACTTATAAAAATAGCTAAGAATGGTTAAAAAGATTAAATTTATAAAACAAGATAACTGAATTTGAAGTATCAATTTAAAACAGTATGATTTAACAGTTTCATTATAGTAGTTATATCAGGTACAGAAACAAATCAGGTGAAAAAAATCAATATTGAAGTTGTGTAATCAAAATAATAAAATAGGATTGACTATATCCGAATTCTAAAAGCAAAACAATTAACGCAATCTTTGTTTCAATTTTTTCTATATGAAAACAATTACAGATTAATTAGATTCGATTAATATTGTGCTGACTTATTGAAAGATTCTTTTTTTTAAAAAAAAGGGAGGTAAATAAAACTTTTTTCGTGATCAGATTAAGTTCAGAACGAAAAAAATACACATCGCTTGTGATTTGTAACAGAAGTCGCACTGTATTGTGTACATATATAGCATTGATTTCCCACGAAGTACGCAGACGCGGTTTACGACTCAATACGCTCAAGTCTATTCAACATTTCGAAACGAAATCGTCTTCATCAGTACTGAAACATCGGTATTAGAGCCATACTCATTGGATGCGATTTTTTTCGAATGCGTATGGAAACCTGTTTGATTCGCCTTAGTGATTCGCCAGTAAATATTTTCCACCAATCTGGTTTTCATTCGCATGCCAAAAAATCGTAGATAGTGAGATATCAATCAGGCTTTATTTCATTTATCGTCAGATTGCGAGTGTATTTTTATATCGACGACTTAATTCAAAGGATATAGGCATTTTATCTTTAAAAAAATATATATATATAGTTATTTTTTATCTTTGACTGCTTCTAAAATTTCTTGATTTGTTGGAGATGCTGTTTCATCCTTACTATCGACATCGGTACTAGTAAGAATATTTGGTTCGAATCTAGAACGTTTTTTTTTTTTTTTTTAATATTAGTAGCGGGGGAAACTTCTCTTCTTTTTTCCTGTCGCTTTCCATAAAAAATATCTGACATCGCTAGATGTTGTCGACTTAAATCTTATTTGTTCTTCGGAATGCCGTCTTGAAAAATGAGTTTTCAAATTTTTTTAAATTATTATTGCTTCACAAGAGCAACAAATAACCTTTTCGCTAGACATGATTTTTTTTTTTAAAAAGATAAAAGAATCTTTTTACGCATGAAATTTTCCACATAAGTGCAAAAAGAAAACACAAAACAAATTACTGCGCCAGCGATAGAGGCCGAAGTCGGCAAATTTCCAAAAATAGCTTAATACAGGGGAAAAAATTTCTCCCCTTTTTATCCAGTAACTGTTTGTGTTGGAGATTAACGGAAGATCACGAGCGCTTTCCCCTTCCGCGGTACGCTAGAAAAACAATTATTTAAAAACTATTCAGTAAGAAAAAAAATTTGCAGAACCATTATTGCTTCTGCAGAAGTTTCTGTAAAAATTATTTTTTTGTAAAACAGCTTCTGTTTCTGCAGAATCTTTTGTGAGAACTTTTATTTCTGCCAAACAAAAAAATTTTTTTTTCCCAAATAAAAAAATCTTTCTGCAAGAACTCTGTCGCTTTCTGCGACAACGTCGCCGTGTCGCCCTGTTTCTGCCACGGGGCTAGAAACCTTTACAAAAACTACTATCAAAAGTCTTTAATAAAATAGATTTCGATAATATTTCAATGTGTGATAAGTTGATAAAAGTAGCGACATTTTATAGAATTAAACAGATCTGTAATAAACAAGGTTTGAAGAATCATAGCCCACTTGAGGGTTTTGACAAATGTGTCTTGAGTTTTTTCAAAAATGCGTTTTCATCCCCCCCCCTCCAAGTACTAAAGAATATTATTTGGATTGTTTTACAACTATTGCGCACATTTTCGTTGAGTAATAGTTTGAGGATTGCATGGGTTTTCTAATGTTTTTCATAAACTTGATTTGCGATGAAAATATCAAATCATAATATTAAGGATGATAAAGAAATATTACAAGTTAAAATCTATAAAAATTTCAGTATTTGTTTATTAAGTTACCTTGGCAATTTTCTGGTCATAGGAATGTGTTACTTTTACTTAAAAATACTTTTGAAAAATTGTTTTAGATCCTTTCATTTATTCATTTCATCTAGAACTAGTGAAAAGTATATTTTTTAGAAAATTATAAATCTTTTTAGACATGTAATAAATTATCATAAAATATTTATTGCAATGAACTTTTATTTAAAAAAATGAAAGAAAAAGTAGAATGATTAAATGTGCTTGGATATTTGTATGCAGTGGTGCAAGTGCTGCGCCTACATACTCCTAATTGAAGTAGTTGGCTTAAATTGCGCCAAAAAGGATATTTATTATCCCAAGTCACAATTTTGCAGCAACCAAGCTACTGCCATGTGGGGGGTTGCTCTGGATTCGGTGGGAAGGATTCTTGCACTCTCATGTGCAACTCTGCTTCATTTTGCAAAATATTATCAATTTCAGGCTTTATTTTCTTCCTCAGGGAACAAAAACTTCAGAATTTTCGTGGACCAACTAAACATTGCCAAGTTAATTTTATTTATCTTGTTAATTTCGTAACGTAATTTTTCATTCGAGGGATCATCTACTAAATGCATATTGTTTTTAAACATTTATTTTACTTTTTTTTAGTAGTATTTTTTTTTCATCTCTTAATGATTTATCACAGATTTGTTAAATATTATGAGTGTAGGGACTTTTTTAATCATTTCATTAAAAAAGTACTGTACTAGGTAACCACCAATTTTAATAAAAATTTATAAGGGACCATTCACTAATTTACTTTTGTAGTATAAATTTATTAAAGTTTGCTTAATAAATTTATACTACTACATATTTTATATTACTACTATATAATTTACATATTTTTATAATTATATACTACTATATAATTTACATATTTTTATAAATTCGGTATGATCAATATTAATCTTGTTAATGTTTTGTTGAATATATTATTACAAATAACATTTATTTAAATTTTGAGAAAAATACACTATAACCTTAAATAATAGTTAAATTAGAGTTTTGAATTACCTTTTACAGAATTAAATAAACTAATTATTAATTTAAAAAAAAGCATGAGCCACTCAATATTGAGTTTATTTAAATTGCTTTTGCCAAAAGCTCTTTTTTGTTTTTTTAAAGAAATATTTTGGCTATATTAAAAAAAAATGTAGGTTTTTTAGAGTTCTGCTTTTCTTAGTTGTTTATGAAAGGACTTAAAATCATTAGATGTAGAGAACGCAGATATTTGGCAAAATTCAAATTTAATAGATGTTGGACTAGATGCCCCAAAGGCGATGACATCCTTATCTTCAGAAGAAAAAAAAAATCTGTATTTAGGTGCCAGGTCTTTTTACTTGGCATGTGCAAAAAAATTATTAAAAGAATTGCCTCTTGAAAATAGGTTACTGCACCATCTTAAAGTGTTGCATCCTATAATGAGAATGGAAGACACTTCTATTAAGTCAATAAAATATCTGGCAACAGTAACCCCAACCATTATAAAACCTGAAGAGGCATCTTTGTTACTAGATGAATGGACGAGGTTACATGAGGAACCAGAAGGTTATTCTTCTGACCTAAATGAATATACACCAATTGATGTGTTTTGGAAAAACTATTTTGTGAAGAAAGATAATTTGGGAAATATCAAGTATCCTCTTTTAACAAAGCTTTTTAAAGCTCTTTTGTGCATACCGCATTGGAATACTGAAAGAGGTTTTAGTGTGAACAAAAAGCTACTTGACAATAGGGCAAGTTTAAATTCGCATAGTGTTAATGGTTTGAGACAAGTGTGTCACATATTAACAAAATAGGGGGTTTAAATAATTTAAAAGTTGACAAAGATATGATTATTAATCATATTAAAGTGCCTCGTGCAGCATTTGAAAATTATTCTGCTAGATAAGACGTTGAGAAAAAAGAATGTGAAAACACTGAAACTGAGGAAAGCTGCTGAAATTTCTTTAAAAAAAAAAAAAAAAAAAATGAAGACTTCTTAGGATCTCTTAGTCACAGCTGAAAAAAAAATATTAAAGATGGGTAAAGACATGTCGATTATAGAAAGTGGACAAATCCTTTTATCTGAGGCTAAGTCGAGTATAGCAGAACATTTAACAGCATTGGAAGATACCAAAAAGAAACTTAATTTGTTAGTGTAGGGAGCTTAAAAAAAATTTAAAAAATAAGATGTTATTAATGAACAAAATAAAAAATTCTTGTTTTAATTTTTTTATTAAATATGCTCCAAATCTTTGTTTTGCTGCTCCAAAATTGCTTTTTTGTTGCTCCAAAACCATGTTTTGCCACTTACATCACTGTTGTATGGCCTATTTTTACTTAAAATAGGACTAGACACTAGAAAGACTGAATCTTGGCATATACCTATAATGCCCAAAATGACTGCATTGTGAAAGAATAACTAATTTGTAAGAAATTAGTTTAATTAATAACAGTAAAAATGAGTCAACCCCCATCGTTTAGATGATGGAATGAGGTGGTGAGTTGTGGAAAGGCTATACTACGTATCACCTTAAGTTGGCACTGCAGGGAAGGGTAGGGAATGTAATACTCCGCCTTTGAACAGTAGTTCTTCGCTCTTTTGGAATTAATTGCTGTTTAATGCGCGTACAAATATAAATAAATGTTCCATAATAAGAAAAGTTTTTAAACATCTATTAAGTTTGAATGTATTTAACTTATAACCTTCCTTATATTATAACCTTCTCAGTAAAGCGAATGGACAAAGAAGGTGTTTTAGTTTGGCGCTGAATTAGTTTTCAAGGCCAAGGAAATTGCCACTTTGGCTATGTTTTTATACTGGTCAGCCAGCTCTTTCCATTATCCTTGCCTTTGCTTAAGTGTCCTATCTCTTGTGTAGTTTTTATTTTGCTTTCTTTCACTTCATCGCTTAATTGTTCTTTTGTTTTGTTTTTTATTAGTTATTAACTGTTAATTGTTTTTACAATGTTAATCTAAAAATTTTTTTTACTAGTTATTTATTGTTAGCTCGTTTTTTATATTTATGAAATTTTTTTTTGCTAATTACTAAATGTTAGCATGTTTTTTTTGTTAGTTTGTATTTTGTTACTTATTAATCGATAGTTTTTTTTTTTTTAAGTTATTAATATTTAGCTTGCTAAAATATATTTCAGAAAAGAATTACTTTTATAGTGAAAAAAAGAAAAGAAAAGCTTTTCTGAAAAAAAATGTGAATTTTTTATTTATATATAAAAAATATAAAAAAATTATTTATATACTGCGCATGCGTCGGGATTTACTTTCATACGTAGTATTTTCAAAAGTGTTGTACTTATGCTTTTTTTTTTTCTAAATAAATTTTTATATCTGGTACTGGCAAAGTATGATATCTGGCATTATATATAATGCCTAAAACTAGCCGGCAAAGTATGAAATGATTTATATTTCACACATTGCCTAGGCATTATATGTAATGTCAGATGTTATTTAGGCAAAGTATGAAATAAACGTCCTGATGAGGTTATTATGTAAATGATGTGCATGTTACTGTGAATGACCGAAATCGGTGGTTGTTGAATTTCACCGGTGAATGTTGCCAATCACATAGTCGCTTTGGTGAATGTTTGGGTGTTCTAGATCGAACACCAAATTGGGATTATTTAAAACATAATTAAAGTTGTTTAAGGTTACGTGCTTTAATTATTGGAACAATAAAAACTTAAACCATTTTTTAATAACAATAATATAAAAAGATGATGAAAAATACAACTGACAACTCGAAATTAGCAATTCTCGAACATGAATGAACAGAATGTGTAAAAAAAAAAAAAAAATAGAATGAGTAAATAAAATGTTTTTTTAGAACTAGTGACGCAATCTGTTGGCATTTATTGAAGTTACGGTCCACCACAGTACTCCCCCCCCCCAAGTGCCTAAGCACTGAGAGGCTATAAGTATCTGGGGTTGAACCGTACTTTGCGGCCTGAGTGAGTTGTGATGTCTGCAGCTCCTGTGTCTGGCCGTTGAACAGATGGATCCAATTGCTGTGTGGGAGTAATTGTTTGTCATCAGGCTCGTCATCTATTAAAAAGGCTGGCTTTAGTCTGTCAATGTTGATGACGGACGGTTTTCCATTTATGTTCAATGTATAGGTCTTACCGGTTCGCTTTAAAACGAGGTAGGGACCGTCATGAGGCATTTGAAGAGATTTTTTAACGCCATCGTGCCTCACAAATACATGTGTGGATTTGCTTAGCGATGGGTGGATAAATATGCCTTTGCTGCCATGTGCAGATGCTGGTGTGGCTTTCAACAACTGCATGGATTCTCTTGATTGTTGCAAAAAGTCATAGGGATCCGTATTGATAGTTGGAGCCTCCAGAAATTCTGATGGTAGTCTTAATGGGGTGCCGTAAACAAGTTCTGCACAGGTGGACTTTAGGTCTTTCTTAAATGTAGACCTGAGTCCAAGCAGAATGAGAGGTAGTGACTGAGTCCATTTAGTTTTGTGGCAACGAAGTCCTTGTTTTAATGTTCTGTGGAATCGTTCCACTATGCCGTTGCTCGAAGGGTGATACGGTGAAGCTCGTATCTGGTGAACACCAAGAATTTTGTTAAGGATAGAGAACATATTACTTTGGAACTACCGGTCTTAATCTGTTGTGACAAAGGATGGCACTCCAAATCTTGCAATCCAATGGTAAAGAAATGCGTGTGCGACGGTTTCAGCCGTCATGTCGACGATAGGAATGGCCTCGGGCCGTCTGGTATACCTATTGATGCAAGTCAGTTAGTATTGGTAACCATCTGAAGGTGGGGGTGGGCCGACAAGGTCCAGATGAACATGTTCAAATCTTTGGCGAGGCAGCTAAAAACTCTGGATCGGGCTGTGTGTATGTTTATTGATTTTAGATTGTTGGCAATGCAGACAACTTCTGGCCCATTTCGAAATGTCTTTCAACATGGTGGGCCAAGCAAATCTAGATTGGATAAGTTTTCTGGTAGAACGTATACCAGGATGTGAGAGCTTGGGTAATAGTTTAAATATTCTTCTCCGCAAGTTCTGCGGAACGTATGGGCGTATTTTTCCACTGGCAACGCAGCAATATATTTTCTTGTTTGTCGTTAATGCCATTGGTTGAAGGTTCAACGATGATTGAGTTGTGTTAAGAAGATTTTGGAGTTCTGGATCGTTGGTCTGTGCATCGGCGATTTCTGTTAAATCAACGGTGGAATTTTTGATCTCGCTTATTCTAGACAATGTGTCTGCGACTATGTTATCAGCACCGGTTATATACTGGATATCAGTTGAGAATTGAGCTATAAAATCGAGATGTCTGAGCTGGCGAGGTGAGCAATTATTCGAACTTTTAGTGAAAGCAAAAATTAAAGGGCGATGATCTGTGTATATCGTGAAACATTGCCCTTCAAGTATGTACTTAAAATGCTTAATGGAGAGATAAATGGCTAGAAGTTCTCTGTCATAAGTGCTATACTTAATTTCAGTAGCACTGAGTTTACGAGAAAAAAATGCTATTGGTTTAGGACCATTTTGTGTTATGCAATTCAATGCGGCTCCAACTGCGATGTTAGAGGCATCCACCATTAAACATAATTTCGAATCCGGTATGGGGTAAGAAAGGGTTGCAGCAGCGGCTAATGCAGATTTGCATTGAGTAAAAGAATGTTCGGCCTCATTATTCCATTGAACAGGGCGCTTATCATTCTTTTTGCAGTTTGTAAGTAAACTATTTAAAGGAATTTGAATCATGGCTGCGTGAGGTAAGAACCGTCTATAGAAATTTAGCATGGCGAGAAAACGTCGAAGTTCTGATATAGTAACAGGTTTTGGAAATTTTTTAATGACCTCTATTTTATCCGGAAGCTGTTTAACACCTTCGGCAGTTATGAGGCAACCTAGGAATTTGACCGAGGGTTTTCCTAAATTACATTTGTCTGGGTTCAGCTTAAGGCCGCAATCTCTTAAGCGAGAAAAAAACTTTGTTTAAGGGCTGATTGTGCTCCGGAAAAAATCCGGATTTCAGGAGTTTTCGCTAACAGTGATCCGGAAGTTTCCGGAGATCGAAGGTGCAGACGTTTCAAAAAATCATTGATCACAAGTTTCCGGAAATCAAATTTTCAAAGGTGGAACTTAAAGACACAGTTTATTTTATTTGTTTGTAAGGGAGAGCCAAAGAGATACTTTATAAGCTTATATTTTCGATTACTATTCATTTTTTATCAGTAAATAGTTGTTATAATCATAAACTCAAGAATGAAGATGTATTTGTAAATTTTAATTACTTCTCCAGGTCATCATAGGTATGTGTAAATGCTATAGGTATGTGTAAAATTTTAAATATATTTTGATGATAACTGTATGCCCCTTGACTGTATGCCCTTTGATGATAACGGGCCCTTGATGCAAATGTATAGTGCCCTTGACCCTAAAAAAACATCAGAGTAGGGTATACCGGGCAGTGGCCCTTGACCTTAAAAAAACATCAGTGTAGGGTATACCGGGCAAATGTATACAAGGCGGGGCAATGATTAATCTTTCTAGATTTTACTTAGATTTTCTTACCTCAACTTAATGCATAAAAATACATGAAGATATATAAAAAAATATTTCAGACACTAAATGAAATCAGTTACGATTTAAAAAAATTTAATCAAAGTGTAAAAAATATTATCTTTAAAAACATCCGATTAATTTAAAACTTATTAGAAATGTATAAGTTAATGTATATATAAATCCAAATTGGTAAATGGCGCCATAGTTTTAAAAATCTGCTTGCAGAAAGAATAGGAGCTTATGTGTCTTCAAAGAAAATATTGCAATCGGATTCACTGTATAGTTCCTGCGCCGAAATGATGCGCAGTTAATTCCACTTTCCTAACCTTTGAAATAAATGGAATGATCCAGTCTCTTTCAGATTCATTGTGAGAATCAAGGGCTACTGATATTTTTCAGGATCAATAATTTCCTGCTTATGTTGACTTTAATATATGTTTTTTTCCTGTTATTAAAGTTAGTTTCGTTTAGTAAGAAAATCAGCTTACAACTAGTATCTTAAAACAATAATTATTAGAAATGTTCTAAAAAATCGAGTTCGTTTCTGTATTCTGTTCAAAATTTTAGCAAGATTCTTGGTTTAAAAAAAAAAAAAAAAAAATCGCATTTTGTTTTCTTTAACGTCAATACTTGCCACTTTCTCAATTTTTTTTGCTACCTCATCCCTCAACCGACTTAAAGACTAACCCAGTTTTCATGGCAACGGCTGTCTGCCTACCCTTCCTCTCCAGTGCCAACTTAAGGTGGAATGAAGTATAGAAGCGGGCCAATCTCGGTTCAATTGAGCTTATGGTTCCAGGATCTATCAAGAGAAAGCCTGGGTAAGACGACCAGAGAAGATCACCATTTGTTTAGCGAGAACTTCTCAGCTCTCTCTCGTGACTTGCATCCAGCCAGTGCATCAAGGGCGACTGTTTGCAAAAGACTTCAGGTTGTTTTGCGTCCCGCTCACTTCCACGAACAGGCGTATGGATCAATGGGCGACCGTTCTCTTCACTGATTCAGCCTAAACACGGATTCTCGCCCTACTTTCATAAGGAGAAAAGCAGGGATCCGCCACCTACTCTTCAATGTCCTCAAAATCAACCATTATGGCAGAGTAGATTTGATGGTCTGGGCAGACCTCTCTATATCTTTGAAAGAGGCTCCGCGACTGGTTGGATTTTTTTATTTTTAATTCAGCTTCCTTTACCAAAATTAAGTTAAAAGCTCAGTATAGCAGGGGCGTGAAAACTTCTTCCGCTGACACTTATTATCATCGATGCAATTTCGTATAAAGCTTTGGCTAGAACAGGGGTTTCCAACTTACATGAGGCCGGGGGCCACTATTAAAAACACAAATCAAATGGCGGGCTGCAACTTTATCAAAATTTCATATAGGATGTTTGAAGGAACATTAAATATTACTGTCAGATTTTTATCAAGTTGTACAAAACAAAAGTATTGAATTACAAATTAAAATAAGTTTTTTAATAATATTTAATTGCATATTAAAAACTTCTGGCTACAATAACCTTAATGTGCTCCTATGTATTAAACAATTAATGTAATAATGTGTAATTGTTAAGATATAAAACGTAAAAGTATTTAGAACCCATAAATATTTTCTACGCAAATTGTCCAAAAAATGACACTATATTTTGGTTCGTGGGCCGGATGCGACCCGCCAGTTGGAAACTACTGCTCTAGAGCATGTCTGGGGAGGGAAATTCGCTACTCCCCTCCGAGAACCATGCAGGGATTGAAAAAAAGGGTGCGTAGCGTTTTTAAAAAGTGCTTAAGGGTGCTTATTTTTGATTTTTGAAAGACCTTAAAGGTGCTCTTTTCATTAGGTGTTTTTAAATAGTGCTTAATTTTCCCTTTTTCAAAATGAGATTTTTCGTTTACCATGTCGATTTGCGCTTCGAATTATGCAAAAAGACACATCTATGTTTACACAATTATTTCAACCCCAATCTTATTTCGCGGCGCATTCTCAGTCCGTAGCAAAATGAAAACGTTCTAAACGATTCAAAATTTCATCATCTTTGACGATTGTTAAAAACAATGCCAAAAGTTTTTTTTTTGACATGACGGTTGAAACAAGATAAAACCGTCGATTGTCAAAACTTTCCAACCCTGCCTAATTAGGATATTTTTTTTAAAGTGCTTAATAATATTTTTTGAGTGCTTTAAAGGTGCTTATTTTTTGTTGAATAATTAGGCTACGCACCCTGAAACAGCATTGCTGGTCCTGAGTTAGCAAATTAATTAATTAACCAACTGAAAATTAATCAGAGAATGAGATAATTACAATAACTAATAGTCTGCATTGAAGTAATAAAATACCGATTTTTCTATATATTGAATTATTTTTTATCTCTCACAGGACCTTCTATGGGCCGAAACGAATGTTTGCCCCCTAAAATTATTCCGCAAAAGGCATAGTACATCCCACTATTTTATTTCAAAATTGGCGTGTCACACTTCCCTAGTCTCCCCTGTTAGAGCCATGTTAAATCATATTTCACACCTACTGTTCATTCATTGGGAAATCTTTTCCCAGTGAAGGAACATGCCTGTTCCTTCACTTGTTAGAAGTTGCTTTTTGTATTTTTAACATAATTTTGATGAATAATATGACTAAAGGAACAAGAAAATTAAATATTTTCTTTTATTTTCATTAACTTGGAAAAATACCAGTAAAGGAACACTTGTTCATTCATTACTTTTTCATCGTTTGGTAATCTGATTAATAAACACCCCTTAATCTCAGTACTTGCTTATGCTATGATGCTTAAAATAAATAAAATGTAACTTCAATAGCCCTATTTTAAATTCTTTTCACAGTGAGAAAAATAGAACTATTACATGCAATTAATTGCACTTTAAACGGATAAATACAAACAATGACCTTATAATTTTGTCATAGAAACAAGGTGCTGAACAGATACTAACAAATTCAAAAGTTTTTCCAGAGAAGACTGTATGACCAGGCAACCCAATGCATTGTTACATGACTTCCTATTGTTCGGTAGTAAGCTACTGTTACCAATCAATCTAAGTAAAAACGTTTAAAATCTTAATTTAAAAAAATATTTATCAAGTGTTCATTCACTGGGGTGTGTCCCTTCACTGGTTGGTTTGCCCTACCTATATTGCTCAAAAGCAGTCAAAATGACTGGATTGTTAAAGAATAAATAATGTGTAAAGGAATTTGATTAAAGTTAATTTTTAATATTTTTTATATTATTTATAGTTACATAAGAAGTTATTAGTAAATATTAACAATAAAAAAATTATATGTTGTACAAAACTCAAGGAAATTCTGTCTTTACATTGTTTTTCTAATTCAGTCAAAAGGACTTCCTTAGACAATCTAGTGTTAAAAGACGTATATAGCGAACATTTTTAATTTGTTTTCGTTATTATATAGCAAATGATAGCTCCAGGTGAAACATTACATAGTTACACTGTTAAGCTGACGCTGGGTGAAAAGGAATATAAACATGTGATAAACTATTTTTGTTTTCAACAGAAAGTGAGCCCTTATATTTTCTACGTTTACTTATGATATCTATATTAAATATACTAGATATCTCTGCTAAGTATAAACATTCATAATGTATATTCGTAGAATCCTTTTAAGACCGATGCTCTTTAGGGATTGATAAAGTAGCACTGAATCCTTTTTTAAATTTAACGAATCAGCATCTTAGCAATAATTTGCTCAAAAAATCTAGGAAGCACATTTTGCTCATATGCGAATGTCTATTTAGTTTTTAATTCTATCTTTTCTCTCATTTACCTCAAAAAATTTTGATCATTGTTCGATACCTGTTTATGACATCGATATGGAATGAAAGCATTATTAGAGTTTAAATTATTTAAAAATAGTAGTTCTTTTTCAAAGAGTTTTTATATTGAAAAAACATTCTCAAAATAAATATTTATTTTTAGCAACATTAAATTCTGAAGTAAACATAATCTGGACCTATATTTTGTAAACTGGTTATTGGATACAAAAGTGTTAAACCATTAATTTATAATGCTCTACATTTATACGTCATCTTGCTCTACGTATATATCATTTTCAGATTCCAAGAGTGGTGCTGGACCTATCGAATAGTTTTTATACATCTCATTTACTAATTTGTAGCAGACTCTTCCAAGTAATAAAATTATCCTTTCTAAAGTGATGCGTACAGAAAGAATGAGTGCACCTACTGCAGCAAACAAGGCAGGCTTGATATGAAAATTTCTAACACTATCAATTAATACGAATTGAATTTCTCGCATGGTAGCCATTTTTTCCAGCAATCCACTTTTCAGATCCAATAATATCGTCATGTGTGTTCTATGCATCCTTCTTATCTTTTTCAAGATCCATTTATAGGCTTGGCCTACCACCCAAAAACGAAGCATGTTTGCCTAAATAAAACAAATGCTTAATTTATTTTTTCACATTATTTCTTTTAAAAGAATTTCATCTCGTGAAAAGTCTGAAAATAGTCATGGTGATACTACAATCTTACAGGCACGCAGTAAAAGCGTAGATTATCTTTACTAAAACAATGTAACGGATAACAGTTATATAAATAGCATATTTTACTATAAAAAGCGTTATTTAATGTGATAGCAGAGCCTTCGTAAATCAGCCTTTAGTTATAAAAGTGATTCTACTAGCTCCATTAGCATGTGGAAAATCACACGAGCAGTTGAGTTATCAATTTACTAATCATTTTCGAACTTTCATTTTATTTCATTGAAACGTGTTATAAGGAATTTTAGTCACAAAATTTTAAATATTGAGACTTTACATATTTTTAAAACTATTTCAAAGTTAATGTTTTAAAAACATTAACAGTTCCAAATTTGAAATGAATGAACTAAGTTCATTCAGTGAGCAAAAAGAAAGAAATATTAAAAAAGTACTTATTAGTAAATTAATAAGGGTTTTAACATAGAAAAAGTTAAAAACCCTTTTGTCTGAAAGCGATCCTGATTAATAATAATTATCTTTACAATTAACAATCTTAATTCGATATTTCCAAATTTTTCCTGAGAGAAATAAAACGTTACAAACCCAATAGAAATAAAAGTTTCGCAGCACTCCTGTATCATTTTTCTGTGATATACATATTTGGATTAATGTTGGATTTGGATTAATGTTATTTATTATTAGGGTTACTATTAAGAAATTAGGAAGATAAGTAAAGTAATAAGCATTATTAATACAACCATTTAAATTGTAATAGATGCGAATATAATCATTGTGAAAAATATATGAAGCATACTAATTTTAAATCGTAGAATAAGACTTTTTCTAGATAGTAAATTTCGAACGATATTTGTTCTTTATAAATTCTAACAGTAAGTTTATGAACTTCAGTTTTTTTTAAAAATTCATTTTTTTAAACCGAAATCCCAATACAGTTCGACAGCTATTGCAATTTTAATTGCTTTTTTTTTTTTTTTTTTGCGAATCTTTTATTACCTTTTTTGCTTGACGTAACATTTTGGTTTTATCCACAAAATCTATAAGACTTAGAAATTACGATGGTAAGCAGAAAAAAGAGGTACAACAGTACAGAGCCTCTCTGTTATTTAAAAAAGTAATAAAAAAAAGTTAAAAATGCAAATAATATTTTTTAGTAATGTGTTAGCATACTAAATGGAAAATACCGATGTAGTCTAGATTTAATTTATTTATCTTTGTTAAATGTCATGTATCAAAATGTGTTATATCGCCATGATCGTTCGCCAACTTGGCGAACTCATCTTAATGTTTGTGTTTTTAATTACTTCCTTCCTTCGTTCGTTGTTCGTAGAGGATGCGCTATGGTGAGCATCCTCCTCTAATAAATAAATTTTGGATATTAAAAATATATCGTTATTTCATTTGGTAAGGACATTCTATGGTGTATTGTCCTGTATTAAAAAACCATTCGTTAAATTTACAGTCCGCTCATATCGTCATTAACATTATGGTCCGCATCACCGGAGATTTTGAATAAATTTCGATTTCGTAACCATGGAAAAACTTAACAATAAAAAGGGGAGCATCAAAGCTCAGCTAACTCGTTTAGAAACTTTGTTGAATAAACCAGATGATGAATATAGTGAAATTGACTTGGACACAAAACTAAGTAATATTGAAAAAATTAAATCATCCGTTGGCATATTACGTGACAACTACTGTGACACTGTAGAAAATGAAGCTGCAATGGATAAAGTCGAAGAAGATTTGTTGGATATCGATTCGAGAATAGAAACATTAGAGGTAAGAATTAAAAACCTCATTAAAAATTTTAAAGCAACTATTCCTATAAATAATGCAAAAGATGATAAACAATCTTCTATGTCAAATTGCATTAACTATCGTATTCCTGAAGTCCCTATTCCAACATTTTCAGGAAATTATTTAGAATTCGCAACATTCAGAAATCAATTTAATAGTGTTATTGGAATCAACAATAATTTGTCAGATAATGAAAAATTACATTATCTTCGTGCTTCGCTAAAAGGAGAAGCAAAACTTTTGGAAACAGAAGATGATACATTTATATCTTTATTCCAAGCATTGGAAGAGAGATATGAAAATAAACGAATTATTGTTGATAACCATATTCAATCTATTCTTGAAATCGAAAAACTGTTTAATGAATCACCTAAAGATTTAAGAAAAATTGTTGATAACGTAAATAGAAATGTGAGAGCTTTAAAAAATTTAAAGTTTGAAAGAAACAATTTGTCTGATATTATTATTTTAAATATTATTTTGAAAAAATTAGATCGTGAAAGTCAGAAACAGTTTGAGCTTTCCTTAGAAAATACCGAAGTACCAGAATTAGACAATTTATTAACTTTTATCGAAAAAAGAAGCCAGGTCTTGGAAAACATTCACAGAAATAGTTTAATGAAAACAAAACAATCCCCTATTCAAGTTTGAAACAAAAGCTTTGTGTTAAATACGAAAAATAAAAAGTGTATTTTGTGTAATTTATCGCATCCAATATATTTTTGTGATATGTTTAAGAAACTCTCTTCTAAAGAAAGATATGATGTAGCAAAAAAACATAATTTGTGTATTAATTGCTTAATGCCAGGTCATCATATAAGCAAATGCTTGTCGAAATATTTATGCAATCAGTGTGGGAAAAAGCATAATAGTTTATTGCATATTTCAAAGGAAATGAACACATCTGGCGCCTTGGCTAAACAGAATATTATGTCTAGTCAATCATTGCAGGAGCCCCTCCCTAGTAAGACTTTCGATTCAACTGCTTACGGCACATTGCCAAACGAATGTGAAACTGAAAATCACATTAAAGAAAAAGAATTATTGATTTCGAATTCAAACTGTTTTTTAATGAAAGGCAAAACAGTTTTATTAGCAACTGCAAATGTTTATATTGAATCTATAAGTGGAAAAAGATTATATTTGAGAGCGATTCTTGACCTTGGAAGTCAGTCTAGCTATTGCTCTACTTTTTGTGCTAATTTATTAGGCATAAAGAAAGAAAAAATAAATATTGCTGTTTCTGGAATTAATGGATTAGAAATGACCGTTAAGTCTAAAATAAAGACTACTATTTCAAATTATAATTTTAGTTTTTTGAGATCTTTAGAACTTCTTATTGTTCCAAAAATTACTGATGTCACCCCGTCCAATTATATCGATGTTACCCATATTAATTGGCCTCACAATATTAATTTAGCAGATCAATCATTTAATAGACCTGGAAAAATTGACCTATTATTAGGTGCGGAAGTATTTTTCGAGATTTTGAAACCTAATAGAATACATCTTTCGGAACAAAAAATAATATTGCAGGACTCGGAATTTGGATACGTAATTAGTGGGGCAATTGAAATGCCAAAAATTGAAAATCGAATTTATTGTGGGCTTTTAAAAGAAACCGAAAATCTTAATGAAACATTAGAAAAATTTTGGAAAATTGAAACAGTTGATGAGGGAATTGCTATTCAAGGAAACGAAGAAAAAATATGTGAGGAATATTTTGTCAAAAATCATACGAGAACGGATACTGGCCGTTATAAGGTTAAAATGCCAATGAGAGAAAAAAGTAATTCTCAATTAGGCGAATCGAAGGACAACGCTCTTCGGAGATTAAACTGGTTGTATAAGCGTTTAGTAAAAGAACCAATTATGTTGGAACTGTATAAAAATTTTATGGACGAATATCAACGCTTAGGTCACATGGAAGAGGTGATCGAATCTGAAGAGCCAAAAATGACCTACTACATTCCCCATCAAGGTGTGTACCGACCAGAGAAGAGTTCAACCCCTCTCCGAGTTGTGTTTGATGCCTCGTCAGCTACTTCAACTGGATATTCTTTGAACTCTCAGCTTTTGAACGGTGGAATTGTCCAAGAAGAACTATTCTCAATTTTATGTCGTTTTCGAACTTATCGATTCGCATTTATAGCGGATATTAAGAAGATGTATCGACAAATTTTAGTGGATGAATCACAGCAAGATCTTTTGAGAATTTTATGGAAAAATAGTGCTGATGATCCTGTTAAAGTTTATAAACTGAAAACTGTCACATACGGTACAAGTTGTGCTCCGTTCCTGGCAACACGAACTTTAAAGCAACTGGTCATTGACGAAGGTGAAAAATTTCCAATAGCAGCACCTGTCGTCATGTCCAACTTCTATATGGACGATTGTTTGTCTGGATCAGAGACAGCGGATACTGCGAAAGAATTGCAAGCTCAACTTTCTCAAATGCTTGCTCGTTGTGGTATGGAATTGCACAAATGGTGCTCCAATAATCCCCAACTTCTGGGTTATAACTCTGTTAATAGTGACTATTTGTTCGATCCTTCAAAAGAAGTAAAAGCACTGGGACTTGTATGGAAACCCGAAGTTGATTGCTTTGCCTTCAAAATGACTGTCAACAATCCTGTTAAATATACGAAGAGAACTGTTTTATCAGTCATTGCAAAAATTTTCGATCCCCTCGGCCTCCTTGGGCCACTAATTACAAGGGCAAAGATTTTCATGCAAGCTCTTTGGCTTCTAAAGATAGATTGGAATGATTCACTTCCAATAAAAGAAGCTCGAGAATGGAACCATTTTCTAGACTCACTTCGTAAAGTGAATTACTTAGACATCAACAGATTTGTGCTAATGGAAAAAGTGAAAGTTGTAGAGCTTCATGGATTTGCAGATGCTAGTGAAAAAGCATACGGAGCAGCTATCTATGTAAGGAGCTTCGCATCGAATGGAGAAATCGCAACTAACCTCCTCTGTAGTAAATCCAGAGTTTCCCCCTTGAAGACAATTACAATTCCTAAATTGGAACTAAATGCTGCTGTGCTGTTGTCCAAACTCGTAACAAAGGTTGTCAAATGTTTAAAACTTGACATATCAGCTATTCACTTGTGGTCAGATTCTAGCATCGTATTGGCTTGGATACAACAGTCACCACACCTACTCAAGATATTTGTTGCAAATCGAGTGAGTAAAATTCAAGAACTGACTAGTGACTTTCAATGGCACCATGTGTCTTCCGAAGATAATCCTGCTGATTTGGTGTCACGTGGTCTGGAACCTCAAAAACTTCAATCGGAAGTCCTCTGGTGGAATGGTCCACCCTTTTTGCAACAAGATTTAAATTGGACTATAGACAAAGAGACAATTTCTAATAACTCCTCTGAATATTTATCTGAACTAAAACCACAGCCGGACACTTCTTCATTAGTGATAATTAATACAAATAATTGTATTGCTAACCTAATTGAAAATTGCTCTAAGTACCTTAAATTAATTAGAATTTTTAGTTTCGTTCGCAGGTTCTTATTTAATTGCAGAAATCCAAGGGAAAAAATGGTCGGGTCATTGTCGTCAGCAGAAATAAAACAAGCAGAAAATCAAATCATAGGTTTTGTTCAAAAAGGTGAGTTTCGAGAAGAAATTAAATCGCTAGGTAAAGGACTTTCCGTATCTCCAAAAAGTAAGTTAAAGTTTTTAAATCCCTTTCTTGATAAAGATATTATTCGCGTAGGTGGTCGATTGGAACAATCGAATTTGAATTATGATTCAAAATTTCCTATAGTATTACCATCAAAACATAAATTGACTAGTTTGATTATGCAACATTATCATGTAAAAAATTTGCATGCAGGGCCACAAGCCTTATTGAATTTTGTTAGAGAAAAGTTTTGGCCTTTGCAATGTAGAAATTTAGCTAGGAAGATTTTTCATGGTTGTGTTGTTTGTTTTAAACAAAAACCTATTGTTGCTAATCAAATAATGGGAAATCTGCCACCAGAGCGGGTTAACCCTGGTGCAGTATTTAATAAAACAGGGATCGATTTCACGGGACCATTTTTTATTAAATATAAAAATCAACGTAAGGGAATCTATCACAAAATTTACATCGCGATATTTATTTGCTTGGCCACTAAAGCTGTCCACTTAGAAATGGTGGATGATTTAACTTCAGATGCACTAATAGCTTGTTTAAAAAGATTTTTTTCGCGTCGTGGAAAGAGTAGTATTTTGATTAGTGACAACGCTACAAATATGGTGGGTGCTAATTTAGAACTAAAAAGATTGTATAACTTGGTGGAAAAATCAAAAGAAAAGTTAAATGACTATTGTTCATCGGAGGAAATAATTTGGAAGTTTATTCCGCCTAGAGCACCTAATTTTGGAGGTATCTGGGAAGCAGGTGTTAAATCGTTTAAATTTTATTTTAAAAGAGTAGTAGGAACTACCAAATTAACGTATGAGGAATTTTTAACTGTTAGTAATCAAATTGAATCAATCTTGAACTCGCGACCACTCACTCCTTTATCAGCTGACCCTAGTGATCTTAATGTTCTAACTCCGGCACATTTTCTATGGTGTATTGTCCTTACCAAATGAAATAACGATATATTTTTAATATCCAAAATTTATTTATTAGAGGAGGATGCTCACCATAGCGCATCCTCTACGAACAACGAACGAAGGAAGGAAGTAATTAAAAACACAAACATTAAGATGAGTTCGCCAAGTTGGCGAACGATCATGGCGATATAACACATTTTGATACATGACATTTAACATTTTCCCCCGCATTGAATAATTATATTATTCAATTGATCATCAAGTATAAAAAAAAATTAGAATTTCAATCAATTTGATAGTTTTAAGAACAAAACATTGTTATTATTATTCAATGCGAGTTCACCGTATTCAAGTATAAGTAACAATATAACAAATAATTACAAGTTTTTTTTATACTTGATGATCAATTGAATAATATAATTATTCAATGCGGGGGAAAATGTTAAATGTCATGTATCAAAATGTGTTATATCGCCATGATCGTTCGCCAACTTGGCGAACTCATCTTAATGTTTGTGTTTTTAATTACTTCCTTCCTTCGTTCGTTGTTCGTAGAGGATGCGCTATGATGAGCATTCTCCTCTAATAAATAAATTTTGGATATTAAAAATATATCGTTATTTCATTTGGTAAGGACATTCTATGGTGTATTGTCCTGTATTAAAAAACCAATCGTTAAATTTACAGTCCGCTCATATCGTCATTAACAATCTTCAAAGAATTGAAATGTAATCAACAACGATCTCGAGCTCTTGACCTGCTCTAATTAAGGTCAGAAAGTATACTGCCACTTAATACAGCTTATTCTGCGAGGCGATATTTTAAAATAGATGATTTTGTTTTTAATAAAAGAGGTAAGTTATATAATTGTTTCTGACCTTATATAATTTCTGACCTTAAATATGCTCCATTTCATAAGATATTAATGATATTAAGTAATTCTGGCAAATTTGAAGTAAAATTAAATTAAGCACTAAGCTTAATGCAGTTCTGAGTTTCATAGCTTAAAAAATTGTTATCGGTTTAAAAGTAAAAATAGGAACTCACGTTCTTCCGACTCTTATGGCTATCCACACGCTAATTGGGAAAGCATGCCTAGTGTTGCCATAGGTAAAGAATTCTTTTATTTCATTTCGTTCGCCAATAATGCACAGGTAACTCGCCTCTCTTTGATACTGATCGTCAATCATTAAAGTGTTAACGATTATTTATAATAAAGTAGTTAAAGCGTAATTTATAGTATATAGTTATAATAAGCCAGAAAAGAATCAAGTCTTACCATGAATATTATACCTATGCATCCATGTTTTAATTCAGATATTTCTTTTCGTGATAGCTGGTAGATTTTCAAAGACTTTGATCTTATCCAATAGAACAGTTGCATCAGAAAGATGAAATAGAACTCTCCAGCCCAGTAGAGTAAAAAAAGCCCATATCGAAGGAAAGAACACACTAAATTAAAAAAACAAAACATTATATATATATATAGTTTTTTTTTCTTTTTCTTCTTGACCTTTTAAAATGTAGGGGTAGCTGCAATCTGAAAATTGTGACCTTAATAGTTCAGTCAGAAGAGTGGATGAAAGTTTGGTCCCCTTAACGTTAAATATACTTTTTGCGTTTACTAGTCTATCTTTAAAATCTTTAGTTAATTTATCTTTAAAACTAATTAACTAATTAAGCAATTTAAAAAAGGAAAAAATTACACCTACTCATGAAACCCGTTTACCCAAAGATAAATTCATGCAAACAATACTTTGTAATAATTATTTTCATTTTTTATTATTTAATTGCATATAAAAGATTATGAAGTATAATTTTTTTATACCATATTAATCTACATATTTTTTTTGGATCGGGAAATCTAAAATTTTAACTTTTTTATTTAGTAGAAGCCTAGAAAAGTTTTAATTAATTATTTTTAAAAAAGTAATTTGGTAACAATGAAGAAATATTTAAAAGGGGAGATTAATATTTAAATGTGGTTAACTTACAAGGAACTTAGATCAAGGAATATATTTTCCTCTGATAGACTTTTTTTTTCCTTTTAAATTATGAAATACAATGTTTCTGTTTAAATAGTCTAAAAATTTAATTGTAATTTAATAAAGAGATTTCAATAATCGTTATATTCAA
Organism: Parasteatoda lunata; assembly: GCA_949128135.1. Classification (NCBI taxonomy): domain Eukaryota; kingdom Metazoa; phylum Arthropoda; class Arachnida; order Araneae; family Theridiidae; genus Parasteatoda; species Parasteatoda lunata. The sequence goes on from OX421973.1 coordinate 4,333,768, forward strand.
TGAATGTTGAGTTTTATAAAAGCATTTTTCTGATAAAATGTGGTTATACATCTGCTTTTTTTAAATTTTAGTAGGTTCATTGAATGATTGATACAATTTCAATAATATATATATGTATGCATTGATTTGAAATAATATATTTATCAATTTCTTCAATACATATTTTATAATTATCATACAATAAAAACATTAATGAAGATAAAAGTTTTATGAAAGGTATCTTCTTGAATAAAATTGTAATATAAACGTTGATTATGTGAAATTGTGTTTTGATATTTCATGTCACTGCAAAGAGAATAGAGTTGCTGAATACTATTTTTAAACAACTTTCTCGATATCTATATTATCTTCATCTTAAAATAAAATTTTTAATTACCTGACAGCAAGTGTTTCACAGGACTATTTCACCAACTATTTAATTATATTTTGATTATTTTTACACATAGGTTATTTTTTTTCTTTAATATATTAATATATTTTTTTTAGTATCTTAACTAATGTTTTCCTTTAAATTAAGCGCTCGTTTTTAAAAGTTTGCCATGTTCTTAATAAAAGAAAGCTTAGAATCGATGATAATTAAACTTAAGAAATTAAAAACATTCTATTGCTTTGAAATGACTCGATATAAAACAGCTGAATAATTACTCAGCATATTTTCTCGAAAAATATAGTTAAATTATTGATTGAATTAATTATTTTTACTATTGTTTTTTATTTATTCGTGTTATACAAAGAAAATGCATATATGTGCAATGCAAAAAATACTACAGGTTGCGTTACTTTTTAAATGGATAAAAAATTCTGGAATTGGTACTTTATTTGGACGTTCAAGTTATTCTCTTCCGCTAACTTTAAGAAAATTGCCTTTTTTAAAAAAGATAGTGATGAAAAAATTTGCTTAAAAAAGTTGCTATTATTTCTTAACTTCAGTACTTATTCACAAAATATTGTTACATTAAAAAAATGCTCGATATGCTTTATTTGTCAAATACTAAAAATAGAAAATTGTAAAAGATCCCAAAACCGTGTTGTTTTTATAATCATTAAAAAATTGTTTTTTTTTCTAACTTAGTACTAAAATAAGGTATAAGACATCTTTTGACTATAACTTATTTTACAGCTGCAATTTGAGAGTTTAGTAAAAACGCATTCTTCTCTATTTTCAGAAATTTTTAATAGAAAATTTTCTCCCATTTTGCCATAACGAGACAAGAATGTTTCATTGATGCTTAATTGAATCATTTCAATGATTTCATTTGAAATCTGTTTGTACAAAACATTTTATTGCTTGAAAGAGTTAGAAAGAATTGAACCTGTGATTTATTTAAACTGATTCTCTTATTATATTGGGCAAAAAAGGTGCGAAAAAGCCTCATCATACATATTAGTGCATTGAATCATATAACTTCAGTAATTGTAAGTAAGAAAGAAAATAAACCATCTAAATAGGTCCTGAAGTATACCCCAAAATATATATAAATTTTGGATTGAAAAATACATTCTCAAAATTTCGAGTGGAACTGGGACGTTAATCTGTTCGAAGTAATTGGCCTTTTAACTAATTAACCTTGATTCCTTGGTTGAGGGGTCATTCCATTGCCTCATTCAACTTTTGAAATTTCAATTGAAGACGAAATTATATGACAGCTTCAAAAGATTGTTTTTAAAATTAACAGTTTAAAAAAAAATAACGACTGCATTGATTTTTATATTGTTATGACTAATTTTATGTTATTATTTTTTCAATCAAAAAGCAATTATCTTACGTTCAACTTATTTTAATACCGTTCAGTATTTTAATTTAATATACTGTGTCACTAGGGCTCAAAAATTCATGTCATTCAAGTCTGGTGAGCCTCGGAATCGGCGCTCAAGTGCTCGAAACATGTAATTTTTTTATTACTATCTTTATTTTCTTGAAGCAAATGCTTCGCGCGCTCAAATATAAGCGCCTTTATTCAAGATTCGCCAGACGTGATTGAGGAAAAAACAAAATTAAAAAACCCGAGGTAGCCGCGAGGGAAATAGAGAATGAATACCAGTGCAACCTTGGCTACAACGGACAAAATTGACGCGCTCTAAAATTTTGATTAAAGGAACACATACGACCGTAATTAAGAATGTCATGTATTGCCGCACATTCTTAGTATTTGGTGATAAATAATTTCATATGAAAAGTTCTTGTGTTCAAATTCTAAATATTTTGAAATTTATAAATAATTTATTAATCTATTCAAATTATTTGCAAAGAAAATAAAAAGAAAACTATCTTTAGGTTTTAGTCAGAAATCAGTCCCATAAAATGCCTGTTGAATATGAACGTCGAGATATTTTTCTATTAACTATTGAATAATAAGCTTTCTGGAGCTAACTGAAAATGATGAATGAAAAAAATTCATTTTTTATTTCATTATTTTTTTATTGTATCAACTTGTTTGGTCAGCAACAGAGAAACACTAGGCATTTCTCTCTTGACGCTCACTAAGATTATCTTAAATTGCACTTCCTGCTACGGTGATATTATTGGGCTATTTTGGGAGGATTATGCCAAATATATATAGCTTCCTAGCACCCAAATGCATGGCCCAATTTTTTACAAATTTTGTCTACTCTTATAATTTAAAGGGTCAGGAATCCAAATATGTAAAAAAAAAAAAAAAAAAAAAAAGACTATAATAATAAATAATAATAATATTTATTTTGAGAAAATACATTTTTGCGTCTGATTTCGTAATTCAGTTAATAGTTAGTACTGATTAATTAGAATGTTTGAGGTTACCCTTTTAAACCATTTAGATTGACACTTAGTACTTGAAAATGGGAAAGAAGGAAATTTATTCAGGCTGATATCTTTTATTTTGCGCACTGTATATAAATGTACAGTGCTAATAATAATAATAATAATAAACCTGAATAACTTTTGGTCTAATGATCGGATCTTCATCTTCATGGTTCGAGGGGGTGACCTCAAATATGCTAATTAATTAGTGCAAACTATTTTAAAGTTACAATGAACATAGTCCCGCAGTGAACTGATCGTAAGGACACGGTTCCCAGTACAACACCGAAGTCAAGCATCACTGGCTGCGGTCCGTAAATTGGGTGGGTGACCATTTTGATCAGCTTGCGTAGGGACAGAGGGTGCTCGGTATCGGTCCTCGTTAAACTGTTCTACCGTAAAGTGCTCGACTTCAAGAGCAGGTCGGCGGGCTACCAAAGCGAAGGAGCCTCTGCAGAGGATCAAAATTATGATGGCATATCTTCAGATCATCCTCGGGGATATTTCACAGACCGTCGCCAATAGCCCATTGTGCAGCTCTTATGCCACGTTAATTAAATACCTACCTGAATAAACATACCTTTTTTTTCAATGGATTCGGATTTCTGATCCCCAAAATATAGGGGGTAGCCGCAATCTGACAGCACGCTGGTCAAATAGTTTGAAAGTAAATGTAAAGTATTCCGGTGTAAGGGGCAGTTATGGGTCAAGGGTTTATGGAGATTTAGGCTCCTCCATCTCTAGATCAACAGAATGATGATGAAAATGTAAGCAGTTTTGTGCAATAGTAGACTTTACTTTCAAGATAAGCTGGATCTGATACCGAGTGACTTCAAACACCACCAAAGATTGAACCCCAGACCTTAACAGCCCAGTGCCTTAGCTACCAAACCATTTGAAGTAAGAACATAAAAAAACGAAATAAGCACCTGATTAATTTTACTTCTAATAATCGGATATTCACGTACTATAAACCAATTTTAATGGTTCAAAAAGTTAACCTTTAATATGCTAACTAAAACTACTTTGTACCAATTAAGGAATCAGACGCAAATACGCACTTTCCTTGAATTATCATACCATTTATGGCAGATTTGGAATTTTTATCATAAAAATAGGGGGAGGGGGGCAGAAATCAAAATATCTCATGGCATAGTTGAAAAATGATGTAAAACTTTTTATTTTTTAAGATTCGAAATTTTTTGGATGATTATTAAAAAAAACAAGCAAGTACTAAGGATTATTTTTTACATCGAATTACCTTAAGATAAACGAATTTTATGACTGCGTATAAAATTTTTTCGATTCTCTTTAAAAAAAAAAAGAAATTCCAGAAATGGGCGGAATACTTAAATTATTATTCACATTAAGAGACCCTAAGTTTCGAGCACTGACTGAACTGTTGGAACCGGACAGCGGCTATCCCTCCCTTCTCTATTTTATCTGTCAAAAATCCAAAATCATCGAAAGAAAGGTATTTTTATTAAACAAAAATTTTATTTTTATGTATTTTGTTATCATTTTAGCATATTTAAACATTATATTTTAAAGGTTGTTTTTTAGAGCATGAAAATCTGACAATTAGAATAAAAATTATCCATGATTATATTTTTTCTTCAGTTCACTCTACAAAAACAGAAAATTTAAAAAAGTATTCGCACGTTAAAAATAGACTAATTTCATATTAATAGGAAAAATATCTGCTTCAAGTTGAAAAATTTGGTGTTTTCAAAATACTATACTTAGCATATTATTCGACTAAACAGTAAGGTTTTAAATGATTGATTTAAAAATGTATGAGTTTACTTACTTTCTTTGAGATCTAGAGTAAAATCAATATAGACAAAATATCATAACTTTCAATGTTAAAATCAGCTTTCAAAATATGTCAATTTGGATTATGAATAGCGTTATAGGACGCCGACTTGTGCATTAATCTATCAAGACTTTGTTTGGTTTATTGGTATAAAATATATTTGCAGACTTGTGTGCTTAATTAAGGCTTATAAACCTCTTCTAAGTAGAAGGGAACATGAAAAAACACCCAGGGAAATAGCAAAATTCGAACCTGTAACTTCCACGCTTCGCGCAGCGTTTGGCAGACGATACCTCTCGAGCCTTTAACGCTAGCAGATTTTGATTAATTTATTTCATACTTCCCGCAGTGGACTGATCGTTAAGACACGGTCCCTGGTAGAACACCGAATTCCAGCATCACTGGCTGCGGTCAGCGTGTGGTTGGGTGACCACTTGGATCAGTCTCGAGAGTGTGCGTCCTCTTTAAACTGTTCTACCGTTGCTCAACTTCGTGCGCAGGTAGTCGAGCTACCGAAGCGGGAGTGTGATTCCCTCTGCAGAGGATCAAAATTGTGATGGCATGTCTTCGGATCATCCTCAGTGTTGTTTTTCAGACCGTCGCGAATAATTATGCAGCTTTAGTGTGACGTGAATAAACTACAATAACAATCATTACATACTAGGACAGAGTGGCCTAGAAATTAATGTTCTGGTATTCCGCATAGAGTCTCCATGCGTGGAGGTACACGTTCCACCAAATGAATAGATAAACCTGGAGGTATAGGGTTCGAACTTCATCGCAAACTTGGATGTATTGTTGTGATGTCCTTGATTTTGTTTTTCAGCTTGACAAAGGCTTATAAGCAGCACTTTGTGATGAGCAGGTAGGTTCATTATTTCACGTCGCACTAGAGTTGCACAACGGGCTGGGAAAAATCCCCGAAGACAAGGTTCGGCTCACCCTTATGCTTTGGTAGCCCGATGTTCTGCGCGAAGTCGAGCATTTTACTGTACAATAGTTTAACGAAGACCGGTACTGTGCACCCTCGGTTCATACGCATGCTGATCAAAGTGGTCACCCACCCACTTACTGATCGCAGTCGGTGATGCTTGACTTCGGTGTTCTACTGGGAATCGTGTCTTCACGATCAGTCCACTGCGGGATCCATTATAAGATGGAAAACAAACATAAAGTAAGGCTGGGAGGGACCCAAACGGTCAGAGGCTTGTTAAGAGCCTTTAAGAACAAATGAACTCTCGTCGGTTGAAGTCTCAACACTATTTGTCAGAAGTAGTGTTGAGAACTATGAAGGTGGTAGGACACACACGCTTAATCCTTTAATAATACCGTGGCAAGTATACTTACTACAATATTCGCTAATTTTCAAATGTAAGTAGAAAGATTTCTTATTTTATTGGTGTGACAGTTCTTGGTGGGCCGGAGCCTTCCCACCTACGATTTATGCATCCACACGTTGCTAGCATCAGAAAGTGCAGAAGAAAAAAAAGAAAAAAAAAGAAGAAATTTGTTTACATTAGTGATTGCAATTCGCAACACTCGAATACGCCATCTGGGGAGAAGACCGGTTCCATGTGTCTTGACCCTCCTCCTCCTCAGTTTTATGGGAATATATTTTTATAAAAATAAATGTTATATTTAGGCATTTTTATCATATTCCATAAGAAAATATCAAATTAATAACATTTACTTCCATTAATGTCAACAACACCATCTCCTAAACGCCAAATTTCTTGTAGGTAAGTAGTTTATATACGTCACACTAGAGCTGAACAATGGACTATTGGCAACGGTCTGGAAGGCATGCTATCACAATTTTGGTTTCTCTGCTTTGGTAGACAGACGACCTGCGCGCGAGGTCTTTGCGTTAGAACAGTGTAACGAGACCCAATACTGCACACTCTCCGTCCCTACGCAGGCTGATCAAAGTGGTCATCCACCCACACACTGATCGCTGCTAGTGATGCTTGACTTCGGTGAAAAAAATTTTCGGTGACGGGGCGACAAATTTTAAGAAAAAAATTTCTTATTTATCCCCTAACTATGACCACTAGGTCTTAATTTTGAAGAAAACGGTTATAAATGTGCTTATTTTTGTTTATTTAAGAAAATTATATGAAACTGAGTGCATTTACCCTACACTGAGTTTGTAACACGTAAATAAACATTTATTCATTTTTAATTTCTGGCTACATGTTTGATGAGAGCTGACATTTATAACTATTACTAAATTTGTAAATAATTATTAACTACTTCTAAATTTGTTACAAATCGTCTGGTATTGTCATTTGGTGTATAAATTGAGAAATAAAAATAATACTAGACATAATAGATTGTTTTAATTTTTGTTTGGCACTTTGAACATTTTTTAACCAGGAAATATCAAGATTTAAGGGAGAAATAGAGGGTGAAATTTCTCAATAATATTTTGGCAGGAGAGAGGAGGAAGGGGTTAGAATAAATGACTGTGGAAACTGGAATGGAAAAGTTAATTAACGAAAAAGCAGCACTGTTATGTTGAGATTGGAAAACGGAAAAAAAAAACAACTTAAAATAAAGAAAGAATTTAAGCAAACTAAATCAAAGTTTTGTTGTTTTAAAGCTACTCAATGTATGAAAGGGTTAATTACAAAAATAAAAATTACTATACAATTAAGTTAATTACAACACAAAGTTTTCAGTCATAGCATTTTTTTAAAACCTGATCAATTAACTTCTGGAAATGTGAGTTAAAATACAAAAGCAGCATTACCGAGGAAATTTTTTGTTATGTTTCAGGTGAGAATTTTGCATAATTTAGTAAAGCAAAAAAAAAATAAAAATAAATAAATAAATAAACTTTTAATTAAATTATATGCAGCACAATTTAAATTAATAATTATGTGCTGTTAATATTTTACCTTTACCTCTAGTCCCATTTATCATTCTACCAGAAAAAATATTTACAAATGAAAAAGATGCCAAGTATCAACTCAATTTCTAATATTTTTTAATAAAATATACAAGAATTTTTATACATAAATGTAATCGATGATTTCTTGAAACTTCTGGACCTTGGATTTCTAGATTGAGGTTAGCGAAAAATCAGAAAAACCTTATTTTTTCCGGAGCACAATCATCTCTGCATTTCACACTTAGTTAAAAATATATAAAGACATTATTAATTAAGTGAAAATAACTGTTAAAAGTATTGCTGCTTTAAAAATACTCAAACTTCTTATTTTGTTAAGTACAAAAACCAACTTTCTTATTGTTTCTTTTGCCACAATAGTTTTTTTTTTCTTTTTCAATGCCCGTCTGGGGAATGACCTATGTCAAACAGGCACCTGAGGGGCAGATTTGTTGCTCCCCACATTAAGAACAGATAGTACAGAGAATGAAAGAACATCCATGCCTTGCCCGGGATTCAAACCTAGAACCTTTCTGATGCAAGGCCAGTTCCCTGACCCCTACACAGGCTGGTCAGCTTGACCATAATAGTACACATTTAAAATTTTGTAATTATCATGATTTTTTTTTAAAATAAAGAAATTTTTTTAAAATGGATTTTTTTTTGGTCAAACAATCAATTTCAAAAGTAAACAAAAAATCAACCAATAAAATTATTATTTTTTTCTTAAAAAAAATAGAAAGAAAAAAAAAAGAGTTTAAACATGAGTGATAATATATATATATGTATTTTAAAATTGATTCAGTATCAGTATTATTTGAAAGTCAAAAGTACTTTGTGGTGAGATAGAATATATACTTTCTTTAAATTAGTCTTTCTTTAGAGAACATTAGCTTTCTAAATATTTTAAAAAATAAACTAGAATTATCAATTCAGCATAATTTACACAGTTTAATGCTTTTCATTCAGCATACTTCAATCCATAAAATACTTTTTTCCTCATAATATTAAATTATTTTCAATATTATGGAGTTCAACTGGTAAATGTAAAGAAATAAAGAATGCAAACATTTAAATGAAATTTTTTTAATAACACAGTCAGGCTTAAATAAATACATAAAAATGAACAGTATAATTAAGTGTAAAGTTTTGTTTTAGTAAAAACTATTTTTGGGTACAAATCAGAAGGACTTGTTTCATTTTGAACCTAGAAAGAGAAATACAGAGCTATCATTGTTAATATATATAACTAAAAAAAATGAAAAATATTTAATATTATGAAAGAATGACAGTAGAATGAAATTAAGAAATTTATGCAATTATCACCCCCCGCTGTTAAGCTTTAATAAGAAAACGACATCTATCTGTATTAAATGAAAGTTAAGTCAAACATCAAATATTCAATGCACTGAAAGTTTTTGCTGTGAGCATTTTTTCACTCATATATTCCAAAAAATATGTTTTAAAAAAATAGCAAATTAGTACATTTCTACAAAAATGATTAAGAAATATTCTGATAAAAAAAATGTTACTGATGTGGACAATATTTTTGAGATAATTTATGTCAAATTTAAAGATCGTTTTTTTGAGCACAAAATATAATTTAGTGAAATCTATAAGCAGGTGAACTATAATATTCAAACATCAAATTACTGATTTAATTATGATTAAAATCAATCGTTTTTTTTTCTTGAAAAATATTAATTTAAATTAGCTCGGTTGGTTGATTGCAATTTTTAATACATTCATTTATTTACTTAAATAAAAAAAAATTCTTTACTTATTTTGGAAAAATGAATGTAATGTTTTAGAAAGAAAAATTAGCAAACTTCGTTCCAAAATTAAATATTAATAATTAGTTTCAAGAAAAGATTAGGAGTGCACTAAACATCAAAACTTATTAATGAAATAGATGACCACTTCTTAGAAATTAAATGATACTTTGAACAAAGAATTATAAAAATTAAAAGTTGTTTTTAAGTATTTTTCTCTTCTTTCCTTAGCAAAACTTCTGACAAAATACAAGCACTACATTTGTTACTCTTCATGTTAACAAACTGGCTCATGTAAACATGAATTGATATTTCTTAATTATTCCCTTACATTTTATTTGTCTCCTTAAGAGTAGTAGAGAAGTTAACATCATTTGAAACAAAATAGTGGTAATAAACTACAAAAATAATGTAGTTTTTCCAACCATTTATATCATAGAAAAATAACTGAAAAAAATTACTGATTTGATTGAAAAAGATTACAGAAATATGTGTTGCAAGGATGACGGATGTTGCATAAAAGTAGCTTTCAAATGAAACTGAGATAAAAACCAGTATAACAAATCATGTTGTTGCAAAATAGCGAGAAATCCTAAATGCTACAGTTCAACTTGTAATAATCCATTTTAAATATGTTTGACAAAAATGTAGTGTACAGTGTCGAACCCCCCCCCCGATTATCTCGTAAAAGTTTTGATTTAATAAGGACGCAATCTTAATGGTTAGAGAGGAGAGGGTGACCTCAAATATGCTAATTAATTAGTGCAGATGATATTTTAAGTTACAAAACCAGTTGTATATTTAAAAATCCAATTTTCAGGAACTCTTCGACTGATTTAGCTCAAATTTTGTATTTTACCAGATACAACATTACTTTAAAATGATGCAAAAAAATGTATACCTTACAACTCAAAAATTTTGACTATTATAAAATAAAATAATAAATATTAACTAAAATTTATTTTTTGAATGGGATCATCTTTAAAAAAAAAAACAAATTCTATAATTATGTGAAAAATTGTTTAATTTGCTTAAAAAGTTTGAGATGTGGCCAAATATGCAAAAAATAAAATTAACATTAGGAGGTCCAAACTTTGGATCGCTCTCCTGACCAAAATACGGCTATGTTGGGCGCCAGAAATCCAAATTTGTCGGAAAAAAGGTATGTTTATTCAGACAATATACGTTTTTGTGTCTTATTTCGCAACTTCAAATATCCTCTGCACTAATTAATTAGGATATTTCAGGTTACCTTCTTGAACCCTGAAGATTAAGTCCTAAAACATGAAGTTTTAATCATTAGAGCAAAAGTTAATTAGGATGGTGGATTTTTTGGGTGCACTGCTATGATTCAGAAAAAGTTTTTGTCAGCTATATGCAGAAGTTTGAATTAATTTTTGTGTTTAGGGTAGACCTTTTTTCCTCATTGTCCAGTTAACATTTATCCATAGTTTCATTGATATTGGTAAACTAGAGCTGGCTCTATATTACTATAAAAAACATAACTTAAACCACCCAGTGTTTTGTAATACACCAATATAAATTTAATTTATTATTTAAAGAAATTAATAGCCCTAATTTTAACTTTTTTTCTAAACTGTCGCACTATTCAAAAACAAGCTGTACAAAGATTTCTTTAAATATGGGAAAGAGTGGTTTTCAGTACTAAAGAGTATAAAATATGGTTCGAATTGCTTAAATTTCAATGGCATTTCTAGTATGCAACATTCATTTGGAAGAATAGTTTGTTTAGAAAAAAAAATTACTAAGAAAATTTAAAGAAGCTTATTTTTTTTAAAGATGTGTATGTTAAGATTTAATTTTATGAAATTAAATATTGACTATTATCTAAGATAATATAGTCAACAAGTGTTAGAGCAAGAAGCACCAAAATAATTTAACAAAATTAAAAAATATAATTAATTTACATTAGTATTTGGAAATGAAATAAAGTGATTGCATTCAATTTTTATAACATCCACTTAATACTGATCATTTGTTATTTTGTTTTGTTTGATACTTGTAATAATTAGCAAAAACTGATAGGTGAATATTACGTGTATGGAAAATAAAGACTTGATTTTCTAATTTTATGGAACAGTTTACAGGATTGCCAACTATTTTGCTTTCTGTAAAAGATTTTATCAGGCGACTGAGAAATAAAAACTAAAGCATTCAGAATTTTGCCAAACACCATGCGATTGCTGGAAGAAATTGTTATTTTATGCATACATTTGAATTATTTATATGTGATGGAGGTCAAAATTAATTTAGTACAAGTATACTACACTAAGAGCATTAAAACACAGACTTTGCTACCAAAGAAAAATTTCATCCACAGAGCGAAACAAGCTAGAACCTTTAAATTCGACATATTTTATATATATTACCTGTCGAAACCATCTGGACAGGTTGGAGTATACTTCTTTTTCTTGGAACGTCAGCTTTGACTAAAAATAAGAAAACTGCATTTTTATTATATATTAAAAAACTAAAATTATTTTCTTTATTTTTTATTCAAAGTTAGGTAGTAAAGAATAGAGTTTGTACAAGAAACACATAGATGCAAACTGTTAAAATGTAAGGTTTTTTTTTAGGAAATTTTACCCTACTGACATAATTTAAAATAAGCAGAATTCTTTGAATCTGATTAGCACTGTAAAACATTTCAAGTTGATTATTAGACCATATTTTTGTATGTATTTAAGTTATTCAATTGTCATGGCAATAAAAATTATTTTAAACTAAATTTATTGTGTAAAAATAAAACAAAGCAAATATTTTGTGATTACAAAGTAAACTTTTTTGCAAGAAGCCTAAAAGTTTGTAGCTATGAAATTTTACTGTAAGAAGAAATAACTCCTTTTATTAATTTTTCTGAATATGATAGAAAATATAGTCTTAACTAAAAACAAATGTATTTTCTAAATGAACTATGGTTAGAGAGCTAAATTTTAGAACATAGTAAGCTAAACAGATATTCAGTTAAATTTAGCAAAAAATATGCAACCTAAAAGGAAATATAATTTTACATATGGAAAAATAAAAGTACAAAAAAAGATAACATTTATAAACACAACAAAACTAAAAATATAAACAACATAGACATAAGTCTAAAACTTCACCTTAGACATAAGTCTAAGAACCCAGAAGTCCAAATTATTTAAAGTGGTAAATAAAATATTAATGCAAGCTTAATATGTTTAATTTTGCTAACACTTAAAAATTTCACTGCACCGACAATAGTTTCTGTATATTTGTATAAATTGATTATATACACTGATGGTCAAATTTATTGTAAATAAAATTAATTAAATCTAAACATAAAATAAAAAAGCATGATATATATATATATATAATCCTACATCCGGGAAGATTCTAAAGACTATAAATGGCCATAAGTGGCCCAGCAAAGTTTAGCAAGTATGTATTCAAATAATCAACAACAGAGAAGTATGTAAATAAAATATATCATCACTTTAAATATTTTTATTATGAACACCTCTTTTCCTAACATACACATTTCTTTAAGAGTGTTATTAAAATAACCAATAACAGAAGAAAAACTCAATTTTTTGTAAATAGATAGCTTAAATTTAATGGAAATGAAAATCTAAGCATTAACTATGAAAGGATTGTCTTTATTTGATGTTTTTAATTGAATAAAATATTTCAATAATTCTATAAGTATTGAAGGTATAAACTGAACAAAAGATAGAATTATAAACGTGTAAGACATTACGTATTCTAATAAAATTTTGATAATTAAACACTCACATCTTTAATTCAGATTGTGAAAAGATAAATTTAATATTTAAAAAGGATGATTTTCATCTTTGTAAAACAAGATACTTTTCTGTTGACTGCTTCTGATATCAAATTTTAGTAAGAGAAAATAGTAAAGTATAAAATATATTTTGTAAGAATATATTTTTAAATAAAAGAACTTTTAAATAGAGTTTGTGGCCCTAGCTAGATCTCGGGGGTTTAAATAAAGAAAAGCTTAGTGTCAAATATAGGGTTCCCACTCTTTTAACAAAGCAAAAATTAAGCACTTTTGTCTGAAAAAATTAAGGACTTTTTAAAAGAAAATTAAGGACCTTAAAAATAGTATGATTGCTTATTATCGAATAAATATATACCGCCAGTGACAGTGCTAATTATTTAACTTTCTTAAAAAAAAATCAATAATAAAACAAAATAATAAAAAACAATTTTATAATAATGTAAGTACTGATAAAATTGTTTTAATAATTGTTTCAGGCTCACTAAAGTAGGAACCAGACAATTTTTGCAAACCCGGGTCGGGTTTTTTAAAAACATTTTCAGATTGTTATGGATTAACGACATCTATGAAAATTATCTGTATTCCCTTTTTAATCATTTTATTGTAAAATTAGGTGCAGAAATATATTTTAAAAAAAAAGAGTAAATAAAGAAATATTGGAAAAATTATTACGAGTTCTTATATTTCGCTAATAGACATGCATCACATATTCAGCTATGGCCCAATCTTGGTAAATAATTCAGTTCTGCCAACAAAATGTTTCATTTATAAGGGTATATATTTTTAAAAAAATTAATACTAAGAAGTTGAATTAGTTATGCATGAGAGTAGTTTTCTTAACTATGTCATGTCAAATTAAGTCCTATTTTAAGTAAAAACGGGTCTAATATCTAAGCACCTTGAATCATTCCACTTTTTTTTCATTAGGCTTAACTTAATATATATTTATTAAAAATTCATTGCAATATTTTTATAGAATAAAAATACAATTATGTTTAATATTTATAATTTTCAAACTATAATGTTCTAAATATGTTTTATAATAGTTCTCAGTAAACATATTAATAATAGGGTCTAAAATGATTTTTCAAAGGTATCAACGCATTCTTATGGCTAGAAAATTGGTAAGGTTACTTAATTAACAAAGATTTATAAATTATTTATTTTTTCATAATTTATAGACATTTACTTGTAATATTTCTTTAGCATCCAGTATAATTCTTAATATTATTCTCTAATATTATTGTGATTTGATATTTTATTTTTATGGTGAATAATAGTTCAATAGTTTTGAAAAAATCTATTGAAAAATTTTATGAAAAACATATTGAATAAAGTGTAACTTAGCCATTTTGAAATTTTTCCTCCACAGCAAATGTGTTATATTTACTTTCAAGATGAGCTTCATAATTATTTCCAGCCAAAACTGATATTAGGAATTAACTTTAATATTACTAAACAATCTGACGAAAAACATTTACTAATTTTAAATCAACCAAAAGCTGAATAGAAACTTTAAAAAAATATAAAAAAAAGAAACAGTATATTAAGTTGCAATGTTAACTGAGAAAAATGATTATTAAAATCTAAGTTTGAACTTTATTCTAATAGACATTAATAACAAAAAGTTTGGGATCTTTTAATTGAGTAGATTTAAATTTTTATGTAACAATCTGCTTATCCTTAAGAAACAAAAACAATAACAATCTAACTGTATAACAATCTACAGCTTTAAAAAAAAAATTACATTGCAACAAAACAAGTTATAAATAGTTATCTAATATTTAACTTTCTTGTTAGGAGCAAATCGTGCATTATTTAGTACTCAGAAATAAAAATGTAAAATATTTTTGAAAAAATTTGAGGTTTTTCTTCAAAAACTCAATAAATCTCAGGTTTTTGATATAAAACCTAGGTGGGATGGGATTTTTCAAAACCTGTTTATTACATATTTGTCTAATTTTTAGTACAATCATGAATTTTGAAAAATGTTGCTGCTTTTTATAAATTTACAGTTACTTATTACACACTGAAATATTATACAAATTTATTTAATTCTTCCAAGATTTTTGGAAATAATTTTCGTTACGGATTCTAGTTCAAAAATTCTTTCTCATACTTCTTTTCTTAGGGTTTTACTTTATTCCTATTAGCAGATGCATTACCAGTAGAGATGCAACGGATATCCGGCTATGGCCGGATATTATGATTATCCGGCAGTAACATTTGGCTCGAAATAAAATATTGAGTAGAAAGGTAAAAATGAAATATATATATATATATAATTCATCACAATGATGGTAGAAAATGTAATTTTAACATAAAAATTAATATTCTTTCCAAATAAATTTTTTTTTATATTTATAGTGTTTATAAAATAAAGAAATTATACTTAAAATATGTATTAGGTTTTAGTTTTTATCTCGGTTACGCCTACAACAGTTATGTTATACTAACCATTGATATAAATATTCTTAAAGTATGTTAGTATTTTGAAAGTTATGTAATATAACATAGTATGTAGTATATAAAAAATATGGTATACAATTACAACAGAATATATTTACTATACGGATATACATATTTATTATATTATAATTATATAATAGCCAACCTCTTTGATTTTTAAAATAAAATGAAATTGGCAATCCTATCAAATAAAAACATATAAATATTAACTAATAAATAACTAATTTAATTAAATTTTTTTTTTTCTAGTTTCACTTAATTTAAAAAATTGAGAAAAGATCTGAATGGTTGGCAGTTATATTAAAGACAAATATTAGAATAAAGTAATAATCGATCTGAGGAATTGTTTTATAAATACCAACAAAATACAAGATCATATGTGATATAATTTATTCAATTTATAATTATTTTTTACATTTTTATTAATACAAACAGGGTTGGCAAGATTTTGCTGCAGGTGGAAAAAACCATGGTAAAAACCGTGCTTGGCAAAAACAGGTTTTTGCCAAGCAAAGTGGCAAAAACCTATATTTTCTAAAATGAGAGGGCAAAAAAACATTTTTGATACAAAATTATTCCTATAATTGAAATATATATACTATAAATGTATATAATTTTAAAAAAATTAATAAAATTATTATTTTATAATTAAATCATAATGTATTAATATATCATTTTAGTAGTTTAAAACATTATTGATCAGAAAATTAGTGATTATTCTCTTTTTTTCCAGTGAAATGAACTTATTTTAAATTAATATAACTATAATTTAAAACATAAAATATTTATCAACATGTGTAGTTAATTAAAATATACAAGTATCAATGCAATTTTTTGAATTTGCCCAAATTCAATACTTTATTAATCATCACAATACAATTTGTGCTGTCTCAACATAGCATAACAGAGCACTAGTTTTGAAACATTATTTAGAGTCAACTTATTCCGAATTTTAGAATGTACAAATGAAAAATTCAAAAACACTCTTTCAATGGCAGTACTACTAGAAGGACATGAGTGTAAATGAGACATTAATTCCCAAAATTCACTGGAAATTTCACAAGAATTTAAATTGTGTGGTTTTGTTTGCATTTTGAAGTAATATTGAGAAATGAGGTGATTATCAAAATCTATCTAATAAAACATCAGTCTTAGCTTTCTTATGTCTCTCTTTAAATATAGTGTAAGAGTGATATGTAAAATAATACATACCAAAAGTTATTATGAAGAAGTAAAAAAAAATACAATTCGTTAAAAAAACATTTATTTAAGGATTTTAAAATGAAAAGAGGTCAAAAACTTTCAATCCTTTAAAAATTATTACCCATATATTAATTATTAATATTTTAAAAATTATTTTTTTATGTAATGTATCAAAATTATTATTCCTTATGATTAATTTAAATTTGCTTCAAGTATTTTGTAATAATATTTAATCAGCAATTTAAATAATTTGGTTTTTGCCACTGTCCTGGCAAAAACCCCCTTTTGCCGTCAAAAACTCCAACCCTGATACAAACATTGCATGCAACTGCTTTTTAAAATTAATTTATATTGGTCTAGCATTAAAATAATAATATTAATCCATGTAATTATGATTGTACTTATTAATTATTACGGTTAATACTGTGATGACAATATATACATTGATGACAATATTTACACATAAATTATTAATTTATTCATTATTTCAATTTGATTTTTAATATAAATAAGTTTGAATCTTTAACAGATGCTTGTTTCTGCCACCTACTTATAATAAATACTCTATCAGTGGTTTTATTTAAGCTAAGCACAATACTCAGTGCAGATAACATTCTTCAACTAAGTGTTATTTACATAATAGTTATTAATTGATATTCAGAAATTTAAAGTTAAGTACTTTTAATAGAAAGTTTATTTAAAAGAAATATATAATCATCTAAGCAAAGGAAAAATAATAGTTTTGTCTAGTCCAATTAAATATAAATACTTATTTTAAAAAAAGTACTGTGGCCAGATACCGGATATCCGGTATCCGGCCAAATTAAGATCCGTTGCATCACTGATTACTAGTAGAACTGAATTTCTTGAATTCTGTCAATTTTGAAGGTCAGTGTGGGTCCCCTATTTAAGTACCTTAGAACCGCCCCCCCCCCAAAAAAAATAGCACTATCTCTTCCATCTGCAGTATTTCCCTTGTCCACACTCTATTCTTTTATTTTAGAATGACACTCTTCTCATAGAGTATTATTCGAGGCAGAATATATTAATGAAAGAACCAATATATTAATAAAAAGACATGCTTTCTTCTCCTTGCCTGTAGCCACCTCACACACATCCCTTCTTGTCTCTCTAAAATGTTTTACTCTCTGTGCATGATCTAATTCTAGGTGATAAAAGAACGACTTTTTGTTTTAAAACATTGAACTGAAAAATTGTCCCTATCAACTATAGTGATGCTGAAAAATTAAGCACTTTTAAGAACCTTGTACCAAAACTAAGTACTTTTAAGGGCCCTTATTTTCCAAAATAAAAGTTAAGCAGTTTTTAAGGACTTTTAAGGACCGTGGGAACCCTGTAATAACAAATTGCACACGGACAAACATAAATTTGAATAATTACGGAGAAAAAAAGAAGGTCCATTATGTCCAAAGTCTGAGCATTTACTGCCTGTTCAGATGGCGTGGTAATAGTGGGGGAAAGTTTGTCATACGTTCTAGTAACAAGGTTAGACAACTAAGGTAGTGGCTATCTAACCACCACCAGTTACTTTCACAACTGATTTAAAACTTAACAAGAGGAACTTCCTTAAGGAGAAAGAAATATATAATTTTCATTTTTTAGTCATTTTTTTCTAATATTTTATATTAAATAAGATTCCACATTTTTTGTTTTAGTCTATGTTATTCTATACACTAAACATTGTATGATTTATTTATTTAAAAACCTTATGTGTAATACATACTTTAAAATCAAATAATCATAATTTTTAAAACAAACTTTATAACAATTCATTTTTTTATGTTAAACTTTCACACAAAAAGCTGGGAGTTAAAAAATACATTGGATTCCATTTTAACGTTTGTTTTGGATATTGAAAACAAGAATAAGTGATTAAAAGAGATACTTTTATTTCTGATAGGTGTAACAAATAAAAGGGTAAATTTTTAAAAGCTGATATCAACAAAACTTTCGTAAATAACAAATCTCAAACAGAACAAGATGTCAAATGTGTTATAAAAAAAGTAAATTTTTAAATCAGTACTTGTAACAAAATATTAATAGAATTTTTTAGAAATATTTTCATAAACAGGAATTGAATTTAAGCATTAATATTTTTACAACAAGAATGACAAATAACACTTTTTGTATTTAACAGATCTGATACTAACAAAAAACGAAGAAATTAAAACAAATTTGAAGCAAAAAAATCGATGAAACGAATCAAATTATTAAATAAATATTTTGCATTATTTAGTTGATACCAAACAATTGTTATTAACACAATAATAAATTAAGAAAGTCAATGATAAAAAATATATATATATATATTCTATGGATTGAAAAAATAAATAACAATAAAATTTGCAAAAGCTTACATAAACTTCATGAAGACTCAGATATATTAGAAGATCCGCAATAGTAAAATTGTTTCGAGCCAGATATACACTATCCTTCAGATTAAGGTTAAGTTCCTACAAGATTAAGAATGATTTAAGTATAAAACTTTTTGAAAGTAAAATAATTTTCAGAAGAGTTATTAATAATAGAATTGTTTCCAGATGGGTGCAAGTTTTTGTAATTCACATCTGATAAAAGCACACATAATGCACTAATACATCTGATTGTTTCTGCCAAAAATACTCTCTAGCACAATTTGAAAAAGGAACCACATTCTCACATAAGTTCCAAGCAGGTGAAAATTTTTAAGGTGTAATAAAGTCATATGGAAGGTTACAATAATTAACTTACATATGTGTGTGTCAAAAAAGTTACCTATATATAATATAGCATGTTTTAATAAAAGAAGCTTTTTGTGCTTAAATGTCATAATATACAGACACTCTATGCAAAATTTTTGTACATTTAACAATTACAATGAATTGTTTCATAAAAAAACTATTTTTGAGGACATTTCAAGAGAGTTTATATTTAAAGATATTTGGCATATAAATTGAGGCTATATATTTATTCATTCATTTATTATTTTTTATAAAGATTACTTTTTAATATCAAGTTCAAAGTTTTGTAAAAATCTTTTAAAACAGCATTTTGTTTCATTGAATTTTCTTAAAAATAATGAACAGAGCATGGCACTCATTCATTAAAAGTTTTGCATTGCTATTTTTTCTTCTTCATTATTTGACAAAAAAATAATCAACAATAAAGTAGCAAAAAATAATATTAAGGTATTTTTCATTGAAGCCATAGAAAACTTTCACAAGCATTGCAGCATATATAAATGATGTCACTTATGTTTTTTAGGTATAATTGAAGAACTGGCCGGAAATATTTGATATTCCTGGCCAGGAGATTATGAAGCTCCTATCTGAGATAGGCATGAAGACACCAATAAGCCTTCAATGGATCCTATCGCATGTTGGGGTATATGGCAATGAGACAGCCGATGTGCTAGCCAAGAATGGCTGTGATCTTCCCATGGGCAGTTTGAACCATCTTACTCCCACTGAGTTTCACTCCTTGGCAAAAAATCGTTTGCTTCCAGTGTGGCGCCGTACTCCATCTAATCAGTGGTATGCTGGCAACCGCCCTGGCCTATCATTAACATGCTGCGGCCCTCGGCCTTTCCAATCGGCCATGGCCAGGTTTCGTAGTGGCCATCTTAAGTGTTTAAGGTTTCAAACTGTTGTTGGGTGTGGCATTTGCTGTTGTTGTCCTCAGCCATTAAGGCAGAGGGTGTGCAATTGTTCTTCTTTTCCAGTGGTCAAGAATTCGACTTATGCCACACCCATAAGGCACACCTGTTTATAGAATGGACCCATTCATATATACACAGACAGTAATTTTGACCTGAACCAGAGAACAATCAATTTCCAATTCAGTACCCCCAGAGGTATTGATTTGCTATCGAAATATGGTGGACTTTGTGATCAGATACATTTAATGTGCACAAGTCACAATTTACTACACAGGGTGTCTTTGGCTGACTGGATTCGAATTCCTGTTCTCAGAAACGAGAGTCCAACGCCCTGTCAACCAGGCCATTTAGGCCTCATTGATTATTAAAACCACTTTTTGTTTCATATCAAAAATTGGTATTTAATTAGTTACTAATATTACTAGATATTTACATAATGACTAGTTACTAACGTAATATACTTTCTTTCTAGGATAGTTAATTTAATTAAATGTTTTTTTTTTTTTTTTTTTTTTTTTTTTTTACAATGATGAAAATTACATTGTAAAATCAAAAATACTTTTTTTATACATGAATGTACATTTCCTTTAGAAGAAATATTAGATATAAGTTGAATAATAATCTCATGCTATTTTACTTAGATAAAAAAATATTTAGATGTTTAAAAAAAAAAGTGGCACTTTTTGCAATAAAATCTTTAAAAGGGATTGTCTTATTTTCAGAAAGGAGGAATATAAAATAAAAAATAGTTTCAAGCTTCATTTATGGATATGACTTTGTTTTTATGTAAATTGTAATAATCATTACATTTAATTTATGGAAACGGAAAATATATTAGTTACGGAAAATACATCAGATAATACATTTTTTTAATAATAATTCAAGATTTAATTATTCTTTTAGTCTAATGTAAGTGTTACCTATTTGTAGAACAATATTAATTTCTCAAAAACTCAATACTAAGTATAATGTATGATATTTCACTAATAGAAAACTTTTGAAGCTATGTACACTTTGTCTTTGTTAATAAAATTAAGTTATAACAGGTTTTCAAATTGCTCTGAGAAAAGCTTATTATTATTTTTTATTGTATATAAATTGCATACATCTTTAACATTTAAATAAATCCAAGAGAAACATTTAGTTTGAGTACTTAAGCTTAAATGTTAAACATATGTCCAAGAAAATTTTCTTTGAAATTCTTTTTTTATGATTGGTAAAATAAATCTTCTAACCCCCTGACATTTTTGGAGTTTTATTGCTAAGATTTAATGAAGTGCATTATAACTAAAGTTAATTTAAATAAGTTTGAAAAACAGTAAATCACTAATTTCAGTTCATAGTTTAGAATAATCTCTAATATATATACATATATATATACACACACACACATTTCTAACAAATTTCTGGTTAGATGGTAGGAGGCAACACATTGACCATTAAAAAGCAGATTTGACCCCCTTTCCGCAGGTTGTATATTCCAAATATTATAATTTTTAAAAAGCCATAAAAGACTCCATAATCCAAAAACTAATTTTGAAATTGTAAAATTTCAATCAGAAATTTTAGCAAAAATAAATACAATGATGAAAATTAGAAATATCAAAAATTGATTTCAGTTAAAAAAAATATATATATATATTGATATGAGTAATGCAAAGAATTGAAATAAATTTAACTTACAGACAAAATCTCTTGATTACTCATGTGACTAGAATTGAGTAAACAATACTCCAACCATTGATACACAGAAGCCTCTTCTTCCTTACTGCAACCTGTGAATATAAATGCATTTAAGAAAAGGTATATTCATCTACAAACGGCAACACTACATTGATATTACTTGATTTCGCTCAAATTTTGTATTTTGCCATATTACAAAACACACGCAATTCGTTTATTAATTACAATCGTTTATTAGTTACATTCTTTAAAATGATACAAAAAATTTTAAATCATACAACTCAAAATTTTTCCGACCATTCTTAAGTAAAATAATAAATATTTACTAAGTTCTTTTTTGCATGGAATTATCTCTGGATAAACGAATTTTATAATTGTGTGTAAAAATTTTTCAATTTGATTAAAATGTTCTAAATATAAAGCGAACTACACAAAAAGTAAAATTAACATTAAGGGATCCAAGTTTTGGAACACTCTCCTGACCAAACTATTGGAACTCAGATTGTGGCTACTTCTATATTTTGGGGGCCCGAAATCCGAATCTGTCCGAAAAAAAAAGTATGTTCATTCAGAGAAAGTGAGGTTTTATGCCTGATTTCGTAACTTAAAATATCGTCAGCACTTATTAATCAGCATATTTGAGGTTATTCTCTCAAGCCATTAAGATTAAGTTCTAGAACATGAAAATCTGATAATTAAATAAAAAGTTATTCAGGGTGGGGCTTTTTTGTGTACTGTACATACAAGACACAAATGTTGGTTAAATATTTTTTCTTCCAATTTTTATATTTAGACATACCATTTTTAACTATTGTGTATTACGTATATCAACTGTTATGTATACCATTTTTAACTATATATTTTGACAATTTGATAGAATACTATTATTTTTGTAACCTCTAATTATGAATTCATAAGGTTCATGCTTTTTTTTTATTTATCCAGAATGCCTTATTAATTTTATTTTTACACTGACTTATATAAGACTTTTGAATTTTGGGTAAATTTCCAAGTAAAAAGCATCCTCTTCAGCTTATACACGGATATAAAATACACAGTATTTGTTTTTTCTGAAATTAACTACTATTATTTGTAAACTTTAGCCAGAGAAACTTACATAATGTAAAACTTGGTAAATATATCAAATTTTTTAGTTTTTGTATTTTTTCGGATATGTTCAAGGTTACAAAAAATGGAAATTTATTTAAAAGAACAAAATTATTAATTATTTAGATATATAAAGTTTTGTTGGATTAACTAATAAATTGGTTAACTTTAAGAAGAAAATCAGAACACACACATATAAATAACTCCTATCATGTGTTAGAGAACAACATTCATTATTATTTTAACAAAACTAATCATTATTTAAGAATAGTTAGTGTGACGCTTATCGTCACTCAAAATTAAAATGACGAGAAAGGGTTAAAATTAGATTTCTAGAACATCTCAAGGTCTCTGATTGAATAAAACTATTGTGGGAAATCTCCATCTGCAAATAGTAACTTAAATACGGATAGAGAATTCAAATAAACAATTAGATTGAAATCTTACAATGTCACCCCCATCATGGGACTAACTCGAAAACAACAATAACTTTTGGACTTGATCTTTACTCAATTTGTAACCTTTTATCAAGCAAAAATATAAAAGCAGCCAAAGGAAAGGAGAGTCTACTCAAGGCAGATACCGAAAGCAAGTCTCTCTCTCTCTCTCTACCTATTCTTAAATAATCTTTTTAAGCACTAATATTATAATGCTAAGTTGGTTTAATTGTAAATGCTAATATGGTTTAATTGTAAATAAATATATTTTGTTTAAATTTAAGACGCGTAAATTTACTTTATTTAATTTAATTACAATAACTATACGATACGGCCTAAAAGCGTCACATTAGTTAATTGATTGATTGAGAACAGAAATTTTTTTTTATTTCTCTTTTTCTTATTTTATGAAAAAAATTCATCCATTTCCCAGTTCCAATGCATTTAAATTTCAAAAAAGTTTTAATTAAGCGAATGTTATAACCTTGGGAATAATAAAAATTTATGATATCAAATCAAGATACCTAATCCATAATTTTTGCAAAGTGTTTATAATCTCCAATTACCACTAAACCCTTATGATTTAATGTTGGAATGAGAGGCTTTCATAGATATTGCAATCAATTGTTCTTTTCTTTCGCTTTTTATAAAATTATACTTTCAACATTTTTTTGAATAAGGTAATCCTATGTAAGGCCATTATGCTTATTTTCAAGAGGGTCATTCTCACAAAAAGGTGATTTTCTTAGTCCCTTAGTAATAAATACTAGGAAATACAGCAGATTTCTTAATATTTTTCTGCATCATTTTTCGTAAAGGGCTAACTAATCAATCATATGCATTTCTGCTGAATGCATTCAATATTTCATTCTTATCTTTTAATAAACATAACTTCAAAATCCCCTCCGTGGATGTCCCTACGTCTGTGACACAAAATAATTATTAATGGCTGTTAAACAGTTTAGATGTTATTTTAATGATTTTTGTAGTTTTAACTAGTTAAATGTTTATAGTAGCTTTTTATTAAATATTTTTTTTAGAAAAGTTTTATTTTTATAAAATAAACGGTTAGTAAACTTTGTCCATCAAAAATGAAGTCTCCCTCCGTGGACAATTAATATAGCTCAATAAATATGTAATAGAGAGCAGCATATGTGAAATCCCTATAAGACAGCAGGTGGGGAAGGTAAAGATTCTATTTCCTAGTGTTAACTATCAGTTGTTTTTGTTCTCTTTGGTGTTAGTTTTGGATTGTTGTGTTCAACTGAGGTTTGGCAAAGTTCTCAATGTATATTCCGTGGTCATCATAAAGAAGGTAAGATAAAACTATTTTATATTTGATATATAAATTTTAGATTGCAAAAATAGTATATTTAATAAAAAGAGCTGCGCCATTTTTGTAACTTTAAATTAAAAATCAGAAAAATTCAAGAACTAGTTTTTGTCTCCTCCGTGGACAAAACAGCTCCACGGAGGAGATGACACAGTCAATGGAAGATACAATGTGTTAGACAACCAATAATACATTTTTATTAATTAAAAAATTATTTTCTTTTAATTGATATTTTTTAAATGGAACAAATGTGTTGATTTCTTTGTATTTTTTAAAGAAAGTCAATTAAGTTTAATTTTTTTTTTTTATTGGAGAAGTAAATATTGGCAATTTTTCCAAATAATTTCTGTGATGTTTAAAATTTTTTCTCTCTTCAAATTTTAGGAAAAAAATGGCAAAATCAAAATGCAAAAAAAAGAACTGAATCAAATGCTCAAATCTAAAAACAGATTAACGAACAGAAAAAACTTAGCATAAAACAAGCTTGACCATTATTATAAGGACATATAACAAAAATAAATAAAGGCATTTATGTAATTTTTATCACTTTTTTAATTACTTTAATTCAAGAAAATTTTTTAGTCTATTTATACCCTTTCAGTGAGAATGATGAAAGAATAAATAGTAAAAAAGGAAAAAAAAATTATTGTTAATAATTTTTTGTAATTTAATCTTTAACTTACGATTTCACAAGATGCATCTTCTACCAATGATCTAGACTGGAATGTATGATAAGTAATCTTCACAAATTAAATTTCCTTCGTAAAAAACCAACACATTAGTACACGTTAATTTAAAAAAAAAAAATTTTTTTTTTTTTAAATACTTCATCTTTCAAGCAAAACGATAGATGCCTCAGCAAAATTCAAAATCGGTTATTATGAAAAATATTTACGCAATGAAATTGAAATTTTAAAGCATTACCAATAAAATTATTTCTTTGAGTTTGTTGTCCAATATATAACGCTGATGGAATAAAACATCGCAGTTGTTCTCCAGTGCTTGTATTAAAGTTCACTTCCTTAATTGAAAAACAAAAAACCTCTTTAATGAAACACATAAAGCATTATAATTGGTAAATTATAACTCTTTAGCTAATTTAAAACTTACTACATATATGTGAATAACATAAAACAAATAACAGAGGTTACATCATAATTTAGAAATAGATTTCTAATCAAAGAATGAAATTTATTTACAAATTCAGAAAAAAACAAAATAAGTAAGTAACATTAAGTATAATAAATCAAAATAGAAAAGTGCTTAAAACTGCTAAATCCAAATTTGTTTTATTTTAATTTATAAAGTCAGAAAAACAATTCTAGCAGAAAACAAAAATTATAAAAATTTTAAGAAATGTGTGTTAGCAGAACAGCATTTCATCAAGAGACACAATGCCTGCTAACACACAGGAGCCTTTCTGTTGTCAGTGGTGAAACCAAAAACTGACAGTGCTCCGAGGCCCCATTATGGAGGATCAAATAAGAAAAGGCAATTATAAAAATTGAAATGTAAATGCAAAGAAAAATAAATGACAAACAATCACAAAGTAAATGTTAATAATGACTTAAAAGTACACAAAATAAGACATAAGAAATGTCCACAAATAAGGAAAATAAATAAAAATATCTTAAAATTTTGTTTTCTGCTAAAATATTTGTCGCTTACAAAAAAAAAAAAAAAAAAAAAAGACACCCTAAAAGACAATCACTGAGCAAAAATTTTTTTTCACGAAAAGTTAATTTAAAAAAATGATAAACGGATAAAAAACTTGAAAGCTTTTTTCTATAATTTAAATAAAAAAATTATGAGAAAATAAACATTTAAAGAGGCATTTAAAAAAAAAAAATTCACTTATTTAAAAATTATCACTTAAAAAATTCATATACTCCCTCCCAAGGCCGGATTAACCATTAAGCACGTGCTTAGGGCACCAGGCGTAAGGGGGGCAACCCGAAACACCAATGGAAAAAAAAAAAAATTTCTACGAGACATAATTTTTTACACATTTTAATTCCATTTTTATTACATGGTTTTAACTAATTGATTTTAACTAAATTGATATTGTGTTATAATTATTTCAATCACGCGGGCACGAAAAAGAAAGTTGTGTATTCACAAAATGATCAATGCTTTTTCCTAACAGACCACCTATATAGTCAGTGAATAGCTGAAATACAAAACTAGAGCTGGGAAGAAGCTTTGTGTATGCAAGCGTTACAAATTGATTTCTTACACTGACATGTCAAAGCATCCTTTTCGACCGCTAAATCCCCTCTAAACTTTTTTTTTTCAGTGAAAAATACTATTTATCTATATATGGAAGATAAGATTGAAACTTTCTAATTGTCCTTCTTTGTGGTAACTTCTGTTACAGAAAAGTAGGAGGGCGAATAAAAGAGAGGTTCCTTGACTAGCATATTTTTTAAAACCAATTACGTGATAAGGAGCTACATCAATTTTCTCATTTTCCACGTACGCTTGTTGAACATTTAAAACTTAAACAGATTTTAGAGTGCGACTCGATCTTGACTAAGTGTGTGTTTTGTTTTATTTCATGTTGGAGAAGACTTTGCTTAATTTTAAAAGTACAAGTCTTTTTTAAGACTTAATAATTCAACGAGTTATAAAAAGAAACAAGGATCCCCCAGAGATTCTTTGAAGACTTTACGACTGACGTAAAAAGTAACAATTTATTTTTATTAATTTAGTTTTAACTTGTGTTTCCCCTTTTCATTTATAGATTATTGAAAACGTAACAACGTAATGCAATTTTTATTTATCGGGAGATAAGTCACTTTAAATAATTGATTTTAAATAGAATATTTCAAATGAAAATTACGTATACTAGTCAATGTAAAAATTTTATTGGATTCACAATTAATGTGGAAAAGTAGGCATATTTTATAATGTAACATGAGTTTAATTTATTTTAGACCAAATGAATAATTTGTTTATAAGGGGAGTCAGGTGTTCTAATCCAGTTCACGTTCAAATGGCCAAATTTGATATGCTGTGCGTAAAATAAAAAGTGAACGTTCAGAATAACTTTTAATCTAATCTATTGATCGGATTTTCGCATACTCAACCTTAGTAGTTCAAAGACTTAACCATAAATATAAATCATTCAAATTAATGCTGACCATGTTTTAAGTTATGATATCAGACTCAAAAAATTACTTTCTCAGAAAAACATATATTTAAAAAAAAATTTTTTTTGTTGACAGTTTTGGTATTCTTACCATTGGAATAAGGGGGAGAGTGGCCGAAATCTGAAAAATTTGGTCCCGATAATTTATACAAAAGAGCGATTAAAAGCTTAGACCTATCCATGTTTATTTTACTTTTTTCGTATTTCGCCATATCTCTGGAAATTGCTAAGAAAATCAAAAAGTTTTTGCACACAATTTTAAAATTCCTTTATCCAAATATATATATTTGGAAAATTATAATTTTATGTAAAATAATAATTATTGTAATATATTTTATCTACTGAAGGGAAATTGAATTGTAAGGTTAA
Source organism: Parasteatoda lunata (assembly GCA_949128135.1). NCBI lineage: Eukaryota > Metazoa > Arthropoda > Arachnida > Araneae > Theridiidae > Parasteatoda > Parasteatoda lunata. The sequence goes on from OX421973.1 coordinate 4,362,222, forward strand.
GTATGTAATTTTTAACAACAAAATACAAAAATTTAAATTAAATTCGTGGAATAATTTTAGAGAAATCAAAATTCAAACATACAGCGTTTTGAAATTTGCTAACTCAGAAACTATTCGATCTATTTCGTTAAAATTTTTTGATTTAAAATTACATACTTTAAAATGGTGTAAAAATTTGCATACGTTACAACAGAAAAATGTTTCGGAAACTTTTAGATAAAATAATTAATAATTATAAATTTTTTTTTCAAATGAATTTATCTTTGGATTAATGAATTTTATAATTGTCTACAAAACTCTTTTGATTTGCTTAAAATTTTCTCGTGATATCGTGAAATGCGCGAAAAGGAAAATTAACTTTAAAAGTTCCGAACTTTTGACTGCCTTCTGCATAAACTATTGCGAACATATTTTCCAGATTATGGCCAGCTGACATCCATATTTTGAGTATAAGAATTCCAAATCTGTGGAAATGAGATATATTTTTTCAATGAAAGTACTTTTTTGTGTTGGATTTTGCAATTTATTATATCATTAAAACATCACTTGCAATAATTAATTGGCCCATTTAAGATTTGACTTTTGAACCCTTTAAGATTGAGTCCTAGTGTGCGAAAATCTGATTATTTAATGAAAATTTGCTCGAGGGGGGGGGGGGGGGAATTTGCTTTTTTATTTTGGGCACACACTTTTTTAGAAAATATTGTATAAATTTTAAAAATCTTTTCCTTTCCTATATTTTTATAAAATCATGTTCAGGGCATGATTTTATAAGTTTTTATAATTAAAAAAATATTGAATTTCTTTCTTTTATTTTCATGATTACGCTTTTAATTAAAATTGCCTTAAAAAAAAAGAGTTCAAATTCTACATTATTTTTAAAATTAAAATATGCATCAAAACAATATTTTGCGTATAATTAAACCAGTTAATATAAAGTGAAAAAAGGTTGCTAAAAGTCAGCTACTTTAATAAGCTGATAATTTGTCCATATTTTAATAACTTTATATGTTAATAACTTTTTAAATTTCTTTAATAGTAATACTTTCTGAAGTCCTATGTTTCGTTTAAATAAAAAGCATAGGAAACAGATTAAAAAATAGTTGTAATACTGAATAGTGGAGTTCACTGTTAAATTTAAATTAATAACCAGTTTTAGTTAAATATATAAAACAACCATATTATATTAGTGCATTAGCTTATGTATTAAAACATTTATAATCCTCTTTAAAATCGTAATTGAAAATAATATAATTTCTCAAAATAACATTAGATTATTTATGCATATCAAAGATATTGAAGACTATTAAAAATATTAGTTAATTAAGTTATTCGGTCTGTATCAATGAAATTGGTTGGTTACAGTTGCTTTTTAAATTTAACTGATTTAAAATCTTCTATTAGAATGCAAAAAAGCAACTTTTCTAATTAAAAACAACTAAATTTCCTGTCGTTTGCATATGATCTGTCACTCATTTTAAAATATTTGCGTTTAAACTTTCATCGCGCTGTGACGAGGCCGACAATAAAAATAAATAAAACTGATAGATTTTTCTCGTTAAGCTGCTTCGTAGACTACCAGTAAATTTACAGTAAAATTCATGTTCAATACGAAAGCAACTTATGCGTTATAAAATAATCACACTATCACTTATATACAAAACTCACTTTTTCACAAACATGAAATTAAAGTGAAGTAACATATAACGGTTTAATTAAAAATTAAATTTATTATTAATTCAGAAATTGTTTTACATTAAACATAATACATGTATAGAATATTTTTGATTGATTGTTACAAAAAAAATAATAATGTAAAATAAAACTTTAAACACTACGTTTTTCAAAGGAGTGGAAATAAACAGATTTTGTCACAAAAAAACGAAATAATTTCGCTAATAATAATAATAAATGCTGTAAATAATGAGAAATCTTTTATAAATTCATGAAGAACAGTTACAGGTTTCTTAACATTCTAAGAGATAAAAAAAAGAGTTGTTTGTTATTTTTATTTATTATTAATTTCGTTTATATACTAAATTAAGCTTTTGTACGTTTTTGTATTCTCCATAAAAATTGGTTAAGTTCGATAATTTTTTTATGTGAATATTTACTTGACACCCACAGTGAAAATATTTTTAGCAAAAATTTAAAAAGCGTATTTGAAAATATTACGTAACACCCAGAAAGTTTGAATAAAAAATTAGGTTTTATTTTATTGAATTAAAATGGATGAAAAAATAGCTTGTGGGTCAGGAAATTTTTTTAAAAATGATATACTAGGTATACTAATGACGAAATTATTCTAATTTTGCTCCAAAATCGAAGAACACGTGATTAGCATTGAAAAACTTTCAAAGAGTTTATTGAAAAATTTTGATTTCCACCAGATTCTCTGCTAAAAGGGTTAAATTTGGCAGTTATATAAATTTATTTATTTTTGTAAACTTACTTCAGTTTTATTTAAGAAAAATATTTTTTATTTATTTATACTGATCTTCTTAATTACATTTAAGGAGGGCCGGGATAGCCTGGTCGGTAGGGCGCTGGGCCCATGTTCAAGAGGTCGTGGGTTCGATCCTCGCCGACCGATGAGTCCGCGTGTAGTAAATGGTGACTGATGCACGTTAAATCTGTCGAGTCTCAAAGTACTCCATGTTCTCATAACAAATCAATACCTTTGGGGGTACTGATCCAGGAGTTTCCTTGTCTTCTGGATTGGTTCAAAATTACAAGGCTACGGAGTTGAACATTAGTAGTCGTAAACCCATGAAATTGGGTCGGCTGTTCAACGACGGTTATAAAATAAAATTACATTTAAGGAGCACCCAAAAATGTAAGTGCTTAGGGCCTCTGAGGTTCTTAATCCGGCCCTGCTCCCTCCCCTGAAAAAAGAGAAACTTATAAAAATTAAACTAATTGAGAATAACCCTAACAAAATAAATATTATTAATCGTAATCAGACTCAAACTTGTATAAACACAAATAATTTTACCACTGTGTAATTATTATTTAAACAGTGAATTAATTTTTTAAAAATATAATATGAATAAAAAGAAAGTTTTCAAGGGATGGCGGTTCATTGTAAAAAAAAAAAAGGGCATATCAATGGGCAGGCCGCTCTTGGGGAGAACCAGGGGCGGATTCAGCGTACGTGGGGCCCTTGGTCTTTCAAATTTTTGGGGCCCTTAGATTAAATTGTTTTCTCGTATATTTTTTATTTATTCAAATATAAAAGTATTTATATATCTTTTCATTTAAGATAGCATATTTAAAATTAAAATAAATAATAATAAATTCAATCTTATTTTATTTTGTTACGTTAGAACTAAAAAATAATCATAAGATTTTGAAAAAAATTGAAATTTAATTACACTTTACAAAATCAATGCTACTATAAAATTGGTATTCAAAAATATTTTTTTCTGCTCTTGCGATCAATAAACTCATCGATAATGTTATCAAAATTAATTTCACAGAGAACATCTGATTCGATAAACATCAAACTTAGCATGTCTAATCGGTTTTGAAACATGACGCTTCTTTGCCCACTCTTGATTCATTTAATTTTTGAAAACGAGTGCTCCGTAGAACAATTTTATATCATAAGAGTTAGAAAAATGCGAAGAGCAGTTTCAACATTTGGAAAAACAGATTCAAATTTGTCTTGAAATAAAGTTTCATGAAGTTCAGAATGAGTGAACTGAGTATTTATGTAACTCTGAAACTGTTTCAGTTCAGAATAAAAATCGTCAAAATAACAGTCAACTTAATTCGAAATTGTTTCTCGATTTTTATTATAAAACACAAAATAATTATAAAACACTAAAAAAATTAAGAGACACTTCAGTTGAGGCACTAAATAAAATTTTTTTCATTTAAAACGTCTCAATATTGTCAACAGCATTTAATTCTTTGCTTCTTGTTTAAAAAAGTCTCAGCTCGCTACAGTACTGCTTTCAATTTTCTCACGCGCAAATCAAAAGGACAAATTTGAACTTAAAAAACATTGATAAATATTATAATATATAAACTATAATAATACTTATAAATAATAACTAAAATAAGTAATAAATAAATATGTAAAAAATTATTGTATTTTATTAATATATATTTGAAATTGATTTTTTTAAAAAAAATAATTGTTTTTCTTAACTTTTTAAAATTTATTTTCAAAATTTTTTTTTAAGGGGGCCCTTAATCATTGGGGGCGCCAGGCCCTGGCCAAATGGGTAATCCGGCACTGGGGAGAACACTGTTTATATCAGGGGACTATCTAGGTTTTTTTGAGAGTTACCTATTTTGTGAAAATTTAGACATAATTTGTGAAATTTAAAAACTATATTGAAAACTCAACACAAAAATATGGTAATTTATGAAAATATTTTTCAAAAATATGTTAAAAGTATTTTGTGAAACTACTGTTTTCCCTAAAATTGAATTTGTGAAAGTACCGCTAAACGGCAGTAAATTTGTCCTGGACAGACCTCGATATATACATATATTTTTAAAAAAATATGTAAAAAACGTTTTACTTTCTACTATATTAAAACTAATTTGTTGAAATTTAAGCTATTCTTATTTAATTTCTAAACATTTGTATAGCCTTTCTCAGTCAGGTTTTTCCCAGTGTCATGGGAGAAATAGCTTTATTCTGGAGGAATCGCCAACCCTAATTTTAGGCAATGCAAAATGCTGATGATCATTTGAAATAAGAAACCTACCTGTTCATTAAATTATGGTTCAAGACTATTGTTGTTACGTATTGTTATTTTGAATACATGAATGTTACTTTGTATTGGATTTTAATAAAAGATATAATTTTACATCACAATTCAAAATCAGATGTATTCTATTTGTAGCGGCCAGTCTAACTCGATAGTGATATGTATCTTTAATTTTAGCGTGACCACTTATTTTACACATACCAGATTTAAACGTTAGTAGGTCATTTAATAGGGGGAAAGAATATACACATTTATATTCAGATGAAAGAATTCTAAAAATCTTGGGGGTTGGAATGCATTGTTTGGGAACTTTCATGTTTACAGTTTTTCATAAAAATTATTATTTTTAAAATATACATTAATCTATAATGTTGATACTGTTAGTTTCATTGCAAGAGAAATTATAAGTAAATAATCAATAAATGTGGTACTACGTAGGAATATTTTATGCATAATAACTGATTACTTACGGTTTTAATAATTTGAGAGTTTAATTTTAAAATGCTAACTGCATCTTTCAACAATTTTGAAGGAGACATTTTAAATTCTGATTCAATTAAAAGACTATAAACTTCTTTAGCTCGCTCTTAATCTATTGCCTGCCAGTTGTTTCTGGTTGCATGCTTTAAAATGATGAGGCAGAGTTATTAGTTAAAAAAAATAACGAGCTTATAGCTTGTAAAGTTTCAAGTAATTGTTATTTATACTAAATTAAAAAATAAAATTAAGATTCGATTTTTTGTTATTTATAGAAGCGTAGTGTAAATTTTAAACTTGTTTTATTTTAATTAAATTTGAAAAACATTTAAAATATAAGAGACTACAAACGACCTATTAAAAGCATTTTAAATATTTAATCCTCTGATCTCGTCTGCTCTGGTAAGTTATTGTATTTTCTTTCCTTGTTAGATTAGATGTGAATTAAATGTCTTAAAGTTTTCCTCTTTTTAATTAGCCATTAATATTACCTATTGTTAATTTTCATTCACAGGAATGAAATAATAAATGTGCTTCATTAAAAAGTAAAATGAATTCAAAGTTTAGCCGTTCTCAAAGAGAGACGATTAATGTCGCAACCAATAATCAACTTCGGAGATCGTAAGTGTTTCTGCTTGTTTTTTTCTTTTTGTTTAAAAAGTTATTATTTTTTTAATAATTTATTGCAAAATGCGTAGCTTCACTTATAAGGGTTATGAGTTAAATTTGAATGTTGCTCATCATTTGACCTATTTTAATTAATGCTTATTGACAGATCCATTTATTCATTCTTGTTAAATAATTACTGGATTTCTGTTCTCCTTAAAATTTTTGTTACTATATGTTTGTACTTATCTATTAGCAAAATAGTTTGTATGATTTTCCCAAATTTTGTTTCGATGATCTCTTAAAAAGAGTGGATTGTTTTTGTGAATCTAATTAATGAATGTAAAGGCCATAAGCGAGGCCATTTATGATTTTTAATTGGATAGGTAAACAAAAATATTTTTTGTGACGTATCTCAGGATGTTTAATCATGCTCAATTTAAAATTGCACTCTGTTACTATTAAAAAAAAAAAAACATTCACTGTTATAATATTGTTTTTTAAATTAGCTTTGTGCCCTATATCCTTATTTAAAATAGATGTATTGGAAACAGCATTTTTTTTTTTTATGAAAATGAGTAAATTAAAAAAAAAATATCTTGCACTTTTCCAAAAGAAAATGCTTTTCTATAAATGTAGAAAAGAAAAAAAAAAAAACAATTACTGAATTAAAGAAGATTGGTTGAGAGACTGGGAGCTTTTGGAGCATGTTTAGAATTCTTTAAACTTTTTAATCATAAATAATCTTTTCACAGTCTACTTTTCGAACGATCTTGTTCAGAGTTTTCATGTAACGCCATTATTCTTTAATTAATAATAATTCTTTTAGAAATAATTTAAGCAATTTGATCAGACAAACAATTTTAAATAATAATGAAGTAAAATTCTTGATTTGTAACAATGTAAAGACTGTTCTCACTGAATGAGATTTTTTTTTGTTCATGTGAAAAAATCGTGTGTGAATGAGATTCGGGAAAAAATATGTACCCTTGTAGAGCTCAAAATTTCACCTATGAGCTTTTTTTTGCATGATGCGAGAAAAAAATCCTATCCATCAAGAATGGCATATTAGGGAACATTTTTAGTGAGTTTTGTTTAGTCGTTCTGCTTCAAATGCACCAAGCAGATTCTCAATTTTGAATGGATCATTCTCACTGAGCGTGATTTGCATATGTGATAACACATCAATGCGAGTTACATTTTTGATCGTACGGCAATGCAATTCGCACATACGTAAGCAATTTGTCTTACTTGCAGTTTCTAAATATTCACATTCTATGGCTATCACATATAGTGTGAATACTTCCTAAATGTATAATTCTTATAAATTTTTATTTTGATCATAAAGTTACAATAAAATATGCAGTCAGTTGATCATTTTATTGTAAAAAAGGGACTGGACTAAAAATATTTTAATTTAGCACCTAGTCATTTGTTTATAACAGAATGAGAAGGATGGAATATCTCAATTCTTCTCCTAACATTATATCTAATTTAACTTTTTCTCTGTTTTCAAACAGTACATCAGCTTATATGCTTTTGAAATATGCTTTTTCCCCTAAAACAATGCATGTTAATTAAGAAAGGTAGAAGTTACCCACAGGGTCTTAAATGAATTTATAATTTGGTAATTACCTACCTGAAAAAAAAATGAAGCTATTTTTTTTCTTATGCAAGGATAAAAAATGAAAACATAAATAAAGCATTATTTCATGATCTTAGAAGATAAGATGTTAGATGTTAATTAAAATTAGATAGATATGGTATACTTGATTTTCAGTAATATCTCATACTTCCTTGCATTGAAATCTAATATTTAAAAAAAAAAAATAAAGAAAGAAAAATTCTGTTTTTCTATTTAGTTACTGGTTTAATTGAATGATCTTGTAATGATGTTATACAAGTATTTATCCCAAAATAATGATAGATGGTTCATATTTTATTCTTTAAAACACTATGATTTTGGAAATGCTCAATGTTTCTTAATTTTACTATGATTTTGACTTTTTTTAAAAAAAAAGATGTTTAAACTATTAACTAGAAATCAATTACTATTAGCATGTACCTCATGAAATACTATGTGTAGCGTAATATTTGTGTGTATAAATGATATTTTTACGTTATTAAAAAAAAAAATTGATTTTGGATAGTTGATTTAAATTTTTCGAGTAAAAATTTTAGAATAACAAATCACTTCCATTTCTAGAGCTGTCATAGATCCTCTTCAAGGGATTGGATGTGTCTCTAACTTACATCCTGAGCTCAGAAATCAAGGTCCACCATTATCAGCAGCATATTTGCAGCAAGCTGGTAGGATGAATGGTGGAACACCTCCACCTCTCCCACCTCACCATGATAATACATCTATGAATAGGTACAGCAGATATTCTGGGTACCCTGGTATAAATAGGTATTCTGGAATGAACAGTTATTACAGTCCACTTGGTCCAAGCAGATACTCCTCTGGCCTTTATTCGGGTAGTTTTTATTCTCCTTATTCCAATTACCGAATGCCATATGGGCATTTTGGTGGCCCAAATGATGAATATAACAGTTTCTTGCAAATGGCCGAGGAAAGTACGAGGCCTGCGTTTGAGTCTATTGAATCTGTGGTGCATATTGTGAATTCTATTAGTATGATGCTTGAATCAACTTATGGAGCAGTTCATAGTTCTTACAGTGCAATACTTGGCGTAGTTGATCAGTTTTCACGACTCAAAGATCATTTTGCACAAGTGTTTTCTATTTTAGCCATGTTGAAGGGATTGCAGTATCTTTGTTTGAAAGTCTTTTATCTTTTAGGTTAGTATGGCTTTCTGTTTAACTGGTTTTATACATTTCACAACTTAAATTCTTTTATTTATATTTATTTTTTTTCATTGGTAAGCCTATTTTATTGCCCTTCGGGAAACAGAGTGTTAATGAAAAGTTTTTTTTTATTAACTCTAATTTATTCTTTATTTCAAGGGGAATTCATTTTCATATTTTTATTCAAAGGTGAATGGTCAATAAAATATTGAATGTTTTAAAGCTATTAAGTTTTGATTGTTATTTTAGAAAGCATTATTTATAAGGTTTAGTTTAAATTTATTTTATTATTCTATTTAAAATAATCTTATTTGTATTTGTAGCAGAAAGGACATATTCCGTTCTAGGATTTATGATTTTTATGCATAAAATATTTTCACATACTGCTGCCTAATATATATATACAGTCAGACCTCGATATAAGGTCATTTGCATATAAGTTCACCCCGCATATAAGGTCACTTTTCCAAAGTCCTGGCTCACTGAATGATTATCAGATATATGGTCACTTTTCAAAAATCTTTATTGCTTATAAGGTCATTTTTATTTGAGGCGAGGGGAGCTCTTTTCTAACAAAAGCCTATTTAACTTCCTTACAAGGCAATTACCCCTCTCAAGTTCTAGGAAAATGTTGCGGCCAACGAACACACCTGGACCTGGAGAGAGTTTTCACCCCCCAGTTCACCAAGAATTTCCCCCCGCCTTCGCTGCTAGTAATTGCTCGTCCCTGTCCACACTTCCAGGGAGGGGTGGCTTTCGCCGTTCAGACGAGAACAAAGGATAAGTTTTCCCATCATGTCACATGACCATTTGCTGACCACACCAGAGGAAAGAATTTCATTCGAACCTCTCTCATCGTGTCGATCAAAAACAGGAGTTGCACGTTACTGTTTTGGATGCAATTTTCCATGTGTACAAAAGTTGGAACATGGTGTCCACCATATGCATAGCAAATTGTTTTCGTCATGCTGGTTTTGTGAGTTCTCTGAATATCATGGACGACGAAACCGAAGAAGACGATATTTCTCTATATGTTCTGATGGAATATCTGAAAAATCGTGGCCATGCCATTGAAGGGGAGGCTGAATATGGTTTGATTGATGAGAAAATTGCCACAACTTCTGAAGCTACAATTTCTGAAATTGTTTCACAAGTTGTGGACAGTGAGGACAATGACAGTGATCTTGAGGCTGTAGTTGTAACCCAAGTGGAAGCCTTCAATGCAATAAATGTCATACGAAATTTTTTTACAAACCATGAGGGAGCTGAGGAACATTTTGAGAGGTTACAAAATCTAGAAAACAGTGTTCGAAAAATGAAACCAAAAACGAAACAGACCTACATAAATGATTATTTTAAATAAGGTAAGATGTAATGTATGTATGCACACTTTGAGGAAGTTTGTAAACAGCTTTATTTTAAATTAAATTTTTTTTTAAAAATCTAACTTTTTTTAATTTTTTTCTAATTCTGTTAAAACTTTTTGTCTTAAATATTTAATTTATTAACTTAAATATTAATATATTTAATTTATTGACTTAAATATTAATATATTTGATTTATTGACTTAAATATTTATTTTTCGTTTGTTTCGTTCCATTTTTAAAAATCGTAATCTGCACTATTTACATGCTTAGTTACGAGCTGCTAATGAATCGGTTAAAAGGTCATCGGTTAAAAAGTTATATATATATATGAAACATATTTTATTCACACATAATCTTAAAGTAAATTCAATTTTAAGATAAAGGAAGAATTCATAATATCTGCTCATTTTTATTTTATTTTTGCAAGGAAAAAGTATAGATTATGTTGATTAGTATAGATATAAATAAATATATTTAATTTGAATAAATGTATAAGTTGCTAATTTGTTCTGAATTTTGAAATTTTTTTTAGTTTAAAAAGGTTTGTTTCAGTTTATCAATGTTTTTATGGTAATTGTTTTTAAAAAATAAAGTGTACTTGTTTTTAGGGTTGAGAAAAGGTAATCCAGCAGTGGAAGAGGCATGGCAGACAGCACACAAAGCAGCCATGACAGGAAATTATCCTCCAAGTTCCAAGGGTTCTATTTGGCCTTTTTTCATGTTTTTGTCTCTTGTTGTTGGAGCTCCATGGCTTATGTTTAAGTTACTGTCTAGAAATGTTGTTAAAAAAGCTTTTGGTAAGTATTTCAAAATGTTTTATCAGTGAAATGTAGAGTTATTTGTATATTTACATTTTATTTAGTGTGAATAGAAAATCTAAAATAATTTGATGTTTATCTTTAAGTGAGAAACATTACTGTAATAAATATCAATCTTAAACTAACAAAAGTGTAAGTAAAAAAATTTTTTTTTACCAATACTTTTTTTTTTTTTTACAAATCGTTTAACAAATGTTCTTGTTAGTATTTCAGATTGTGAGCATTATGACATAATAAGATGTTATAAAAATTTTATGAAATTATAATCATTGTTGGATTCATATTTGACATGATTGAGAATGTATAATAGTATGTAATTTGTTTAAGCTTAGCCCACCCTCCGTTGGAAAATTATTAATTAAGCTAGAGCTTGTTAAAGTCTTATGTTTGTAATTCAACTAGTTATTCCATTTTAACTATTTATTCTGCCTGTATTAATTTAATTGATATTAACTAATATTTAATTAAATTAATATTTAATTTAACTTATATTTAATTTAACTAATATAATTAACAAATGAAAATTTTCTGATAAATTTTGTCCTACGATAAATAAAGTTGAAGATTTATGTACACTGTTCCCAGGGTGTGTACACTGTTCCCAGTTATGTACACTGTTCCTAGAAACCTCCTGAAGTTCTATTTGCTCTTAGCTTTTTCAGGAAATCATCTGAAATTACTGTAAATCCTCTTGTTTACATATTTTCCAAGTATCATATGTGGCCTCATGATTTTTATGTATTTTTTTCTTTTTTGTTATTGAAATGCTGGGTTCTTTTTTACTGCAAAAATAATATTTAATTTGTATAATTTTTTTATGTTGTAAAAAACTTTTTATCAAGTAATTGGTTTTTAGTGTACCAAATTGCAATCTTAGCGGGTTTAGAGTCACCCTTATAATTTGTTAATTCACTTATGTTTGATTAATCCGGCTAGGAAATCAAAAACTGATCACAATATTTCTAAATAAATATGCTTTTTTATTTCCTCAGAATTTAGATTTTTGTTCCTAAAAAATACATGGGCGAGGCATATTTTAACAATGTATCCTCTATTGTTTAATTAAATAAGTAGTCTAAAGTTTGAGTCCTTAAATATTATTTTAACACTTAGCAGTTTTTGCTATACTTACAGAATTAACTGTGCAAATTAAAAAAGAAAAAACTTTAATGCTAAATTATAAACATAATTTGCCAGAGTATAGTTTCATGAGAAAAATAATTTCTATAATAAACTGTCAAAGTTACTTTATTTTCTTTTATTATTTAATGTAATGGTGAAGTTTTTTCTGCATTATGCATAGACAGAGTTACACTGTAGTAGTTTCAAATTTCTAAATCTAAAATTTAAAATTAATTGGCTTATTAGTTTTTAAGAAATAACACTCCACTTGCACCACTTTTTGTTAGAGAATAACAAGCTTCTTAAAGTTATTTCCTGAGAACTATACTACCAGTTCTTTTATAATTTTAAGTAGTTTTGGCATTTAAAATAAAGTAGTTTATTATATAAGGCGTAAAATAAAATTTAGGCCTCTAATATAATTTCAATTTTTTTAAATTATGTTAAAGTGGGCAAAAGTTTTATTGTTCATTTTCAGCTGACTGAAATTTATGAAAGAGGATAAGAATTTTATGTATTTTGAAGCATTTGAGTAGTAGTATTTAGTTCTTAAAATTAAGTTGCTTGAAATTCTATTTTAATTTTTATATTTATATAACTAGTAAGGCATTTTTAAAACTGAACAGTATTATCATCTTTAAAAATCTTTTGTTAGAGTTTAAATTAGCGTGTATTTATTGCTTCAATTAAAATTTCTTTCTTAGTTAAACTAAACTAAACTCAGTGGTGCGACAGCCCATAGAGGGCCAAGGCCTATTGTGCCCATCTCAGTTTTCTTGACCTTGCGCTCAGGGGTGCAAGAGCAGGTGTTCCGGTTGCGTGGTCAGCCGATCATGGAACCTCCAGTGTTTAGCCCTGAAGCATGCTTAGTATTCATTTTATGACTTCTGAAGGGATGAAAGGCAGAGTAAATCTTGCCCGGCCTGAGGATCGAACCAAGGACCTGTGGCATGCAAGTGTGATGAGCTACCACTCAGCCACCGGGTGTTTTTTTCTTAGTTAATTTTTCTTATAGCTTTCAAAATTACTCTTGTTATTCTTAAACGTTTTGAAATAAAGTTTGAATATATAATTTAACATGGTTATTTCATGAAGCATGTTAAATTTTGTGATCTTATTAAATTACTGATAAGTAAACATAGGTATTTTTTTTTCATTTTCAGTATATCACAAACTTCTTGTGCCTCTTGTTTTTTTTAAAATTGAATTTAATTTCAAAGAACAGTGCATAAATAAATAAATAAATAAACGGAACTCTTTCTACAATATTTACAGATTTTACTTAATATTTGATTTAACTTGAATGTTTGTTTGAAATTGATGTCTATTTCTTAATACTTAGTAGGAATATTAGTTTTTCATGATTGCGTGCATTTCTTATTATTTTTATTCACATAATATTGTGAAACATAATATTTAATAATAATTTCATTATTTGAAACAAAATTTGATTTTCATAATTAAAGTTCATGTTTTATGGTGTTTTTGTTGAAAAGCATGGCACATTTTCATGTCATACTACAGTTTCCTGATTTTAGTAATAAAAAAAAAAATAATAAAAAAACTACATGAGTAGGTAAATATTTTCTGCTGTATAATTGTTTTCATATGAGAGTTAAACATAATTAAATGGTGAAAATAATAAAATAAAATATGAACTTTACTTACAGAACCTAAAATGTGGATTAATGCAGAAGGGAAAAGATCTTTATCATATGCTGCATATGATTTTGTAGCTACTCAGTCAGGAGAACTGTCTTTTAAAGCTGGTGAAAAGTTAATATTATTCCCCCCAGATCTTGAAGGTAAATTTTTTAAAAATATAATTTTACTATTATCATGCTATTTGTTTTTATCGCTTGTTGCTTTTTAACTCATTGACAGCCCCTACTTAATTCCAAAACAGGAAAACAATAGTATGAAGTTATTTATTAAAAATAGCTAACATTACTTATACATATAGGGTTCGTAATTTGCTAATGGATCAAATTACCATGGTAAAGTTTTTATCTCGATAAATGTTTCCTATCATAAGAAAGCAAAAGTCCTTTTTTTTTTCTCCAGAAAATTATTTTGTGAAAGTTATAATTGGCAAGATGTGACTTTGTCTAAAGTAAGTTAGCTTTCTATAATCAGAATAGTAAATGCAAAGAAAATTCAAATTTTTTTATAAAATTGAATTCAAATTTCAAAGCTTGCTTTAACCTCTAGATTATTTATTCGGGGTAGACCAGGAGTCACCAAACTTTTTTGATCATCGACCCCTATATGATTCTTCGAAATCTCCATCGATCCCCATAAAAGTAATTTTCTGTTAGCTAAAATAAAATTCTACTAGATGCTGTGTTTGTACATTTATTTTATGATTGTAAACATTTATTAAAGTAATAGTACATTTAATTAATTATTAATTAATTATTAAAGCTAATTAGTACATTTAATTGATTACTAAAGTAATAGCATTTTCAAAAATTTTGTAATTTTCGTAAAAAAATACTATAAGTGTGCTATAGTTTTGTCGTGGGCTGTACAAATCCATATTATGAATGCTTACCTTCTTTTTTACATGTATTGATAATTAAAATTGATAAAACTAAACGAATGGTTTTATCGAAACAATAACTAATTATCCAAAACTATCTATAAGTTTTGATAATGACACTGCAAGTATTCAACATTCTTCGCAGTTAGCAAAAATAGCTGAAACTGCGTATGATATTTGCGTTTGTCATGCTGACAAAAGCACATATGCATATGACTTATAAACCAAAAGTGCAGAGGTCATGCCACCGCACGCTGGTACGTAAATACTTGTTTCACCCGCATAAATATACGTTTATTAATTTATGTTCTATAAAGAAACTGATATTAAGTCAATTATAAAAAATTCACAAATTTTACATACTCAATTAGGTATGTGTGATTTGTGTATTAAGAACTGTTTTTTCTTCGACCCTTCCGATTCGGATCGACCCCCTGGCTCAGATCGAGCCCCGCTATTGTTAAATAGACCCCTGGGTGTCTATATAGACCACTTTGGCAACCTCTGGGGTAAACTGTCTCTCTACGCAATAAAAATGCAGTTAGGCAATTTCGGGGTAAGGTCAACTGGATGACTAAAATTTTAAACTTCATATTTTTAAGCAAACAAGGTATTGTTTTCAAAGTAAAAAACTGAAGATTAAAAAGACTTTTTACTTAATACTAACAGTTTTAAATAAGTTATAGACTGTTAAATAAGGGGCTACATCATTTAAAATTTTTAACTATGGTAAGTGGATCCCTAACAAATACAGATTTTTTTTGAAAAATTTACACTCATAATAGAAAATGAAATAATTGATAATGAAAGTAAACTGTAACAAAACAGATTATCTTGCACAAATGTGTATAAAAATTTCAGATTTTTATTTACAAAAAAATTCCCAAGATGCACTTTTGATAATTTATGTACTAAATACATATTTAATTGCACTGTGCTAGTAGGATTTAACATAAAGAAATTATTTTTTCTGTTTAAAGCTAGATTTTAAGTCTTATTTGTATAGTCTATTTTGATTTTGAAAAGAATAAATATTTTTATTTTAAATCAATAATTAATTATTTTTACGTCCGTCACCACTGCTTTTCTTTCATTATATTTGCTTTCACGGATTTCCATCTATTATTTTGCTTTTTCTTAATAAAATGAAATGAAATATGAATAGAAACTGTCTAAATATTCTTTTAGGTTAATTTAGAATAATGTATTTCACCTCTGTAATCTAATAAAATCCTCTTAACTATGCTGTATTTAAAAGTATTTATATTAGAATTTAAAATTATCAATAAAGTTTGTTTATATATTTTTTATTTTATATATTTTCTTCTTCTTTTTTTGGCAATAATCAAATAAGTTTGAAATTTTTGAAAAACAATTTAACTTTATTTAGAGCATTTTAAACTAATAATTTTGCTTAGAAGCTTCAAAAGTGTATGTATTTGGAACAAAACTTTTTTTTCGAACATTCTGTAGTTATTTATTTTTTGTATTTGTTTTTTTAAGAAAAGCAACACATGCCCATATTCAGAAAACCGTTTTTGTGTTTAAGCACATGCTTTTACTCAGGCTAGCATGAATGCTTGCTAATTGGTTGCAATATGCATTCAGATGTATCAAACCTTGCTAATACAAACAAACAAAGGCATAGTTAGGACTTACAGTACTGGGTGTGTGTGTATGTATATATATATATACACAGTGGTACCTCAAGATACGAGTTATTTGAGATACGAGGAACGGCCATGCAAGCCCTTCTCGTCCTCGACACTGCTCCTGCTCATCCACCGAACCTCGAACATGACATCCTCGAAGAGTTCAAATTTATAAAGGTTCTCTATCTACCACCAAACACCACTTCTATCCTGCAGCCCATGGATCAGTAGGTGATTTCTAATTTTAAAAAGCTGTACACTAAGCACCTGTTCCGGCGTTGCTTTGAGGTGACAGAGAACACAAACCTTACCCTTCGAGAATACTGAAAGGACCACTTTAACATCGTGATATGCCTCAGAATTATTGATCAGGCCTGGCTGAGTGTTACAACAAGGACCTTGACCTCTGCATGGAAGAAGCTGTGGCCTGAGTGAATCTGTAGCCGAAAATTGTGCTGTCGCCTGAGTCTGTAGCTTCAAAGGATTCGAACCCGAAGTGCCTGTGGAGGAGGAGATGGTGTCTCTGGGAAAATCCATGGACCTGGTGATGGGTGAGAGAGACATGAACGAGCTCGCCGAGGAGCACTCTCAGGAACTGACATCTGAGGAATTACAAGAGTTACAGTCGCAGCAGCATTCAGGGGTTCTGCAAGAAATTGGTTTCTAGGAAGAGCCAGAGGTGGGGGAGGTTATCTCTACAAGTGAGATAAAACAGTTGTTGGAAATGTGGGAGAGAATTTCACAGTTCGTGGAAAAGAAACACCCCGAGAAAGTTGCAACTTGTCGTACATCGGAGCTATTTAATGACACTTGGCTAACTCAGTTCTGCAACATTCTGAAAAGGACAAAGAAATAAACCTCCTTGGACAGTTTTTTTTGTTTTGTTTTTTGAATCCGGCTGAAATAGCAAAGACCAGTGAAGAGAAAAGCAGTGACTAAAATTCAGCATACAGTAGCATTTAAGTTGTGTGTAAGTTGCCTTTAAGTGACTAAAATACAAATATGTATGTACACTTTAAAAAACCAGTTTTTTTGCTTTACATTCTCTTTTATTACGTTTTTATACAATATTTGTCACTTATAAATACATTTTTCTTATTCAGAAACACGTAACAAAAACAATTGGGGGTAGCATTTTTGGGGCTGGAACGGATTAATGGCATTTCAATGGAGAAAATTGCTTTGAGATACGAGCAAATTGACATACGAGCAAGGTTGCGGAACGAATTAAACTCGTATCTCGAGGTATCACTGTATATATATATATATATATATATGCATGCATACATACATAGATAGATAGATAATATGTCTGACTTTAGGGAACTATTTGGGACTGTTATAAGTTTAGATTCTGTAAAACTAAATTCATTAATTAAATTTTGCATTTCATAAGATTATAAACTTTAAATCAACGTAACTCTTCAACGTAAAAACATTAATTCTATTTGGTTTCAGATTGAACAGTACACGTTAACTACATCTTGTAAAAGTTAATTGAAAAATCACTTATTTAAGTTTTAACTGCAAAGTGTATACTAACAACAATGTAAATAGAACTCAAATAAGTGATTTTTCAATTAACTTTTACAAGATGGAAAATGTTATAAACACATTGATCCACCTATTGCAACAGGAAATAAAAGATAATTAACATTTAAAAAAGCTATTTAATCAAAAAATAATATTTATAGTAGTAATTAGATAAAAATTAAAGTAGTTTTCAGTATTTTTAATTGTCATCATTAACTTAAATTTACATGCAACTTGAAGAATTTACATCCAACACCAAAAATTTTATGTCCGATACCAAAGTAAAAATTTTCTAATTATTTATCGTCACATTTTACAAGTTAAGAACTTCATAGAATTCTTTATTTAAATATTAGCTTCAAAAAATTCAGTCAAGTTTACATTTAAATTACAAACAAATTTATATAGTTTGAACTATTTGTAATCGTGAATTTTTTGTTTCCGTGCGATTTGCGGCTGACGCCAACAATTTAATCTTTTTAATTTGAACTATTATAATCAATTTTTATAAAACAAAATGTTTTTTAATAGATTATGATGCACTTAGTATTTGATATAAAAATTTTATGACTATGAACTTGAATTATTGAGAGGGTTTTTTCTGAGAAATTTAATGTTCATTTTTTATGTCCGACACTATGGAATTGCCCAGTTGTCTCATATTGTAGTAAGACCGTTTCATCACATGATCAATAAATTTCATGAAACAATCTGACACAGTTTTTTATTTTTGTCGAAGCCTTTTTGTTGACCAGAAAAATTTAATGGTAGGATCCAGTTTACCCTCATTTACTTCCAAATTTGTTTTGGTTGTCATCAGTATAAAATTAATAAAAGTCGTTCAGAATTGTTTTCCTATGAGATATTTTGTATTTCCAATTTAACAAAGTGTCTAGTAGACCTATCAGTCAGTTCGATAAAACACATTTTACTGTGCCGAAACTAATTGCGACCCATCATATAGTAGGTTCTGTGACTTTTTTCTCTTTATTTTTTTTAGTTTTGATAATCATGGTAGCTTCAATTGTTGTGGGATCACATTTTTCTTTTACTGAAGAGTTGTCGTTGTTGTTACTTATCCTCCAATTGTCTGACGGAGTCATACAAGATCCAGTAGGTTGTTGACCCTCAAAAAGTCGATGACAAGAAGTGGAGTAGCGTATAAGTCCTCCTTGGAAAGGCCCAAGCAGTCAAGGATATGTTCAGCAGTGGCCTGCTGGGCTTCACATTTGGAGCAGACTGCACAAGTCTTTCTTCCTTCAAAGCACGAGAGACTATTCGTGTGTCCACTTGCCTGTCTGGAAATTTCTGTTTGAACCGCTCTAGCACTTATATGAACAAGTGAAGAGGCCGGTTCCTTGGCCGCATACCAGTGGTGAGAGGGGGGGGGGGATCCTCCACTTTTTTGATAGATGGCTTTTGATTTTGGACTGAATATCTGAGTAGGTTAGGGCTGAAGACGAAGGTGTTGAATGACTACAGCCCTCCTTGGCCAAGCGATCCGCTTGCTTATTGCCAAAGATGTCAACGTTGGATGGTATCCACTGAAGATGTACGTCGTGGTGCTTTGAAATAAGTTGAAGTTTAAGAAGGATGGAGATGCTTGTTTTGTCTCAAACTTTAGTCCAATTGTGTAGGTGTTGAAGGGAGCTGCGACTGTCCGACAGGATCCAAAGATCTCCAAAGTCACTGAGGAGTTAGAATGAGCTATCTCTGAACTAATTGTTTTTTAAGGTTTAATCTACGTCTCTGTTTACATTTGTCCATTGCTCCTTACATTAATGTTTTCTGAAGGTTAAGTGCTACTGCCTGGTATATACTACATGTCCTTGATGTTTTTTAAGGTTAAATGCCACTGCACCGAATACAGATGTTTAAGCTTATTAACTGTTTTACAATTATTATTTTTTGGTGCAAATTACTGTATGCTATTATAAATTATAGTTTGAGATATTTTTTTTTAAATGATTAAGAACTTAAGGATTAACTTAATGTACAATGTGGTTCATGCACAAATTGTGCATAAGGACTTCAGTTTTTTGTTTAACTGCATCTTGTTTAGTAAGCGAAAATATTAAATTACTGTTGTGAACTCACCCAATTCATTACAACAATAATCTTTTAATTTTAAATGTTATTTTAATTAAATGATTACTGATCAAAATTATTTATGTTCACTTAATATATCTTAATATAACACACTTCTTTTTTGTACATATATAAGTGAATAATTTCTTTTGTAGAAAAATTGTTTTATACCAGTACTGTAAAAATTTTCTGATGTGTGTCTGGCACACTGTGCCAGTACTTTTTTCTGTGAAATATCACGGAACAAAATATCAGCATATGTTTTTCAGTAAGATTTACTATAAAATCACTGTAATTTATATAAATATTACTGTAAAAACTAGGATATAAATTTTTATAGTAAAAATATATTTTATGGTACAGATGCTGCACTCAGGTTGGCAGTACTTTTTACCTTAATTTTGTACCGAATTTCTTACAGTGAAGAAGCAATAATTATTGCAAAAGAAACGTTGGGGTTGGTGAGGCATTTTGGGGACTTAGTCCCCTAATGTGTAATAGTGTTGCCTTAGTATTCATGTCATCATATTTATATAAATGTATTTTTGTTTGTTTTAGAAATGCGAACCACGAGAAAAAACTGGATATTGGCTTGTAATGAGAAAAATGAAACCGGTTTAATACCAGTGAATTATTTGAGTTCTGTTCCTAGAGCAATACCTAATAGCATGTCCAATAATCTCCCTTCAAGACAACGAACTTTCATTTCTCAACTGCAAGAACCACCTTTCTTTAATTCAGACTTAACCAATGAAGAATCTAATATGAGTGCTATACAGCCAGATGCAAGTATTGATGCTTCTAAATATAATAGTGATGCATCACAAAATGATGATTCTTCTAGCTCAGGCATCAGTTTAACACCTGTGCATTCTGATCTTCCTCAGTCTCAGAGTACTACAAGCTCTTTAAATGATTTATCAAACAAATCTATTTTAGATCCAAAATTACCACCTTCAAGCTCTTTGAATGATACAACAGGTACTGTAGATTTCTTAAAAGAACAACAAACTTCTGCTGTAAAAGATTAAGTTAAAACAATTTTTATGTTTTTCTTTTTGATTGCTGCATGTAAATAAGTTATTTATGATTGCAGTTTCAATCTTTAAAAAAAAAATATATAGTGTAAGTGTTTAGTAGCAAAGATTGAAATTCCTTCCTTTTTATTATTATCTTAAAATAAAAGGAATTTTGTTGTTTGTATCTATCTTCTAAATGAATGCTGGTGGTATGTTTATTTAATTAACTTTTTGTTTAATTTTCATTTTAAATACAATTTAACTCTTTGCATAATTTTAATATTTAAAAGAAGTAAATATGTTAGTTTTAAAAGTTCAAGAATTATAATTTTAATTTTTTGAAATTTATAGTTTTGTTATAGGTTTACTTTAATTCCAATTCAATAATTACGAGGTTATTAACAATTAAATTAAAATTTTAATATAATTTTATGATCTATTACTAAATGTTTAGTGCAGTCAGCTCTCATCATATTGATAAAGTTAAGATTATCTGTAGTAGGATTTTTAATATATGTATTGAAAAATAATTTATGATTTATAGTTAATGAGTTAAGTATGAAGAATACATTAATATTATTTTTCAGCTGTTACTGTTATTTTTTTAAATTTGAATGTTAAATTTGTCTAAAACTATTTTGTTGTGATAGATTGTAAAGTTGATTTAAAAAGTATTATCAACTGTTGTTGATAATTATGAAGTGATTTAGAACTATCAAATTAAAATGGAAATTAGTCAGAAGTTTCTGATTTTGATTTATTAGACAAGCCCAAGCATGTTTGCCCACTTTAATTTGAACCACAAAAGAGGTAAAAATTATATATTTTTAATGTTTCATAAATGTTCCTTTTTTAATTTTTGTGCATTCAGTTACACAAACGTTATTCATGGAATATAATTTAAATTGCAAACTCAGTTTCAAATGCAGGCATGAAAATCGAGTTAGCAATAAACTAAAATATTAAACTACATTTTGTCATATTACAGTGCCATACTTTTTTGGATCAAAACTTATACCTGATATTCATGAAATTATTTACAAAGTGTTATAAAAAATGTATTACATAATAATTGTATTCATAGCAGCGTCTATTGTTTTAAATTAATTATGGAAGTTAGTTTTTAATTATTATTTTAAAAGCATAAAAAATGCATTCTTAAAAAAACATACTATACTAAAATAGTATACTTTTATTTCCCATTTTATGTGTTTTTGAGGGAAATAGGGTTGATAGTTAAATTATCACTAAAAAGAATTATCTAAACCATAGAAAATGAAATCTAATTTCTTAAAGAGGGAAAAGTGCTTCATTTGAATTATTACTTTTACTAATTGCAGTTATTTGGTATATAAATTACCAAAACTGCTTCTCTGTACAGTTCTTTTGCCAAAAATTGTTCTTATATCCTCATTAACACTAACAAAAATTAAACACGACAATTCTTGTCATTAACAAAAGTACCACAGGCGGTGTTATCCAAAACATTTTCAGTCAGTAATTCTATCATTATTTAAGAAGTGATGAATGAATTTCTGCCATTTTACCTTATAACAAAACCTCTTAGCTGTGTTTGAGCAATTAGTTTCCTAAATTGCAAATTAACGAATGAGTCTCTCTACACAATGATTGATTTTTGAAAGGGTTATCTTTCTTCATCAGCAGGAAAAAAATGTAACAAAAATTTTAGGAATAATATTTTCACTCTTAGTAAACTTTTTGAAGTGTGAAACTCAAATCCTATGCATGAAATACACGTCTATGCGCATATTATTAGCGAAATCTAACTACTAATATATATTATTTTATTTCAACGTTTATAGGATAATCATGTATATTATTAATCATCAAATTGTAATATTATTGTGAACTAACTTAATTCTCCATTAATGCATGCACACTTTTTTACCTATAAGATTAAAGGTTGTATAATTCTGCCTCTTAGTAACACTAAGCATTGAGATATATAAATATAAAAATCAGATGGTTAGCAATTCCTTTTTCTATTAATGGTTTACCCATTCAATAGCAAACGTTACGATTAAGTTACTGATGAGTAAAAAATCTCTCTGAAAACAAATAATTCCGGAACTTTTTTAAAAAAAATGTATGTTTGCTTGCTAAGAAAATATGTTTGGGATATAATTTTTAAAATTGTTCTAGTATTATTTTCATACATGATAGAATAGATGTATTTCAATAGTGTTTGTTGAAAAGTGACAAAATAATGCTACTTTAGGGGCTTTTTGAGACATTTTTGTACTTAACTTTTTTTAACATTTCTTATTTATCTGAAATATAATTTTGATGTTTTGCACTGTAGGGGTAAATGTTCGAATTTGTATTATATGAATGGAATTTTCTTTTATGTTACTGAGTTACCAGTGACTTTTTTTAATACTCATGTGTAATATATTGTAATTATTGTAAATGAAACTTTTGTATGCCTTAATTGAACCCATTTAATATATTTATGTGTTCTGTATATCTAATAAAAAAATTTTTGTAATAAATTTATGTATTTTTTTTATTTATAATTGTTTAAAATATATAGAAATCATTTAGTAATGCCAGGTCTTAAGAGCTATTTTTTTTAGAATGGCTGAAATTTTTGATTTTGTTATGATTTTAAGATAGGTTCCTTATGTAGAACTGTCAAACACATGTTTTTTATTAATTTTTTATTTTAGAAAAAAAATGTCTTGATGGGTTGAAATGGAAGGTCATCTGGTATTTTAGGAAATATATGGTTTGATAATAGTTTGGCATTGCAATAATTTTTTGTTCTACTACTTCCACGCTGACAATTTGTATATAAATACTTTTGTTTGACTCTTGGTTCAAAGATCACTCAAAATTCTATGAAATAAGTTTTTTTTTCTTTCTTAGGTCTTGAACATCTATACCTGATTGTGGTATATGTTTCGTTAATTATATATACTACTAACGATATATATTATTATATATATACCACGTTAGAATTATTGGTTTTTCAAACAGGAAAATAGCTAAAATATTTTAAACATTTTTGAAAATCATCAATTTGGCGAGATGCTTGTTCCTAGTTAAAAATTATCAATCAATAATTATAAATTTTTGCATGTTTTTTTAATGTTTTGAGCTCAAATTTTTGAACATTAAAAAATTAGATCCAAAACGCTTTTCATTTTCACTAAACTATGACTTTTATATTTTGTGTTATAGTTTTATAACCGTCGTTGAAAAGCCGACCCAATTTTTGGGTTTATGACTGCTGAAGTTCAACTCCGTAGTCTTGTAATTTTGAACTCAATCCAGAAGACAAGGGAACTCCATGATCAAGTAGTAGGAGTGCCAAATGTGCCTTCATGGAGGACTTTTTGATGGAACTAACTCGCATTTGCGTTATATGGAGAGGTAAACCTCCTACAGTTAGCCTGATGACAAGGGGACTCCAATTCATGATCCGTCTACCACTGAGGATATTTTATTTCAGCACAGTGATGGGTGTAAGCCGGATGCAGACTTCGTATCGACCGGCCATCGCTGGGATTTGAACCCGGTTCATCTCATTGGAAGGAGAACGCTCTATCCCTTGAGCTATCACGGCTCTGGCTCTATATATATATATATATATATATATATATATATATATATATATATATATATATATATATATATATATATATATATATATATATATATATATATATATATATATATATATATATATATATATATATATATATATACACACAAAGATTTTAAACGTTTTTACTTAGATTGATTGCTAACAGTAGCTTACTACCTAGCAATAGGAAGTCATCTAAGAATGCATTGGGTTACCTGGTCATAGAGTCTTCTCAGGAAAATTTTTTGAATTTGTTAGTATCTGTTCGACACCTTGTTTCTTTGACAATTTTTTTTTCTTCTAATGGCAGGCACTGAAGCTTTGACAAAATTATAAGGTCAGTGTTTGTAGTTATCCGTTTAAAGTACAATCAATTGCATGCAATAATGCTTTTTTTTTCATTGTGAAGAAGAGAATTCAA
This sequence comes from Parasteatoda lunata, assembly GCA_949128135.1. Taxonomy (NCBI): domain Eukaryota; kingdom Metazoa; phylum Arthropoda; class Arachnida; order Araneae; family Theridiidae; genus Parasteatoda; species Parasteatoda lunata. The sequence continues at coordinate 4,387,012 of OX421973.1, forward strand.
AATATGGTTATTGAAGTTTCTTTTATTTATTTTAAGCATCATAACATAAGCAAGTACTGAGATTAGGGGGTGTTTATTAACTGGATTACCAAGGATGAAAAACCAATGAATGAACAAGTGTTCTTTTACTGGGATTTAAGTTAATGAAAATAAAAGAAGTTAATGAAAATAAAATAAATTTTTTAATTTTCTCTTACCTTTAGTCATATTATACATCAAAGTTCTGCTAAAAATACAAAAAACAACTTCTAACCAGTAAAGGAACAGGCATGTTCCTTCACTGGGAATACATTTCCCTGTGAATGAACAGTAAGCGTGAAATATGATTTTACATGGATATTATAATTAGTAGATCTGCGATATAGAGGACAAATAAAATTTAGTTAAATGTTGTATGTATAGTTCCTAAAGTAATTTCATTTCAAAATGCTAATTTAATTGCTAAATTTATTTAAAGAATTATAATTATGATTTATTTATTATTTATCTTTATAAATGTAGTGGTTAGTTACATCATATGTTAGACACCTTAATAAACTATGTTTACTGATCGAAAACTAACTAAGTATAATAGTAAAAGCTTGAATAGGACATTTCTTGCTGGCTTTTGTGCCAATAATTAGCTAAATTATTATCGTATTGCTGTTTTTAACGTCATGTCGGAAACTGGTAGAAAAAATCAATTTAAAGACAATCATCCAGGTGAAAAATGGGTGAAGTTTTTTTAAAGACGACATCCACCGATAACTCAGTGCAATGCGAAGATAATTTCAAAAGGCAAAACTTCCTTTAGAGAGAATGATATTCGAAAGACTGGTTTGAAGAACTTTAGAGGAATCTTTAGGAGGGAAGTAGCCCTGGCATCCTTTTAGAAATAGGTTCCATTTACAATGCGAACGAAGAGGGAGTTGAATACTGCCCTTAAACGGGAAAAATCTTTGGCCCTAAAAATTATAAGAATTTATATTCTATAGTACCTAAGAAAGAAATAGAAAGAACAGTTTTGGCCAACATTTTAGCTAATGGAAAAAAAGTACTTCCATTGGTAGTTTTTTCTTACTGAAGAATTCTTTGAGGTATTACAGAATCAGTTCCTGCTATATATTTCATTAGAAAAAGCGATTCATGAAATGATTCCATGACCGTAGCAACATTTTACAAATATATTGCAAATGTTTCTATCCATGGCTAATTGAAAAATGCTATCAAATTCCCTATTTTACTTCTGGATTGGTATAAATCTCATATCATTTGAAACTGAGCAAGTTTTGTTCATCAAAACAAATGATCTGGTTTAGCTTTCTACAAAATTCATGGAAATCTCCCCTTAGATCTTGAAAACAAAAGAGTGATAAAACAATATGTCGATAGAATTTAACATCCATTAACTGATTAAGTTAAAATACTTTTATTAAAATGGGATATTTTCCCCTTCAATGTTGAAAAGGTTGACTTTAACAAATGCATGGAAGACAGTAAGACAGACACAAAGGTTAATGAGCAAGACAGCTTATCAACAAAACACGTACTTCGAGAGTATCGATGCATTATTTCTTCAGAAGCTTGAGAAGGAAATCTCACAAGTTATGTTGCAAATTTTTAAAGGAACATTGACAGAAGAGTTAAATCTCCCAAATAGCCAATAGCCTGTGCTTTTCTCAATATGGAAGAATTTGTTGCAAAAAGAACATTTAGTTAAGTCAAATTCTGGCACTGAAGCTGATACAACTAGCATTGATAATGAAAGTATATTGAAAACAGATTTTGAGATAAGTCCTCTTGAGGTATTGTTAGTTGAAAAAACAATTGGTTCCATAAGTAAATGGTAAGTACTGCTGAAGACCCACTAGATACCGTCAAACGGGGTGACTAAATTCCATACGGGGTGACTTGGTGCCATCCTGGGTTTTCGAACTCAAGCGGCTGATGGCGCCAGAGGAAGGAAACGATCAAAAAAGGAAAACTACTGCTAGGTAGCGGGATAGTAGAGCGATTTTAACTGGGGTACTACACCAATCAAATTATAACCTAAATTGTAAACTACCATTGTGTCGACGTGGATTTGCGTTGTTGTGATCTGGAAAAGAAGTGTGGTCTGATAATCATATTTCGGAAGCAGCCAGAAAAAGGTAAGTTAAGTTTTTTGACACCAAACTGTCAAAAAAGTTCCACACGCTTCGACGTTTCAAAATGATTTTTTGTTTACCAGTTATAACCCTTAATTCAATTTTCGATGAAGTGTGGGGTGACTAGGTGCCATCTTGTTTTGCAGTGTTTTTGTCATTTTTAAGATTCTGGAGTGTTTACTGTTTAAGTGGAGACACAGCCATTGATGTTCTAGATGTTGAACACCCATCTACAACAGTCTCTGGTCAACCGTTGACAAGCAGTGAGTCAGTCAATGATGCAAACAACACTGGCCCTGTGCAAGGTGACTTTGATGCAGTAAAATATAAAGGAAAAATGTACCCGGGTCAAATGATTTCTGATTTCGACAGTAGCAACGAGGCATGTGTGAAATGCCTGGAGAAAAATGGACAATTCTGGAAGTGGACTGACACCCCAGATGTTTTGTGGCACAAAAAGAAATAAATCCTGAAGAAAATTTGTCCTCCCAAACCTCTACCAAATGGCGACAAATTTCAGATTATTCTAAATTCGGATTGACTGAAGAGAGAATTTCTATCTCAAATTTGTAGTTTGTGTTTCGTTTAATAAATTGAGTCATTTTGAAAAACATTTTGAAGAGTTTCTTTAATAAATAGCATTTTTCCATATCTATGGCCTTTTTTATTTAAAAATTTGAAGGTATACTAATAAAAAAATTAACTTATAATAGCTAAAATGACAAGGAGATAACTTCTGAAGGGTGAGAAATTGCCAGCGATCCTTTCTAATAGATTTAAAAGGAGGAAACATGCGTGGCACTTAAGTCACCCCCATGTGTGAGATGAGTAAGTGCCACTAAGAAAAAATTATATCTCCCCTCCATGATATCTTAGAATCATTTTTAATATGTGAATTGAAAGCTAAGATGTGTAATTATGTTGCATTAAATAATCAACCCGATAGGTGAAAAATTAGAGGAATTATGGCACGAAAACGTCAAGAAGTGGCACATAGTCACCCCGTTCGACGGTATAAGTCAATGAGAGATGGATTTTACTCAAACTTCGAAACTTCTTTTTCTCATTTATGATTATTATTTTATCTATTTCTCATTCATCTCTCTCAGTGAGGAATTCTAGAAATGGTACTGGAAAATCAAAAAAAAAAAAAAAAAAAAAAATTATCGAAGATACAATTACATTGGTCAAAAGCTTGGAAAAAAGATTAAGGTCAAATCAAAAGAAAAAGAAATAAATTATTTTTTGCATTAACTTCAGAAAAAGAACTGAAATTTAGACAGACTGAAAGAGCTGGAAAAAAAAGTTAAAGCAGAAAGTATGACGAAGAGAAAAGAAAAAGACTTAAAAAAATATGGGGGAAAAGAGTAAACTAAAAAGTGATATAATAATAATAATAATAAAAACATCGGATTACACAATGATAAACATTCATGATTTAAAACAAACTATTAAACTGTGAGAAAAAATGAAAAACAATTTTTTTAAATTCTGTATTCAACCATATTTTACTTTCCATTCCATGACCGAAAAAAAAGTACAACTTTCCACGTTAACTGTGGTTATATGTTGTAATTCCTAGAAAAATCTTATTTTCAGAAATTTGTGTGGCCTATGGATTCCTAACGAGCATCAAACATTTTCAAAATTAAGTGTTAATTCACTCGAAATTTGGTGTTTGGTGTTTCACTGGTAAAAACTGTTCCTTCCCTTGGTTATCTTACTACTTATTATTTGAACCACCAAAAACTTAAAACAATACTATGTAAAATATTAAATTTTTTTTTTTACATAATTTGCATTTAATAGTAATTATGTCGACACCGTCATTTGGCTAAAATTACAAATTTTGAAATTTTTATGATTTTTTTAAAGGCAAGCAAAGCTTAAGTGTTCCTCCACTTGTTAGTTTACCCTACTAATCAATTTTTTTAGTATTTTAATTTAGGTTTTCTTTCAAGCAAAGTTCCTTTTTAAATTATTGTCAAGTTTTTTTAAAAGAATTATTGTCTGCTAGCTAAGAATAAAACCTTGTTAAGAAATTAAAAACATTCCGCTGTTTAAAATTATTTGATGCAAAACAGCTGATTATTTACTAAGCATACTATTTTTTTCGAAAAAGGAATATAAATTATTGATTGTCTTTATTTTTTGTTTTATTGTTTCTTGTGACTTCAACATGGATTATCTAAAATAGTGTTGATGTTTTATAAGTCACTACAAAGAGTATAAGGGTGATTCTCACGAAACATGACAGTTCGGACCAAAAAATTTCTTAAAATTTAAAGTCTTCAAAATAATCTAAATTTTTTTTGTATACTTCTTTAGTTGCACTTATTAATACCTTAGAGACAGTAGTGCAGTTTATTGACATTTGCTCGAGAAAAAAAATAAAATAGAAATTCACCAAATCTTGAATGCCAGGAAAATGACATATTAGCTTATAAATTTGAAAAAACAGTCATTTTAAGCTATTAGTAAGTAACAAAACCTAGGCCTTTATGTTAGGTGGACCATGAATTTCCAAAACTAATTACTTTATCCACTGTAGAAAGAATTAAAAATGTTTTTGTTGCTGATATGTACAGAATAAAATTGTGCGTAGTAATCTATCATTGAATAAAAAAAAAACTTTGATTACATTCAGTCATATAACAATCTTACATAAACTTGATATTTGGTTAATATTTGCTTTACATTCAACTGTTTAAAAAATTTTCTGGTAACTGTTTCAATGTCATGTCGTTCATAAACCAGGAAAATGACAGCCAGGATAATGACAAATTCACCATTTTATAGCATATAACTTTACTTTAATTTAATATTTTGGCCTAAGACGGTAATATTCTGTAAAAAACAACAGGATTTCTTAAAATAACTCAGATAAATCTATGTCGTTTATGTTATTTATGATTTCAAGAAGCCAGGAAAATGACAACATAAAAACCTACTCACCTTGAAAAATTTTTTGAAATAGATTTTGAGATAAAAAAAATTCGATATTGAAAAATTTATGGGAAGTTTTGAATCTAGTTATTATTGGAAACATTGTTTGGGACATGCCAGGAAAATGACATTTTGAAGTTCAATTAAATTTTTTAACTATACAAAACAGTCATTGCTAGTGCAGAGTCATTTTAAAATGTTAACAGCGATGCTATTCATAAATTTTTTTTTAAAAAAAGTTAATATAATAGTATAGTTAATATAAAGTTAGTATAATAGTATTAGATCTTGGAGCAAGGGACAGCGAATTGTCATATTTCGTGAGAATCACCCATAAAGATACCGAACATAAGAAGCTGTCGAATACGTAGCCAAAATTTTTAAGCGTCTTAAAATATCTTATTATTCTAAATGTCGTCCTAACAACTTAGTTGCGAAATTAAATTTTTAATTATCTGACTACGTGTGATTCACAGAACTATCCAACTAATTATTTCATTATATCTTTTACTCTTTCTTTATGATACCATGTAGATTTTTTTCCGAATAATATACTATACTATTTTGTCTAATTTTTAACTTTAGCCCAAGATATTATTGTAGCATAATTTGTTACCAGGAAAATGCCTTATTTTGTTAAGCAGGAAATACTAAAAATTTAAATTTGTAGGAAGATTCTGAAGCCATGCCAAAAAAAAAAAAAAAAAAAAAAAAAAACGCGTTAAGAAGGCCAACATATTTTTTACAGGAACTGTGAAAACCAATTTTTTATATATTTCGCCAAAAGAGGATAAGAATGATATTGCTCCAAGGAACCTACTAAATGATTTAGCTATTTATGATTAAATGATTTAGCTATTATGAAATCTGTTTGATTGAAACATATTATTCCTTAAAAATTAAAACGAGAAAAAAATTAACGTTTATTATTTATCTAAGCTTATTCCATTTATTTAATGATAGCGGTATCAAGGTTAAGGATATGCGATGGAAGCCCCGATTATTATTATAAATGCATTAAATAATATAGCTTGAATAATTTATTTTAAGCAAATTATTTAATAATTTTAAGCAAATAAGAGTGTAAAAATAAGCTCGATCGAAATACTCCGAAAGTATACCCTAAAATATATGTAGAATAAGCTTTGGAATCGATATATAAAAAATACCTTTTCAAACAACTTCGAGTAAAACAAAAACGCTAACTTGTTTGAAATAGCTGTCCTTGTAACTATTTAATTTCGATTCCTGGTGGTAGGGGATATTCTATTTTCACATTCGACTTTTGAAATTTCAATTGTAAGCGGAATTTTTTTATGTCCTTAAAAATGTAAAGGCTTGCAGCAAAATAAATAAATAATAATAATTGTACTGCTGTGATTTTTTTTACAAAGTAGTGAATTATTATTTTTTTCAATTTAAGAACCTGTGCCTATAGCTTATGTAAAACTTATTTTAATATCGAGTGAAATAATTTAAGATGTTGTGTTACTAAATGGATAATCCCAAGAAACTGCATCGGAAATATAAAAACTTCATTGATTTAAAAAATAATAGATGATAATAAAAATAGACATGTTTTGACCGTCCAATCATAGTTATTCAAACCTGACAAGTCATAAGTTATTCAAACCTGACAAGTCTTGAAAATGGGCGCTTGCATTTGATCGCACGAAGCATGTCGACTTTTTACTTCCCTCTTCATATTTTTTGAAGCCATTTTAGTTTTTATCATCAATTATACTGTTTTACATTTGGATCATTATTTTGATAAGGATTTTACACTCGTTATACATATAAAAAAGTAAACATATGCATTTTAATAGGATTCATGTGGTCTTTAAAAACGTAAGAGCATAAATATTGTAAAAGTTATATTTAACTTTAAAATAAAAATTTTGAGAGCAGATATTTTGAGTTAATGAAATTAAATATTTTATCTTTTTGTGCCCCCATTTCAGTATCTTAAGGACCTTACGAGCTCTATTTAAAAAGAGAGTATCGTATCATATATATATATATATATATATATATATATATATATATATATATATATATATATATATATATATAAGATATATATATATATTGGTGGTAAATGTAGCTTATTGTAATTGAAGAATATGCTGTGCTACATTTTATGGTGAATTTGCGAACGTAAGTTTCAGAATGTATCGAAACATGAGGATGCTATTTGCAAATCATCTTTATCCAAAGAGAACTATGTTACCTAAATATCTAGCAGAATGAAGCGAATTTTTAAACAATGAATCATACAATAGAGCAATATGCTATTTCAATATCTTGTTCTTAAACATAACATATTTCAATGTTTTTAAAATGCCACTACTAAACATTCAGCAATTCCTTGAGTTATAGAAAAAAGAAAAACCGTAAATTATAGAAAGCCTAGAATTGTTATACAATCTACATCTTATTTTTCAAGCACTTTTTTTCCTACAAACTTTCTTGCCTAGAAGACACGATTAAAGCTGTAAAAATGATTATCCCTAAAATTTTGTATATAGCTAAATATAATGATTTATGTTAATTTGATTTTAGTATGAAATCCCCGAATAAATATAGTAAAAACAACATAATCTAAATAATGTCAGATAAAAAGTTCATGTATTTAAATTCTAAAAGCTTACTAAATCATAAATAGTTTATAAATCAATTCAAATTTTCTTTTCAAAGGAGATTAAAATTAAAAAAACTTTGCTTTTTGGACTGAATTTTGCTAAAAATTGTTTATTGCCTAGAAACTCCGAGATATTTTCCATTAACTATTAATTAAACCTTTCCGAGCAATCACGGAACATTATGTAATTTTTGTTTTTCAGTCAGAGCTTGGTTGCTTAACAACTTAGTAAAATTAAGTATTCCTCTTTTGAATTAGTCTATGGCAGGGGTCCCCAACCCTATGCCCCGGGCACCATGGCACCCGTCGATCGGTCCAGGTGCGCCCGCTGCTTGTGCCCAACGATAAAATATTTCAGTTTTCCATTTACCCATTAATGTTCCCACTATGTAAATTTTCTGTTATGCAAATACATACTGAAGTAAGATGGCTCAGTAAAGGCAAAGTACTTGATAGATTTCTACATTTAATTGAAGAAATAAAAAATCATCTTGCAGCCAAAAATCAAACATTTTTAGGCCTAAGAGATCCTCTTTGGCTAGCAGATCTGTTTTTCATAACGAACATAATGGAAAAACTAAATAATTTAAACTTGGAGCTGTAGGGAAAGGACAAACATATAGCAAAAATGATAGAGGCTATAAACTCGTTCAGAGCTAAGCTAGTTTTGTGGATATCACATTTGAAAATGAAGTCTCTTGTGCACTTTCCAAACATGAAAAAAATGATAGGTGACAATGAAATTGACTTATCAACATTTGTCATCAACCTCCATATGCTTAAAAAAACTCAACTTGAAAAGCGCTTTCAACAATTTAATATCCTTTTTTGTTAATCCTTTTACCAACCAAATAAACGTAACCGTAATAGCAACATACATTTCAGAATTTCTTCAAGTAAAGCGAGAAGTGGAGATAGAAATTGTGGATCTTCAGAATGACATTATCCTCAAAACTATTATATCAGATGAGAAATTCTGGAATATAGTTGAAGGAATAAATTCCATTCTTAAGAAGAGCAGCACATAAAATAAAGTGGTTTCTTTGTTCCACATGCTTCTGCGAATCATTGTTTTCGACAATGAATATCATAAAATCAAAATATAGATCCCGACTTACAGATGAACACCTTGATGATTGCTTGCGAGCAGGAATATCATCATATTCTCCCAATTATGAAGCGCTGGCCAGCGAAATGCCATGCCAAAGACCACATTGACTGTATTTTATAAATAATTTTTATACATCGTATGTTCTGAAAGCAATTTAGTAATAATTTATTTTAGACAAGAAATTAAATTTTTTGTGATGTATTATTACCTATGTCTATCAACTATAAATTTATCTTGAAAAAATAAATGGTGCCCACCATTCGACCGATATTCTTGTATTTGCTCTTAGGTACAAAAAGGTTGGGGACCCCTGGTCTATAAGTTATCTTAAAATATTTATTTGCGCCGGCGACTTGTTTTGGCTGTTTTCTGGACTATCGCCAAATATATAAACCTTTATTGCGACCCAATTTACGACCCAATTTTTTCAAAATTTTGTCTACCCCCTCCCCTATTTTAAGGGTCAGGATTCCAAATATGTAAAAAAAAATATATGTTTATTCAGAGAAAGTACGTTTTCGTGTCTGATTTTGTAACTTAATTAATAGTTAGCACTAGTTAATTAGCCTATTTGAGGTCACCCTCAGGAGCCATTAAGATTGACACTTAGTTAGTGAAAATCCGATCATTAGAACGAAAGTTATACAGAATGATATCTTTTTTTTTAAATTTTTTTTTCTTTTTTTTTCTTCTGCGGATTGTACCGGTAGTGGTTACAAGGTCTGCAGCTATCTCACTTGGCATTAGGGATACATACCGATATTCTTGCTGTGTAGTGTTCCTACCACCGGTATGCTTTCGCTTAGCATCTCCATTTTCAACGTCATTTTTTAATCGTGAGATGACGCTCCCATTACTGTGACTATAGGGGTGACTCTTTAACATGCTTCTAGTCGTCCAACTTCTCGTACACTCAAATGATGTTTTGCACCGCTTTACAGGTTGTAGGAAAATGAAATTACAGAGCTGAAATTTGACAAGCTGACAGAGTTTATGAATTTAACATAGTTTTTTTTTCTTCGAAATTTCAATTTGTTCGAAAGCCTTTACCCTCCATTTGTTTCGCTTTGCATTACATTTTGCATAAGACTTAGAAATTTTAAATTATGAAGGTGTTTTGAAAAAAACGGAGTTTGTGATTTAACAGAAAAAAAAAGTTTTGATTCCATTATGAGTTCGGAATTATCAACAGTTAAATTTGTAGTAAAAAAAAGTCCTGGTCGTCCACTGAAATGCAAGCTACAGAGTTGAAATTTGACTCGCTGATCTGACCATTTTGAATTATAACTTTAACGAGAGTTTTTTTTTTGTTTGTTTCGAAATTCCTATTTGTTCGATAGTTATTGCAATTTTAAGCAGACGATTTGAGTAATTGCAAATATTGAGCAAGTGATTTATTGCACTGGGTTTAATCGACCCATACAGCATAATTCATTAAGTAGACGTCCAGATTTTGGCCACATGATCCATTAGAAGTCGTGGATCAAATACCGATGTCTAATAGACGTCGGTATTTATGGATAATCCACAATGGCTTATGTCTTATAGATAACTAGGGTAGACGTAATGTGGATGAAGCACTTGGGGGACCTTAGTAGACGTCTACGAGACAACTATCAAAAAACGTCTTTTGGATTGTTTCTCGTAGTCGAAAATTAGACGTAGGATTAAAACGAAATGAATAGTTTAATGAATGAACATATTTAATAAATGCTATTTATAATTTATACATAATGCGTTTTAGTTAAATTTACTATTAAATATTAGAAATTCGATTGATTATTGATTTTCGCACAAAAACAAAATAAAAGGAACAAGAAGAGCAATTCCAAAATTAAGAATGAAAGTTAATGTTAGAAATTGCGACCTTTTTTTTTTCTAGGTTCGTATAAAATATATTTAGTTTTTTTTTCTGCAAGTGCAAATGACTTTGTTTTCGAAATTGTTTTTGGGGTTCTAAAAGCTTTAATGTTGAGAGTAGGTTATTATACTACTGAGTCCAAGTATTTTTTGAGTTTAATGTGATAACCTTTACGAAAATTTAAGGTATTTTTGAGGTATTGAAGTTATTTTGAGGTATATTTGAGGATGGTACGAAAACAATCATAATTATACCTCATAAAGGTTCTAACTAAGGTGCACGAGGTTGTTTTACATAACTTCAGCTCATTTTGAGGTTGTTTTAAATTAACTTCATATCGAACAGACTGATTTATAAGGTATACCAGGTTGTTTTTCTGACGCCTGTAACAAAAAAGAGGTATTTATGAAGTATAAACCTTATTTCATCTAAAGAGAGTGATGTATTTTTTGAGGTATATGAAGTCATTTTATTTATACCTCATCTTAATTTAAGGTTGTTTAAAGGTGACCGAGAAAGTGATTTTTAAGGTTTGTTTTTCTGTCGAAAAAATTTACTTTTGTTAAAATTATTTTTATACTCCCAAAATATTATTTTAGTATAATTTGTTTTCAGGAAATTTTTGTTTTGTTTTGTTACTGTTTGTTGTTGTTTTCGTGTCCATGGATCTTCAGATCACATCAAAGGTCTAAACTATTGCGGCCGCCAGCACAATCCATAATATAGAGCCTCGGAAAGGTTGGACTTCTGCCTGTTGGTCCACGGGAAGTATTTTATTTTGAAATTTGTATAAAGATTCCAAAGTAGTGCCAATTTTAAAATTATTATCTGATTTGAAAAATGTAATAAAAAATACTCAATTTTCGAACTTAATTTGGTAAATTAAAATACGTAGTGAGAAGGTTAACATATACTTTTTATAGAATCTGTGAATACCAATTTTTCCTATATTTCGTAAAAAGAATGATATTGCTCCAAGAATCCTATTCAATAATTTTGTTATTTCTAGAATTGAAATCTGTTTGGACGAAACATATTATTCATTGAAAGCTAAACCGAGGAAAAAAATTATTATTTGTCTATGCTCATTACATTAATTTAATGATAACGGTATCACGGTTAAGGATATGCGATGGAAGCCCCGTTTACTATTATACTAAAAATGCATTAAATCACATAGCTTGAAATATTTATTTTAAGCAAATGAGGGTGTAAAAATACATCGATAAATAAAAAATACATTTTAAAACAACTTCGAGTAGGACGCTGACTTGTTTAAAATAGCTGTCCTTGATCAAAATCAAAATTAAATAGCTATTTAATTTTGATTCCTGGTCCGAGGGGACATTCCATATTCACATTCAACTTTTGAAATTTCAATTGCAAACGGAATTTTTTTATGTCCTTAAAAAATGTTATTAAGGTTAGCAGTAGACTTTGTGACCCGACAGATTTAACATGCACCAGTCTTCGGCCGACTGGATTCGAACTCTCGTTCTCACAAACGTGAGTCCAGCGCCCTGCCAACCAGGCTTTCTCGGCCAGAAGAAATGTCGTAAATTATATATATTTGTTAAGTGTTCCGTTTTGTAAATTGACGCAGTGTCAAAATCCAAATCAATGACACATTTATGTGTGCTGAGTAAAGATTCATTTTTTACTTTCTACATAATTTTGAATCATTTTGCCTGTTCAAAACATAGTGGGTCGTTTGAAAAGTTCGTGCCGATTTTCGATTGGAGGAGTTCCAAAATTCTCAAATAAAAATATTTAGCAAAATTACTCATCAAAGCAATTTGACATTTTCTTAATCACTTAAATTTTGATCATCGTATCAGATTTCTATGTATGCAATAAATCTTCGTGATTAAGAAAATGTAATGATTTATTTTTAAAAACAAGAAATGTATTTTATAGTAAAAATTTTGATACAACTTTGTTACAACTTTGCTACAAATTTTGCTACAATTTTGCTAAATTTTGCGCAAAAACTATAAGATTTAGAAACTTGAAATAACTAAGGTGTACTGAAAAGTGTGCAAGAATTTATATTGGTTAAAAAAATGAACATTTGATAATATGTTCGAGAATTATTAACTGTAAGATTTGTTAAAAAAACGTATCATACCTGGAGTTCTACGGAATCGCATACTGAAAGAGCCATATTTGTTTATAAACTTAAACCAGTTTTTTGTGTTTAAAATTCTAGCTAGTTCGAAAGTTACTGCAATTTTAAGTGCTTTTTTTGCAATTGTTGCTTTACTTTACATTTTGCTTTGCTGCTCGAAATCTATTGAATCTATACAGAGTTGAAATTTGATATGCTGATAGGATCATTTTGAATTATAACTTTCATGAGAATTTTTTTTCTTTAAAAATTCCTATTTGTTAGAAAGTTATTGCAATTTTAAGTGTTTTGCAATTTTTTTTCTTTAAATAATATTTATCCATTGTTGTAATAAAAATGTATCTCTATTGCAATTTTCATTTTATAAATTCGCTCTTGACTTTATTTAAAGGGAAAAAAAATGAACAATGGAGTAAGAGAGTGGTTGCCAGATATAAATTTTAACATTTATATCGAAATTTTTAAAAAATATAAAGAACGAAGACTGATAAAAACTGTTTCGAATACTAACTGTTGTGTGATTATCGTTATATATTGTTTACAAGTAAAATTACTTCGCATCTATTACTGTTTATTGTGTTGCCTATTCTATATTCACAAGTTTATTTTATTTTTCAAGTTGATTATTTTTCAAATTCAGTTATCCTTTCGCTTCGCACGAATAACATATTAATAAAATGTGCTTATATAAAATTATAATAATTATAGATACGTCCTAAGCAAAGTGATCTTTTTTTTTTTTATCTACTTATAAGAAATATTTTTTCAAGAAGATCGCGGTTTAAAAACAGTTTATGTCCATTAAAGTTGATTTTGAGAAAATAGCGCGGCAGATCTTCACTGAGTAATACCTTTCGGGGAGATAAAGGTACCGACTTATTGATTTGCCACAATTTAAGTCATCTTCGAAAGTCGACTGATGGCAATCCAACGTTAAGTTTAGGAAAAAATGGAAACCGTTATTTCCCCTTCAGTGATGAATGAGAAGCAACTACGCGGGTTGATGAAAGAAGCGAACATGGGGTGGAGTCTTCTAGTGTTTAAAAAAGATATTTTTTTACCACCATTGCCTATAAACAGTTTAAATACATACACACAAGTTCTGACAATATTCTTTAAGGATATCCTCAGTGGTAGACGGATCATGTGTTAGAGTCCCCTTACCATCAGACAACCCGTTCGAGGTTTTCGTATTTTTCCTCTCCATGTAACTCAAATGCGGGTTAGTTCCACCAGAAAGTCCTCCACGAGGGCTAGTTTGTCCCAAAGTTTGATACAGGAACTCCCTTCTGGATTGGGTTCAAAATTACAAGGCTACAAAGTTGAACAAAACATTGGCTCGACTGTTTAACGACGGTTATAAACTGAACTATTCTTTAAGTGTTTTTGTATAGTTAACATAATTCTTACGCACACATGTAAAATCGATTGTTATATCAATACCAGTACGAAGAATCTTCACCAGAAAGTGTAGTAAACAGCTACTATAGCATAGTCCTTTTTTAAAAAGTTAGATAAATTTTTTCTAAAATGGCTAAAACTGATATTACGATTATTTCATAATCAGAAGTTCGCTATTGTGACCAACCAAAATATATTAAAAATATTTGGAATAATTTTTTGAATCTAAGTAATCAAAGCTTAATCCCGTCCCGCCCCCGTCAGGGGGCATCCGGAGAATACTGTAGACTTTAAGTACACGCACGAGACCTCTCAGTAAAAAAGAGGATTCAAAAAGGTAGGCTTGTTGGCGATTCATGGCAACACCAGAAGGCCTCAAAGAATTTAGTGAAATCTTAAAATTAACAATAGTAGTTACTCAGAAAATAGGAGTTGGAGTGTTCAAACATAATAGACAAGGCATCAAAAAAAAAAAAAAAAAAAAAAAAAAAAAAAAAAAAAAGGTAACAAACATATTTTGAAGATGAAGAGTACCAGAATTTGTCCAAAACCCATGAAAACAGATACAATTTCAAAAAGAAGAGTTACGGCGAGGCAGCCGTAAAGAAAAATCCTCAAACAAGAGGAAACTCAAATAATGAATAGTTGGAAAATTTTACAAAATTTTGAACCATAAGTTAATCAAAAATTCGAAAATAATTTCTAAAGAACACAAAAACAGTATTTGAGAAGTTTAAATAAATAAGTAAATAAATAAATAAATAAATAAATAATAATAATAATAAAAATACTATAAGCATACAGAAAATTGTTAACAGTGAGACACAATTAATGCATTACATGAAATATAGAGCTCGTTAATTGTACAGCCCACATTTGTTGACGCCGTCTAGTCAAGTTCCCTTGTAAGGAAAAGGCGTTCCATTATTTCAATAATTCCCTGTTTGACTATCTTCTGCTTCCAAAATAATTTAAGTAGGATGTAATTTAAATGTTCAGGAAAATTTTTTTGTCGAAGGTCTTGAAATTTACTGCAGTTTATTAAAATATGTTCCAGATTTTCAAAAGTATTGCAGGAGTCACAAAGTGCTTCCTTGCCAAAAAATCTAGCCCGGTGCTCTCCGTGAGCCCCATGATTTGTGAGGAATTGATTAAGAAAAAAATTTGCTATTATTTGTTAGTGTTAACTCTTGGAATTAATTGATGGGTATGTCTACCCTTTTCCTCACTGTCCCATCTTCGCTGCCATTCGTTGATCAGTAGTTTTGTTATTTCCCTTCTAGTAGTCCCTTTCGTTTGAATTTCATGAATGTCGATATATGGTTTTTCACATGCGGATTTGGCGAGTTGGTCAGCCGCCTCGTTACCCTCCTTTCCCACGTGCGCTTTTATCCCCCAGTTAAGATGGATGTTTGGTTTGTAAATATTTTTGATTGCATCAGTTATGTAATTAGAATTGTTAGTGTTTTCAAGGGCCTGTAGACTTGATAGTGAATCGGAAAAAAGTGTTACTGTTTCTGTTAAGTTTTGTGCTAAAATCCAAGTTATTGACTGGTAGATAGCCCATAATTCGGCTTGAAACACTGTTGCAAAATCAGAAAGTCTAAAGGTATGATTTTCCACTTCATGTCTGTCGGAATAGACGATAAAAGCGCATCCTGTTCGATATTCATTTTGAAACCTAAGTTTGGATCCGTCAGTATATATCTCGATTCCCTTTCCTGTTGGTTTGTTGTAATTGAAATTAATAGTTATAATCTCCGTTGGATGTATTGTATTAAGTTTTGGAATAGTTTGATACTCGTTATCTTCTTCATGACAATAAATATTGGAAACTCTTGTTTCAAGTTTTGCGGTTAAATCAAGTGGCAAAGTTCCAGCAAGGTTTTGGAGTGCTGCAGTTGAGGTAGTTCTGCAGCATCTTGTGATTGAGATTAAGGGAATTCTTTCTATTTTTCTTAATTTACTGTTAATACTTACTTGATCTTTATACCATATTTCACATCCATATAAGACGAGGCGTAATATACTATTCAAATAAATAAATTTTCTGATGTTTGGCGTGATTCCCCAGCCGACTCCAATGAATCTATTGAATTTGGCGTAAAACTTAAGAATTTTTGTATGTTGTGACTCCAAATGGGGCAACCAGGACAACTGACCATTAATCTTGAAGCCAAGGTAGTCTATTGTAGTTTGAACAGAAATTCTCTCTCCATTTAATTTAACTGTGGGTTTACGTGAGAATTGCTTCTTTTTGGGAAAAACGATAGCTACTGTATTTGAAGAGCTGAATTTCAGGTTATGTTCTGCAGCCCATTGTTCGAACTTTTCCAACTGGGCTGTTGTGAGAATTCCCAAGTGATTTATATCTGTTCCTGTGAAAAGAGCCAAAAAGTCATCAGCTTACGAAATTATTGTTTCGCAGTCTGATCTCTGCATACTTAATCTTGTGTTGGCGATAAGGAGCCACAGGATGGGGGCGAGGCTCGAACCCTGCGGCACCCCTAAGTATAGTTTCTGAGTCAGGTCATCCTGTGCAAGATTGTAGGTTATAAATCGATCAGAGAGAAAACTTTTAGTAAAGTTTGTTAAAGTGTATGAAGTTGCGAGGCGATTAAGTTCCATAATGATGTTAACCCAAAGAACACTATCGAATGCTCCTTTGATGTCCAATGAGATCCCCAGAGTGTGTCTTGCCTTTTCTATTCGTTTGATTAAAGGCTGTAGTAGTTGATCTCCCGGCTCTGAAACCGTGTTGATCACTATGAAGTAAGTTATTATCTTCGAGGAAGAAAGTTAGACTATTTGTTAAGAGTTTATCCAGTACTTTTCCCCAAACCGAAAGCAAAGAAATCGGTCTATGGGCTTCTGGTTTGCTTAAATTTTTACCAGCTTTTGGAATTAATACAATTCTTGCAATTTTCCATGGTTTAGGAAAATAATTTAAATAATAACACTTATTAAGTAGGGTTAAAAACCATAATGGTTCCAGTTTAAACATAGCCTTTATAAGCTCAGGAGGAAGTGAACCTAAGTAATCAAAGCTTAACCCCGTCCCGCCCCCGTCAGGGGGCATCCGGAGAATACTGTAGACTCTAAGTGCACGCACGTGACATCTCAGTAAAAAAAAGGATTAAAAAAGGTAGGCTTGGTGGTGATTCATGGCAACACCAGAAGGCCTCAAAGAATTTAGGGAAATCTTAAAATTAACAAACTAAAAACAGATACAATTTCAAAAAGAAGAGTTACGGCGAGGCAGCCGTAAAGAAAAATCCTCAAACAAGAGGAAATTCAAAACATGAATAGTTGGAAAATTTTACAAAATTTTGATATATATATTTGTTTAAATTTAGGGTCAAAAGCTCATAAAAAAATTCATGCTATTCTGTTTGGCTCATCAGTTAAGTACCACTTGAATTCACGTATTATGTAATTTTTTTAAAGAATTTTTTATTTATTATTTATTTATTTACTGTAGCGAACAGAAGAAAACCTCCATACAAATAAAATATAGAAGTTCTGACACACACACATTTCCACCCCTTTATATCTGGATTTATAGATGAATAAGAAAAATTGATTATTAGAGAGAATTATTATTCAATTTAGTTTAGTAAAGGTGATAAAACAGATGTTTGTTGCCACAAAATTTGATACCGCAAATGTAAATTGCAACCACAATACATTTGCTGATTAGCACGAATTTCGCCAAATTAAATATGGAACTTTGCCAAATTTATAAGTTATATTTTTACTAATTTAGCTTCCAGTTTACGGAAGTAAAGGGAATGAAATGAAATATGAGTTAACCCAATAATATCCAACCACAAAATTTTGCAACGATCTAAAAAGTGCTTTTAAAAAAAGTGGCTGTACTCATACGCTTAAATTTAAGCGGATATTTCATTCTAGAACATACCAACGTTTTTCGTTTCAATGGTATTTTTTTTCCAAATATTTAAAGTGGTAGTGAATGTTAGGCTTTATTAAAACATATCTGATATATTAAACTAATACATTTGATTCACAATCGCTTTGATGACCACTCCATAAATAATTTAAACAAATACTTATTAAGTGAAGTGCCTCGTTGAAAGGTCATCTGTTCCGCTTTCTACAAAAGTTTTTATAAATTGGAAACGAATATAAAACTGATAACATTTTGGTCAAGCCTCTAAATGTTCCACCACGAGATGAACAAAGTTAATATGAGGCTTTTTGATATGTTGTGGTGGAACTTCATTTGAAAATAGTTTGTTTACACAGCGAAGTAAGCTGGCATCTCTTGATTAGAATTCGTAAAGTGTTAACAAAATTAAATAAATTGTTTTTATACTAGAAAAGATATAAAACTGGCAATAAAATCATTTCGCACCTAACTTGTTTTCGGAAAAAAAAATAAAGAACTTCAGCTACCAAGACAGGCTAAAAGTTATAATTCATATACAAGGCAGTTTCTTATGATGGAAAATAACTCTCAATGAGCCTCACGGACGTGGTTCATTGCGAAAACAAGTTAGATAGAAATTGACTTTACTACTTTTATAACTTTTTTCCGGTAAACAAGGAATCGTGTTAAGCTCCATATGATTGATGGCTGTATACCACTTTTAATAGTGTGATGGGCTAGGACTGTCCGATTGACATTTACGGATACCTACTACTTTTAGCTTAGAAAATAAACTATGATCTGACTTCATTTCCAAACATAAATATTTCTATTATTAATATATTGTAGTAGGCAGAAAATTCATGCTTCTGTGCAAAATAAATGCTTTTAATGAAATTCTTGTGCTACCACTTTTAATATTTCGTGAGAAAGGAACTGTTGATTCATAAAGATTTGATCCATTATGTTTCGTATTAAAGTTCTGAATAATACGTTTTTATGTATTTAAAATGCTACTCTAATATTCAAAATGAAGAGAATCAGATACCTGCAAGTAAGGTAGGCATTTGTTGATTTAGAAGCCAATTAGGTTTGAAAACACGCGTAACGTCGCTCACAAGTATCCAACTAAATCTAATTTAAATCACATGGTTAGGAATAATCACATCACTTTTCCTCGAATTGCATGTACCCAATTATCAAATTTAGGTAATCCGTTATCAAACGTAGGTAAATATTTTTTTCTCCATTACTTACGCACAGTTGTACGTACTGAAAGCGCAAAGTTTCTTACTTGCAAGGCAGCTGAAAACAATGTTTTAAATTGGTAATAAAAAATAATTTAAGCAGGAAAAACATTCTAAAATTTAAGCTACTTCGCTAATACTTAAATGCATGATTAAGAGGTCTTTAATACATATACTTCAATTATTGATTACTCATGACGGTTGATTGATTTTATCACTTTCGGACTGAAATAGATTCTTTTCACTCCCTCGTAAGATTGTTTTGTTTACTTTCAAACCCCCATCAACAGGTCAAAAATATGAAAATCATTCTATATGTTAAGAATACTTCTTTTAGCAGCAAAATGTTCTGGAAGATTTTGCATGGTGAAATTGTATGGAAATATTTTAGAAAAGATGAATTCACCGATGCGAAATTTGGATCGTCTAAAACGAGGAGTTAATGACTTCTTTCTAGCTTTAATACCAGCAATTATGAAATTATTCGATAGGATTGCAATATTTATATAAGAATGCTTTTATTAATTATAGTGGTATTGAAATAGGAAGCCAGTTTTTAACTTCATATACTCATTTCGGGCAATGAAAATTTTGCACGTAATTTCTATAAGCTTCAAGCATGATTTTTCAAACTGCGAGAACCATTTTTCCATTTAAAAATCTTTCAAAACATTCACTGCTAAAAGAAATATTGTTCACATAGAGCTAGTATAATTTATTAAACCCTTGCATTAATATTAATGAATATGAATTAATAATTCATGAATTTTTCATTAGAAATTGGGTTCCTTTTTTGAGTAAGTTTGAGTAAGGTACACTGCAGAGGTTTTTTTCTTGTAGGGTGTGATGTTAACGAAAAGTTTGAAACAATTAAGTTTGAAGTACTGAATGGAGTGAAAAAGGGGTTAAAAAGTGGTTCCTTTTCAGTATGTTTTTAATGATATAGAGGCATTTCATACTGGCAATTTATTGGTCTTTGTAACAACTGATCATTCGGAAATTCTGTTTTTAGGCACTGAACTGACTCTCTAGATTTTCATTTGTTTTCGGAACCATAAAAGATTGTCTTTCGTTTGCCGACACCCTTACTCTAAAAATGATGTTCATTAGCAATCATGATTATGTTAAGAAAAAGGAAGATAACTAATTGTTTCGGAAAAAAATAAGTAGTAAGAGAAATGTAACTTTTTCCTCTTTTTATCAATTACTGTTTTCGATTTTATGCCTGGCAGTTGAATTCTCAAATCTGTAGCTGCATCTGATCAATTTCTTAATTTTTTTTCAGTTAATACATAACTGAAAATAAAATAAATAGAATATGGTTTTTGTTGAAATAAAAAAAACACTAATCTAAGCGTTGAGAATGGCTTTCTGAGAAACATATTTCGTTTTTGTTAAGTTTGTATATTTTCAATTGCAAATAATCGAGCAACTTTTTACAAATGTGTTTTCTTTTCTTAAGTTAGTCAATATATTATTTTTCAATTTTTTTCTTTTAGTTTGCTTCACACTGGCATTTTGATGAAATAATTTCATAAAAATAACCGAAATAATTATCAAATAAGTAATGGATAATCTATTGAATGTCAATATAATTACAATGACGAAGCTCATTGCCGTTTAAAAAAAAGACCCCAAACTTTCGGAACTCCTGAGACTGAGTCTTAGGGTTCCATGGTACACCTTTTGGGTACCTCTGCTCTAGACCCGCCCATTAACCCTTTCCAGTGCTGCAAAGTTCGGTTTAAAGCACTATATTCTGAGCACAACAACACTATAGTAATTCAAATTATATATAAGTGAATATCCATCTAAGTGAATATATAAATACTTCAACTCAATGCAGTTGAAGGAATAGTGATTGATTAATAAAAAGAGTTGATAGTAAAAGAGTTGAATAGTTTTACTTTATGAATAAGTGTTCCTAGAACTGTCTGACTGTGTCAGAAAAGATGAAAATGAAATCAGTACCAACTGCAGACATAGGAGCCCAATGCCGTATTAGCCATTGTGTTCTAACTACGAGGAGGTGTAGGGGCTATCCAGCGTGATGTTTGTTCAGCTTTCGCTTTCACGATGGTTAATGGGTCGAAAATTGTGAATCCTGGGCTCTTTCTAAAAAAAAAAAAAAAAAAAAAGAACTAGGAACACGTTACAGAGCTTGTTATCGTATTAGTGTATTTTCAATGTTACAATAGTAACGCATGAATATTTTGCATTTATTTATCGACATATACTTTATTAATATAATACTTTATGATATAATACAACATATGTTGTTGACGTATGCCTGTTAAGGCAGAGGGGTTAGATTATGCCTTGTTTATTTCTTGTTTTCCAGTGGCGCCATCCATGGGCAAGAATTCGACTTCTGACACACCAATACTTCACACCCGTTTATAGGGAGGACCCATTCATACATCCATCCATTCATTTACAGATCATAATTTTGACCTGAATCAGGGAACGATCCATCTCCAATTCAGTAACCCCCGAGTACCCCGGTACTGATTTGTTATGGGAACAAGGAGGACTTTGTGACTCGACATATTTAACGGGCATCAGACACCATTTACTACACGGGGAATCTTCGGCCAGCCGGGTACGAACCCACGAACTCTCGGACATGGGCCCAGCGCCCTACCGACCAGGCTATCCCAGCCTAATACAACATATACTTTAGTAATATAAATATATACTTTATTAAAATAAACATGTACTTTATTAATATTAATATATGGCTAGTACCGTCCAAGGCCGTACTAATCATTCGGTGTTTTTTCCTTCTAAAATACGAAAAGGAGGGGGAGAGGGCTTTTCAGCGTGATGCTTGCTCAACTTTCGTTTCCATGATTCGTCGACCCTTTGTGGATAGGTAGAGAGAATCCTGGTCTCTTCCTTTATAAAAATTAATCAGCGGCACGTTATGGAGCTTTTCATCATATTTGTGTATTTGCTATGATACAATAGCAACGAAAGAACATTTTGCACTTATTTATCAGCATACACTTTATTAATAAATTCAATAAAACAGACAATAATGATATATACTTTTCTAGCTACTGTTAAAGTTATTTTACCTAGCGGTAAAAGCGGTAAAGCCACACATAAATAAAGTTGAGCTATACAAAATGGTTTTGTCATAAAGTTTTGAAAAAAAAGTTTACGAAAACTCTATCTGTTTTAAATATTTTAGTATTAGTTAATTACCACTAGAAAAGCTACTTTGTTTAAAACCCAAATGTTGGATGCTATAATAACTACTTGGAGGTGTGATGCAACCTTTTGCCTAATACGTGTGGGGTAGTAGGGAAATTCCTAACGGGTGTTTAAATTTAAAAATTAAAAAAAAAAGCAATTTCGTAAATTTGACATAAAATTCTGAAAAAAACTTGCAATTTGTTTTTTATTTCTATAAATTATGAAAAAATATTTTGAACAAAATAAAACATATTAAACAAAATTTGAAGACTCATTAAACATTTTTTAATAGTTTTCTATGGTGTAATATTGGGGGACAATACACTTAGAAAATAAATAAAATATCTTTCGCCAGTACTGCTATCACCTTCATAGTTAAGTCAACGACTTCATTCAAGAAGACCGTTGTTCGTGATCGCAATGCAACAAGGATTATGGATTCATCAAAAGCTCTGTTCTTGGATATTTTCCAAATTCGGTGTCACGTTCCCTTTCCAAAAAACTGGAAATGTGTGATACTGCTAGCTCATTTTCACACATTATCTCTTCTCTCCTTTTAGAACAATAATAAAAAGAAATAAAATTTTTTTTGAACAATTCTCTTCACCGGGAATTATCGTCTGCTTTTCAACCCCCCTTTCACGCTTTCAAGTGATCCAGAAGAGATGATTTGTCTGGGAACGAGGATATTCAACCCACGAAATGGTACACCGTTGCCAGAGTGTTGCCATTCTTTTTCTGTGAAGGGAAAAATGACAGCATGGCATTAAAAAACTGAAAAAGAATGGATTGAATCGAATTTCTTTACTCTCTGATCTCTACGGTTTAACGGCCAGAGTACGAAAAGCAAATGGCGCTAGAAATATTTCCAAACAATCCATTTTTTGTTAAAACGTTTGTATAAGTATGTAACAACAAGATTCATTTATCGTTTGAAATGTACGATCTTGGAACGAATGACATTCATAAACGTGACATAAAGATATCATCATTAATATTTTAGTTTTTTTAAAGGTTTTTGAAAAAGCTTCTAAAATGTGAAGAATCGCGGTTAGAGAATGTTACTTTTAGAGTATATAACTTACAGAAGTATTTAAAATTAAACGTCGATTGTATAATTGATTGTTAGAAAGTATATTTTTTCCCAAGATGGTAATAACTTTTTTTTCTATTGGCCCCCACAGTAAAAAAGGAGGAGATGAAAGTGAATGAGTTCACTTGAGAACATATTTTTGTTGCATTTATATAAGCACTTGATCTTACTTAATTCGAGCGAGGGGATTTCAAATCCGAAATTAGTTTTGTTCGAAAAAATGCAGATAATTTCAAAATTAATTAATTTTTATCTCATTTTACAAATTTATAAGAAAGTAAAGTTTTATATACATAAACTTGTCTGCTCGTTGTAAAATAACACTTAAGGCAAAAAAAGCATATGACTCTAACGTATCGCATCATAACCTGAAATGTATTATCACTTTCTATCTACACGTAGTAGAGAAGTGGGGACATTTAATATGAGTGGGTTTTAAAAAATGCTGGCTAGGAATATATTGTAAAATTGCATAAAAACTGTGATTTGTAGAGAGAAATCAATTGCAGATTTGAAATCAGCGGCTCAAAAATATCTCAGATCGATTCAAAAATCTCATGCATAAAAATATTCATCAGTGTTATCGAAAATATATTTTTTACAGAAGGTAAAGCCTAAGAGGAGATTTAGTTTATCTAAACAATTATTGTTTTTCCGTTATTGTGTTTTCAGAAACGATATAGTATCTCAAAGATATATTCCGAATAATTTAAGTTAGAAGTTTCATTATTTTTAACACTATGAGTAGGCTAGGCATGTTCTGAACGAACTTTCATTTTTCAAATCATCACTTAAAGTACTACTGAACCAGAAAATGTTCTTCAGATTTGGCCTCCCCAGACCATATCTTGGACTGCCTCCGCCTCTCCTGGGATGATCTGATCAGGGAGCCCTTGAGGTTTTTAGACTTTTTGCGTGTTTATAATCTTATGGAACTTGTCTAGCTGTCGCTAGCCAGGAGGATATGTAAAAAAAACAAAAAAAAACAAAAAAAAAAAAAAAACTACTGAACCAAACGACTCTTTCTACATTGATGTGAATAATAAATAAGGAAGGAGGCTAGTGTAGACAAGATTCAAAGACAGTATATTTCTGCTATATTTACTCAAAGTTCCTTTTTTAAATTTCGGGAAGGTTTCCAAAACTGTGTTACATTTTCTTATGTAGTTGCGAAACACAATCGAATTTACTTGATTGAACATTTTCATTCGCTTCAAAAATATACAGATTGAAAATAAAAAAATAGTTTCAAGCATTCAAAAATAGGCACTCATTTCCAAGACTTGCCAGACGTGAATGAGAAGAAACAAAAATGATTTGAAATGTAAAACGCAAAGTTGTCAACAAAATCTCTCAGCCAATTCAACTGCCAACGAATGTAAACCGATTATTAGAGAGAATGTAGTGTAAAACGTAAAGTTGACACACTCTATCCATTGATACATAGAAAACTAAACAAATTATAAATATGAGACTGGTATCCTATTTATACTGTTAGTTAGTATTTCAATCCTGGTATCTTTCTAATGAGAGCATTTTTATCCATCGTTAACAATGAAGAAGTAGAACGTAAGCATTTTAGTAGATCAAGATATTCAAACTAATGTTTACATAGCACCCAGTGAAAAGCATAAAATTTAGAGTACTAACTACAGTAACTGACACATTAACATAGGTGAAGCAAAATAAAAATGCGAAAAGTTTGTTCCTATCAAATTTATAGTGAAAATAATTTCAATTTAAGTTTATATGCATGTAACACAGCAAATTAATTGCGCAAATTATTTAAATTATATTTCAAGTGTATGGAGCGCATTCCATTTAAAATAAAATGGAATTTCGTACGATCCCTCATTTAAATTCCAGTGAACCAAATAAAAACAATTACCATATAGAACATTCTCCCACAACTCTCTTTTATCAATTTTATACTAATGCATGTTCTGATTTCCCAAATCAGCTCAAAACATGCTGGTAGAGTGAGAGTGTGAAAAAAAAAAAAAAAAGATCCAATAGCTTGACCTCGATCCGTTTCCTCCCCTAATTATGTCAGACGTCTCTTAACCTCGACTTGTCTGAAGAAGCTTCCTTACACTGTGTGAATGCATACAGTGAAAACACTTCTACAGGATTCTCCCTGTCTACTCCTAGTCTCTTCCTTCCAGTGTTTTTAGACTCGAATTGAAACTTTGAACACAGTTAAGGTTAAATTTATCAATTGGGATTTTATTTTAGACTTGATAACATTCGTAGAATTTCACATAGTGTCTACTCTTGCGTTGGTAACAGAACAGAATTTATAATTATTACTTTACGAGTTTCGAAAAAAAAAAAGAAGGTTTTTTTTTGTTTTTTTTGAATTTGTGAAATAAAATTACAAAATAGAATGACTGTGATAAAGTTGTGCTATAAAGTTATACCATAATTCGCTAAATTTTGCTTCCATAACTTTGTATTAAATGAAAATATTTCTTTATTTTAATTTCATTATTATTTATTTTTATGTTATGTTTTCATGAGTAGTTTCTTTTTTTTTTTTTTTTTTTTTGCTTCTAAAACTTTTACACCAAAATTCGACATATTTTCAATTTTAACAGCTCGATACAAAAATGTGTTCAATCTCAGCAAAAATAAAATTTTTTAAATTTCGGGAATTTTTTAAAAACATTCTAGCAGAATTAAAAAATTAATCATTGATTATATGATTTCATGGAGTTTCTTATAAGCAAATCACTTCGAAAGTGATAGTGGAGATCATGGAAGTTATAGCAAAAACAGTGATATTTTTCCATTTCATTTTCTTTTATGTTGTCACTTTCTTATTACTAAAGTGAAACTTTAAATACGCTTTCAAATTGCTCAGAGAGCTTTTTTTTGGGGGGGGGGGGGAGGGGGAACACGCAATTCCCATGTAAGCAATAAGGTGTTTCTGTGTATTGTTCTACTATTACATGGAAATTTAGGATAGTTATAAAGTAACTATCTGAAAAAAAACTAAGGGGCAATTGAATGAAAAAAAATGCCACCTTCGGAAAACGTGCCGTTTATATCTATATTGCTATGTTAATTATATCACAAATGTTACACTTAAGATCAAGACATTTTTATTCAATGCCGAATTTCCAGTCTTTAAACTACTTATATTTAAAATATATTTAAATGTTGTTTCTTCAGTCACTGACAATAAGAAAAGTTTGCGCTTAATTTCTATTTGTTGTGTTCAGGCGATATTTGACATCGTTTGTGGTTGTTGTTATAACTCGAAGCAAAACACTGTTTAAAGATACACATTGTTTAAAAAGTACGAGTCAGGTGTAAAACTATTTTTTTAAAATTATTTACACCTAAAATACTTTTTCAAAAAAGATAAAAAGTATGTTCCATTGATACTTTAGTAGATTTAAGAAAAAATTAAAAGATTGAGTACAAAACAAGAAGCAAATTGTTCCCAATATTACTTTTTGTAAATAAATTTTTTCTCGACTTAATTTTTTAGAACAAATTAATATCAAATATATCTAGATTGAAAGATATTTATGAGAGTATAGATAGAGAAAAGGGATCATTTTAGAAAATTCTTATGTTTTTCTCATTGCATGGAACATCAGTGGTACATACGTTATAAAATACCACGGAGTTTGCTTTTCACCGATATTCAAATATTTCTTGCTTAAAAATGGCAAGTTTGTAAAATTTGTAATAGTGTAAAAACGATAAGAAATGTAATATTTGAGACACTATACTAAACAATATAATATTGAAAGCGAATAACTTCAGAATATTATTACAACGTTCTTCATCATTTTCCAAACATTGCTCTTGAGTCTAGAAAAAATATAGTTTCAAATTCGGAAGAAGAAATGATTGTTTTCGTAAAAAAGGAAAAAAATAACTGTGCGGTAGATTGAAGAAGATATGTGTGAGAGGGCTCAGCATCATTCTAAACCAGGCGGAGAGATACATACAACACAACACACTCACACACATGCATCGCGATTGCGCGCGCAATACCCCGTTGAGGGTCGGACAGATGGAGAGGCAGTAACAATATGGAGGCTGGAGCCTTCTCCTCCGTGCACGATTGGATTCCATGGCGGTTACCTTAAGAGCCCGTCCCATTAAGCACATCGGAAATTACCGAAGGATAGGTGCTTAAAAGATGTACCATACTGGTACACTGAACTCCAAGATGTAGGAACAGATCTAGAGACAGGAGTACCGGTTTAAGGAAGAGCGATTATTCTAAAAGGAGGCATCCAGAGGAAAGAGAATATTCTAAGCCTAATTCAGTGTTCCGAACGGATTCTTGAAGAAAAGGACTACGGGCATCAAACTAGGTCCCCCGGTGATCGGGGGCAGGTGCCCTTTTCCGGGGATATGGGCACGGTTTATTCGGACCCTTTCCGATCATTCAAAGGTATGTAAGATAAGGATTTTTTCTGTAGACTTAGAAGGTAGTTTTATTGATCGCTCAAATCATTGGTTAACGAAAAATGGAGAGAGAATACCTCTTCTCTAGAGGCTATGACACTCACCATAAGTCATTGATCTTAAAATAATTAAATATTTTTATAATTAATAATCATGGGGGGAAAAAAGTATGATTTCGTATTGTAAATATTGCAAAGAACAATGTTTAGAAATTGTAAAAAAAACATAACTCTTTGACTTTTTCTATTTTATTTTACTATGTAGTAAATCAAATTTATAACTAATATTTAAAAACTAGCGAATTATAGTTTACAAATATAAACTAAGGAAAATAATATACATTTTAGTTTTGTTGTAAAAAAGACATTAAGATTTTTATAAATGTTAGATTTTTAAGTAGATAAACATTTTTAAAATTAATGCAGATAGAGTATAAAATATAATTTTATGATTTGAACTGTAGTATAAATAAAGAGCAATGTCGAGAAATCTTTCAAAAAATTCTAAAATGAGAAATAAATAAATAACTCTTCAGAAAAGTTTCTTATTCTTTAAAATTTTAGTTAAAAATAATATATGATAACAACAACTTATATAAAAAGAACAAGTATAATTTACAAATAAAAACTTTGTTATGCAGGTATTAATGTTTTTACAGAAATAGGATTTAAGATTAGCTAAAAACTTTGATTAACACAGACATGTTTTCGAAAAAAAAAAATTATAAAAAAAAGTTTGTTGTTCAAAGAGAGTGATGATGAAAATAAAAAATAATATAAAAAATAAAAAATAAAATAATTGAACTATTTCTTTTTTAAGCATTTATTTACAATTAACAGTATTAAATGAATAGCATATTTATCATGCTTGTTTAATATTTAAGAAAACTTATTTAATTTTACAATCAATTGCTTGAAAAAATAAATTCCCTTATCTTCTTAAAATAAGATAGAAAGAAATTAAATTGATTTAAAATGTCTGTACGATGAATAAAGCAACAAAATTTATGTGAAATCATCTTAAATATTGATTCAGATTTCGAATTGTGTGACTAAAACTATTTATTCCGTTCTGATATAACATTAGCATAAAATTGCACTTTCGTATTCAAATAAGTTAAGGTAAGTTAAACTGAATGAATAATATCTTTTATTAATCAAATTATAGATAAATCGATAAGATAATAAAAATATTTTTCAATTAGTAAAAGATTTGCAGCTATTTATGACAATAGAGCTTTAAATTGCAGTTATTTAACAAAATGTAAACGTTTTTCATTACATTTATCATTATTTATGAAATAAAACAAACTTTAACTAATTGATTAATGGTTTTGGCAAGATTATTATTTGATAATAAACTTAAATTATTAAATATCTGGATAAGTGGATAAAATAAAAATTCCGTGGGTCAAGGAAAATTCATTTGTTAAGTAAAAAATATAAAATGATTAAAAATAATTTTAACGTGATAATTATGACACTCTTTCGAATTCATAATTTATTAATTCTTCTTAATTCGAATTTGTTCTTTCCTTGCTTTTAAATAATTCTATAATCACTGATGTCTGTACTTTTTTGATTCCAGACATCATTTTGGCTTTTTAAAGATTTTTGACAAGGATAATATATATTAAGGGTGCTTATTACGGTACATTGTGATCCTAATACTACAGAAAATATATGGAAATTAGGTACAGGAAAATACCATGATCGAAAAATAAGTTGAACTCTGGTAGAGAAGAACATTTTGGTACTTGATTGCAATTATTAAGTTTCGAAAAAATATGCAAATTAAAAATAAAGATTTGATATTAAAAAATTAGTTTTAGCATAAAAGAAGGTATAAGGAATTAATAGTTATCAAACTTAATTAATTAGAGTCAATCGTATGATGTAGTATTTTTTGTTATTTTAGAATTATCACGAACATATCTAAATATAATTTAAAAAATACATTTATATAATAATAATTAAAAAAAAAAAAAAAAAAAAATTAGATAATCATCATCATTATTTACACAGCATTTATTCATGAAAGAATTTAATCAATAAAAGATTTTAATTGATTATTCTAAGGATAACATGTTGAAAATAAAATTCTAAACACGATATTCAAAAATACAATATAACACACGTAAAAGTAAAGAACACAACAATATGAAAGTTCATAAAACAACACAATACGCACGAAAGTTAACAGAGAAGCACGAAATATGAAATAGTTTAAAAACAGTAGTATATAAATGTTATTAATACTCATACAAACATCATTATTTTCGATGTAAATTTTTTTTTTAATGTTTTGATTTCTAGAAAGTAAATTAAAAGTTTTTGTGGTTTATTAGTTTTTCTCTAAATTGTAAATTAATGGTGTTTAAAGAAAAAGAATAATCTATTTAATAATCAAACCTGTAAACAACTCTATCAAAAAATACTTTCATTTGTGCTCTATTTACGTTGCTTTCTTGCTTTATAGCACAAAGTGTATCCCAGCGGTGGCCAAGCTCCTACATAGTCGAGCCATTTTTCAAAATTTGAAATTTTTCGCGAGCCGCAATTAAATACGTATTTAAAAAGTAGGCAAAAAAGGTATTAAATTTTTTTTTTTTACATAAATTTTATTTATTGAGAACATATAAGTACAGAATATGTGTTTTGAATTTTAATAATCAAAATTAAACACATTTATTTTACTTCTCTTGATAATTCTGCAAAATTTGGTGAATAATTGGTAATAGCACTTCTCAGTAATTCTTTGAGATGCTGGTTAGTTAATACTGATCGGTGTTTGGATTTCACGAATTTTAAAGTAGAATAAAATGATTCACATAAGTACGTTGTTCCAAATATTGAAATAATTCGACAAGCAGCCTTTTTTAAATCAGGATACTTCGATTCTGGTAAAAATTTCCAAAATTCAGTAATCGACGTCGATTTATATTTTAATTGTAGAGCTTCATCTTCTTGCATCTCTATTAATTCTAATTCTCCAGATGCTTTTTGGGTCATAATTATATTGGAAATGGAAAACTCACTTTGAATTGAACAACGTTGCACTTAGTCTTTCATATTTGTTCTCTGTAATTTAAAAGACATTTTGAAACACATACGAAACGATACTAATTTTTAAAAATATAATAGCACAAAAAAGAAAAGGGAACTCGGGTACATTTATCGAGAGTCACAAATAATCCTTCAAAGAATGTGGCTCGCATGTGGCTCGCATGCATGTGGCTCGCGAGTCGCAGATTGGCCACTCCTGGTATATCCTATTCTTTTGAATAACCTATTTAATACTTCAGGCAAAAATATCTCTAAAATTATTTGTTTTTGGTTTCAATCTCTAACTGGCTCCAAAAAAGCATAATTTGTAATTATATGGTAATTTTATGCTTACACTATAATTTAAATAAACAAATTTATCTATTAAATAAACTCTCTATTAAAATAATTATCTGCAAAATATATGAGAATATCAATAAATTAATTATCCGTAAAATTGAGATGATGAATAAAAAATAGTATGCAATATTGTGGTAATAGCCGAATCTGAAGGAGTTATAAGTTTTATATACAATTTAAATAAATATGTTTTTAAGAGCGAAAATAGATATAAGCTGTAACATGCGTTTAAATAATTGAAATTATTCATAGATAATATTATTATTCATAGATAATATTATTATAATTATTTTAACTCTCGAAAAAAATGAATGATTTAAATTAATCAGAGTTTTTATGTAAATAATAATGATTTACGAGTACTTCTATTTATATAAAAGACTAATACCTCCTAACTTTCTATTAAAACTTCACGCTGAGTTAAGTTCCATCAATGGAAGTTAATTAATATTATTCTTTACTTTGAATATTTACATTTGAAAGTATTATTGCTAAATATTTACCATAGAAGCAATAAATTAATAAATGTCTACCATTTAAAAACTACTACTACGGAATAATTTCTGACTTAAAGAACTGAATACATCTAGTCGTGATTTAATTACAATAACGTTAATAAGACAATTTTAGAAACATTTTGTAGAGTTTGAAATGCCAAAATATAAAATACTCATTGTTTTAGAAATGCTTTTCTGTATATGAATTTTATTCTTACTTCAAATTAGATGACTGTTTGAATGAAGAGTTTTATATTTTATGCTGACTCGTATGAAAACGTGAAAAAAATTTAATTTCGAATGAAGTGATCATTCTATTCAGGGCTAGAAAAAATTTGGCCTGATTTTTTGTATATTTTTAAAAACCAACCTTGTGGGGTACTTTTTAATTTAAAATCTTTAACTTACTTTTTAACTTAAAAATAATAAATTTAATTAAAAGATTTTATCACTTTCATTCGCTTTTATTTCACTTTAATAATTATGTCATTGTAACTCATAAGTATTTATTTCTTAGTGATTTGGAGAAAAATAGTGATCGAAACTTTTCAGTAGATTAGTTTTAATGTTGACGTTAGTTTTGGAGAATTCATAATGAAAATAATAACTAAATAATTGACCAAACAATAAATGAAAGGATTATGGGAATAATACTGAATTTTGTAAAATTTTGTCAACGAAACCCACCAATCATTAAAATTTTTTATAATTCTGAATTATAATTAACACCGTTAAGTTTTAATTGAATAAATAATATCATTCGTTAACTTTAGTTATTGAAAAATATTTTACATCTATAACAAACTCATTTTTTATTATGAAGGACAAAAAATCTATTTATTATCTTCATTATTGTGAGCTTTGAAAATTAGAATTATTGAAATCCGTTGTTAATTTATCAATTCTTAATTTTTTTAAGAAATTTGTCAAAACTTAGAATTATAATTATAAAGTATTCTTTTTTATAGTACCTGGGTTGAGGGTGAGCCATAATGATAATATCAATTTTATTTACTATTAATATCTACTGTTATTAACTAATTTTATTTTTGATTGGGATTATTTTAAAGACGGGAAAACTAGAAAATTTTACTGATGTGGACAAAAAGTTTTATGTAATTTGTCATGATTTATAAGAAAAATTGATCACAGCGTGTTTTTTAAAACGAAAATGAGTAATTACCATCAATTTTTAAAGGTAACAAAATATTTAAGTTTTAGTTTTCATTCGATCTCAAAAACAGCCCAATTGCTAGTTTTAGACCTAAATATAATCATTTAAATTATTAACTTAACCAGGTTGTCGAAATATCGTGTTTCACCCAAAAAAGGATGAAAATCATAATTTTTTAACTAATTTTTAAACCTTAATTTGGAATCCACTCTTTCTCATATTTATTTTCATTGAAAATAATTATTTATGTACAGTTCTGATAAAGCGAAATTCAGTCCCACAAGACGACTGTTTCTGTCTCTCGATTTCGTGATGATGATAAAATTTCATTGTATAAAATATTTACAAAATAAGCTAATCAGTGTCCTAAAACTTTCCAAGTTCATTACGAATTGGGTTAAGAGGAGGTATTGGAAACTTTTATAGAATCTAGTTCCTGCTTATGTTACTCGATGTGAAAATTGTAGGGATAAATTGGGTACATTTTGAAAACTAAAGCTTTTTAATTGGTGCAAGTAATAAGATTCATTTTGATATATTTGAGTACCCTGATTTTTCTTGTGTGGTTAAAACTAACTTAACGTTCTTAGTGTCCCAGTAATATATATTGTTCTAAATATAAATATAACGATTTTAATTTATTGTTTATATTTGTTGTTTAATTGCGTAATTTTATTATATATTGTTGTTTTAACATATTGTTTTTAATTAATAATACTGTTCTAATCTATTTTTCTTAACACTTGTAAATGAATTGCATGGTCATATCTAAGATTTTAGAAACTATAGGTAAAGCAAAACATATTTCATATATTTTAAAAATTACTTGCAACTTAACAGATTAAAATTTTGAAAGAGAAAGTGATAGAAATAACAATTACAAATATGGGGCCAGGACAGCCTGATTGGTAGGGAGTTGGATTCGTGTTCGAAAGAACGGGAGTTCGAATCCAGCCATCCAAAGAATCCCCGTGCATTAAATGGTGACTGGTGCACGTTAAATCTGTCTGGGTCACAAAGTCCACCAAGTTCCTTTAGCAAATCAATACTTCTGGGGGTACTGATACAGGAGTTTCCTTGTCTTCTGGATTGGTTCAAAATTACAAGGCTACGGAGTTGAACATTAGTAGTCGTAAACCCATGAAATTGGGTCGGCTGTTCAACGACGGTTATAAAATAAAATTACAAATATTAAATATTACAAGCTTTAAAATATGTAATACTGAAAAATATATTTACAAATATAATTAAAAATAGTATTGAAAATAGTTGAGATTGCTCATACTGGTCCAATTTTAAAATTGAACCAGTTTGAATTAAACTCATTATTACATAAAACTCATTTTTGACTATCTTAAATTTTAGCAGTCTCCACTCCAAAAGCTAGTTAAACGGAAATTATCTGACAGATTTTTGTCTGCAGGTGACAATAACCCCAAATTTACCTTCTGACATGAAATGAAACAATAAATTAATTACGCCTGTTCTAAACTAGAATCTACCCTAAGAAAAACTCTATGGCTAAAAGTATGGAAGAATGTTTCTGGCTCTATAGGAACAGAAAACTCGGGTAATTTTTACCGAAGCGCTTTGATAATGATTTTACTAAAATTAACAATAAAATGTGGTTTTATAATACATGATAAAATTTGGTAAATGATATTAAATTTTGTAATTTTATAATGATACTTTAAAACATGGCACAAAAGTCATTTATTTTATTCAATTTACTTCTCAGTTTTGTACTGTTTACTAAATATGGGGTAATAAAAACTGTAATTTAAAAAATACTACATAATAATTTCCAATAAATTATTACCATATAAATAAACCGTATATTTCGGATTTCTTAACCAGAATTATATATATTTTTGCTTTACCAGAAATGTCATTACCATTCAGTAGGGTAACTATATCAGAATATTTCCCTCTGTGTACATTCCTTAACATTATTAATGGATATAAATTACTTAAAACAATTTATTTCCCATTTCGTTACAAACTAATAACCTCTTCTTTGAGGAAAAAAAAAAAGCTTGTCACAAATGACATCGACAACCGAATAAATAATCTCTCAACACTTTCAATAATTAACACTAAACAATCATGAAAATTGTGTCTGCATTCAAAAGTTGCACCTAAATTTCGAAGCATTCTAATGTTGGGATTAATTTGTACTGAGTGAGTGTACGAAAATCGTTCTCCTCGAAGGTGTGTTTTTGGCCTTGATGTCTATCGATCGTTACTGTAGTGGTTCTGCCGGAATAATTAATTCTGATCGGGAAACACGTTTCTTAACATCAAACATGATTTACTTAATATCAGATGCATGCTTTGACGTTTCCTAGCTTCTCTGTAAGCAAATTAACAGCCATATTGCTGCATATTTTGATTCATAGCTGATATATTCATGGGATAACACCCGAATGAATAGTTGAAAAATCTTTGGACATTAAGCAAATTATGAACTTGGAAGTCATTTCTGATTTTCTTTATAGCTTATTTTAAATTGATTCCTTCTTAATACAATTGATTACCGATATATTTTACCAATCAATATATAATGAAATAAAATGAAACAAAATCAAACTGTTATCAAATACCGTAATAGCTATTGTTTATTCTATTTTATAACCAGCTTTAAACCACTGTCCCAGTTCTGAGTTTGTTCGTAGACTTGTAATTTTGAAACCAATCCAGAAGAGAAGAGAACTCCGGGAAATCTGCCCACATTTGCGTTACATGGAGAGGAAAACCTCCAATGAATGGGGACGCTAATCCATGATCACTGAGGATATATTTTAATACAGATCTGTGACCGGAGAGAGCGGAATTTTTATCGATCGCAGTTATTCGATGAGAGCTAAATGAATATTATTGAAATTGAAGTGGTTGCTGAATTAGCTTTGATGAGCAGTTTGTTAGCACAGCTCCTCCTAACGAAAACCCGGGCTCTATCATTAGATATTTTATTTTATAACCGTCGTTGAACAACTGACCCAAATTAGAATTTTCAACTCCATAGTCTTGTCATTCAATCCGGAAGACAAGAAATCCCTTGGGTCAGTATACCTTCAGAGGTATTGATTTACTATAGGAACTTGGAGAACTTTGTGCCCGCGACAGATTTAACGTGCACCAGTCACCATTTAATACATGGGGATTATTTAGCAGACTGGATTCAAACTCACAATTTTTCTACCACTGGTGGTATCTTTATGCGTTCACTGTAGTCGTTGATGGCTGAAAGAAGTACACGTCTGAATTAGCTATCACTGGAATTCAAACCCGTGTTAAAAGTGAGCTTTATATCCTCTGAGTTATTTCGATTTACTTCACATTATCCATATTTTTTTGAAAACTTTTAGTGCAAAATTTAATGTGGAAAATGTATTAAAAAAAAAGTGTTAACATTGCAACAGGAAAATAAAGAAAAGCCACAGTTCAATACTTGAAGAAAGCTATACTTATAAACTATATACGTCATCTTATCATAAAGAATTATCTGGGCTTTAGAAACGGGCAAATAAGTGAAATATTTAAAAAACTTATTAAGCTTTTTTAAAAATCACCCATTTGGTGACATTTTTGCACCTAGATGAAAATTATAAAAATCAGTGCCTTATTCTCATTTTTAGCAAATTTTTATGAGCCCAGCATGGAGTAAGTTTTTATATATTAAAAAATTAGGACAACAAACGCTTTTCATTTTCTCAAAATGATGGCTTTTCGCCCCATTTTTGATGGCTTTTCACGCCCTTTTCAGAATTAACATAGAAGGTTCTGGATAATACTTGACCAAACTTACAGCAGTTATGAAATAGCGTATTATTCTCAAAAAAAGCCTCCTTTTATGTAACTACAGAACCTTTGTAAAACAGATTTAGGTAGCCGCCTATGTTTATAGTTTTGAAAGAGTTACAATACACAAATAGAATTTAAATAATTTAGTCAAAACCTCTTTCCAACCCATCTCAAAAGACAGCTTGTCAACGTTGTACGAGTCTGACCTAAATTTTCCTGATAATTGTCTTTTCAATTGTCATTGGAAAAAGCGCAGAAATTGAAATTTATTCCTTGAAAAGGCTGTCAAGAAAGAAAATAGTTCTGAAATCAATTGCCGATCGAAAAGCATTTAGTTACTTCAATGCATCTTCCAAAGAAGACTAGAAAAAAATCTTCTGAAACGAGAAGAAATTCGGTATTAATTAGCGTTTTATGACTCGTTATTCATCCTCTGGAAGGAAGACGGGCATAGACCTCTTCGAATCTTTCAGAAATAAAAGAGAACAATTTTCTGCTCTTTCTCATTGATTGTTCGATGTCGCTGTCCTATTGTAGAGAGCGGAGCAATTATTTCATTCACGCATCGCTAGCTTTGCAGTGCAATATATATTGGAAATGTTCCAGGTATTTTGGAACGATATCATAACTCTTTACTGTTACCATCACTTGCAATAAAACCTTAAATTTTATATTTGAAATAACATAAAAGGCACTATTTGAAGTGAACAACTAAATAAGAAAGGAATTTGATGTTTGTGAAAACTAAAATTTTTTATGCTGTGTAGAGTAAAAAAAGTTGTATTTGACAAACATCTTTGTTAAATTATTATCTGAACTCGGTAGATCCTAAAGCGTACCCTTAGATCGTAAACTGTTTTTATGTGCAGAATTTATATCAACAGTCAACGTAGCCAATGGGAGAAAAATACTAGTAATTCTTAAATACGTATATTTTTAAAAAATTCTACTCCATATAACACCTACTAAAGATTTATACTGGACTTTAAAGCTTTTTATTGTTGATTGAATCTTATTGCTATCTATACATTTTATTTTTAAAAAGTAGAAATTTTATTATTGTATTGAAACATTTTCAAAGAATTTTTAAAAGATGTGTACAATAACTTTTAGGATAAGAGTTTAAAAGTAAAAAAAAGTGAATTTATCAATACCATGAGAAGATTTTAAAACGTGACGTTATTTTTTTTATAAAACTATTATTTTTTGAATTAGAAAACAGAAGTAAAAATGCAACCAAGTTCTTTTATAGGCAATATCTTTTCATTTTCTAATGCTATGAATTAAAATTTTTTAATGAGAATAAGAGCTAGAAAAGGCAAATAAACAATAGTGGTAACATTAAATTTTAGGAGCTCCAAATATTTTTGTTCAATTCTTACATGAAATATAAAATCATAATAGTTTGAAAACCAGTGTTTCATTTTCAGATTAATAATAACAAGGCGCATCACTCCCACAGAAAAAAAAAGTATTTGCAATAGTTTTCCATTATTATTATTTTTTTTATTTATTATTTTTTTTTTTTACAAAATAGAGTTTCAATTAATGGTGGTTTTGTAATGTTTGGGATAAATAGTATAGAATCTATTCCTGAATAAGTATAGTCGTAAATAGGTGGAAGGGGATTTATTTACAATTTATTTATGTGTCCTTTTTTCATTAACATTGATTAAGAAAAAAGTTCTAATCGTTCACATAATGGAAAAAAGCTTGACAAGTGTTTTTCTTTTTTTTTTTTAATAATTCTCTTTTCTCATCGAAAAAAATTTTGTGTTTTTTTTTGTTTTTGTTTTTAGGCATGTGTCATATCTAAGTTTTTTTTTTTTTTTTTTTTTTTGATTTGCACAATTAAATATTAGAGTTAAATTTGTAAATATCTTATTAATTTTGTATTGTTAAATTAATAAGATATTTACAAATTGTGAAATTTTAAAAAAATGTTGTCGACCTTACATTTGAGTACCGTCATGTGGGGCTACTTTGTGCAAATTCGAATTTGGCAATTTTCAAGTGCTGCTATTCAGTATTATGTTTTTTTCACGTTAAAAATGTGTAGAATTTGAAGATAGAAGTCTCCTCTATTACTATAAAAATTTTTTCGAATTTTAAAACAATCTCAGAGTGTGTTTTGTTTATCCAATGTCAACAACTTTCCGAGAATGTCGGAGGTCGAAAAGTGTGCGTGGAAACTTTAGCTGTGAAATGCAAAGATGTTGATAAAACAATTGTCGTAAGTGAAATTTTTTTTATTTATATATTAATGAACAATTATATCATGTTAGCGTTAAAAAATTTGAAAATTAATAACAAATAAACGGAAAATGAAAAAAATGCACTTTGGGGCTACTTTGTGCAAAGTTTCATTCGTTTTTTTTTCGACAGAAAAATGGTCAGACGTTATAAAAAAATACCTGAAAATACTGACATGTACTAACTCGAAGAAATTGTGAGAAAGATTAGCCAACCGAATGCTGTTAATAAGCGTGGTCTATACCGCGTTAAAGAGATAGAAACGCTGTGGGGGAAGTAAAAACTGCAGATTCGCGACGTGATGTAGATGCATGTTATGTTCAAATTTATCAATATTATAATTGTTAATGAATATGTAATAATTGTTATTTTTGAAATTTCATCCATTTCAATGTTCAAAAATGTATACGGTTTCCTTTTGTTTAAACTCAAATGTTTTGAAATTAACATTCTTTTTAAGAAAAAATTCTTTATAAAAAAGGGTTTTTTAACGCTGAAAATTATTTTCAAACTAATATCTTTACATATCTTGATGTTTTTATTATTAAAAATGTCAACAATTAACTTTTTTTTAAATTTTATATCAATATTTTACTAAAAACATGATTATTAATCTGAATTCCTATCGCTGCACAAAGTAAAGGTTGGGGGCTACTTTGTGCTAGGTATGTTTTGACTTATTATTTGTAAATATTACATACAAATAATGCCAATATTGATCAAATTCACTCGTCTGAGTCCAGTTATGAATATAATATCGATAAATTTTCCTAAAGTTAGAATTAACATAGTTTTTTTACGTGTCAAAGTTCAAAAACTGCGAAATCCTGCACAAAGTAGCCCCACATGACGGTATGTTCATAGTATCTACGAATTTTTTTCATTGTCGTCAATCGTTTTACCTATCATATATATACTAGTTATTTACCTTCATTTAAATAAATTATTCTCCTGTGATAATATTATCGGACTCTTGGTTTACAAAATACTTTTGATAAATCTTCTGCTTTTCCTACTTTTTCTTTAATTAAAGGTTTAATTGTTGAACCAAAATTGAAATTCTTGCTAGAAACTCTTAATTCCTATTTAAGGGCGGATGCTGCTTAAATTCCCTATTTCTAAATAAAATAATGACAAAATATTAGAAGGTATCTATTTTAATATGCCAGGCGTGTTTTTTTTAAAAAATTTTTTTTCTTAGGTTTCATTTCTTGAGACTATTTCTTGTTGATACTTTTTGCTTATAATTTTGCGTTTATACTTGAGAAAATTTTGTTTTTATACTTGTAAACAATTATGTTATAATTAGCTTTTAATTTTTTTTACAACTTAAACTGTTGCAGTACATTTTTTTAAACTTTTAGCTGGATGTCCGTTTACTTATTTGAAAAATAAAGTTTGAAATTATAAATTAGAAAAATATTATGAAAAAACGTGTGATAAAGTATTTATTTTCCACATTTTAAGAGATAATTTTTAAACGAAACATGGTTGATAGTGTTTGAGTTACAAATTTTCTATAAATTATAGAAACATTCTGTGAAAGTTTATAAATTTACATTGCATTAATACTTATAGAAATATATTAACACCAAATTAATTTTAAGCGACAGCAATTTCATTCATTATATATCTTCTTTTATGCAGCAAATAAATGCTTGATTATTAGAAAACAATTTCGTAAACCAGCGAAATCGTAAAAAGTGTGTTCTCACTTTAAAATGTTACTTTTGAATAAAATAGGACTTTCGGTGTAATCAATTTCATGCATTAGGTTATAAATTTGTATAATCTACCCTAATATAATTATTGTAATAGTAAGTAAACTCATTTTAGTACTTTACCTATAAAAATCATGAACACCGAGTTTTCAACTGTTCAAAAATTAATCTACAACAGTTTTATGTATTATATATGGGTTATTCTTTTAAAAACTATCATTTTTATGTAGCCAGTGCATGAAGAAAAAGAATTGGTAAAATTACAGTATTATAAAATTTCTGCTAAAAACCATAATTCTGGTTAAATTAAACCGAAATATACTGCCTTTAAAGCATTTATTTGGTAATTTATTCAGT
Organism: Parasteatoda lunata; assembly: GCA_949128135.1. NCBI lineage: Eukaryota > Metazoa > Arthropoda > Arachnida > Araneae > Theridiidae > Parasteatoda > Parasteatoda lunata. The sequence goes on from OX421973.1 coordinate 4,428,300, forward strand.
TCATATGGTCACTTTACTGGAAATTCTAGTTTTCAAAGTTATAGTTCTTATTACCTCACATATGGTAAAAAATACGGAGCTGAAAAATAAATTTAGCCAAATAAGTAGTTTTTATGCCAGGCTCTGAGATATCATGATAAAATTACTAACTTTTACCGCATTCACCGAATTTTATAATGATAAATGATAAAATTACTAACTTTTACCACATTTACCGAATTTTATCATGTATCATAAAATCATACTTTATTGTTAATTTTATCAAAATCATAACCAAAGGGTTTCGATTGATTACCGAGCTTTTTTGTGTTACCATAGAGCCAGAAGCATGGAAAGTTCTACCATTTTCTGGTAGTTTTGACCATACTTTTTCTCAGTGTGCTGTTTACGATTGTTTTATGACGCATATTTTTGTTAGATTGCATTCAAACAAAATAATAAAATAAGATTATTATTACTTTTATTTTATGTATTTAAAATATACCTATTTGTCTATCTCTCATTTCAGAATAATAAATTTATAATTTTAAATTCAATCTCTCATAAGCATATTGCCAAAGCAGTGTTTAAAACTTTCAATCAGTGTATTGTATCATTTTCTACAAAAAGTTATAAATAAAATCTTTTAACAAAACTAACAAAATTGAATCATGTCTTCTCACTGAAACGTTACCAGCAGAATCTATTTGAATACATCAAATCATGTAACGTTTTGTACATTTATCTTTCCCTTATGTCTTTTTTAAAGTAAACAAAAGTAACAAAAGTAACAAAATAGTGTAACAAAATAGTATCTAAAAAGTAAATCATTATAGGCTGTTTTCTTCTGAAAGTATATTTTTCAAACAATGATTTCCAAAATCAATTAAACTTAACTACGATTTAAATTTCAATAAATTAATCATTCATTCACTGTTGCATAAGATGAAATAAGACTGAGGGAATGATTTTAGAGCAGTGATCGACAAACTGTGGCTTGCTAGTATTTACTCTGAGAAAATAATTAAGAATGGTTGAAACAACGAGAGTATGATAAAATTTAAGGTGCTTCTGATTCTACGGGAACTCCAAAAAGCTCGTTAATTTTTACCGATGTGCTTTGGTATTGTTTTTGGTTAAATTACCCATAAAATGTAGCATTATAATATCTGATAGTAAATGTAGCCAAATTTGGGAAATTTATCCTGATTACTTGACATAAAAAAACATTTATTCGGTTACTTTTCAGTTTCGTATTTTTTACTTTTGTTTTGTAATAAGATATATTATTTTGTGTGAGAATTTGCGGTAAACCGTTATCATATGAAAATTATCAAATGAATGGTTTATAAATACCATTTATATTTTGGATTTTATTACCATTTTTTTTTTTAAACTAGAGATATTATTACTATACTGTATGGTCATTTCACCACCACGTTTTTCTCCGATTCGACTTGTATTGGGTTTGAGTGTGGCCAAGAACAGAGTTTTCGGACCACTATACCACAAAAGTCTCTTTTTTGCTCAAAACACAATTCCTAATATAGCATAAAGTAGTTCTCGTCTCAATACGATTAGAGATTACAATAATATTAAAAATTACAATTAACTTTAATTTGCATTTATCGGATATCATTATTTCAAATGACAGAGACCCATATTTTATTTTATTCAACAACAACAGAAAAAGTTGGAGATATAAAAACAATTCCGCAAATTCGCCATTATTCTTTTAAAAAAAAGTTTATTTCCTCACTTTAATTTGCTGTTTTATAATTAAATAATGCTTGTTAAGATCAGAATCTTATCGCGCCTTGTTAAAAAATGAGTATATTGGCTCCAAGCAACAAATTTCATAAGATTTATTGTAGTCATCAGTAAGTACTGAAAATTTGGTAAACCTTTTTAGTACATTACTTACAAGAAATATGAGCACGGATCTTTCCTCTTTTTTAACATTAGGAGATAATAATTTTATACAATTACATAGCTTATTTAATTCAAAAACATTTTGAAAGGTAGATAGCTTTTCCGTAAAATCCCTATTTTTCTTAAAAACTGTGTCTCTTTTCCACACTTTTAATTTCAGCTTTTATTAAATAGATCAAGATCAAAACCTTGATATGCCTCATTAAAAAAATTATAACTATGGCACCAAGTTAGAAATGTTATATATCGTATTGCAAACAGGTAACATCAAGTGAATTATTAGTTTAATATATTATGATTTTTTTGATAAAAATAATGATAAAGTTGGTATTAATAAAATAATATCAATAAAAAATAATAATGATATTTATGTTAAATTAAGATGAAATATGAAATTCTTTGTTAAATAAATATTTCTTTACAAATAAGTGTGTAAGTTGTATTATAATATGTGAAGACACTATTTTGCGAGAAATATAAATCGATTTTTCCTTGCAATTTTAAATTGTTTAACAGAAATGGTATATACATTGCACGAACTGGGAAATTATTTTTTATTATATTTTAAAATAGAAAGATGCGTAATGATACCAACATAAGTAGTTTTATTTAAAATAGAGATAATTATTTTTATAGTTTCTAAACTAGTTTAAATTTGACAAACTACGGCGATTTACTTTTTTCTCTACAAAAAAACAACAGCTTTTAATAATTGGAAAAATATTTGGAAGGATAGTAATATAATAACGATGGTAATAGTACTTCTTTGCTTTTGTCTCATTTGGTTATATATTTGTTTGCTAATTTGCTTGACCGAAAGCTTTTATGGTTGAATATTATAAGCATTATTCCATATTAACACATTAATGCTTGACTTCCAATTATTTTAAGTATTCACTGCTTTTAAATATTTTGCAGCACTTACAAAATGTTTGATTGATAATGAAGCAATTTTTTTATTTGGAAGTATTCTTTTGAGATCTTAATAGGAATATATTTTACAGTTAACTAATATATATATATATATATATATATATATATATATAAGGTTCAAATCTTTTCAAAGAGCATTCATAATCAAAGAAACAAAAAAAAAAAAAATAATAATTTTTTTTTTTCACTTGTTCACTTGAAAACATTTTTGTTTTGTAAAAAGAAAGTTCACAGGTTGTAGTGTTGTAGTTATACAGACAGAAAATAACTTTAACCGATAAAGTTAAATTTAAATATTTTTTTTACTATTTAATAAGTATTCATTTCAAAACATAAAAAATGTTGATTACGAATTATCTGGAATTTCAAAGTAAATAAATACTACTGCCGTGCAATTAAAAACTCAACGTAAGAGATAAAAAATTCAAAATTGAAATTTTTGTATATTTGGAATCTTTGTGTGTTAAGCTACATACTGCAAAAATATTTTTTTCAAAAATAAAATTTGCTTTATGAGTTTTTTCTATTTTAGCGTTCATAGCATTAGCCATATAAAGAATATAGTTGTTGAGCTACTTTTCTCGGAATCAATAGTGAAGCACTTGCGTTGCTTTTTTGTATTGCAGGGCAGATTACAATTGCTCCACTCTTCAATGGGTTTACCCTATTTAGGTTCGTAAAACGGAATCCTGTACAATTTAAAAGTAGTAGAATTGTTATGTGAAAAAAATGTTATAACCCCTTTCAGCCCAAGAATAGAAATGTTATAAATGGATAAATCGTTTCATCATATCAATGGATAAATCGTTTCATTGAAAGCTAGCTTTTTCTTATCAAATTTGTTTAATTTTAATTACAGAATTTTCAATTTTAATCCACCATAAAAACACATGATTAATCTCAAATGGAATAATTATATATTTTCAAAAAGTCAAATTTGTTTATAAATGTTAAGTTAAAGAACTAGCGCAATTAAATTTTTTTTTATTTTTTTATCAGAAAGTATTTACTCCAATTGATGTTTACGCCCTTTTGGTCGAAAATGGGTTAGTGAATCTGTTACTTGTGAAAATGTCCAATAAAATGAAGACGACAACCAGTTTTTATGTTTGGAAATTAACAAGGGCGATAAAAACACAGGTGTTTCTCCCTTTCTTTATCAAGTGATTAAAGAGAAGATTAACTCTTTCATTTAAAGGCTTATTATATTTTAAGTGGATAGTTTGTGTGCTTCGATTTGGCGGTATTAAACACAAAATGGATAACCATTTCCTAACCACTCAGTTATCAGTTTTCAAAAATCAACTTCAAAGCTCTTTTGAATTAATTACATGACATGAAAAAAGTGATTTTGGTTTTAAAAAAATCTGAAATTTCAGAAAATACAAAAATGTGTATATCTTACAATATGAAAATTTTATTATCTTTGACAAATCAATTAATAAAAATTGTTTATTTTATCTCGTTATATGACACTTTTACCTTTGGGATGAGGGCTTATATTTTTTTTAAAAAAATTACTATGTATTAACGAGTCAATCAAAGGATATGAAAATAATTGTGAAAAATTTAAATAACATTAGAATAACAAAACTTAGAACCGTTATAGTGGTTAAAATCTAAAAGCCAACTTTTAAAATTTTTATCCACCTCCTCCCCATTTTGGAGGTGATAAGTACAAATTTAATGAAAATGAAAAAGTAGATTCTTCAGAAAAAAATGCATTTTTTAGTCAAAATAAGTAAATGTTGACATGGTTACAGTTAACTGTTAGCATAATTTAATACATTTATTTGAGATATCGTTATAACACTTTACTGAATCCAACCAACCGTTCAAAAATTATATTAGTGATCCGTTTTCTTTTTGTTGCTGACTGTGCAACTTGATATTATTAAAATAAATTTGAGCATATATCCCTTGAAATTAAAATAATATTTTTGTTCTTTTACATCATCTGTAGGGAGAAATTATAACAGTTTTAAAATCAGTCATCTCAATTTATTTTTTTTAAAAATACTTCCTTCATACCTGCAGTTGAATCAAAATGCAGTTCTATAACTTTGCGCAACATACATTTTGGGGCCGTCATAGATTAGAAAATCATTTTAAACAACTGTTATTTAGAAAATTGATTTTTTTTTCCGAATTACAATATTTTTAAATAAAGTAAAACACACACAAAAAAACTTTTTAGATTCTTAATTATGACACTCGATTTTTAATTATAAGTACTAAGTTTTGAATAATTTAAAATTTATATTTAATATATTACTGTTCAAAAGTATAAACTAAATTCTCTTATTTTTAAGAATAACAAATACCATGCTAAAAAACTGCAATTTTGAATGAACTATTAATATAATATTGGTGGCTAGTTTTAGAAGGGATTTAAAGATATTTGCTTTTAATGTACATTGTGTAAAAAAAAGGAAAAGAAAACTTTTGATCGAATGATTGGATCTGCACGTTCTGGGACTCCCCTCTTGATCAAACTATTATTGGGACCACATTTCTCACATTGCGGCAACCCCCTATATTTTGGGGGTCAGAAATCCAAATCTATCGAAATTAAGGTGTGTTTATTCAAAGAAATTTCGTTTTTCTGATTTCGTAACTTAAAATACCGCTTTCACTCATTAATTAGCATATTTTATTGATCCCTCAAATCATTAAGATTGAATTCTAGAACGTGAATACCTGATCATGAAGTCATTAAATCAAAGGGTATTCAGGGTGGTCCGTTTTTTAAAAAAATTTTCTATTTATTTATTTATTTGATTGCGATAACTAGACACTTTAATCTTTTATGAAGCTAGTTACCGTTAATAAGTTGTTCATTTTCGGTTATAAAATGAAGTATGAATTTTAAATTGAATTTATTGATTAAAATTCAATTCATATTATGCCAATTTTATAGCATTTCAATCGTTTGTTAAAAGTAATGATAACGAACTATCGTTAATAAAAGTAGTTTTAATTTTCTGATAAAGATTTTATATTGACAAATTAAACATTTCAACAAAATAATATTTTTAATTTATTTTCTCCGCTCTACAAATTGGCGATTGATTAAAGAAACTTCTTTTTATTCTTAAAGTTTACACCCAACAAGAGTTCAAAGCAACAACCCATTTGTAATAACCAAGGTGTCACGAAAAGTTTCTTCAACTTTTATTCCGAAATCGATGATTTTTAAGGATTTTTGAGTTAACTAATTTTTAAGATACAATATTTCCAATGAATCTGATATTGGAGGATAGAAATTAAAAATATGTGGGGATAAACATATCCACTAAAATAGGCTTTTGTTTGAGACTGTTGAAATTTTAATAACTATATCAGATCATCAGACTTCGTCCAAATTAACTATAGTAATTACCAAAACTAGGTAAAAAATCGTTTAGAAAAAACCCATTTAGAATATGAACAGTGATAATTTTCAAGTAATAAATATTTTTAATAATTTGAAATTTATTAATATTAAATAATGATAATATTAAATAATGATATATTTTTACTGATTGATTTTTCCATAAAAGTTGCGTGTAAGTAATCAGGGCAATAAATTCCATCACATTATAATTATGAATTCAGACGTTTTTTTCAAATAATTTTGAACTTTAATTTAAAAATCATTTTCTTTGACTATTACTTTACGATTACAATATTTAATTCCAGAATTCTATACTATATGTTCTATAAGTGAAATTATTTTTCTCAGGTTTAATCGCTATTCTAATATTTTTAGTTTGATTTAGAGATGTACGTGATACGCTTACGCATTAGTTTAAAAAGATTTGAAACACGTAAGTCTTTAGTGCTTTTTTATTCTATGGTATTTCTTATGAAGAGAAAATCACGATTCTTTAACTTCAGCTAACTTTTACTTTTGCTTTTTTTCTCCGTCGGGTTCAAACAGCTTTCAGATTGTTATGATTAAATGTGTTTTTCATTTTTTTCCCTTTTTTAGAATTCTTTCATAGTTTTCCATCACGCTTCAATGTTAAGCAAAAATTATTGGCTACTAAAATAAATGTAAAATTGTAATTTTGTAGACTAATTTCAAAAATTATAGTTAGTTTCTTCACCTTTTTTAAAATCTATATATTATCATATTATAGTAATATATATATATATATATATATATATATATATATATATATATATATATATATATATATATATATATATATATATATATATATATATATTATATTAAAAAAATATATATTTTTTAAAACTTATATATTATTTTTTTTACTTATGTAAACAAATATTTTTACGAACAACTTTTGTAACATTTGTTATAAACCTCAGTTGTGATTAAAAATTAAAAAAACAAACAAACTGATTTTTAAAAAAAAGTTATCGTATAAAAAATATTTTTAATTACATGTAATAAAAAGTTTAAAGTGCATTTAAAAAAGAAATACATAAAAAATACTTCTTCAAAAACTTAGGAAGTTCACAAAAATACAAAGTTGGATCTTCATTCAAAAAAAGATTAAGATTGGTAACTGAAAGTTATCTTGTAAAAACAAGTTATTATTGTTTACCGTAATATATTATCGATATTTTGATCGAAAGCAGAGTAATTAATTGATAAACTAGTAGCTAACGCTAGAAAATCTCAAGTTTGTCTAAACATAAATGCTCAACTATTTGGGATGTGGATAAGGGATTTTTCAAAATTTTATTTCTCTAAAGAATCGGCCAAAAATTGGAACGTCTTTTCTTATGAAAAGAAATAAACTAGATGAGAAATGATCAAATAAACAAGCGCATAAGAGAAAATAATTCCTCAGAGTTACCCTCTCTTCTTGCCTCCACGCAAACCTTTATTGTTTATCTAAACAATACCCTCATCATTAGTATTTTTTTTTGTCTATTTTGAAAAGTTATCAATAGATGATCGCACTATGTTTATTCGGGAAAATTGCATCTCATCTACTTTTAAAAATGAACCAATTTGGAGGGAATGTATTTCTTAAGGCCTTATAAAGAGTTAAGCTAGTAAAATTATGGAATACTAATGTATAAGCTTGGCTTAGAATCCAATAAATTTTAATTTTTAAATCATTGATTTAAAAATAAATTCGCGTCTCTGAATTTATTGCTGATGGTAAAAAATGAGACCTAAAAAGTTCTCAATCATTTAGATCAAATTGTCTATAAACGGATGCCACCGACCTCTAAATCCTATGAAAAGAATAAATTCAAAGATAAATGGTCTCAAAAAGATTGCGCGCTATTATTTTCTGAATAATAATTTTTTTCAACTACACAGTTTTAGTGAGCCCTAACAGCGAAACATTTTTCATCAAATTGTCTTAAATCAGATAAAATCAGTCAATTTAACTCACTGTTTTAGTGACTAAATTAGCTGTCATAAATGGGGAAATGTTGACATTCATGGTTATAGATGAGCGTACGAATAAATTATTTCGAGTTGGTTTGTGGCAATTCAACCGTGAAATAAAAATGAAGTTATCGCGTGAAACGCCAATCTTAAACTATAGTTTCATACTTTGTATAACGCTTAAAAAAAAGGAAAAAGATAAAACAAATCTGTTTTGTTTGAAGAAACAAAAGTGTGTGAAAAGAAATCACGTGAGTTGGTGTGTGGAGTCTATTAACCCATCTATCATAATATATTGTGGGATATAGAGGCTAACAATTATTCAGCTGTATAAAATGAAAAAATAAAAATTTCAAAAAACAGTGAAGTAACTATAGATATTTGAATTTAGTACATTTTCAGTACGTTTGCCGTTTATTCCTATGATGGCAAATAGCAAAATTCTACAAAACTCGCTGAAAAGTGATAAGTAGAGTCCGGATTTTGATAACCTAAAAAACCTCAATTAATGCCCTTAAAAAGTGCAAAAAATGCCCTTTAAAAGTGCAAAAAATGCCCTTAAAAATGCAAAAAATGCCCTTAAAATGCGAAAATTGCGCTTAAAACGCCTTATGACATGACTTAAATAAAGTAAAAATATTGAACTAAAATAATTTTTTACTCTTTAAAATTATTATGAGTCATTTCAAAAAATATAAAGCAATGCAATACTTGTTCTACATTCATTAAAGTTTGAAAAATATATTTTATATCCTAAAATAACAAAAAAAAAAGGAAAATATATTGACTCCAAAACATTTTCATTTTGTATAGAAACTTTAATGAATATATCAACTTCCATCTCATAATATTACTAAGTATCGGAATTACATTGGATTATAAATTTTTTTTTTAATATTTTGAAATGTAAACGAGCGTTTCTTGTCTGAAAGTTAATTTTTATACCTGAAGAAGCTTCTTTCAACGTCTACTGATGTTATTGGTGTGCGTACTTGAAAAAGACGGTCTCACTTACTGACAATTCTTCTTCAATTTGAAAAGATGTTGCTTCACCTGTTAATATCCTAGAGATCCTAGAGATTTTCTTCATTGTTTGGAAGCCAGTGTCATAATGAAAAATGATAAAAAATAATAAAAATTGGAAAAAATTAACAAAAAATTTAAAAAATGCTTTAAAATACAAAATATGCCCCAAAATTTAAAGAAAATGCCCTATAAATCTAAAAAAATGCTCTAAAGGACAAAAAATGTCCAAAAATGCAAAAAATGCAAAAAAATGCAAATGTCATCAAAATCCGGGCCTTAGTGATAAGTAACAGATATTTTTCATAACCTCCTGAAAGGCAGTGAAAGTTCAGAGACGGGTTCTTTTTTTCTTTCCTTTAAGTATTATTTTTGAATGTAATTATTTTTAATAACTAGCAGCTTTACCCAGCGTTACTCTTTAAAAAAGCCCCCCCCCCCCCCTAAAAAAGCGAAAAAAAAAAAAAAACGAAAAAAAAAACCGGATCACTCTGAATAATTTTTGATCCTGGTCATCGGATTTTCCCGTTCTAGGACTCAAACTTAATGACTCGAGGGGGTAAACTTAATTATGCTAATTAATAAGTGCAGACGATATTTTAAGTTACGAAATCAAACACAAAAATGTACTTTCTCCGAATAAACATATCTTTTTTCGACGGATTTCTTACCTCAAAAATATAAGTGGTAATCGCAGTGTGGGAAATAGGGTCCCAATAGTTTGGTCAGGAGAGCGCTCCAAAGTTTGGACTCCTTAATGTTAATTTTATTTTTTGCATATTTCGATAGATCTCGAAATCTTTTTAAACAAATTTAACAAATTATACTCTTAATTGTAAGAGAATTTGCTTATCCAAAGATTATCCAAAGATAAGACATGCAAAAATTAACTTTTTGAAAATATTTTTCATATTTTTCTATTTTATTTAAGAATGGTCGAAAAACAAATTGGTTTGTAAGGTATAAAATTTTCGCATCATTTGAAAGAATGCAATTTTACAAAATACGAAATTTGAACAGTCGAATAGTTCCTGAGAAATTGAGTTTTGGGTACCTGACTTTTATGAAATTCAATTACTCAGGAACTATTCCACCGATTTCGCACAAATTTTGTACTTTGCCATGTAAAATTACATTCTGTAAAATGATTCAAAAATTTACATTAGTATACCTCTAAAAAATGCTAAAATTATGAAATTGAAAGTTCCCAGTAACCAAGAATTTGAAAATTTCATGTAACAAAATATTGCCAAAGTTATTGCCAAAGCTATTTAGGTTCTTGAAATGTTTGTTATTTTTAATCCAGGCAAAGTCATTCTTGGAACATTTAAAGTTCTTACTTGAGAGTTTTGGTTGGGAGTTTTGGGAAGAAAAATCTTGTCAGAAGTTATTTGTCAAATCTACCAAAAAACACGTTTTAATGATAGTTTTAAAACATTTATTAATAATAAAATTTAGCAATTTATTACAGTTTTAATGGGCACTCCTTGAAAACGAAGTCTAAAAATCAGATAAAAATGCTATCCTAAAAAATCCTAACATTAACAACAATATTGATATAGAATTTTTTCGGATTTAGTCTATTCGATCTGCATAGTCTAAAAGTTTTTTTCATTCCACCTTTTCTAATGTTAACTTAATTTAAACAGTCTTTATTTTCAAGAAATATTTTTTCATAGTTCTTGAAATGATTTTCTTTCTTTCCGTATTTTTCCGTTAATCGTATTTTATATCTTTAAAGCCTAAACTTTATCAAGTTATAAGAAATGTAATAAAAAGTCTTATCCATTTGCAAACAGCCATGTTGATTCAACTATATTATGCTTATTACAAAATAAAAAGTAAGATTTTGATACAAGTTTGTATTTATTAATGTATAATTAAATCATTAAATAAAACCTATTGCCGATACAATATAATAATCACTTCCTTATACGCCATTGAATTTTTCAGATTTTTAACATATACTTATGAAGTTTTAAAAACATCTCTCATAATCCGTATGCATAAAATTTTATTTTATACTGAAAACAGAAACAAAAATCAAGTGTTATGAAAATGAAAGACTTTTTTCGGAACTAGTAAATACAGACTCGCCAAATAGGTTTACAAATTTTGTATTAAGTCCTTTTTCATTACAAATGCAGCGAATGAAATTACAAATGCAGCGAATATTTTTACTTATAACCTATTAACACATTCTCAGTTTAGTGACATTTACAGTTGAATTTTGAATTGCTTGAAGAACATTTTTATGAAAAATTTGTATAAGCACTGCTGGATTTTAAATTGAATTTATTATAATGAGCAGTAAATTTACAGAATGTGCTTTTATTTATTCTTATAAGTATGATAATATATTTTTTGCATTTTGTTTAGTTGGAACATTGATAGTGTAGTTATTTTATAAAAATTGTTTTAGTTCGATGTAGTAGTCATTCTATACAATTATCATCCATAGTTTAGTCCCACTGAAGTAAACTTTATTTCTTTAGAAAACGTCTGGCGGTTAAAAAAGAAAATATCATGAAGATGAAAAAATAACCCTGAACATTCCCCCTCACACAGTGTCAGGTAAATGATTTTAAAATAAATTATACTATTCAGTGTAATAAAAATGTGATCGTCTGAGTTGAAACTCCAAATTTTATCGATCTCAATTTGTAGTCTTATGAACGATAGAAACATTTGGATCAACCAATAAGAATTCTTATCATAAGATTTACTTCATCCAAATTTATAGTGTTTGATGAAAAGAAGAATTCAATTTTTAGGGGTTAACATTATTGCCAAACGTAAAACATTTCACTGTGAAATCAACTTCCTGTGGTTTAAATGACCAATTGCTTTAAGTTCCGAAATGTTTGATTACTGATCCACTAGTTCCCTGCCTGTCTTATATAAGTGGTAATTTTAATTTGAAAATATTTTACCCGAAGTGTTTTATTTTTTTGAAACTCTTACAAATCATTAATGTTCGATATGAAATAAAAAATTTCATTCAAAACAATGTTTTAAAATCACAAATGGTAAGATTTTCATTAAAATTTATACGCGTATCGGTATCACAATCATTAAGTAGGTCAAATAGGATAAGACAGAGACTTACTAAAGAGCAGCAGATTTCTAAATATTTGACAGCAGTAAGATCATTAACAATATAGATTTTGTTTTTCATCATATAAAAATTCTCCCAGAAATCCAAGTCGATGTATAAAATGCAATTATGATACGAGGTGAAGAAAAGATCGAAACCCTTTTTTCCAGAATTGTTTTGCGATAGTGTTAAAGAGTGGCATAAAGAAATTTATTAATAACTGTTTAGACATATTTAAAAAAATACAAAAAATTACAAAGCGAATTCGGAAATGTTACTAGAAATTGAGAAATCTATATGTGATTGCTTCGTTTATCTGTAAAAATAAGTTTATGTTACTTACAAATTATATAATTTACATTATTTTGAATAAAGAGCTTCGCAGATCTAAAATGAAAAGTTTGCAATTTAGATTTCTCTATATAAATACAAATATAAATAAAAAATTCCGATTTTGTCGAAATAATTGATTTATATCAAAATCGAAAATAGAAGAATAAAAGAATAATAAGAAATGCTTTTATATGTACCTTTTTTATTAATAAAGACGCCTTTTTTTTAAAAAATATTTTGGCATATACATATATTTATTTTTTATATGTTGCGACTCATCGCAAATCAGACATGATTTTGATGACAGATATTCTGTAAAACTAATAAAGTAAAGTGTACGTTTGTAATATCATAATTGGATAATCCATTGTATATTTTTTTAAACAATTCTCTAATGAATGAAAGGTCACTAATGAAAAGACGTGAGAAGTAATTCTTTGCTTTAAAAATGCTTTAAAATTACGGTAACATTGTTTAGTGCAGATTTTACCTTAAGTGAATGCTTAAATTGTAATAACAAGATAGCTGAGTTGAGCATCAATGCCACGTATGATCGGAATTTTATAGCAGATATCAAAAAATAAACTCTATAAAATATTTGTCTATTTTTAATACAAAATGTAATAAGAAAATACATAATAGCGTGTTTAAAATTCCAATTATAAAAAAGATAAATACAATGGTTTAAAATCTGCATTTTAGATTAATCGGGTTAAGCGCTCTGTTAGAACTTTCTCTCCGAAAAATGGTTAAATAACAATTTATGTAATTATTATTTTACCATATTCAAACAAAACATTCAAATAACCATAAATAAGGTGGTAATCAATCTGGTAACTGTGAGATAAATCTCTGCTTTCATCTTAATGGGGTTAAACAACCAAAACTTTATCGCACCCATTAAGTCCACCTAATGAAGACATTTAGTTCTTTACTACTGATTGCATGTTATTTAAATTTTTTTTTCAAGAAAATAATAGGCAAGAACTCCGAAGATAAATTAATGTATGACCATTTTTATTAAAAAAAAATAACGTTGGATAATGTTTAGAGCTGGAGGAAAGTAGAGTAAAATTCGAAGGACTGACTGTTGGAGCTCCATTCAGAAACTGTCAGATTTAAGCAAGATATGCATTGTTTAGGTGTGTACCATCTATTATTCTTCAAAAGTCGTAGATGCAATACTTTTTTCATAAAATATTTTTTCATAAAAAAGTCACCTATCAGTGGGGTAAGTCCGGGTGAATAGGTAAACTCTATGGGAAATATAGAAATGCTAGAATTTCAGTAAAAAAATATCATGCATTTGTATTTTTTATGGCAATTTAAGAACGTTATGCTCAAAATTCACACGTGATCCTCTTCCCTCACTCCACTGCAGATTTTGGAAGCTTGGCAAACGCACTTTCTGCATTCGATCCACATTCCTTCTATTTTTTTGAGTTAGAAAAAACAGTATTAACAAGTAACATATGTTGAGAGTGTATCGTCTTCAACCGCAGAAAAATCAATCAGGGATTTAGGATTTTTCATAAATCATTGATGATGTTTTGTTTTTTTTTTGTTGATGAAACTGTTTTTTTTTTTTTTTTTAAATATTTTTATTTGTTTTTTACACTATCCTCTTTTTACTCGCTTTGTATTAATGCTTTCTCTTTTTTTAATCCCTCCGAAATAGCCTCGATAGTAATTTATTTTCATGTTCTTTTTTCTTTTCTTTTTTATGATATTCTAAATCGGGTTTACTACATGAAAATAGTACCCGATCATTCCTCAATTTGCCGTGCCCAGACGTGATTTTCCAATCCAGTGTCTTTTAATGATCCGATCATCTGTTTGGGGGGTTTCCGAAATTTAAAAATAAAATAAAAATAGTGCGTGGAGTCCCTCCGCGCGAAAGAAGTGAAACTTCGTAATGTGGAAATGAGAATAGGAAGGGGTAGAAATCGATTTTTAGTGAAATCATATCGTTTCTTTAAGACAAACTTTATTAACATTGCTTACAACCACCTATCTATATAACTTTATTTTAAAATGTAGCGCAAAATTACATTACAATAATAATAATAAAAAAATAATAATAAAACAATTATCTTAGTTTTAAACTCTTGAATTAATAATAGCGGTACAGGAAAATAACATTAGGGACGCAAAAATATTTATAGAAAAACAATACTTTTATGTCTTTTATTAATTTTATGCCAGTGAGAACCAAAACAATATGGAAATGAATGAGGGAAAACTGGATCCTACCACGCGATTTTCCGGCAAATAAAAATGTAGCGTTAAACGTTTAACGCAACCTTGTTAGAAGTCGCATAAAAAGTTTCACTTCAAAAAAAAAAAAAAAAAAAAAAACTTAATTCTTGTCTTTTATTTTTAGTTCAGATAACAAATTAAAAAAAAAAAAAAAATCAAAGCTTGCATTATAATTGCGACCCACTAAATCTAATAAGAAAATCTCCAAAAAAAAAAAAAAAAAAAAGAGTCGTTGAAGTAATTTAACTGGATTGTAAATTGACTGGGCCGATCTTTCCCCAAGAGAAGTTACCGAAGCGTAGTAGAATACTATTGGACTAAAGCCTTATTTTTTGTTAGAGTAGGGAATCCTTAGTAAATGTGCTGAAAAAGTACATTTTTTACAACCACAATGACCATTGAATAAGGGTAATTTAAAAATAAAAGAATATTAGAGAGTAACAAACCTACCCACGCAACAACAACACGCTATCATGGCAACTCCTTTTTGTTGCCTAGTAAAATGCCATTTCTAGTCTGTCCGCCAGAATTTGGATGTCATTTTGAAAAAATCAAGGTACCCGGTTTCACCTTACTACCCGGCCTTACTCTACTCTTCCCTTTATCAAAAATTAAAGACATTGTTTTATATAACCTGTTTTATATAACCTGTTTTATATAACAAGGGGACTTATGAAAGATTTCTGAAAATTTTTTGTATGTTTCTTACACGTTTCAAAGGCATAAAAATTCAAATCACAGAATGAATTAAGAAAAAAAAAGTTTTAAGAAATGCGCTTGGACCCCCATAAGTACTGTCAGCAAATTTTGATTACATTTTTTAATGTTTCCTCTAAATTGAAAATAATTCTGTAGTTAATTTAATGTATACATTATTAATAACAAAGCAAAACAGCATAAAAGCGTGATAATTCTTTAAAAAATACACTTGAAGGGGAGTCGGTAGGTTATACATCAATAATGCTAAACCTGACCTTTTGTGAGGTAACTTTTCTAAAAAACTACTTAAGATATCGCTTTGAAAATTTTTGGGGATATTTGTAATTATATCATATTCTGCTATGATCATGTTTTAGCGTTCACAGGAATACTTTTTAAGTGATGAATAGATTTTTGCTCAATGGTGAAACTTTTTAAAAAAATTGAGTTCTCAGTTCCTAATTTTTTAAAAACATTTTTGCCCAAGATATGTATGAGCAGTTATCACAGTGTAAGCATGTATATGTAAATATTCTGTAAAAAAAAAAAAAAAAAAAAAAAAAAAAAACTGAAGCAATATTTTGTTTAGATGCTGAGAAAAGGTTGGTCGAAAAAGGTCAGCATTAGTGGTGTATATCCCAAAAAACTCTCCTTATGCAACTGAAATTATTATTAAAAAAATGAAATACGACACGACTCCTGACTGACGACACGACTATAAGAATACTCATTTTCTTTTATATTTATGATTTAAACGGCATGTGAAGTACTTTTTCACCACAGTACTTTATAAGGAAGAAATACTGTGATTACAAAAGCAGCTCGATTCAGGTAGTCATGGCAACGGAGAATTTCATTTTCATGGCGTGGGGGAGGGTGTCTCAGATGTCAACAATTGCTGGTCTCAGCGACTAGCTGAACTACCGAGGAAGAGAGAGAGAGAAAAAAAATGGGGAAAGTTTTCTCTGCGATTTCTTTTCAGAATCAATAAACTTAAGCAATATTAACTGAGACTAAATCTTTCAAGATGTTTTCGTGTGTGAAAAAGAGTTGTTTCTAGAGAGAGCTCGTTAGTGAATTAAAGTAAATGGTGCAATATTTGTGTTTTGAAGGCATGATTTCACTAACAGAATTTTTTTTAGCCATTTCATTAGAAAGGCTGCCAACTACTACGGTTTTTGCAAAATATTTTATAGAGTGGTTCGCAATTTTAAAACAAAAACTTTCTGAATGGTTAACAATTTTACTAGATAACGTTTTAATAGCCTCATTAAGCAATAGTTCTGGAATAAAGTGACGTGATCTTTTGAATCACTTGCATGGAGTGATGTGGAAAATAAATATAAAAGCATAACAAAGAAAAATACATTAAAACATAAACTGAGCCACTATAGCAAGAAATTTTCCCCAAAAGCACAGAAAATGGGTTTCCCTGTATAAGATACAGTATTGTTGGCGAAGAAAGAATTTAAAGGCTTAAAATTTAAAATTCGTAAAGATAAATTGTATACGTTTCAGAAACCGATATGTCGTCAATAAGAAACAACCTCCACCCATAAAAAATAATGTTATTTTTTTCTTTCCTCGCAAAAAAATTAGACGTTTCAAATAGTCATAAAGGTACCTCCTTAGTCGAGTGGTAACCGCCGAACATTTTGCAGTGTGGGGGTAGTGGACTCAAATCCTGCCGTAATCCTATATGTGTCTTTGTCCTGCTTTTCTCTAAACTATTCCTTTTTTTTTTTTTTCCAACTTGACAAGCACTTAATAAATAAACAAATCGTAATAAAAGAATCTAAACAATTTCAAAATACTGATAGTAGTTTCCACCGGTATCATTATTGTCTTAGAAGGAGAAAATTATTAGAATTAACACTAATTACAGATTATCTCTAATTACTATTATGATATGGTTAATTCGATTGTCTTATCACCATTGCTCCCTACTTTCTGTTTTAGCTGGCAAAATTATCCCAGTGGTAGCAAAATATATGCCTAAATAATTAATATTTAAGTTTAATACTCTAAAAAGAATTAAATAAATCAACATATAAAGATAGGATAGTCATTCGATTATTTGTTAAGAGCTAATTATTTTAACTAACGTTCCTAACTTTTATTATATTTTTAAAATTTGGATGAGTGGATTTAGATGAATGAATATATGGTTTTTTTCACATCTTATTTTATATTTTGGTTGGCCATAGAAAAAAAGATTTTTTTTTAATTTCAAAAACGCAATAGCGCGAAAAAGATGTCTAGTGTAAAAAAGAAAAAAAAATTATATTTTTTTTTTTTTTAAGTCGACTAATATCTTCCAGTCACGCATCCTATTCAAAACTTATAACAACTGCAAAATTTAAATTTTCCTTAAATTTTTATATTTACTGAAAATTGTACCTATCAACAATGTTCATTTTGTCGTTTAAAAAAATGAAATAAGTTAAAAAGTCATTATTAATTTAATACGCACTGATAACGGTAATTGTTTAGATACATCAATTATCTCGATTTATTTTAAGATTCAGCCATTTACAAGAGGGTAGAGATTGGGCGAGTTAAAATACATTTAATTTTAGAATGAAGCATCGAATTATTTAGAGCAGGTTCGAAAGGAGGAATTGGCGGAATCTTTTCGAGACTGCCCTAAGAACCTTCAACAGAGCATAGAATTTATTGGCATTATTTTAGCATTGGACATTTTGTATTTTGTACGAATATCTTTAGAAGCTCGTGAATTAAAATAGGAGATATTTGTTTTTATAAATTTATTTTAAATTTAATCATTTTTAGAGCAAAAAATTAAGCACGTTGACTACCTTACTTTCAAGTACATGGACTCAGAAACGAAGTGGTATATGGCCAGGAAAACCATGCAAATAATAACATGAGTTTTTACTTTTTTAAAAGGCAAAACACCCCCTTTTAATTTTTTATGTTCAAAAATTATTATATTTAACATTATGTGAAAAATAATGAAGGTGGGAAAGTTTTTACTCTCCTGCAAAAAATTCTTGAAATTTCCAAAAAATTTCCCCAAAAATTATTTGAATAAAATTTTTAAAAAATATTATATTGTTATTTTCAACATTTTAATTGCTTATTTTCATAGTGTTGACTTTTCTCTTTTTAATGACTCCAAAATTTAAGAAAATTGTTTCGTAAATAAATAAGATATAGACATGGCCACCATATGCAGTTTCACGCCATTTTCTTAAATGGAGTCAAATTTCCTAATGGTCCTCTAACTATAAGTTTTGGTCCAAATCGTATTCTAAGTTTTAGCCCAAAAATTCATATTTTTAGCTGTTTTTTATGAGAAATTTTTTTTGAAAAAAATATTTGTGAAAATATGTGACTTGATGGCAATGAGATTTTTTTTTATTTTGGTCGCTTTCCTTATAAAATATGAGAAACATCGCCATAAACTTTGCGAACCCCCATTCCTTATTCAGTATAGAGTTTGAAAGGAAGAAAAGAATAATTTGAAATATTTGTATCAATGACAGCAAATATGTCTGCTTATGTAATATTACTCTTGTTATTGTAGTATTATTCAATATTGGAAATGATTTGTAGTAATCTATATAACTGTACAGATCTTTACTCACAGCGTAAATGAGCGCCAATCTTTTCATAATATCAAAAAACTGAAAATAAAAATTAATTAAAATGATTCCTTTTTTTGAACTTGAAATTGAGTTTTTATTAAATTCCTAATAATAAATGCATTTTTAATCCATTATAATTTGCCTTTTATGATTTAAATCGAATCTGATATACTTTTTTAAGAGTGAGGATTAGAATAATTAGAATTGAATCAGTCAAGGTGGGGAAAGAATTAACAAAAATGGGCCAAAGTTAGTTTTGAAATAAACAGTGTAAAAACTTGCTGTTAGATTAAGAAGAATATTATAATAAACTGAAAGGATATTCAAGAATTTAATGAGACTTGAAAACTCTTTTATTCTTAATATTCGCAGAGGCACTTTAGCGGGGGAAGTTTAATTAAAAATGTACGTGTAATCATATAATTTTTTTAAAAATTCATTCTGAAAGCATATTTCATTTCAAAGTCAAACATTATTCACCCCCTTTCAGAATTAATATTTGGATTTCTTGAACAGTTTTTTCTCTGAAACAAAAATGAGTTTGTTTTCTAATCTATCTTAATCATTGCCTGCTCTTACCATCTTAATTATCTTCTTCTTCCTTTTTTTATAATTATGTTTTTTTTCAGTTTTAAAATATTATTTGGTTTTCATCATAGCATACATAATTTTTATAAATGTTTAAAGCTGTTGTTGTCAGAAATGAGCTTGGCGCACATTATGGCAATTTCTGATATGAGAGTTCAAAACTGGCTCGACATCAATGATTGTAAAAAAGTCTCTCCATTTTAATAAAAAAAGCAATTAATTTATATATATATATAAAAAAAAAAACAAATAGGTAAATTTAAATTCATAAATGTCTTAAGAAATAGAGGGTCTTTTCGATACTTTTATATCAAACCAATAAATTTCTTTTCAAGACAACTACAACATCCAATCTCGTCTTTTTCTCTTTTTTAATCATTCTCATCATTAGCTCGTTCAAATTAAAAGTTCATCTAAAAGCTAACTAGTTAAAGAGTTACAACAATAGCTTCAATTTTGCTCAAAACATTGGGGTTGCGAAAGAAAAAGTTAGTGAAACGGGTTACCATACTTGGCGAGGCTTCTTTCCAATCTCACTTTTTTCTTTCCGTCTTTTGCTTGCAAAGTGATTTTTAATGTTACTTTGGTTCATTTTCTTTTTCTTGTAGAATGCGATGTTTGAGTTAAAAACAGTTTTAAGAATAAACTGAAGGATACATTTCAACTAAAAGAATAAATTGTTAATAACTTTACAAAAAATTAGATTGGTCAAGTTTAGCCTTTATCACTGTCTACGCATATTTTGAAAAGGATGCTAAACGTCCATATGAGGAATAGCCACATTTTTGTGAAAATGAAAAGCGTTTGTGATCTAATTTTTTAATATTTAGAAACTTACTCTAATGCTGCATCACCTGGTCTCATGAAAAATTGCAAAAATTGAGAATACGGCTGCAATTTTGATAATTTTAATCTAGGTTGAGAAATGTCGCTAAATTGGCGATTTTTTTTAAAGAAGTTAAATAACTTTTAAAATATTTAAGTTATTTGTCTGTTATAAAACTCGTGTAATTCTTCACAACAAGAATATATAATAGTTTAAAATCATCGCATTGCTTCAAGCATAAGGCACTTAAACTAAGAATTTTTTTATTTTGATTGGCGACAGAGCTTCGAAAAGCAGAGTTAAATAAATATTTTTGACTTAATAAACCCTTTTTGTTTTACTGAATTAACTTCATGTAATCTTTCTGTTTTTTTTAATCGTATCTTGAGTGTTCAATGTTTGAATCGATTGAATTTAGCATTTTGAGTTAAAGATATCAACTGTACTGAAGCTCCATGATCGATGTCAAAGCAAGTTTCAATCATTTCCCTAATAATAACAGCAGATTTTATCGCAATATTACAGTCAAAGAGAATTTATTGCAAATCAAAATTTTCGGACCAGAACAAGGCTAACTAGGATTCTCCAACTTCAACATAAACTTTATGATGCATTTCAATACTATATGCAATCGTTTTTCATTTGCTACTTATAGAATTCATCGCAAAATTATTGCCAAAGAAATTTAACCCCTCTCCGCTTTTTGACTTATTAGAGTACTCAGATTATAAGAGTGCATGATCGATGATTTCTTAATTCAGAAATTTGTATCAATGTTAATTGATCAGTGGTAAAAAATTCGATCACATTCCAGAAAAACTGGAGTAACTTCATTTAGTTAGAGCTCCGATAACAAATGAAACAATAATTATTTTCTGACAATTTTGACATAAGCAAATCGCCATATTATTTCTAAAATAATTTTACAATCTATCTAAATTTCGATAACTTTCTGATTAGCTAGAGTGGTTACATTAGAAATGAAGCTCTGCACTAGATGACATTTCAAGGTTCAAACATTTCCTGGATATGTAGATTTTATAGTCTTTATTGTTGCCATTTTTCATGGCCAGTCAAAATTTCGATCGCTTTTCAACTGCGTTAAAGCATTTAAAAAAGAACTATATAGTATGACAGTTTTGATCATTTCTTGACCTCTATAAGCATAATTTATGTCATCAAATAAAGGTTTTCATCAACCGCTATTTTGACTACTTTTCTATGAGCTAGAATGTTCAAATTTCAACTGAAGCTTTTCGTATGATGATACCTTAAGCGGATTGATGCTACCAAAATGTATCATCCATCAAAATTTCAGTCACTTTCCAGCTTAAACAGACACAAAGTTTTCAGCTTAGAGCCGTAGATCATCAGCATTCAACGTCATTCGAAAAAATAATTTGTTGAAATGGGGTAATTTTAAAATTGCTAAAATTAATTCGCTGAAAAAACGTAGATTTTAAATTTTTATGTTATTTAATTATAACAAGTCATTTTATCTCAAAATTCCATCTATATGAATAAATTGGAATGTTTCTATATATACATGTTTTTCGGTACCTTTTACAAATACGCAATTTGATCCTATCTGCCCCAAAGTCAAGGTACCTATTAATCTATTTTATATTTATTAATTGCTTCGGTATTAGTCTTCCAATCTTTTCTATTTGTAATTTTGTTTTGCCTTATGTAATAGTTTAAGTAGTATGGAATAGGTCATACCTTAAATATTTAATACTAACTCTATGTAAAAAACCATTCTTTCCGCTGCAAATGTTTTGGAAGATTTTACATAACAGCTCTGTTAGCAGAACCTGAAAGATATTGCTTGAAGCTTTTAGAAATGACGTCATTATTACCCCCTATGGACTGTGTTTTTGACTGGTTTTTCTTTTGTGACTTGTAAAAATAATTAGTTTTTCCGTAAAAAATTTGGATCGACCGAAATGAGGAGAGAAAGTCATCTTTTTTCTAACTTTAATAAGGATTGTGTAAGAATGAATTTTGAATCGTATTGTTATTGAAAAGCTTCATGCATGATCTTTCAGGTTGTGCCATGTGCCAATGGTTTTGCCATGTAAAACTTTCCAAAACATTTGCCGCGAAAAGAATGATTGTTCATATAGAGTTAGAGAATTTTTCCATTTTTTTTGTCCAACCCCTATATATATAATAAAATGCTCAAGTTATGGCTCGAGAAGTGCGTGCAGATTAAAAAAGAATTAAATACAGGAGGTTTAATACTTCTAAATATATTATGTGCAGATTTCTTGGCATAGTGTAAAAGTGACTAATAATTTTTGGAGAATTAGCTTGACACTTTTATAGCAGAGAAAAGAATCTTTAAATGGATCGTTAAAGAAGAATTTAATACAACATGTCCATGTTTATTTCTTAGAATATCTATAATTATAGAATGTCTCAGAAGATCACTAAGTTTAAATACAATGAATTATTAGTTTCTCTAGTTCCAATATTTTGTTACGTTACGCTTCGTTTTTCTTTTCTCAACCTAAAGGCATGAAACTACGCAACAATAAAGTAAATTATTGATTTATACATTAAGCTCTTTAAATATAAAAATACAACCTTATTTTCAGTTTATTTGCAAAATTTTCTGCTAAAAATAAGTTCTTATCAAAAAAGAAAAAGAAACTAACTTTTGGCGGGCACTTGGGGGCAAGTTCCCCATTGGCCACAGAAATGCCAGATTTGCTACTCTCTTCTCGTTACCCAGAGGGCACCTATGGCTAAGTCACGGCGGTGGAGCAGCGTCGCCCGCGACACACAACCACAAACCCGTTTATAGGGCGGGTTACATTCACACACAATCACACAGAAGAAAAGACATAGAACAGAGAGAGAAAGAAACATCCATGCCCTGAGCGGGATTCGAACCTGCAACCATCGGCTCCGCAGTCAGGCACGCTAACCACTCGGCCACCTGGTCGGCATTATCCAAAATAAGTAAATAAATAAATAACTACTTATTCGGCATATAATAGCATAAATAAGTAAAGCTTTCATAATTTTTAAAATCTAATTATTTTTTAAAATAAATGCTTTTTTTTAAGATTAAATTTGCTTAAAATAGATACTTTGAATATTTAAGATTAATTTTATAGGTTAGAAAAAAGTATACGTACCTATAATTTTGAGATTATGCTAGATAAAAATATTTTGCCCATTACTCCATGTTAAGTCTACAAAAAATTTTTTGCTTTATTTTATAAATTTTGGCTCTGGACTAATGAAAGTATATTACCCGTATGTCATAACTCTTTAACCAAGTAAAAAAGCAGAAACTATGGTTCAAATCGGTTCTTTAAGGTATTGTCGTCACCAAATTTCGATAGCCTTTTCTTTAACTTTTGTTACCGTTATCTTAACAGTTGTTTCTGTGTGTAAAGAAAAATTCAGCTTTTCTGCAAGAAATTGATATTCAAACTTTGACAACCATAATGAGAATAAATAAATTAAAATCAGACTGGCGGCCCTTCTGTTGGAGGGTAACATCAAGCTTAAAAATAAGCTACAAATTAATAATAATAATAATTTCAATCATAATTGGTTTTCGGGATCAGTCCTATTTAGTACTATTTACTTGTTATCGCTGTTAAAAAATGTTGGCAGATACAAACATTTAACTGTTTCAAAAAATTACTTTAAATGTAATGATTTTCCTACCAATTTTTCTTCTTTTCCGTCTCGATTTATATAAACATTCAGCTCTGGAGAAAATTTTCTTTTAGTGGTTGATAAGTTTATTTTTTAATGTATAATTCTTTGCTTTGTAAATTTGATTTAAAGCTATTTTCTATACCCCTACATGCAAATGTTATTAAAGCTCCCATGAAACGTCACTTTTGTTTCTCGCCGAGAGGCTTTTAAAATATCCAAAATCACCAAAATCTTGGAATAAGTTATTTTTAATTGTTATACCGCTTAAAAAAATATCTCATCTGTTATTCAATCTGGGAAATTCTGGCGACACTACTCTCTCATTTCATTACTAAAAATAATAATTAGAAAAAATGATCTTGCATTATTTTTGTAACTTTAAAAGTCGTGGGAGTAGTATTTAAGTGAAACAAATAAAAAATGTGATTGAGCATCTTGACAAGTTTGGACACGTGGAAACAGGAAATACGTAATATTTTTAAAACTCAGTTAGTAGTTATTGTAGAGGTTTACACCAATGGGATTAAATTATTCGGTATTCAATAAACGGGCGGAGAAAGATTGTAATAGCAAGAAAAGACGGGGGCAAATGGGTAAATCATTCATATAGTTTGATCTATTGGCCTTATGACGTCATTGATGACGCGAGAAGTGCTGCGTGTGGGAGTTGGAAGCTGATAATAAAGTTGAAGAGAGTAAGAAAATTCCTGAGTTGTTAATGGACGTTCAATCGATTAAAGGATTCCCTAAAGACAGATTAATTGCAGCTTTTTCTATACCCTTCTTTTCAACCATTTTTTATGATGTTTATACCACTTTCTTTATTGGGATTTATGTCTGGAGAATTTTCACCCGGATATTATGACCTATTGATTTTTTTTTAAATTTAAAAACTTTTTTTTTCTATGAAAGAATACACTTGTTATTTTAAATTTGAAATAAATAATAAGTTTTTTTCTTGAAAATGATCCGTTTTTCTTTATATTATCAGTCACAAGTATAATTTCTGCCTTCTGATAAATAAACTTTGTAATAAAATCTTCTTAAAGTTTTTTCTTTTGAATGTAATATGCTTCAAAAGGATCACTTTTAGAAAGTTTCTTTGATCCATCATCAAACAAAGCAGAAGAATTTTTTTAATGAACATTCAAAATATTTCAAATGAGGATGAAGTTTTTAACCACCAATACTGACCCGCAATGAAATATGTCAACCCACTTCAAATTTTTCTCTTTTGCTCAGCCTCTTTCAACAACCATCGCCTTCGTTAGTTGTGGATCAAGGATTTTGACTAATTCTCTCCGCGAGAAATGGTGTCCTCACCGAGGAGTGTTTTGCCGCTTTCAATGCGTTATTAGCTTTAGAAAATCTCTTAATTGTTTGATAAACGAATTACTTTTTAATGTCATAAAGGTCCTAAAAACTTTCTGAGACGATCTTCTTTCTTAACACGAATAAATAATGACTGTACTCTTCTGACGTACATTCTATTGCTTTGTAGACTGATTTAGAATAAAATACGTGAAAGAATGCCATCTTTATGATCCAATGGCAAAATTTGAAATTGTCTGCGGTGTTTGAAGCATAACAGGCAACCTCAAATTTATTGCATGATCATTAATAGTAGTTTAAAAGGAAAAGTAGTCTTGCTAAATATTAAAACTTAACATCTAATTCTACGAAGAATACACTTGTATTAGTCTAGATTTAAGAAAAACGTGAAAGTATCATGACATTTTTTTAAATTTTTTTAAAAAATATGAACGAATTTTAATGAAGAAAATCAATAAATAAATTTATTGATGATTGAATTATTGATAAAGTTGAGTATAATACATTTGACTTTTTTAAAAATAGATTTCGAATTATTGTATTAAACATTTATTCATTAAAATGAGTGAGCTCATAATAGATAGTAATAAAATATTAGTGTTAGTAATAAAAATATTCATTGTTTTACATCATTTTTCAAAATTAAATAGTTTATTACCTTACATAAGAACGTGTGGCAACTGCTTCCTTTTTTAATGTTTGCTTTTTGATAATAAAACCTTCAATTATAAAATATACATGTTTAAAATCAACTGGTTCAACTGTCCTCTTTAAGAACACAAATCATTTTACATTTTGTGATAAATTAAGCCTTGTTTTACAATTTCAATTGTTCAACAAGTGACACATAAGACTTGAATTATTAAATATGTAAGTTAAGTAACTCACAGGGCTACGTGCAGGTCAATCCTGTCAAAGAAATCTTTGCTTTTTCACAAAAGTTCATTGATCTAAAGACTGACCCAAAGTTGCAAAAACACTCTTTGCAACTTGGGAAGATTGCCAATAAGGGGGTGGAAGTTTTTTTATCACATCAAGAAAGAAGACATTTTATACAAAGAGAAGCATTTTTCTACGGCAACTAATGATTAACTTCGTTGCATAAATCAAAAGAAAAGAACAAAAATTGCCCATGTAAAAAAGAGAAAAGAGCACTTGAAAACTTAATGTGTTTTTCAACAAGCAGAAAATTTTTTGCCTTCATTATCTTTTCTTCGCCAAATTCTGTAAAGAGGAGCGCAATAATGTATTATATAATGGGAAAAAAGCAAACATGATTTAGTTAAGAGTGTATTTAGTTAGGAGCAATAATGTAACGTGGTTTCTTTTAAATACGATTTAGTTCGTTATTTTGGAAGCTTAATTGAATCTGTGAAGAGAGACTGTCTGGATAGAATTTAATCTGATTTAGGTGGACCAACAGTTTGTAAATGACACACTGGTAGAAAATACATATTAAAAAAAGCTTCTGATGCAAGCTCTCAGAAATTTGTTCAACATTAGTTGAAGAAAACTACACGTAGAAGTCATAAACATTTATTATTTTATATTTGAAGCTAAACTTGTTAGCGCCCAGCATTATTGTTTGAAGATAGTTGATTTATTTATTTATTTATTTTGTTGCTGAAAAATTGAACAGCTGTAATAATACAATTGAATCCACCTTAATATAATTATATTTAAGAAATGTGGTTATGAAATGTAGATCAACATTAATTAAATTAACCTACTAAGAAGTCATTAACATATATTTTAAATTTGTAGCTAAACTTGTTAGCGCCCAGCATTATTGTTTTATTTTATTTTATAACCGTCGTTGAACAGCCGACCCAATTTCATGGGTTTACGACTACTAATGTTCAACTCCGTAGCCTTGTAATTTTGAATCCAGAAGACAAGGAAACTCCTGGATCAGTACCCCCAGAGGTTTTGATTTGTTTTGGGAACAGGGAGGACTTTGAGACTCGACAGATTTAACGTGCATCAGTTACCATTTACTACACGGGGAGTCTTTGGCAGGCGAGGATTGAACTCACGACGTCTTGGACATGGGCCCAGCGCCCTACCGACCAGGCTATCCCAGCCTCAGCATTATTGTTTTTTTTTTGTTTTGTTTTTTAAATTTGTTTTTATGACCGCCGTTGAACAGCTGGCCCAATTTTGGGGTTTACGACTACTAATGTTCAACGCCGTAGCCTTGTAATTTTGAACCAAACCAGAAGACAAGGAAACTGCTGGATCGGTACCCCCAGAGGTATTGATTTGTTATGGGAACATGGAGGACTATGACTCTCGACAGATTTAACGTGCATCAGTCACCATTAACTACATGGGGAGTCTTCGGCCGGCGGGGACCGAACTCACAAACACTTGGACATGGGCCCAGCGCCCCACCGACCGGGTTATCTCGGCCTAGTAGCGAAAGAATTTTTTTTTAATTTTTTTTATTATTATATATATACACCTATATATACATACACACACACACACACACACACACACACACACACACACACACACACACACACACACACACACACACACACACACACATATATATATATATATATATTTTTTATTTCTTTTATTTTTACATTTAACATATATGGCCATCACGGGTAGCTGAAAAGCTCTGGACTCACTGCCTGCCCCCAGGGACTTGGAGCAAGGTCAGTGGTGAGGCGTGTGTGGTGATCAACCACGTTGGCTGCTATTGTGAGCCAGTCCGTGGTCGATTGTGGGGTATGTATGTTTTGTTCATGTTGTGTTTTACATATTTTTAGTAGGAGTAGTAGCTGAGGCAGTGCTTTGGTGGAATGTGAATTATAAACTTTAGTAATTAAGTTGACTGACTCATCCACCACCATTTTTTTAAAATTATTTTTTTTATTTACATTAATAGCCATCACGGGTAGCTGAAAAGCT
Organism: Parasteatoda lunata; assembly: GCA_949128135.1. Lineage (NCBI taxonomy): Eukaryota > Metazoa > Arthropoda > Arachnida > Araneae > Theridiidae > Parasteatoda > Parasteatoda lunata. Next base: position 4,456,880 of record OX421973.1, read on the forward strand.
CCTGGCTCACTGCTTGCCCCCAGTTTTTAGGAGCAGGGTCAGTGGTGAGGCGTGTGTGGTGATCAACCACGTTGGCTGCCATTGTGAGCTAGTCCGTGGTTGATTGTGGGATGCGCGTGTTTTGTTTGTGTTATGTTTTGGGACTATGTATCAATGTTAGTCACAGAGATTTTTACTGCCAGTATTTTTACAAAGTTATTATTAGGTTTATGACATATTGTCTGTGATGTTCCTGGTTATTTCAAGTATATTTATTAGTTTTTGCATAATATGCTTGTTTTTGAAACTGTCTGCAAATATCGTTCTGTCTTGTTCATTGGGTTTTTTGAGGTGGTACGATTCAGTTAGTGGGCAGTCATGTAGGTAGTGACTTGGGGTGCCTGTGTCATCACATGGGCATGTGTCTGTGTTTATTCGCTGCATCCTGTGTAGGAATGAGGGGAAGAAGCCATGTCCTCTAAGGAATTGTATTGCTGCTGGATGGCCTATAAGTCGGTGTGTTTCTACTTTAGGGTAATATGATTTTGTTGTATAGCCTTTTTCATTTTCGTCCCAGTATGCTTGTCAAAGTTTTTGTGTGATGGTTTTAAGTTTATTTCTTAGGCTCGATGGTGGAAGCAGAACACCGCTGGGAATCCCATGACCTGCTGCTGCGTTTTTAGCCGCTAAATCCGCTGCTTCATTACCTATGCTACCTGCGTGCGCTGCCACCCAGTGTATTTGTGTGTTGCATTTGCTTGCTAGGTGTTCTAGTTGTCTTTGTGTTGTTGCCACGAGTGGGTCTTTTTGTTTCATTTTTTAATAGCGTGTATACTAGCCAGACTGTCTGTGAAAATTGTTGCATCTTTGCAGCTGTGTGTCTCTAACCATTTAATGGCTTCTTTGATGGCTAAAACCTCTGCTTGAAACACATTGTTTTCGTGTTTTAGCGTAGTAAATTTGCATGTATCTGTATGTTGGTTGTTGTGGTAAACACAGAATGCAGCTCCCACGCCATTGTCTGTTTTGGAGCCATTGGTGTAGATTTGTACTGTCGTTGTTTTGCTAGTTCTAGTACTTGTTGGTAGGTTAGTGTATTTATAGCTAGTCTTATGGGCCGGGTGGACCATATGTGTTTTTATCTTTTGTTGATATTCACCCGCTTTTATGCTGTATTGTGTGTTTTCTTGATTGAATCTTAGTGTGTTAGCTAGTAGTGCTTCTTTTTAGATTTGTAGGTGCAATGGCGGTAAACCTGCCAGAACATTCAGACCTGGTGTGGGTGCTGTTTTGAATGATCTTGTTATTCTGCTTAGTAGGGGCCGCTGCACCTTGTGCAGCTCTTTGATTGCGGTTTTATTTAGTTCTGTACCCCATGCTGCTGCAGCGTACGTAAAGGTCTTTTCTGCCACAGTCTTGTACCAATGCTTGAACATTTTAGTATTAATGCCCCAGGTTCTTGGGGCCAGTTTTATGAGATTGTTGTGTAGTGTTGTGGCTCTTGTTCTGAGTGATTTGATGTGTTCTAGGTAGTTTAGATGATGATCCAATACTATACCTAGGTATTTGATGTGATTTACTTATTTTATTGTGTTACCGTCTATTTTGATTATTGGTTGTCTCTGCTTGAAAGGATTATTAAAAGTAATGTAGTTACACTTGTTAATTGACAGATTTAGGCTTTGTGACTTACAAAAGTTGCTGAATTGTGTCATTGCCTCATTAGCATTTGATTCTAGGTCTTTCCTTGTTTTGCCTGAGACAATAAAGCTGTAGTCATCTACAAAAGCTTGTGTTTTAACATGGTCGTGTGTGAACTGTTGTAAAAAGATATCCGCAATGATAAGCCATAGTAGGGGTCTTAGGTAGGAGCCCTGGGGTCAACCCTTGTAGATATCGATTTTAGTTATATCAGTACCACCATTGAACTCCACTGACCTGTGTGAGAGGTAACTGTTGATTATGTTTGTGAGCTGTGTTGGACAGTTTATAGTATTTAATCTGTGTATTATGTGTGTCCACAGTATAGAGTCAAAGGCGCCCTTGATGTCAACCGATATTAGGGATTTATAGTATTGCCGTTTACAATTTTTATTCTTTTTGGCTGTTTTGGCCTCGCTAATTACAGTTTTTAGAGCGGACTCAGTCGATCTGCCTTCTCTGAAGCCAAATTGGCAGTCGCTGAGTTTGTTGTTTTTTTCCAGGTGATGGATCAGTCTCTGATAAATAATTTTTTCCAAGAGTTTCCCTATTGTTGGTAGAAGACATATGGGCCTGTAGACATCTGGTTGTGTTAGATCTTTGTTTGGTTTTGCGAAATAAGCAACGGTTGCTGATTTGATGTTGTTTGGAAAATGATTAAGCTCCAGACATTTATTGACCCAGTTTGTTAAGATTGTTGGGTCGGCATCAAAGACCCTTCTCCATATCATGAAATCTAGCCCGTCCGGACCTGGTGCTTTTGTTGTTTTGAATGCGAATAAAGCATCCTTTACCTCGTTTTGCTCGACACTGGGTTCTGTGCTGGTGCTGTTTTGTGTTCAAGGAGGCTTGTCTGGTACGTTTGCGTATTTGTCTGGGAAGTGATGTTTTGTGAGGAAGGTCATTGCCTCTTGTTTGGTCGGTTGACTAATGTTAGGAATATGTAATTTAAGGTCGGTTGGCTTGAAGAGTTTATTATGGGCCATTTTAAACGCAGTCCCGTAATTATGTGTTTGAGTATTACAGAATGTCTTACATGAGTGCTCTTTTGCTTTGTTGATTTTTTTTTTGTAATTTGCTTTACTTTTGTTAAGAGCCAGTTTTATTTGTAATTTTAGTGTGGGGTCCTGACAGTTGTCGTATTTTTTACATAAAGCTCTTAGTCTGTTCCTATCAATTTTTAGCTTACTATTAAACCATGCTGGCGTGGTTGTAGCCTTGGAGGTTTTTAGCTTGTAGATCTGCTTTGAGATTTTGGTAACATTATTTATTAGTTGTTTGGTGTAATTATCTAATTCTGTTGCTGATGCAGCTGCTTCGCATTCTGTGTTGAGACTGTGTGCATTGTTTTTAATTAGTAGTGTGAATTTCTTATGATTACAGAAGTTTGTTTTGAGTCTGTTGGTTGTTGGTTGAATAGTATCTTGGTTTACGTTGAAAATGATGTATCTATGATCACTCGCAGTATGTTCGTCACTTATGAACCAGTCATTAACTAAGGTTGCACCCTCACGGATACCAATGGTGAAGTCCGGGTTGCCTTGTGCATTGTTTGTATAAAAGGTAGAGAGGTTACTGTGTGTGTTAAGCCTGATCAGGTCGTGTTGGATCATATGGTCGATTAGGATGTCGCCTCTACTGTCTGTATGTTTGTAACCCTACTGTGCAGACCTGGCATTGAGATCAGCTCATAGGACCAGTGGATAGCCGATTATTTGATCTTTCCACTCATCCAGTGCTGCGGACAGGTCTGCGTGAGGTCTAACATACTGCGAGCCAATGACAAGATTGTCTGATTGTATTGTTATGTTAGCGAAGACAGCTGTTTGGGTGTTCGGAAGAAAATTGAGTGGTATGCTTTTAGTGATTATCAGCCATGCCTCTTGATTTTTTGAGTGGTGCGTTTGCCATTGATTAGGATAGCCATGTAGACGGTTGTTTTGTTTATATGGGTCCTGTAAAAAAGCTATTTCTACGCAGCATTATTGTTTGAAGATAATTGGCTTATTTATTTATTTTGTTGTTGAAAAAAAATGAACAGTTGTAATAACATGATTTCATTATTAATGTTACCTTTGGCCAAGTAATACAATTGAATCCACCTTAATATAATTATATTTAAGAAATGTGGTTATGAAATGTAGATCAACATTAATTGAAGTAACCTACGAAGAAGTAATTAACATTTATTTTGAATTTGTAGCTAAACTTGTTAGCGCCCAGCATTATTGTTTTTATTTTTATTTTTATAGCCGTCGTTGAACAGCTGACCCAATTTCATGGGTTTACGACTACTAATGTTCAACTCCGTAGCCTTGTAATTTTGAATCACTCCAGAAGACAAGGAAACTCCTGGATCAGTACCCCCAGAGGTATTGATTTGTTATGGGAACATGGAGGACTTTGAGACTCGACAGATTTAATGTGCATCAGTCACCATTTACTACACGGGGAGTCTTCGGCCGGCGAGGATCGAACCAACGACCTCTTGTACATGGGCCCAGCGCCCTACCGACCAGGCTATCCCGGCCCCCAGCATTATTGTTTGAAGATAGTTGGCTTATTTACTTATTTTGCTGTTTAAAAAAAAATGAACAATTGAAATAACATGATATCGTTATTAATGTTACCTTTGGCCAAGTAATACAATTGAATTCACCTTAATAAAATTATATTTAAGAAATGTGGTTATGAAATGTAGATCAACATTAATTGAAGCAACCTACGAAGAAGTCATTAACATTTATTTTGAATTTGTAGCTAAACTTGTTAGCGCCCAGCATTATTGTTTTTTATTTTTATTTTTATTTTATAACCGTTGTTGAACAGCCGACCCAATTTCATGGGTTTACGACTACTAATGTTCAACTCCGTAGCCTTGTAATTTTGAACCAATCCAGAAGACAAGGAAACTCCTGGATCAGTCCCCCCAGAGGTATTGATTTGTTATGGGAACATGGGGGACTTTGAGACTCGACAGATTTAACGTGCATCAGTCACCATTTACTACACGGGGAGTCTTCGGCCGGCGAGGTTCGAACCCACGACCTCTTGGATATGGGCCCAGCGCCCTACCGACCAGGCTATCCCAGCCTAGCATTTTTTTTTTTAAGTATAGGTGCCGGTACCTCTCAGTAGCTTTAAGTATACCGAATATAGTATACTTAAGTATACGCCGGTACCTTTAAGTATAGTGCCGGTATCGATCCCGGTACCTCTCGGAAGATAGTTGGCTTATTTACTTATTTTGTTGTTTAAAAAATGAACAGTTGTAATAACATGATTTCGTTATTAATGTTACCTTTGGCCAAGTAATACAAATGAATTCACCTTAATATGGTTATATTTAAGAAATGTGGTTATGAAATGTAGATCAACATTAATTGAAGCAACCTACGAAGAAGTCATTAACATTTATTTTGAATTTGTAGCTAAACTTGTTAGCGCCCAGCATTATTGTTTTTATTTTTTATTTTATAACCGTCGTTGAACAGCCGACCCAATTTCATGGGTTTACGACTACTAATGTTCAACTCCGTAGCCTTGTAATTTTGAACCAATCCAGAAGACAAGGAAACTCCTGGATCAGTACCCCCAGAGGTATTGATTTGTTATGGGAACATGGAGGACTTTGAGACTCGACAGATTTAACGTGCATCAGTCACCATTTACTACACGGGGAGTCTTCGGCCGGCGAGGATCGAACCCACGACCTCTTGGACATGGGCCCAGCGCCCTACCGACCGGGCTATCCCAGCCCCCAGCATTATTGTTTTATTTTATTTTTATTTTATAACCGTCGTTGAACAGCCGACCCAATTGCATGGGTTTACAACTACTAATGTTCAACTCCGTAGCCTTGTAATTTTGAACCAATCCAGAAGACAAGGAAACTCCTGGATCAGTACCCCCAGAGGTATTGATTTGTTATGGGAACATGGAGGACTTTGAGACTCGACAGATTTAACGTGCATCAGTCACCATTTACTACACGGGGAGTCTTCGGTCGGCGAGGATCGAACCCACGACCTCTTGAACATGGGCCCAGCGCCCTACCGACCAGGCTATCCCGGCCCTCAGCATTATTGTTTGAAGATAGTTGGCTTATTTACTTATTTTGTTGTTTAAAAAATGAACAGTTGTAATAACATGATTTCGTTATTAATGTTACCTTTGGCCAAGTAATACATTTGAATTCACCTTAATATAATTATATTTAAGAAATGTGGTTATGAAATGTAGATCAACATTAATTGAAGTAACCTACGAAGAAGTCATTAACATTTATTTTGAATTTGTAGCTAAACTGGTTAGCGCCCAGCATCATTGTTTTATTTTATTTTTTTATTTTATAACCGTCGTTGAACAGCCGACCCAATTTTCATGGGTTTATGACTACTAATGTTCAACTCCGTAGCCTTGTAATTTTGAACCAATCCAGAAGACAAGGAAACTCATGGATCAGTACCCCCAGAGGTATTGATTTGTTATGGGAACATGGAGGACTTTGAGACTCGACAGATTTAACGTGCATCAGTCACCATTTACTACACGGGGAGTCTTCAACCGGCGAGGATCGAATCCACGACCTCTTGGATATGGGCCCAGCGCCCTACCGACCAGGCTATCCCGGCCCAGCATCATTGTTTGAAGATAGTTGGCTTATTTACTTATTTTGGTGTTGAAAAAATGAACAGTTATAATAACATGATTTCGTTATTAATCTTACCTTTGGCCAAATAATACAATTGAATCCACCTTAATATAATTATATTTAAGAAATGTGGTTATGGAATGTAGATCAACATTAATTGAAGTAACCTACGAAGTAGTCATTAACATTTATTTTGAATTTGTAGCTAAACTTGTTAGCGCCCAGCATTATTGTTTGGTCAACGCAGGTGGCCAGCCGACCCGCGAAGCCGGTTTGCGGCTTTTCGCGGCCGCCCACGTTAATACATCCCCCTCGCACTCCGGAGGTCGTCAGTGTGGGTTTAACCCGTAAAGCAGAGTACGCTAAAAATAATGAAAACACAAGTAAACAGGAACACAACATTTATTACAACTTTAAATGTTTAACTGAAATCTAAAATTCGTAATGTTAAACAAAAGAATCATTATTAACAAATACAATCTTAATCCTATGACGGATATCAGGCCATCGGTCAAAGACTAAAAAGAAAGGTGGGCTGTTCATCTCTCTGACCTGAAAAAAGAAATTGTTTGTTCATTTATAGAACATGATGTCTTACGTCACATTGATTAATTGACTATTTCTTGACTTCTCTTCACTTCCATACTGGAGACGAATTTGTAAAAGACTAAAACACTAAAGTTTATAACTGGAAATTACTTATTTCCACAGTCAGGACCGAGGCCCCTCGGACGCGGAAAGCACACAGCCGTCACCCAGAAGCGTCGTGTACAGTCCTGCGCACCTAATGACCAATCCTACAACCCTACAGACCTACAAAGCCCGTCTGTCCAAGCTCATGTAAGGGAAGGGGGTTAGCACATATTACATACAGTTACATATTAAAAGAATTTAGGAAATTAATGATATTGTAGGAACTTACTTTTGTTGCTGCTTACTATTGTTAGCTTGCTTGTCTGCTGTTTTAGGTTAATATCCTGTTGGAAATCATTACTTGTTTTGCTGATTGCTTATTGCACGGTCATTTGTAATTTGTTATTAGTTCAGATATAGTTTGGTAATTTAAATTGGGATGTTCTTAAATTTATGATCGACAGGATCTTTTTTGATTTTAGTACATTTTGGATGGATATTGACATTATTGGGTAATAGACAGAATTTATGTTATTGAAAATTGTTAATATTTTATAATTTATATCCCTTACAGGCCAATATCATACGGAAACTGACATTAAACAGACTAGCGGCATTACTTTCAAACACATTACTTCAAACACAAGACAATATCAAATAGCTAGTCACATCACAATTTTTTTTTTTTTATTTATTTTTTTATTTTTATACATATAACATCTATGGCCTTCACGGGTAGCTGAAGAGCTCCGGGCGCACTGCCTGCCCCCAAGGACTAGGAGCAGGGTCAGTGGTGAAGGCGTGTGTGGTAATCAACCACGTTGGCTGCTATTGTGAGCCAGTCCGTGGTTGATTGTGGGGTGTGCATGTATCTGGAATTGTTTGTGTTGTTTTGTGTTTGTTGCTTATTTTTAGTTGGTGTTTAGAGTGGCGACTGGGCAGTTCTTTGGTTTGGAAAGTTTGGTTTCTGTTTTGCTGGGGTTAGGTTTTTCTATATAGTTCCTATTGCCTGATTAAATGGTCCTGGCCTTAGCTATTCGATTGAGGAGAAAAAAAAAAAAGAAAAAAAAAAGAAAGTTCTTCTAGGAAACTTGGTCTCCGGAAAAGCTAAGCCAGGCTTTGCTTTCGTCTTCCCGAGGTAACGACGACTGGATCCATGGAAAAGCGGTCCATATCACCTCCAGGGTGGCATTATGATAATGTTCACCCAACTCTTGTCACGCGGAGATTCGGTGATTACGACACGAAAAGATTAAAAAGTTTATAAAAAAAAGAAACTAAGTTGCTCTGAGGAGTGTGTTGTAAGGTTGGTAGCATTTTGGAGGGGTGTCCTGTGTGCCCTCGGGCAACTGACGTTCCTCCGGTGTACTACACATTATCCAACGCACCCTCTTCACTCCCTTTTGAAAACTGGCCCACCTCCTCCAGAAAGGTCCTGTTGGTTAATCCTTCCAACTCGTTCGTCCAACTCATTCCAACTCATTCGGAGGTGTTCACTAAAAAATGAAAAAGTTGTTTTTGTTTTTATTCCCTGCTTCCTCTATTCGTTTTTCCTAGGTTTTGGGTATTTCGTTTTTACAGTTGAATTTTGATGAGGGTATTGCTTGTTATTCTTTGTCTATTTTGTGTTAGCTGGTTGAAGATTACGTTTATTACATCGTTATTGATCTTGTATTCTAATTTGTCTTGTTGTTGGGTTAATAGGCTTGGCTACTTGATTGAGATAGAAAAAAAAAAAAAAAAAAAAAAATTATTGGCTTATTTACTTATTTTGTTGTTGAAGAAATGAACAGTTGTAATAACATGATTTCGTTATTAATCTTACCATTGGCCAAATATTACAATTGAATCCACCTTAATATAATTATATTTAAGAAATGTGGTTATGGAATGTAGATCAACATTAATTGAAGTAACCTACGAAGAAGTAATTAACATTTATTTTGAATTTGTAGCAAAACTTGTTAGCGCCCAGCATTATTGTTTGAGGATAGCTGGTTTATTTTTTCTAAAGGATTAACAGTTACAATAACATGATTTCGTTAGTGATATTACTTTTGGCTAAGCGATACATATGAATTCACCTTAATATAATTATAATAAAAATGTGGATATGAAACTATAGAAATTAACCATTAGAAAATATTCGTTATATTTAAATGTAAACGTCTGGGTATTCTTCAATAAAAATACTTTTCACGATTTCTTAGTTTTAGAGTTGTATCAAATAGTGATTGATTGGTGAATAAATATTTAATTACGCATGGTACGAGGCGCATCCAGAAAGTAAGTTTCCCTATTTTTTTTAAAAAAAAAAAGAACTCATACTTTCAGGAACATATCTATTGGCAACAAGTACAGCAATGTTTCAGCTATTTTTTAACATCACCACCATAAGAATTGAGACACTTGTTGTATCGTGGGATCAACTTTTGTATCGCTCTGTCCTAGTACTCTGCCGCCTGTGAAAAGAACTAGCGTGTGACAGACGTCTTCAGCTCTTCGTCGTTGTACTTTTAAAGGTACTTTTATTTATACTTTTTATTTACGCTTTAATTTTTTTTGACTTTATCCATTTTAAATTTTTTCGCCTGCCTTTCTTTTTGAAGTAACGAGGCGGTTTCTATTTAGATGGTGAATTTTTATAAAAGTTCTTAACGATAGAATAAACGTATTGTTGTTTTATATTAATTGTGTCATTTCGTTTGCAATTCGTTGAATCCATTCTTTACATAGTCATTCATTTACTTTAGAGAATACGTGGAAAATTATATTTTTTCCTTTTGCGTTTCTATCAGATTTTTTGAAAGTTGCAATCGCGCAAACTGGCATTTCATTAATAGTTTTAAATTTTTGTAAATTCACTGCAATAAACTGAGGAAAATTATTTTATAAAACAGCAAATGTCTTGGAATATGTCACAAAAAAGAATGCTCCAATATTAGTTAGAGCTAGTTAGACCGAACGTTCCGCTCTTGAAGTAAAAGTGCAAGCTTCGTGCTACAGTGACGTCACTGGAAAAAATCGGAGGTTTGGCGCGGCGAGAGTTTCTTCAAAGGAGTGAACCAGCTCTTCTATTCCCTTAGCCCTGGGTGCCTTTACGTTATTATATTCTGTAAAACGTGATTCTGAAAGTTCATCCCTTCAAAAAGAAAAAAAAATGAAATTCAGTATCACTTGGCAGAATGCTATTATTTGAGGTCAACGATAATCGATATTGTAATCAACTACTTCGTCTGGTACTCATCCTTCTCGAAGGGCTGTAAGAAACGTATTGTCAACTGCTCCGCTTTCTGCAAAAGCTCTCATAAATTCGCTGCGAATTAAATAGTAAAATTTGTTGAATGAAAACTATTACACCCTCTTTTTAAGAGAGTTGATTACAATAAAGTTGCATTTTATATGATAATTTGATGTATAGGAGTGTAAAAATAACTAGACTAAAAATAATTCAACTTTTGTTGCTACTAGAAAATACTTTTTTTAGAAAGTGGAGCAAGTTGGCATCTCTGTGTACCTATAGATTTTTTAATACTAATAGTAGTATATTTAGTACAATTTGAAAAACACTTTGAATGTGGTACAATTTGGACCTATTACAAAAATTAATTAATTGTAATTCTCAAAAATGATTAGTAGCGACGCTAAAGTTCTTATAATCATTTCTCGTGAACTAATATCGGTACAAATTTCTGATTTATCGGCCAGTGCTTCATTTAATTTTATTTGTTCTTGTTGAGTTTCTACTATTTAATTTCATAGAGACACGTTTTAAAAGCGTTAGTAACAATGGAAAAAAACAAGTAGTTTCATACACCTTTTAAAATACGAATTCGGTGATGTCTTCACCATTCTTCTTGAAATTATAAATGTTGATTTTACTTGTGATAATTTAACAATCGACACCACAGATAAATAGTTCTTAAAAATGGGCAGTGCTATAAAACTAATTTTTGATTGTTTAGAGCTGTAAGCTAGGAAACCATTCATATGTCAAGTATTTATCATATCCTATGAAAAATTCTCTCTTTGGTATGCAGTGGACCAAACTAGTGGTCTTCGAACGTAAGTACACAGAAATGTGATGTCGTGAATCGGTTAGAATTGTGGATTTGTATAAGGTACATATATACATACATATAAATATTCTATTTTATTTATATAGACATTCTTACGTTAGTTAAAAGTTATCACCATAGCATAATTTTAAATCAAAATAACAATTTTTGCATTATTTTTATCTTATGGTCATTATGACTAGCTTGTTTTTCAGATCATTCTTATTGATTATGTATAATAAACATGCCTAACCAGGACTGCAAATTTTCTGCGTTTTTTGGGAAAATTTCTTCTAGTGGTATCTAGTTTTATATTTTAAAGTATTCATTTTTTGTTTCATAAATTTAATTTAAAGTTATTTTCCACATAACTACATAAAAATGAATCAAATGTGAATCACCACTTTGTTTCAACTTTCTCGTGGTGATGGAGCTTTTAAAATGTTGACAAAAGTTCTAAAAGCTGTAGTTTTTAATTAATTGTCTTCCACTCTATAAAATATTTCGCAAAAAGGTTAGTAATTGATAGTCTGCATAACTGATCCTATATAACAGGAAGAAAATAATTGAGTTACCAGTTTTTATCTTTTTGTAATAAAGTTCATAGGAGCGTTTGTCTATAATGGGTCAAAATCATCAACAAAGAACTGTTTTGCATCCTATTTTATATAGCAAACCAATTTATTATTTCCTAAAATATGGAAGAGTCACTTTTTTCTACAAAAATACGAACTCATTCGAGAGAAATAAATTTAAATTATGAATGAAATAATTTTCAATTCATTCATAGATTTTAAATGACACATCAACCATGAAAAAAAAGTTTCGCATAGTTTTTCAATTTTTTTTCATTGAAAAATGTTCTAAAAACTCTTAATCATCTAAAAATTACAAAGTCTTCCTTATAAAGAATTTTTTATACCAAAAACTATTAATTAAAATTTTAGAAGGACATTTTCTAATTTCAATGAATGCTATGACAGTATAACATAAAGAAAAAGAAAGATACGAGAAAAAAAGTAATCCTTAAGATAAATCCTCATCCACTGAAAGTAAAAGACCCGGCGGCTATTTCTGTCAACATTTGACTATTTCTGGAAAGTCAGGTATTATTTTTACACTTAAAAGAAAGTAAATGCTTCTGGTCTGCCAATTTGGCGAAGGTTTTTGGCAGTCCCGATCGATTTCGATTCCTCCAATCGAAGAAGAGTTGATCGATAATGCTTGAAGGAACCGATGATCATGCGCAAACTTAAAATACATGGCGCACTTACATTCGTCTCTTTCTTTTTCAATTTTTTTTTTCTTTTTTTTTTTTAAAGCCAAAGAAAAGTTTTGTTTGTGGGGCCTTCTAATTAAGATCAGCATAAGAATAATCAAAATTAATTTACTTGGAATATTTTTGAAACATTAAAAGAATAACATTTTTGGTGATAAAAAATATTCTAAATTAATGAATTATTATATTTATAGTATGAAATGTAATATAAAACTTTTTTAAAAATAATTCATCCTTTCATAGCTTATTTAAGAATTGAAATCAAACTGTTTTTTTTTTTTTTTTTCTTTTTGAGAGAGAGATGATAATAACATAATAATTTGGTCAGAGGAAAATTCTTTAATATTCAGCGTAAACATGTTTTTAAGAAATAATTTAATGAATTATTTAATTAATATATATTTTGACCGTATTGGGAAATTCTAACATGTGTTTCACAAAATAAATGTGCTGTAAATCGGTTTTTAATAAGTAACTAAATTCTGCGTGTGAAAAAGGTACCACTGATGTCAGTTTTGTTTTGTTATGTCAATTTTGTTTGTTATGTTTGTTTTGTTATAGCTGAAAACGTCTTAATATTAGCTTCCCCAATCGAATTAAAATTTCATATCCATCACCTTCGGATCTATATATATTTACTTAGAGAAAACAAAATATTCTGCTAGCTGTAAACATATATAAAAGTTTATATTAATATTACTATCACTTTTTTATTTTTTCTGGGTACGCATGAGCCCTATTAGTGTCTTTTTAAAAAGACAATACTCATTTTCAAAAACGAAAACAAAAAAAAATTATGTTGCACAAGCGTTTCATAATTACGATTAATTTTCAGAAATAAAATAGTTTTGATCTAATGATGGATATAAATATTTTGATACCGAAGTAAAGGTTTGGTGCTTTTTGAAACCTAAAGTGGAAGTAATAAAGGGAAATATCAACTTGGAATAAACAAATATGTACTACTACTTTTTTTATATGGGTCTCTTTCATAAACCTACCACTTTCTGTGGCTGGACATAATGGGTTAACGAGGCTATTGAGACTTAAGGAACGATAAATGATAAAGATAAGATAAAGGATAAAAATAAGATAAAGGATAAAAATAAGATAAAGGATAAAAATAAGACAAACGATAAAGATAAGAAAATTAGTCGCAATTGTTTTCTAGAGCATGCTACCGTGGTGCAGAAATATTTAGGTTATAGATGCAATTTTTACACTTTTTGCGATTTTTACAAATGGTTCAAATGACAATTAAATTCGTTTAAAATAACAAAAATTGGTTTATATAAGTCAACACAAGATATCACTGCTTGAATAGCAAATTCTATGTATATGTTATAAAAGTTCCGTTCTATTAAAATTATTTTTAATATAATTTTTAAAATTAAATTAAATATTAAGCTATACATTTTGCCAATACTAAAAACATTCTATTGAAAAAAGCGTAAAAGTCGCTAGTTGCGCTATAGTTGTTCATGATCTTACAATTGGGTGCTGCAGTATCTTTGTTCTTATGTTATTCTTGCTTCATTAATTAAAACCCTTATTCTAAAATGTTTAAGATAGGTTTAAATAAAGGAAGCTTTGAAAAAAGATCTATAAAGTGGAAATATATTTTTGGTTATATATCGTTTATATTTTAGCGCTTTATCTATCATCTTAATTTTAAAGAGACATATGAAATGAATATAAAACTCTAATGATATATAAATAACTCAAAATAATTTGCATTTTTAGTTTTCAGATATTTATCGAATACGAGAGAATTTTTTATTCCTCTTTTGCTTTTTAAAAATGACAAAAATGCTGCTTATCACTGTCTTAAGATAACTATCTTAAATTCATGAGATGCCTCTGTAAATTTTTAAAACATTTTATGATTTATGTTTGAAAGTATTTTATGATTAGAATAACAAGAAACTCTTCAAATAAATGTCTTTATTAATAAATATTTATCAATAAATTCTTCGAATTGCTAAAATACATGAGCACTAACTTATAGTGTTTCTTATAACCACGGACTTTGATAACTCCACTTATTATCAATTTAACATTCGAAATTAATAATGTTTTCCATTTTCGCTTGTATGTTATAATTACGTTTGTGGTTTTTGATGTATTAAATTTAAACTCTAACTTGAAATATGTTCATTTTGTCAAAAACAATTTTTAAAAAATCCCACGTGATAGAATTTACATCAATATTAAACAAACTGTCAAAATTTTATGAAAAACGGATAAAATTTGAGAAAATTATTGTATTCGCTTTAATCAGACGTGAACCCAAAGAAAAGTCCTACATTTTTATTATGATTGCGTTCAATTTCATATAGTTTATTAACTGTATTTAAAGGGTTCCAGAAATAAATATCTTAAAATTGTTACGATTTTTATCATGAAATACATTTACTGCTATTAAATGGCTGTCAACTTGTTGCGTTTTTAGAAATATTTTATAAAATGGTAGCACAATAATAAGTATTGAGAATTTTCCAAAAATTAAACTATTTCGATAACTCTTAAAATCGTAACTAATATATCTTATATACATTTGTTTGAATTATTTGCTTGTTAAAGTTAATTAGAGTTTAGGTTGGTAGGTACTTTATTTACGTCGCCCTAGTTGCACGATGGACTATTGGCGAGGGTCTGGAAAACATCCCTGAAGATCCCAAGACATGCCATCACAATTTTGATCCTCTGCAGAGGGGATGGCACCCCTGCTTCGGTAGCCCAACGACCTTTCGATAACTCTTAAGATCGTAACTAATATATCTTATATACATTTGTTTGAATTATTTGCTTGTTAAAGTTAATTAGAGTTTAGGTTGGTAGGTACTTTATTTACGTCGCCCTAGTTGCACGATGGACTATTGGCGAGGGTCTGGAAAACATCCCAAGACATGCCATCACAATTTTGATCCTCTGCAGAGGGGATGGCACCCCTGCTTCGGTAGCCTAACGACCTTTCGATAACTCTTAAAATCGTAACTAATATATCTTACAGACATTTGTTTGAATTATTTGCTTGTTAAAGTTAATTAGAGTTTAGGTTGGTAGGCACTTTATTTACGTCGCCCTAGTTGCACGATGGACTATTGGCGAGGGTCTGGAAAACATCCCAAGACATGCCATCACAATTTTGATCCTCTGCAGAGGGGATGGCACCCCTGCTTCGGTAGCCCAACGACCTTTCGATAACTCTTAAAATCGTAACTAATATATCTTACATACATTTGTTTGAATTATTTGCTTGTTAAAGTTAATTAGAGTTTAGGTTGGTAGGTACTTTATTTACGTCGCCCTAGTTGCACGATGGACTATTGGCGAGGGTCTGGAAAACATCCCTGAAGATCCCAAGACATGCCATCACAATTTTGATCCTCTGCAGAGGGGATGGCACCCCTGCTTCGGTAGCCCAACGACCTTTCGATAACTCTTAAAATCGTAACTAATATATCTTACAGACATTTGTTTGAATTATTTGCTTGTTAAAGTTAATTAGAGTTTAGGTTGGTAGGTACTTTATTTACGTCGCCCTAGTTGCACGATGGACTATTGGCGAGGGTCTGGAAAACATCCCTGAAGATCCCAAGACATGCCATCACAATTTTGATCCTCTGCAGAGGGGATGGCACCCCTGCTTCGGTAGCCCAACGACCTTTCGATAACTCTTAAAATCGTAACTAATATATCTTACATACATTTGTTTGAATTATTTGCTTGTTAAAGTTAATTAGAGTTTAGGTTGGTAGGTACTTTATTTACGTCGCCCTAGTTGCACGATGGACTATTGGCGAGGGTCTGGAAAACATCCCTGAAGATCCCAAGACATGCCATCACAATTTTGATCCTCTGCAGAGGGGATGGCACCCCTGCTTCGGTAGCCCAACGACCTTTCGATAACTCTTAAAATCGTAACTAATATATCTTATATACATTTGTTTGAATTATTTGCTTGTTTAAGTTAATTAGAGTTTAGGTTGGTAGGTACTTTTTTTACGTCGCCCTAGTTGCACGATGGACTATTGGCGAGGGTCTGGAAAACATCCCAAGACATGCCATTGCAATTTTGATCCTCTGCAAAGGGGATGACTCCCCTGCTTTGGTTGCCCGATGACCTGAGCGCGAAGTTGGGCATTTTACGGTTGAACAGTTTAACGAGGACTGATACCGCGCACCCTCGGTTCCTACGTAGGCTGATTAAAGTGGTTACCCACCCATTTACTGACAGCAGCCAGTGATGCTTGACTATGCTATGAGTTCTTTTTAGGATGATGGAAAAATGTGTGCTTTAAAACCTCCTTTTGAACGAAAGATGAGACTGAATCTCAGTATTGAACTTTATATGACGAATTCACAAGTATATCCCTCTTTCATCATTTTTGTCCATGTTTTTTAACATTTAAATTATATATCTACTAAAACAAAATAAATAGTGTGTGTGTGTGTGTCTTTCATATAACTTCAGAGCCTTTTGTTCATCCTATAAAATTAAGACAGTAAGTGAAATGGGCAATTTTTGCCCCGAACTTCAAAATCGCTCAAACATTTTAATTAGATCGTTTGGGAGATACGTTTGAAAAATGGAATTTTTTCATTGGTTTAGAACTGGCCATTCATAAAAATTAAACTAATAAAAGTTATTCTGTTATTTTAAATATGTCATATAAACTCAATGATAAATTTAAACAGGGTAACGTAGTTGGGCAATGTTACCTAATTAGATTTAAGTTATGCACTGAAAAGAAAAGCTAATGAAGAAATAGTACCAATTCTTTTTGGAAAAGTTAAAAGAAGTTGCCATACCATTTTTAATCGAAATGATGCTCAATTAATTTGTATAATAGGTACTTATTGAATCAAAAATAAACTCTGTACTAAGCAACAAAATGCATTGAGAAATGGTACTAATTCTTGTAAGAGAACCTGTCCAAGTATTATGGCGCTACTTGTAGAGATTCTATGGCAATTTTACAGGTATTATGGCAATCGGTGCAGCTTTAATAGGTACCAAATATACTAATGTAGGTCATTATATTAGTAAATTTTGTATTTATTATAATTGAATCAATAATTAATATATATACTATGGAAAGAATTTATTTAAGGTCCGTCGATCCAAGAAAATAGCTTGATTGTATAAGTTGGTCTCATTCCAAATTATAATAAAATACAGTTAATGGAGAGGAACTTCTAAAAACGTCTTTTGATTAATCTAATAACCGGCAATAAATAAGAATTTTCTTTCTTAACTGTGTACATGTCTTTTAGTTTTCTGTATGATTGTTTAGTACTGATAGTTTTGATTATTTCTAATTTAGCTTTTAATCCCTTACGAAGAATGGGTATTCAACTAATATTTCATAAACTATCAAAGATGACTGCATGAAATTTGGAATTTTTTTTTTTATATACTATTCTTAATCTTTATTCTATCTTTAAAAAAGTCACAAACTATCAACACCAAATCATAATATTTTTAGCTGTATTAAACATTAGAAAAATAATTTTTGTTTTCAAATTTTGAAATTATTAAAATTTTATAAAATTGCCTCTTCACCCTTTGACGCTGATGGAGTACCGATGCCCCTTATATATATTTTTTTTTTCTGACGCTTTAATCACAAACAAAAATATATTTTGTTATTTTTTTAATTATAAACAGACTAATTTAGACCAGATTAATTATAAACAGACTAATTAGATTGGAACTAAGTTAGATTATTGGAATTACATTTGTACTAAAATATAAAATCCGAATGAATAAAGTAGTTGAAATTTTTATTCATTCACATTCAAAAATTTATCAATAATTGATTTTAAAAACTTAAGAAATTTCTAGGATGAATTTCTTTAAGTTTATGTCTTTAGTTTTCGTTTGGATCTTTAGTTTTATATTTTCAGTAATAAAAAAAAATTTCAATGGTGACGTTTCTCTTAGATCTAAATATAATTGCAAATAAGTGTAAATTTGAAAAATTATTTTTTGAGAGTGAGCTGTGTTTGGAATATTTTATCTTTAACGTAGAAAAAGACACCTGTGTTTCATGCTGTGTTTCATAACCATAAATTATTAAAATGTAATATTTTTCACTTATTTTGATCTAAATTAATACAAAATGATAAAAAAGCATGAAAAATATGCTTAATAAAAATTCTGCGTGAAAGGATTAGAAGATTACTGAAACCCATTTGTATATTTATTAAAGGTTAAATTAGTACAGAAAAATAAATAAATAAATGTATGAATTTTTTCAAAAATTTCAGAAATGCAGGTCTTTAAAACGAATACGTAGAATGATTTTCTTAAAGAGAGAAAAAAAAGCGTGTTTTTCTCCTCTAATTCCGTTACTTATTTTAACTTTGCTTCAACAAACAGATGATAAACATAATGTCCTGGAATAATTTCTTAAGAAGGAAAAAAGAAGCGTGACAGGACGCCTTAGAGACCGGAACCGAAGTCTGGCTACTTCCGCGCGGAAAGGTACATTGGGATTCATTGGTAACCAAACAGAATTACATTCAGTTCCTCTTCAACTACCTCAACTAGAAGGGTGTGTAGCAACAAGAGTTGGTTCGAATGTTAATGCCATTTTATCAGAAGTTTTGTGCACGCACTCTCTGTTCGAATAAACGCGATGCGTGTCATGCTTGAATTAGCAGGTAGACCGTCCTTTGGATTTACAACGGGTCATGTTCAGTGTGATTGAACTGTCACGAAGATTCTACCCACAAGACTTCTGAATGATATCTGGTGAGTCTTTTTCTTTCATGAAATCCTCTTCTGGAGAAAACTGAAAGAACCAAATTTATGAAAAATGTTGAATAAAAATAATAGAATACTTTTGTGAGATTTAACCCTTTGAGGTCTAACTAGCATAAGTGGAACCAAAACCGGCGTAATTCTGCATGATCCTATCAGTGAATCGACGTTTTGGGCGCATCATTAAATGAGCTTTATAAATGTTTAAAAGAATTTTTCGTAATTTAGGGCAATCGATAACCATGCTTTGATTTTTACTTTACTAAGTGTACGTATAAATGGTGTAAAAAATGTATTAGTTTCAAATTAGAGTGAAGCTAGTTTGAAATGGAATTTTAAGTTGAGAATTTTTCTTCTAAAATTCGTATAACAAATAAATGATCAACTTAATTATTTGAAATAAGGTAAAATTAAAGAAAACAAAACAATGGGGTTTGATGTAAAAGCATAGTGGTAGGGAAAAGCTAAATAAATCGTTAAAATTTACACTTTTGGAAAGCCTCTTATATAAATCATTTTAAACTGCATTTATTTAAAGAAGAATGAAATGTAATTGCAGACATTTTATCACCACATTAAATAGAAAATCTTCCGGTAAGAGTTAGTCCTTTTTTAGGTGGAATAAATTAGCAAAATTTTGTTAACTTCGATTGATTTTTATAACTTTTCTGAGTTTTATTAACTTTTATTTAACCCTTTCCGGTACAGAAGTTTAGAGTTCTGCAACACTTAAACCAAAAATGTAAAACTATTTGCTTATAAACTTTCACCAATTTATAGCGACCGCTATTCTTTAGGCAACCATAAAGAGATAAAGTATGCCTCCTCAACAAAATTGCTCTAGATGAGGGCGCAGTTGCTAATTTATTGCCTGACAAAAATTTGCTGTTCCGCAAAGAGTTAGAAAAATGCTTTGATAGAAGTGTGTCAAATGCATGAATTTGATAGAGTCAATTTATTTTTTTTAAGAAAAAAATTCAGCTGTTTTAACCTTTGTTACTCTAGCCAGCAGTAATACTGCTGAATCATTATTATCATAGGAATACTATCTATCCTAAGAAATTTGTAGAAAAAAATATTTAATTTTTTATTATTTTTTCAGAGAAAGTAAGTAATCTGCGACTCTTATTGTTTTTTTATCGGTAGTAAAAGGTATAGTTGTTAATGATATTTCGTATGAGCAAATATATTTCTCATGAATATGTACTTGGCTAATATGTTGGTGTACTCATGAAAAATCTCAAAATAAAAAATTTAGGGAAAATCTTTTATTACCATTTTTTTTTAAAAAATATTTTATAACTTAAAAATCATTTCATATAGTTCATTGGCTTCACATACATATGCTGGCTTGTGAGCGATAAATATGGCTTATAAGCTTTTGTCAAATAGAACACCAGATAGCACAATTAGGAGAAAGTCTACAGGTTGATACACACATGCTTTTGATACGGATTCATTGTATCATAACTTCATTATTGGATCTTTAACGTATTATAAGTTTAAAAGTCATGGCTGCCAGAATCATTTCAAATAAAATTTATTAAACCAATATTAAAAGACTAACTTTTTTCCCTCTGACGTTGTGTTAGCTTAACATATTGTAATGATGTAAAATGGATATTTTTTAAAAAATAAATAAATAAAGTGGTAGGGAATGAGTGCTTAAACTACATTAATAATTTCTAATGTATCTGCCATTTTAGTTTTTTTTTTTTTTTAAATATTGCAAATGCATAATTTCAGATGTAAATGTAACTAATTTATAATAATATATTTTGATGAACTCGAATGTCTTAATTTCATTGAAATAAATGGAAAAAAAGATAAAATAATTCATATTTAGCTGTTTGAAAAAAAAAAAAAAAAACTACACGAGGAATAATGAAAGTGTTATCGATTAAGGAAAAAAATACAAGCATGGATAGTAATAATAAAATAATGAGCAAGTTTATTTTTTATTGAACTTTATGAGAGTTCACATCATTGTATTTTCTTAAATCCTACGAATTTTTCATCCATAGCAAATATTTGCAGCTAAGTCAACTTGCGCCACTTAGTGAAACAAAAATTTTTAGTTGGGGGGATGATACAAGTTAATGATGTTGAATGGTTTATTCCTCCAATTAAGTGTAATACCCTGTATTTCTAGATCTGGGTTATTTGACTGGCAAGATAAACCGCTGTAGCTGAACTCCCACGTAAACCTTCACTTTAATGAACTGGCCAAGGAGGGCTCCAATGATCCTATAGATAGTAGTGGCCTTCTAACATACAATGAAATCTATGCAAAAATAAAGGCCGACAATAATAGGACTTGGAGGATTCCACCTAGTTGTGATTGGTATCAACAAAATAGTCCTGGGGCTGCCCTGGGTGATAAAAAACTGCAGACAGATATCACAAGACTAATCAGTGGTCATACCCGCGGACTAACATTTGTTCAGGGTCAAAAGACCTGTATGCCTAAAATATAATGCGCACCAGGCTACACCCGATCATTTGCTGTCCTATATGGGACTGGAGAGCAATTTTATTTTGGAGGATCCGGCGATTGTATTTGATCTTCTGTCGGTGAACGATCTTCTGGACTTGGTCTAGCCTTGTTCTGGGCCAAGTGGCATGAGTAACAACAACAAAAAAAAATTTTTAGGGCTCGCAAAGTTTATGTTTCAATGTATAACTCTTGATTTAGAAAATTTGATTTGAAAGTTATTTTGCCAAACATTATATAAAAATAATTCAAAAGTTAATACAGAACGCCACCATCTTCTTGTGAGCCTTTAAAAATGTTGGCATAATTAACTGAATTTCTTCAAGTTTTTATTTTTAATACTGCACAGATACCCACTTGCTCCGTACAAGGGGCAATTAGTTCCGAGTCTTTTAATGTAGGATTGTTGGTTCAGTAAATTCGATTTATAGGGTTTTTACTCTTCACAACTTCTTATTCATTCAAAGGCCAATTTGTTACTAGTTATGCTTTTTAAAAAGTTGGTAAAATTTACCGAAAATCTGCAAATTTTAGTTTGTAGTTTAGAAGTTACAATATTTGTCAAATCCGGAGTCATCTCTGTTTACGCATAAAACCGCATTGAATTGCTATGAAAATAAGTTCTTAAACACTAAAAGCACCGTTGGGGCCATTTTTTATGTTATTTTTGAGCTTCAAAGCTCATAGTTCTTGACTTTTCTTAAATTGTATCAAAATTTCAAGCGTTTATGTTGATTATCAATATAAATAATTATGGAAATAAACAGCCAAAAAACAGACCATTTTGATCCTTTAAGCATAGCGTACACTTTTAAAGTTTCATGCCTGTTTTTGATTTTGCAAGTCGGCAAACTGTGAGAAAATGATTGATAAAGTGATACAGCATCTCTTTATAGAAGCTTTGTAGAAAGAGAAACAATTTGCATCCCTGTATTTGTACCTACATAATTGCTTTTTAAAACTAAACACGTTTGGGAAATTTCATATTTACTGCCACATTAATTTCAAAATCTTTTAATAATTTTCTCACTTAAACATTTTTTGCTAGTAATGATAAAATTTTGATGATAATAATTTTGATAAAATTTTTTCACCCAATAATACTATCATTTACAACTTATTTTTTCAAAGACAGAATTATAAAACACGTACTGATTTCAAACTTTCGAAGTTTATAAATGTAAAATTTCATAGGAATGATATAACAATCCGTTTTATTGATATTAAATATAAACTTTATATATTTGCTAAACATAATTTTAAATTCAAACTGTTTTCTTATACGTTTTTAAGAACTAAACACCACTTCATTTTTATTATGACTATTTATATTTCTCAGAATGCTAGTATTTTTTTAGAGTAGAAATGTTTTGTGTTCTTTTCCATAAAGAAAATTTCTTACAAAAGTTTGTCGGTGCGGGTAGAAGACTTTTTTCAATAAGGGTCTGCAAACAAGAGTCTAAAAATGATATCCAGACATTTTGAATTCGATGTTTTCGTGAATGAATTCTGTTAATAGAACGTTCAGTAGAATGAAATGTGTACATACAGACATTGAAAAGCATAAATATTAGATTTTCTTTGGGAGGGTTTTATTACGGTAGACAAACGTTTCACATTGGCTTTTGGAAATGAATACATAATTCCAGTTTTTAATACATAAACCATTAGTGGCTCTTCATAAGGTTTCAAAAGTTTCACAAATTTCTTTTTGTTTTACTAAACAAGATTTATTGAAAATGACTCCGGCATTGCTGGGGATCTCCCCCATAAAAGTATCTTTCCTTTCCTCATACAATCACATTTTGGTATATGAACGTTTATTCTAAGTTATTATTATTTGTTATTTAATTTTGCCTTACGATATATGTAGATTATTTCTAGAAAACCCCTTATCATTTTGAGCTTTCTTTTAAAAAGTACAAAAACTACTTAGAAAATTGCTTGAAACTTTTTATTTTTTTAATATATTCAAATCAGACTTTTTTTCATTAGTTAATAAATATAATTCATTACAAAATTATGAAAAAAAAAGTTAAAATTTTTTCCACGCAAGTGAATATTAAATAACTACTTTAATTACTTATATATTGCACGAATAATTTCAATTAATTTCTTTTAAAATTGTGAAGCAAAAATTTTGTAATTAATTTTAAATTGCTCAAATTTTATTAAATATGTTTAAAGGTATAACAAAAAAAACGTAAGACAAAATAATTAGTTTTTTAAAAAAATCTCTAAAAATATTTAAGCTTGGTTTACGAAATTTTGTGCAATTATTGCATATATTAACCAAAATTGTGTTTAAAAACATTTTCAGTTTATAATTTACTGTCGGTCCCTCAAACCATTAATAGCTTTAAACGTCATTGATATGTATGAGAAATTGAATTACACTTTTGAAGTTATAAAATGATTATTAAAAGGCTTTCTTGAGAAATGTATTAGTATAGAAGTGTTTCCATTGTTTTGTTCCCCCCCCCTTTTTTTGTGCGTGCCGTATTGCTAGAAAATTTTTCACCAACCTACATCATACCTCATCTCCAGAATGGACTGGTTGGTTAAGTGATTCGTTTATACAATTTTTATCGTAAGTTCTTGTACCAAAATGTTTTTAAAATAAATAAATAAAATAATAGATTTTAAAGAGGATTGATTTTTTCTTCTTTGTGGATTGACTGATTTTAGTTATCTTGAAAATAATTTAGCTTTCATAACTCATCAGTAGAACGAAACGAATGTGTTTGCTTCCCTCAATGATTCCTATCTCATAGACAATTCACTCATTTTAATTCTTTCACTAGACTTATCAGCTTTAAAGACATAATTTAAAATTCGTTCTATTCCGTCCCATAATTCTTTGTACATATTTTGTGAGACACGCATTCTATAAATTTTCTGCCTTCAATTGTTTGATCTTCACAGGAAGAGGAAATAACGTTGCTTATCTTTCTTTGTTTATCGAATTGCTCAAAGGCCATTGATCGATCGTATGAGGTTGATACTTGTTTATAATTCAATTGTCTGAATTTATGTAGTTATTTTTCTATTAATACTTTCATTAAGGTAAAATATCTTACTTAAAAGGTAAAAAAGTTATTATTTTCGGTCTAATTTAAAAAAAAAATTAAAACAAATAAATAAATTTTTTTAAAAGCATAGTGAGCTGTAACGTATGTATAAAAAACTAACTTTGGATGGAAGATTTTTCTTGTCAATTTCTATTTCAATGTATGTTCTCTGAATGAGTCAATTGATGTTTTGTTTTATCTTGTATAAAATCCTATATTATCAAGTAAAAACACAAAATGTGACTGCTTCCAGAATCAGCATTATTTTTTTGTGTGAAAAAATTAAGAGAAAAAGGTAGGTTGTCTTAACGCCAAGTATGTAAACAAGGTTTATGGTTTTTTAGCAACCTTAACCCTTGTATCTGTGTTGTTTTGTACATAATTGAGCACTCTATGATGGTGTGAAAATGCCGATATTAAATTAATAATCCATGAATCTGCTCTCATCGAGACATCTTGTGCATGTCGAAGATTAAACGATAATAATACGTCTCTGTGCAAAAAGCCATCGTCATTTTGCAATATTTCAAACAAATAGGAAAAGTCTCCAATGTTTTCTAATCAGCCAAACAAATTTAGGCTTAATGCATTTGGCCCACATACCTTTAAAGTTAATTAGAATTTTTTTTTATTCATTACTCAATAAGCCTGATTTATTTCTGGTAGTTTACCCAGAGTAATAAAAGCTTCTTATAAATAGCTTTATTAAATGTTCATTGTGATAGGGAAAGAAAAATTTATTTTGATTGAATAGTTTTTCCCCATTTAGTAATCAGTCTAATATAATATAGGTTGATTGTAATGTAATATTAAGAAAACATTAAATAAATTAGAAAATACAGAAGAAACTTCTAAATAGTCTCGTGCATTGCAGCGACATTTGCAAACATACATGTTTTAAAGCTGATATTTAGGAACTTACTCAATATATTCTTCCACAATTGAAATATTAGTTCCATATATTATGCTGTGTAACCTCTCCTACACAAAAGGGATTCCATTTTGCGTCCAAATTATCTTAAAATAAAATCTGAAGAAAATGAGATGACTCACTCTTTAAGCCTATTTTTTCTTCAAATTACCTGTGCAGATTTTATTTCCTACAGAAAATCATCAGAATGAATTTTCTGTAAAATTCTTAAAAATATTTTCCAAAGAGAGGTAAAATATTGTATCTATGCAAGCAAGAGAGTTTTGTATGCAATGGAGGAGTGCGGGACTCTGGAAACTCCTCTTGTGTTGAAGGAATAGCGGTCATAGTGTGGATTTGAACCCCATGTCAGCTGATCATAAGACTGACAGATTAGACTTCCCAGCTAAAGTATGAACCCACCTATATGGAACTCAGAGGTTTTATAAGGTGTTCATTATTCAAGTTATTTGTTTAAAATTTAATCTGAAGATTTATAATAATATATACCTAGTATTATTTGAAATCTTAAGATTTAAAATGAAGGAAAGTAATCAGAATTAAATTAGGATTTAAAATCGTCAGAATGAATTCGCTAATTTTCTTTAATTGCTTAATAAGCGGGTCAAACACCTTCAGTTTTTATCTTTATCTTCTGAAGAAAATGTTGAGAATGTGTTTTTAAAAAATTTCTATAAAATATTGGCCTAAAAAGTAGAATAAATACCTTCAGAATTTATTTTCTCTAGAACGTTGGAGAAATAAGCACACATACAAATTTTAATTATTATTTTTTTTAAACTTACATATAGGCTCAAAGATATCTTGCTTTTTCCATTAAAATATCATCGATGTTTGTGATATGTTAATTTTATTGTTATGTATTTGTGTTTTTTGTTATATGAAATGCACCAAAAAATATGTGTATTTTTTAATATCGCGGAAAATTGTATATTTTTAATATGATTAGTTTTATTATCTAATATTGAAAGTTTTATCTTTTCACTCATGTTAATGACGTCTGCATTTCTGCCCTGGGAAATTAAATAAGAGAAAATTAACGTATTTGCCTTTTAAAAGGGATTTTGTTTCTTCAAATGTTTAAGTCCTATTTAATCAGAAGAATATTTTAAGACAAATTTCCATTATTTTTTTCTTTTCTTTTTTTTTTTTTTTTTTTTTGCTTGCTAATTCATAAAATTTGTAAAATGTCATCGAAAAGTCAGCAGATATTTTAAAGGTAAATAAAAACCTTCAAAATAACTATGAAATGTCTACGAAGAATCTGCAGATCTGAGGTAAGTAAAAACCTTCAAAAGAACTATGAAATTCCAAAGAAAAATCTGCAGATATTTACAAAAAAAAGTAAAATATTATAAATATCTGAAGAACTCATAAAAAAAAGGACTTTTTTGATGAAGTTCTTAAGATATTTTTTAGTAGTGTATTAACCTACAGAGGAATATCCGAATATAATTTCTTTATGAAATTACTAAATAATGTCTTTTATTATTTTCTGTTTCTTTTCATCCATTGAAATGGATTCTATTAAACCTAGTGTACTGAATTTTGAAAGGTTAGAAGTATTTTTAAAACATAAACTTCTAAATTTTGAAAAAAAATTTAATTACTTAATTTTTAATATTTAAAATTTGTAAACTAGATGCCATAGAACACAATTCAGCCAAAAAAATGAAACGGAAACTGAATAAAATATTAATGAGTTGCTTAATAAATAAGGAAATTGTGTTCATATAATTTCTCCATGTATGTCATCCCATTTCTGGTAAAAGAAAATCCTTGATGCACACTATTAAGTTAAGCATTGCAGAAATTTTGAAGCTTTATTTTTTATCTCTTTTAGATGTCCAGTCCACCGAAGGGTGGCAGCAATACATCAACAAGCTTCCAAGAAACCTCTAAATCCTCCAAGAAGAAAGATAAGAAAGGGAAGCAGCAGGACACTGCTTCGAGTGAAGCAGATGGACATCCTGGTCCATCGACATCCATTGCCTCCCCATCATCCAAAAAAGACAACAGGGAGGAAAGCAGCGGGGGGATCAGCACCAACTCCACCCCAGTTGCTCACAACAACAACAATCCGGACAGGGAGAAGGAGAACAAGAAGAGCAGATCTTGTTTCTGTGTGACCTGCTGCTGCTGCAACTGTTCTTGGTCAGTTTTCAATCTTTAAATAAACAGTCCATCGGGAGAGACTGACGAATATCATTTATCACTTCAGAAATGTTAATAGTTTTAGTGAATCAAAAAATTAATGTGTAGAATTTTTTATCTTATGATTTTTTTTTATGCCCGAAGAGTTATTTTTTAAAAATTCAGTTGAAAGTCTTTATTTAAGGTAAAATTTTGGTAATAATTAGCTAAAATGTGTGGAATTTCATTCATGTCTAGGAATATTTGTTCTCAATATTTAACTCCTTCTCTGACGTAAATTGCTCTATATATTTTTTGCTCCTAGTTTTAAGATGAATTTTGAAATACCTTAGCTTCTTTTCTAGATTCTCGCCAAAAAATTTGCATTTTTAGTTAAGTAGATCAAAGTTTTTGAAAGTTTAAATGACTCATTAAATAATATTTGAAAAATTTCTTTATGCGTTAGAAAGAGCCTATGTTTGTAACATGCTTTTTTCAAAATTTTGATAATGTCTTTCCTGCGAATATGAGATTTTCAGTCATCTTTTATATTTCTAGAGTATTATGAAATCCACATTAATAGTAAAGTAAATCTCTTTGTTGTTTCTATTATTTTGTACTTTTTTGTGATGATGGCTTAAGGGAAATATTGCAAAATACATATAATTTACTTTTTCTCACCCATTAACAATGAAATATTTTTTATCTTTTAACGTAATTATATTTTACTATTTACATTCATTTTAATATCTTAAAGTTTGAATATGTATCTCCAATAAAAATTTTTATAGTAATAGAATTACACATTTATCATTTATTGGTTAAAGTTTTGAATGTAAGCGATATATTAGGTAAATGCGTTTTGAAATTGAGTTAAGAATAAATTGTTTACTTTCCTTATGAAATTACTTTAAAAGCTAAAGTTTACAGAAAACTTACACTTCTCATTAAATTTATCATTTTTCCTCAATTACAAAATAAAACAATTTTCAATCAAATACATATAGTTTCTAATAGAGTTATGATTCCGAACCCAAGAGTCCTAGTTCCATCCCGACATTGGCTCATTAGCTCAATGATGTTTTTCGGCATGTAATGACTAAAAAAAAAAATTCTTCGTCTAACTACAATAAGTTAAAGCAACACCTTCTAAAAGAGAGAGAAGGCCCCTGCACGCATCGATTTAATAGTCTGACTTAATGAGCATAACCTGCGCAGTGGGAAAAAATTTTCATTGAAAGATGTCACTACGTTCGGACTACTAAAAAATGTTTGTTCATGGTAACAACGAGTGGAGGCCTTCTGTCTTCTAAAAGGAGTTGGTTAAAGTGTTTGATTTCAATTCCAATGGGTTATTTAAAGATGTTTGTTCTTGCAACAGTCTTAAACTTTTTGTATTGATTTTTTTATTTAGTATCTCTTAAAATCTATGCGCCCCTGCGTCTGCTATCATTGAGCCTTAAAGGTGTTATTTATCCTTCCAGTTAACTCGGGCTATTTTCACTTATTTCTTTTTTTTCTTCGAAACTAATTTGAAATAAAAAGCTATCACTTACAAAATCACAGACGAAATTTTAATGATTGCACAATACATAACTGTGAAACGGGAATCATATTTTTTGATGCTTTGCAAACCTGATGCTTAGCTTCTTATTTTCTTTTGCAAAATGATGTTATTCTAATTATTCTCTATTATTTATTATTCTCTATTATTCTGATATTATTCTCTTCTTATTGTACTGCATTTATATGTTTAGTTACAGCTTTTATATTTTAGATACGTTATATCATTTCTTTTGGCAAAAATTATCCGTATTCCGATTTCAAGATTCAATTTCTTTTAAAATTATGCTCTAAATTTTATGAAAATTCCATAACATAAAGTGTAGAAAATTAATTCATAAAATTATTTGTAATATGAGGGGAAAAAGTCCTCAAAACCATAAATTTTCATTTTTAACAGAAAAACATTTTAATTTTTCTTGGATGATATTCAAAATTGAACGTAAGTTTAAAAGCGCAAGGTAGACCAATTGCAATAAAATTAAAGGCAATTTTTTTGAAAAAAAAAAAAAAAAAAGCTAAATTATAGAAGTTATAACAAAAATGACCTGTGTCATGATTTTTATCGTATCTTTTAGGTTTCGAGATTTTCTGCAGCAAAGAGCTCAACTTGCTCGGTAAGTCTTTGTCCGTCACATTCCATTGTTAGTCCTTCAACAACAACACTCAGCCTAAAATCTTTTCTAGACAAAATATTTTAGTGGTTCAAAGTATATTGAAACTCACTCAGAAAAAATCTCAATGATTCGTTCGAGAATTATTGGTAAACAATTAAATGAGAATTTTTTTCATATTTTCATTATTTTCAAAAAAATAAAAATGTTATTAAAAAAAAATTTCTGTTTAAATCAGCTTCCTGAAGCAGTAGAGAAATGTGACACTCTACACATTAGCACTTTTTTTCAAATTTTGTGTGAATAAAATTCTCTCTGACATAACATTTACAAGAGATTTTATTTTGCTTCTTTTCATGACATTTTTCGATTGCAATGAATCTTTCTATGATACATGCATCTTATAATTAAATACATATATTTTAAGGATAAAAAGTAAAGAGCTTAGAAAAATATCAGATCTAATAATATAGTAGGGCTCATAGTATTATAATGATAATTTCAGAAATGGTTTAATCAATCAGTTACAAAGCAGTCCTGAAAGTTTTTCGTCGCAATTGGTTACCTTCAATGCTGATTAAATGATTAAAGTTTGGAGCAATATTTCACTTATTGTAGACAATAATATATTTATTTAGCTCCACAATTCATTCATTTACAGACTTGATTTGGCGCAATAATGTAAAGGAGGCACGCACTAGTTTTTAGAATCAAACTGGGTTTAACGCAATCTTTTTCAGCGATTTAGTTTGATTGTTTTATTCTCTTTTATTTTTTTTTAACAATCAATTCAATAGCTTTGTTTTATATGTTTGTCATCTTTTGTTCTTGTAAATTTTTTCTTTCTATTTGCTTAAGGTTGCTCTGCTTGTTGATAGTTTCTAAACATATTTTTCTACTTAGCGCTTAGCAAAACTTTTTAGCCACCTTTAGCATATTTATTTTGATTTTTTTTTATAAGTTTGAATGAAGTATCAATATTTGTAGCATTATTATTTCCTAGCGTAGTCTAATCAACTGTTTCATAATTTAATAAAAAAAGAATGTGCTTTTATTCCCAAATAAGATTACAGTTTAAACATCATCTCATTTTGTGGAATTCCTTTTTTACTCGTCATTTACATTTATATCAACTCTTTTCGAATATTAAATAAAAAGTTGCACTGGTTTTTAGTAACTTCCCAAAACATTGAAAAATAAACGAAGACAATCGGTGTGTTTATCAGTGTCATATAAAGTTTTTTAATAAAATTAATTTATTTTCAAACAAATGATAACTTTTTGTCTAATGATCGTATTGTCGCGTACTGATACTCAATTCAATGGTTCATGGGAGTGACTACAGCAGACGAAATTTTAAGTTACGTCATCACACACAAAAAAAGTGCTTTCTTTGCACACATTTTCAACGGATTTGGATTCCTGACCCTAAAAATAGGGGGGTTGCCGAAATATGAAAGAAAAATAGGGTCCAAATAGTTTAGTCAGAAGAGCGGTCGAAAGTTTGGATCCCTTCATGTTAATTTCACTTTTTACGTATTTTTCCATAATTCGCGTGCTTTTTAAGAGGATTGAATTTGTTTTGGTTACAATTATAAAATTCGTTTATCCAAACTCCATTCGTTTATCGCGCGGAACTTCAAAATTTTTGCCTCATCTCCCGCTTATAGTCAAAGCTGTTTAAAACTATTTTTATTGTTTTAAGATTTTTGGGATGGAATAGTTGTTTAAATATCTAGCTTATTTTAAATATCTAGAAACAAGTGCAAAAATGCAAAAAAAAAAAAAAAAAAAAAAAAACAATTATGGAAATCGATCTTGTTTAATGATTTTTTATTTCTTTTTTTACAATTTAAAGGATTATATAAGAGTTACACTTCCTTCTACAATTGTTCATGTACTAGAATTTTTCATCTCTCTATCTCCTTCACTAAAATTTTACCGTTCATTAAACATTCAGCGGCTCTCGAGTGAAAGAAATATGTCATTTTAAATTTGTTTACATTTTAAAGGGATATCCAAGAATTCATCCATCTTTGCTGCAATTGTTATTTTTTTCACATTTCTTGCCCACTTTACAAATGAACAGTTGAAACAGAAACTAAGATGTTTAAAAATCCTTTTTATTCCTTCCATTGAAATTTATCGCCATTAAAATGATCAAAAAGAGATTTATAAATAGGGAGTGTTTCTGGAAAACTGTGAGTGATGGGGAAAATGGTGGGTCGTATGCAGGAGTAAGAATAGTGTCTAGGTTCAGAAAAAAAAATTTTTTTTAGTGGTGAAGTGTGATTTTTTAAAACTAAACGGTTTTAATTTTATCATTCATTTTTTGCATCAGAACTTTCAAACAGGGTCGGCTTATAAAAAATTAGCTATTCAATAGTACAAATGTAGATTGAAAAAGTTCTTCGAAGCATTTTTTTTAAACGTGACACATTTTCACAAGATTTAATTCTAAACCTGAAACAAGATTCAATTCTGACATAACTATGGGATCACCCATTATAAAGTATGTAGCAAGTAAGGAAGCGAAAACATGTTAGTTTCTTGACGAGGTAATTATTTTCAATTCTTAAGAATTTAGAGTAGAAAGAGTTAGTTCAATATGATTTATGGTGTGAATTACAAACAGGAACTTGTCAGTGGCAAGTAAGACAGTGAGTTATTTACCAACCAAAGTATTTATTCTCTTGTTTGTTACCTGGAGAAGAATTCACAAAGAAATTTTTAAACAGTGAATTGTTTCACAAAGCAAAATTTTCCTTAACCAAAGTTTTTATAAAATTCCTTTCTTTCGTGGGAAAATGGAAAAGATAAAATTCGTTTCAATTTTTCTCCATGGTTAAGCAAAATAGCACCGAAAAGAAAATAAATACAGCGGAATATTCCTTCGACAGAGTACTTTTCATTAATGTAACTTAATTTGCTTTGCAGCAAATAAGTTCATTAATGATAATAAATTCATTTAATAGCAGCTAAAAAATGAATTTGGAGATCGGTCACTTCTGAAGTGCAAAAATTTGCAATTTCTGTCATAAAAAGCCTGTATTAAATATGTTTCTTTTTCAGTCTCACGGTACACAATCAGGTGAAAGAGAAGAATAACAAAATGCATCAGTTGTCGGCCGATAATTACCACAACGGGAACGAGACCGTATCACAGTGAGTGAAATTATACTTTTATGAGATTACACTGAATTAAACGGCGACTTGCATTCAACCCTCATTAGTTCAAAAATACTATTTCTTCCTTCTATTTAATCAATCGTCTTGATTATAAAATAACGCAAAATTAATACAAAGTTATTTGAATTTATTGCTAAAAGTTTTATTTTACAAACATGTCTTTATTAGATACCTTTCAATATAATTTCCTCGAAAATTCAGGTATATAATAAGAAATATATTTTTAAAACGCTTCTCCGAGAAACTTTTCTGTTAATGATGTGGGATGGTTTAAAACATTTATTTAAAGCTCTTCTCTGGGACATCGAGGGCCAAATCTGAGATGGACTCGAATGTTGTTTTCGAGCTTTTTCTGACCAAAGACAGTTTGAAAATGACTTATAATGGACGGATTACTATCAAACCTTCATAATGTAGGGTGATCGAACCCGAGGCTTCTGGAAGAGTGTCAGAAACCGGTTCAATCAACGTTTAGAATCATTTCTCATCATTGGAAGAAATTTTTTTTATAAAAAAAATTAAAAAGCATGTGTACTAATGAGTCACAAAATTTGATATTGACACAAAGCCTAATGTGAATAGAAATATTGCATGACCAAATCTTTTCTTGGATGTTTTGTGAGTGTGTAACATTTATAAAAAAGAACGTTGCATAGATATTAGATATTAATGATTGTTTTCATTTTATAGCATACTGTGCAATATTTTATCCATTTAGATTTTCTTTACAAGAGATTTTGTTTATGTTAATATTTGACCTATAGACGGGTGTGTTTCAATATTTGTAGAGATAATTAAAACAAGAAATGACACTTCGGCACGATACTATTTCAATAAAGGATGGCACTTTATGAAATTCATGGCACACTACAAAGTGTTCAACTCATCAACTTTTTTTTATCTCATCCCCTTTTTTTATCTCATTAATTTGGGTATTACTGAAGCAGATTTACCACGTGTACAAAATCACGGAAGGTTTATGGTTATAAAAATTTACATTCATAGATATTTGAAATTAATTGTCATTTTTCTCAAAAATGTCGTAGAGATTTGAATTTTTTTGTTGTTGTTTTTCATTTCAAATGCCATACCGTGCGGCATTTTATCAATGCGTTCACACTGTAACACCGTACGGTTTGATTTACAGGTACTTCGTCCAATGCAGAACTTGTTCGACAACATGATCACAAACTAGCACATAAATTTTGGAAGTTACTTGGGGCAAGCTGTATTTGAAAAATTTAAGGTTTTGAATTTTTAATTCGAAAGTAAAGTCTAATATATTTAAAAATCGAAATTTGTCTTCATTGAAAATGGTGAGACAGTCTTCATGTTTATAGCAACGTGCAAACCCGTGCAAACACGTTAGTTGAAATTAAAATGATACTCGGGCCTAAGTTATAAATATTTGATTTTGATTACAAATGTGTCTTTACCGCTACTAAAAATTGATTCTTTAAATAAACCAAAAATATTTTCCATTTCTAATTATAATATGAATTTTAATATTTGTATTCTTTTCGATATAATTATAATTTTATGTTAACGCATAGTTCTCGAATGCTCGTTTTTTGCAGAAATAATTTACAACTGGCATCAAAAACATCTCTATAATGTCGGAATCTTTACCAATAATACGACCCATAAACTATTCAAGCATTTACATAAGAGACTCGATGATCTTGGGGACAAATAAGTGTTGATGACTTTTTTTTTTTTCAAAAACGGAAGAAGAACATTATATTGAATTAGAATAATTTCTGTTTCATTTTACAGCTTTTTTGGTAAAAAAACAAATCTTCTTTAAAAAGCTCGCCGCTATGTAAAATGCAAATCACTCACTGTTTACTGTATTTCAGACCATCTGTCGAAGAGGTCCGTTCTTGGGGAGAATCATTTGACAGGTTGATGAAATGTGCTGGTAAGTTTATTACAATTGTATATAATTTCTTGGTAAATTTTAATAAGGATAGAATAATTACAAAACATTAGAAAATCAAGTTTTACTTTATTTATTCTATTTATTACAGCTGTCTAATGGAAATCAGTAATGCAATTTACTGAATTTTAAAAAGGCACTGATGACAAGGAAAACAATAACATTACTACTGGGATTAAGTTTTTATAAGACTGGATTAGTAATTAATCTAAATATTGTGGCTGAAAACAGTTACCAATGTTTAGAATGTATTATACATATGACTAAATATTGATATTTCTATACTGATATTTCTATTAATTATTAAAAATGTGCAAAATAAAACTACTATTTACAATTTGCACTATTTTGTGCTAATTTCTATTAGAGTCAAAGTCATGGAAATAAAACTTTATACTGATATTACATTTAAGAGAATAAAATTGAGCACACTTGAATAAAATAACCGCCATTTCCCCTCTCATTTTCGACCCGTAGCGTGGTGGCCCTTTGATATTTAATCGCTTGTTCCCTGCATGATACAGACTCTATTGATCATTATTAATTATAGATCAGTCATTGTTATATTTAAATAGTTCTTAATCAAAAAATGTAAAATGGTAGCTATACAAAAGAAAGAAAAATTACAATTTCTCTTCTAAAGATACATTTCAAAGAAGTCTATTCAAAAGAATGGTTTTATTTACTGATACAAGATGGTATTTACTTAAAGAAATTATTAAAACAGCTTTTTATAAAATAAAAAATTTAATCGTAACACCATTTATGAATAAGGTGTCTTTTTTTCGACCGTTTTTGTTAACACAAAAAAGTGTTTTAAGACAATTCATTACAATTAGTTTTCACCGAATCAAAGATAACACCACTTTATTTATCAATAATTCAAGTATTAATATTTGAATAAATCAGACTTCAAAACTGAAGTAGTAGATAATGGAAATAAATATTCGTATAAACATATAAGTATTCTTTTATCATTGATGTAAAAGAGGCTTTTTACATCAATCATTCCAGAGTGAAAATCTATGGTAAACGAAAAGTCGAGCTCGTACTTGAGCAACAAACCAATTGATGACAAATTGCTCCGCCGCTTTCTTACCAAATTCTTACCACATACAAGATACAAAAATTAAGACGAAATTGCAATTAAGATACTCAGATTTGTTTGATTTACAACCGCAACGTTTGAAAGTGCATTAAA
The DNA here is from genome assembly GCA_949128135.1 of Parasteatoda lunata. Taxonomy (NCBI): domain Eukaryota; kingdom Metazoa; phylum Arthropoda; class Arachnida; order Araneae; family Theridiidae; genus Parasteatoda; species Parasteatoda lunata. The sequence goes on from OX421973.1 coordinate 4,493,091, forward strand.
AGAATTCTCCGCTCTTTTTAGGGTCATCGAATTTTATTAAGAAAGTTTAGCATTTCAATTCGTACTATTTAATGTTTTGGTATCGATTGGAATATAAATTCTTTTGAAATGCATTGGAGTAGAAGAGGAAAAATGATGTTTAAAGACATTATAGTAACATAGGCGTTATCCTCATTTTGAATGTAAAATTAAATAACTATATCTAATTATCTTAAACGTTTCTCATTGAAAAAGTCTGACATTTCGAACCCCATCTTCAAATATTGCATAATCAATAACATTTTCTGGTTAGACAGAAATGATTTATTGCACGCGAGCGACAGAATACCAAATAATAATATTTTCTCGCTACTCGCATTTGCGTGCAGAAACATTGTTCATAAATGATACTTCACGCCATTATTCTTTCAAATATGTTATTACATCAAGTAGCACATTTTACAGGGAATGTATCATTTTTATGACTCTGAGCAACAACCAACTTTCCATCTACTAATTAAAATAATGGTATGTTTACACAACTTTTTCAAATTTTTTGTACAAAAAACAAATGCAGTACGCATTGTTTTTCGTACTTAATTAAAGTGCTAAAAAGTTGGTGATAGAAATCGTTGACATGCATAACAAAGTTATTATAGTCGTATCCCATAAATTTAGAAACATTTTTACAATTCCATTTGCTCTTCTGCTTTATTTTAACCTTTTTTTGTGAAAGACATGAAAGCTATTCATTATGTATAGGTTGCACAGATCACTTAAATAGTAAATCAGCTGTCTTGCAATAATTATCTGTCCAGTATGGATAAACGCAGGAATATTGATTTTGTAAAGAGTTCCAACATATCTTTTCAACCTTTATATTGAGATCCATTGCTGATTAAAATAAGTATGCATCCTTGGGACATAAACAACCACTGTAAATTTGAACTAATTATGGTAGTTAAGGACAGTTTAATCCTTCAGAAATTTTTTTTTTGATTTGTACTAACTGCTTTTACAATTTTAGCAGACCACCTTGTTCGTAATTATTGACTTGTTAATGTGGGGACAAATGGATTGACAATTTTCCTCCCTTTAAAAGAAAGTAACGTTTAAATCAGTTTTAAAAGAACTTTTAAATCAATGATATTTAAAAAATACACACTGTAAGTTACTTTGTTTTTTCATAATCGGCACAAAAATGTATCGTTTTTCAAATCAGTCTTTAAGTCAAATATAAGGTAATTAATAGGGGAGAAAGAAAAGGTAAAAATTATGTCATTTCAAATAAATTACGCTGAAGTAGTCATTTTTTAACAATAGACGCAATCCGCAACCAAGAAATTGAAAGCGAAATAGGACTTGACCATTGCTGTCTAGACAAGTATGGTATTGTTTATGACGTTTTTTTCTTATATTGTATCGAATGAGATCAAACGCAAGGCCATAGATCTGATTGTTTAGAAGTTATTAGGGTTTACTATAAACCAGTAAACAATTTTTTAACTTTTTCATCTTTAAGCATCTGGCATTGTTAGCTAGACAAATTATGTAGTGGTAACTTAATATTTTTTATTAATTAATTTTCAATCAAATTCTAATCTAATTAAATTTTAATAGATGAAGAAAATAATTAAAAAAATGTAAGAGTTTTATGCATACAAGGGTAAAAGTCAAACATGATAAATGCCATGCAAAAAAACCATCATAACGGTTAATGATTTCATTCAATCTAGTGTTAGATCTAATAATAATTCTTTATAACAATATCAGACGTGTAAAAGTACATAACTTCACTTTTTATGCATAAAAACTTCCATAAGTTTTGAAGTCTCATTCACTTTGTTTTGCTATCATTCGGCTAAATGTGTAAAAAACTATTTAAGAAATAATAGTCATTTCATTCGATTTCACTGTCGAATGAGTGAATAAGTGTGAGTCGAAAATTTTATTTATTATACAGAAAACCTGTATAATGTCTAAATTATTAGTCCTATCAACATGAATTTAGTTTTATTCAAACTAGCTAAGAAAAAGAGATACGTTAACAATACCTCTTTTGTTTTGATAGTAATATTTAAGTTTCGCCCCTTTTTATCTTTCTCACCATCTATATCTTCGCAAATTCGAAATACCCATCATAGTTTTTCTTATTCTACATTGCATAAAGGAAAAAAAAAGACCACTCACAATCATAAAAGGACTCACAGAATGTAAATGTGATACTTCCTTTAAATTTTGGTTTCATGTAATAGTCAGGTTGATTTTAAGCCAAAATAAATTTGTGTGAAAGACCTTAATAAGTTTAGCTAAACAATTTTTGTAGGAAAAAAAAAAAAAAATCATGTTGTGTGTTTTTTTTTTGTTTATCTTTTTTATTATAATTTAAAGTAAAAATGGACGCACAACTTTGTCACTTCAAAAATTGGGTAAGAAAGTACACAACTTTCTTTACAGCAATTTTCTTCCCGATCTAAACATATTTTTATAAGAACATGAGTCAATTTAACTTCGAGTTTTCAACATTTTTCGCTGAGTCTTATTATGTTGTATTTTATGTGTAAGACATAAAGAAAACTCTTAAGAAATTTTTATAGATTTTCCTATTGCGAAGATTTGTTGAAAATTCATGAATAAATTTTTCTATCTAAGTGGGTTGGGTTATTTTTAAGAATGAAGGGAAAAGCTACCACAAAATTCTATGTTTCTTAATGCTTTGTTTCTTATTTCATATGTTTTTTGTGAAGTAATTTTTATTAATATTGCTTAATTGTTTCTTCAAATTACTTTATCGGATGAAAAAATCAATCGATAAAAAAAGTTGAAAATTTCATAGGTTTTTTAATTTTAATATGCTTTTTATTTAGTATGATTTTTTTTTTCTTCGTAGAGAAAGTTTCAAGAACTAAGTTGCGAACTTCAAGATTTTTTTAATGCTTTTTTTTTTCTTATTTACTATGGTTTTTATTAAAGTATTCATGAGAAAATTGTATCCTTCTTAATTACCTACCACAATGCAAATAATAAGCAAAAAGCGTAGTAATAGTTGGCAGTCCTGAAATCTCTTAACAAAGAATGAATTCAAAAATGTTGAAAGAAAGATATCAAAATGAGGGACATTACATTAGATATGAATGATTATTGTTTATTATTAAAATATGCAATACTTCTTTTAATTTCAAATTGAGCATAAGCTTTCGGAAGGACTTGATTTGGAGCATGACTTATAATTAACATAATTTTATAACAAGAGGATATTCTTTTGAATTATCAATTTAAATTGATGATTTATACCCAGTAAATGTAAAATTAACATAAATAAGCTTTGAATTACAAATATATTGGTTCGCAATGGGAATTTTTTTCTTAGGAACAATCTACTCCAATTCTTTATTGACATAGTTTCTACTTCTGTAAGACCCCAAGTTGCCAAAAACTCCTAAAACGACAAGAACATTATGTCGAAAGTAAAACATCGTGTCTAACTTCGGAAAATGAATTCCTTTTTTTTTGGGGGGGGGGAGTTTATTTGTTTTTATTGCAAAACGGAACTAGTTTCACAAATAACTCTTGAAAAAGTTCCATTTTTAGAATTAATACACTCTTTATAGGAAATTGTGATACGAACTTCCAGCTGTCTTCCTGGTCTTAAGATTTCTTCCCTGTTACCTACTATATGACTATATCGCGAAATCCCAGTATTATTTCTTCTGTTAGAATTTTACTTTTTTTTTTTTTTTTTTTTTGTTTACTGATAAAGCACATTTTTACGCGTATTAGAATTAATTTATGGCTTTATTGCAAAAATATTTTATTTAAAAAAACAAGCACATCTTTAGTAATATATTTGCTCTAATTCCTTCAAACAATTGTTATTTCGTCAATTTTATAAAATTGTTGACATGATAACTACAATTCTGTACTTAAAAATATATTTAGTTTATCAACAAAAATGGTGGCAATTGTAAACCAAATTTTTTTTCACAGTGCAGCATAGTAAAACACTAGGAATGTTCCTTAACAGTATTTGGTGTAAAAATCAGCTGCCACCGTTTTTAGTATTGAAAAGCATTAAAATTTGTAATTATTATGAAATTAAAATTTACACAGTGCGAATCAGTAAAAGTATTTTTACGATGCAATATAAAGTAGGAATCAATAATTTAGGATAATTAAAATAAGTCAAACATGGAGGTAGCATAGAGAGACGAATTCGAATTAGCCTTAATAGATGAGAAGTGGATAGAAATTTATAAAATCAGATAATCAGAGAGATTCAAAAATGTAAACATCTTTAATATGCATCAAAAATCATATTTCAACGATTAATTTTTGCAGCTGTCTAGAAGAAAACTCTTGACAACTTATTAAAAATCTGCTGACGATAGCCGAAATGAGATAACATTGGTGTTTTTGAAAACGAAAATAATTTGCGTATTGTACGAATGTACGTGAAATGGTGTAAGATTTTTCTCCATTACAAGGAATTTAAATTTAAGTACAGCCTATAATGAACTCTCGATTTTGTGTTAACTTGAAACAAGTTTTGATCTCGATTTGTTCCTTTCCACAATTTTTGCAATAAAATTTCCACAATTTTCTCATTATTTTTACAATTAAATATGCAATACGCTTAAATATAAATTTATTAAAAAGCGGGGTATTTTACATCTGTCTGTCACAACAGCATCTTTTGAAGCTGTCTTTTATTAATTACCAATGCACGTTCTTACACGGTCATGCTTCAATGAATGCCTTTTTTATTTTTAATCATAACTGTTACGATGGAATTTCTATTATGCTCGGGTAATAAATTTTTGAAGTAAGTTAAGAACAAAACTTGATTCTTGGTTTAATAATTTATTTTGATCTCCATGCGAATAAACAATGAAAACATATTTACAAAAGACTTGATATCCCTACTGCAGCGTTGTAAATGCATTCATATTTTTACTTCACATTTTTTACAATTACTATTTTAAAAAAAACCTTTCATAAAAAGTATTAAATTTTGGTAAATATATCATGGAACATAAAGTATACACTATAAGAAATTCCAGATCAAATTACGGTAGAGATTACCGGCATTTTGGGTGCATCACCCGTAAAATTCATTTTTACCGTAAAATACGATACCGTAATTTTAACAGTAATATTTATTTAAATAGAGCAATTCAGTGATTAAGGTAATTATTACTGTAAAAATTGCAGTATATCAGAATATTTTGTTTCGCAACTTTTTACCGTAATTTCATTCGGAACTTTTTTAAAGTGCAAAACGCCATAAGAAAAATCACCGATATTTGGTTTATGTCAACAAATATTAGATTTTACAGTGAATTTTAATAGTAGCAAAAATTAAGTTAATTTAGTTTTAATTAACAAAAATAGATTTTACTGTAAAAGGCACCTTGAGTGCCAGTACTTTTTACAATAAGTTCATTCGGGATTTTTTTACAGCGTAGTCTGATAAAAAATTGGATTTAAAGCTGACATTAAAAGAGGAAAGAAAGAAGTTTTATTTAGAGGAAAGTATACAACCTTAGTAAGTGGTAAAAGTAGTGGTCCATGTATTTAAGCAAAGTAATTCGGGGGAAGTGAATGATGTGGGCAGAGATACTTAAGTATTGCTACAAACAATAAATTGAATTGTTTTCAATATAATTTTTTACACTAAATGGAATAAAACCAGGTTTGAGAATATAAATATAATAATTTAGAAATTATGATGGTTTTATGTACAAAAAGTACACTATTTGCGCATCTGACATCGCTATCTAAACGAAAAGAGTACTGATTCTTGTGTCCAATTTCTTTGTCTTAAGCATAATTTTTTTTCTTCTATAATCTCTTTCGAAGGCGATATAAATATTATTAAATAAGAGCAATGATATATAACGATCATTATATTTTGTGTTCTTTTTTTTTTAAAAAAAACATTTAGCTGGACGGCAAATATTTCGAGAATTTCTGAGGCTTGAGTACAGTGAAGAAAATATACTGTTCTGGCAAGCATGTGAAGACCTCAAACGAGAGAAAAATCCAGAAATTGTTGAAGAAAAAGCAAGAAGTATCTATGAAGATTATGTGTCCATACTTTCCCCGAAAGAGGTAAGAAATTTACTTTATTCCATTTCGAAAAAAAAAACTATTTTATAAATTGATTAACTATTATTTAATACATATCAGCCGTTTTAACATTGCTTGAACTTAGGAATAGCCGAATAAATGCTAATTAAAACTACGAAAAAATTATATAAGTCAAAAAGTAGCTTATGCGTGTGTAATTTTCTATTCAAAGTTTTTCGAGTTTATTATTTGAGGATTATTATTTGATTCTTTATTTAATAAATTTCATTTATTAAAATTATAGTTAAAATTCTAAAGACGCAAAAAAATCATCAAATTCAATGTAAAAATACAGCAAAAAAATTCACGCATTTTTTTAAAGTTTCTCTTCATTCCATAGCTGATATTTTTTATTACTACTTAGCATTTTTTCCTACATTCTAAACTTTTTAGTCCCGTCATGGACTGATCATAAGGACACTGTTCTCATAAGAACACCGAAGTCAAGCAACACTGGATGCGGTCGGTAGGTGACCCCCTTTGCTCAGCCTGCGTAGGGACCGACCGTGCGCGGTTTTCGTTAAGCTATTCTATCGTAAAGTGCCCGACTTCAGGCGTCGGTCATCGGGCTACCAAAGCAAGGGAGCCATCCTATCTGCTGTGGAATGGCATGTTTTTGAATCATCCTCATAGATGTTTCGCTGACCATCGTCAATAGCCCACTGTGTAATTCTAGTACGACGTAAATAAAAAACTCTATATTAGCTTCTTAATTAAAATTTATGTAATAAAAATCTAAACAAATCTGTTAGCATGCTTTAGCGAAATTAAGTTCGCATATCTTTATTGAAATTATAATCTTCCTTTTAGGTCAGTTTGGATTCAAAAGTGAGAGAAATAGTGAACAAAAACATGAAGCAACCCACTACCGATACCTTTGATGAAGCTCAGTTCCAAATCTATACCCTGATGCACAGGGACTCTTATCCTCGATTTTTGTGTTCCCCGATGTATAGGCGGTTGGCACAGCTGTCGCCCCCCACTCCGCCCACCCGCAAGACATCCATCTCTGTCGGATGACCATGGCTACTATGCTACTTTTGCAAAGCAGACTTTTCGCCGTAGAACGTCCCCGCGACATTCAGAGGCGTACAGCTATCTATTTACATCTATCTATGCATTCTGTATATAGATAGGTATCAATGTGTACAGACACACACACACATATATCATAAAGCACTGCATGGATCTTGTTTGATGTTTGGTAAGCTTTCGGGGGGGAAATTATTCGCTCGTGTCTCAATGTTAAATATTAAGGATATTTAACATTTTATATGTTTATCTTCATCTATTCTTCTTCATGTAGAATGAAAAAAACTTATCTACTGAACGAAGAAATTCTGCAGCATATCCGAGCTAGTCTTTACGGGTGCGACATCATAATACATCTGACTTCTTTTCATCACCTTTCTGCTCAAAATAATATCGAAAGCATTTTTCGTTATAGTTTTTTTTTTTTCGACTAGCAAGCAATCACTCAGTAAACCTCTCGCCAAGGGAATATATATTCTGAAAGAAAAAAAAAAAAAAACGATGGCGCAATAGCTTCTGAGAAGCATTCTCAAAGTAAAAATTTGTCTTTCAAGAAAAATCTATCTTCATTCAATTAATGCATCTAGTTTAAAGAGAATAGCTATTTTGAATTGAAACGCGGATTTACTTTCAAATACAGCTGAGTGATTTAAACATACTGATACAAAAGCTTAGCAATTAAAATGATCAGAAATGTTACGTTGAAAACATTCCACAAACACTGCTCTATGCATTCCACGTATGTATTTTATTTATTCTCCAACTGACCAATCAGTTGAGTCGAAAAGGCCCATCAAAACTACTTTCAAGTTTTCATTTCGAAAACAATTTCAGAAAGACGTCATCTAACCCAATCCGATAGAGAATCGTTCCTCCAATTAGATTGAAGGATTATGCCTGTGCATATATGCGTTCTTACTGATCCATAGTAAAAGCTTTCAAGATAAACTGTCTGGCGCGATCGCCAGACCAAACTCGCCTATTGGCGTAGTTCATTCTTTTTTTAAAAAAATATTTCTGATATGTACAAAATGCGAATTTCGAATATATATTACCCACTAAGAAGAAATGCTAACTTTAATCTGTATTCAAAGTTCTTGAATAGAATTACTAACCCGCCTCAGGCCGCGTAGCACATTCTTTTTTTTCCAGACTAACTATATGGTGTATGATGCAAACGAATAACCTATATGGGAAACAAATTTGAAAATTGTGCTATCCTTACAAGAAAAAAGAATATGTCACAAATTTCAATTATTTTTTAACAATCTTTTTTCTGTTAGATGCAAGAGAGCAAGTATTTTTAAACTATACATATATTCACTGTTGGCTGGAACGGTCACTTTCAGTTCTCATCACTTTGGAAAGCGATGTATTGTATATATTATGGTTGTATGTATAGAAATTGTTGGATCTGTCTACTGTTAATTTGATGCTCTTTAATTGTTTATGTTTATTAGTTTGAATACTTAAGTTGTTTTTTAAACACTTTTCTACGAAATTAATGTAAAATATTAAGTTTGTATAATTTTGCTTATGACACTAATTTATTTTGTAGTCTATAAATACTTAATAATGAACTAATGTAATTAAATTATATAAAAAGTTTTTTTCTAGGTTGTATATTAAATAATTGAAAAAATCAAAAAGTATTTATTCTAGTTTTAAATGACCAAAGTTTCTGATTTTTTCAGTGCCAGATGTTTAAAAATTTTGTAGATCTACATATGTGAGAAAAAAAAAAAACTAACGCAATTTTAAAACACATTCCATTATGTAATTTATCTCCAGTAACATAACTGTTTATTGCAAAATAATAACTAGTATTACACACATTAATTTTACTTTAAATTTTTAATTGTATTAAAAATCTATTTTTTATATATATTTTGTTCTTATTTATAAACGTTTAATAATTTACATTCTTAATACTAAGTTTATTATAATTTATGCCTGATACTTAATTAATTTTATACATTATATTAGTAATAGTCAATTTTCTATAATTACATAAATAATGATTTCAATTCAAAAAAATTTAGGATAATATTTAAAAACTTCATTTAATAATAAATTTATTATGGTATAAAGGTACCCATAATTTATTATAATTTTATAATTTCTCAAAATGTACATATTTTAGTTGTGACAATTAATTTATTACATTTTGTCTTGCATTAAGTACAAATATTTTGAATTATTTAAATACGCATACTTCTCAGAAATTTTTTTAAGAATACCTTATCGGTTTTGATACTAATTTTTATTTCATACATTCCGAATGAAATGCTAAAAAAAAAGCCTTTTATATGTAAGTGGCATTAGATCATTTTTCTCTGAAGTTTTATTTAAAATATTATTATTATTATCTTATAACTTGATACTTTAAATATTTTAAGCATTCATTGAATGTTTGAATATTAAGTTAGTTTTATATATATTTAATGTTAATGACAATCATTCATTATTATTTTCAGTTATAAACTTTTTGAATGCAACTTCCCTTTTATTCATAATAAATTTCGAGCGAAATTTACTTTCTTTTTCTGTTGTATAGATTTCAGTTTCAAAGGGTTTTGAATTATATTTTAGAATGCTTTTTTTCATTCTTAAAAAAATTTGTTTTAGAATATCTCTCTTTCAGGTTGAAATACTAAAGATATCAAAATATGATATTGAAATAGTCAAAATATTTCCCAGAATGAACAGTTTAAAGTTTTTTAATTGCCAGTAAATGTGTAGCTTTATTTCTTAAATTATTTTTCTTATATATATTCATATTTTCTTCAAGAAAATATGTCTAAAATTCAATTCAGATAACATTCTGAATTAAATTTCTATTTAGTGAGTAAATTTGATAATAAATACCATGTTTTACTTGTTAACTATTTATTAATACTTCTCACGACTATAATCCCAAAATTTGGAAATGAAACATCAAATAATCATAAAATTTTACATTATATTTACCTAGCACATTATAGAATGGAAAGTGATCTACCCATTTTAAGTAAAATTTAACTCAAAGCTTCAATTCTTTTGGCATCGTGATGGCTGGGTCTATATAGAATATTATTATTTATTCAATTAAAATAGCAATAAAATAGTATGACCAAAAGGAATTTTTAATTTATAAAATTGTAATGGGCTGTGTATGATCTGCAGTTGTGCAGTACTTTATTATAATAAAAAGCTTTAAAAAAGAGAAATCTCAAGTTTAAAAAACTCGAGGCATTGTTTTCAAATTTTAAAATGTATCTCTTTTAAGATTTGTATGATATTAGTATAACTAGTCCTCCTGACTCCAAAGTTATCAAAATAAAAAAAACTTCCAAAAAATTTGTAAATCGAAAACTTTGGCGATATTGCACTGTAAAAACTTCCGGATTAAATTACGGTAAGAAATACTGGCAACATGAGTACATCATCCGTAAATTACATTTTACCATAAAATCCATCTTTAGCGTAAAATTTCATATCGTAATTGTTACAATGGTGATTTAATTACATTGATTTACCGTTTTTACAGTAAATATTACTGTAAAAATTACGGTGACTGGCGTTACAATAATGGGATTATTTTTTAAAGTTATTTTAAAAAAAACATTTTAAATGAATAAGAAATGATATATAGAAAGTCACAAACGAAGAAAAAGATCTTATGACTGATGTTACAAACACAAACTAAATTAAAATTTTAATAAACTTTTTTTTATCATTATTAGAAAGTACTTAAAAACTAAAATTTTGGCTTTTATATCTAAAATAGTTAACAAGAAACTAAAAAAAATTTTAATGGAGAGATGCTATTAAATGTTTTATTTTTTGTTACACAGCTCTTTATATCATGCAATTGCTTTAAGGCAAAAAAAGAAAATTAAATAGTAGAAGTACTGTATTTTTTACCGCAATTTGATCCGGAATTTTTTAAATGCCTGAAATGACTCGAAAATATGTGCTTTTTTTATCTTATAATATGCATATCCATTTTAGATTATACTAAAAAATGGAATTCATCTTTGTGTGAACTTTAGGTTCCTGTTTTGTTTTTAATGCTCTATTTTTATGTTATATGTAATGCAAATTATTTTGTCAGACTTTAAAGGACAACACCTTGAATTTTACAAATTCTAGTTGCATAGTAATAATTGTTGATTAAGAAATTAAATTAAACAAATCTTGTACAAAACGCGCACAAAATGTAACAGAGTGCTTTTTTGATGCTCATTTCAAAATTGTTTTGGTAACCACCGTTGTCTTTTGCTCAGACATTAATCAACATAATAACTTTTCATTTTTAAATGACATTCATGCAAAAATTATTTTAGTTACAGTGTTCACATTTTTTTCTCTGCCGTGCAGTGAGATATTTTAGATACTGTAAACTAAGAAATTATTAATTTAACTCAAACCACTTCGTTTTATAACTATTATTAGATTTAAATAAAGATTTGGTTAGGAAGCAGGCCTCCTTAGACAAGCAAATTTTCTATGAACAAATGAACAGATATAGGATAAAATCTTATCCAATAAATCAATGATAATCATGGTATTTATCATTAGCGATAGAACTTGATATTCGATATACTGAAGATATTTATTGGAGGTTCTCGATATAGTGTAAGAATACTTTTTTAAATATCGCAATGTTTAATGACTATCGATATTTCGATATGAAGCTCATAAACAATTCCATGGAATTAAAACTGCTGACTGAAATGCGTTGTTGGAGCAAAACAACTTGAATTACGATCGTCTTAAATATTATAACCCTCTAATTATATTTTCTTAAAATATTGTTTGATAATCTATGAATATTTTGTTATTATTTATTGTTATTGTTATTATTCTTGTTATTATTTTATTTTTGTATACTCTTTTCATTTTTTCATATTCTTTGCTATTTTGTACTTTGATATTTCGTTCTTTCTACTTTATTCTTTGCTATTTGTTTCATGTTTTTTGTTCAATTTGATAGAGTATCCATATTTCAATTATTTTAGTATATTCATGCTAGTTATCTCATTTTTGTTTGTTATTTAATGTACAATTATTCACGTCATTAATTCCGTCTAAGGGGCTTGTAAATAAATTTAAATACGTTTCTTAAAAAATGAAATTCTAAACTAATATACTATCGGTAAGTATTTTAGACTAATATATATAATAATAATTTATGTAAGATATTTCTAAAATCAAAGCAAAATTATTACCTATACAATGACTCTTTAAAAGATCCCGAAAAATACACAAGATTTCTTTCTCTATAATTGTAGAAAATTGATAGAGTCTCCTACATCAGTCTTATGTATCGTAGGAAATTTGTTTACAAAATAATAGTCTCAAATCTATTTGAGCAATTTTTCGAGAAAAAAAAGTGGTTGTAAAAAAGGTAGGTTGTTTTTCTTTTTGTCCTAAAGTATATATCTTAACCCTTAATTGCACGTTTTAAAACGTAAATTTTTTTGAGTGTATAGCATAATGATTACCTATTTAATGTGTGAAAAAAATCTTATTTTATTTTAAATGACACAAATGTTACAACAATTCATTGAGCAGTGATGTTATTAGTGAAAAGTATGCTGTTGTAAAGAACATTTATCGAAAGATTTTTTCTTAAAAATGTTAAAAACGTCCACTTATTCAGTTTAAAAATTCCGTTAAAATCTATTATTCTACAAGTCCAATTTTTACTTCACTTTTAAATGTGTCGTTTTTCAGCACATAAAAGGTTTTAAAATGAAGTATAAAATACTTTTAATTGCTTAAAATTCCAGAATGTAATTCTGCTTTAGGCAGAATCAGAAAACCTGCCAAATTGTTTTAATGAATTTTCTTACATCCTAGCTGAGGGTTTTTTAATTGAATTTTTTGATATAAACTTGCTAATGCAAGATTTATTTTTAATTTCCCTTTCTTTATCAAACATTATGCTTTGGGTAGAGTTTCAAAACAATTATTTTACGTTAAGCAAATAGCTCAAGAAGTTATATATGAGTACAAGAAATAGTTATTAAAAGTATCAATTATGTTAATTTTTTTTTTCATTTCTACTTTCATATTGAGCCATTTTACGAAGAAAATTTTGAATAAATTTATATATTATATAAATTAGTCACTACTATAAGTAAAATAAAATATATTATTGATTTTTTTATTAGCATAATCATGGGGCTTATTAAAAAAAAAAAGATAATGAGAATTGACCGATTTTTCCAATAATTTTAACCCTCAGGCGCAAATGCTTTTAAAATTTTAAAAAATTGGTAGCAAGTTTTCTTAAAGATGTTATAAACGTTCGAATTTAATTTACACGTTATTATTCAAATCTCTCTCCAAAAGTTCCTGAGTTACTCCTTACTCCTTAGAAACTTCAAATCCTTGTTAGAACATATTCGTGCGTTAATTTCTTAAATTAACAACAGTTTTTTTTTTTTTTTGTTTTTTTTTTAAAGGAAGGACTTTGAAAATCTGCGTTCGAGGGTTAATTACATATATGAAAAATATATTTATACATGGAAAATTGCACATTTTTTTCAAATAATCAAATTCTATATTGATGACCAACTTAAGAGTCACAAAAATTCCCCCGTACACCAGACTCGCGTGTTACGAAGATAAGTCACATTTCTTTTTCATAAGAAACGGTTTTACTCTTGCTTCTATAACCGTGAGAAGATGTCGTGGACAGTAACTGTCTTATGGTTAAAAACTAGCATTTCCATGAAATTTATTTTTGCGAGATTAAACTATAAATCAAAATAGTATGATTGTGCCTGTCAGGATTAAAGGCTACGCTATTATTATGATGGGAACGTAAAATTTTAACTTCTCTTTGTGAAATTCCCTCGGAAATTGTTTAAATCTATTAAATCATTTAAACTGCTAAATTTTTATTAGTAGTTTCAAATATCTAAAAATATTTACTTGGCCACCAGTTTTCGAGTGGAGGGTTTTAATTAAAGTTTAATTAAATTTGATCACGTGATAGGTCAAGACAGTTATCATGTAAAGGAATGAAAACCAAAATTTAAAATTTTCTGACAAGCATTTTTGTTTTATTTTGTTTCTTGTTTTAATTATATGAATGAATTTAATTATTTGTATCTTGAACTATAAATTCATTCCCACTCGGTGCAATCTGAATTTTCGGTGGGATCATGTATTCATGAATGAATGTTAAAATATTAAATATTCATCTAGCTTTGAGATTCTCATCAAAAGCGATGTCAGTATGTTAACTGTTTGTTGTCCTTAATATTAACTTAAAAATTTGATTAAAAGTTAAATTCTGTACGATAAAATGAAATTTTATTGTACTACTTGTTTTTAAAATAAATATTAGAAGCATTTAAACTTTTAACATTTCTGTTTTTGATCAATAAATTTTGAAACTTAAAAAAAATGAACACATTTTGTTTTAAAACACTTTGCTCTAAATTAATACCAATTATATAGGGAGAAAAAAATTATCGTACAGTATGTTAATGATAATTTTGGTTAGAAAAACAACAACATAATTCTGGTAATCGAAACCAAAAAATAAGGTATTTAAACTATTCGTTTGGTAATTCTTCGGTTCATATGATAATGGAAATTCTGGTTTTTAAAATGACAGTTTTTATTATCTCACACTTAGTAAAAATATACCTAACTGAAAATTAAATTGAACTGAAAATTAAATTGAACTGAATAAAGGGTTTGTAAAGTTTCTTAATAAAAATACCAAATTTACCAATAACCAAAATTTATCACATAATGTAAAACTATATTTTATAGTTAATTTTATCAAAATTACCAAAGTGCTTCGATTACTCAAGTGCTTTATTACCTAAATGCTTTATTACTCAATCTATTCAATCTTTATTACTCAATCTATTCAATCTACGTAGTGCTTTATTACTCAAGCGTAAAAATTATCGAGTTTCATTGGTTTTTACATAGAGTCAGAAACATGATAAATTCTGGTAGTTGTGTCCATATTTTTTTCTTCCCCATAGCGTGCATCTAACAATTGTGACTGCGTGTTGCATGAAGCCTGGACTAATATAATATTAATAATTAAAGCCCCCCTTTAATTGATTTTGTAAAAGAATAATATTTTAGGGTATTTTACAGTGTAAATCCCTCCCCGTAGGTGGCTAGAAGCGTGCTCAGCTTCAGACTGCCTCTGTGCGAAGCAAAGGCGCGCGCGATGCCATATTGTTGTGGAGCCTTAAATTCTATGACCCTCTTGGCCAATAACTGGTTGTATTTTGAACTTTTGATTTCTATGAAATAAAAACAATCTTATTTTCGGTAATCCTCAATATTGGGAACTTGTTTGGAAGTTGTAACTGATAGTGACCGTTTCATATAAACGCAAATAGGAAGCGGACCAACTATTTCCCCTACTGTCTTTGCAATGCGAAATAAAAAATTTGAAGTAGATAACTTTGCAAAGACCTAGTTATAACTTTTCAACCAATGAAAAATAACTTTCCACCTTTGTGTTTCGAGATACTGTATATGAATTTAATTCCTCTGCTGTTGTAGTTATCAGTGTTATCACTTTGTGGTTGGCAACTTTCGTTAAGTGTTATCTTTAGCTCGTATTTCTCGTAATATTTCATTCGCTTTTCCAACATTATATCGTAAATAACAATTATACAAGGATAACTGGTTGTTTTACAGATTCCAGATCTGATTTGAACAAAGAAATAACTTTATTTTCATGTGTGTGTCGTATAAATGGTTAAATAACAGTTTCCCCCAATAACTTATGTGTTGTCATACTTTCAAGTAAAACTAGTCAACGATATGATTTTTTGATGCAAAATAGTGCAGCTGTATATGAATTGCCAAGTTTGTTTTTAACATATTTTGGACACAAATGGAACTTTCTATTTGAGGTTTGCCTATCAGAATTCGACTTTGTGAATCTGATTTCCAATGCCTAAATCAAAAATTATCAAATTTTATTTTCAATATATATATTTAAGTTAAACGTTCTTTTATTTAAACTGAGGTGTTTTGCAGAGTTCTTGAAAAAGAATTAAGATGACATCAATTTTTAGAAAAAAATGAAGCCACTTTGTACTTTCGTGATCAGATTTAAGAGTATTAATAACTCAAAATTTCATGAGTGGTCGCATTATCCTATAAATAATTATTTTAAAATGGTATCAAATTTTCCCTCAAAATTAACAAGATATTCTAGATACAGATTTTATTTTATTTGAAAAATAACAAATTTAGAACTAAATAACTTTGATAGTTAATCAAAATAGTATCCTGTTTTCCACCAAAAGTAACGAAACGAGATTTTCTACCACTTTTAGTATACGTTCCGAGAATATTCCAAAAACATTACACTTTTGTTAGACATTGTGAATAGTTTCAAAAGACACGATAAGCTTTCATAATTAGTACTCTCATTAACAACTCAAAATTTAAAACTTATCAAAGCTTCCCCATATTGAAAGAAATTAACTCATGAGTAGCATTACTACTCAAAAATCATAATTACATTATAAAACTCACGATTTTTTTTGCATTCATAAATCACTAAATATCTAAGACAAATTATTTTAAACCCTGATTAAAAATTTAAAAAAAGTACGAAAAAATTTAGTTTATTAAAAATTATTTATGAATACAAAGAGTTCACCGAAACACATTCTCACCTTTCGCCCAAAAATAAATATTTTTTGTTACCGCACTCTTTAAACCAAAATTTGAAAATAGATTTAATTGAATTGAATTCTTGTGTATCTAAATTAAATGTTCTTTTTTAAATAGATTTTCATTCAGAGTATTGTTTTAAAGAATAAATTAAACTATAATTACTTTCAGTGCCTTGGAGCAGTTGATTTTCATGCTCAAATTGACATATATTCTAACTACAACCTAAGGAATTCTCTTAACCTACTGCCAATGTAATGTTTTTGTTACTTCATTACAAAGTGAACGATAGTAAATTGTTGAAAGAAAAAAAAAATGGTTACAGCTTGCAAACGATAGTATTTTGTGTAAGAGCAAATATGTAAGTACATTTAGTGTTACATATTAAACATATAGATTCCCTCTTTTTTAGCAACACTAGTCAATTATACTATACTTCTAGTCGATAAAATAATGCGATAGAAATATCTATAAAGTGATGACTATCAATGAAAATTAATTTCTGCTTATGTTGTAAATAGTTAAGTAATTTTTAGTTGTAACATTTAATTGACTTATTCATAAACGAATAACAATGGTTACTATGAATACGAGATGATAGGAAAACTCTTTTCGAAATAAGGAGCGAATTTAAATATTACGTTTACTCTTGTTGAGCAGGGGGAAATTATGATGCAATACAGTTATTAGTAATGATTGTGTGAAATTCTTTTAATCCCTTGTAAATTACAATCTAATTAATTTCTTATTTGGGGAGAGTTCACGCCAAAAAAAATTTTTTTCTACGAACAAGAAGAGAAAAAGATTTGATATCTCCAAAAGAAAGAAAGAAAAAGATTTGATATCTCCAAAAGAAAGAAAGAAAAGTTTACGTAATATTTAAATGCGTCAAAATGAAACTAAAATTCTGTAATATAAAGTCCTTATCAAAAATATCATATATTTGGCAGCGTTTAGAGAAGAAAAAAAAAATTTCTTCATATAGTTCCTATCAGAAACGTATATTTAGCATTTCTGATAACGTTTGGCATTTCCACAAGTTTTAAAAAACTCCTGGGAAGATGTAATCTTATTTTTAATTGCTGCGTTTTAGTTATGTTTAAAGAACAATGAGTTTTCATTCAAATGATTGGTAAAACTTTTCCTCTAATCCTCTAAGTTCAGTAATTTTTGTTATTGACATTCAAAAATTGTTTCTAAATAGTTAAAATTTGGTTGTAAAATTTATCAAAAATTAAATATTATTTTTAAATGCAAGTTTTTATTTACAATTTTGTAATCTTTTCAAAAATTAGGCTTTCATCGACAAATATTTGTTTGTTATTTTCAGAACGACCAATATTTTTTTTTACTATAAAATAATATTTACAACTTTTAACGCGGCCAACTTATAATTTTTGAAAGCAAGCTAATTTCTTTAAGAAATAATTATTTCTTTAATTAGGAAACAACTATTTCATCTATTTATTAGCTTGAGGGCTTGCCGAAGCTCCAAAAATGTAGTTTATTAACTGGAATGTTTATTATTGCTATTTCAATTTATTTTGATTCAAAGAAATTCTGGCAAAATAAAATTTAACCAACAAAAATTGTTGAAGCAGAAGAGGATATTAATGTTGAATTTGGCAGATAATAATTTGTGTGCAAAATTTTTGCTATAAACTATAAATAAAATTTAGATATACTATTTACATTTTTTAAATGATGCGATTTAGTAATTAAACAAACAATCAAAAATAATTTTATTCTTATTATATTTATTATTTTAAAGAAAATTTGTAAAAAAATTTTATTTATCAAAAATTTAAATACTGATAATGTTAATCGTTAACAAAAAAATATATTTGCTTATAAATGCTTTATAAATCGCTATATGTGTAGTAATTTTTCCAATTAGTATAATCTATTATTAGGTACGGTAAAAAAAAAAACTTATTCCTTTAAATCTCATTTTTCTCCTAAATACAGTTTAAATCCGCCGTTCTTAAAGTTTAATAGATTTGAACTCAAAAATTGAAGCGGTTAAAGGAGAATCAAAAGATCTAAAGGAACTGTTTTTTTTTAACTGCAACCATAATGTTTTATGTAAATCATGAAAAAAAATAGTGTTTATAGTAGCTCAAATTTATAGCAAATGTGTAGTTGATGTTGAATGTGTTGAAATAAGGGAATTTAAAAAGAAATATAAATAAGAAGTCAGAAAAGTGATATAACTATGAATTACTGTTAAAATCAAATTGTTAAATAAAAATATTTATAATGTTGAATGAATTATATTTCAATTATATATTGTTTTCAATTTATTTAATTATAATTAGTTATTTTTTTAATGGTAAAATTGAAGACATATTCAAAGTATATTTTGAAATATTAATTTGTGTTAATGAATTCCTATTTTAATACATATTTGTTTACTGTTGAATGAGGAGTAAAAATTGAAAGTTTTGAAAAGGCCGCTTAAATGTTAATGATTTTTTAATAATTAACAAATAAGCAATATTCATCTAAGATTTGTTCTAAGTATGTAAAAATCAATTTATTATATAACATTTACTCATCAAACTGGCATAACATTTGTTTATGTATAAATATATATATATATATATACAGCTGCCTACAATGCAACGCATAAATAAAAAAAGATTAAAACAAATAAAATATTCTGTAATGAATAAAAGCGAGTTAATATTTATCTTGTTCATGTTTAATTTTGAATTTGTGTGTCATTTGTTTCTATCTATTAATGTGTTAAATTTGTACACAGTTTTACGAAAAATTGTAAAATATTGGAGTAAATAAAAATATTATTAACTGAAGTGTCATTTTTATACTAAGTTTACAATAGTTTTCTTGTCCTTTTTAAATCCAAAGTCGCCTCCAAGAAAGATTGCTTTTTACAAATATTTTTAAAGCACACACATTAAACTATTTTATATAACAATGAATATTTCATATGAATATTAATTTAGCATCGACATTAAATAGTTAAGAAAACTGTCTGTTTTCATAACTCAAGTCTAGGCTTTAAACAGCAATGAAAATATCTGTCAAATTTCTTTTCGGTATCGTAAAAGGACGTGTAAAAATCTTTTATGAAGTTCCTATTCTCACGTCTCCACATAAATTCAGCCAAATATGAAACATTTCTTCGAATGAAGGGCGAGTATTTTGCTTGCAAAATTCTCACTCCATATGCCCTCAATTCTATTGGTAAAAAGCACCCATTACAGGAATAATTAACCAATTTACAGCACCCATTGTTGGAATCATTTTTTGAATTACGGAAATATTCAAGAAATGATTAGCAGATAGATACAAAAACTTCCCTTTTTCAGACAATCATAGGATTTCCATAAATCTGATATGATAATTGTCCCAGATACTCTTTTTCAGGTAATATTTCAAAGTCCTCTACGACCTCAAATAAATAAAATAATAAATAAATAAAAAACCATTTCCCACTCACTTTTTCTGTACCATCAAACATACATTTACCATTCACCCGTCTTCTACGAATATATTTTCTCTTACCGAACTTGCTTTCAACAATTTCCTCAACCCTATCCAGACCTCTGATCATTTCACTCTTCTTATATCAATACACATTTCTCTACAAAAATTACGCCAATCCATCCCAGTTTTTCTTGATCTCGCATTCACCTCGTCCCGCAGTGGACTGATCGTTAAGACACGGTTCCCAGCAGATCACCGAAGTCAAGCATCACTGGCTGCGGTCAGTGTGCGGGTGGGTGACCACTTGGATCAGTCTGCGTAGGGACCGAGGGTGTGCGGTATTGGTCCTCGTTAAACTGTTCTACCGTAAAGTGCTCGACTTCGCGTGTAGGTCGTTGGGCTACCGAAGCAGGGGTGCCATCCCCTCTGCAGAGGATCAAAATTGTGATGGCATGTCTTCGGATCATCCTCAGGGATGTTTCCCAGACCGTCGCCAATAGCCCATTGTGCAGCTCTAGTGCGACGTAAATTAACTACATCATCATCATCATCACCCTCGCATTCACCTCATCCTTAAAAAGATTTGTACTCCAGCAAATACGAAAATATTAAAATCTCAATCATATGTATTTTTTACTCTCTTCAAACCACGTACCGTTCCTCAGAAATCGTTTACAACGGTGAGCATTTTTACCGATTGCCCTTTGAATATTTAGACAAAGTATCGTCACTCTTTTTCCTTGTGACCATTGTGCCGCTTCCGATTATAATTGGCTGCCGGTGATCACGTGATTAAACTGCCGACATTTTGTTGACTGGCTTGAAGGACGAAGTATGATTGCGACCGATCTGTTATTTTTATTTTCGATTTTCTTTTAACATTTATTCTTTCATGCTTTTAAATTTATAATCACCGATTGTTGCGCATTTGGGTGTTCAAGTAAAAATAATTTAGGCTTCAAATTATATCTTTGGGAAAAAGGATTGTATAGAATTGGCAGAGATAAATGTGATCCAAATGATAACAGGAGATTGAAAAAGTAGATTTGAAATTAATTAATTTATTCCAAATTTTAAATGATATTATATATTAACTAAGTAGAGCAAAATGTATTTCACTTTTTTTTTGTTTTCTAATCGAGTTTTAATAAATTCAATTGCATTAAATCTATTCACCTGAAAGAAATGAAAATAGACTACCCCTATTGTGTTTAACTTAAAAATATTTTCTTTTGAAAGATTTAAAAATAAATTTCAATAGCATTTAAACATTTGAAAGTAATTTATAAAGTATTCCTGTAAAGTACTATAATATCCCAAAGAAATGTCGGAATGTTTTATACATAGAAATTAACTATTATCACCAATAATCATCTTACTTATTGGACTTGGATAGACTGGTTGGCAGGGCACTGAACTCACGTTCGTGAGAACGGGAGTTCGAATCCAGCCGACCGTAGACTCCCCGTGTTGTAAATGGCGAGTGGTACACGTTAAATCTATGGTGTCACAAAGTCCTCCATGTTCCTATAACAAACGTGCTGAATTGGAGTACTGAAGTTACTGAATAAGAGTTGGATCGTTCTCTGGTTCAGATCAAAATTACGATATGTTAATGAATGAATGGATGTATGGATAGATGGATCCACCCTATAAACGTGTGTGGCGTATGGATGTGACAGAAGTTGAATTCTTGGCCATAGATAGCGCCACTGAAAAATAAGAACAATCGTACCCCTTTCCTTAATGTCATACGACAAAAATATCAGCAACTTCTCATTTATCACAAAAAAATGAACTTTTTCGGAAGAAAAATATCCCCCTTTTTTAAGTATTAAAATCGATTCATAAAAATTACCCTGAAAACTAAATGACTTAAAATTCTCACAGTTAGGGGACTTTGCAGAAACAGTAAAATATTTGGCACAAAATAATCAAATCAGTATTTTTGGCTTCGGAAAAAACGCTCAGGCAGCCCAGTGTCAGAATCACGCGACATTTTCGCAGAACGTTACAGAGTTCTTGCAGAAATTTTTTCTTTTCTGCAGCAATTTACACGTAAAATTTGAATTGCACATTTAAATAATCACTTTTTGTCACGTTCAATGTTAGAGTTTCGATTGTATTTTTTGTAGTTAACGTGGATTTTATTATTCCGATATATTTCAGACGATGTGGGAAATTTGAATTGTGCATTCGAGTATTTACTTTTTAAGCCAACGATTCTATCATAGTTTTTTTTTTTTTGGCAAATATTGTTTTTGATTTCCAATATTAAAATACAGTTTTTAAATTCCGATATTATTTATTACAACAATCAAATCTTGAAACGAACAAGCATTTGAGTAATCTCCTTTTAAATAGTCCAATTCGCGTTATTTCGTCGTCGATCTGTTTCTCGGTATTTACTGCTATAGCTTTCATGATTTTTAATTATTTTTTTAATCTGATTAATGATTTACAAAATGCGATAACGGTAATAATTAGTGAGTTTTCTCCCCAACAAAATGCGAGAATATCAACCATAATATTAGAATTAAAAAATATTACATATTCAATGAAAATAATTATGTTTTTTTGTAAACACAGAGTTTTTATCACTTTAAATTAGTAACCTATATATTTGTTATTATTGAAAGTATCTTGCAAAAAGATATTAGTGCTAGAGAATTTTGTCGCAGAAAGTCCGTGAAAATTCTGCCACAGGGTCAGGCAGTAAGTAAAAGACATACAAGAGGCAAATTCTCATACTTTTGCATTAGCATGCGTCACCTCTGCGCATCCTAACGCAAACCTACAGGAATTTGGTACCTGTATGCCTCTTTCTTGCCTCCTCAGTGTGTTACCTGCCTAACATAAGATAATGCTAGAGATTCGTGTACTTTTAGATCATTCGTTTTGTTAGCCCATCATTTCATAGAATGTTACCTCAAATTTATGTTATGAATAAAAGTGAATATTTTTTTATTTTCTCAGGCAAAAAAAGTATTTTCCATTTCCTTCTTTTCTGCTCCTTTGAGTTCACTGGATCAGGCAGGTATCGAAACATTTTATTCACATTTATTTTATTTTGTTTTGCTTATTAAATGCATTTCAAAAGTCATTTAACCTTCATAGAAATACGGTAGTTAATTTGGAAGTTAAACTTTGCTCATTTGCTTAACTTTAGTAGTTAGATTTAACGCATTCAACTCTAATATTAGTAATTTTTTTTTTAATTTAAAAAGAAAAACAAACTTGTAACACAACTATTTCCAGATTAATTTTTTTTAATGTTTTTTTTTCTTTTTCATTTAAACAAATGTGCGTATCTTTCGGACCTGTAATTACAATTTTTCAAACTTAAGTTCTAGCTGACACAATTTAATACCTAATTAATGTTACTGTTTTCGTAATAGCTCCCCGCCGCATCTTTGCAATGCAAAAAAAAAAAAAAAAAAAAAAAAAAAAAATCAGAAATGTCGAGTTTTGTTTTGAGCTTTTAAGTATAAACTATTTGAAAGAATTATGATTTACTTATAAAATAACTTTATCTTTGAACTTTTGGAAGAAAACATCATCACATAAATCTCTTTTTATACTTCCCGTCACCCCGAAACAAATTTATCTCGTGAGTCGATAAAACAATATCCTGGCATTGGCTGCTATTAACGGCTATTGACTCAATGGTTGGAGAGTTTACGGTTACAGGTAAGCGCCGTTAAATTTGTCTTCCTACCCGTGGTTAATTGCGTAGGAAATGGGTAAACAATCCGTCATCTGGTGGTTAGGTCATCATTGATGTATTATTTGTGATCGATTGATTGAGATAGACCGCTAGTGAAACGATATGCAATACTTATGAAGTAGACATCGATTTGTTTGTCTTCTATTTGTTTTTATAAACCGCTACTATTGTTCGTTTTAGTTAAGCAAGCTTTTTATGACACTTAATGAGTTGTGATAATGAATTTAAGTACAAATGTTAAATAAAATGTAATTTTTGAAAGAACAAAAATACGATGTGAAAAAATTCAAATATAATTATCAAATCGACAACACTTACAGCACGCATCTTGTCTGACAGAAAAGTTAACTCTGTTCTGTTGGTAATCACACATTTATACGAATAGAAGTGATAAATATTGCTTACCTTTTGTCTTGTGCATGTGTTGTCTTCACTTCTTCAATAGTGCAAGAAAGTGACTCAATGAATTGAGGCATTATTAATAATTGAGTAAAAAAGTTCAAAATGCCTTTTAAAATTATTAGTTTGATTGAGTTTAAAATTATTGAGTTTATCATTAGAGAAAAACATAATTAGTAAATAAAAGTGAGTGCTCTTTAACAACATGGGTTCCTTCGTGAAGTGATCGTAAAGACACGGTTCCCAGTAGAAAGTCAAGCATCACTGGTTGCGGTCATGAAATGGGTGGGTGACCACTTTGATTAGCCTGCGTAGGGACCGAGGTTGCGCGAGGAGAGAGGTCGGTCCTGGTTCAACTGTTCTACCTTAAAAGGTACCAAAGCAGGGGAGCCAACCCCTTTGCAGAGGATCAAAACATGTCTTCGAATCATCCTCATGGGATGTTTCTCAGACCAATTGAGCAGCTCTAGTGGGACGTAAATAAAGTGCCTACCTGCATATCTAACAAGAGGGAGGATAGATGAGTAGTGAAGTGAAACTTATTATTACATAATTAAACAGTGCCATCCAGCGGCTAAAATAAGGAACAAATTATTGAATTGGAAGATGAGTGATGAAATATCTATTTTATAACAGGTTCAAATTCATTTAGGGTATAATTTTGGAACACCTAGTTCACCCGAACCTGAAAGCTTATAACCCATGCCAACTAGCTTGCATTTTGTAAAATATTGAAAACAAGTGGGCAAAATATTAAAGAATTTAGAGCTATTACTTTGAAGGAAAAAAAGGAAATTTTGATGGTTGCTTATTTTGATTGGCATGATTTATTTTCATGCTAAAGTAGGAAAATTAATACTGACCATGTTTGAAATCCTAAAACAAGTTTCTTTCAGAAAATGTTTAAGTTAAAGGTAAATCAGAGTCATGTCTTTAAAATTTTAAAATAAATATGTTCGGAGTGGTTTATCAATAAACAACAGCATCCCAACCTTTTGTTTTGCATAGAAAACTGCTGCCTAGTTTTCAAACATGCATTAATTTCCATGAATCATTGTTGCTTTTAATGTTATACTCAATCAAAAGTTAATGTCCTGAAAATCTTCATAAGGCAACAGCATCTCAACAATATTTTTTAAAGCATATGAAATTTCATTATTAGGAGAAGCTCTGAGATCCAACACTTTACTGGGATCATATGAGTAGATATAGCCATTGAAACTTTTAAAAAAAGGCTTTATGTTCTTAATTTTATTTTATAACCGTCGTTGAACAGCCGACCCAATTTTGGGTTTAAGAGTTCAACTCCGTAGCCTTGTCATTTTGAATCAATCCAGAAGACAAAGAAACTCCTGGGTCAGTACCGCCAAAGATATGATTTGTTATGGGAACATGGAAGACTTTGAGACTCGACAGATTTAACGTGCATCAGTCACCATTTACTACGCGGAGAGTTTTCGGCCGGTGGGGATCGAATCCACGACCTCTTGGACATAGGGCACCTACCAACCAGGCTGCAACTTTATGTTTAGACCTATCTACAAAAAGCATCGTCATTCAAAAAAAAAAAAAAAAATTAATAATAATAAATAACTATACTATCTTGTATACTACCTACTTGGCCGAGCGGTATCGCCCCCCCCCCCCCACAAACGTGGAGAAGAGAAGAAAGTTTTTGCCCTTGTTAGGATTTCGTTCTTGCTGAGTTTGGTCAGAACTCTGAACTTGTCGAGAATTCGTTACTGAGCCATCTTTTTGTAAAATAACAGCGTTTAGTTTGGGCATTATTTTAAAAATAAGAAATTATTTTAAAAATAAGTTAACAAAAACAATTGTCTCTTTTAACATATAGTTACTAACAGAAATTTTTAGTCAATTTGAAACCTATTTACATCTTACGAAATGTGTCTAATGTTTTTTTAGCTAAAAAATTTTATTTTAATTTTTTAAATATAGCTATGATATAAATTTTAAAATTTTAGTTTTCAAAATCAAAATTGCCCAGTAGCAGCGGGAAAAAAAATTTACATATTAATACACCACTTGAACTTGGTCCCAAAATCTGTATGAAAACCAAAATTTAACATATATATAATACATATAGTATGGCTTGATATAGGCATATTTTCAATCCAATCTCAAAGGTTGATCTCTTACATTCCGAATGAGGTTTTGATTTAGATTTATTTGAAGAGACTTGTATTCAAAGGGAAATATAAGGATGAAAAAGAGAAACAGCTGATTGTAAAATCATTTCATATCTAGTTTGTTATTAGGAAAAATAAGAGACCCTAGTTTCTGAGACATTTTAAAAGTTACAATGTATATACCAGATCTTCGCTCTATTTGTGTAACCTCGAGGTGCCCAGTTTCAGAATTCATTTGTGTTCTACTCACCTGATTGCCACAAACGATGAAGGAGCCCAAATATGGCCTAGACTTTCAGCTTAAATTATATAACTATGAAAATAGCTGTTAATAAGTCTTGGTAGCCCAAAACATTTATTCCTTGCGAAAACAAGCCATAAATTAAATGATTTTATTGCAAGTTTCTCCCCCTTTTCCGGAGTACAAATAGTCCTAATGTGCTATTATTAACATTTTTTAGCTTCAAAATAGAAAGTTATTTTTCTTCATATTTCAGCTTCGAAATAAATTTTAACTGCTTTTTTTACTTCAAAATAAATAAATAAATAAAAATAAATAAATATTTAGGCCTATATCAGGATATCTAAATACTTTTCAGTTTGTTAAATATTTTACATCAATCGTAATTTTTCCACGACTTAAAATTTTTATTTCGAAAAAAGGTTTATTCATAATGCATCTTAATTTATAACTGAAACAATCAAAATTATGTAGAAAAAAACAAGTTTAAGACATTCGCTTTTTACATATTATTTTAATGATATAAATATACACACTATATGGCTTCCCCATTTTGAATGTAAATGAAAAGAGCAAGTTTGAGATGAAAATGATTATTGTTATTGGAAACGCAATAAATTTTGAAAAATACATAGTATTGAATTAGTTCTAAATATTGCCACTAGGTAAAAAAAAAACTTAGTCGATGAAGTCTAGCGTTAGAAATGTTCTTTGTTTAATAGAATACACCATCTTTGCACAGCAAAATTTAGCATGAACGTACTCAACGACGATTGACTGAAAACTAGCAGACGTTCTGTCTGTATTTTTACGGCAGGTTACTGCCTGCGCCACATAGTAACAAAACTAGGAATTATTTTTAACTCGATGTATTTTTTAAAATTTATTACTTTTCTAATAACAAGGCAGTAATTGGAGCATTTTTGTCAGAAGCTGTTTTATTTTTTGCGTTCAAAACGGGTCAGTCATTTAGTCAATCACATCCTGTTCGTGTGTTTAGAGACAAGATTTTGCCTTGTCTACGAAAGACTTTGTCTACGAAATTGAGGAGTAGTGCGCAAATTGGCGTGCAGCCATAAATGCTGATAAAAGCAATTTATTAAAACTCCAGAAATGGTGCGAAATTCAATAGAAGCTTACAAATCTTCAACCAAACTGCTCCAGAAATGCAGAGAAAATTGAATACCTTGGAATAACAATATATAATAAACTTACATGGAATGACCATATAAAAGAGATCTTCTCAAACACATGCGGAGAGCTCAAAGCTCTGAGTTCACTCATAGGAAAACACTCAAATATGCCACTTCATCTAAAGAAACTTCTACCCATAAGACCGATAGCCCCTTATGCTTTACTAGCATTCACCAGATCACCTGCGAAATAAACTTGACATTGTACAGAATAAAATATTAATATCAATTACAAATGCTTCATACCACGTTAGGAATCAAACTTTAAGCGACAATTTTTTTAAAACCCTCCCGATATATTTCCTCATTAAATGCCAATTTCTTTAGTAAAACAGAAAAATGTGGCAAGGCGAAATTTAATAATATCTTAAGCTAAGATTTCTTAAATGAAAATATTACACACAGCCTTTTCTCTTTCTCTATCTAACCAAGAAATATTATAAATAGTGTAAATATTGTACACAGATTTTTTTCCATTTTTATTACCATTCATATATAACAGGCAGGTGTAACCAGGGAGCAACCCGCCAGAAGCTATGCACTGTACTATGGAGGTGTGTCCACCATCCGCGCTCGATATTGCCATTGTTTTTTCCTTAGTTAATGTTTGTACCGTCTATGTACTAGACTATGTACTATCTTATCTTTTTGATCAGTGTAGATCCCACCAGAGCTGGACCCCGAAGCATATCATACATATACATACAGCATATCATAAATTTTATTATTTTCATATCTAACTCATAGTAAATTCTCTCCTAAAACCGAAAATCTGATTGTTTTTCTCGGCAAATGTTAATTTATTTAGTTATTAAACATTTAAAGTGCCACAAAAGGCCTCCGTAAGTGATGCAATTAAAAACGATCCCTGATTGGTTATGACGTCACATATGCCGAATGGAAACGTGCCGTCTCCATCCGCTAAAGCTATTTCAATGCTCTTTTAGTTTTGATATCACGTATATCGTATGAACATCCTCTGAAAATTATCAGTAAAAATTTTGTGAATAAAATTTACGATTTTGAGAGGGTGTGCGAAATGAAAGAAAGATTTTAAAACTTCAAACGCTGTTATTTGTCACTAAAATATCTGAAGAAATGATTTTGCAGTTCTTTACAGCGAATCAAGATTTCTTTTCGGCTGAAATCAGTGGTGTTAAAGTTCATAGAAAATACTATTTTATTCCACTTACTTTTAAATTAAAATAATGCTCCATTACAGCTTAATTACTTAATTAAAATAAGTCGCAGATTGGATAGAAATAGCATATATTTAGATATAGGATAGATGATTTTATAATTCGTTATTTCATTAAAACAAATCAGTATTTTCATAAATCTAGTCCATTGAAAAAATATCAGTCCATCATCGTTACAATCATTGTGCTAATGTTCAAGAATTCAAAAAATGTAATTTAATGTTGCTTCTCTTATTTATTTATTTATTTATAACCAGAGTTGAAGGATTTTCTTTTTAAGTAAATATTTACTAATGCAGTTTATGTCATCTTTTTTTTATTATGTATTAAATATTTAAATACACATTAACGCTTATATTTATTATTCCTTGCGTAAATAGGAATTTCGTTACAGTTAGAGATTATTTTTAAATTTATAAATTTTAATTTCTTTTTCTGCAATATAGTATTAACAAAGTATGACTATTGTTCACTGCTCTCTTTATTTTCGCAAACTATTTATCAGTGCTTGCAATGAAGATTTCTAAAACAGTAAAATTAATACATTATACATTTTTAATTAAAATATTTAATTTAATTTTAAAAAATTTTATTTAATTAAAATCTCAGATTAAGCATTCGGTATAGCCGAAAACGTATCAACATTTTCAAGAATTTAGTCCATTGAAATATATCTGACCATCATCATCGCAGTAATCTAGTTATACTTATAATTTCACTTAATTTCTCATTTATCCACATCTAATTAACTCATTTATCCACAAAATTTCAGCGAATATCATTAAGCTAGAAGTTTTTGTTTCACTAAAGCTAAAGAACAATAATAAAAAATTAACTTATACAAAATGGAAAGAAATTCTAATGCACATTCATTCTTCATTATTAATTAAATAATTAAAAAATAAACATTAATGTTGATATTTTTTCTCAATATTTTTATTCTTTGAGTAAATAGGAACTTTGCTGTAGCGAAAAATTATTTGTATATGCATTTATAAAATTGAATTCCTGTTTCTGTAATAAAGAACTAAATAAATGCCTGTGCTTGATTTCAAATTCTCATATAACATAGATTAAGGCAATTAAAATAAAGTTAGTAAAATCTGCTGGAATATATATATTTTTTCCCTTTTAACTTTAAATTTTTTTGTTGAAAGAGTGAATTTAAAGTTTTGCTGGAATCACAAGTTTTTTAAAAGGCTATTGCTATGCTGAAGACAATTACATGTTTTGAATTCATGCTAGAATAAATAAATAAAAAATTATCAATAACTTGAGCTTTCCTACATTTTAAAATCTTAAACTATTTATTCTACATAAAAAATTGATCCAACATTTTTTTCACTTGAGATGAAAATAAAAATCTTTGAAATGAATTTGAAGAATACATTAAAATTAAGATTAATATGGTTAAAAAATGAAAAAGCGAAGTTATTCTTTATTTATAACGCATCATTTAATAAGCAATACCGCAAACTTTTTTTATTGAACTAAAAAATCTTAAATATTCAGAGCTAGAAAATTTCGTCAACTATTAACAGTGGGTACCATTGAAATTTAACTTTATAAAAATACGTTATATTAAACCCACATTTTTATTAAGCGATATTAGACTGCAATTTTTTATACAGATAGTTATTGACCATCTAAAATAGTTGGATTTAATTACGAAAATTCAAACGAAAGCAAGAACGTATTGGCTTTCACAGCACAGCGATTATAAGTGAACGGCAGATGGACACGTGTGACGTCAGTTCGTGAATAATCACGTGACTTTCCGTTTCAGGTGAAAACGAAAGTAAGCGTTTATTTGAACCTTCAAAACTTTAAAACAATATTATGTAAGTTCTCTACAATTTTTTTACATAATTTGCAATTAGTAACAAATACGTTGACACTGTCATTTAACTAAAATTACGAATTTTGAAATTAATATGATTTTTTAAAAGGCAAACGAAGCTTAAGTGTTCCTTCACTGGTTAGTTTACCCTAACTAAAAAAATAGCCTTCTTAGGAAAGTAAATAAATGTTTTTTAGGAGTTTTGAAGGATTCTGAATGTATTAAAATTTTTAAAAAAATTTACTGTAATTGTCCATTCTAAGTCCATAAGTAGAGTTAACTCGTGTTGAGCTGTTGAAAAAGTTGGCAAAATTAACTGAAAATCTGTGAATTTTTGTTTGTATTCCCTACCGTTTTTTTAAATATTTTGTTGAATGCGGAGGAGTTGGCATCTCTGTTTATGCATAAAAACCGTATTGTTTCGTTTAAATTTAACAAACTTTAATATGTAAAATGCCTAGTAACTCCCACTAAATGTGCATTTTGAAAAGATACGCCTACTTTCTCTTTTATGCCTACTTTCTGTTAGGTATCCGTACACGTTGAAAAAGTGAATTTTAGCTAAAAATGACAATTTTTTTTAATTTTATATTACGAATCTCCGTTTATTCTAGTTTTTAAAACAGTTGAAATTTTAATTGTGCGTCAATTAGAAGAAAAGTTATGATTAAAAGAATATTAGTCGATGATTAAAAAATGAAACCGGAAATAGCATTCCGAAACCGGAAGTGGGACAAAAACAGTTATATTTATCTTTATTTTGGGATAATTATCTTTCTTTCACTTAAATAATTATTATTTTAATGTTGCTAGAAAGGAGCCTCCCAATTTATCATTTATACTAGTAGTTTTTGGGTTAAACTCTCTTGTGGATTTGTTTACAAGCAGCGTTCTTCGAATATTCTAATATTATTTTGACTACATTTTATTGAAACGTAATTGAATTTCTTTTCGAAATTTTATGTTTAAGTACTTTGCAATATGGGTAATCCAAGAAATCGAAATAATGGACGAAAAAAGAAGTTTCATGGGAATAGCATTTTTAAAATATATTTTTAAAATAGAAATGATATAAATTATACTTTAAATGCCTTTTTCTCAGAATGTAATTTCACGCAAAAATAGTAACTTTAAAAATTCATTATTAAAAAAGTTGTTGATATATTTCAATAAAATTTTTTATGTGTATTATGTATAATGTTCTCTAGTGCTTGTGCTACAATTGTTTAAAAATATTTAATAGTTTTTTATTATTGGTCTAAAATGTGAAATATGACGTAAAAAATTTGACAAAAATCTCATAAAAAGTTTTCGATTTTCTATAAAAAATTTAATTTTTCAAATATTTTTATGATTGTAGTCAAATCACTAGACAAAATTCTGCTCTTTATTTTGATAATAACACTTTTTTAATACAATAATTTTGGTGAAGTATATCCTTTCCCAAGTTTTATGAAAAAAACATCAATTTTTTCTTGTTATTTAGCTTTTAAAAACAAATTATAATATAAATGTCTAATTTCTCTTATTTAATATTAGTTTTTACATATAATAAATATAAAAACATAATTAAAGTGTTCTGAAACTTAATATTTTTAAAAAAGTCCTCCGAACGTGTTCGGATACCTTAAGGAACTGGTTTGAATTGAAAATAGTCAAGTTGGTGCAAAAGCATCATTGATTTTTAGTATCGGGACAGTTGAATTGAGAGAAAAAAATGAAGGCTGATTATTAGTTTCGATTTTTTTATAGAATTACGATTTCTGTATATGTTTTCAGTTGATTCGGTAGTATTTAATTGAGAGATAAATATTTTGGAGTAACGTTTGCATTGTTCCTAAAACCTTTTATCATACATTAAAATATAACTTTCATTTATTACCCATTGGCAAAATGGGTGCTGTTTTGGGTTTGATGGCCTGCGCACCTTATTTGGACATCATCACACTTTTCAACTGTGTTCAAGAATAATAGTAAACAGCGCGCATGAAAATTATTTTTTTCCCTTTTAATTTTGTTATGCATTAAGTTGGTGAATTTATTTTTGTGGTATGGGACCAGAGAGATGCCATAAATGCTTCTTGAGTTGTGAATAAAAGAAAATTTCCTCATTTGAACGATATTTTTGTTTTTATTGTTTTAATTAAGAATCAGAAATTCTAACCTGCTGTTCAAATTGGATCGTTTTCAATACTAATTTAGGTAAATATCACAAATAAAGAGGGTCCCAAAGTTAGAATTTTTATTATTAATTTGTTTTGTTCTACGTTTTCATGTTCTCACACTTTTCGATTAGATCAATTTTACAGTCTATATCAACTTTCGCACCATAATCACCAATAAAGAGTTGTAAAAGTTACAAAAAATCAGACTAACATATACATTAATATAAAAAAAAATGCAGCAGCAACAAGAAGACAAACAAAACAAAAAAAATAGACAATACTTTAAAAATTTATTGGATTTTTTGCTTTATTTTCACCAAAGAGCATTTTTAATGTGCTCACATAATATTAATTTTAATTATTTTATGTTCTTTTTGTGATTCATTTATTATAATTAATGTCTTGGCGATTTTAATATAAATATGAATACTGAAGAAGGAAATCTCCTAAGAAACTGGAATTAAGAATCAATTCAACCCATTCGATAACAAGAGGTCAAAAATCAATTAATGTTGTGCCATGATTTGTTATGTTGTGGCCTGGCGTAGGACTACAGGGAAAGGAAAAAAAACGCGTTAGACTAATGGGTAACCATTGATTATAATAAACAATCAAAATTATTTCTCCTTTGTCGTTGTCTCCTTTTTTTATTTTGGAATTTATTTAACTTTTAAGAAAATTTTTACCGAAATGAAATAAAAAGAAAATTATAATGCGAAGCTTATGAAGCATTTTAAGGTATACCAGGTAGTCTGAAAGTATTTGAAACATACCTTGTATTTCTTTAATGAATGTATGGAGTTTATTTTAAGCAAGCACAACTGCCTCTGCTTCACACTAAAAACTATTATTTTCCAAAATTAAAAATAAAACATTGTTACTTTTATTTTATTATTATTATTATTTATTTTATCATAATTATTATGTATTAAAAAATATGATATTAATTTTCGTTTTACCCATTTTCTTTTTTCCCATACCTTGAATAATTCCCCACAAAAAAAAAAAAAAAAATTCTTTGAAAAAACATAATACATGAAACGTATATATTAACTGAATATCTTAATCTTTCTTAGTGAAACATTAAAATCTCTCAAAATATGACTGCATGAAATTATCATTACACTGTAGTGACGAAATCTGATGGTAAACATTATAAATACGTCTTATTCAGTTTAAAAATATAATTTTTTTTGGAGCAATTAAAATATTAAGTTGCGTTTTCTAATCTCGAGCAACTCCTCAAGATCTATCATCGCAAAGGGGTGAAAAGAACAAAACGATCTAAAAAAAGAACTGAAGTTTCGCCTGCAATTAAAATAAGTGAGCGTATCATTTAGAAAAAAAGTATGAAAGAAGTTACTCTTCAAATTATGCTCGTATTAAAAAGTTCAATTTGAATGTTTTTAATGTGCAACTGATATCCTAAGTAACAGAAAGGATGGGGGAGAAAATTATTTTTTGTAATTATGAAATAAATAAATTGTGTAGTTTGAGGGTAAAAAAAACTTTTTTTTGACTAAAATCCCTTTGCTTGATATCCCTATTAAGATTTAAACAGATAGGGTTGGTAGCTGGTGGAATTTGCTATGCACGCTTTGCTTCTTGCTTCAGACTACACATAGCTCTAAGACTGAGTGTGATTACTCCTTCAACTGAGGTGGTGTACTAGACTGAAGTAGTTGAAAAGATGACTTGACTGAGTAGATGGCATAGTGGTGAAGTGAAGAAGGCTTTAGCTTAGCTCCTTCATCTTATTCTATTATATACTATAAGAGAGATTTTAAATTAAAATAACAGCGCCATCTATCAATCTCATATTTAAACATGTACTTAAACATTTCTAATTAGTTCTTAATTAAACGGATATCTTAAAAATTATATTTTTAAACTCGTAATTAAATTTATATAACGTCAGAAATACTTTTATTACATCTTTTTATATATTTTAAACGGAATAAGAAATCACAATTAGATCTTGAGAGGTGCAAAATAATTTTAAATATATGTAATGAATAATCATTGTAGAACGTACTTATAGTGAAGCATAAGATATTAGGAAACTTTTGCAGAGATATTTAGTTATATAAAATACTAACAATAAATTTAAATCTATATCCAATGCATATTTTAGTTGCATGTGCCTTTACTTTCATTTGATAGATAATGCTTCTTTTCATTAATTAATCCTGACTTAAAAAATATAGTCATAGTTTATTTTTTAAAATTTAACATCTTTTATAGATTTATTTTTATATGATAGATTATATATCTAATAATAACTATTCTTAAGAAAGTAGTCATAAAGTTTTCATTTGATAGATAACATTTTTGATTTATCCTGAAAATAGTTCTTAAAAAAGGATTGACATAACTTTTTCTTTAAAGCTGAATCAATAACTGCGAAAAATGCATTAAGCTTTTTTACTTTTATTAAAAATTTGTAATAAATGCTTTATAAAAATGCCAGATTTTTTTCTTTTAATTTATAAACACTTTTTTTGAATCTATATTTCCAGTTGGTAAACTTTATTTCTGTTCGTAAATTTATCAGGACTATTCTACAAAAATTTTCATAATTTATTCTTTAAAATAAAATTAAATCTATTTTTCTTTTATAAATAATTGTAAACAGTCATTCTAAACGCAAAAACGCTTCAGCAACTTGTGGAAATACACACGCACACACACACACATCCGAAAGGTGAACAAAAAATATGTACAAAAAATACCTAAGTAAGGGCCTAAAAGAAAGGATGAGGGAGCAAATTTCTCAGCACCATTTTTGTAATTATTATATAATTAAATTGTGTGTAAATTGAGGGTAAAAAAAAAGGTGTGCCTGAAATCCCTTTGCTTGATATCCTCATTATAATTAAAATGTAAAAAAAAAAAGTAACAATAAATATAGATTTAAGCATAGCAATATCTACCACTCTATTTAAAATATAAAAAGTTTTAGGATATTCTCAAGCATACCTTCGGCATGCTCTGGTTTCTCTTCATCAATCGTGCTAATCTTTCGCCTTTTACTAAAGATTACCGTGGAGAGGAACATCCTAATGAGCTTGAATTAATTTTTGGAATCCCGTTTCGGGATTAAATACTTATCGAAGAGAATGAATTCACATTGTAGAAGTGCAATATAAATGAGGATTTGATGCGCTACGCACACAGTTTAACTTATTTCAAAGTATAAAGATTCTGTATGCTAAAGGAGGCATTTGAAATTAAAATGATATTTATTACACTCTGTTTATATTTATCAACTCGTGATATAGCATCAGAATTATTTTATTTATATCTCTATGTATTTTAAACAGAAGATAAGATCAAAATTAGAACCAGAGAGGAGCTAAAAAATTTTAATTATGTGTATTTTCTATAAACTTACTCAAAGTTAAAATTATGATATTCGGAAACTTTTGTAAAAATATTTAGATAGATAAAAATACTAACAATAAATTCAAATATATATCCAATGCTTATTTTAATTGAATGTGCTTTATTTCATTTGATAGATAATGCTTCTCTTCATCGATTAATCATGACTTTTCTTAAAAAATTTAGTCATACTTTATTTTTTTAACATCTTCTATAGATTTATTTTTATATGATAGATTATGTATCTGTTTATTGACTAATGATAACTATCCTTAATAAAATAGTCATAAAATTTTATCTAAAAAATAATTATTAAAAAAAGACTGCCATCATTTTTTTTAAAAGTATTATTTAATTTAATTTAAATAACTTTAGTTTAAATATTATGTAATATTGATTATATAATCAATTAAATATTATAATATTCCATCGGAGTAAAAACACTCAACTTTTATTGCAGACAGCTTTTTGGGAAAAAATTGAATTCGTGTTTTCTTTAGATGGTAGACGTTACTTCCAAACCGGGAAGACGATAGCAAAATACAATTAAAAAAAATTTTATAGACTGGATTTAAAAAAGAAGTTTTAAATTAGTTTACGTAAGAATTGTTTTCTTCCTTAACCTTCACTAACATAGGAGTATGTGGTGTAAAAAACTTCTTTATGTATTGGGGTAACGCATTTCGCTACTGAATTGCTTCATTTCCGTTGGAACATATGACGATGCCGTCGGTCCATGATCTGCAGTCGATGATGCAGAATAGTAGATGTTGTAAACCTTAAAATAAAAGATCACAGTAAGTGGAAAAGTTCAATAGGCAGGATGAGTCTTTGACTTCAGCTAAGAGGGATTGGAGCCATCTCTTAACTCTGCATTCTGAAGAAGTTCTTGCATTTGTTTGAAGATGAGGAGAAGTCTTGTAGTTATTTTTAGTTGAGTTTTTTTTCCCATCATTACATCAAAAAATTCAAAGTATCATATCAAATGCAACTTTATTGCACCACTGAAACAATTCTCTTGATTTGTATGCTTTTACTGAATTCTGCACTCATTCTTGAGTTTTTAATGAATGACAAAAGCAATTTTTTTATTAATTAAAAACTCAAGAATAAGCGCAAAATGAACTAAAGGCATACAAATCTTCAACAAACCTGTTCCAGCGGTGAAGAAAACTAAGTATTTTTGCGTGACATTAAATAATAAGACTTACATAGAATAACCATATAAAAAACATCAACTCAAAAACATGCAGCGAGCTCAAAGCTCTGAGATCACTCGTAGGAAAACACTCAAATATGCCACTTCACCTAAAAGAGTTCATACCATAAAACCGATAGTCACTTGTGCTTCACCAGCATAGTGAACAGTACCAGATCACATGCTAAAGAAACTTGACATTATACAGAATAAAATATTAATATCAATTCAAGGAATCAAACTTTAAGAAATGATTTAAATCTTTTAAAACTCTTTCGATCTATTGTTTCATTGAATGCCAATTTCTTTAGTAAAGCAGATAAATATGTGCAAGGCAAAATTTAAGAATATCTTAAGCTAAGATTTTTTTTAAAGAAAATCTTACGCACAGCCCATTGGTAGCCCTTTTCTTATCGGTTGGTGTGTACAATCCAAAAAATATACGAAAAATAGCATTTCCCTCCCCTTTTATTACCATTTATGTACATCAGACTGGCGTAGACGGGGGGCAAGCCACCAAAAGCTGTAGACAACCGCGGAGGGTTCCACCTACCATTGTTTTTTCTTTCTCCCCATATTAATGTTTGACCTGAAGTAATATTTATACTTGTCGCTATCTTATTTTATTAATTAGAGAGAACCCACCTTCTGAGTAATTAGCGGCGCTTAGTGGTACTAAAAATTGGTTGGGAGTAATTATACAAGTTTTACTGTTTAATATGCTGCCAATTTAATGAACTCTTATGCAGAAAACGAAGCAGTCAGCTACCCTTAATTCTTATTCTTACTCTCCAAAGCATATTTTATAACTAACTGATGGAGTGAGTGAGAGCTGCTATGTAATAAAACTTTCTTGGTCAATGCCAACTTATCTGTGCATATCACACGATATAAGTTATGCACACAGTTAATTTACGAAAAGGTATACTCCTTAGGAAAACTCAATCCTTCATCGATGACTAATTGTTTTAAAACTCGCGTTGCCAAATAACTGGCCGGCGCGGTACCATATGTTACGGTACACAAGCGATATTCCCTAACTGGTTTCTTAGGATCATCTCTCTATAGAATTTTTTGAAAATTACGATCTTCACTATGCGAGCCGCGATGGCTCAGGGGATAGAGCGTTCACCTTCCAATGAGGCGAACCGGGTTCGAATCTCAGTCGATACGAATTCCGCATCCGGCTTGCACTGACCACAGTGCTGACGTGAAATATCCTCAGTGGTAGACGGATCATGGGTTAGAGTCCCCTTGCCGTCAGGCTAACCGTGGGAGGTTCTCGTGGTCTTCCTCTCCATGTAACGCAAATGGGGGTTAGCTCCATCAAAAAGTCCTCCACGAAGGCAAATTTCTCCCAATACTCGATCCAGGAGTTCCCTTGTCTTCTGGATTGGGTTCAAAATTACAAGGCTACGGAGTTGAACATTAGTAGCCGTAAACCCATTAAGTTGGGTCGGCTGTTCAACGACGGTTATAAAATAAAAAAAATCTTCACTATGCATCTCTATTTGTCGATAAATTTTTTTCAAATCACATGTTATCGCGATATTGTAACATCTAAACCTTAAAAGAATAGCGAAAAGATCGTCTTGTACTTTAGGACCATTCATTAGCGTTTTATTCAGTGATAACCCTGATGTAGTTTTTGCGCTGGCGTTAAAAACAACCCTCAATTTTGTGGTTGGACTAGAATCATTAATTACGTGATGATGCGGGATAAAATAGTGCTCATTTTTGCTATCTAAATTTAGGTTATTAGTTTCCTCCATATGCCCAAGAGAAAGGTACTCTGACATAAAGTTTTTGTACTGCAAATAAATATCTGGGGTTTTTAAAAGTCTTCTTTCTAGACTAAAGAACAGTTTAAAAGCGGAGGCTTTTGAATTTCCCAAAATTCCCTTATTTGGTTTAAATGGTAGTCTGACGGAATACCTGCCTTCTATACTACGCGTCACATTTTCCACAAAATGTGTTTCACAAAGGTTTTCTTCCGTTGTTAGCGGTTGTGTGGAAGGAATTTGTTCCAATTCCCAGAATGTTTTAACTAAGTCATCAGTACTAATATTAAAATTATTAACTGAAAACTGGTTGGGTTTAGCGCATTCAAAAGTAG
This sequence comes from Parasteatoda lunata, assembly GCA_949128135.1. Classification (NCBI taxonomy): domain Eukaryota; kingdom Metazoa; phylum Arthropoda; class Arachnida; order Araneae; family Theridiidae; genus Parasteatoda; species Parasteatoda lunata. The sequence continues at coordinate 4,532,956 of OX421973.1, forward strand.
TTGCTCCGGAAATTATCCAACCTAGCTTAGAGCATACTATGAAAGATAGATTTTCATCGCGTTTAATTACTTCTCCGTTAATTAATGTAAAGAATACATTTACACCGCATAAAATATCTATATCTCCTGATTTCCAAAAATATGGGTCAGCTAGTACGAGATCTTGATATTTTCTGGACAAATCAATTGACATGGAAGAGTTCGGTATTTTTCCGCAAATTTTATGCGTATGTTGAAAATCTTAAATTATCATTAAAATGAGGCGAAAATAATAAATCTACTTGCCCATTACTCGAAGTATTACAACTTCCTAAACAAGAAATAGATATTTGAGCGGGATTTATTTTTAATTTCAACTTGCTGACACATTCGCGTGTAATAAAAGTTTTTTCTCAGATCCAGAGTCTAAAAGGATTCGACAGTTAATGGATTCGTTTTGAGAATTTATAACCTTGACTATAGCTGTGCATAAAAGAACTGAAGAATTCTTTTGATTTATGTTATCGCCCAATTGCTCACTATTCGAATAATTCGCGCAAACTGTAGACGAAACTTCATTAATTGGCGCGGCTGATGGCGTCGTAGATTTCTGTTCATCTGCTCTGGGTATAAATTCAGGGGCACTTAAAGAGGGAAAAAAGGGTTTCGGTTTCTCCTCTCTATGTAAAGAGCTGTGATGTCTGCGATTACATTTAAAACAGGAGTTAGAAGATTTACATTTTTTTATAGTGTGAATTCCTGATAAACAGTTATAACAAAGATTATTATTTTTAACGAAATCAATCTTTTGCTGAACGGGTAAATTAAAAAATTTCGAACACTTTGAAATGTAATGATTATCTTTACAATATACACATATAGAAAGCGAAACAAAAGAATTAACTTTAGCATTAATAGGTTTTCGAAATTTACTGGACGAACTTTTGCTGTTTTGAAGAGTTCTAGCATAGCTTTTCAAAAATTCTATTAAATCCTTGAGTTTGGGTATTTCAGTATTATTTAATTGGCACTCCCACCACAATTTAGTGGAACTATCTAACTTTTGCAATATTAAATACAACATTAAAGTGTCACTAAAAGTATCAATTTTTTGGCCTAAAGTTTCTAATGAACGAATAATTTCATTTACATTATCAACCAAGCTCAATAAAGATGTAGCGGATTCATTATGAATATTCGGAAGATTTAAAAAGCGTTTAATATGAGCGAAAGTTTGTTCTCTCGTATTTGAATACCTTTCGTCTTACAAATTCCAAGCTATTTCAAAATTATTATCTGAAATTGCGATAGATTGAACGATTCGCGAGGCATCACCTTTTAAAGATGTTTTTAAATACTGAAGCTTTTGCGCGTTTGATAACGATTCATTTTTAGTTACAGTCGCTTTAAATAAATCTTTAAAAGTTAGCCACTCGGTAATATTACAGCTAAAAAAAGTTAAGGAGAGTTTCGGAAGTTTTATAGTTTCACTCGCGTTTTTCTCAAAGTTTGGAGCAGAAAAAACTGACTCATTTCTCGGCTGCTCTTTTAGTTTTTTCTCACCCCGAAATTTCCATAATATAATTTTTTCTTCATACTCGTTTGCCTTATCTAGTTCGTTATTCAATTCAGTTTCATCTTCAATAAGATTTTCAACTGCAGTGTTTATCTTTTTTAACTCCGTTTCTTTTATTTTTAAAAGTTCTAAGTTTTCAGATAGTTCATCAAAATTAATTTCTTCTACTGATAAATTACCTTCTATTTTTTTCAAATAACCACTTACTGCTCTTCGTACAGAAGACAGTTTTGTTTTTACTTTTTGGAGTTCTAATTCTTTTGCCATGTTCAATGTCTAAAATAGTTTAAATAACTATAAAGTCTACTTACCCCTTCTTCGGGATAAATATTTAGAATATATTACCATATCATGCGTTAGTAATCCAATGGAAGGCGTTGATTATTATTTAATGCGCAACACTATCTTCACGAGCCATGCTGCGGCTAGACTTCACCATGTTGATATTTTGTATTGATTTGTGGTTGCGGGTTTGCGTGGCTCGTATTTTTCGAGCTCATAAAGATAATGCTGATCTTAGTTTAGATAAATGACAACTAAAATAATAAATGGCGGATTAATAATTAATATGTTTATTAATAACTGCGCATTGGTCTATCTCTGTAGACGCAATGAATCCCAACAAGGAAGTAACTTTCTGTTCTAATTAATGTAGGTGGCGCTACTAGTACAACATACATTCCGGCTTCAACACTATTTATCCATTAATTTTGCTTTTTAGTGCATACCTTATTTTTAATTTCAATTAGTATCTACAATCAAATTTATTAACCATTTTAGCATTAATTATAATTTTAATCACTAATAAAAATAAATAATTAATACTAATTAGCATTTAAAAGAAATCATTTAATATTTACATAACAATCGATTAATAAAATAAGATTTAGTTAAAAAGTACGAAAGAAAATTCAACGCATCACCACGCAGCTTAAAATATCGAGAATATCTAACGAGAGCTGCGGAGAGAGAATGCTTATATTTCCTACGTCACGGCAAGTGAAAGATGAAGTTATTTTCGAAGAATGGATGCTAGACTCGAACGTCACAGCATCATTGAGGTAAATAGTAATATTGCCATGCAATTAATAACATAATGGCGATTTCTCACTTTTCTCAAAAACGAATGAATACCATTTCTTCATTAATTTAGCTTTTTTGTACACAGCATTCTTTTGTTTCAATTAAAAAATAGTACCGAAATTAATTAAGTATCTTCGGAGTCAAAAATTGTATGGCAATTTTCTATACTTCTCCTAAATGAATGAGTATCATTTCCCCGTTAATTTTCCTTTTTAGTACGTCGCTATTTTTTTTGTTTTTGTTTCAATTTCCATAATACTAAAATTGATCAAGTATCATTGAAGTCGTTTATAGCATAGCGATCTCTTACAAAACGAATTACTGCTATTTCTCCATAAATTTTTGGCGCATCAGTCCATAACTATTTTTTAAAAATTACCATTGATTTGAAATTATTTCATTTTATAGAATTACACTAAACAAAGCATTGCACTAAACAAAATAAGCACGTGATTTCAAATAACTTCAAAAATACTAATTTGGTGACATAATCTATCTACGCTACCGTGTTGCAGTTGATGGTTGAGCTTATCTGAGACAGTGAACAAAAAATAATAAATATTAAATAACGTGCTATAAAATTCTTTTTTATTTTTTTTAGTTGTTACTAATGAAAGCTATAAGCATCACTTTAACTCTTAGTGGGGCAAAATATTTTAATCAAAAAAATTTAGTCAAGAAAAGGCGTAAGAATTGTGATCATCATATGCAAGAAGCCATTAGCTTTATCTTCGCATTTTTCAAAATGAAATATGATAGATGAAAAAGATTATTTTCTAAAATAGGTAAGACAGTTTTTATCCTCCTGAAAGGGGACACCGACCCTGAAAGGGTTAAAATACTTGATAAAACAGAATCATCTGCAATTAAATTTACATCAATTTCTAATTCTAAATTAATCAGAAAGTTCCATTTTTCAAACGTCTTTCCTGAACGATAAAATTTTTGAAAAATTTTAGGATTGGGGGCTAAAATTTTACTCTCACACCAAATCACCAAATTTCAGGAAGTTAGCACAAACTGTTCTGGGGTTATACGAGAAACATGCAAACAAGAGCACAAACTCTTCATTTTATTACCATGAAAGAATCGATTCGCATTCATAGCAAATTACAGTAATATCTTGTCGAGCCAGAATATTTTTAAATGCAATTAAAAAATTTAAAAAATGCCTTTAACCCTTTTACGCTGATGGGACACCGGCGTTCCCTTTTATATATTTTTTTCTGACACTCTAATTGCCGGCAAAAAATTATTTTACTATTTTTCAATTATAAAACACAGTAAGTCATTTCATTCCAGCATTTTTTTCGAAAAAAATAAAATATCTGTAACTATCAAGATTTTTTTTATAATTTTAGCATATATATGAAACTGCTTCTTTTCCAAGATAAGTTTTCCAAGATAACATCTAAAACAGACTTCGGCTTTGATGATGCTTGATATTAGTAAAGCGTTTGATAGAGTATGGCACAAAGGAATAATTTATAAATTGATTGAGCTTGAATTCCCAAAAGGCCTAATAAAATTTATTAATAGTTATTTGGCAGAAAGAAACTTGCAAATTAGAATGAAAAATGTATGCTCCACGGTGAGGAGTATTAGAGAAGGCGTACCGCAGGGTAGCATACTCGGACCAATTTTGTATATCCTATTTACACACGATTTCCCAATCGATCGGGGCGATTGGAACAGTCTAACTGCATTCTATGCAGGTGTCATAGTAAAATCTAGTAACCCGAACATGGCTATAGAGAAACTCCAGGAAAAGATTTACGATTATGAAGAATGGTGTTTAGATTGGAAATTCAAAGTAAAAGTCCCAACTATTGATTATCCAGAAGAACAGGAAATCAATTAGAGAGCATAATGACCTAGTACTTTTTAACCAAGTGATACCAAGGGTAAACAAAGCAACCTACTTAGGTCTAGTCATTAACAACAGAATAACGTGGTCGGATCATGTGAAAAATGTTAAAAATAAAGCCAATGCTGCAACTTTAAAACTGCAATCCATTATGTACAGTGAAAAATTGAGATTGAAATTAAAGAGGTTACTCTACACCTCCATGATAAGACCGATCATGACCTATGCCTCGCCAGCATGGTGTAACGTATCAGAGCGTGAGCTTGGGAAACTCACAGCAACGCAGAACAAGATTTTAAGAAGACTAACTGGCGCAGAGTGGTATCAAAGAAACGTAGATATTCATGCGGACCTAGAGTTGGACAGTTTCGAACATCACTTTCACAAACAAAATCGAAACTTTTTTAAACAGGCTTTAGACTGCACAGCAAATTTTGACTCTATTTTTGAGTTCGAAAGTTTAACTGAAGACGCCTCCCTGAGGCCAGTTGCTCACTTTTTTACATGTGATGCAACACTGACCATGTGAGATAAACTCAATGGCATTATCTATGGCACAAATAAAAAGATTGTAACTCGGACATGACATGTAAATATTATTCAAGCGTTGACAAAATCAATTTGATTTGTATTTATGAACTGACTAAGCTTTGAAAAGGGACACTATTATATAGATTGAATAAAGAGCGCACTGCAAAGTGTAATATCATGACAAACTTCTCACTAGAAGTTAAGAAATCTCTTTATATTGGCACTAATAATTGATATGGCTATAATAAATCATAAATGGCACTATGTAAATATGACAATTTCTCACTTGAAATGCTACGATGCGTTGACAAAATCAATATGATTTTATAAATAGGGGCAATAAGATTTAGAATGAATGAATTCGAAAGATTTGTGAGAATGAAATGGATGAGAAGTGTGGAAGATAAATTGTTCCATGGGCGTACAATATTGGACAAACTTCATACTAGAAGTTTAAAATTTATTACTTATTTATAGTTCTTATGTATTTAGTTATTGTCTCACTGAATGCATCATTACATGTTTTCACTCGAGCAATGTGCTCATTACTAATTCTCTACTTTCATTTTTAGATTTCAAGGACCTCAAGGAAACACCTCCAGGATCCTCATCACAAGATGAAGGGGTAAAGGGCCGTTCCGGCCTCAGGTACCCCGACCAACCGACAGGACTAGGACTAGGACCAAGATAAAGTAGATATTGTTGAATAGTATAAAAAAAGAATAAGTAAACTCCTCCCAAAAACTAGCTATAACCGAAAAGGTTTTTCTACCAGCCTTTCCTCTTTTCCGTCTCGCTTTCACCCCTGGTGAAACTGAGTGGAAAGTAGGCGTTACTTTTCATTGTATGACTTCTGGATTATGAGTAAATCTTTAAATAAAAGGTAGGCGTTACTTGTAAGAAATGTTAGAAAAAAAACGCCCGCGTGATTTTGTGTACTTGAATTTGTCATTTATTATTATTTTAAAATAATGCTTGTTTAATTATTCAGCGTAATGTATTTAATGAAATGCAACTGGTAAAATTGCTAAGTTTTTTTGTTTTTTTTAAATCCAAGAGCAAACAAAACAGGGCATTTTATGATAACTAATTATTTTGATTTAATATGCACAAAAGATAAAAGTGGAGGCATAATTCTTTCTTCTTTATTTAAATAAACTGGGCACCTGGGCCGCGAAGCGGCCCCTATCCCATTCATCATTAAATAATATACAGTAAGGTAAAATACGTTTATTTGGCAAACATTGTGGTAGCCATAATAAAATCAAGCCGTTTGCTTGTGAAATAATAAAACAATGAAATTTTCAATATGACAAATTGGCGTTTTTACATAACATTAGTAATATTGATTGTAGACTTAAATTTAAAATAAAGATAAAACATGATTTGATAAGTACAATAATTGATTTTTGAGAAATGAAAGACATAATTGATGAATATAAACAAATCATCAGGAGAAAATGCAGTAAATATATCTTATCAGAGAAATATTGCTCATTAAATACAATAGAATTTGCAAAAGAATTTAACATGCATAAGTTGATAAATACATATACATAAATTGGCTATATTATCAGAAAATAAATTTTAACTTAATTTAACTTTACTAAAAGTCTGCTGTGGAAAGTTCGGTGAATTTAACTTGAGAGTCTTGAAAATAAAAATAGAACTCACTAGGATTGAGAAGTTTCCCCGATGATTCCCCACAGAAGGCGGAGCACTTCTTCATTTTTGAGCAATTCCTGTAATTCTTTGATTAATGACACTAATCGGTGAGCAAGTTTAGGCGTCGAATTTGATGTTGCTCGAGGGCTCCTTCTGCTGGGTCGGGTCTCACACCCAGTATAGTTGGCTGTGTGGTTTTTGTAACAATTACAGCATTTTGGAGGTGTTGTCCTGTCTTTGTTACATTTATGAGACCTGTGGTTTTCAGCGCATTTTACACACCTTGCAGGTGCATTGCAGTGGCTTTGCGTATGTCCATAATTTTGGCAGTTGTAACATTGTATTGGTCTTCGACTTCCTCGAAATCGCTCGATTTTGATCGGGATCTGCTGTATGTTGTTGACTTCGAAAACTCTATGGTGATTCGCCGTTGATGTTAGGATTATGGGAAAAAGCGGGAGGAGCCGATAGGCCTCTACCATTCTCTTCTTAAACTGCACTATTTTAAAGGTTTCAATATTGTTTTTCTGTAATTCTGTATTGATGGCATCTGTATCAAAGTCCACAAGCAGGCCCGGACCAAAACCTTAATAAATCTGGCTTGCGGTGTTATTTCAGGTTTGTTGGGCGGATCCCGCGCTTTGTCGGTATCCTCCTTAGGTTTTGTTGTCGGCAATATAGTAGCGTCATCTGTTGAGTTATGTTGGCTAGAAGAAGGAAAGCTGCTTGTAGACATGAGGGTAGAATTATCTTCAATTATTTTGACTGCAATTTGCTTTTTCTTCTTCTGTTTTCTTTTCTTTGCTGGTGGTTCTGTATTATTGTTAATATTGATGTCCGTGTCAGTTTCTGTATTCGGTGTTGTATTTAGGTTTTCATCTTTATTTTCCATGGTTATGTCTTCAGTGCTTGAATTAGTTTCAGTTATTATTGATTCGACTTGAATGAATTTTTTATTCATCTCCTTGTTTTCTTCTGCTAGAAAGTTTTTCCTCTTCCATCTGACGTGATCAGCTGCATTTGTCAGTTTTAGAAAGTATGAGTATTCATAGTCTCCAGGATAACTTGATCTTATTTGAATGAGCAGTTTGCTAAGTAATTTATCTAAACGAATCAGCTCCTCTGTATCAAACTGAGTGTAAAACTCTACAAGATCGTCAATATGTTCATATTCAACTGATGGAAAATATCTTTTTGAAATCCCACAGGTAGATTTCTTCTGATGAAATGATTTCTTCTAATGACGTGGATTCTTTGCAATGCGACGGTGAATTACGACCAGAGAGTGAGACCTTTCCACCACGAGCTGTTTTATGATACTGCATGACTTGCAAAAACAAAATGGCGGGCTCAAAATCCAGACAATCAAAATGGTCAGTCGTCAGTATTGTCTCTCCCGACTCAGGAACCTGACGAGATCAGAATCAGTATCACTCACCTTGTAACGTTCAGCATAATCAGCTTCATTTCAGCATGACCGACATTGCAAGGGAGAAGAGAACATCAGTAGAGCATGAACAGCATCAGTTGTCGGTATCCTAGACCAGCATGACATCAGAGTAGAAGTTAAGATCCGTGTTAAAGCATCGCTAGCATGACATCGAAGCCGTAGCATCAAGCTCAATTTTTGTCATCAGGCATAATTCATTTTATTTAAATATCAAACTAAGAGGAAACTGCTGAATTAAGGACTAGTATTAAGCTTATATTTTATTAAGAATGATCAGAATTTTTTTTAGAGGATACGTTACCAAATATAACCTGATACTTACATTGTTATTTTTTTGATGCTGTAATTTTTAATGCATTATAGCTTTCTAAAGTTACCTGATAGCAGAACATTATTGCTTTAACTTTTTATTCATTCAGAATAAATGTATGACGAGTCTCACTCATCAAAGGAAATGACTAAGTGAATGAAATGCTTCCAAATGCTCGTAGTGGAATCAGATTACTTCTTCTTGCTAAAGGAAATGAAATCTGCCAGGCTTTGATGGTTGGGCATCCACTAATGATGGTTGAGCACTAATTAGCCATCAAAAGTCTGTTCCTAACGTCAACTCTTATCATTATCGATGGGAATCATCCCCATAAAAGTATGTTTTCTTTCGCATGTTTTTTTTTCTTATACAATCATATTTTTTTTTGTATGAATGTTTGTTGTAAAGTATTATTACAAAACAGTTATACATATTTCTCCTAAACGTTTGTTTGGTTAAATAATTGCCATTATTACTATAGGTCCATTAATCACTAAGAAAAAAGTAGGTTATTTTATCATTTTTAACCAGTGTGATCTGTATCCCTTAAGAGTAAAATGACCAGACGTTCTTAAATCTTAAGCACATTTCTCAAATTTCTTCGGAAACAAATAGACTATTTAATGCAAAGATATATATATATATATATATATATATATATATATATATATATATATATATATATATATATATATATATATATATATATATATATATATATATATATATATATATATATATATATATATATATATATATATATATATATATATATATATATATATATATATATATATATATATATATATAGAAGAGAGAGAATATAGTTTTGTCTTACAAAGGATGCAAACAAAAAGCAAAAATGCACCTTGCTAAAACTAACAGTTACTTTTCTATACTCTTGACCATAACTCCATACTGTACTCAAAATAATTTCCGCAAAAAAATAAATAGAAACAATTAACAATTATGTACCTAAATATGTTACAGGATTTTAAATGCAACATTTTATATGATATTTCAAAATTCCTTTGTAATGAATAAAATATGATGTACGTTATATTTACACAGAGACTTAACACAAAGACGCGCACGAAGCCACGTAGAACATAAACAAACTAATTATGCATCGAGAGGCCGGGATAGCCTGGTCGGTAGGCGCTGGGCCCATGTCCGAGAGTTCGTGGGTTCGAACCCCGCCGGCCGAAGACTCCCCGTGTAGTAAATGGTGACTGATGCACGTTGAAATTCTGTCGAGTCGCAAAGTCCTTCATGTTCCCATAACAAATCAATACCTCTGGGGGTACTGGGTTGGAGACCGATTGTTTCCTGATTCAGTTCAAAATTACGATCTGTGGATGAATGAATGGATGCATGAATGGGTCCGCCTTATAAACAGGTGGGACGCATGATGTGGCAGAAGTCGAATTCTTGGCCATAGATGGCGCTGCTGAAAAAACAAGAATCGCACACTCTGCCTTAAATTTGCTCGGTTTCACCAAGCAGGTTTGCCCGTGTGGCAAGTGGCATTAGAACCAACCAACCCATTATGAATCGAAGTTTCCAGGTACACACAACAAAAATGCATCATGGTTACTATAAAAGACATAAACAAATAATAAATCTAAATTAGCTAAAAGACGTTGACGAGAAAGAATTATATTTCAATAAATTTAATGTGCGATACGGCTCTGTATTTAATCATCTTATGTGTTAATTAACTTTCTAACTTATGTAGAGAATCTTAGCTCCAATTTAATGCGCCCTTTTACTCATAAAGATTAGCTATCATAGGTCGCATGTGTGGGTATAAGAGATCTTATTCTTGAAGTACCCAATTGCTGAAAAGAAAATTTAAAAATATCAAAATGCAAACAAATAAGGGGGAATCCTTATTGCGTGATGTTAAATTATCCTTCCGTAATTTGTTTTCATTTTGATATTTTGAAAATTTCCTTTCAGTATTTGAAACTTGAAGGATTACTCTAGGTTTGCTCACTTTTTTTTGTACTTTAAATTATTTATGGAGGTGAAATAGAGATGAAAAATTTCTCTCGTGATATGGCGTCCTGCCTTAAATAACACCCCCGCAAAGGTTTGAGGATCCAGAAATAATACATTAGAGTTATCTCGTTTCGCGGAAGCACTTGAACATAATAATAAAAAACAATTAATTGATTTTCTCTTTTTTTTTGTGAAATAAAAAAAGGAAATTTTGAATTGTTCTTTTAAATTTTTTGCACGCCAAATCTAAAGGAATGTAGTTTTTAGGCTTTTCTTTTTGGTGGGGATGATCGTTATGAATTTCCGAACTCCTCTCTCTCCCTTTCTTTTATTGTTTCTGAATTTTTTTTAAAAATTTTTTGCAGCTTAAGAAAGTGCTCAAGAAACATTTTTGAGATTTAACATTTATAAAATCTCTTATAATTCTTTAAATATAAGATTTTCCTAAATATATACTGAAATAAAATAATAATAATAATGAAAAAATACTGAGCTGAATCCCACACTAAATGATGTTGAATCTTAGTTTTAGCTAAAGTCCCTGGCCAAATTATTGGAAACACTCTAAGATTCTATGTAAAGTCTTAATGATATTGTTTTCACATGACTCAAACCGGTTTGCACTTTTACGCTCGTATATCAATTGGTTAAATTCGACGATATATTATATAAATATTTATTATATCAGGTATTATATTATAATAATTAGATCAAATTATGAGACACACTGTAGTTATTTAATAATTACATGGTTTGCACGAATTTGTATGCAATACTTTTATATTTAAACATACATGTAAAGGGTTTTTTTTTCTCCAGGAGATTTTTTATATACTTCCTATTTGTATTTATTTTCCACGTACTGCATTACAATGTTAACTTATTGATTCACGAGCTTAAAAAAATGCAAACCGGTTTCAGCGGCGTAAAAACAATAAGGCTGTATAGTATCAACTAATAATTAAGATTTTACATAGAATCTTATAGTGCGTCTATTCATTTGGCCAGGGACTGTATATATGTTTGTTTTATTTTAAATCATTTTAGGCGATAAAATATTAAATTTGCATTTATGTTGCTCAGTAAAATATTCCTCTATTTTTTTTTTTTTTTTTTTTTTTTTTTTTTTACTTTTATTCAAGAAAGTAGTAGCTCTTAAGTTTTGAATGAATTTTAACATTTAAAAGAATTTAATTTAGTGCAAATATATTTATATTACTAAGTTGAATGATAAAAACAACTGTGTCTGAAACACTGATATTTACATAGAATTATCATAATTGCCGTCAACACGTCTGAATACTTAGAACCTTAATTCACAAAGATTGTGCACCTCTAATAAATTACAATAAAAAAATATTTTTCTTTCATAAGATATTCTTTTTATTCATTTTACAAAAAAAAAAAAAAAACAAAAAAAAAAAAGAAGGAAAGAAAAATCCTTAACTGAACTCTGAATATAATTCTTGGGAGACAGTGAGTTATTTTCTCGTATTATTAAGATAAATTTCATTTCAATGTATATATAAATGTCCAGATTAAGTATTTTTTCCTCGAAGTTATTGTTATCGTTCCTTAATAATGAATATTAAAATAATTTAAGTTAAAATATATATCTTAAAATAAAAGAAATAATTGTAAATACTCGAATGTCTCGTCATAGTGTTTTTGTTTCATATTTTAATTTTAAAAAATTGGAGTCAAGTCTGAGACAGGACGCATTCATAAATATTGCAGGAGGGGGGGGCGCACCTAAGTTTATGTAAGCCATTGTTTACTTCTAAATACTAATAATGAAACACTTGAGCTACCACTTTTTTTTTTTTCTTTCTTGAAAAATGGACCCATTCTTTTAAAAGGACGTTGTCTCAAAGAAGCTAATACGGGCATCCAGTGGTCCCTAAAAATTGTTATAGTAGTAGTTAACTTATCATCAAAGTAGTGGATATTTACCTGTTTCAGCTACCACCTAAATGCTGTAAATTGTAGCCCCATCCATAACACGGCTCATAACAAGTTTGAGTTATTGTGATGATCAGAAACGCTCCAGGTTAACTTTTTTAAAAGCATGAAATACATTTTATAACAAAACTGTAACTTTGAGGAACCACTAGACGATCTACATATGAGTCGTTTGTTATCAAACACTGCATGCGACTGAAATAAAATAATTTCAGTTTTTCTGTTGTACTTTGAACGTTAAAACACGCAGAAGTTGAAATCATTTTACTATCTCACTTAATATGAATGCGGCGTTACTTCTCAAAAAAAGAGTGGCATTTTTTAAACTTAACTTGAGTTGATTACACTTTACTTTGAGCCATTGCGTTAAATCGAACTAGAGTTGCAGATATTTAAGCGAGATACTCGAGTTATTTTTGCTCAAACATGATTTAGTGAGTGGCAACATACTAGTTCGTAGAGACTGTTAAAAGTAAGATTCCATTTATTTATTTGTGTGTGAGCTGGAATTTGTATCGTTTTTATTTTAAAAAGAAAACGATGTGGATTTCAGGTTGCTATGACAATGGAACAACTTGTGCAAATACTAGTCTTGTGTTTTCTTTTATAAAATGGAGTCAGAATTTTTATTTTAATTAAGTAGAAATATTAAACTTTCTAATACAACAGATACTGACACCGATCTCCTTTCGAGTTGGACAATAAGTTTTTACTTGCGATTATGTCTTCTAACTTTAAAAAAAAAAAAAAAAAAAAAAAAATTCTATTATTAGAAGTTGTATTTCTGAAGAAGATGCTATTTTACTTTTTGGTAAGTAAATATATTTTGTTCTTCTTATTTTTATAATACTCATTTAAATCCTAATATATTATAGTCATTTGAATTCCTCGCAATTCCTGTAAGGCAAATGCGGATTAGTTCCATATAAAAGTACTTCGCGAAGGCTAATTTGGCCCAATGCTTGATTCAGGAGTTCCCTTGTCTTCTGCGTTGCTTCAAGGCTACGGAGTAGAACATTGATATTATCATTTACTCAGAATTGGGTCAGGAATTGGGTTCAACACCGTTTATAAAATTTAAAAATATATGTAAGTATGATTATGAGATATGGACTGCATTAGTCCTTTAAGTGTAAGCGTGTCATCGTATTTTTATTTTATTTATTTATTTTTTTTTTTAACGATTTTCGACTAAATAGAACTTTCTTTTTTTTCCAGAAGGATTGCATCTTTGTGTATTTAAAATTGCTGTAAAATTTTAAAACTTAAATTACAAAAAAGAAAAATATTAATAATTAATCAAAGCATGCCAAATATTTTTAAATGAATACTATCTTGTGAAAAAGAAGCAAATATTTTTGCTCAAAAGCTCAGCAAACTTTAATATTCATTAACGAGGATCAAAATTTAAGGGTGGTTGGCTCGTCACGTCCGGGACCTTTATAGTTTTTCATGGACCACCATAGAATAGTCATCAATGATCCTACCAGTGGTTTTAAATTTTTATTTTGATCTTTTTACTATAAGTTTAATTTAATTGTCCAAAAATAGCATATTGAAAATTGATCATTCTTGTTGATATTAAGTATACACATTTTCGATATTGCAATTTTTAATTTCAATTCCTTTTATTACTTTAAAAAAAAGGAAATTGTTTTAACAGAGACGTGTTAATAGACCAGTGAATACCATGAAACATACTGTTGGAAGTATACCATTTGTTCAGGTATCGAGTAGCTCGGTTGGGGGGGGGGGGAGGAAGTAAGAGTTAGATTATTTTAGCATATTCATAATTTATTTACAAACAATATTTACAGACATCAGTAATTGCATCATTCTTCACATCAGCTCACTTGGCGCGCACTCCTACGCTCTCTGTCTACACATCATTGCTACTGCCATCTAGTGGCCAATCATTTTCTTTTTTAAATTTTAATAAAATTAAAGCTTAATGTTAACAATACATTACAGTAGAAAATGAATGAAGCTCTCAATTTAAAAGAACATCAATATTTAAAATAAATTTACTTGGTTTTAAGTTAGCAATAAACAGCGTAATCTGATATTAGACAAAATAATGGAAACACTTCTACATTAAAACATTTTTTGATCTTTCTCAAAAAATACTTAGAGAATCATTTTATAACTTTAGAAGTAGTATTTAGGTTATGTAATTTCTCACATTTTTCAGTGAAGTTTAAAATCTTTAGAGATTTGAGGGACAGATGATAAATTACAAACGTAAAATAGTGTTTATGAACACCTTATGATAAAAAATGTAACAATAGATTTTTAAATTGCAAAAATTATTTCGGTTATATAAGCAATAATTGCATAAAATTTCTTAAACCTATTTTAAATATCTATGAAGATATGGGTATTTTTATAAGAACTTTCTTTTTTGTCTTACGTTTTTTGCTATAACTTTAAAAATATTTAATGAAATGAAACAAAATTTTTGGAGAAATTTAAAATTAATTAAAAAATTAATTCTTCAAAATTTGAAAAAAAATTTTTTTAAAAATTACGCAAGATATGGGGAATTATACTGCACATGCGCAAAAAAATAATTTTTTTTCTTCTTAATTTTGTAGTAAATCGTATTTGACAACTAATGAAAAAAATCGATTTGCAATTCTTAAAAATTTAAAAAATTTCAACCAATTTTCAATGTAGTTTTTTAAAGAAAGCTCAAAATAATGAAAAGGGGTTTCTCTCAAATTTCATTTTTTTCATATTTATTAAAAATAACACCGGTATTGATGGAAATCTTCTTCTTCGTCGTCGTCAGCACTACAGCCTAGTGCAGGCCAAGGCTTTCTCAATCAGCTGCCTCCGGGCAGGACGACTTTGAGCTAGATTTTTCCACCTGTTTATTCCCAACAAAAAGTCCTTCTCAACACTGTCCAACCATCTTGTAGCTGGTCTCTCTCTTCTTTTAGTTCCTTCAATTTTCGAAAAAGTAAGTTTTTTAACTAGCAAACGGATCATTATGCATTGGTCATTATAATGGAAGGGTTATACGGAAAGTCATTGACTGTATAGTTTATATAGATATATGTGTATATACGCTATACAGTCAATGCCTTTATAATATAGTGTACATAGATATATAGATATGTATATAGATATATTGTTGGAGGCTAATTGGGATTATGGGTTTTACAAATTATGGACTGTTTAGGCTTATTGCAGTGGGTCTTGTGGGCATCTTCACGCCGAAGAACGTGCCCCAGCCATCTGATCCTGTAGGCATTAATAACCCTCAAAATATTAGGTAATCTATATTTATTGTATATCTCATGATTATATAAACTTCTCCAAATATTATTTTCCTTAACTGCTCCAAAAATTGACCGAAGAATCTTTCTTTCAAAAATTAGTCTATTTTCCTCTGTTTTGTTAATTGCCCAGGTCTCGCTCCCAGATAAAATAATTGGTCTGATTAAAGTTTTGTATAGATTTACTTTTGTACCTATAGAGAGGAATTTCGATTTTAATTGGTTCCTCTGACCAAAGTAGCACTAATTAGCCATCAAAAGTCTGTTCCTAACGTCAACTCTTATCACTATCGATGGGAATCATCCCCCATAAAAGTATGTTTTCTTTCGCATGTTTTCTTTTCTTATACAATCATATTTTTTTTGTATGAATGTTTGTTGTAAAGTATTATCATTTGTTATTTCATTTTGTGTTATGATATTAAATAATATTTGTAGAAAGCCTCTTATTATTTTTAGTGTCTTTAAAAAAAGACAAACACAACCTAAAAAACTACTTGAAACTTCTTAAATATTTAAGATATTCAAATCAGACTTTTTTAATTAGTTGGCAAATACGATTAACTAAAAAGTTATGAGTAAAATTTTTCTTAAAAATTTTCCTACTGGAGCTAAAAGAATTACTTTAATGACTTATATACTGCACAGTTATCAACAAATTATTTTCAAGAAAAAAATTAGTTTAAAGAAAAAATTGTGTTGTTAATTTAAAATTACTCTAAAAATTGTGTGTCATTTTATTGAATACTTTTAAAGTTATAGCAAAGAAAAAAATTTAAGTACATTTTTGAAGTTATAATATGATACTTTAAGCATTTCTTGAGAAATATGAAAAAATATATTAGTATAGAATTGTTTTCATTATTTTGTCCACCCCCTCTACATCAGACAATAAAAATTTGACAATGAAAGTGATATAATAATCATCGTTGATGACTTAATGTGATTTTTAGAGTTGTGTCACACACGCATATAACGTTATATAAAAGCAAGTTAAAAATTACCAAAGATGTTTTAATTATATATTTTTTAATTACAATTAAATTTCATTCAGTTCATTTGTAAACTACAATTGAATTATAAAGACTTTCTGCTCTTCTTGCCTTTTACCAATTAGTTAGATCCAAATTAGTTAGATAGAAAGTTTAGATCCAAATAAGGGATAAAACAGATGAAAGTTACGTTTCCAAGAACTAGGATTGAAATGGCTATCGTATTAGTGACACATGCTAAAAACATTTTCCTTTTAATCTCATTTATGATAGGCATTAACAGATTCAATGAAAAAGAAGAATTTTAACTCTGTAAATGACATTCAAGTAAAGCCGATAAACAATAAAAAATGTTAGAAAAATAACTCAAATAGGATTCACTCTGAAAATGCTAATTATGAATAAAAAATGATTTATATTCACTCCAGTTGGAGTTAAAGTGATGCACTCGAATGATGATGATTATCAATCAAAGAAGTTAAAGTTAAATCAATCCTCTCAAGTAATACTGATGGTCAATCAAAAATGATTGAAATTCACTCAAGTTCGAGTTGAAATTATACACTGAAACTTCAGTTAGTTCAGTGAATTCTTTGACTCGAGTGAATTTAACGCAAGCTGTGAAGGCTCCTTTTGAATTTAACTCAAGTTAGACTTCAAACTTCAAATTGAAATGGCTAAGTACGATTTATCGTATTAGTGACACATGCTGAAAACATTTTCCTTTTAATCTCATTTATGATAGGCATTAACAGATTCAATGAAAAAGAAGAATTTTAACTCTGTAAATGACATTCAAGTAAAGCCGATAAACAATAAAAAATGTTAGAAAAATAACTCAAATAGGATTCACTCTGAAAATGCTAATTATGAATAAAAAATGATTTATATTCACTCCAGTTGGAGTTAAAGTGATGCACTCGAATGATGATGATTATCAATCAAAGAAGTTAAAGTTAAATCAATCCTCTCAAGTAATACTGATGGTCAATCAAAAATGATTGAAATTCACTCAAGTTCGAGTTGAAATTATACACTCAAACTTCAGTTAGTTCAGTGAATTCTTTGACTCGAGTGAATTTAACGCAAGCTGTGAAGGCTCCTTTTGAATTTAACTCAAGTTAGACTTCAAACTTCAAATTGAAATGGCTAAGTACGATTTATCGTATTAGTGACACATGCTAAAAACATTTTCCTTTTAATCTCATTTATGATAGGCATTAACAGATTCAATGAAAAAGAAGAATTTTAACTCTGTAAATGACATTCAAGTAAAGCCGATAAACAATAAAAAATGTTAGAAAAATAACTCAAATAGGATTCACTCTGAAAATGCTAATTATGAATAAAAAATGATTTATATTCACTCCAGTTGGAGTTAAAGTGATGCACTCGAATGATGATGATTATCAATCAAAGAAGTTAAAGTTAAATCAATCCTCTCAAGTAATACTGATGGTCAATCAAAAATGATTGAAATTCACTCAAGTTCGAGTTGAAATTATACACTCAAACTTCAGTTAGTTCAGTGAATTCTTTGACTCGAGTGAATTTAACGCAAGCTGTGAAGGCTCCTTTTGAATTTAACTCAAGTTAGACTTCAAACTTCAAATTGAAATGGCTAAGTACGATTTATCGTATTAGTGACACATGCTAAAAACATTTTCCTTTTAATCTCATTTATGATAGGCATTAACAGATTCAATGAAAAAGAAGAATTTTAACTCTGTAAATGACATTCAAGTAAAGCCGATAAACAATAAAAAATGTTAGAAAAATAACTCAAATAGGATTCACTCTGAAAATGCTAATTATGAATAAAAAATGATTTATATTCACTCCAGTTGGAGTTAAAGTGATGCACTCGAATGATGATGATTATCAATCAAAGAAGTTAAAGTTAAATCAATCCTCTCAAGTAATACTGATGGTCAATCAAAAATGATTGAAATTCACTCAAGTTCGAGTTGAAATTATACACTCAAACTTCAGTTAGTTCAGTGAATTCTTTGACTCGAGTGAATTTAACGCAAGCTGTGAAGGCTCCTTTTGAATTTAACTCAAGTTAGACTTCAAACTTCAAATTGAAATGGCTAAGTACGATTTATCGTATTAGTGACACATGCTAAAAACATTTTCCTTTTAATCTCATTTATGATAGGCATTAACAGATTCAATGAAAAAGAAGAATTTTAACTCTGTAAATGACATTCAAGTAAAGCCGATAAACAATAAAAAATGTTATTTATTCACTCCAGTTGGAGTTAAAGTGATGCACTCGAATGATGATGATTATCAATCAAAGAAGTTAAAGTTAAATCAATCCTCTCAAGTAATACTGATGGTCAATCAAAAATGATTGAAATTCACTCAAGTTCGAGTTGAAATTATACACTCAAACTTCAGTTAGTTCAGTGAATTCTTTGACTCGAGTGAATTTAACGCAAGCTGTGAAGGCTCCTTTTGAATTTAACTCAAGTTAGACTTCAAACTTCAAATTGAAATGGCTAAGTACGATTTATCGTATTAGTGACACATGCTAAAAACATTTTCCTTTTAATCTCATTTATGATAGGCATTAACAGATTCAATGAAAAAGAAGAATTTTAACTCTGTAAATGACATTCAAGTAAAGTCGATAAACAATAAAAAATGTTAGAAAAATAACTCAAATAGGATTCACTCTGAAAATGCTAATTATGAATAAAAAATGATTTATATTCACTCCAGTTGGAGTTAAAGTGATGCACTCGAATGATGATGATTATCAATCAAAGAAGTTAAAGTTAAATCAATCCTCTCAAGTAATACTGATGGTCAATCAAAAATGATTGAAATTCACTCAAGTTCGAGTTGAAATTATACACTCAAACTTCAGTTAGTTCAGTGAATTCTTTGACTCGAGTGAATTTAACGCAAGCTGTGAAGGCTCCTTTTGAATTTAACTCAAGTTAGACTTCAAACTTCAAATTGAAATGGCTAAGTACGATTTATCGTATTAGTGACACATGCTAAAAACATTTTCCTTTTAATCTCATTTATGATAGGCATTAACAGATTCAATGAAAAAGAAGAATTTTAACTCTGTAAATGACATTCAAGTAAAGCCGATAAACAATAAAAAATGTTAGAAAAATAACTCAAATAGGATTCACTCTGAAAATGCTAATTATGAATAAAAAATGATTTATATTCACTCCAGTTGGAGTTAAAGTGATGCACTCGAATGATGATGATTATCAATCAAAGAAGTTAAAGTTAAATCAATCCTCTCAAGTAATACTGATGGTCAATCAAAAATGATTGAAATTCACTCAAGTTCGAGTTGAAATTATACACTCAAACTTCAGTTAGTTCAGTGAATTCTTTGACTCGAGTGAATTTAACGCAAGCTGTGAAGGCTCCTTTTGAATTTAACTCAAGTTAGACTTCAAACTTCAAATTGAAATGGCTAAGTACGATTTATCGTATTAGTGACACATGCTAAAAACATTTTCCTTTTAATCTCATTTATGATAGGCATTAACAGATTCAATGAAAAAGAAGAATTTTAACTCTGTAAATGACATTCAAGTAAAGCCGATAAACAATAAAAAATGTTAGAAAAATAACTCAAATAGGATTCACTCTGAAAATGCTAATTATGAATAAAAAATGATTTATATTCACTCCAGTTGGAGTTAAAGTGATGCACTCGAATGATGATGATTATCAATCAAAGAAGTTAAAGTTAAATCAATCCTCTCAAGTAATACTGATGGTCAATCAAAAATGATTGAAATTCACTCAAGTTCGAGTTGAAATTATACACTCAAACTTCAGTTAGTTCAGTGAATTCTTTGACTCGAGTGAATTTAACGCAAGCTGTGAAGGCTCCTTTTGAATTTAACTCAAGTTAGACTTCAAACTTCAAATTGAAATGGCTAAGTACGATTTATCGTATTAGTGACACATGCTAAAAACATTTTCCTTTTAATCTCATTTATGATAGGCATTAACAGATTCAATGAAAAAGAAGAATTTTAACTCTGTAAATGACATTCAAGTAAAGCCGATAAACAATAAAAAATGTTAGAAAAATAACTCAAATAGGATTCACTCTGAAAATGCTAATTATGAATAAAAAATGATTTATATTCACTCCAGTTGGAGTTAAAGTGATGCACTCGAATGATGATGATTATCAATCAAAGAAGTTAAAGTTAAATCAATCCTCTCAAGTAATACTGATGGTCAATCAAAAATGATTGAAATTCACTCAAGTTCGAGTTGAAATTATACACTCAAACTTCAGTTAGTTCAGTGAATTCTTTGACTCGAGTGAATTTAACGCAAGCTGTGAAGGCTCCTTTTGAATTTAACTCAAGTTAGACTTCAAACTTCAAATTGAAATGGCTAAGTACGATTTATCGTATTAGTGACACATGCTAAAAACATTTTCCTTTTAATCTCATTTATGATAGGCATTAACAGATTCAATGAAAAAGAAGAATTTTAACTCTGTAAATGACATTCAAGTAAAGCCGATAAACAATAAAAAATGTTAGAAAAATAACTCAAATAGGATTCACTCTGAAAATGCTAATTATGAATAAAAAATTATTTATATTCACTCCAGTTGGAGTTAAAGTGATGCACTCGAATGATGATGATTATCAATCAAAGAAGTTAAAGTTAAATCAATCCTCTCAAGTAATACTGATGGTCAATCAAAAATGATTGAAATTCACTCAAGTTCGAGTTGAAATTATACACTCAAACTTCAGTTAGTTCAGTGAATTCTTTGACTCGAGTGAATTTAACGCAAGCTGTGAAGGCTCCTTTTGAATTTAACTCAAGTTAGACTTCAAACTTCAAATTGAAATGGCTAAGTACGATTTATCGTATTAGTGACACATGCTAAAAACATTTTCCTTTTAATCTCATTTATGATAGGCATTAACAGATTCAATGAAAAAGAAGAATTTTAACTCTGTAAATGACATTCAAGTAAAGCCGATAAACAATAAAAAATGTTAGAAAAATAACTCAAATAGGATTCACTCTGAAAATGCTAATTATGAATAAAAAATGATTTATATTCACTCCAGTTGGAGTTAAAGTGATGCACTCGAATGATGATGATTATCAATCAAAGAAGTTAAAGTTAAATCAATCCTCTCAAGTAATACTGATGGTCAATCAAAAATGATTGAAATTCACTCAAGTTCGAGTTGAAATTATACACTCAAACTTCAGTTAGTTCAGTGAATTCTTTGACTCGAGTGAATTTAACGCAAGCTGTGAAGGCTCCTTTTGAATTTAACTCAAGTTAGACTTCAAACTTCAAATTGAAATGGCTAAGTACGATTTATCGTATTAGTGACACATGCTAAAAACATTTTCCTTTTAATCTCATTTATGATAGGCATTAACAGATTCAATGAAAAAGAAGAATTTTAACTCTGTAAATGACATTCAAGTAAAGTCGATAAACAATAAAAAATGTTAGAAAAATAACTCAAATAGGATTCACTCTGAAAATGCTAATTATGAATAAAAAATGATTTATATTCACTCCAGTTGGAGTTAAAGTGATGCACTCGAATGATGATGATTATCAATCAAAGAAGTTAAAGTTAAATCAATCCTCTCAAGTAATACTGATGGTCAATCAAAAATGATTGAAATTCACTCAAGTTCGAGTTGAAATTATACACTCAAACTTCAGTTAGTTCAGTGAATTCTTTGACTCGAGTGAATTTAACGCAAGCTGTGAAGGCTCCTTTTGAATTTAACTCAAGTTAGACTTCAAACTTCAAATTGAAATGGCTAAGTACGATTTATCGTATTAGTGACACATGCTAAAAACATTTTCCTTTTAATCTCATTTATGATAGGCATTAACAGATTCAATGAAAAAGAAGAATTTTAACTCTGTAAATGACATTCAAGTAAAGCCGATAAACAATAAAAAATGTTAGAAAAATAACTCAAATAGGATTCACTCTGAAAATGCTAATTATGAATAAAAAATGATTTATATTCACTCCAGTTGGAGTTAAAGTGATGCACTCGAATGATGATGATTATCAATCAAAGAAGTTAAAGTTAAATCAATCCTCTCAAGTAATACTGATGGTCAATCAAAAATGATTGAAATTCACTCAAGTTCGAGTTGAAATTATACACTCAAACTTCAGTTAGTTCAGTGAATTCTTTGACTCGAGTGAATTTAACGCAAGCTGTGAAGGCTCCTTTTGAATTTAACTCAAGTTAGACTTCAAACTTCAAATTGAAATGGCTAAGTACGATTTATCGTATTAGTGACACATGCTAAAAACATTTTCCTTTTAATCTCATTTATGATAGGCATTAACAGATTCAATGAAAAAGAAGAATTTTAACTCTGTAAATGACATTCAAGTAAAGCCGATAAACAATAAAAAATGTTAGAAAAATAACTCAAATAGGATTCACTCTGAAAATGCTAATTATGAATAAAAAATGATTTATATTCACTCCAGTTGGAGTTAAAGTGATGCACTCGAATGATGATGATTATCAATCAAAGAAGTTAAAGTTAAATCAATCCTCTCAAGTAATACTGATGGTCAATCAAAAATGATTGAAATTCACTCAAGTTCGAGTTGAAATTATACACTCAAACTTCAGTTAGTTCAGTGAATTCTTTGACTCGAGTGAATTTAACGCAAGCTGTGAAGGCTCCTTTTGAATTTAACTCAAGTTAGACTTCAAACTTCAAATTGAAATGGCTAAGTACGATTTATCGTATTAGTGACACATGCTAAAAACATTTTCCTTTTAATCTCATTTATGATAGGCATTAACAGATTCAATGAAAAAGAAGAATTTTAACTCTGTAAATGACATTCAAGTAAAGCCGATAAACAATAAAAAATGTTAGAAAAATAACTCAAATAGGATTCACTCTGAAAATGCTAATTATGAATAAAAAATGATTTATATTCACTCCAGTTGGAGTTAAAGTGATGCACTCGAATGATGATGATTATCAATCAAAGAAGTTAAAGTTAAATCAATCCTCTCAAGTAATACTGATGGTCAATCAAAAATGATTGAAATTCACTCAAGTTCGAGTTGAAATTATACACTCAAACTTCAGTTAGTTCAGTGAATTCTTTGACTCGAGTGAATTTAACGCAAGCTGTGAAGGCTCCTTTTGAATTTAACTCAAGTTGAGTTATTTTAATTCGCTTATTTGAAGTGAGTAAATAGCACCAAGTATACCAAGTGCAAGTGAGCAATAATCAATTATAATTCATTTGAAAAATGAGTCCACCACACCGATGACCATTGATTTTAATTATGCTGTAAAGAGTAATAAATAATTAATAAAGTTTTGATAATTTTAGAATTTTAGAATGGGACATTGGGCGAAGGCACATCTGTCGATGGTGCAGTTGATTGACTTTTGAATTATTATTAATTATTATAATTTATTAATTATCTTTCAGTCGCATTTAATCTGAAACCTCTTAAAATTATTTATGTTTTTACCTTCATTTCACTGCGCTTAGATCAGTGCGATCGCTTAGTTATTACTTAACATTGTATATTAACAGAATGTGAAAACTATTGAAATGTGTGACACATTGTAGTAAGGATTTTATAAGTGTACCGCTATCCTCAATTTTGTTTCTTGGTGATTTTTAATTTTCTAACCTTTTAAAATTTCAAAACGGAGTTTTAAACCCTAAACTTGATTTAATTAGTGATTTTGTTTCATTTAAAATGAAAGGTTAGGAATACTTGCATTATATATTTTTTAATGATTTCATACTTTTCAGGCAACTTGAAAATGTAGGGGAATGAGACTAAAATTATTAGGCCATTTTCTTTGTTTCCTCCATTATTTTATTTAGATATTGGCTGAAGACGTTTATTGTTAACTGTTTAGAATACTTTAATTAAGAAGTTGACCGCCTCGGCCTTCAATTCCAAACTTATTTATTCAAGAAAGTGCAAATTTTCTATTTTTCTTTTAATTTTTGTCTGTGCACACATCAGTAAGACATTAAAAATGTTGTTGATAATAATTAAAACTCTGTCTTATCGGCTTTATTTAGTGAAATTAACAATGATTATTTGTGAATGTATTACCAACTGCTAGTTATCAGGTAGCAATGATAGAGCTTCATTTGCTATGAATAAACTGATGATAAACGTTATTCTGGCTAACACATTTTCGAGTTGCACAAAAAAGTGCATCGAATTTGGTAAATTATATCAGAAATAATTAAATCTTAAGTAGTTAATTTTATTTTATAACCGTCGTTGAACAGCCGACTCAATTTCATGGGTTTACGACTACTAATGTTCAACTCCGTATCCTTGTAATTTTGAACCAATCCAGAAGACAAGGAAACTCCTGGATCAGTACCCCCAGAGGTATTGATTTGTTATGGGAACATGGAGGACTTTGAGACTCGACAGATTTAACGTGCATCAGTCACCATTTACTACACGGGGAGTCTTCGGCCGGCGAGAATCGAACCCACGACCTCTTGGACATGGGCCCAGCGCCCTACCTACCAGGCTATCCCGGCCCCTAAGTAGTTAATAATCGAATTTATCCCTTCGAAATCAATCTACATGCATCAAAAATCTCGAGGGGTCAGAAATTGTTCGATTATGCTCTCCCTCCCGATTGATAGGTTCATAATATTTTACAAAGCTTGAATTGAGGTTTCACTAAAAATTAAATAGCTTATTCTTCATAAAAATACTGCTATTAGTGAAAAGTTTTCTTAGGTTGGATTGATAATTTCCTATTTTCACTTTACATTTTATAATTATATCGTCTATGCTGAGGTATAAGTAGCTAGGAATTTAATGACATTGTACAATGTGTACAAACTATATAATTGCCAAGATCGAATGCCAAAAATAAAAGGCCCCACATTAGTTTTCAATAAATGTAACTTCGATTTCTAATGAATAATACTGATAAGGTAAGTGATTTTTGGTGACACTCAAAGATTAAGAATCTTTGCTCTAGTAATACTGATGGTCAATCAAAAATGATTGAAATTCACTCAAGTTCGAGTTGAAATTATACACTCAAACTTCAGTTAGTTCAGTGAATTCTTTGACTCGAGTGAATTTAACGCAAGCTGTGAAGGCTCCTTTTGAATTTAACTCAAGTTAGACTTCAAACTTCAAATTGAAATGGCTAAGTACGATTTATCGTATTAGTGACACATGCTAAAAACATTTTCCTTTTAATCTCATTTATGATAGGCATTAACAGATTCAATGAAAAAGAAGAATTTTAACTCTGTAAATGACATTCAAGTAAAGTCGATAAACAATAAAAAATGTTAGAAAAATAACTCAAATAGGATTCACTCTGAAAATGCTAATTATGAATAAAAAATGATTTATATTCACTCCAGTTGGAGTTAAAGTGATGCACTCGAATGATGATGATTATCAATCAAAGAAGTTAAAGTTAAATCAATCCTCTCAAGTAATACTGATGGTCAATCAAAAATGATTGAAATTCACTCAAGTTCGAGTTGAAATTATACACTGAAACTTCAGTTAGTTCAGTGAATTCTTTGACTCGAGTGAATTTAACGCAAGCTGTGAAGGCTCCTTTTGAATTTAACTCAAGTTAGACTTCAAACTTCAAATTGAAATGGCTAAGTACGATTTATCGTATTAGTGACACATGCTAAAAACATTTTCCTTTTAATCTCATTTATGATAGGCATTAACAGATTCAATGAAAAAGAAGAATTTTAACTCTGTAAATGACATTCAAGTAAAGCCGATAAACAATAAAAAATGTTAGAAAAATAACTCAAATAGGATTCACTCTGAAAATGCTAATTATGAATAAAAAATGATTTATATTCACTCCAGTTGGAGTTAAAGTGATGCACTCGAATGATGATGATTATCAATCAAAGAAGTTAAAGTTAAATCAATCCTCTCAAGTAATACTGATGGTCAATCAAAAATGATTGAAATTCACTCAAGTTCGAGTTGAAATTATACACTCAAACTTCAGTTAGTTCAGTGAATTCTTTGACTCGAGTGAATTTAACGCAAGCTGTGAAGGCTCCTTTTGAATTTAACTCAAGTTAGACTTCAAACTTCAAATTGAAATGGCTAAGTACGATTTATCGTATTAGTGACACATGCTAAAAACATTTTCCTTTTAATCTCATTTATGATAGGCATTAACAGATTCAATGAAAAAGAAGAATTTTAACTCTGTAAATGACATTCAAGTAAAGCCGATAAACAATAAAAAATGTTAGAAAAATAACTCAAATAGGATTCACTCTGAAAATGCTAATTATGAATAAAAAATGATTTATATTCACTCCAGTTGGAGTTAAAGTGATGCACTCGAATGATGATGATTATCAATCAAAGAAGTTAAAGTTAAATCAATCCTCTCAAGTAATACTGATGGTCAATCAAAAATGATTGAAATTCACTCAAGTTCGAGTTGAAATTATACACTCAAACTTCAGTTAGTTCAGTGAATTCTTTGACTCGAGTGAATTTAACGCAAGCTGTGAAGGCTCCTTTTGAATTTAACTCAAGTTAGACTTCAAACTTCAAATTGAAATGGCTAAGTACGATTTATCGTATTAGTGACACATGCTAAAAACATTTTCCTTTTAATCTCATTTATGATAGGCATTAACAGATTCAATGAAAAAGAAGAATTTTAACTCTGTAAATGACATTCAAGTAAAGCCGATAAACAATAAAAAATGTTAGAAAAATAACTCAAATAGGATTCACTCTGAAAATGCTAATTATGAATAAAAAATGATTTATATTCACTCCAGTTGGAGTTAAAGTGATGCACTCGAATGATGATGATTATCAATCAAAGAAGTTAAAGTTAAATCAATCCTCTCAAGTAATACTGATGGTCAATCAAAAATGATTGAAATTCACTCAAGTTCGAGTTGAAATTATACACTCAAACTTCAGTTAGTTCAGTGAATTCTTTGACTCGAGTGAATTTAACGCAAGCTGTGAAGGCTCCTTTTGAATTTAACTCAAGTTAGACTTCAAACTTCAAATTGAAATGGCTAAGTACGATTTATCGTATTAGTGACACATGCTAAAAACATTTTCCTTTTAATCTCATTTATGATAGGCATTAACAGATTCAATGAAAAAGAAGAATTTTAACTCTGTAAATGACATTCAAGTAAAGCCGATAAACAATAAAAAATGTTAGAAAAATAACTCAAATAGGATTCACTCTGAAAATGCTAATTATGAATAAAAAATTATTTATATTCACTCCAGTTGGAGTTAAAGTGATGCACTCGAATGATGATGATTATCAATCAAAGAAGTTAAAGTTAAATCAATCCTCTCAAGTAATACTGATGGTCAATCAAAAATGATTGAAATTCACTCAAGTTCGAGTTGAAATTATACACTCAAACTTCAGTTAGTTCAGTGAATTCTTTGACTCGAGTGAATTTAACGCAAGCTGTGAAGGCTCCTTTTGAATTTAACTCAAGTTAGACTTCAAACTTCAAATTGAAATGGCTAAGTACGATTTATCGTATTAGTGACACATGCTAAAAACATTTTCCTTTTAATCTCATTTATGATAGGCATTAACAGATTCAATGAAAAAGAAGAATTTTAACTCTGTAAATGACATTCAAGTAAAGCCGATAAACAATAAAAAATGTTAGAAAAATAACTCAAATAGGATTCACTCTGAAAATGCTAATTATGAATAAAAAATGATTTATATTCACTCCAGTTGGAGTTAAAGTGATGCACTCGAATGATGATGATTATCAATCAAAGAAGTTAAAGTTAAATCAATCCTCTCAAGTAATACTGATGGTCAATCAAAAATGATTGAAATTCACTCAAGTTCGAGTTGAAATTATACACTCAAACTTCAGTTAGTTCAGTGAATTCTTTGACTCGAGTGAATTTAACGCAAGCTGTGAAGGCTCCTTTTGAATTTAACTCAAGTTAGACTTCAAACTTCAAATTGAAATGGCTAAGTACGATTTATCGTATTAGTGACACATGCTAAAAACATTTTCCTTTTAATCTCATTTATGATAGGCATTAACAGATTCAATGAAAAAGAAGAATTTTAACTCTGTAAATGACATTCAAGTAAAGCCGATAAACAATAAAAAATGTTAGAAAAATAACTCAAATAGGATTCACTCTGAAAATGCTAATTATGAATAAAAAATGATTTATATTCACTCCAGTTGGAGTTAAAGTGATGCACTCGAATGATGATGATTATCAATCAAAGAAGTTAAAGTTAAATCAATCCTCTCAAGTAATACTGATGGTCAATCAAAAATGATTGAAATTCACTCAAGTTCGAGTTGAAATTATACACTCAAACTTCAGTTAGTTCAGTGAATTCTTTGACTCGAGTGAATTTAACGCAAGCTGTGAAGGCTCCTTTTGAATTTAACTCAAGTTAGACTTCAAACTTCAAATTGAAATGGCTAAGTACGATTTATCGTATTAGTGACACATGCTAAAAACATTTTCCTTTTAATCTCATTTATGATAGGCATTAACAGATTCAATGAAAAAGAAGAATTTTAACTCTGTAAATGACATTCAAGTAAAGTCGATAAACAATAAAAAATGTTAGAAAAATAACTCAAATAGGATTCACTCTGAAAATGCTAATTATGAATAAAAAATGATTTATATTCACTCCAGTTGGAGTTAAAGTGATGCACTCGAATGATGATGATTATCAATCAAAGAAGTTAAAGTTAAATCAATCCTCTCAAGTAATACTGATGGTCAATCAAAAATGATTGAAATTCACTCAAGTTCGAGTTGAAATTATACACTCAAACTTCAGTTAGTTCAGTGAATTCTTTGACTCGAGTGAATTTAACGCAAGCTGTGAAGGCTCCTTTTGAATTTAACTCAAGTTAGACTTCAAACTTCAAATTGAAATGGCTAAGTACGATTTATCGTATTAGTGACACATGCTAAAAACATTTTCCTTTTAATCTCATTTATGATAGGCATTAACAGATTCAATGAAAAAGAAGAATTTTAACTCTGTAAATGACATTCAAGTAAAGCCGATAAACAATAAAAAATGTTAGAAAAATAACTCAAATAGGATTCACTCTGAAAATGCTAATTATGAATAAAAAATGATTTATATTCACTCCAGTTGGAGTTAAAGTGATGCACTCGAATGATGATGATTATCAATCAAAGAAGTTAAAGTTAAATCAATCCTCTCAAGTAATACTGATGGTCAATCAAAAATGATTGAAATTCACTCAAGTTCGAGTTGAAATTATACACTCAAACTTCAGTTAGTTCAGTGAATTCTTTGACTCGAGTGAATTTAACGCAAGCTGTGAAGGCTCCTTTTGAATTTAACTCAAGTTAGACTTCAAACTTCAAATTGAAATGGCTAAGTACGATTTATCGTATTAGTGACACATGCTAAAAACATTTTCCTTTTAATCTCATTTATGATAGGCATTAACAGATTCAATGAAAAAGAAGAATTTTAACTCTGTAAATGACATTCAAGTAAAGCCGATAAACAATAAAAAATGTTAGAAAAATAACTCAAATAGGATTCACTCTGAAAATGCTAATTATGAATAAAAAATGATTTATATTCACTCCAGTTGGAGTTAAAGTGATGCACTCGAATGATGATGATTATCAATCAAAGAAGTTAAAGTTAAATCAATCCTCTCAAGTAATACTGATGGTCAATCAAAAATGATTGAAATTCACTCAAGTTCGAGTTGAAATTATACACTCAAACTTCAGTTAGTTCAGTGAATTCTTTGACTCGAGTGAATTTAACGCAAGCTGTGAAGGCTCCTTTTGAATTTAACTCAAGTTAGACTTCAAACTTCAAATTGAAATGGCTAAGTACGATTTATCGTATTAGTGACACATGCTAAAAACATTTTCCTTTTAATCTCATTTATGATAGGCATTAACAGATTCAATGAAAAAGAAGAATTTTAACTCTGTAAATGACATTCAAGTAAAGCCGATAAACAATAAAAAATGTTAGAAAAATAACTCAAATAGGATTCACTCTGAAAATGCTAATTATGAATAAAAAATGATTTATATTCACTCCAGTTGGAGTTAAAGTGATGCACTCGAATGATGATGATTATCAATCAAAGAAGTTAAAGTTAAATCAATCCTCTCAAGTAATACTGATGGTCAATCAAAAATGATTGAAATTCACTCAAGTTCGAGTTGAAATTATACACTCAAACTTCAGTTAGTTCAGTGAATTCTTTGACTCGAGTGAATTTAACGCAAGCTGTGAAGGCTCCTTTTGAATTTAACTCAAGTTGAGTTATTTTAATTCGCTTATTTGAAGTGAGTAAATAGCACCAAGTATACCAAGTGCAAGTGAGCAATAATCAATTATAATTCATTTGAAAAATGAGTCCACCACACCGATGACCATTGATTTTAATTATGCTGTAAAGAGTAATAAATAATTAATAAAGTTTTGATAATTTTAGAATTTTAGAATGGGACATTGGGCGAAGGCACATCTGTCGATGGTGCAGTTGATTGACTTTTGAATTATTATTAATTATTATAATTTATTAATTATCTTTCAGTCGCATTTAATCTGAAACCTCTTAAAATTATTTATGTTTTTACCTTCATTTCACTGCGCTTAGATCAGTGCGATCGCTTAGTTATTACTTAACATTGTATATTAACAGAATGTGAAAACTATTGAAATGTGTGACACATTGTAGTAAGGATTTTATAAGTGTACCGCTATCCTCAATTTTGTTTCTTGGTGATTTTTAATTTTCTAACCTTTTAAAATTTCAAAACGGAGTTTTAAACCCTAAACTTGATTTAATTAGTGATTTTGTTTCATTTAAAATGAAAGGTTAGGAATACTTGCATTATATATTTTTTAATGATTTCATACTTTTCAGGCAACTTGAAAATGTAGGGGAATGAGACTAAAATTATTAGGCCATTTTCTTTGTTTCCTCCATTATTTTATTTAGATATTGGCTGAAGACGTTTATTGTTAACTGTTTAGAATACTTTAATTAAGAAGTTGACCGCCTCGGCCTTCAATTCCAAACTTATTTATTCAAGAAAGTGCAAATTTTCTATTTTTCTTTTAATTTTTGTCTGTGCACACATCAGTAAGACATTAAAAATGTTGTTGATAATAATTAAAACTCTGTCTTATCGGCTTTATTTAGTGAAATTAACAATGATTATTTGTGAATGTATTACCAACTGCTAGTTATCAGGTAGCAATGATAGAGCTTCATTTGCTATGAATAAACTGATGATAAACGTTATTCTGGCTAACACATTTTCGAGTTGCACAAAAAAGTGCATCGAATTTGGTAAATTATATCAGAAATAATTAAATCTTAAGTAGTTAATTTTATTTTATAACCGTCGTTGAACAGCCGACTCAATTTCATGGGTTTACGACTACTAATGTTCAACTCCGTATCCTTGTAATTTTGAACCAATCCAGAAGACAAGGAAACTCCTGGATCAGTACCCCCAGAGGTATTGATTTGTTATGGGAACATGGAGGACTTTGAGACTCGACAGATTTAACGTGCATCAGTCACCATTTACTACACGGGGAGTCTTCGGCCGGCGAGAATCGAACCCACGACCTCTTGGACATGGGCCCAGCGCCCTACCTACCAGGCTATCCCGGCCCCTAAGTAGTTAATAATCGAATTTATCCCTTCGAAATCAATCTACATGCATCAAAAATCTCGAGGGGTCAGAAATTGTTCGATTATGCTCTCCCTCCCGATTGATAGGTTCATAATATTTTACAAAGCTTGAATTGAGGTTTCACTAAAAATTAAATAGCTTATTCTTCATAAAAATACTGCTATTAGTGAAAAGTTTTCTTAGGTTGGATTGATAATTTCCTATTTTCACTTTACATTTTATAATTATATCGTCTATGCTGAGGTATAAGTAGCTAGGAATTTAATGACATTGTACAATGTGTACAAACTATATAATTGCCAAGATCGAATGCCAAAAATAAAAGGCCCCACATTAGTTTTCAATAAATGTAACTTCGATTTCTAATGAATAATACTGATAAGGTAAGTGATTTTTGGTGACACTCAAAGATTAAGAATCTTTGCTCTATAATATTCTCATATTTTGAAAATCAATACATTTAATTTCGATTTCTAATGACGTGATCTGTGGTTTTGAGTCACGTTAAAAAAAGCTAAATGCTTGTACTCTATATCCTTTTAAATGATTCAATTATTTTTGGTACCACGGCAAAATATGCAATGAATTGTCACTCAATATAATTTCGATTTCCGATGAATAATTTAGATTTAATTTGTGTCCTGCTCAAAAGTACCTCTCATCTGTATCTCTTTAATAATTCAAAATTTTTGAGGCTACGTGAAAATGTATTATACAATGAATCTTCATTCAATTCAATTTTGATTTCCTATGACTAATGCAAACTTAATCAGTGATTTTGAGTCACTCTAACAAAAAGGTTAAAAACCTGCAATTTGTCTTCTTTTTTTTATTTTATTTTTTTTTATCCAACATTATGAGCTACTTAAAGATGTACAATGAGTTTTCCTTAAATTTAACTCCGTTTTCCAATGAATAATAAAATTCGAAAAAAAAAAAAGAAAAAAAAAGACTTAATGTAAATGGCCGGAGGAAATATAAGGCTGTAAAGAGGAATACGTAATAAAGGGTCATCATTCCTATGCATAGCGACCGATATCACGTGACCGATACCTGACTTGTCAAATAGCTGAAGAGAGATTTATGATTAGCTCGTTAGTTATTTACATTTTTCGAAGGTGAAAGAGAGACAAAACTATTAGTTAAGAATTCCTTCCTTTTTTTTTCTTTTTTTTTTTAGTTGAGTATTTAATGACCGGTGGTAAATTAGTAGTACCTTTTTTTTTTTTTTTTTTTCGAGAATCCAATCTTTGACCGGAAATACTGTCAGCGTTGATATTTAAATTTGTTCTTCTGTCCTTCATTTAAGCCTAAATTATAGTTTGAATTCCTACGTGAATGACTTTAAATTTTTAACTTTGCGAATGAAATCGACTCCCACGGTTCTTGAAAAAAGAAAAAATGATTGAAATAAATACTTTTCAACACATAAGAGACAACTCAAAAGAAGATACAATTTTTTGCATCTTTTTCTTCTGGAGTATATAAATTTTATTTACAAAAACTATTTCTAAAAAAATTAAAAGAAATGCTTGCCGTTTTTATCAATTTTTAACAAATAAATTGAGAGCTCTATGAGGTTTAAAAATTAAACTAAAAAGTTTTAACTATTTTTTTCAATTACGACTGTTAACAAAAATACTCAAAAACGTAACTTTTTTCATCTCGAATGTTAGAACTTTGGAATAGTTTCGACTATTTTACTTTTATTAATTACTCTTAAAAAAATAAATAAATAAATAAAAAAATACATGAAAAAAACGGTGAAATTTTAAGAGCACACTTCTCTCTCTCAAAAAAAAAAATTTTTTTTTCCAGTTTTTTTTACATTTTCCCGTATAGTTACCATTATTTTTATCAACATAAGACCCTAAGATAAAAAATGAAAGTAAAACTTAAAATAAAAAATAAAAATTTCTCTACTCACAGGAAAATGCCACTATTTTTGTTATATTTATTATTTTATTATTATTAAATAAACAATCATTATAAATGCAATTTCTTTTATTATTATTTTTTTTTTTTCGTTTCGTATAGTTTTCATTATTTTTCACTGTACAAATGTAAGAAAATGATGTAATGTTATAAAACAAGTGTTAAAACTTTAAAAAAAAAAAAAAACCTATAGGGTAAACCAACCAGTGAGGGAACATTTCATATATTTTGATTGAAAATAAAATTTTGAAAGTGTTCATTTACATTGATTGCTAACAATAGCTTACTGCCAAACAATAGGAAGTCATCTAACAATGTATTGAATTACCTGGTCACATAGTGTTCTCTGGAAAAAATTTTGAATTTGTTATTATCTGAGAAACACCTTGTTTCTTTGATAAAATTATAAGGTGAGTGCTTGTATTTATCTGTTTAAAGTGGAATTAATTTGGAATTAATTGTATGTAGTAGTTTTATTTTTCTCACTGTGAAAGAGAGAATTCAAAATATAGTTATTGAAGTTATGTTTTATTTATTTTAAGCATCATAGCATAAACAAGTACTGAGATTTGTTTATTTTACAAGTACTAATTTTATACAAGTGTTTTACAAGTATTTTTACAAGTATTTGTTATTAAACAAGTACTGTTTATTTACTGGATTTCCAAACGATGAAAAACCAGTGAAGGAACAAGTGTTCCTTTACTGGATTTTTTCCTAAGTTAATGAGAAAAAAAAATATAAACTTTAATTTTCTTGTACCTTTAATGATGTTCCGCATCAAAAGTATGTTAAAAATACAAAAAACAACTTCTAACCAGTGAGGAAACAGGCGTGTTCCGTTACTGAGCATAGATTTCCCAGTGAATGAACAGTATGTGTTAATATGTTGACACTTTAATTTTCATGATTACCAAAAAAAGTTAACATTTTCCAAGTATTTGTATGTTATAATTTCAAGAATAGGCTTGTTTTTAAATATTTGCAAGGTTTATAAATTCATAAAGAGCATTAAAAAATAACCAAAATTAAGTGTTCCTTTACTGGGAAATTTTGTGTTCCTTCACTGGAAAGAACTGTTCCTTCACTTGGTCTTCTTACTACTTGTTATTTGACCCTCCAAAACTTTAAAACAATATTATGTAAGTTCTCTACAATTTTTTTTACATAATTTGCAATTAGTAACAAACGTGTTGACACTGTCGCTTAACTAAAATTACGAATTTTGAAATTATTATAATTTTTTAAGAAGCAAGCGAAGGTTAAGTGTTCCTTTACTGGTTAGTTTACCCTAGATCTTGATAGTTTTAATTAACTTATAAATGAATAATTATAATTAGATCTGAATATTTTTAACTGTACGTCAAACCTGATTCATCGATTAAAATCTGAAATTTTATTAGATAATGCTGGTCGTTATAATGTTGGCTAATATAATGGCCAGAATTTTCTTATCAGATTTCAAAGAAAAATAAATTATTGAACAAAGAATGTGTTATTTTTTTTTTTTTTTTTTTCCAATCATCAACTCAGTAATGATTGGTTATGAATAGAAAGTTAAATTTCCAAGATTAACATCTATCCAACCATACTCATTCTCCGTAATATTCGAAGCACCCAGAAAAATATCCACGAATATAAAGTTTTAAAGGGATGATAAAAACCTTTTTTTCAAAAAGGAGCTTTTGATCATACTGTTAGAACAACTAAAACTGATTTAATAAAAGAAACATAATTATTTTGACGCACTTGTAAAAAATGAATATTGAAATTTGACGAAATTTCTTCGTTTTTGACGAAACTGTTTTCTGGAGGCAGTGGTGGACTGCGCTCAGTAATGGCCTCAATTTATAACCCCCACCCCTAACAGTATGCTGATTGCACTTCTAGTTAGTTACGTTTCCTGGTAGGTCCAGCACCTCCTAGAAGAAGGACGGCCTCAGCACGGATAAATTTAGTAGTCCGATATGACGAAATTAACTGCGCAGTGGATGAAAAATAAGAAAGATGTCATTACGTTCGGGGTACTAAGCTGCGCAGTGGTTGAAAATACGAAATATATCATTACGTTTGGACTACTAAAGGATATTTATGGTAACCCGTGCAGAGGCCTACTCTTTCTAGGAGGTGTTGGTAGGTCTCTCTTCCCATTGACCTGTGGGGGGTGCAATTTATAAAAATCAAGCACTAGCTTGGCGATAAGCTTCGACTTGACCAAGAATTATATTAAAATATATTATACCAAGTTACAAAATTCGATATATTGCAAAAAGGATAAGATTTACAACTAGAATATAATACATTTACTGATTTTATTGCATTTATCATTACAATTTTATTATCTTTATTTGTAAGTGAATTTACAAATGTGCGGAATTATAAATTTTGGAATGAAAGAACGGGTGAACTTATCCATTTGCGAGCGTTATTTTAATCTCTTTTCAACTTTTAATTTATTATAAATAAAAATGTTTGATTAGGACACATTTAAGCGCATTATTTTGTATAAATAATAGTACTCATTGTTTTGTAGTTAAAATTAAGAAACAGTTTCAATCACGAGATTGCTTAAGTGTAAGAATGAAGTAATTTTTAAAAATTTTACAAAACAACTCTTTTACGGTTTTACTCGATGAAGTACAAATTAAAATATTAAGTGCAACTTTCTAATTTTGGGAAAATCGAGTTAATATAGTTTCAGTTAATTTTTCTGATATTATTGCATTTTATTAAATTTTATCTTAAAATTTGTTGCAAGATTTTTTTATTAACTCAAAATAAAGATGAAAAGTCGATCAATAATATCAATATCGAATAAGTTACCAACTTTTGTTTTTTTAAAATTTATAAGAAATTTATGCAACGCCTTTTATGATAAAAGCTATATAAAAAAACATGTACTTATAAAATTAACTGAGACTATCGACTCGACTCTCTTAAGTTAGAAAGTTACACTCAATATTTTAAGTTTTACTTTTCCTAACAAAACGTCAGAAAAGTTGTTGTTTTTTAAGATTTTTTAAACTATTTTATTTTATAGGATATATTAGGATTTTTGTCAAGTGATTAAAGAATCTGCCTTTTAAAAAAACAATTTCCAAATATTTTCTCCTTTTTCTAAATATTAATTTATGACCCTTGCCGATTGCTTTATGTTATTAGATTAAAACCATAGCACAACAGCACCTATTGAAAATAGCACCAATTGCCATTATACCAATAGAGCTAATGACCAAATTTAATTAAGCATTATAGTTGACAATAATACATAGCGATTTGTTTATGGCTTCTATTAATGAATCAGTTTCTTTTCTCGATTGATTTTGCTTTATTGAACATATCTTATTTTTATTTCAATAACTTTGATTTTAAATCATTTAGCTCTATGGAAACGCGTTTTAAAGCCATTATTATATACAAAATAATCTTGGGGTTTCAGATAACTTTAAAAAGACTAAATCAGATGCTGTGATGACTGAGTTTGTAATAAATAATTAAGCATTAAAGAACGAACAATAAAATCATAAACAGAATTGTCTGTAGTTTCAGTTATAACATGACTAACTAGTGCGGAAAAAAAAATTTCAAACATCTTTCCCAAACTGATCAATAAAAATTTTCAAATGATTTTTAGAATAGGGGCTTTTTGTAGTCGATGTCCGAATTTCAGAACTCCAGCACCAACAACATAGTGTTCCGCGACAAGGACTGAGAGAAATACTGACTTAACACAAAAAAAAGTTGAAAATAACTAATCATTAATATATAAAAGATTTTAAGATCAATTTCAATTAGGTAAATATTATTATTTTTTTATTAACAATTTTGTTAACTTTTCCTGAAATGTATAGCAATGGCTTAGAAAATGGATGCTTATATTTTTCTAAATATTATAACTTATATACTTTTATATGGATACTTTTTTATTTTAAATGTTCTTTAAAATGTTCTTTAATGTTCTTTAAAAACACATAAATTAAGTAACAAAAATATACTGGATTTCTAAGTTTATGATTGCTTCTGTCCGGGTTGGCATAATTTAAATGACTAGATTTTAGTCATAAATTAAAAATTAATTTGAGTTTTAATTAGATTTAGTCATAAAAAAAATTTATTTACGTTTTAAATATTTTCATACAGTATAATTAATAAATACATTCTTAAATGTGTGAATTTTCAAAAGTTTCATTTAATTGATAATGTATGTTAATTAAGGAAGCGATTTTCTTTACTGTGAAATAATAAAAGGCATATGCTTTGAAATCACCATGTTATTTATCCCTTTCATTAAAAAATGCATTGATGTTAATCAATAGATTTTTTTTTTTTTAAATAAATCAATAAAGTCAACAAATATAGATCGGTTAAAACTGGTTTAAAATTCAAATTATTAAATATATTCAAAAATTTCATTTAAAAAATTATTTAAATTTCGAA
Source organism: Parasteatoda lunata (assembly GCA_949128135.1). Taxonomy (NCBI): domain Eukaryota; kingdom Metazoa; phylum Arthropoda; class Arachnida; order Araneae; family Theridiidae; genus Parasteatoda; species Parasteatoda lunata. The sequence continues at coordinate 4,571,781 of OX421973.1, forward strand.
TTCTTTAAAAAAATTAAATTAATTCAAATTATTAAATATAAAGTAAGGTTTTTTAATTAAAACTTGGTACTGCAACCAGAACTTTTACTTAACCAACTTAAGACGACAAGTGGGCAAGAAATATATATATATTTAACTTTTTAACCAATATTCTAGAAGAAATTGCATTGGTCTAATTAAAATTCAAATCGATTTTAAACCTTTTCAACTTAAAATGAACTATAAAAAAAAAAAAAAAAAAAATTTCATAGTTTAAATATAGTTTGTATTTTAAAATTACATAGGCATAAAAATTAACAAACCTATAAAAAATTCCTTTTAAATGAAAATTACCAAAAGATGGAGAAATACTTATTAACAATCCCCCTCCCCCAGCACATTAGCTTCTGGCGAACAATATTGGAGTGACGACGTTTTTATAAAGTTTATAAAGAAAATATATAAGTAAGTTTATAAAGTGTATAAAGAAATTGTTTTACTGCATGAATGAAGTAGGAAGGTCATAAGGGTTGCCTTGAGCGCAGTCCATCAACCTTTCTTAAGGGGGGATAAGATGTTAGCAGCGCAGTCCGCCATGTTTTAGAAAACCATTAGCGCAATCAGCTATCACCGGTTTTCTGGTATAAGCTCCACGTGAATCTTTCGTCAAAGTGACGAAATAACTATCGTCACTTTTTCGAGGAAACAAATAGCGTCAAAAGTACAGAAATATGTCATCATTCTAGTTTCAACAATCTAGTCTTCATTCTAGTTTCGTCATTCTTGTTAGCCATTTCTCACAATGCACTGCGATTTGGTTCGGAGTTGAGGAAATATTTTCGTCACATATTTGAGAGTTCTCGTTTCGTAACCAACCACGAGATTTCGTGATGAAATTCTCAAAATTAACGCAGCTCAAGGACTGCTGAAAAGTGAGATTTTTATTTCTGAGAGTGTGTGTCCAGCTTATTTTTCAGACTCAAATAATTTTAAAAATGTTCGGAAAAACATCTGTGTCACATATAATGTTATTGTTTCCATAAAATAGATAACCATAATTGTTTCACTTTTTCTGAACTATTTAAAGTATAATAGACATAGTATAAAGCCTTACTAAGGCAGAAATGATAAAAATCGAACCATCCCTATCATTAGGAACTTGATAAAATAAATTTTTGTTACATTGATTATTAAAATTTATAAATGGGGTTTAAAGACACAATTTGGACTAAATATGTTTCACTAATTCAATTTTCAATTTTTTATTGAAATAAAATACGAGCCTGTTTTGCTTATCTATAATTATGAGAACAATATAGATATTTAACTTTGCAATACATAGATATTATTATGTACGCCATTTTCTACTTTTTCTTTCATTTTCTTGACAGAAATCTCTTCTTTTTAAAAAAAAAAAAAAAAAAAAATTAATTTTCGCTTTAAGAATTTTTCTACATAGCTAACTTTTTATTAATTTAGAAAGCAAAAGCACGATTTCTTTTGTCAAAATTGCTACACCTCAAACTGTTTTAAGTATTAAATTATTATTATCATTTTGTTGCATTAGGGTTAACGAGTTTAATACCCTGCCCCACCCGATTTTGGGTATACGAGATAATTATTAATGCATTAGGGTCAAAATAAACTTGAAATTAAAATTATATCTTTGAAAAGTGTAAAAACTATAGATTTTTTTAAATAGATTTTTTTTTTTTTTTTTTTTTTCGCTTTGTAATAACATTATTTATTTATACGAAAATTATATTGTTTTATTTCCCATTTTAAAAAGAGAACATGCTTCGTTATTAAATCATAACAAAAAGAAAACGATTTTGTTCAGTGATTTAAATGAATAAAAGGTAAACAAATGTAAGTACTTATGTTGATCTTAAATATCATTAGTTTTGCAACTCATGTAACTACAGTATCGCTATAAATCGTCTCGGTTAATCGCCAAAGTATATCTTTTAAACTTTTTTTTCCCCTTCTAAAAGCGATTATCACGCAAAGAAAGAAAAAAAAAACATAAAAATTTGAAATTACAAATAAAAAATAAACCTTCGGGGCTTCCTTATCTAACCCCGAGGCGTGGGTTGAACAGTTTCTTCCTTCAAAATGACGTCATCATCCAATCATGTATCGTATTTAATTTACTCCGCCCATTTGCGAAAAAACAAAGCTGATTGGAAGATGACGTATTTTGACAGGATTATTTCTGATGTCGTTTAATTCTTTCTCCCCCCCCCCCCTTTATAATAGTGACGTTTTGTTCATTTTGTATTTCTTGCTTTTCTTGACACCAGATAAGATTAGATTGGAAGGAATGATGGGTTTTCCGCTTGTGAAAATTTGCTATGTGGAAATTATTCTCGGAATTTATTTCTCGCTAGAAAGCCATCAGCCGTGCTCGAATAAAAATCTGGGTTTTTTTTTTTCTTCTCTTTTATAAACGTTCCCTTTCAATTCATTTTTTTCGGCTACGAATTAATTAAAGCGTGCACAACAACACGTAAAACTAGTGCTCACTGAAAGATTCTAAAAAGATTTTTTTCTCTCCCTTATCTATTCCATCTTGCGCCCAAGACGTTTCAAAAAAGAAGACGAGAAATATTTGCAGAAACGAAAAAGAAAAATTTTTAGTGTAAAGATTTTTAATAGTTATGGTCTGAGTTGATAATTTGGAAAAACAATAAAGAAGTATGTATAATGTTTTTCAGGAAATAGTGAGGGGCTTTATGCGTTAAATTTAGGTTCAAAAACACAATGGAGCAAAAGGATTTATTTTAGTTGAATATATAATTTTTCTAAAATGATAATTCCAATTCATGAAACTCGAATAAAGAAACTTTTGTTGTTTTTCGAAATCTCTTCTGCTAATAAAACTAATTCATAATTGTAACTATTCTTATTCTTGAAAATATTCATCATAATTGTAACTCTAGAAAGTAATTACCTTATAGTACCAACATTTATTTATTTTCTTAAGCTTTGCCACAAATTATCTTCTTGAATTGGCACTGAGTGAATAGCTTCAAAATTCTTTTACTTACACACTAATAATCGGTATTTTCAAAATTTGACCCAATCATAAGCTTAATTCTTAAAAATATTAGCTCTAATATTTTTACAATCATTTATAGCGAATTAATATCATGGTTACTACTTTTGTTTTTAAAACTGTGCCACAGATTATTTTGAATTAATAATTTCTAATTTTAAAACTAAATTTTCTGATTTTATTTTAATTTTGTAATTATTATTACGCATTAACAGATTTATCGAAACGCGATGTACAATCAACCAAATGTACAAACATTCAATCCGTGACAGGTTAGTCAAAATTTACAGTAATTACAATGACTTGTTCCTTAGCTCGTAACTTCAACTTAATTTAAATAATTCTGGTTGATTATATACTATTTAGGTTTATAGAGAAGCACGTTTTAAAAATGTAAATATCATACTAGAACGTATAAACTCGAAAGCGCATTGTGGGATTAGTCTTATCGATAAGGAATCTATATTATCATTTCAACAAAATAAACTCATTCGTCATATATCTTTTAAAAAATTTATTTTGTTACGAAACCCACATACGTCACGAAACCCATGTTGATTTTACTTGTGCTAACCTAGCATAGGAAACCACAGCTAAACAATTCATAAAAAAAGTGTTATAAACGCCCACTGAAAATCATTTTAGATTAAATATTTAGACTTTGTGGAATTTAAAATTCTTTCTTTTCAGATAAAACACGTGTCCAGTGACGACCTCTTTGCTTTCGAACTTATGTACGACAATTTTAATGCGAGAATTCTAATGCAGCAGATAATCAGATATAATAGATTTGTATTGGCGACATGCGTATAAACATTACATTTTATGTATATTTTTTTCCTCGCCAACCCTAAATTGCATACCATTTGATATGTCAGTAGTGACTTCAACGCTTGGCTCAGTAAATATAATCGATAGTGCCGTAAATTGTACATTCAATCCAATATAATCGAAAATGTAAGAGTACTGCACCTATATTTTAATTTGCTCGTTTCATGATGAATTAAACTAACTTTTTTAACTGGGGTTTATTTTAGCGATAGATTAGGATTAATTTATTTATTTTACATCGGGAAAATCTGGATTATCTTTTTAAAGCCTATTTATGATGAACACATTCAAAACAGACGTTAAACAGGCTAACCATTAGGAGAATTAATGATAGAAGAAAATTTACTTTATAGCTTTAATTAGAATACTTTATTTTTTTATTTTATTTTTTTTTAAAAGATTTTTATTTGTTTGGGCACCCCCATTCTACTTTAGGACATTAAACGATATTATTGATAACTTTCTCTCCCCCCCCCACTCCTCTATTCTTAACAATTAAATTTTTGAAAAAAATATTTTTAAAAAAAACGCAATCTACAAGCGTGTAGGGGAATTTTCAAAATTTGGCAAAATTTTGTACAAGCAGAGAAAAAAACAAGAACGTTTTGGCAAATGAGCTCTCGATTCATTACATTTTTTTTATGGAATTCATTAGAAGAAAAAATAAAAAGAAGAAAAGACAGAAAAAATTAAATTAAAAAAAATTTTTTTTTAAAGAAAACAAAAATTAGAAAGCTAGATTTTGAGAGGAAAAGAGTTGATTTTGGCAACTCAACAGTCATAACTGCTCTTTATTTTATTCTAAGATTTATATTTTAAATCACACGCTTTATCTGCAATGGAATCTTAAAATATAAATAATTATAAAATAAAGTAATTTTTTACCCCCCCCCCTTTTTTTTTTTTAAAAGAATGTTTATTGACTATTTTTAGATCAAGATTTTTATTTCTCTATTTCATTCTAAAAATTCAGAGAAATCAAAACATCATTAATGAATTTAAAAAGCAAAAGAAAGGATGTAATTTTTTCTCCCGTTCTACGTCGTCACGCGTGAATAATTATAGAAAGTGGGATTTATTTTCAATTTACCCATCCATAGCATTAGAAGTCTGACTGAACGATTGACTGAAAAAGAAAATCTCAATATAGTGCTGAGCATTTTTACTGAATATTTTTTCAAAGCGAATAACTAATCTTTATTAAAGTGTACGCATTCACTTAAGCCTAATTTCAAATTCCATGGTAACAATTAAAGGTAGAAGCATTCTTCCGTGAAATGAATTCCCTTACAAATGATGTGTAGTAAAACGTTCACATCGTTAAAAATGTTTTTCCTCACATTTGAAGTCCATAATGTCTCCTTATAATTCAGCATTTATTTTTTTAAACCTTTTGATAAAAGCACGAGTTTTTATGTAAATTTCATTTAATGTTTAAAATTAAAGTTATAGTTGTTAATTACTTCATTTGAAATTATCATTAGAAATATTTAAATTGCTAAAAACTTATCCAATCAGAGTCACAGTATTTAATATTTACGTTTTTTTAATTAATTATTTAATTAATTAATTTAAATTTTAGCCATATGATGAAGCGAATGATATTTTAAGATAGAAATTCATTATCATAAGTCTCTTACTTTTTAGAATTATTGAAAAATATTTTGTTCGTGCATAGTTTGCATTCAAAGAGTTTTAAATCCTCAAATTCATTTCTGTCTAATTAAAAGTAATTTTTAAAAAATCTAATGATAAAAAATTATCGTATGGATTTTCATTTGAAAGAAAAATAAACTTTATAGTTTTTTTTATTTTTTTTTTTTTTTATCAAACTTTATTCATTATATTTTATTTGCAAACAAAAAATTCGCGATCGCAACGAACTATAGGGGGCGTTGTTGTATGTGCCGAATCCCTGCGATTTCCATATGAACAATCATTCAGTTACACTGGAGACGTCTTTAATGTAGCATGTAGCATTGTAACGTTCCATCTTTATTGTGGCTAAATAAATTTAAAAAGAAAAATGTTTGTTTTCTTTCTTATGCAAACGAAAACAAAATGGTATCTCTTTTTTTTTAGAGAAGGAACATCCAGAACACATCGGAAAAATATTTGTAAATAAAGAGAAAAAATAGGTATATTCTTACAAGAGTTCAAACCTAATGCCTGAGAAATAGTTTTACTAAGTTTAATGGTATAACATGAAAGGCCCATTTAAATTTTAACGTAAATTAAAGAATGCTTACGAAACAAAAAAAAACTATTCTTTTTTTGTTGCCATTTTTTAGTGTTACGAAAATGCGTCTTTGGGACTTGCCAAAAACAAAACAAGATGCAATTTTATTTTTTTAGGAGCGAAATATTTTATGGAGTGAAATATAACGAAAATGTACCAATGTCCATAACATGAAACTTTATCTTAGTGAACGTCCGTTTTGGAAATGTTATTTCATTTTGAATCTTATTTATTAGAGTTCATAATGGCTATAGAATCAGGTGAGAGAATAGTTTGTTTTGAATCTATGCTAAACTCTATATCAGCCCATTTTCCACCGAAATCTGATTGACTACTTTGATTTTAAACAAAGTGTTTCATTTTAAGATTTTTTCCAAAAATTTTAAGTGCAGATTGGCGGCACTTAAAAATCTGCCAAATCTGTAGCTGTGGTTAATACGTAAGTACCGAATTTTTCTTCCATACTTTTCTGAATCATATTACTTCAAACATTAGAATATACAAGAAGTATACATAAACACATAATGCTATACCATTTAATTTTTCAAAAAAAGTATTTTGACAACAATTTTTATCAAAATCTTATAAACTAAAAAACGTAAAATAAAGAATTCTTAGGATAAAAAACGATTTTGAAAATTCTTTATATTGAAATAAAAACTTTCATGTTTCTTTTTTTTTATTATTCTTATAGTTCTTAATCAGACGTAAAAAACCATTCTGTAGAGAACTATCATCAAATAAGAAAAAAAAATACTTACAAGCAAATTTTTTATTATAAAAATCATAACACTCACATGTTTTATAAATCCGCAGAATTCCAAATGAAATAGTCTTCGTTTGAAAATTTTATTTTCAAATAATATATGCATAGATTATCCCTTAATTACTTTTAGATAACATACCACACATAAAAATTTTATAATTGTAAGATCTCGATATGAATTTGAATATGTAGCTTGAAAACAGAATAGCTGAATTCTAGTTGAAATAATTCTTTCAAAACTAAAAAATAGTTACCAAAGAAAACGATAAAAAAAAATTATTAATAATCAGCACAAATGAAACTATTTCAAGTAGTTCGGATGATTCTTTGTTGTTTTCTGAATTATATAGATACAGAAATATATACTATTCTATAAAGAAGAAGAATATTCTATAAGAAATTATTCTTACAAAACTAAAAAATACTTACCAAAGAAAACGATAAAAAAATTATTAATAATCAGCACAAATGAAACTATTTCAAGTAGTTCGGATGATTCTTTATTGTTGTTTTCTGAATTATATAGATACAGAAATATATACTATTCTATAAAGAAGAAGAATATTCTATAACTATTACAGTTCTGAATTCACTTAATTCATTGGAATGACGAAAGCAATGTTGACTTCCTTTTAATTTGTAATGAATTGAAGGCAGAAAAAATTATTTTACCGTAATGCACACATCTGTAACAGCAAGTAATCATGAAATTGGAAGTTATGTTGTTGGTAATAGTAAGGTAAAAATTATTGAGAAATTGTTCTTCAAATGCTTGGCGTGTTCTGCTTCAATGTTTGGCATATTCTGGTTAGTTTTTTCAAGAAGTTCTACCTTTTCCTTAGGGAATTTTTGCTTCCTATTTGCTGCTAAGAAAATGGCGTCCGTCATTGCCAAAGGTTATGTGTGAACTAATGCCCGATATTTACAGTCTCCCGCTAGATGGCGTACTCGAGTGTTGCGATCGCGAATTGAAAATAAGGCTTTTTTCCAAATCGCTTGCTAAATAAGAAGAAAAAAATATATATATAATCGTCTGCAACAGTAAATAACTTTAAAACAAAAGGGAAAACGATAGTCGATCAGTCAAAAAAAAAAAAAAAAAAAAAAAACAATTAGCACAACCGCCAATCAATTTTTATGTTTAAATTAATAGGGATTGTTAAAGTATATTGCTAGTAGTTTATTGATTTTTGATTTATTTATTGTATCAGATATCACTTCTTTAATCGAATAAACTCTATAGAATGATAAAACCATAAATAAAAATTTCTGTCATCATTTAGGATTTTTTTCCCTCATGTTTCAGTTCGTAGAAAGCTCAACTTCTCATGATTGGTATTCGCGATCGCAACGAACTATAGGGGACGTTGTTGTATGAGACGAATACCTGCGATTTCTATATGAACAGTCATTCAGTTAATTCCTTCTTTATTGTGGCTTATTAAATTTAAAAAAGAAAAATTTTTGATATTCTTTCTTATGGAAACGAAAACAAAATGGTATTTCTTCTTTTTAGAGAAGGAACATCCAAAACACATCAGAAAAATATTTGTACATAAACAGAAAAAAATATGTAAATTCTCATAAGAGTTAAAACCTAACGCCCGAGAAATAGTTTTATTGAATTTAATGAAATAACAAGAAAGGCTTATTTAAACTTTACATTCCATAGTTTTAAGAATCATATTACTTCAAAAATTAAAATGAACAAAAAGTATACATAAGCCTCATAATTTTATAAAATTTAATTTTGTAAAAAAAGCTTTTTGACAAAAATTTTTATCAAAAAATTTTGAGTTTCAATAAAAATCATTATTTAGGAACTAAAAAAAGTGAAATAAAGAATGCTTACAAAACAAAAAAAAACAAAAAACAATTCTTTTTTGACGCTATTTTTTAGTGCTACGAAAATTCGCCTTTGTGATTTGCCAAAAACAAAACCAGATGCAATTTTATTTTTTCAGGAGCGAAATATTTTACCAAAAAAAAAAAAAAAAAGAAAAGAAAAGAAAATGTACCAATTCCCATGACATGAAACTTTATCTTGGTAAACGTACGTTTTAGAAATGTTATATTTCATTTGGAATCTTATTTATTAGAGTTAATATGGCGAAAGCATCAGTTGAAAGAAAATAGAGATTGTTTTGAATCTATGTTAAACTCTATATCGGCCCATTTCCCACCGAAATCCGATTGACTACTTTGATTTTAAATAAAGTGTTTCATTAGAACATCAAACATTAGAATATGCAAGAAGTATGCATAAACACATAATGTTATTCCATTTAATTTAAAAAAAAAGTATTTTGACAACAATTTTTATCTAAAAATCATAAACTAAAAAACGTAAAACAAAGAATTCGTAGGATAAAAAAACGATTTTAAAAATTCCTATATATATATATTTATATATATATATATATAAAGCAAAAAAAAAAAAAAAAAAAAAACAGAAAAAAATTAGGAAAAACAATAAGTATCATTTATTGCGCATAAGCTGCAAGTAAATAGAACTCATAAGATAAGTTTAAAATGAAGATAAAACAAAGGTAAATTACAGACAAATGAAAAAAGGAGGGGGGGGGGGAATAATAATAATGACAGACAACTGGGGAAAGAAAAATAATTAATTAATTAAAAAAAAAAAAAAAGGATAAAGTTTTTTTAAAAAACCGGAAAATAAAAGATATAATCTTTTCATCAGCCCACACGATTATATCCGAAAAAGAGTGCTTTCTAATATTGTATCAATATAGCCAAAGCAAAATATATCAATACAATAGTGTGAGGAGCACTCAAAAAATATTTTTACAAAAATTACGACAAAAAAAAATTAAACACAATAAGTAAAAATAACACGTAAAAACAGAAAATAAAATATAAAGAGCAGAATAAAACAAAATCTATAAAGCGAGCAGTGAAATATAGCGAACTTACATGAACGGGAAATTTTTCAAGAATGATTTAAAATGTTTACGTAACAAGATTGCCAGATTGCAAAATATGAAAACTATGGAAACAAAAGCGCAAATTGAGTGTAACTAGAGGAGTTTAAAGTACGTTCTTGCTGCATTACTGAAGTCCGTTTGATTTGTTAGTTACCAAGGATGGGTCAGATAACGGATGTGCGCGAGGTAATATTATACTGGTTAATTTAAAGAAGTTGACTATAAATAATTTTAGAAAATAAATATTTATTTAAGAAAAAATATAAAATAGAAAAGAGAAAGAAACATGAATTGCCAGTTTTGCACATAATTTTAGCCACGGATTTGCCCGAAATGGATTTGCACATGGAAAAATTATATAAATTGACAAAGAAATCTTTTTAGTAAATAATTTTAGCCACGGATTTGCCCGAAATGGATTTGCGCATGGAAAAATTATATAAATTAACAAAGAAAAAAGAAAAACAACTTATTTTAGTAAATAATTTTAGCCACGGATTTGCCCGAAATGGATTTGCACATGGAAAAATATTATAAATTAACAAAACAGCCAATCAAAATTGAGAACGCATGAGTGTGAAAAAGTAATAATTTTTAATAATGCTGTCTGCTGAATTGTGACAACTAAACTTACCAGCTAAAGTTTGTTGAAATTTTTATTTTGTTTTGAGTATGTCTAATGAAGGTGTACCAGTTTTTCATTGTTTTCCGTGCGTTTTTATTGGCCGGAAAATCACGTGGTAGAATCCAGTTTTTCCTAATTCATTTCCATATTGTTTTGGTTGTCATCAGCATAAAATCAATAATAGTCGTAAAGTTTTTTTATAAAGATTTTTGTATCCCTAATTTAAAGTTATTTTCCTGTACTGCTATTACAACGTTTTTAATTCAATTTTCGAGTTTAAAACTAAGAGAATAGTTGTATTTTTTATTATTATTATAATGTAATTCTGTCCAACATTTTAAGATAAAGCTAGTTAGTAAGGTCGTCAAATCTTATTAACCATTTTACAATTATTATTGTTGAGCAAATAACGTTAATGTACTGTAATAAGTTACAATTAATGAGATCTATTAAATGATTTGTAACTTAATGATCAGCTTCATGCGCAATGAGATGCAAGCAAAAATAGTAATTAATATATCCGCCCATTTGGTAAGTGAAAATTTTAACTTACGGTTGTGAACTCATCAAATTTGTTTGAAGAATATAAAATTATTTCTTAGAAAAATTACTTTTGCTTACCAATAGATCTAAATACTTATAATACTAATTGATAATAATATTTGGACGTGGGAAGTAGAGGCGCAAGCTTAAGCAAACATAATTTCCTTTACTACATAATGTTAAGTGAATAAATTTAACCTTAGTGGAAAAATTGTGTTTTGCCAAGAAACGACAATAATTGCGAAGCAATTATTGGGGTTGGTGAGCGGCAGCGAGAAGGGGGCTGGCTCCCTAGTATATGTATATAAGACAAAGGTTGATAACATGATATTTTAAAAAAAAATTTAATTATGCGTTAAACTTGAATATTAACATTTAAAAATGTTATAAAAGAAAATTATATTTATACGTTTAAATGGATGTTATGTAAGATATTCTACGTTCAATATAACTATATGAAGAGCAATGTTCATTTATGTATGCATGTATTTATGTATGTGTATATATATATATATATATATATATATATATATATATATATATATATATATATATATATATATATATATATATATATATATATATATATATATATATATAACATAAAATCATATTGGTCTGACACCGCTTTCCATCGTTGTCGGCACATTTTTATTGGCCGGAAAATCACGTGGTAGGATCCAGTTTTCCCTCATTCATTTCCATATTGTTTTGGTTGTAATCAGCATAAAATTAACAATAGTAATAAAGGTATTGTTTTCCTTTAAATATTTTTGTATCCCTATTTTAAACTTATTTTCCAGTATTGCTATTATTAGCGAGAATATCAAATTATGATTGTGAACTCATCAAATTTGTTTGAACAATATAATGTTATAAGAATATAAATGTTATTTAAAAAAATAATTACTTCGAAAAATCACTTCCGTTCACCAAGAGATCTAAATGTTTATAATACTAATAGATAGTAATATTTGGACATGGGAAGTAGAGGCACAAGAGTAAGACAACAGAATTCCTTTTAGTACATAGTATATGTTAAGTGAATAATTTAAAATTGTTTTCTGCCAAGAAAAGACAATTATTGCGAAGCAATAATCGAGGTTGGTGAGCGGCAGCAAACAGGGCGCTTAGCCCCCTAGTATATATATAATATTTGAAAAGTCTGTGCAAAAACTCACACTTTAATCTCATTTTCACTATTTCATTAAGTGACAGCTTTTAAGATTTCAATAATTAGGAAATAAATAAAAAACTATTGTAAGCGCAAACAACACAAAAAATTGTTTTAACAAAATAATTAAAACTGTGCAATTTATTTTTAGTATTATTCTCTGCATTTAAAGTCTGCAAATGTCACGTCGAAATTGTATTGTTCTTTTATTAACTTTTATAACAAATAACTTTTTAAGGAACTGAACTTTTTAACAAAATTAAAACTGTTCAGATTTTATTTTAATTATTATATGCATTTAAAGTCTGCTAATGGTAGGTTCTAAATAATAGCGTTCTTTTATTAACTTTTGTAACAAATAACTTTTCCTAAGAAACTTCTAAATTTTCATTTCAATAAAAAATACTAAATATTATTATCTAAAAGAAATGCATATCAATTCAAACTTTTATTAATGATTTATTTTTTAAATCTATTAGTAACCCAATTGGAAATATTTATTATGGAAAAATAAATGCTTAAAATATCTGGAACGAAAGACAAGAAAAAAACACTGTTATTTCAAAGTTATGGCTTTCTATTTACACGGTTTTTTGACCATAACTCCAGAAAGCGAAACAAATGGAGTGGTCTTTCAGTCTTGCTTATCCATCTTCCAATTCAATCCCATGATTCCGTTCTGATCCCGGATCTCTTGTCTTTAAAACAACGACGAGTCTTGGTGACGTCAGAGGTCTACTATCTACCTCTACCTGAGATGTGTCGTGACCTTGAGTTTAGTGAACCGCAGCGGACACCGAATCGACTGGCCCCCTGGAAAGCAATAAGCAGAGGGGCAGGGGGGTCGCAAAGATCATTCATCCAGCCGATCCTCTCTGGAGGAATTACATCCCCCTTCCCAGCACTTCTATCTTTTCTTTTTGCTCAAGCACTTTTTATTTTTTATTTTCTCATCATCCTTCGTTAAGCTATTATTATTGTTTTATTTTATTTCTTTTAAGATTTCATCCTATATAATAGAAGCTTTGGTCAAAGAAATAGTGGATTGGAATAACTGAAGTGCTGAATAAACATTGTGAATGTTGATTTTGAATTATTTCCTTTCCTCTTCTTCTTTTTTTTTTTTTTTTTTTTAATTATTGGTCCTGTCATATTATTTTTGAAGACAGCGTAAATTTCATCTTTATTACGTTATGATTATTTTTGTTGTTGTTGTTTTTAATTGAAGTGCGGGTAACTTAAGGCTATTGTCCCTTTTTAAAATCTATGAAAACTTTGAAAATTAGTTTTCTTCCTCTATTTCTCGATAAGAGAATAAAAATTTGATTTCAGACCATTCTTTGAAATCCCCGTCTTCAAATGCAGCAACGCTTTTTAGCGAATAACTTGTTATATTTTTTAAAATTATTATTATAATTCATTGTGAGTTTCTGAGTTCTTTACATAGATTCATCACTGTTAGATTAAGCTTAGCTCATTTTTATTCAGCTCCTTCTATGCTTATTATGAAATAGCACAACATAGTTTTCACAGTTAAAAAAAACTTCAGTTTTTTACCGTCATCATTTTGCTCTTTAATCCATGATCAAAAAAGTATTTTTTGTGAGATGCAAATGTCTATGGCCATTCATATTAATTTAAGCTATAATGCCGTTTACACTAAACAATTAGAAATTTGTTCAGGATTACAAGCTGATGTGTAATTAAAAATAAAAAAAATCTTACGTCTTTCCTTTACTGCAAGAGTTACGAAAATACCATTTATATCGATATGCTGATTTCTAAAAGCTAATTATATTAAATTGCGTCAGTAAATATGTTGACACCTATTGAAATAACAATAGTGGTTATGTTTGATAGAAATGCAATTTTATTATGCAGTGTGTTTTCAGAAATTAAATTTATGTTACTTGGCATGAGATCTCCAGGATCTTGAAGGACGACAATCTAGATAAATTCCCAATCAATCTAAAATATCAACTTTTGAGTAGAAATCTTTCAACAGGATCGAAGCGTAGTTTTCACCTCTGACTAGAAATGGATTTTTGCTACAAAACTTTTTATTGATTGCTTTTTCGTAAATGTAAAAGTTCATTATTTTAATACGTTTAATAATATCAGGCTTTTTAATAATTCCATACATTTTGGAATGAATACGTCATCACAAAAGATAGTTTTCTATGACCCTAAACTCAATGTATTCACAAAAACTTGACGTGATAAAGAAAGTAAGAGGAATTCATAATTGCATTTAAAATGTGATTACAAATACACAGTGAAAAGTTTTAGGGTATAGTTACCATCGTTTTTGGTGTTTAAGTAAGTATGTTAAGTTGAAGTACGTAACTGTGTACTGTGTGTGCATGTAACTACGAAAAAAATTAAATACAAATGACAAAACAACAATTGCTTGAATATATAACTAAAAATATGCTTGCTTTGTACGAGAAATGTGTTTGCAAAGAAGTTATTAAATTGATTCTAATATGCATGAAGATATATGTTGTCAGTAAATAACCAAACAAAAAATAAATACCTTCAATAAAACTATAACAGTGAAAAAGTAAATAAAAAATATTCCAACATGCTTTGTAAAAAATTTTAGTTTACTTCAACACCAAAAATGGGGGCAACGATACACCACAATTTATTTACAGTGTGGCATTCATATCTAAGGAAACAAAAACTGTGTTTCCTAGCATTTTGTTTTCCCATAAATATGTTTGTATAAATAACATATGGGAATTCCTTGAAAAAAATAATCATATGCAAAAAAAAAAAAAAAAAAAAAAAAAAAACCAGAAGAGGGTGGAGTAGGTAGAGCGAGTACTTCAATTTCGTTTTCTTACAGGATTGCTCTCTAAATTCCATTTTTGAGAAAGGAAAAATATAAAAAATATGTCTTATCAAATCAATTAACACAGATTAGAGAGCTAGAAGGAAAAAAAAATGAAATTTTTGTTATGCCCTATTGGAGGTTATAGTGATGCAACAGTTTGAAAGCATATTATGGAATCAGGGTCAAATGCCCACAAATGTGTCTCCCATTTCCCTCTCAATAGCCCCGTTAGTGTGACACTTGCCTTAAAAGTGATAAAATCACAATAGCTGATCCAGAAAGTACAAGTGAGGTTATTGTATCTTCTAGGGTATCAAGTGCAGAGGAGGGGGGATTTCTCTGGATGGTGTCAGGGTCCTATAAGTTTAAACATTTTATAGCTAATTTAAAAAAAATATCTAAAAAATAAAAAATAAAAAAAATACAATTTAAGACTGTAATGCAAAACCTGATCAATCAACACGTCTGATTGAAAAGAGAATGACTAATAACCAAATTTCAAATAATTCGATATTCTCTATCTAATACCTTTTAGTAATTTGATGAAATAATTTTGGCTATAATTATAAATTATTTGTAGTTTGGATAAAAATTACCCAAGAATAAAGGAATTATTTCTTGTATAACTCCAACGAATAACTAACACTTTTTAGCAATTTGATGTATTAATTTTGGCTATAATTATCATAAGTTATCAATAGTTTTTATATAAAATTATCTAGGAATCAGTTTATTCATTCTTGGATAATTCCATCCAATTACTAACACTTTTTAGTAATTTGATCAAATAATTTTAGCTATAATTATCATAAGTTATTTACAGATTTGATTAAAAATTAACCAAGAATGAATTAATTAATCTAGCATATTTAATGTATTACGAAATCGTTATGCTTACTAGTATTGAAATAGCACATATGAAAGTATCTTTTGTGATCGAGTGACAACTTTTAAATTTTTGCAAGGTATGACTGACCTTAAAATTAATTAAAAACTATTTCAATGTTTCCAAAATTGCAGAGGATTGGGATGTCAAATTCAGAACTTTAAATTCTTTGAACGGGTTGTGGGCACAGAGCTTATCAGGATTCCCATATATCCATACATGAATAAAATGTTAAAGTGCACCAATATAAAACGGTTTATTAAAACTTCTGTCACTTCCGTGTTCTGTTTATCAACTTCAATGACTTACTAATATTTAATATCCACTAAAAATTGTTTCAGTCATAAGATAAAATTAATTAATTATTCAGTTTTACACATAATTGTTTTTAATATTTCATTGTTGCATCACTAATTATTTTTAAATTAAAGTTCCAATAAAAATAGGAATTATCCGAAAACAATGATAAGAGTTTCAATAAAGTTAGACTATGAAAGGATAAGGTAAAAATTTGATACCAACCTTAAAGAATTTTGTAAAAAATTTAAATGGTAATAAATGAAATTGTAAATTTTTAAAAAAAAACCTGCTAAAGTAATGAACTTGTTTAATACAAAGCAAAAACAATTTCTATAAATTTAAAAAAAATATTTTTGTATTAATTTAATTTAAAATCACTCCTGTTCACTATTTTATTCACTCCTACTAACTATTTTTCACTCCCTCTCCACTTTCAAACAGTTCTGAGGAGGTCAATTAATTTATATATTTCTTGACGCATCTGTTTAATTAGTTTATTCTGAATGCTATAATTTTTAAGATTAGTTAAAAGTTTAAAAGCACGTTGCATGCTATTATGGATTCCTGAGCTTCAGCAATCCTAATTTTTATGGATTCTTGATATGAAGAAAAATTAATATTAAAGATAAGAAACGAAGAAGATAAGATAAACAAAGATGAGAAATATATATCTTGATATAAATAAAGAATGTAAATAAATAAAGAATAAGGGTTTTGATGCCGCAAATCAATATATCAGCGATAATTTTAGTAAATCGATGAATAAGTGTAGTGTATATCAGAGAACTGGCAAATCAGTTTAAATATTAACTGGTTAACAGCAATTAACTATTAACTGATAATTTGTGGTACAGCAGTTGACGGCTACAATTGTGTTTATTTCATTTAGAAATTTGTTTTCCGATAATCTGACATCTCTGATATTTAAAGAAATTTCATTTAATAAGTTTTTTCAATTTTTTATTATTATTTTTAGACTATCATTTAATATAAATCAAATAAGCAATAAAACAAAAGAGTACAAATTTATGCTTCTATTTTGTCAATATTTTAGGTAACATCCATTCTATTTATGGCAACTTCCTGAAAATATTTAGGCGTCTCTTAAATTCAACTCACAGATGCATGCACACTTGATCAATCTTGTGGATACATTTTTATTTGTTTATTTATTATTTTAAACGTAGACTTGGAAGAGAGAATCTATTTTTTTATGATTAAAGAACAGAGAAAACTTATAAAATTGAAAAATTCTGGGAAAGTGAATATTTTTAATTAAACATCAAATATGCAACAAATGTTTTAAATTTGCATTAAACCAAAGTATTTTCTTTCTTTCGAATGTTCATAAACTCATGCAGATAACGGATGGAAAAATTCGCTTAGTGTATAATATTTATTTTTAAGATATCAGCAAGGTAATAATACGGGGCATTTTAGTATCAGATGACAAACTTTAAAGGGTCAAGGATTATAAAATCAAACACCTTTTCCTCAGAACAAGAGTACCTGCAAATGCAAAAGAAAATTGTTACAGCTTATGGTAAAAATAAAGTAAATAAAAGTAGTAATTTTCAGTTTTTTTTTTTTTAAATATTTATTTACTTATAAAGAACTTTCTATAGCAGTCACCTTATGGCCATGCCTTGTGTTTTATGGCAAAAAGTGTTTGCTTCGTCATCTTTTATGACACATTACAGTTTTCTACCCTGGTCATGAATCAAACTGTATCTATTAAGTAAAAAACTTATTGATTTATAATAATAAACAAATAGAAGAAATGTGATGTAAGTAATTATCAATGAATTTGGGGGAATAATTCTAATTATTAAGTAAAGTAGAAACTACCATTTATAAACACCTTATCCACACAAGAGGAATTAAGACTATGGCAAACATTGATGATTATAACACTTGCAACTTTAAATCTGACTCTGAAGACAATCTTACCCTTGCCGAGAAAATTCGAGCTTCAATGAAATTAACCTGTATTTTCATTCTACAGACAGTAAAACCAACTACGATTATCCCCTCCCCCCACACACCTAAATGGAATTCTAAATAATTATACTGATCGATTTGAGTGGGCTGATTAAGATACTTTAACTAGTTAGAATCGGGTTCAGACTCTGGAATGCTCAAAAATGAGCACTTTTTCTTAATATGAATAATCGCAGTTGAAATACCATTAATATTAATTTAGGGCTTCTCTCCCGGAAGGGTATCATCTAAAGTACCCATTTTTTGGCTAGTTTTCTTACCTTTTCGATTCTATGACTGAATTGAGAATACTGCAACATCTCCAGATGCTGTAAATGCTTGCTAAGTTTCAGCTTGCTAGTTCCAGACGCTTGCTAAGTTTTGCAATAAGTAAAATATTTTGTACAAGAAAGTTCTGATCTTACCAACTGTATTCTTTCGCCACTGTTTCGAAGTTTTCTCTTTCATTTTATGGAAAAATTCTCTTCGTCAATTCTATAATTAGGTCAATGTTCAAGGTGTACAAAATAACCAGCGTCTTTTTTTCAGAAATAGTGAATGAAATAGGATACAGCTATTCCAGAAAAAGTCACACAGGTTATTTTCCGATGTTTTTCCTCACTCAAATATCGGGAGGTTTGTTTCTTCCTGTAATTGACAAACACATAAATTTAATTATTTTATAAAAATCGCATAAAGGAACATTTTTTTCTTTTGTTGCATGAGATTTTTTTTAATAGATTTAATACTTGTATCTCTGATTTCAATTCTGCAATCAGTTTCTCTCTCCAATCTCCAGTTTTTTTAAAGTCTATTTTTTGTCAAAATGTACAAGTTTAAAAATGCGGGTCGAGTAAAATAGAAACCCATGTCGTCACACGCCACCGCTAAGAACACTTCTCTATTATGAACTGTTTCTTCGTGTGCTTTTGTACAGGTCATAATAGGAAGCGCCTTTAACCGCGTATGTCGAGATTCCCGGGCATGGATTTCCATGTAGTTCTAATCCTGATAATGTGTCCTAACTCTCTTGGAAATATGTCGCAACATTTACGCAACCCTGTTATATGTAACGTTTTTATACTTGCGCATTTCGGCAAAAAATAAGCTAAAAATGCTCTTTAAAAAAATCTAACTTTAGGAGCAAAACTTATTTTCGATTTGAAACCGTCACAAATGAACTAAGCAATATCAAGTATTTGCATAAATGTAACAAACAATTTGTTCCCCGGTGTAATTAATAAATTTTAGGAGTTGGAGAAAAAGTAGTTTTTTTCGTCTAAAGAAAATAAATTTAAAAATGAAAAATATAATTTCAATTCACAAAAAAAGAAAAGCAAGAATTACTTCTGTTGTGATATACTGCAATAGATTGTTTAAATATGAATTATAACATTAAATCGATCACACTTTGAAAATCTTTCTTAAAAATTTGAATGATTATTTTGCGTCATGTGAAAAAAAAGTTTTATATGTTTTAGTGTCGAACTATATTTGTACTAAACACGGTAAACATTAACGTTCTTGATTGAGGCAAGAAAAAAGTCAAATTAGATAGAAGTAAGAGTCTCGGGGGTGATATGAATGCATTGATCATCATTTCAGATTAAATGGCTATCCTTTCACTTTAAAAAAAAATGAATGCTTATTTTTCCTGCTAATTATGGCAGTGCCAGTAATATAGTAATGAACAGTGTTAGTGATTATCTATTGATTTATACAAAAAAATTTCATGTTGTCAGGGTAACTTTTAAAATGCTGTGTTGCAAATGTTAAACGTGTAATAACAGTTTTTGTAATTTACCACATTGACACTTTTGAAACTTATAATTACTCCTAGTCCTCAAAGAAATCGTGTAAATCTGACTTTTGCAGACAAAAAAATTTAGTGTCTAATATTTTTTACTAAATTAATTTGAAAAAGCTAACCCATGATTTTTATAATTAATCGCTAGAATTAAGTAATTAATCCCAAGAAACTGTATCGGTTAGATATTACTTGATTAAAAAACGCTCCAAAAATATACATATTGGAAATTACAATCGAAATGTTACAAGCGCTCACAAATAGGCGCACATTTCCAAAACTTTCCAGGCGTGAATGGGTGGAAGCAAAAGTGATTTGAAGTACAAAACGTAAAATTGCAGACGATAAAAAGGAAAGTAAATGTGAAAAACAAAACTAGAAGAACCTCATTAAAATAAACATGAAAAAAAACCTGTCTTGGCTACTGAGGTTTTTCTAGTTTTGTTTCTCATCTTTATTTTTCCTTTTTTGTTGTCAACTTTACATTTTATATTTCAAATCACTTTGTTTCTTCTCAATCACGTCTGACAAGTCTTAAAAATCGGTGCCTATTTTTGAGAGCTTTAAACCAGTCGACTGTTATTTCCAATCTGTATATTTTTTTTAAAAGAATGGAGTTTTTTAATCAAGTAATAATCGAAATAATAATTATGTTATTAAATGTATAAAATTGTAAATATCTATTACAAGGGCGATTGTCTCTCATTATTTACAAAAGGGTTTATTGCAATACATATTAATACTTCCTAATTTTTCAATTAAAAAAAAGCAAACTATATTTCATAAATAACTAGTCAATTTTAAGACAACAAAGGTGAAAAAAAAAAAAGAAGATAAATAGAGAGAGGTGTTTCCGCACGGATTAAACTCTGAATGAAATATTTATCGAAAGATTATGAATAGCAATTTATAACTTTGACGAAGCCTCATTTAGTATTCGCATAATTATATTTCCAGGTGGCCTAAATTTGGAATCACTGTGCACTTACTTTCCTTCATTTCCTCCTTAGCCTGATTTTAATGCCTTTCTGACTTCCTGTTATCTGATCCCTTCAGAGTGCCTATTTCCCTTCTTTTATCCCTTCACTTTCCTTTACTTTGTTTCAAACTAATGAAATAAAAGGGTTTCCTAATAAAATGGAAAAAATTCATAAAATTGTATAGTTAATACTGATTCTTGTCTTGATGATATTTTGCCCAGGCAAGATTCTGGTAGGGACAAAATGCATAAAATTGTATAGTTAATACTGATTCTTGTCTTGATGATGTTTTGCCCAGGCAAGATTCTGGTAGGGACAAAATGCATAAAATTGTATAGTTAATACTGATTCTTGTCTTGATGATGTTTTGCCCAGGCAAGATTCTGGTAGGGACAAAATGCATAAAATTGTATAGTTAATACTGATTCTTGTCTTGATGATGTTTTGCCGAGGCAAGATTCTGGTAGGGACAAAATGCATAAAATTGTATAGTTAATACTGATTCTTATCCTGATGATGTTTTGCCCAGGCAAGATTTTGGTAGGGACAAAAGGCATAAAATTGTATAGTTAATACTGATTCTTGTCTTGATGATGTTTTGCCCAGGCAAGATTCTGGTAGGGACAAAATGCATAAAATTGTATAGTTAATACTGATTCTTATCCTGATGATATTTTGCCGAGGCAAGATTCCGTCCAGAGAGATTTAGCCCGGGAAGACAATAGGATTGTGCAATAAATAGGCATGTTTTTAAGAACTTCATTACTTATAATCCCGATTATAAATAATCTTCATTGATTACAATTGTAATCATGATTATTTATTGTTGGAGAATACCAGGAAATGAATTCGCAGATTCTATAGAAGAATCTACTCATAAAATTTTGAACAGGCTTTTTTTCCGATCTGATTTAATGGAGACAAGAAACAGACAGTTGACAGACTTAATAAGATACAATAATCAATTGCAAGGAGTCAAATCGTTAATTAACCAACATAAAAGAAATAGTTTCACAAAAATTGAAGTATTAATAACTAGATTACAGTATTTACTCTTTTTACTGAGCGAACTATGCCAGACTGCACCAACAGTTGCAGATAACCATAAAACTTCAGCGTTTTAATTTGTAACTCAAAGAGACATCAAATGCGGTTTTTTCTTATTTTATTCTCTTTACTTGGTGACACTTTACCTTGGAATCTAATAAACAATATTAAAGAGAATGAATACTTCTCCATAACTTTCAACGTATTTTTATATGAACCAAGTGCTCGCCGCGCTATAGCTTTTTTGGTAATTATGATTAAGCAAGTGGTCATGATTAAAATGAATTTTGAAACAATTTCAATCAGATCAATGGATTGTCACTGCGATGTCTCTTTGTGCATTTAATAAAAAATTTGTGCGTTAAATAGCTTTTTAACTACACACTCTTTAATGTCGAAGTAAATGTTTTCTGAAAGAATTCTCAACATTTAAACTATAACGACAAAAAATCAATCCAGGGGCCGGGATAGCCTGGTCGGTAGGGTGCTGGGCCTATATCCAAGAGGTCGTGGGTTCGATCCTCGCCGGCCGAAGACTCCCCGTGTAGTAAATGGTGACTGATGCACGTTAAATCTGTCGAGTCTCAAAGTCCTCCATGTTCCCATAACAAATCAATACCACTGGAGGTACTGATCCAGGAGTTTCCTTGTATTCTGGATTGGTTCGAAATTACGAGGCTACGGAATTGAACATTAGTTGTTGCAAACCCAATATTGGGTCGGCTGTTCAACGACGGTTATAAAATAAAAAATCAATCCAATTGAACGGCTTATTGTGGGATATTGATTATTAAAAGGAAATTTTTGTTCCTCAAATAAATTTTTTTATCCTGCGTAAGACAGCGACACATTAAAATAAAAAGCTGTGATAATAGTTCAATCACTTGTTGCGAGATGGTGTTTTGAGCAAATTGAAAAGCCACATCAAACCGGCCACAACTACAACCAACGTATTAAAATTCTTCAAAATTTTATAACTTTTCATAATAATTCAATTAGTCCTACAACTAGCGAAATCGAGTCGACAGTTGAAGATAAAGACCATAATCACGAAATTATTTTGAACCTGGGGAAATGATAATGATAGACAATGGTAGTCCTCGATACTTCAATTCTAGATTAACACTAACTTGTATGATTCTCAACCACTCTAAATCGTTGGACAGATTCTATAAACAATTTTTTAAATAATGTAATTGTTGCAATACAACACATTAGAACAAACTAGTTACTTAGTTATTTTTTCCTATTTTTTAGCACATTTTACTAAATTTTTTTCTTATAGCTTATCACTACTTCTCATTAAGCTATTTAATTTATGGCGTATCATCACCTATCATTATATGATTGCGCTTAATCAAAACTATTTGCTATCATGGGTTAGATGATTACTTGTAATTCTGGTTTCTATCATTCAATGATCACGATTACTTGCAATTACATTTGCAATAACAATCGTAAAATATGATGACCCAAGTTCACAATTTAGGCTGGTTGATTACAAAACTATTTATTGCTATTGTAATCGTCTTCCCGCAGGACAAATAAGGTATATATATATATATAGTAATAGTTCTTAGCCATTTTCACTTCTGAAAAAGCATGTCATGTGTGACTAATTTGAACTTCTATTCATTTAAATCCGAATAAAACTAAACTAAAATTCGAATATTTTTCATGTATTATATTATTTTAGTTTTAATTTTACTTCGTTCGACTCCTTTGGAATACTACTTGTTTTTGTTTTTTTAAATAACTTGTTAAAAAAAAATCGAAGTTTTTTTTACAAGATGAAAACATCAGGAGGCCTCTATCCTCGCCATACTAGGTTAGATTTTTTATTTGTGTTTCGGCGATACTTTTGATGATGTAGTACAATTAGACTGCACATTACCTTTCAAAAGAGGTCAAATATTAAAGGATCGTTGAAATAGATTACGAAAAATAGTGCTTGAACTTTTCCTCAAAGTTTTAGAGCAATAAAATAATGCGATCTGTGGTTTTGAGTAAGAATTTTCAAACTACACGTTACTCAGTTTTTAGATTATGTTTTAGAAATCTAATCTTATTGTAGCTAAAATTGATTTTGAATTTTTCTTAATAAAATAACATTCTTTAAAATGCTTTAAAAGGTTTTCAACTATTACTAAATAAAATAATAAATATTTACTACATATTGTTTTTTGCATGAAATTATCTTCAGATAAACGAATTTTATAATTGTGTGCAAGAAATTATGTTGGGAAAAAAATTATGTTCAAACAGAGAAAGTACGTTTTTGTGTTTGATTTTGTAGCTTAATGTATCAGCTGCCACCAACTAATTAGCATATTTAAGGTCACCTCATTGAACCATTAAGATTGAGTTCTAGAATATGAAGAGCCGATCATTAGAACGAAATTTATTCAGGGTGGTCCTTTTTTGCGCTCTGTACATCCAACGCATTTTAAAATGAATGCGACAAAATTTTTGTTTTATTTGAAAGTAATTCGACAAAAATAGTAAACCATGACTCTGAGTGATTGTACGTAAACATGCATCGATCTTTTTACTCCCGTTTTAAGAAAAGTACGAGGCGAAAGTAAAAATCGTCAAGCTCTAGCGATTTTTTTACTCCCCCTCCCCCGCTATTGCTATACACCTGACTTAGATTAAACTTCAGTGAAGCGAAATATTACTTTCTCCAGAAAGTTCACCTCGTTTTTATTTCTTTCTGTTTTGTTGGGTTTTTTAAAACCTTACTGCAGCTCTTATTTTTCTTCATCTTTGAGGGAGGGGAAAATGGGGACTTTTTTTTTTTTCTTTCTTTTCCACAAGTAGTATATTTGAGTATATGATATAGCAAACCGCGGTTTCATCAGAGAAATAACACAGCGAAAATTGAAGCTCCAAAGTCAATGGTGCATTGCTATACATTAGTCATAGATTTTTATTTTTAACATTTTTTTATTGCCATGTCAAGCTTTGTTTAAAAAATATAGGAGGAAAAAAAACATGTAAAAATGCTTTATAGCATATCTGAAACGAAAAAAAAAGAAAGAAATTAAAGATAATTCTTGGAAATAGCAACGGACTCCAGAGCAATATTTTTAAATAAGTTTTTTTAAAAAATAGCTCTTATTGGAAATTTTTTTTTAAGGGATTGATTTTACTTTAGGAAAACGGGCATTATAGTTAATGGTGACGAATTACGGGGGGGGGGGTGGTATAAGACGCTAAAAAAGACGAAATAGAATCTGACAACCAGCAGAGTTTTAAGTTATAGAAAATCGCAAAAAACCTTGATTAATAACAAAACTTAAATGAAAATAGTACTTCTGTAAATTAAACCATTAACTATATTCTTACGTTATAATTTAAACACCACCAACAGTGTTTATTAAGACATTTTTACACATAAAACGTCACCGTTTTTTTTCCCCTTCTATTTTCCGTCTTTATGCATTTAAGATTTTTAAATAATTGCTCCTAAATTATTGAATTAACTACTATTCTTGTTTCCTTTTTTATTATTTATTTCCAATTTAAGTTAAATAAAAAAAAATGTTTTTGTAAGGTATGATAAATATTTAGCCTGCAAATACCAAAATATTTTTTTTCCTTTTTTGTAACATAACTTCCATTTTGCCTTGTGGAGAAAACAAAATAGTTATCGCGCTCGATGTTCATTTAGAAAATATATAATAAGTAGAGAATAGAAACTTATAGCATATAGGATAACATAATTAAAAATATCTCTCTCTTTTTCAAATCTGACTCGAAAGTATTCGTTGTGACTAAATATACAGAAGAAAGTGATTGTCTAATTATACATTAATTAGTTTATTTACTTACAGCAAAATTTTTAATTAATGCAATTAGGAGAATAAAATTTTTTCTGTTATACCCTATAATTTCAGATATTGATTCAAGTTTGTTTTCTTCCCCAAATATTTTGTATAGCATTTTTAAATTTCACAGATTTTTCAACATTTTAAAATGAGACAAAAAAGTGTCTTATTTTCTTATCTTTTCACTTCTAAAGTGGGTATTATTGTTATTAAAGTTGAAAATATTATTGAAATTCTGAGACTTGTGTGAGTAAAGTATTTTAAAGTTGCTTTTCACAATATCATTAGGAGGGGTGAAAAAAGACTCTCACATTTTTAAGCGCCGCCCCTGCGTTTTTAGGGGGCAAACATTTTACATTTTATTACTATAGTCAATGGGAATTAAAATAAACCAAAATTTTCTTATAGAAAACAAAATTTATGCAATGTTGCGGAAAACAATGCTTAGCCGCAATGAATGAATAATTTTATTTTGATTCATTAATGAAATAAAATAATGTTGGTACTTTAAACCCTAATATCATGTGAAGTTGTTGCAAGCTTAATAGGGTGTTAAATTAAACCATATTTTAGTTAATGTTAAACCGGTATATCCCGTAATCAGCTCTATAATATTCAACGTATTGAAGTTGCAACAAATTTGAACGATACCATGCACATATATGGTTACACATTCTGATTTCATACATATGCTTGTTTATAGTAAACGTGTTAAAATGTGTCAGATTTTTTTCCTCTTGAAATTTAAGTTGAGATTTTTAGTTTTAAAAATGGTTATTCTTATTACTACATACATCCTGAAGTGCGATTTAAACATTTCTTAAAAATTAATTCTGATTGAAATTGTGTTAGGGTTTTAAGGGTACCTTTACGCAAACACTTATTCTATTGAAACGCAAGGCGATAGGTGAGAAAGTGAGCACAAAACCTGATGTGAGGTCCCATGTTTGAAGTCAGCTAAATAACTCAACTCGTTCAAGGAAGTTTTGTAATTTTTGAGGGAGATCTACTGGTTAAGTGAGTGTTGAGAAATAACTTTATTAAACTTAGACATTTTGGGAAATAAATTTATTGTTCTCCGTAATGTATTGGCAATTTTTGTTGCATAAATCTTAATACAAATCTAGATAATGTGATTAAAGGGAATGCTCGAATCAGTACAGTATTTATTCTTCCTAAAAAGTTCAAGATTTAATATTTTCAGATACTGCTCCAAATGTATGAATTAATTTTTTCTTCTGTAGAATTAAAAGTATTTTTTTTAACTATTTTTAAGTTTTGTTGTTGTTTAGATTGCCTACTTTCCATCAAAGCAAGCTTTCTAGGGAAAGCAATCAAATTTAAGGCAGAATTTCTTGTTTTTCAGTGTCACAATGGTCAAGAATATGATTCTAACCACACACACGTCACAGCCCATTTTACAGGATAGACCCACGCATACATCCACGGATCGTAATTTTGACCTGCACCAGAGTACGATCCATCTCTAATGCTGTACCCCCAGAGTTATTGATTTGTTATGGGAGGACTTTGTGACCCAGACAGATTTATCGTGCAACAGTCCCCACGGGGTTAATACACGGATTTTCTTCGGCCGGCGGAATTCAAACTCTCGTTCTTACGAGGTTATCCCGTTAAGTATCCCATAAAATATTACTGTTGGAGGCTTGCTTAATTATTTATGACATTTTTTCCATATCAACTTTAAAATTGAGTGTCAAAAATAAGTATATTTATTGAAATAATCTTTTCTTAACTTGACAATAAATGAGAACATAAAAATTAAATTCTTTTCCCTCATCTCTTCTCACTTTTGAGATAATAAATGTGTGTGTGCATGACTGCTGAGGATTTGTTTCGTATGCATCAACTTTTATATGTATGTTTAGAATCCATTAAACATGTCAGAATCCATAAATGTTTAAAAAAAGGGGGGCATTAGGGGCAAATTATTATTTAGTGAAACTCAACAAAATCATTTTCAAACTTTAAACAATCATTTAATGAGGTCAATAAGAGAAAAGGAGAGATAAACATAATTTAAAAACACAGTTCAGTTAAGGAATAAGTTTGAAGATGTTTACTAACCATAAGTGAACACAGTTCAATCTTATTAAACACATAAACTAATTTTGGATGATTTTAATCCATCTTTTACTCATCCACAATTTTTGAAATTGCTAAAACTGCATAAACCTATACCAAACCACCATATGTTTGTTTATAATTTTTTTTTTTTTTTATATATATATATAAAAATGAAAACTATAAAGCTATTCGTAGCAAATAGAAATTATTATTGTTTTAAGTGTAAAGCGAGATGAATGCCTGAACACGAAACAAGTAAAACTCAATATATTTGTTTATTTATCGATGATATTGAGAAGCAGTCCCATTCTACAAAAATGTAACAACGTCCTCCTCCTCCTCCTCAATAGCACGACAGCCCCGGGTGGGCCCTGGCCTTCTCAATCAACTTCCTCCAGGCCTGTCTCTGCCTGGCAGTTGTCTTCCAGTTTGAGACTTTTAAGACTGATAAGTCTCTTTCCACGCAGTCGGCCCATCTCAGCTTTGGTCGACCTCTGGGCCTTGATCCGATGGGCTGAGCCAAAAAGATTATGTTTGTCGAACGCTCTCTGTTCATTCGAATAATGGGACCAGCCCATTTAATTCTTTGGATTTTTACATACTTGACAACATCAGGCTCTCTAAAAGCCCGATAGAGTTCTGAGTTTGAACGTCTGTACCAAGTACCATCAACTTGTTTGCCCCCAAAAATGGATCTTAGGATCCGACGTTCGAAGATTCCCAAGGAATTCTCATCTTTCTGTGTTGTTGTCCAAGTTTCTGAGGCATATGTTAGGATAGGTATGATTAAGCATTTATAAATTAGCAGTTTAGTATCTCTTTTTAGTAGGTTTGATTTTAAATATTTTTTTAAACCATAAAAACATTTACTTGCACTATTGATTTTTCTTTGTACTTCAGGTGCGATATTGCCACTGACGTTGACCTCAGAACCAAAAAATGTAACAACGACTAAAAATAAAATGAAGGTTCGAGTCAGTCATACAAAATATTTATTGAAACCATTATTGCCAACTCTTAAAATTTTGTTTTGGTACAGTTTTTTATTTAAAAAAAATATTTCGAATAAAATAAAGCTGATATTAAATTAAGTTGCCTTTTTTTAGAAAAATTCTTCTTGATGTTGTACATTTGAAATGATTTAGAATAACAAAAAATGGCTTTCTTCAAGACTCAAAATATAAAAATATTATTCCTAGAAAAAAACGATTTCTTGGAAGAGTTGATAGATTGAACTAATTGTAAATGGCATTAACTTATTAACCTTAGATTTTATTTACCTGTCAGAATGTTGAAAGTAGAAGTAAATTTGCAGTAATAGTATCAAGAATGAAATAAATAATAATCATCGGTGAGTTTTTAAGTCTGAACGCAGCTCAAAATGCGTGTTAACGAAAAATGGAAGCAACTCTAAATGCATGTTTACTAAAATGGACACAGGAAAAAAAAGATTCTTTTTAGTTTTCAACCCAAACTTAACATTTAAACGAGGAATTACATGCTTATTTAAACCCTGATTATTATCATTACAGGACAAAATACTGGACTTCGTGGTCGGGATGGCTATAGGTATATGACAGATGTAACTTTTGAGGCGATTTGTCAGTATTAAACGATTAAGTAATTTTAAAACTCTAAATTCGTACAACGCAAATTTACAACCACTATACAAATTTATAGTACTAGTGGAAACATTGCAAAAAAAGAAAAAAAACTGTGGACATTTCAAACCTATTTTTTAAAAAAAGTCTAGTTTAATAAAATATACGAAGTGATTTATGCAAATAGACGATATCACATATATAAACTTATTTAGATTCATTAGTCTATTAATGAACGAGCAATACCCTTAAAAGAAGTTTGAAAAACGAAATCAACTGTAATATTCATTTTGAGCTGTGTCCATTTTCGTAAAGAGTTACTATTTCGAGCTGTGTGTCCATTTTAGTGAATACACATTTCCAGATGTGTCCATTTTCTTTTCTTAAACATGTATTTCGAGTTGTGTCCTGATTTAAAAACTTACAGTCGTCATGCTAAAATGAGAGTCATGCAATCTTATCACCGTACTTACCCATGCAGAAACGTTTTAAACACGGTATTTTTATGTTCTGTATTAAGTAAGCATTATTAATGTTTATACTATAATTTCTTCAAAAATAGGAACTCTAGCTTTACAAAAAGAAATTATATTATAGTGCTGCAACATTCCATTTTTAATAATGAGAAGTATAAAAACAGTGGTTCATCAGGAGTCTCCAATACATTTCGATAAAATTGAAAAATATTGGCTATGAGTGCTTACGCAAATACGATCCTTCTAACAATTTTGAAGGCAACAGATCCACTCGTTAAACAAAGATATTTTCTTTTTACAAAAAAGGTGAAGTAAAATTGAATACTTATGACTAAGTAAACTTATATCTTTGTTTTTTTCTTTTGTAAAAAGTAGAGTTTTTGACGTTGAAAAGCTGTTGATGTACGTGAACGAATTGTGACAGATGAAAGCTTGATAGGGAATGATATGATTTTTCAATTAGTTTAGTACAGTTTGGAAAAAAGATAAGTACTTATTTAATATTCATCCTGATAAGGCCATATAGGTAAATATGTTTTCAAACAAGAGCAGATCGGTAGTTCGAGCTTGTAATATTTCGTTTTAAGCTTGGTGTGCTGGAAGTTGAACAAATAAATTGAGATTTCATGTAAATAATGAGACATAGTTCCCATCTTCCACACAGTGTGATGTGCACGCGTTACGGATCTTAAAAAATACCTTCATCATGTTTCTGCCTTTTTTTATGTAAATAATTTAAATTTATTTGTATACCATTCAAAATAAATGCTCATACTATTATTTAAACAGGTTCACAACTAGTTCTTATTTTTAATTTATTACATTTTTAGAAAAGTATGAATCTTGTCCATAATCTCAGCAATTGTATAACTGCAGATAACTTGTAACGGAGCATTGAGTATAAAACTAATGTTAGTCATATATATATGCCAAAGTATTTTTATTGTTGTTTTATTTTAAGAAAATTTTCAAAGAAAGGTGATTACCCTGCACTACGTTTTTTTATACTAAGTAAAAGTGAATTATTTTTGAGCCAGTTTTGTATTTACTTCGATCTATAAAAAATTCTAGATGCTTAGGATCACAAAATATTTTTTCCCTCTCTCTTTCTTAAAGCATTTTTAATTCAGCTGCTACGACAACAGTTATCTTCAACAGTTGCGATGGGAAACCTTATTAGAACTTTAAGAACTCTTGATATAAAGGTTTTTAAAGGGGGCGAATAAAAAGTGCCTACTTCCTGCAAAGTTAAAAATGGTTTCTGTGACTGTTGTCATAAGAGAGTAAAAATACGTCAAAATAGCTCCGAAACAAATAGAGTCGAATTTCAAAACTCCATTAGTGGGAATATTAAGCACGGTGACGTGTTCAAAACAGCATACACTCATTTTTGAGATGATGCCCTCTTTTGTTTTGACGATAATTTACTCTGTGTCATGCATACATTCTGTCTAAGCACTTTGCTCAAGTATGAGTTTATGATGTTTTGAGCATGTTACTATGCTCAATAATGGGTCCATGGGGATTTCAAATTCGATTATATTTGTCGTGGAGCTATTTTGACACATTTTTGTTCCATTTTAATAAGCTCTTTTTCACAGTGTGGAAAAATGTGCTTGGAAATTCACCTGTTAATATTCTTCAATGAATGAATGAATTGACAAAGAATTTTCCCACTCAAAGCAATTCTAAGTGGACTTGAATAGATAAGAGTTACCAATTGCTAATTTGATACAAAATGAATTTCATTCCTTTCCATAGATCCACGAAGAACACTGATAGGACAGTTTTCGCGTGTTTAGAAACTATTTTTACATGTGGGAAGACAAAACAATAATTTCTAACATTTCGTTTCCATCATTTATAACAAATGGAAAAAAAAAAAAAAAAACTATGTAACGAAATTCTAAACTTATTTTAAATTGTGTTAAAATCTAAACCTAAAGAGATTTTTTCCAATAACTTCGATATTTTTGAAGTTTTTTGCAAATGGGGAAATGATATAAATAATATGATATTCAGATATCGTTTTAACTTTAGAATATCACGAGGAAAAAATTAATGAAAAACTTTAAATATAAAACATTCTGTTAAAACTGGTTCTTCTTTTTAAATATATTTGGAAAAGTTAATTTCATAATAAAATTTCTGTACATATTCTGATTTTAAGTAGTGCAACTACGGGCAATGTTTTTACTGTGTAGCATAATAATTAAGGACAGTTCTACATTATTTACTGTACATGAAATATACCACAGCTCAGACTGTACTTTTACGGGCAGTGGTTGGCAACTACTCAGCCGGGCGATGCCCGTATTCTTACTGGAAAATGTTTTACAGTGCAGAATCTAAGAAAGTGGAAAAAGAGAAAGGCAGGTTCATATTTAAAAAATATAAAGTGAATTTATTAGGTGAATGAAATCAGTTTGTTTAGAATCGGTACAAATTAAGTAAATTTCCAGAAGAAATAGACAATTGTGTAACCAAAAAGAAATTTGACAGAAACTAATGACTTTACTCAAGAAGTAGCTCAGTAAATTGTTGTTTATTGGATATTTTTCATATACTTCTTAGATTTAAAATATTTGTGCTTAAAATTTAAAGCATTATATTTTTAACAACTTTTTCTGGTATCTTTTTTTTTTTTTTTTTTAATAATTTTAATTAAATCTTAAAAAGTTGTCATTGCAAAGCTCAGATAATGCATCAGAATATAAACTGTGCAATTTAGTTTAGTACATTTTAAGAAGAGATTAAATTAGCACTAACAATAATAATAAAAATAACTTACCTTGCAAATTTTTTATGCATATACGAGTGAAGATTTTTTCACCAGCGGCGAAATTAAATAATATGTTTCAGAATTGAATCAAGAAAACTTTTACTTACATCCAAAGAAAAACAGGACAAGAATGTAAACAAACTTTGAATTCCTTCTGTTAGCAACTAAATCCGCAACAAGACAACTTTTTATCTTCTCCCCACCCCACCCCCTCTTTATTCATGCACACATTCATTGAAACCGGCACCCTCATAATAACCAGTTGGTCTTGCTTGCCATTTGTATCGACGTACTTCAAGCGAAAAAATAGTGAGATTTTTTTTAAAACCAGTTTTTCTACCATATGGACTTTCTACACTGTTTGTAAACATAAGTTTACACATTTGTATATATTGACCAGAAAGGAAACCCTCGTACCCTATTACTAGTACTACTATTGCAGATTTATCTACTATCATATTTTACTACTTTTGCTAATTTATGAAAAATTAATGACGCACATATTATAAAGATATAGGTTAAAGGTAATAAATTTCATACAATTGGCGATTAATGACAACAGATAAGATCATTACGCTTTTTTTTTTAATATTACAAATAAGAAAATAGCCTAAAAGTCAAATTTTTAAACTGAAAATTGTTTGAGGTGAAGGCAGAGGGACATCTACCAGTAAAAAAAAAAAATCAAAATTGTAATCCCGTGATTTTGATCATTTTTTAATCATATTAAGAATTAAGAAGAAAAAAAATTTTTTTTTTTTTTGAGGAAGTAGTACTCTGTGAATCATTGTTTTTACAATAATACCTTTTTTAGACAATTTTATAACTTTTATTAATTAATTGGAATATTTGCACATTTTCAACACACGTCAAAATATAAAAGTGCATCTTGAAAATAAGAGGATCACCTATTAACAGTAAAATATCATTTTACTTGGTTAAACTTACCTTTCAATATTTAAACTTTCATTAAAAATTATCATAAAACAGCAGAAGTTCGTGTATTTTATTTATCATGACGTTTCCTTTTGTTTTCATTAACAGAAAACTTTATACTTTTATTTAATGTGCATAACCAAAATTCTAATTAACACGTTTTCATTATCATTAAATACATATGTTATATCTGTTTATACTTAAACGCAATTTGTTTTCAAATATTAAAAGAGAAAAAAGTGTATAACATAATAACGAAACAAATTACGATAAAAATATTTCTGAACTTAGTTGGTTAGTACATGTTGTTAACAATAATATAAATATTATAACTAATAAAACAACGCATCGCTTATTGACAAGCTTATAAAAATAACAAATAAAACACGGTTTATGTTACAAAAAATGATAAATAAATTAGTATGAGCCGTATTTTGCAGGCAGATGACGAAAATTACAACCTCCTGATGTATTAACAATCGAAAGACAATGGCAATGAATACTGGAAAATAAAAGCATACAGCTTTACTTCGAGTTATTATTTTATGTTTGTTTAAAAAATCGTTATAATTTTTTCGATTTATTTTTTTATCTAAAAAAGATTATTACAAATAAAAATTATTTTTTGTGCTTTTTAAAAAATAAAAAAAAATCCAATACAGAAATATTTATAGAAATTGCAATATATATATATATATATAAAAACAATAATTTGATAATTAGAATGAACCAAATTTCTATTATTTCAATCAAAGAAATTTTCTTAAAAAAAAAAAAAAGAAAAGGAAGTAAAGGAACTGTCTCAAAACTATGATCTTATTATTCAACAATGGGGGAAATATGTTTTCTTTCTTTTTTTTTAAAAAAATCTATTCTTTCAATTTAGATTCTGAGTAAAATGTCGTCAATTAGAAATGAAATAAATTTATTAAATATTCGAGAACTTAATCATGAAAAATAAGCAAAAAGAAACTAATAATGGGCTTTAAAAAAAAGATTTTTTTTAAAAAAAACAGTAAAGTTGTTTTAATTTGTTTGAAATAAATAAAAAATATATATATAGTAAGAAAAACATCATTAAAATATTTTTAAAATTATTCAATTTCCTGTTATGTTTCACGAAAAGTAAAAGATTCTAAAGAAATAAAACAATCTTATTCCCGTAGGCAAAATACATTTTTTAGCAATGAACTGCCTCAAGAATATCAGAGACGCCATTAAAATCTTCCAACAAGTGCAATTTCTCAGCCAAGATGGAGCCTCCCCCTCTCCACTTACCTGTGAATTCCCAGATTTAAGAAAAGCCCCGCAGACATTTCGGGGGGCGGACAAGAGAGAAAAAGGGGAGGCCGCATGCCGATACTCAATTCACTCACCTGTACGGCAACAACACCATCAAAAATAAAAAAGGAAATTCCTTTC
This sequence comes from Parasteatoda lunata, assembly GCA_949128135.1. Taxonomy (NCBI): domain Eukaryota; kingdom Metazoa; phylum Arthropoda; class Arachnida; order Araneae; family Theridiidae; genus Parasteatoda; species Parasteatoda lunata. Next base: position 4,606,918 of record OX421973.1, read on the forward strand.
CCCACCCCTCGACACACACGCACACACTTTTCCTCCTCCGTGATTTGATGACCTTCGCTATCTCGGTGGGACGGTCCCGTAGCCGTGGCAACCGCGGAACACTACCATTCTGTCATTCATCGGAGGGGTGTTGGGTATCTTACCTGTTGGAATCTTCTCCACAGGATTCCCAACTCAGCCACGTCACTTCGCCAAATCGCTTGCATGGTTGAAACGTATTCCTTAAGTTCTTTGACATCGCGCTCCAGAAAGTGAAGAAAAAATTATTATTTTTGACTTCATCTTCCATTTTGTTATTCCACAAAGAAGAAAAAACGCTAACTCCTCGTCAGAAGATGAGTTGATTCCAAGTTGCGGTTGTAGTGGTCCGAGAATTTGACCATTCCGCCATTTTTTTATTCTCGGACAGGCGCTGTGTCCGGCCGTGGTGTGGTGAGAAAAATCTGAAAGTGTTTTGGTAAGCGGCAGTGTAGGATAAGACAGGCGAGTGCTAAACAGGGTAGACTGGTTCCAGCAGCGAGAAGGTTACCTATGGAATCAGAACAGACAGGTTTTTCGGGTTCGCCGCCGTCCGGTGTAGCAGGTGTAGCCGCTGTTTCACCAAGCGACGATGGGACTAACGGGGAACCGGAGCTATCATCGACCCCCAATGTCGAAAACAGGTAAGTCTATCCCTTACATTTATTTATTTTTCATTTTTGGATATACCAGTTATGAGATATTTACTGTACATGGGGCGATCGTTTGGGGAAGGGGGTGCTGCAAATTCCAGTGCATTGGTGCGAAACGGACAAGTTCCAAAAAGTGTCATCATTCTAAACTTGTTTTTTTTTTTAGTCATGCATGATGATTTAAACTGGATGTGTAACGTAATCAAATAAGCATGATTTCACTATTTCTTTATTCTGCTTAATTTATTTATTTTGATACATATTAAGATAGTGTGAAACCATCTTATCCTTCTTTGTTTCCGTTTTATTTGCAAATAAATAAACAGTCATTTTTATTAATTTTTTTAAAAATATTTTTTTTACAGAATATGATCGTTGCTATCATTTGATTTATGGATAGATATCGTATCTCACTGACAGTTCTCTCGAAAACTTTTTTTTATTATTTCACTATCGCGAATCTTTATCTTCAATTTGTTGTGCTGTTATATATTTATGAGCAAAGTTATAAGTCTTGTGACAAGAAACTGAAAAATGAATCAACTTCCTCCCACTCATTTATCATTGTAATTATCAGTTAGCAAGTTGTTGATTTTAAATAATTTTTACTTTAAGGTCTACACACTATGATGATCTCATAAATTATCTGTGATGTTTTATCGCTTTTTCTTGTGTATTTAATTTTATGCTTAATCGTGTATCAGCAAAATTTTAAACTTCTCATTTTTTGTTATTATAATATATATTACTTTTGCTTACATTTAGAAACTGTATAAGGTAAAATCTTTTCCACATAGATTAGTTTTGGGGTGAATATGTTTCACATTCTTGAGATCTATGATGCTTTAAACCTATTTGAGAATTAGGTTTAGAGCTTTCTCTGTTTTTTGCTAATTTTAAGATATACATGTTTATTATTTTAAATATTTCATGGGAAAAAAAATCGTGATTTTTCATTAGGTTAATCTTAATCAATCAAGTAATTTAATCTTCTACTTTTTTTATTAATCATTAGGTTCTTTTTCCTAATATGATAGCTATGATTTTCATTTGTAATTGAAGAATATAAAGTGCTTGGAAAAAATAAAAACAATATGTTGAAGATATTTATATCCTAGAGAGGTAATAATTCACGTTTGATTGATGGTCGATATTTCCAGTCTCTCAGTCTAGTTGTTCGAGTATTTATTTATTTATATATATATATATATTTTTTTTTCCAACTTGTCTTAAACCTTTTGAAAAGCTCTTTATGCTTACAAATACTCAGCATTTACATTCAGAAGTTGAGAATTGTTAAGAAAGTATACTTGCTGAAAGTTTCATATTGCTTCTATAATTGAAAAAAGTTGGTTGTAGTAAAACACTAACAAGCTGTAATAGAATGAATAAAACCAGTTTAAATTTTAAAACAGTCTGCCCAATACTATACATACTCAGTGTTTTGTGTTTCATTATTTTTGTTAATGCTCTGTAAGTAAATTAAAATTTTGAATGAATAAGAAAATATTACTTACAGAAGTAATGAAAAAAAAATTGTGAAAGCACAAGAACAGGAGAGTGATATTAAAAATGTTCCTTTTTTTATTTGTTCCTATTACTATTTTTATAATAATTACTAAACTTAACAGAAAAATGAGTGACTTGTTATTGTTTTATAGTCGGTTCTTAATTTTTAAAGAAAGGTGCAGGTTTTATTTGTAATATACTGATCGATTTTACACTGAAGAATATAATGTTTTCATTACGCATAACAGTTGTTCTGGGCGGTAATTTTAATTTTTTGAATGAACACACTCGGAAAACAATGCGATGTATATTGCGAAGGTTTTTTCAAAATGTACAATTATTTAGATTCAAGAACCTAGATTTTCTAGCCAAGCGCTGATTTCCGCAAGCAAACTATTTGCTTTGTATGTAAATTTATTTCAAATATATTTATGTCGTCTCTACATTTTCCGATATTGATTACTGAATTCGTATCACCAAGCATTTCAGTAATTTCTTGAAATACGATTATTTTAAATTACTTTTACGCAAACCATACACAAAAAACTTTTATAGTTTTGCATTTTGATAAATTTTAGGAAGCTACCGGACAACTTCAAAAAGAAAGTTTTAAGGAGAGCAGAAAATTGAATAAAATAAATTAAGGAGGGATAGTTTGAGAAATAAATTTCTTTCCTTTTTTGGGGGGTTATTTCAAGAAAGTAAACTGAATAATAATCCAATTTTTTTTCTAACTTTGAAATGTACAACTAATTTCGAAGTGTTTTTTTTAAAAATGTCTTTTACTAAAAGGTTCGACCACAAAATCCAGTGCTGATGCTAGCTTTAATACAATGTAATTACAAAAATATGTGAATATTTAGATTTTGTTTGAAAGTAATCTTCATGAATTACGGAGCATAATTAGTCTTTTGCTAATCTGCAAAAGACTAATAAAACTAATAAAAAAGGCTAAAAGATAGATAACAAAAGTATTTAATGTAAATAAATTTAAACAAATATATACCTGTTAGATTACAAAGCAACTTGTGATAAATTTATAAACATATGATAAAATGGTAACTTAAATCTGCAGTTGACCTAAAAGTTAAAACTTTCCCTTCACTATTATCCAGACGAAAGTTTTTTATTTATACAGTTTGGGGTGATGAGTGTTGCTATTGTTTATCATTCAAAAATAATTACATTTAACTTCAAACTCTGAAGTCATTGCACATATGAAACTTTCACAACGAAATGGTCATATACTAATTTTAGAAAGGGGATAGACTAGATCAATAATTTTCTGTTTCAAATTATGATGAAAAGGAATTCTGTTCCAATTTTTCTATTACATTTTTATTAACATTTTAGACATTTGAATGACAAAGTTAAAGGGCTTTAAGGAGCGACTTTCGGTCTGCAGTTCGCAGGTTGTGCATCCTTTTTAGATTTGCAGTTAATGTGCATTTTGCAAAATGTAAAATCAAACTACTTTTACCTTCAATGTGAGAATTGAAACGGTTAAAGAGGCTTTTTTTTTTCTTTCAATATTTCTAACTCTTACCACCAAATATGACCTCCCGAGACTTCAGCTTTAAATAATGCGATTTTTACTTTTTGAATTACGTAGCTTGGGTGAAAGTAAATTCATAAAGAGGAGATAATTTTTTTTTTATATTCGACTTTAATATTAAACTTTATCTATTAAACTTTATTATTAATTTTGAATAATTGCAGATAAAATGAAATATTTCAATTTTTTTCATATATATATATTTTTGATGTTTTAATATTGTATTTCTCGATTATACGATTGAATTAATCATGAACAACTCTCAAACTGTGTCATGAAACTAACTCAATTAGTCTCAAATTGTAAGACATTTACTTGCCATAAAAATGTACGAAAGATTACTTTAACCAAATTTCTTACCTTCTTCATAAATTTTCATTGTAATTATAAAAAAAAATTATCAACGAGAGTGAGCCCAATAATATTTTTGGGAAGGCGTACAAACTAAAGAAAAGTAAATCATAACAAAAATAATTTAACTGACATAATTGCATCAATTGTTGTGCAATCATTTAGATGCTGGGTCTCAAGAGCCTATCTTATTTTGAGACACCCTCCGATTAGTTCCGCTGCCAAAAAAAAGGAAAGCACTCCAAATCAGTCATGATAGGAAAAACAATACACTCATGGCCTTAAAGTATTTTATTTTATAACCGTCGTTGAACAGCCGACTCAACTTAATGGGTTTACGGCTACTAATGTTCAACTCCGTAGCCTTGTAATTTTGAACCCAATCCAGAAGACAAGGGAACTCCTGGATCGAGTATTGGGAGAAATTTGCCTTCGTGGAGGACTTTTTGATGGAGCTTACCCGCATTTGCGTTACATGGAGAGGAAGACCACGAGAACCTCCCACGGTTAGCCTGACGGCAAGGGGACTCTAACCCATGATCTATCTACCACTGAGGATATTTCACGTCAGCACTGTGGTCAGTGCAAGCCGGATGCGGAATTCGTATCGACTGGGATTCGAACCCGGTTCGCCTCATTGGAAGGCGAACGCTCTATCCCCTGAGCCATCGCGGCTCGCCTTAAAGTATTTTATTTTATAACCGTCGTTGAACAGCCGACCCAATTTCATGGGTTTACGACTACTAATGTTCAACTCCGTAGCCTTGTAATTTTGAACCAATCCAGAAGACAAGGAAACTCCTGGATCAGTACCCCCAGAGGTATTGATTTGTTATGGGAACATGGAGGACTTTGAGACTCGACAGATTTAACGTGCATCAGTCACCATTTACTACACGGGGAGTCTTCGGCCGGCGAGGATCGAACCCACGACCTCTTGGATATGGGCCCAGCGCCCTACCGACCAGGCTATCCCGGCCCCGCCTTAAAGTATTGTATAAATATGGAAAGATATAAGACCTTCATGTAATGTTCAATTTACTCATTATTACAAGTTTAATCGATACTCTGATTAAGATCGCATCAGCATTTTTTTTACAGTGTTATATCATATTTTTAAAATTGGGTCGTAACTGTAAAGATGAACATCGCATTTTATTAAATTAAAATAAATCAGTCAATAAAAAGTGAAATTTATGCACAGTTAATACATGTCACTTTATGGACAAATGTTAAGCTTTCGAGGCAATTTGATGCTATCACAATATTATATTAAAAAAAAAACTGAATAGTGTGAGAACTTCTCAGAAAGTTTTCACATCGAGGCCTTTTATAATTGTCAGGATTTTTAGCTTTAAATAAAGCTATTTTTATTTACTTTGCATCCTACAGTTATTTCGTATTAATTATTATTTTGTAAAATTCAATTTCAGTATCTGAAATAACTTTGTAAAGCACTTCTGAAAATGTACGAAGACAACTTAATCGAGTATAAATTTTCCGGAATGGCAAAACGCAAATGTTTAAGCTAATTCAAACTAACACTTTGTGTCTACTAAATAAACAATGGATAAAGGCAAACGTCATAACGTTGTCAAAAAGCGTACCTGCGCTTCTAGAGGAAGAAGCATAAAAAGAAAAAAAGGTTGAAATCATCAACACCGGATTCACAGTTGACGGACCATCGGAAAAAGCTTCCCGCTTAGTCAGGTGCATTTACCGTATAAAGCCATGCATCAATTCGTATTTCGAGAAATTCATTTCTGTAGCTGATATTTTAGGGCATTTATACATAGTAGTGGTTTAAAGATTTCCAGGAACTCTCAGTATAAATAATGAAACGTCAGGATTTCTTTGTTTTTCTGCTTCTTTGAGATAAGTTTTGTGGTCAATTATTTCTCCTACAGAAGAACGCTCTGTTACGTATTTTTATTTATTCTTACAAAAGTATGCAAATGAAGTGAATACATACGATAGAAGTGAATAAGATTTTTTTTTAAAATAATAGATGATTTTATGAAATGAACACATCCAAAACAAAATTTATCAACGCAATAGTGTGGGGAGCACCAGAAAAATCGAAATGAAAATTAAACATATTAATCAAAAATCATAAAAAGTAGAAAATAAATCTCAAAATGTTACATATAAAGTGAATAGCGAAATTAAACTTTATTTTCTTTGTTAATCTCTCTTTTCTTTAATTTTTTTTACCTCTTAATTTCATACATTTACAGTATTTGTATTAAACTCTCATTATAAATTACGGATGAATAGTAGTGTTCTCAATTTTTTCCTGACTGCAATGCTCATTCGTTTCAAATAAAGAACGTTAAAATTTATCTTTTAAATATAGTTGCAATCCTTTTAATTGTCAATTAAACAATTTCTCATTTTAAATAAAGCTAGCACCATTTTTTTTTCTTCCTTTATTTTGCATCCTGCAGTTCTTTAGTTTTAATTATTGATTTGCAAGACATTATTAGACTAAAATTCACTTTCAGTATCTGAAATAGCTTTGTTTTTATCGATTTTTTTACGTCACTTCATATCCTCTAAGTTTTTTTCCGTTTGTGGTGTCAATTTACAATGCTGATTATATTTTAAATGAATCATGTGTTTCTCTTTTATCCTTTTCTTTTAAAGAAGGAAAAAGTAAATTGCTTTTCAAGGAAATTCACTATAAACCAAGGAATGACCGAAGGAAAGAAAAGGTTTCTCTTACAGGCCGCCATCCGAAGGGAAAGTTAAAGATCATTAATGAAATTTAACAAAACTAATCATCTTTTAATTTGCAAATTTTCTTTTGCGAATGAAGGCACGAATTATTATAAAGTTTTAAACACGCTTCATCACTATATCCTGCTTTGTTTTGTCTGGGCACAAGAAATGTTTCAATATGCGATCGTTAGTGGTAACAATCACTTTTTCCATAAATTTTTATTCTATACTATTGTTGGACAAAACGCCTTTATAGCTCCTACGACACCCAGCGCAGCGGGGAGGAGGCGAGGTTTTTATTTACGCTACACTCACTCTTACGTTATGTAAGTATTGATATATTATCGAAAATCAAAGTAGTCAAAGGCTTTTATTTGTTATAAAATATGATTTCATTCTTGTAGGGGAAGAATTGATTTAAAAAACACGTAATGAATTAATTAACTTGCAGTAAGATTTTCATAATAGTTACTGGAATTGACTTATTTAATTTAGATTTGTACAATTAATACTCTGAAACCATTTAATCAGATTTTTAAAATTAAAACAAGCCTGTGATTTTTCAATATTTTTTTAGCAGTGCTTGTAGTATAGTTTTGCGTGATCGTACGTTAATATCGCAAAGTATCTTCACAATTAGGCGAATTTTTCCTAATTCAGTATTTTTCCTTCTGATTGGATCACATGTCTATAAAGGTTTTTTTATAGACATGTTATTTTTTATAGAACTGGTCTCAAACGTTTCATTAAATTTTATTCGTATAAGCGGGTTATTCGATTGTCGGATATGCTATTCATTGGGGACGACTTATATAATGTTATTAGACAGCATAGTACCGTTCAAAAATTAGAAAATAAAGATTTTGCTTTATTAAATCAAGAGAAAATAGCCGTTGATAATTTTTAAAATTCTTTGAATTTTCCCCAAAACTTCAAGTAATAAAATGATGGGACTTTTGGTTTTGACTTAGTAATTTAGAAATACACGTTTCCCTTTTAAAATTTAGTTTTATTTCAGTTTAAACCGATTTGAATGACGCTTAAAAAAAAAAACTCAAACGTAATTTGCATAAAAACAGAGATACTTATGAACTATCTAAAAGCAGGTGATTGTAGTCTATTCAATTCTATCAAATATTGTTGATTGCAGAATTGATGTGGCCTAATAGTGTCAGGAAAAGAAAAAGAAAAGAAACGAGAATCTAAAATACCGCACGCTGTATATCTCAAATTCTGGTTGGACGACGGCCTTATAGTTTTAAATGTATCGAAAGATACTGCCAAATAGAGTAAATACCATCAGTTTATTTCTTAAAATTAAATAAAAAGGATTAAAAGCATGCCTCCCTCCCCGTCTCTACCCCTTCGAGGAGAGGAAGGGCCTCTCTTATGATTGAAGAGCTGAGTCGGTTGTTAATTTGTATAGTTATGAGCTGAGTGGGAGTATGCTGTGGTTAGCTGAACAGAATATACTCATTAATCGATTTTTTTTTTTTTGAAGCCATCTCTGATGCAGAAATTATAGGAAAACAATAACAAAGAAAAATCGCGTTTTAATCCCAGGATACAGCTATTTAAATTCGAACATGAGCGGTAACAAACTTGCCATTTAAATTCTTTGAATCAAGAAATCAATCCAAAACGATTTCTTGAACATCTTGCTCGAATTAATATAATAGAGTCCCAGATGGTTTTTTCAATAAAATTTAGTTTATGACACATCTAAATTTGTAATTTGTTTGAAAAATTATAAATTTATCAATTCATAATCATAATCGGAGCTAGTTTTAGAATTATCTCATTTGTTTAAAGTGTGTTACTCTCTCTGTTGAGGTGGAATGCTTACTAATTTTGTACAGTTCCTGTGAAGGAGGAAAACCAAAAGTCATGGAATGATATATTGGTAACGGTGAATGGCTATTGTTGTGGATGGGCTCCCGCCATTTTATTGTAATTGTACAACTCAATATCACCTCTTGGAAATGCGGGGGGGGGGGGGAGTGTTTCCTGGGATTCTCCGAGAAACAGTGGGGTGTATAGTGCACTTTTCTTCTCAATGTCAAGGTGCCAGATAGGGACAACTAGTTTAGATACTTTGAAAAGGAAATATCCTCCTAGAATAGGTTATTTTCTTAATTTGCAAATTATAGTTTTTCATTTTATCTTATTAATAATGCACGCCGTAAGATCAACTGCAAAGATTTTGCAAAACTGTCTGAAAAATTTTTGTACCATAACACCAGAAAAGTATCATTTTTACAGACCACTGCCTTAAAATTTAAGTAACCTTCATCAGTGTTCTGGTTGTTGTTATACTATATGTATATAAGTATGCTATATATATACATTTGCTATATTCTAGGGTTCGTAGGCCAGTCATAATGGAAGTTTCTTGTTTTGTCTCACGAAATTGGAGAATTACTTTAGTCAAATTAGAACTGCACTTAGTAGAATAATTTTATTTGTACGTATTTTGACCGAAAGGAATTTTTTATTTATTTGCTAGATTGTTTTAAATTTTTAAATCAAATCTACTTATTTGAACATATTAATTTCTAAATTAAAATATTTTGCTTAAAGTTATAGATATTTAATTCGTTTAAATCGGATAAGTGTTATAATAACATAATCTTATTTTTAATTATTTCACAAATTTGACCAATTCTTACTTTTCCAACTCCTCTTAAGTGGCATTTTTACGAAAGTTCGTCTTTTATTATTGCGCCGTTTCAACTTATTTATGGATATTTTAACCTAAATTTTATCAAATCAAAGTATATTTTAATAAATATTTGCTTGAATTATTTTTTTAAGATTCCATAAAGGAAATAATAAATAATGAGGTTCTCGAAATAGAGATCTTAATTCAGATACGTCGTAGATTTGTTCTTTTTGACAGAAGTCAATCCCAATTTTGCAGAAAAACTATTTTAAAATTCTCATTTGTCATTATCCATTTTACAATTCTCTAATTTATATCGTCTTTTGATGTATTGCTTTAAAAACATCATTCAAAAACTAAAGAGACCCTAAACAATTGGAACAATTTTTCGGTTTTTTATTTATTTATTTTATTTTCAGTATTCGATTATTACACTTATTTTCGGTTATTTTTCTAGAAGTTCTTTCACTGGAATAAACATTTTTTATTTCTTTTATTCAGTTCAATCGCTAAATCTTTCTGTTTTGAAATAACTGCGCATCTTTTCATTTTTAAGTTTAAAATTGAAAAACTTGTGATTAAGCTAAAACAATTTAGATGAAATTAAGTGTTCAAGCACGTAATTCTAATGAAATGAAGTAAAAAATCCTGTATGGCAATAGTTTTTTGTAACTAGCTATTTTCGGCAAACTTCTGGTTTCGTAGTTCAAATTCAGCTGCATTTTTAATTGGGAAATTAATGATATTATAAAAATTGGGGCAACTTTCCAAGAATCTCTGCATTAATTTCAGCCCTTTCCTTCAAGTTGCTTGCAAAATAATTATCTTTATAACCAATATAGAAACCTGAAGTAAATTTTAAATCCATACGTTTTATTCTTTTGTAATCATTCATACTTTCCTTTAAATTGGAACTAATACATGGTTTTAATGATTTCAGTTTTATATATGGCTGAAAATAATAAAGTTTTAAAAATCACTTTCAAATATAACTGAATATTCTAAAAGTATGCCGAAACTGACATTTTAAGGATAAAAAACTGACATTTGGTGTTATAAAAACTCTATTCCGCTTTACCTTGTCTGTTTGCCAATTTTTTACGCAATACAGATTTTTTTAGGGGGGTAGTAAATTTATGTTCGTATAAAACAATAAGTGAACAACAATTATGACATTCTTGGCCAGCACCTATTGATTGTATTAGTATAATTCCAATTTATAAAATCCAATTTGTGAACTTTTATACAGAAAATAACAAACACTATATATAAATCTCATGTGTTTCAAAATGAAAGGGTAAAACAGGCATACAAAAAGAATCCCTAAAAAACATGACGTCCCAAACGAAATCTGAAACCGGAGATTGCAATCTACGTTAATTTCGCTATTTTACGTTGAAATACCCTGAATTGAAAGGTATATTAGATGATGTTCAGTTTACCTAACAATCATAGAAAATTATTTTAATGGTTTATTTAAAGTGAGTTAATTTACGAAATGATGATTATTTAAACATTTATTTCAGAAATTTTAAAACGTTTGTCAAGTGTGAATTAACATTTTCAAAAGTTAGCATTTCTTTTAGAGAATTATCGTGCTTTCATTATGGAGATTTTCGCTTCTCAATAATGAATTTCATTTCAAGAAATATTTTTCGTTTTCCTTTTTTTTCTTGTTTTAAAATAAAGCCATAAAAATTTATACGAAGGAGAAATTTACAACTTAAAATACAATTGTGCTATCAAAACAGATGTTTTTAACATATTTATTCTCCTCAAATTTTTTAAAAAAGGTGAGTCCATTAGAAAAAAAAAATTTGACATTTTATTTTCAAATTGAATGACACAGCTTAAAAAATTGTGATATCAAAACAGCTATTTATAAGTTTTATTTTTCACAAAAATCTTTACTTCTCCTTGCATTCACAGAATCCCTTACAAATTTCCATTGATGGTTGGAAAATTAAGTTTTTTTATTAGTTTTAATCTGTAAACATGATGCAAAATTCACTTTGGTGCTTCTAATCCGAGGAATTAAATTGAGTTGTTTTCCTTTGCCCCTGGAGATATTCATTCTTTTGAATAGGAATAGCATCCTGTTTAAAGAGTGACTATTTTCATCGAAAAATGGGTTCTTGGAAGATCTCTATTATTTACTTGCATCCCTTTCCTTTTCGTTTATTATATTTCACCTTGAAAAATAAACAAAGCAGTACGATTTGGATGCTGAATTCTTTTCGGCTCATTGGATGCGGTCATTGATGCCAGATGCTCCTCCAAAACATTGGGCACACCATTCTAATTGGGTCCCATATAGACCAAGGGGTACCATATCTTATAGGGCACTCTATATCACGCGAGGAACTGTTAATGGCAAATTATTTTTCTCCTCCATAACTAATTGACTCTATAAATAAAAGTGAAATAGGGCATACATAGGGCCGATACATTTCAAATGCTGTAAAGAAGTTTTTAAATTTCAAAATGAAATCAAATTGTGACAGGATTACATAGTGGGGAAGTTCTCTTCCAATGATTTGTTTGCCTTTAATATTTAAAAAAAATTTCAGCAATTGAAACATTCATGTCTTACTCTAGGTTTTCCCCGAACTCATTTTTATTTATATAGTAAATTTACATTGACATATAGGCCGGGATAGCCTGCTCGGGAGGGCGCTGGGCCCATGTCCGAGAGTTCGTGGGTTCGAACCCCACCGGCCGAAGACTCCCCGTGTAGTAAAGTGACTGATACACGTTAAATCTGTCGAGTCGCAAAAGTCCTTCATGTTCCCATAACAAATCAAAACCTCTGGGGGTACTGGATTGGAGATCGATCGATCACATTCAGGTCAAAACTGCGATCTGTGGATGAATGAATGGGTCCGCCCTATAAACGGGTGTGACGTGTGTGTGACTGAAGTCTGATTCTTGGCCAAAGGATGGCGCCACTGAAATAACAAGAAACGCACTCTCTGCCTTAAATCTGCTCGGTTCCACCAAGCAGGCTAGTTCGTGTGTTATCAGACACAACACATATTGGCATATTTATATAGTAAACACAGAATTCGCTACGAAATTTTTTTTTCACGGTATAGTGTCTTCTTAATAAACAATCAAACCTCAGGAATACTTTCGATATAATGCTTTCGAAAATGTAAAAACGTTTTTGAAGAATGGGGTTTTTACTGTTCCTTTACTGTGGTGGAAGGTTTTCTCCGGCATGCCTTTCTAAGGCATTTTAATAAATTTTTTTTAATCCAAAATCTCTTAAAAATTGAAAAAATAATTAAATTTAAAAAAAATTCTTTCTTTTTCTTTGCTGTCAAGGAGAAAGTGTCAAAAAGCATTTAAAATATGATTACGAACAACTCCTAAATAAAACTGAACACTATTGCACAATATATATGTATGATGGCTGGTTCATTCTATGTTACGTAAGCATGTTAAGAAAAAAATGTTTAATTTTTACTGACAAGGGTCACGTACAATGAATCCTTAGTAAATATCAAATCGTATTAGACTTTCTGAAAACATATAGGTACAATGTTACAAATTTTTAAAAAAGATTAAAAAAATCTTCGTAAGTATCAGAATTTTAGATAGATCATGCCATTTTAACGAAGCCTCTCATTGAATTTTTTTTTATTTTATCAGCTGGCCATAGGATAGGTCTGGCATTCTCTGGCGCTTAAAACAGAGATAAAATAATACTCTTATCTGACGAAAATTACTAAGAGAATGTAAAGCAAAATGCAGTTTTTTTTTATTTCTACAATCAACTCTTTGTAAAGCAAGTTACTTCTCATAGCAAATTGTTACTACAACATCACAATTAATTTTAATGAAGTCTGGAGTGGAACTTGGCGTAATAAGTATGTAGTTTGACCAAAAATGTAACCACCTGTTTTAATGTTCTCGGCATTAGAAGTTGGGAAATGCCATTGTTGGATAGGACTGAACTTTAGAAGTTGCGTGGGTTTTGGACGTGGGCATCTACTTTCAGGTAGGATAGGCTACTTTTCAAGAAGTTGTAACTTGCTTGGAGTACCGGAAATCACCCTCACTCTCAAATCGTGACTCCCGAGTTATTTTCATTACTTGTCAGGATGTGCATTTCTTTTTCAGTGGAGCAATTCATCAAGTCTTCTCGTGAATAATCTCGCATCATTATTCGCTGCAGGTTAGGTTAGGTTATCAGCAGTCAATTCTTTCTGTTTATTACGAATGGATAACTCGCAGGTTATCCTTGAGGCTTTTGCGGTTAGATTTATGGCAAGCAGAAGAAAATATGTTAGTCTTTTCATGTATTCCTCTATCTAGGGTCATTAGGTTAAAAATGCTGTATGTTTTATTTGATGCAATGGAACTAAAAATGGTATGCAAAGTGGGTTGGAAAATTTATTCGATATAGCACAGTTAAAAAAACATTTTTAAAGTTACTACAAGGAAGAAAAAAAACCAGAAGCAATTGTTTATTCGTTAACCATAAAACTTCCCTAATTTAGTTTTTCATATAATCTAACTATGAAAACCTGCCTCGGCAAATTCTTCCGAATCGTACAGTTTAATGCACCTATATTTAATTTATATGCAGATCGATAACATTTAAGAATTGCATTTGGAACAAATAACTGATATCACTTCCCTGTGTAAACATTTCAAATTTCAAATGTATTTATGTCCTTTATTCTACCACGAGCTCATTAATTGTATAAAAACTTAGGAAAAGGTCAGAAAAAAATAGGTAGTAAAAATAGACAAGTATTCTAGTTTTAAAAATAAAAATTTCGTATGTGAATCCGTAAGCAACGTTATTCGTCGTCAGATACCTGAAAATTTAACATGCACTATTAGTAATGACAATAATTAGTTTGAAGACACGATTAGGACAGAATTAAAAATTTCACTCAAGAAAGACCTAACATAATTTCTTTCTCTCAGCTGTATTTCTGAGAGATTTTGTTCTTCAAAATGCCTCTCTTTTGGCTGTATTTCTAGCTAATTCTGTACTGTAACTTTTTTTTTTAATTATATGTAACTGTCGTTGAACAGCCGACACAATCTTTGGTTTACGACTACTAATATTCATCTCCGTAGCCTTGTAATTTTGAACCAATCCAGAAGACAAGGAAACTTCTGGATCAGTACCCCCAGAGGTTTTGATTTGTTATGGGAACATGGAGGACTTTGCGACTCGATAGATTTTACGTGCATCAGTCTCCATTTACTACGCGGGGAATCTTCGGCTGGCGGGGATCGAACCCAGGACCTCTTGGGCATTGGCGCAGTGCCCTACCCACCAGGCTAACCCAGCTTTGTACCGTAACTTTGAAGTGTATCGATATCGAATGTATTAATGACACTTATTTCATTAAGCGCGTTATTTATAATCTAAATATACAACCAAATAGCGCACAAAGTTTGAAGCTGGATAATATATACCCTAATATTTGCTGATTAAATAGTGAATCAATCAATGTATTTTTAATAATTACCCACTTAAAATATTTAGATATCCCGGATTTCCTTAAAACAATGCTACAAAAATCAAACAGTTAAAATAGAATTCTAAATAAGATAGGTATTCCTTGTATGCAAGACAGTGCAAACACATTCCTGTAACAATAGTCAGGTACAGATGTATTTTTCCGATAAAGATTTCTTCTTGATTTAAAATCTTTTCAATTGAGTTTTCCCAAATCTTCATCCACGATTCGCTTTGAACTGTGGAGTTGAATGATCTGATGAATGCTCTCGAACAATGCCTTTTCTGTCTGAGTTGGAGAAATTCTATTTTTAAATATGATATCGTATCCTCGTAATCTTTTAGGTGGCTGGACTTCCATTGTACAATGGGGATATTTTTGTTTTAAATCGACGTGTGTCATTCATTCTTTTAATCCTTTCACAAATTGGTTCTGAATTCCATTTTAAGTGCAATTTTATCAAAACTATAGTTTAAAAAATCGAATAAAGTAGAAGTAAATAGTAATTAGTATTACGTTAATGATTCGATAATGAAATCTTGCATAACTGAGTTGGTCTCTGTGTATAAATCATTAAAATAAATAAATTTCTTGAATGGATTTTATTGACTGGGTAGAATTCTAAAATGTAATAGTTTGCGTAGCATGTTTAGACTTAAGCAAACATAATCTATAAGTCGTGCAAAGTAAGGAGAGCAGTTTGTAAATTGAAAAAAAAATTTCTTTAAAAAAAAAATTTTTTTTGAGTGGAAAGGGACCGTCACAGCGTCACTAACGCTAGGATGCATCAGGAACCGATGAGAATTTTTTTTTTTTTTTCCTTTCTTTTCAAGATGCATTATAAATCTAAAGCTCATAACATCATAAAATTTAACTACTTTTTAAATGTTACTCTCATTTTTTTTTGTGCTTCTAAGATTATTTTGTTACATAATAAGATCGGCGATGATATTTAATCTTTTTATAGATATAGACACAAATTGAGAGCTCGAAAATAACATTAGAACTAATGAACTAATGAAAGTGACATCAATATTCTTGATATTTAAAGATATGGACAAAAATGGGAGATGCAGAAGTCTCATTACGACTAACGAACTTAATAACAATGACATTAATATTTGTAGCATATATGGATATCGGTGAAAATGTGAAAGCATAAAATTAATATTACAAGCACCGAATTTTTTAGCCCCTTAATGATAATTTTGTTAACCTTTCACATCTGTCGTACTTAATTTATCGGAATCTTTAATATTTCATCTTTTTTTTCTTTTTTTTTTTCCTTTAAAAGGTAATCCAAAAGGTTTTTGCAAAAGGTAACCCAAAAGCAAGAAGTTGTTTGAAATGCATTTTAAGAAATTTTAAAGTTATTCTCTATTTAAAATGTCTCTAAAAAGAAACGAAAATAAATTAAGAAATCAAAATATTAAAAAAAAATTTCTTTTTTAGTTATTTAATTGGCCTTTTTATTTTATTTTTTTTTTATTTGCCACGTCACTAAGTGAGCCACTGTGGTGTTGAATTTTTACTATTCTTTCCATTTACATTTCTTGGTTCTTGTCAATATAAAAGCGTTATTAAAAACATAAAGAGAGGTCGTGGTCCACTGGCCTCAAGCAGATGTCCGTATTAGTGAGTCGGTTCAATAAATGTGTTTAACATACAGTTAATGGTTAAAGCCTCCACTCATTTGAGCTTTTATTGCAATAATTAAAATGTAGTCAAACATTTATTTTCTGATCAGTATTTCTATTATTAACAATTACAGGAGATTAATTTAAATTGTTTTTTTTTAGAAATTTACAAAAGAAAATTTTAACTACTGGGTACAGCGTAATATGCATGTCATTAAAAATACTAATTTCGTTTATTTACTTTTTTTTTCTTTTACATTACTCGTACATATTATCGTTCTTTATGACATAAAATTATTATTTTATATATTTTTTATCACCTTGTACCAGATTTTTTTTTATGAAAGTTCTAAAGCGAAGATTTTTTTTTCTCAATTGGCATTTAAAAAAAAAATTACCCTGAATGAATCAGTCTCAAAAATAAATGATGAAACAACATAAAATGAATGTTTTATTAATCATGTATAACTTAGTTTTTCAACTATGCTAGAGAACATTTTGAAGAATTTCGTTTATCGTTCGATGATAACAAATGTGATTAAATAAATAATCCCAAGAAACAGAAGCGGTAAAATATTACACGATAACAAACTTCTTTCGCTTTAAAAATATATAAATAGGAAATAACAGTCGACATGTTTTATGACTCCAAAAACAGACACTCATTTTCAAAACCTGCCAGATGTAAATGAGAGGATACAAAAGTGATTTAAAATATAAAACGAGAAGTTTCCAACGAAAAATGAGAGAAATAAAGGTGAGAAACATAATTGGAAAAACCGCAGTGACCGAGAGGAGCAAATCAGGGTAAAATGCATTTCTACGCGCTTTGGAGAGGTGATGTAATGTCGTTAACAAGGGAATTAGCATTTATAGGAATAAAACAAGATTCCAAGGCATCAAGATGAGCTGATGTGACGGGTGGATATAATTTTGGCATTGTCAAAATTAAATTTAAGCTCAAGATTCAGACAATGTGTAACAATTGATGATTTCGCGTGTTCTTGATAACTGGAATAGCTATCGCGTTCCTTAAGCTTAAATCATGCTTGAAAAATGTCGAGTGTGATTTCCTATTTATTATTTACGAATGTAGTTTTCATTCACGTAATAACCATATAATTGGTTAAAAGAAGTTTTGTGTATTATATCGCGGGGGAAAAAAGAATGAGAAATTAATCGAAGTTTCTATCATCCAACAAAGTACAATGATAAATAAACTACTTAACTAAATATTGAATGAATTATATAAATTAAGACAGTAGTCAAAATAAAACTTCATTTAAAAGACAAACATTTAGCATAAGTGCACCAAAATTAACTTTCATCAGTAAGATTTTCCTTATCGTGATTGACTCGAACATTGTAAGGCACACAATTATCAAATCAAACAGCCCCTATTATCGGCTCAAATAATGCTACCGTGTTTACTAGTGCCCTAAATTCCAAAACCCAAATGAAAATTACGATTCATTAGCGCTTTTTGGCGTAAGTTTTTAGTCTCTTTGTAGTAAGGTTTGTTTTGAACAATAAGGCGTTTAAGTAGGGTTCTTTTTTTTTTAACCTGAATATTCCGTATCTGATCGATGTGTAATCGGGTCACTAGCTTATGAAGGAATAATTACGAGAAGATTTATTAATTATGGTGAAAGTGTTTTGTAGTTAGATTTGTCTGATATGACGAAGATGTTATTTGATGGTTCTAAATATGTTTTTTTCTTTTATTTCAGAAATCAAGCTTTTTATAATCATTGTGCCAATGAGTAAGTTGACTTAAATATGTATTTACAATATTATAATTATTCTAGTTACGTACAAAAGGTGGCCATTCTCCATTAAAGTGGTGGCCAGGCTCCATTAAAATATTAGTTAAAGGTTTAGCAAGCGGGGGTCCTAAAATTATAAATTGAAAATTAAGTTTGAAAATTTCTGAAGTATTTTACTCAGAAACAAATTGTGATGCATAAATTTCTAAGCAATTTTTTTTTTCTAGATCAATAATGTGATTACCTGTGTTCTAATCTAAAACCTTAAAAAAAATTAGAAAAAGGAAAAAGAAAAAAAACACGAAAAGAAAAAAAAAAAAAAAAGAAAAAAAGAAATTTAATACATTGTTTAATAACGAAGTTTTTAAGAAAACTTCTAAATATTCTTACTTAAAGCTTGATAAGAATAGCAAATTCAAACTGAAGCCTTAGCTTTTAGTTCAAAACATCACCAACATTATACAAAATGTACATTCGAAATTTCAAAGAATTCTATTAGAAACTTTTTCTTAAGGAAAATTTCTCACAATTACCGTTATTCAGAAAATGTATTTTAAATGCAAGAAAATTCTGATAACAAAAAAAAAAAAAAATAATAATAATAATAATAATTATCCGAAAAGGATTTTTTTTTTTTTGAAAAGATAATTTATTAAAATTAATAAGTGTTCAAATACTCAAAAAAATAAATAAATAAATAAATAAAAATAAGAAAAAATAAATAAATAAATAAAATAATAATGATAAATAAATAAAAAAAATAGTCATTTTCGTGAGTTACTTCCGGTTTCGTCTGTCAGCATACGAAAAAACAAGTGTAACTTCATTTTTAAAAATGAGAGATAAAAATTTTAATCGGTTTTTGAAAGCTAATGAACTAAAGATGACAAAAAAGAAATTTTTTTTTTTTGTCAACACTGCCGATTTTTACCTAGTTGGGGATTCTTTAAGCAAGCTTCTTTTAAATTGAAATTAAATTTTGTAAAATTTTAAGATAACATACATTCTAAATATATTTCTTTTAAAATCTTGTCATATCTATCTAGAACTTTTAGTAAAATTATTAATGAAGTTTTAAGCGGCAATTATAATTTCTATTCAGGCATTTATTTATTAATTTAATATCATAAAACTTTTACGTATAAAATAATGACTGCATTTTAATTTAAAGCATTAATTTTTTCCCCGATCGTTAATTTTTAAGACAAAGATATAAAAAAATTTAAAGCGCGTACGAATGTAAATTTATAAATTACAATTACACCAAAATCAGTAAAATTAGAATTTTACTCAAGGAATTTAGTTTTGTCATTAGAGTGGGCTATCTGCATACATTTTAGTTATCTAAAAAGGGAAAAAGATTTTTTTTTTAAAAAACTGACTTTTTTTCTTTCCACAGAATTCTAATATTTCTACTGCAGATTTCATATTAGTACAACGCTGTTTTATTTATCTATTTTTCTAACATGAAAGTTTTATGTGTAGAAATTTTAAACTCAGTCAAAACGTTTAAAAATAATGCTATCTATGTTAGAATAAAATTATAATGCAGGCCATAATCCATGGAAAAATTTTGAAATTAAAATGCTCTTTGAATGGGTGACAGAATTTAGTCTGATTATTACAGCAAGCCTTATCTGCAGTTCATTTATAAAATTCTACCTTTCATTTGGTTGAAATTGTTGGTGGGAATGCTTGAAAATAAAATTATATTTCAATAACTTGATCATCAGATTTATAGCAGAATCGATAAAAAGTTTCCGTACATAGATAATACCAAATAGTTAATAAAAATAAATAAATAAATAGAAAGGAAACTATCAATAAGGTGGCTTTAATAAGTCTGCGTGAAAAATTAATACAGCAGAATCCGATGTATGCTCCGATTTTTTTCCCAATTAAAAACAAAATATTTTTATTTATTCTTTTTTTTTTTTCCTGAATAATATAAACTATTTATAGATAAATGTTGACTTTTTATAGACAATAAAACGACTCATTTTATTTCACTTCCTCATTTCCATTATTCGAATATAATAGAAAATTCAGTTATTATGAGAAATTGTTTCACACTTATTTTTAATTTGTAAAATAACATTTATTTACACTTGAAAAATAATTAGTTTCTAAATTGTTTCTTGAATTTATTTATATTTTACCGAATTGTTTTGAAAGGATTGAGAATTAGTAACTGCTTATTATTTGCTTAGATATTAGATTAATTTACTAATTTTAAATGCATTTTTCTAGTCATACCAGTCACTTTTTTTTATTTTTAAAAAAAGGCATTTATCAACTAGAATTGTTTTTTTTTTTTTCCTGTTCTTTTTTTTACATATTGTTTTTTACTTTCAAAAGTTCTACGTGTTCACCATTGAGAATTCAGTCAGAAACATAACAATAAGAAAAGTAATTAATTTAAATATTTTTTTAAAAAATAATCCTAGAGTTATCACACAAACGTACGTCTTTCGTATTAATTAGCGCAGACTAAGTATCTCGCTATTTTTCCCATATCTCAGAAAATGAAAAAAAAAAAAAAAATGTGCGTATGTTTATAAAACTTGTCTAATGAAAAATAATTTCATTCTGATGATATCCGAACATTGAAGAGAGCAGTTGAATATTTTCGGCAAAATTAGCCTCACCGAAACTAAACAAAAACCAAGCTGTACATACCTATCCCGTCAGTATTTTTCCTCCAGCTATTTTTTTTTCTTTTCTTCTTTTCTCTGTTTTGATTATCTGGGATCTGTTACACAGGGATCTGTATACAGGGATCTGTTTAGAAGGGATCTGTCTGTATACAGGGATCTGTTTAGAAGAAATTTGGGTCCGTTAACGGACTCTTCACAAAATATCTTTTTATAAAAACGGACACTTCACAAAATATTTTAACTTAAAAACAGACCCTTCACATATTAACATTTATTTTATATTCACAAATTACGAGAAATTTTTTCACAATTTTACAAAAACGGACATTTTACAAAATGTCTGGACAGACCCCTGGTATATCAATCTTACATTTAGGATGTTCTTTTTTGAAAGCCTGGACGATTTCACTTCAAGAAAAGGGTGTTAACGTTGCGATGATCTAAAAATTTTTTTCTCGAAGCTCAAGACGTGGCGCCCCGCAGAATAATCATTTTTTTCTCTTACCGCACTATTTTTTTGATAAAATTGAAGCAGGACTGGCGCATACGCCAATGCACGAAGGGTTTTAGAATATGAAAATGTACAATAGAAGACGTGATAAGTCATGTATGCTTAGTTATAGTTTTTATTATTATTTGGCGCTATTTATTATACCTCTTTGTAAGTAGCACATTAGTGAGAATACATGAAAGATACAGAGAGAGAGAAAAAAATAGCATGTTTCTCAAAATCAACATTTCTTAAGCTTCATTCAAAAAGACTCGAGCATAACGATTAAATCTTCTGCATTTTGAAAGTATTCAATACTATTTAATACTTAGTTAGAATTATTTATCTATGCACATACGGCATGAGAATAAGCTATACTACGGCAAGGAGATCTTGAATTTTCCCTAGGCTACAGTCTAATTGATTTCTTGCGAATAGTATGCTATTTTTTTTTAATTGCTGTGAGTTTGCAACTGTTACTCATGACTGTTAGGTCAAGTTTAGCCTATCTAAAGCCACTGCATAAGTATATTTTTCTGCAAATTTTGTTCAAGTTATGTTACCCTTTTACTATGATAAGGAGAAATGTAAGCTTAAAACGGGAGCAATTATTATTATTTCTCTTTTGTAAAGATATTCCCTAAACATTCCTTTACGCGCGATCACACATGCCATTACATTATACCATAAAAATATCCACAGATCATCTTAAAAGTTCTCATTTGTATGGAAATTAGAAAAACGTTTTTCCCAGGTAGGTGGTCTCACACAGCAATGGATTTTAACAAATATTTTCCTTAAGTCTGAATTTAAAGTTTAGCTCGCAATAATATGATTAATGGCTCACTGGTCATTTCTTTTTGGATAATTGAATTTCCGTTCCGCCGCTATATTGTCTTTCAGAAATGCGTTTATTCGAGCATGCAGAACTAATAGATTGATATTCAAAGACTTTTTATTTTTATTTCAAAAGGCTATACCAGTTCAAAATCACAATACCTTTCGACTGTTTAAAACTTTTTCTAACTCTGAGGATTTATGCGTATTCATTTTTTTTAAAAAAGAAACTCTTTGCTAGTTTTCTTCTTTAAATTTGTTTTCATATCACATTTCTTGGCAATAAAAAGGAAAAATAAAATGTATAATTCCAATAGATAAAACTGGTTTAATTCAACACAATGAATCGTAAGCTTATCATATTCTCACACCGCTGTACCTTGCGTGCTTTTGTAAGCTTTTCTTTTAATGATTGAGTAGAAAAAACATTTGAATTAATATAATTTAAATAGATTTTTATGTTTGTTTGCATATAGTATTTGTGTAAAATTTATCAGAACTAATAGATTCATGGACCCCCCCCCCCCTTTTCCTTCCCTTCAAAAGGCTATACCAATTCAAAATCACAATCACCTTTCTTAACAGTTTGAATTTTTTCTTTTTAAATGTGTTTTTATATTATATTTCGTGGCAAATAAAAAGAACAAAGAATTATTATCCTAATGGATAAAGCTGGTTCTATTCAAAATCCAATGAGTCGTTTGCTTAGAAGAAAGGCAAACTTATATTATTGAAACTTGAAACGGGGAAATTTCATTGTGTCGAATGAAACTTCGAATTTGACTAAATCATTCATAAAAATGTGACTAATTAGCTGTCATAACAAAATTACTTTGTGGCTAATATTTTTATATTTGTGATAATTTTGTGATTCATCAATGGATAAGACTTGTGAAGAACTGGATTTTATCACCAGTGGCAGCCCAACCAGCTACAGATCGATGGATAATAGTTTGTGTGAGAAGTAGAGGCTGTCTGTGCACAATGCTGAGTTTTAACCTCCATGATCCCCCTACCACACACAAGGCTGTAAGGGGAATTCTTTACTTTTATTCTTGTCATTCATTAAAATAAATAATGAACCATTTAATAAGAAAATCTATAATAAATAGAAAGAAAATAATTTGCAGCTACGATAAAGATATAATTCTTCACTATCCCATGAATCAAACAGCAATTCATTTAGCTATCAGCAAATCTCTTTAAATGATTAAAAAAATAAAAATAGGTATTTTGAGAATCATGCATTAAAATAAAACTATAGTTTCAGTTTTCATAAAAAAAAGCGAATAGGGAATGAATTATAAGTTTGCTGAAATTATGAAATTATTTAAAGTTTATGTGTTGAATTTAATAAGTAAACAATAATAAAGTAGATACGCGGATATAGTAAGCATGACTGCAGTTTATTGCTCTCGACTTCTCGGAGCTTTACAATTTAATTACTGCAAATAAATTAAAAATTTGAACAAAATAAGATGCGTATTACTTGTGATTTAAATGAAATAAGATAAAAAGAATATGTCAAGCAAAATTTGGCGAAGAGTAAAAATTTTTGGGAATTCACATCCTTGATTTTATCCGTGCATAATTTTGTCATGCCTGTACGTGCTTCTGTAATTTTTTTTTTTCTCCAGTAAAAGATTAATTTTAATGATTCAGATTAGTAAAATAATTTAAATAGATTCTACGCTTTAAGTATTTCGTATGAATTTGATTAAGAAAATGAGTATCATATCAAGGATAAATGCTGGTTTAATTCAAAAACTGAAAACAACTACCCTTTATTGAAATAAATAATCGCAAGAAACTTAAGCGGTATGATACAATAGTCCGTATGTTTCAAGCGTTCAAAAACAGACGCCCATTTTCAAGACTTGGCAGACGAGAATAACAAAAAAATCAAAAAAAGATTTTAAATAAAAATGTGAAGTTACCAACGAATAATGGAAAAATAAAGGTGGGAAAGAAATCTAGAAAAACCACAGTAGCCAAGACGGAAAAAAGGATGAAAAATAGAACAAGGAAAACCACAGGGGCCGAGAGGGGTAAATCAGGGTAAAATGCATTTCCACGCACTGCGAGAGGTGGTGAGGAACTAATGTGGATAAGGGAATCAGCATTCACATGAATAAAACAAGACTCTTTTTTTTTTTTCAAACAAAATTCATTTTCATATTTTTTTACTTATTTATTTATTTTTTTGTTGAAGCTAATAAAGTTTTTAATCAGTAATACCCTTTATTTAGTCACAATGTGGTACTGTTATTTAGTCCCCAGTTCCTAAAAGAGAATATTTAAATTTTTTAGCAAAAAAAATTACAATTGAATAACCTTTTAAGATTTTTTTTGTTTTTTAAGTTTGCCTACGTTTTATTTCGTTGTATTTTGTTTTAAAAAAAATTGGAGAGGAAACTATTATTATACTATTAGGAATCTATTATTTAAACTAAATTGGCTTTTATATACTATGCATAAAAGCTGGTTTAAAGCTTAATGAGTTGTGCATATTTAATGATGCTTGGTTGGCAGCTACCTCTTATCTTTTCTTATGTAAGTTTTTTTTTAATGATTCAGAAAAAACATTTGAAATAAAAAAAAAAATTCTACACATCTGTAGATATGATAAAAAGATGAAAGACTGCGAATTATTTGTAATGACATTAAAAATGTATTAATATTCATTGCAGATTATTTCCTTTCTCAACCTGAAAACTTAATCTTCCGACATGAACTGACCAATAAACGTAAGGCACACACTTTTTTCCCGATTGTTTCGCCAATGACAGTTGGGGCAACATTTTCGTCGTATATTTTTATTATTTAAGTGAGTTGGTTGTTAAAGTCGAATGTTTTAAGGGGGATTCTAACTGCAGTTATATAGCATGAAAAGTGTCATAACTTTAAAATGCAGCATTTGAGTAAAAATCAACTAAAAGAATAGGTTAACCCTTATTCTGACACAACTGCTCTCATCTGCGAGTTATAGAAGTGACACTTTTTGAGTTTGATGGGGCATTTCATACATAACCTCAAAACCTTATTGACATTGCTGTTTTTTTACTTGTGTCACTTTTTTTGCAAGGGTGCGATATATTAGCATACTAATTATATATTAGCATCGCGGCTAATTATAGCTAATTATATGCAGTATGCACTGCATATAATTAGCCGCGATGACTCAGTGGTTAAGCACTGAACTGTCATTGTGAAAAACTGGGGTTCGATCCTCAAGGAAGCGCACCCAGCTTCTGATCAATGGGTGCCAGTTTGAAAAGGGATTGCCCCATTCTTCGTCTTTGGCAGGCTCACAACAGGCTGTTACAAGGAACCCTTCACTAATATTTTGAATGCTAAAATTGTTAAATGAACATCGTATCGTATTTATCACCGTAATACATGACTATCATAAGTAAATCTGAACTAAAGTTTAATGAATGTTTGCAGACGAGAATCTTACATGTAACTTGGTCGATAAAATTCATTTTCTGCAAATTAAATCTTCTTGAAATAAGTTACAGAAAACATGAGACTTTTCTACTTCAATAATGCCTAAGAATTATTTTTGTTTTAATATTACTTTTTTGTAAGAGTCATTTTTAAAATCCTTAAAATATCCAAATGCTAAGTATAATTTTTTTTTTTTCCTTTCAGTTTTGACTCTTTTTTTCCCCCCTATAATATTTGTAAATGGAATGTTCTACAGTTGCTGTACAAAAGTATCTATTATTTTTCATTGCGATGGTAGAGTTACTAATCACGGCTAATTTTATCATATGCTTATTTGTAAATATACAATCAAACTTTTAAAAGAAGGTTCAGTTTATTAATGTTTTGTTTCGTATACAATTTGGGTCTGACAATTATTTTAGTAATAGTTTGAAACTTATTGAGATTTAAAACATAAAACTTTAAAATGAGAAAAAGACTGTTTTTACTTTCATAAATTATTGACACTTCATTAGTACTTTTATTTCGATTTCTTGGCGCACCCCCCCTCCTTTTTTTTTTAGCGAGAATTATATAAACTTGTTTTAAAATGCTTCTTTTCTTAAATCAACCAAATTGTTTTATAAAATTTTATTTAAATGGCAAAATTTTAACGTATTTATTAGACTGCAACTAATAGTAACACTGGGGTGGCAAAAATATATAAATAAATAAATCTTTCAAAAAAAAGAGTGTGAAAAGGAAAAAAAAAACTGTACTAATATTATATCAGCAAGAGCTTATACCTATCTAAGCCATTTTAGTAAGTCAGAACAAAAATTTATTTTAATTTACAAAGAAAAAGAAAAAAAATGTGCTTTTTTCCCGCTAACGTCAAGATTCTCTGAAATTTCAGAAAGAGAAAATCTAATTTTCAATTTTAACAAAATAGTAAGCGTTTTCTGACTCACTTTTTTAAAATGTCATTCATTTATGAATAAATAGAGCAGAGATAAGATTTCAGGTTGAATTTGTGTATTCTTTTTTCTTTTCTTTTTTTTTTAAAAAAAGAAAAAAGGCAGATCAGGAAATTGATTACATTAGTGGAAATAGCACCTGATAATTTTTACAAATTCTTTGAGTTTTTCCTCAAAACCTAAAGGCAATAAAATGATACACGTTTCTAAGTTACTAGCTTTCTAAAAATCTAATTTTATCACAATCTAATTCGATTTGAATGACACTAAAAAATTCTTTTAGCGTAAATTGCATCAAAAAAAGATCTAAAAACAGGCGATTAAAAAAATATTTAACTAACTATTAAATACTGTTGATTGCAAATTGTATTGTCAGAAAAATGAATAGAGAATCTAAAATATCTCACGCTTTATCTAACAAATGATTGGAGGCCTTGCATTTTACCTGTATCGAAAGATACAACCAAATAAAGTCCATCATCAGTTTAAATTGAAATAAAAATTATTTCAGGCATATTTAGAATCTTTCGTCCAATCCTTTTAAGTTCTAGAGAAAAGAAGGGCCTCTTAAGGAAATGGTAGTTACTTTTTTCTGAATAAACTTATTGCCTTCAAAAACTTTAAACCTTTTAAAATTGAGAATAAAATTTGTCTATTTTTTTAAAAATTTGTTTTTATTTAATTGCAGCATTGATTTTATCGTATCGTTCGGCAGGTTTCCATTAGAAAGGTTCTATGCATGATAATTGTCGAACTTACTATGTTTTGTCGTGCAGCAAGTCAGGCGTGAAAGAAAACAATTTGAACAAGAACTTTCGCTTGACAATTAATGCATTTACCATTGTTTCGATTCTGATTAAAACTTTCATTTAATAACAAACCTTAATGCATGTGAACGGAAAAAGGAAAAAAAAAAAAAATTAACGAAGAACAATGGCCTGACAATGGTTCATTTCCCCCATTCAAGTCTCATTTCTTAAAATTTTCTAAGTTTGCCTTTTAGTTTGCTTTCATTTCTTATAACATTTTAAAAATGAATGAAAATCTGGAATTACATCAACCTACTAATATTAAAAAATCTGGATTTTTTTTCCATAAAAATCGCCAATAATATATAAAATAAGTCTTATATATTTGCCATATATTATTTTACTATCCGCTTTTGAGGACGAGTTTGGTCACCTTAAAAATGAACTTGTACTAGTACAGCATATAAACTTTAAAATGATAATCAAGCCGAATGCACAGCCCAACTGCATTTAAAGATTCAACCATTGCTCCAATCTTAACGCTTTAATTAGTTTTAAACAATTTAATTTTAATTAGTTTTAAACAATTGAAATTTTTACATCGTCTACCTGTTTCCCTCTCGTAAGTATTTCGATTTCAATTTTAATTATTTTCACGAAATGTTCGTGATGTTGTCAAATTTCTTTGCGTATTGAATTTTAAAATCTGTTTGGCCGCCTTTAAATCACACAAACCGTTTTAAGTATGCGTTGAGGACATTTCTGCATGTTAAGCGGTAGAAGTATTAAAATTATTTCAATCTCTATCGTGAGATCAGATAGAAAACTGATCCTAATGCTCCAGTACGTGCTTTACTACTTCCTTACGCACCTCTCCAGCCAGAACTTGATTATGGTATAATATGTATATATTGTATATTGCTCGAAAAAAGTAAACTCCACGCTCAATAATTGGCATGGCAAATGCGTCACAAAATCATCGTTTACGTTTAAGATTTATACACCCATTTTATGAAGGATCAGAAATAAATCTAAATAATTACTACGTAGGTAATTTTTTTTTTCTATAGAAATAAAAAATAATTCTAACAGAATTCCCACTGGTTAGGGAGAACAGGGAAAATCTGAAATTGTCAGGGAATTTAATTATGACTCTAAAAATCAGAGAACAGTCAGGGAATGTTGCATTTATTTTCTTCCTTTTTACAGAAACCTGGAAAATTCCTACGTAATACCCTGTCTTAGAATTGTCTGTAACAGTAACCATTTTTTGAGATTCGACTTAAATAATTCTAACATCTATTACGTATTTGTAATAAAAATTTTACACTGTTCTGTTTCCATCCTCATTTAATATTTTTTTGCTCATAAAATTTAATATTTTACATTATTTTTTAAGGCAACCTAACAAAATGAAGTGTTGACAATAGAGAAATACCAATGGTACCTCTTTTTATTATCCGTAACAATTTAGAATAATTGACTTATTACTGCTGAAAAGTATAGTAATTTTTATCAAAATTGTGTTAGAAATGCAGACTAGAACTCATTATTTACAACTGTTTCACAATGTTTTGATGAACTATTCAAAACTTAATCGAAAGGATAATTTATCGCAATTGCCGTGAAGAAAAACGAAACCTTATCTCAATCATTTAAAGAGATTTATTTTGCCTGTCGTGATTTCACACGTTTTTGTTTATTATGTGCGTCTTACCTTACAAAATACATTTTGATGTTCTCTGCCCCTATTGTAAACTACAACCACCAAGGTTTCTTACACAGACCTTGTGACCTTTTGTTCATTTTTCTACTCTAGTATATTCGAGCAACTCGAAGGTCAAATATGTTATTTAGACTGAAGCTCAGATCGAATGCAAAATGTAATTAGAATGAAATGCTTATGAAAAAAATGGCGAAAAAACAAATATGGCGTTATCTTTTTTGTCTTGTAGAACTAGATGAAATAAATTACCACGAGTGTCTGGAAATGTAGTTTTGCATATTTAGATTTTTAAAGAACAGAACGGTGTCAAGGTTTTATTTTTTTTCCCCCACTTTAATCACGTGGTGAGATTTAGTACGTTCATAAGTTACAGTTAGACATGCCTTAGGAATTTTTGAGATCAAGAGATATTTATTAATGATGTTTCATGAAATTTTCCTGGAGCATTTTTCTTTTACGATTTATTTTGCGAGAAATGTTCTTGCAAGACTATGAGAGTTGAATTTACAACATGATAACAATAAGCCGATTTAGCGATATAAATTTTGAATAGTGAATTCTTAGGATTCAATGTACTCGAGTGTTAAAAATTCCTTTTTCCAATTCCTACTATTAGTTCACACTCTCCCTATATAGATTTATATATCTTGTTCAAATTTTCAATCGTTAATAAAATACTTTTTATTCAACCTATCAAGATCAAATATATTTTATTAAACTTGTAGACACTGTTAGACTGTTAATACTGTTTCTTTCTTCTTTTTTTTTTTTCAAACATTAATTCGTTCATTAATTAATTTCAGTTTTAAATGGGAGAAAAAGATTTCTCTTATTCTTTGTTGACCTAAGTAGGAATTGACGTTAAATTTCCTTTTTTTATATATTACTTGCTTTTAATGGAATATTAATAATACTACAGCCTAATAGTATTACAATTTAAAAGCCAATATTGTTTGTTTTTTAAATTTAGTTTTCACGTTTCTAAAGAAACTAAATTCTATATTTAATATTTCATTTCATGGAATTAAGATTTTTTAAAAATCGATTTTCATTATTAGATATAATTATTTTGCTTTGACAAGGTTTTAAGAATTGTGATTTTTTTTTTTTTTTTTTAAATTCCTGATAATGTTCTTTTAATGACTGCATATGAAAGACAAAAATTGCTGCATGTGCCTTACCGACACTATAGGGAATAGGGTTGTAAATAATAACAAATGTGTTTTAGGCAAATTATGAAATATGTGAACCACGGAAAAAGATACAGCGCATAATTTTTTTTATTATCCCTTCAATAAATAGTAACTAGTTAATAACCAAAGAAAAATAACTTTCTTTCCCAATAAATCACTTTTTTTTTTCAAATTCAAAACACAAATTTTAAAATAATAATGTTATTTGTGATTAATAAGTATAAGACTAAAATAAGTCTTGTTTTAGTCTTATTAATATTATCGAAAATGAAAATATTGTTGAAAAAATCCGGGGAAATAGCTCTTGAAGGCGTGTCCCAGGCCCCGACATTTAAACTTTTTTTAAAAAAATATAGTTAATAACGCATAATATCCCTTTACCTTAAAATATCAGTGTAGAAAATATCGAGCAATGGCGCTCACACACCCAAGGCCGGGTTATTATCTCTATTGATCCGGTTATTGTTATATTACATGATTACTACCAAAAGCTTGCTCCTTTCTTATCAGAGAAAATAAAATATGAATCTATTTGTTGCACCACGATTTTTTTAACATTTAATAGTAATAAATCATAGCCATACTCATTAAAATTGTGAAATGATCATATTTAGTACTCAGTCAGGTTGAAATTTTTAAGCTATGTGATGTGAGGACTCTTTAATCATTCTCTTTCTCAGTTGATTTTGTCTACTATACTTTGACATTGCGATGCTTCAATGACAAGTAATACCTATCATTGATTCAAATCTCATTTCTAAGTCTGAATGGAAATTATAATGAAGAAATAAAAACTGAGCACTTTCAATTGAAATTTATTTTTTGATGTTAGGCAAATCAGATGAAAGGAAGTCTCTAATGCGTAATTTAACGTCTCCAAAATTATTCCTTTTTTTTTTTTTTGTTGCTTCTTTAAATTCTGTTTACATTATAAAAATATGAACGAGCCGGTCTGAAAACGGATGGTTATATCAAACCCCACACTATGGTTTTATGATTTCGATCGCGTCAGCGGCGGTCAACTTTTCAAAAAGAACCAACCATTCCAGTTTTAATGAATAATAAAAAGCTGATGTAAGAAATACAATTTTGTTTTCTGGCACTAAAGAAAGGAATTCTTGACTATACAAAACTGACATTGCTAAGACCCTTGTCTGCCAATCACTTTTGATATACGAGTTGAGTGACCCTTCCTTCAATTTATGCGAATTATTTCCTTCGGGGCAGGAAATGCCATTCTATAACACAGGCTGGATTTTTATCTTCAGAAGGAAGAAGAGATTTGCTCGAAAAGTGTAACTTAATATCTATTTTCTTCGATAGCTTTAATTAAGCACACCTGACCGTGAATTGTTAGTCCTCAGACTAAACCTTCGACCTGCGTCCAAGTCTTGTCTGAGATTAATAACAGTAATAATTCTCCCAGAGGAAAATAACCCTTTGGGAGACACTATATGACCCCCCCCCCTCTTTTCATGTTTCTAGAATGAAAGGTGTTTAGGCTCTGTTATTCATTCAGACTATAAGCCTGGTTTTATATTCGCGCCGCTCCCTTAGAGGAATGCATTGTTCTAAGGCTTGAAATGGGCGTTGTTCTTGCTTAAGTTCAATCTAGATTGAGGCTACGTAGTTCTGCGGAAAACGCCTATATCTTGAGAATTAACAAATCTGTTCTTCTTTGATTCGGCACAAAACAGCTGATGGGAATCTCAGGAAGTTCTGCTTTAATCAGCGGGCGTTTAATTTATAACTTCTTTTATTATTCAATCTGAATTTTTATTTGTGACTTGCATTTTGTACTGTCCTTCAAAAGCGGGTGAATTTCCCTGTTTGTTTGATTTTTCAGAACAACGTGTGAACAAAAAATTGTTTACGGAGTGTTTAATTATGTCAGTTTATTATAGCGAAAAGATATTTTTGACAATTGTCTTAAAAGTATGTCAGTACATTTGGAATTAAAGATAGTTTGAACAGTTATTTTTGACCAAATTGCTATTAATCCTGTCATGAAAAAGTAGATTTCATTATACAATTAGACTGAAACTAAATGATCATCATCAGTCTACTTGTTTAATTCTGTAACGTTGGAAGCCAAAATGTTAGAAATTTTAATAGGTAAAACACGGACTGCAAGAAATGAATTATAATTATTAATAATTGGAAATGATAATGACAATCAGATTGAAATAACAAAATTTTAGTAATTTCAGGTTATTTTAATTATTAGTCAATCAGTCTTCCCTTTCATATGCAATTGTTAATTTGAATGTTTCTAGCATTATAATTATAATCAATCTTTATGTACACTTAGTCTGCTGCCCGTTAAAATAATATCAAAGCTTAGATGTTTTAATTCTTGTCGCACCACAATGGTCCTCCTTTGATTTTGCCTTTCTGTCAAAGTCACAAAAAGCGATAAACTAAAATAAGAGTCTTATATTTTTCCCAATTTTTATCTCTTTCTGTCCTTTCTGTTTTTATTATTTTTATTTTTTATTTATTTATTTTATTATTTTTAAATAAAATACTTGATTTAATTAACCTTGAGACTCAAGGATCTGCCTTCAGTCCATAAATAATAACTATTGTTCAAGGCAAAATAATATTAATAGTTAATAAAATGTTTGGTCCAGCACTACAACTGTAATCGAGGTAACCCAGTTTTTATTTTCTTTCTCTATTCTACAAATTAGCTTATGCAGAGTCCATTATGCCATTTACGCTAGGTACAACTTATACGAGTTCAGTTGAACAGCAAATATCAAGTAAACTTCTTCTTTATTTACACTACAGCCAATGGTGGACCATAACAGGTCGCACACTATTTCTCCAGGCAGCTCTGTCCCTGACCTTAATCTTTCAGTTGAAGGGTTTTTAAATCATGCAAGACATCATCCATCCACTTTTCCTTTGGTCTGCCTTTTGCGCATGGACTTCAAATACAGGATCTTTCTTTAACACTCGGTTGTCAGGTGATCTCTCAATGTAACCTCTGTACTTTGTTGAATTTTTTCAATTAATCTAAAGAGTATAATTCATGCAACATTTTATTTAATGAAAATTTAAACTAGAATCGTTACATTTTGGAAACTCTACCATAAACTAAACATCTCTAAAGTTATAAATAGTTATAAATTAATCTTTTATAAGTGGTTTTTTAGAAAATTAGGAAAATGTCAAAAATTAAAAGTCTCTCTCTGTATATATATATATATATTTCAAAGCTTCTTTCCCTCACAATTGAAAATGCCGAGTCCTTTGAAACATTTTTATGATTGGACTATTAAACAGTCACGCAATGGTCGTAACAGAGAGTAAAAGTTTCTCCATTTCTAACTAATTTAAATGAAAAATTTTCTACAATTTAACATGATGTCCAATTAAAAATTTCCTTAAGGTCAATCAGAATATAAAATCTGATAGTATCGCCAAAGAATCTGTTTTAACCTTTTAATTTGTGTCACCTACCAACCAAAACATATTTGACGCCAAGGTCTCTCACTATTTTTATGTCTTCAATTGGTCCACGCTCTGTTGCGCCACTCTAAATACAATGAAGCGACGCTGTAGAGCAGCGTAACAAATTTTTATTACCCTCTACAGAAGTAATAATGAGTGGTGGTGGTATTAAACAAATCCAGCACGCAATGTGATTAGGAGGGGAAAGAGAGTAGAATTTGTCAAGGTCGCTTTACTCAAGTTTCCCACACACTGGTCGTTCGCTGCCCCAAGAAAATGGTTTGTTGTCAAGATTTGCTTGCAGGCTATATGGGTGTGCAATCGTTGAAGAGCCAATAAGATACTGCCAAATGCATCAGTCCAATTAAATTTGTTATCACATCACAAGATATGTTAGTCTGTAAAGTGTTTATTGTTATTTTGGTTCATTTCATAAATTAAATTGTAGTTTAACAAGTAATCTGTCATCAACATACTGTGCAATAATGGGTATTTTCTGTTTTTTGTATTGTGGTTACACATTTATTAAACATAGAGAGTGACACAATGAAAACATCCTTCGTAAAGTTGTATATCAAATCAAAAAGTATTTCTCTATTTATGAAAGTAAAATAGTCTCATCATCTAAAAATAAACAACGTCATCGATGATTCTCTTCAATGAATATTGGCTTCCTATTCTTTTGATGTTTTTTAGAAAGTTAAAACTTTTTGTTCTTTTGAATAATTTTATAATGATACCTAATAACTATATTTTCAAAGAAGAAAAAAAAAAAAAAATTCACCCACAGAGCAGAATGGTTATTTAATGTTTGGAATGAACATTTAGTTAGATGTCTTTTGGGTGAAAATGCAATTGATGATGAGTCTATTTTAAAACGCTTTATTTTGTAAAGTGTACGTTTTCAAGCTTTTGTAACAATCCTTACTTGGTTATAATGTAGGCTAATTTGAAAGAGCTTGTAATCATTAGAAATTAAGAGTTCGTCTAAAGATTGCAGCTCTTTCCAGGACATTGTTATTATTAAAAAGTATGTATCTTTTCTAAATTGAAGATATTAGGTACACTTAATACTTATGTTTTGCAGTTTAAAACACTTATGTACAAACTGTGCAATCTATGAAAATATTATTTGCAAACCTTATTTTTGTAAATAAATAATGCCATGCACTTCTGATTTCGGATTTCGTCAACAGTTCAAGAATTCGGGTATCTTTTTTTTGGACAAGAATTACTATCAAATTTGCTCACTGTTAATTTCTATGAATGCGTTTTTATGCATTTTATGCGCCATGTAAATATTTGCTTTTGTAATTTTTTCCATTTGCCGCAAACACAGAAGAAGGAAAAATAGCTTTCCGTAAAAGGTCAAATGATGCTCTTCTAACTCCAAACATAAAGAAGGCAAAGAACTTTTTTTCCTCAAATTGAATCAATTTGCTGAATTGTCGTTCTGTCGTAAACAAAGCCTCACTTTACTTTGAAAAAAAGATACAAGCATTGACTCAACCATTGTAGGTGGCGGATACTTTATGGCACGGAATCCGTCTTCACAGTGATTCACACAGTCCGATGAATTATTCATCGGATTGCCATACACTTGTCTTCCGATGAAATAGGAGGTGAAACTTTTGACTTGCAAAGAAATTTCTATTTTTCGGCTTCAGGAAAATTTCCGTGAATGCCTCGAAAGGCTTAAATTATTCTGCCTACGCAATGTGTATTTCCTCAATGATTCATTTTGAGCGCTATATGTTGGTGGTTGTGGCCTTTTTTTTATATTCTTATGTCTGCTTCTCGATTTGTTCTTGACCTTTGGTGACTCCTAACTTAAATCTATCGTAGTAACCCAGAAATTGACAAATCCATTTTCTTCTTATTCATTGCATTATTTAATTCAAAATAGCTTTTGTTTCGGCTTACTGGCAATACATTTATAAGATCGTGGTTAAAGAGTTAATTGGGGGAAGATGGTTTCATCATAGATACTTCTACATTTTGGAAGTGTCATGTGAGAGTTAATGTATTAAGTGTAATTACATTTTGTTTGCTGTTAACTGCCAACGCCGTTAAGGACTTGTTTTTGTCGGTCTTGTAACCATATACATTTGTTTTTGAATTTGGAATAATTATGTGCTAAATTCACTACTCTTTTCATACTAGTGATTTAGTTGGAAACAAAACAGGTGTTAAAATTTTCAATTTGGTTACCAGCTTTGAATAGAATTAAATTCTCAAATCACTTTTTCCGATTCCTATTTTGACTGATGTCGGGGAGGTTTCGCAATAGTGATTTAAATAAAAACACATATTTATTGGAAAATTTCTAATATTCAATGAAATTTTTATCTTTAGTTCATTGTATGGATGTATTTGTTTTTATGGCTGCGTATTCAAATATTTTTCAACTTTCCGTTTTGCTCTAAAATGCCCCGTCCTTGATATTGACTTTCACTCTTTAATGAATTACGAAGATTCAGAATGCTATGTGAAGGTCACTTAAAGTTTTGCTGGAGAAAAAACAAATTACCCGGCACGTGTCAGGACTAAAATTTTTATTTGTTAAACTGTTGTAATTAATTTTCAACTTGATGCTATTAATGCTGATCTTTAAAAATATTATTCATAAGAAAAGCACCAGACTATTTAAAGAAATTTTTTTCTCTCAATTTAACTAACTTATTCTTGGGGCAAATACTGACTGCAAAAATTATTTACTGTTTAATTTTTAACTATTACTTACTTTTTCAAAATCCCATTATAAATAATAAAGCATAGAACAAGTGTTAGTACCACTAATTAATTTATTTATTCAAAAACTAGCAGAATTTTAACGCCAGAAATATATATGCAATGTAACTTTTAAATTAGTTTTGACTGGCGCTAAATATTTAAAAAGAAAAAAAAAAAAAAATTCTTATTCGTATTAAAAATACCCTTTTACACCCTATTTTAATAAGATCTCTCTGAATTGACACCATTTTTGGAATATGAGATTTTTTTCACTTTTTAAATTCAAAATTTTTTTTTTCCAGATTATTTTGAAAGCTATTAGTGCTACTATTCAGAAAGATTTTACAATTTGTTTTATTACCGTCTATTTAATTTTTGTATTTGTGGTTTAAAACTCATCCATAATCACTTTCATTACAGGATAATTGTGAAAGATGAACCTGACGATGATGTCCCCACAGTTGTTGTCAGTTCCAACCAAGCTCCACTACCCACGATATCTGATGAAAATTGGAGAGCTTTCTACCAACACAATCAGCTGGTGGTACTCAACGGCAACGTTGAGGATGGCGTTGGGGCTGTTTATGAGACAGCTTACAAATTACCATCTCTCGGAAAAATAAGCAAAGGAATTGTTGGAAAACTACCAGCTTTCTTTGGGTAAGTTCAACAACTCATTTTAAGTGAAGCATCAACCGATTCGCATATAGCTAAAGTGTCTAAAGCTCTGTCAACCTTCGATTTTGAATCCATTTTAAGGACATTTCCATTGGGATTATTAATGAGAGTCTCAAAAAATTACGTTGCTTGGTAACAACTGAGAGAAATCAATATTTATGCAAAAAGAGTTTTTCTGCGCAGTTGCTTAGCTAAGTAAAGGATAAAACTTTTAATGGATTATTAGATTTCCCATAAATTCTCTTGCAAGTCATTTAGGAAAAACCTATATTTGATTTATTGGGAAATTAGCATTAAGAAATTTTTATTATTTGGTGATATTTTTTGTCATATCGGGACTGGTTAGCGAAGTCTAAGAACAGTATAAAAAATTCAATATAGATATGTGATTTGAACCTGTTTTTTACTCTAAAACTTTTGATGATGCTCCATACTCTACTCCCATACTTAGGTATTTGCTGTAAAAGAGAATTTTGAAAGACAATCAAATTTCACATAAAGTATGTACTACCTGTATTGTCTCCCAATTACAATTGTTAATATCAATGAATATAACAGGTTTCAAATTCATCGGCGAGAAACCAATATTTAAATAAAAAGTTGATTCTTTATAAATTATATTCAGTAAGTTTGTAAAGGAAAAAAATTAATGTATGAATGGATAAATTAAATACTTATTAACAAAATCATAACGTTAGTAGAACATTTAGTTACTAATCCATTTTCCAAAAAACAGTAATGAAACCAAATGCTGAATGACTCACAGAATTGTTTCTATTAAAAAAAAAAAAAACTTTAAAAAAATGTAGCAGAACAACAATAAATTTTTAGATTGGATGAATGGTGGGCGGAGGTAAATGACTAAAAACTGGTCGACATTGACCGACATGTCTCCACTGGAAAGTTGATTTCACTGACCACTTTCTTGTTTTGATTCTGTCCATCCTCAAAAGAAATGGATGGGGTATTTCAATAGGTTGAAGGACGGTCAGAGTTTAGTGTCTTTCACCGGCTATCTCTTATTTCCTCGATTTCAATTTTTTTAAAATTGTTAATGGGTTTAATTACATATCAATCAAGGATTTTCGTTTTTAATATTTCATATTTATTCATTAAGCTAAATAAATGCAAAATTTTATTTTACGAAAATATTCGAGGGTATACTGATTAATAGTTTTTATTGATAGTTAACTACATTGAGTTCCCCCCCCCCCCATCTGTTGCATCAGATTTTTTTAAACAGATCTTAGATACTTTCGATTTCAAAGGTTTCTCTCTCTCTTCAAGCTGCATTTTTTTTAAATGACATTTTTATTCTATTTTTTGTCGAAATGTACAAGTCTAAAAACGTTATGTATTACAGAGGGTGACGTAATTTGTGACAAGGAGAACTGGGGCCCATCATCAAGATTAAAATTGCATAGAATTCTTTATAAGGGTACTTACCTATTATGAACTGTTTCTTCGCGAGCTTTTGAATAGGTCAAAGAAGCGCCCCTAGCAGCATACGACGTCATTTCCAGGCATTCGCCTCTATGCATTTTTAATCCTGTGTCTTCATTCTCTTAGAAGTTTATAGCTGTTATATATAACGTTTTTAAACTTGTACATTTCAACAGAAAATGTGATAAAAGTGTCTTTAAAATATCTTTCACTTCAGGAGTAAAACTAGTTTCAGATTTGAAATCCTCGAATTAGGCAAGATAAAGTATTTGCATAAATGCAACAAAAAAATTGTTATCTTGTGTTCAATTAATTTGGCAAATTCATCAATTTTCGTATAACGTTGTAACTTTCTTAAATTTATCTATTGCTGGTTGATAAATATTTTAAGATTTATTACCTTTTACATTATGTATGTTTGACAAGAAACTACAAATTTATGTATATATATATATATATATATATATATATATATATATATATATATATATATATATATATATATATATATATATATATATATATATATATTACATTGTATATATATATATGTAAAGAATAAGTCTTCTATGGAAACAAGAAATAGCGCATTTCAAAGAGGGGAATTTCCTTCTCCCCTAACTCCATTTTTCTAGCCGACTCCTTCATTGAAATAGTTAAACCTTGTAATTATAGTCACCGCCACTGCTTGAGATGAATGGAGTGAGGAGTTCTTTCCATAGACAGACTATTGTTTATCTTTTGAAAGCCAATTGTGCGTTTAAACAGACTCGTGATTTTTCAGTTTTTTTTTTTTCTTTCCGAATTCAGTCATTTTTAGCAGTGCTTACAGTATATTTTTGTGTAATTGTGCATTAATATCATGCTGACAAACAGGCATTCCTTCCCCATTTCAGTATTTTTGATTCCGATTGGGTCATTAGTTTAATTTAAAGTTTCCAATCTTTGTTTCTGTTGAAATTATTTCAAATTCCTTAAAAATGATGCAAGTAATCCATTTCCGCCCAATAATGAATACTATCGAATTTTTAAAAAAATATTTAGAATAATGTAATCATTTTGTTTAATTTTTATTCTTTTGTTATCTACAGCACTCCGCTTTGAATATTATTGAACAAACATTGGACGCCTGTAAAAGATTTGCTATTAAACAGTTACACTGATTGCAATAATTTATAACCTGATGAGAGACCCACTTTAAGTCATTAAAATGTTCTAACTGTTAAAATCAACATTCTTTGAATTAAAATTGGAGTTAAAAAAATGTTAACGGGATTTAACTGCGTAATTCCAAAATTTGGAAAAATATTCCGTTAAGTAGTTACCGAGAAATAATTTTAACAAAAATTGATTTCTTTCAATAAAATAAGTAATAAAAACTAACAGTTGCGTGTCCTATCATTTAGTTTGTGAACTCACTACATATATTGACAAGGGGTGTATGATCTGTCTGATGAATGGTTTCTTTGAATCATTATGAACCTTGGATCAAAAATGGCTTCTTTTTTTTAACACTCCTTTGTCTCAAGCTTCCTTGAAATATTTGGGCAACACAGGGATCGGGTGAAATCAAGGAAATGTTTTATTATTCTTTTTCAATTATGTTGTAACATTAAATTGTTACAATAAGCGTCATTGTCTTAAGATAAAAACGAAAAATTACGTTTACTTATAAGACAAGGTTTTTTTAAAATTTTTTTTTATTGTTCAATCAAAGAATTAACAAGAGGTATAATACCGATTAAAAAAATTAAATGTTTGTTTTCGAAATGTTATTTTGTGTCTAAGAATGCTTGTTTTCATATTAAATGAAGCGTGGATATATTTGTTTTTGTTCGAAATAAATTTTAAGTGAATTAAAAAGAATTTAAAAAAGTAAATTAGAAATTTTAAAGGTAAATTAAAAAGGCAATATAAAAACTTGTCTCAGTTCACTTCATATTCGGATTTTTTTTTCATGCTAATTTCTTTTTAATGACCAAATTTATCTCCATTTGGAAGATCTTATCTGTTCTCTTTAATTAACACGATTCATATCTTGGAATAGCGTTTCAAGAACACGCGATTAAACATTTGTGTTTCCAGAGTTCTTAAATGAAATGTACGAAATAATTAAATAGCTATTTGTTTAAACTATGTTCGCGAGGATTAAAATTTCAACAATTGATACTTTGATAGCGTTTCAGTCTTATAAATTAGAAATCCGTAGATAAGCGTACATTGTGCAGAAATTTTTCTTCATTTGGTGAAATACGCAAAATGAGTCTCCTATATAAATATTGGAATCATTTTTTCCAGCTACTCCTATATTTTGAGAGTCAAAAACCCACATCTGCCGGGGGGGGGGGGGAAATTGATGCAAAGATTGTAATTTTGTAGTCAATCGGTAGTGAAGGTCTGTTCGAGTCAAGAGTTCGAAATTGTAACTTCAAGAAATATGCTTTTAATTTTTCAGAACGATCGCAGTGGTGTAGCGAAAACTGAATTTCAAAATTGTAGTACTTTGTTTGAGTACCTGCTCATAAACCTTTTTTAGATCATTTAAGTGCATTCAAACGAATTTTAATGTGTATTAAAGCACATTTAAAATTATAAAGTAATTTCACACTTTAATTATCAGGACTTTATTAGGTAACTTTATGCTGCCTGCAATGTGGATTTTATAATTGTTATTATTTTAAAATTTTATATTTACACATGGTAATTTAGGTAAGTTTCTTTTTTTTTTTTCTTTTTTTTTTTTTTTAATGTAACGTCAGATGGGGTATCTTTGTGCAAACTGTCATCTTTTTCAATTTTTGCGTTGTGTCATCTAGGGGTATTTTTTTAAAGCTCGGTATCAACTGATTTGAGTTGTCAACATAACAAACTAATGGTTTAAAAAAAACTGGCAGTGTGAGCATCATCGTTCTTGGATAAATTGTGAGCTCAAGTTACAAACAGTTTCAAATTTTTTAACGTCGCAAGATTGGAGGCTGGAAAGTCTGCTCGGTTGAAGAAGTTCTGGTCATCCTGGCCAGGAAGGTAGGTTATACTTTAAAAGTCTTATCAATTGAGATAACAAATCATGCATATTTTTTTGTTTTTAATTATTATAATGTTAGTTATTTAATAGTTAACAGTTTGCACAAAGTCGCCCCATCTGACGGTACCAGAAACATAATAAGAAGCAGAGAACTTTAAACCACAAAAAATTATTTTTTGATAAATATCGAAAAATTATTTTTTGATATTTTGATATTCATACTTATTTGGGATAGCTACCTAAAATTGGTGTAATGAAATAA
Organism: Parasteatoda lunata; assembly: GCA_949128135.1. Lineage (NCBI taxonomy): Eukaryota > Metazoa > Arthropoda > Arachnida > Araneae > Theridiidae > Parasteatoda > Parasteatoda lunata. The sequence goes on from OX421973.1 coordinate 4,648,934, forward strand.
TGAAGAATATTCTTAATTATTAGGAAATTCGATCATGTTATAAAGCTTTGAAGCTAACTACCTTATTCAAATTTTATGGAATCCCGAAAGGTACAATCAAAATGTAAACTTCCAAGTTTTCTGAAGACGTTCGAAGCTAGAATATACGTACAATAAAATTCTAGCTAAATTCAAACGTTAATACTGCTAAAGATTATCTTATAAAGAAAAAAAAATCAAAACTGTATGGTGGGAAAGGGTAACAAAGTCAAAACCCCATTAATAATCTTAAAATGGCAATGGCTTAGAATGAGGGACATATTTCGACATATTAGGTGCAATAACCAGAGATTTTGAAACAACTCTCGTATTCCCATGCTTTTTCTTCCTCCACAATTCCATTCTAGATATTTTGAGCATGTCCTACCTTTTAGAGTGGACAAGATTTCTTTCTTTCGACTAACGATGTCACATTATCCCCAGTCCCTCTTGAATTTTTTTTTATCCTCATTTTATCTTGTCAGTTTCATGACCTTGCAGCCCCTCGCAAAGACCTCTTGTACGTGAAGCTATTGTTTAATATATATTGCTAAAGGCACGCAACAGGATTGATATCTCTCTTCTTAAATGGTTTTCTGTGATTATAAAGTTTTGTATCATTTGAATTCGTGAGTTGTGCCTTACCGATTAAGTATACATTGTTGAATTCGTTACTAAAATTTGCACATTTTCTGGTCAACTACGTTGCGAATTGAAATGATAAACGAAAACACATCATATTTTTCTGGATTATATTTGTGAACAGCCAAAGTTTTTAACATATTTACAAATGCATTTGAACTTATAGTGAAATGAATTCGTGCAGTTCATTTTTTAGTTTTATATTTAAGTAAATAAGAATTTAAACTATTTTACTAATTTGGTAAAAATAAGATTCAGTGTTATTAGCTAAGTACTTAAGTGTAATTTTTCAAAGTTGCAAACAACGAAGTATTCAAAGATTGATATACTTTTATGAGTATCATGATTTTTAAGTTAAATTTAATGAATATTTGTATATCAGTTCCTTTAAAACATATCTGCTATACATCTGGTGTAAAGTCCGCCGCAACCAGTACCCAGTTTTAAATAAATAAAAATAAATCGGTTACGCTGAAAATTTTGTTTAAAAGTGCGATAAATTGAAAGCCATGTGTTTTTAAGCTGCTTTTTTTTTCATATTTATTTCAATATTTTTAGAATCAGCCGAAATATTAGGGTCGTAGTCAAGCTAGTGCCGTAAGTAGCTGAAAAGCCAATGGGGTACCTATTTGAGTTGCATTCATTTTCTTCAAAAATTGTATTAAAGCATTCCATGATTTGTTAGCAGAGCCTGAAATGATTTGTCGACGAAGAGGTGTCGGTCAAATGGTTTGTTGATGAAGTAAATAATCATCGAACTTAACTATTTCACAAGGGAAGGGTACACTATTTTATATGAGCTTCTCTAAAGTAAAGTGATGCTAAGTCAAATAGAGATTACTGTATTAACTGCTTCGTGAAGAAAAGAAAAAACCCAGTGATATGGAATGAGTGTTTATACATTTTCGAAACACTGTTGCCAGTAAAGCTAGTTATGAAAACGAAAGAAAAATCCTGGTAAGAGGAGTCGATAAATTTTAATGACCGTTAAAAACATTGCAAAAGTAAGATGAAAGATAAGGCTTTATACTTAGAAATAACTCTTGATAAAATAACTATTTCGTTGATTTTTCCATTCCCACGGTGGTCACTTGATCACTTTCCTCCATCTTCGAGTAGAATAAAACCATGGGGGACCTAATACTCCTCCACGTGACCCATTTGAACTGAGACACCACAGTTAATGGACATAATTTAATCACGTTAACCTATGTTAAGAATAATAATAATGAAACTAGCCAGAAGATTTAATCAACTCCTGTACGGGATTGTATCAATTTCTTTTTAGTATCATTCTACGGGAAAGTATCTATTCATTTCAACTCTGCCATTACATTCCAAAGAAGAAATTAACTCGTTACAAAAGATGTCGTTTATGCTATAGTATCAATGTTATCAGCCATGAAACATTTTCCTGTTCATGCGATATTCATATTCTGCCTATTATGCGCGGAATTAATCTTTAACTGCCAAAATTTTATTAGATATGTATAGACTTTTTTTCGCGCGTGAAATCTTGATGGCGGGGGGGGGGGGAGGAGTTCTATTATTTTGCCCAATTAACTAGCAAAAATACCATAAGTAGCTTAAGCGACTTATAACTGTAACCAAATAACGCTATTTATATCTAACAAGAAACAAATAACTACTATTTACGTTAAAAACGATGACGCAGTGAATCTCTAATGTTATCAACAATCCATGGCCGTACAGTAATCCAGGCACGTTCGATGACATAAACCGTGTCATTTAATCCACTTCTCAAAAACTATTGTTCTAGTCTTTTGTGTACTTTTTGTTGTGTAAAGATTGACTCTAACATTTCCCAGTGCCTACCTTCACGCCTCGATGGTCGAAGCCCAATAGACTCAGAATACTAACGAACCTGCTATCCAATATTTTTATTTTTATTAGTAACAATGGTTATCTCATTCTCTCCCGGCTGATCAAAGTCAGAGAATCACTGGTGCCTTTCATAGCAGGCTAATGGGCAAAAATTTTTAACTTTTTATGGATGCGTTTTTATTTTTGGAGACTACCGCCCGTATCATCCATCGACCATTGTCCTACCGGAAGTGACTAATTGCGATGGGTGATTGTTGCCAAAATAGAAATGTCCTTGCTGTTTCCTGGTGATCCCGCATGGATGAGGTGTTGGAACTGCGTAGATGGGAGTTGCGAGTGTTCACGCTCCGATGATACGTTGATTGAGCTCGACACCAATGCCGTTTTGTAACATTTGATTGCTGTGTGGCCATCATCTTTCATCAATTATAAAACAATTTTGAGTTTAAAACATAGCCCATTAAAGTAATCTTTAAATGCTTTTGTATGACTCAAGAGCATGTTGCGAGAAATAAAAAAAAAACTTTTCACTAGTTGATTTTAATTCAATACATTATATATTAGAACACATTAAAACAAACTTGCATACCACATTTTTGAAGAATATTATGCAAGCCGCAATTCTGGGTGTAAAATGTATACAATCCTACTTATGCAAAGAGCAATTGAATTATTTACTCTTCAAGTTTTCGCGTAATACTTTTAAATTCTCAGAAGCGCTTATTGATGTCGTGTGTATTAAGACTAAACCTAAACAGATCTTTTTGTTTCTCTAGAATGTTTCTCTGGAATTTAGTCAAAGAAAATCTTGTTTAATTCTGTTTCTTAAAATTTCCTTTCATTAAATTTTAAAACGCTTTTACTGGTAAATCATAACTTCGGATTGGATTAAATCTTTTAAGATACTCATTCATGTGACCTTTTAAAACGAAGAAAAAGAAACTGTCATAATTTATTACTAATAATAAAAACGCAATACTCTGTGTGTCAAAATCATTGCTAAATTTAAAATAGCCAGTTTCTTAATTTGAATTTATTTTAACTGTAACATTCATTATGTATTATTATATTAATATTCTGCAAATAGGCTTATTTAAAAAAACCAGCAAACTAGAGATAGATTCAAAAAACTTTTTTTATTTACTTTAGTCTATGTATTTTCCAGTTGATATGCCTAATAGGATAACATTAAGGGGATGAAACAAAATTATAATGTTTCGAAATTCAGTGCTTGTTGTTAAGAATTGGTTTTTTAAAAGCTGTAAGAATAAATAATTTTTAGTTTAGCAAGGCGTAGAGTAGGAATCCTCAACTTTAAAGATCTGTCCCCCCCCCCCCCCCCCGGTCGTCCCTTCATCTTCACAGCGACCACGTAAAAACTTTTGTCATCAAAAACATGCTACAAGAAAGTAAAATTCTTAACAAATTCCCATAATGGTGTCCACTGTCAGTTAGGTATTTTAGAATGTGCTCTTAGGTTAAAAAAAAAAAAAAAAAAAAGAAAGTTGGAATGGATACCCCTGACGTAAATCGTTGTAGCTCTTATCAATGCAAGAGGCTTTTGTCAATAAAATATTTTTAATCAAAATATGACTTAATAAATTTTCTTACCCTCTCCCCCCAAAAAATTGTTTTAAAAGCATACGAGATACTATAAGCATTTTCTTTTATTTAATTATTTTAATATAGTTTATAGCACTGTTTGATTTCATCTAGAGTTAAAAAAGAAAGGTTTATATACTTTAAAAACCTATTTTTTTTTTTTTTTAAAAAATGCGTCATCCACTGGATTCATTCTTCCATAAGCTATTAAAACAGTAATGCTTGATATGCTTCTATGTTTCAATACTCAAAACAATTCAATTGTTTATTTCAGCGTTGCTGTTGCTCCATCTGAAGGTGAATTAATCACTGCCCATACAGACACATCTCCAGTGCCAAGCCCGGTCCAACAACCGAGTGACCTGTCCACTCCAACAGCCATTTATCTCCACAGGGGTGAGGGTAATAAAGTAATTGTACATTCTTTAGACAGAGAAAATTCAGTTATACAGCCTGTGCCCGACGGAGTTCATGACTCTGGAAAAGATGAGAAAGAGAACTCTCAAGCTTTGCCATTACTCCCACCCTCCGCTGTCGAAGTCAAACAAACAGACGATGGGGATAACCAGGACGTTGAAATGGTCGATGCTTCAAGACAACGGGAAATGCACGTAAGTTGTTATTTTTTAATTTAAACATTCTACCGTTTTATTCGATATCAAATTATTAAGGAGGATCTCCCCTCAGGAAGCTCAAACCCTTTGAGGGTACATCTACAAAAAAGTAAAAACTATAGTGATATATCGCAGCTTGCACAAAATTATTCCTTAGGATTGTTTCCAGATAGGTACTTCACAAGTTCCCGGCATTTCCAATACATACACAGAAACATTTATTGCCTATAAGAAAGTCGAGGAGGTTTTTTTTTTAAACCGAAAAATGATTTTCCTCGCTTACCGTTACATTACCTCAAGCCCTTTTTAAAAATGATAGCATAGAATAAGGTGCTAGATATTTGAGATATGACGCTTTGCTTATGAAAACATTTAATATAAAAAGTGAACAGGTGACTGAAATCGAACCAACTTGACAATAAATATGTGGATGCACTGTCAAATTGAGGAGCAATGACCTTAAGAGAGTTTGTTACAGCATTGGGTAAAAAACCAACAACTATTACTTGTTTATGTGCCGCGAAAATTAATATAAAGTCCCCAATTTTTATTTAAAAAACGTTATCTGCAGTCTGACAGTCTTTAAAAATTTATTTTTCATATCTTTTACACTTTGCTAACTGTCTTTTTTTCTGACATTGTTAGGAAAAGAGAGATAAAAAAAAGCTACTTATCTATTTAAAAAGAATGAGCCCGAAAGGCAAGTCTCAGCACACTTTTAATTAAAAAACTTTTAATTAAAAATATAAAGAATTAAATTTAAAATATTGCTTTTAATGTGTGTAAATATTCTGCTCCGTTCTTGTAATCACTCTTAGAACATCTTGGTTCTAACAAGTTTGATGCGAACTAAAACTGTCTTAAGTGTCAGATGAAATGAAAAGGAACTCAACATTATTTTAATCTAAGAAAACCAGAACTATTCGAAAAGTTATCCAAATGTTTGCATTTCTCTCCAACTGATCTATCAAGGTACACTGATACTATATAGTTGCCATTATTTTTGGTGTTGAGGTAAACTAAATACACTTTTAAGTACAGAACTGTAGCTATCGTGCAAAAAATTGTATGAAATTGACAAAATAACAATTTTTTGAAAGAAAGTTATTTTACTGAAAATGGGCTCGTTTCTTTTTTAAATGAAATGCTTTTGCAATGAAACCCTCAAATTGATTCTAATGCGCATAAAAAATATGTGTTATCAGTAAACAAACAAAAAATGAATAAATAAATATAAAACCATAGCAGTGAAAAAGTGCACCGTAACATTTTTTTAGTTTACCTCAACATCAATTATGGTGGCAACTATACACTATTATAATAATAATAACAGTAGCATTTTGAGATACTATTACTCCATCATGATGTCCCAATGGCAATTACTATTTTTTTCATGCTATAATAACTATTTTATGATCAAATGAGTGAAGTATAACGGATTTTAGCTTAATTATCATTTGAACTCAACATTTAATTTCACCTTATCTTAACATTTTGTTAAACCTTTAAAAAATATTTACATTAAACAAATACTGGATTTTCTTAATAGTCATCCATTTTAGCTCAGTATCTCTCTTCTTCCTGCTTTGCAGATGGTTTGGTTTAAAACTACAAATTGAGAGATGGATTTTAGAAACATGATTTTTTTAAATTGATTCTAATATTTCATGAATTGATTTTCATCGGAACTCTTATGCTTAAATTACACTACGTGAATGATTTTTTCCCGCTGAATTTCCGATGCAATAATTTTCACGAAACTGCAAATTGCAGATGTCCATTTATAATGAACAATAGGCTTACAAAGTTTAATAATAATAAATCCTCAGAATGAGAATTCTATGGTCAATCAATAAATGTTGATTATTTTAACCTTATTATCGAAAACTAGGATAAATTATTGAGGTTATAGGGCTGCTGCTGATTTATTGGACTGACTTAACCTTACTGATTTGACCTCTTCAATATTATTCAAACGTGCCTGGTTTATACTTTTTTTTCTCTCTCTCACACAAAACCATTTTTCATCTAAATAAGCAATTGTCAAGAAGAATATTTAATGAATTTGCGGAACAAGTCTTTCTTTGAAATAAGGTTGCAGTGCACTTTCTTCTATGAAGAACATTAAAAAGGGCAAATTTTAATTTATGATGTAAAAATAACTGACATACTACTTAGCAAAAGTTTCGACAAATGCCTTTTAAAGTACTGCCAAACTTAAAGAAAGATAAAATCGTGATTTTCCTCGAAACGGCCTCTTTTTTTCCGAATTTATGAATCGTATAAAAACAAAAAATATTTATTGTTTACATTACTCTGTATGTTTTGCTCCAAATTTAGAAAATTACACAAAAAAGTGCAAAAATAAAATGTCTTCTTTGCTGAGACTTACTAAAATGGCAGATATTCTATTCGAACTTCTTTAGTACTTCTGCGGTATTTACTTAACCAAACTAAATAGTTTAAATAACATCCATTTAGTTTCCGTTAGTTTAACGATAATCTAAGACTTTTTTTTAAAAAAAGACACGTGAGAAGGCGCAACTTTATTTTTTATTTCGCTTTTTTTCTTGAACCGAATAACAATATATGCCCCCCCCCCCCCCCTAAAAAAAGCCTCATAACTGGGGCACGATTTGTCAATCAGCAAGTAGCAAATTGCTAGTTAAATAATCAAATGCTAGATAGAGGAAAAAAAATTGCTAGTAACTTTAATGGTCTAGATTTTCAATCGCTTTTCCACCTTTTTTTTCAAAGTCAATTTTTCAAATTTAAATCTTTTAATCTGATGTTATTACGACACGTGAATTTAAATTTTAATAGTAATTTTTGATGTACTCAATTCGTCTTAAGGAAACCTCGTTTTTCGATGATTTTTAGGCTTTTTTACGATTTTTATGCCGTTTTAATTTGGTTTTTTAAATTCCGATTTTTAATAGGAAATTTCTACACCCAAATTTCGAACTTGAGTAATCACTTTTTGACGTGCTTTATTTGCGACAATTCCATCATTAATCCACATTATTTTCCGACTATTTTCTCGGCAGTTATTTTATGATTTTACAGTTTTTTTTTTCCACATGGTTTTTCAAATAATATTTTTAATATGATGACATTACTACACGTAAGTTTAAAATTTGATTAATTACTTTCTGACGCGCTCAATTAGCGACTACGCCGTTGTAAATGAAAATCATTTTCTAATCGTTTTTTGGCAGTTGTTGCAGTTAGTTGTCTTACTTCCGGCCCAGCAATTTCCATTCTTAAAAAAACAAAATCTCGATATTTTAAATACATTATTAATAACAACGTATTCGGAATCGCACATTTGAGTATTTAAATTTTCATACGAGTATAAAGATTTAATATTTACTATTGAGTGATCTTTTTGTTGCAATAGGTCTTACAACAGTGTGTTGCGATTCTATATGTCACAAAATATATCGCGATACCACCTTAAAAACATGCTTGTATGTACCTTGATTTTGCTAATAGCATTTTCAGCATTAGAATTCATTTTTACTGATTTCGAAAAATGAAATCTTGCCCTGCAAATAACTCGTTCAATCAAATTGGTTGGAAATTGATAGAGTTATCTAGTTGTTAAGTACGAGAAATGCGAGAACGTTCCAATTTTGCGAATCTGAATTTTTTTGAATTGATACCAATAATTTGTAAGTCAAGTAAGTTTTAAAAAAAACGTGTATATATATATATATATATATATATATATATATATATATATATATATATATATATATTAAAAGACGCACAAAATTTTTAAAATGATTGAAAATATCAACTGTCACCAAAATATAGAGACGAAAAAAATCATCCTTAAATATCGCTAAAACAAATGTTAGTACAAGGATTCTAATTCATTCGCGGGTGTGAATTAATCCTTATACATCATGAATTTTCAAAATAGCAAATTTTTTTCAGGCGAAAGTTAGTGAACATACAATCTGAAAATAGGTTACGGATAATTTAAGTTCTAAACATAACTACAGTATTTATCATATTTTAATTAGTTGAAAAATTTTAAATGCTTATACGAGTAATAGTTTTGGTTTAAAATGAATGTTTCTTTTATGTTGACCTAGATACATTGAGAAAGAGAATGAGCCATATCTAGGTTGTCATCGGTTTATTTAAAATTAATGTCCGAAATAATTTTTCTTAATTATATGTTTGAAATAACGATTTAAATCAAAATATTTTAGGAATTCAATTTGATTCAGTTCAAAAAATAATAATGTGAATAAACTTTTATAATTTAAAATATTATTTTCTCCATTAAATTTTAATTTCGTATTTCCTGGTGTTGAAAATATTTAATTCAAAATCAGCTTGCGCAGATAATGCGAATTTCGTTTGAAAACTTTTTTTTTTCCTATATTATTATAAGAAGATTAATTTATTTTAAAAATGCTAATTGATTTTTGTATTGATTTTCACAAAATTTAAAAAAAAAAAAAAAAAAAAAAAAAAAAAAAAAAAAAAAAACATGAAAACATTAAGCTTAATAGGATTTGACTAGAGAAAAAGATAACTTATAATAAATGCGAATTCTTGGCGCACAATGTATACACTCCTTTTGTGAATTATAATTAAAATAATGTAAGAAAGTCTGCCTAACTATTTTTTAGAATTTTTTCGCGAGAGCTTTTTATTTGAGCAATCAATTTAGCGCGATATTTCACAAGCTTTTTTTTTAAATTAAATTTTAAACTTAGCGAAATCGTTTATTGCGCGAATATTTACAAAATAATTGAAAACTAAATAATAGATTTAAATAAAAATTTTAAGATGTATTTTTCATGCAGACTGAAAAGGATAAAATAATTTTATGTGTCAAACCTAAATTGAAAGGGCACCTCGCTTTCGTAACAAAATTCATTTTTACAGAAAACGATTCACTTTGAAAAACATGGGAAAAGGAATTATTTATTTATTTTAAGTTTTGTGCCAGCTAGCTTATGTGGGAAAGTGGTTGAAATTTCATTTGTTGATAAAATGGTGACACATTTTGTTTGCACAAAATTTAGAAATAGTTGTAACTTGAATTAGTATTAGACATAATTCTAGTTGAGTAATTTAGCTAGTTGAAAAGTTGTCAAAATTTGTATTAGCTTAAAAATTCTTTTTGACAACAATATGGTGATACTAATGTCGAATCGGAAACTGTTATTGTCATCCTGCAAATTACCATTTCAGTTATTATCGTCATCCATTTCCGTTAGTCAAAATAACGATTGACAATCTATTCTATTTAGGGATAAAATTCCGATAAATTCTGTTTGCAGCGGTCAGCAAACGATTGAAACTTGTACTGTTATCAAATTCAGAGATCCAGTAGAGACTCGAATGCTAGTCAAAAAATTGCGTCGGAATTACAATGGTATACTTCGGTATACTTCGTGTTATAAATTTCTTGTGGGAGACTCATATTTATTATTTAAAGAAAAAAATTATTTTTAACTACGTCGACTTTTTGAATAAATCGGTGCTCTCCTGTTCTCGAATTATTAGAATATACAGACACACTTTTACTTTTATATAGATGGGAAATAAGAGGTGTGATGTAAGCTAAACTTTCAATGATTTCGAAGATTAATTTTTTTAAAAACTTATTCTTTAAACAAATTTTAAATTCTTTGCCGGATATACAAGTTGATAATATTTCACTTTGTAGTTTTATTAGTTCCTCAGGCTTATTGAACCCATTCCTTTTCTAAAAATCGGAACTTAAAAACTATTCTACATGGCCTGGGTTCCCACTCTATTTCAGGGGGAAAAAATTCATGGACTTTCCCCTGGTATATCAGAAAAATCTCAATGAAAACCCAAACCATATCATATCTATACCATGCAATGTTTCATCAGACAACTTTGATTTTTTACTTGTAATGTCAAATCTTAGATTTTGTGAGCAAAGTATTATCTTTGAATGAGGATAGAAGCATGAAAGTTTTATTAAAATGGGAAATTTTTACAACTAATAATTGTAATAGATATTAGATTTATTGAACTAGAATCTCAATGACTGATTACTGTTACTGACAATTCGGAGACTGATTATTTTCCAAGTTTTGGTTTATTATTATTATTATTTTTTTAAATTTCAATTTTCCCTGACTATTCCCTGCTTTTAAGAGGCATAATAAAATTCTCTGACAATTCCGGGTTTTCCCAGATCAGTGGGAACCCTGATAGCAAACCAAAATGATAAATTGTATATAAAAGAGTTTTCCTTTTAGGCCTTGAATATTTTATCCTTTGTAACGTTTAAGCTATAATTCATATCACGAAAATAATATCTGAGTATCCGAAGTGTTTTTTCCAATAATGCTTTTTGATTTCAGCTATTAAATAATGATATTTATTGTTTAAATAAATTTGAGCAGCTGGGAAAATTTTAAACGCCTTCACTTTTTCTCTTTGGCATAGAAATTTTTTAAGCACTGCTATTCATATTTTGATTCAAATCGTGAGTCATAAAAAGCAAAAAAATGGGAACAATAAGTATTAAATCGGCGGCTATAGAGAAACAATTTGGGTGTTAAAAGAAGTTTCTATTGGGTCAAAAAACGCAATCAAAACCGCATCCAAATCTTCTCACGATTTTATGGTGGAAACTTGTTATTACTATTCCGCAGTTTATAATACACCCACTCTATATACAATTTCTTTTAAAATTGCTTTAAATTAAATGCATACAGGAAAATATGTTCACGCATTTTATGAGATTTTTTTTTCTTCTGTTTTTTGTTTGGCTAGAAATATGACTGGGAAAAATTGCATCACCCAAAAGAGGCTCCTAAATTTTTATTTCGAAACTCGTAATACTTTGTTAATGTATCGCAGCATCATTTATTTATTTTGTGAACTCACGTGTAAAATAATTACAAGCGAGATTAAATGTTTGGCTATTACATTCGCTATCTGTTATAGCCAGTACCCTATTCAATGTCTGATTTATCATAAGGCCTAAGAGGCTTAAGCCTAGGGCCCTCATATTTGTGTGTTCCCCTAAATGAAACAAATAATTTATTTTTGTGTTTTTTTTCTTAGGAATTGTCTATTAGAATTATGAATTAATAAAAATTGAAATAAGTATCAGTTCAAATTTGCTAATGTATCATAATTTACTTATATTATAAATAATTTAAAAACACTTCATTATTAAGCAACACGTAAAATTGGTTTAAAGTAGCGACCAGGGGGCCCTTATCAGTTCTGAGCCTGTAACCCCGAATTTCAAGATCAGTCCGGTTTTATTTGGCACGATTCGTCCCGTCTATTTAAAATGCTTTATATATCTTCAGACAATATTGTATGTTCATCACTATTATTTCAAATCAACTCTAAGATCAAAAGGACCCTAATCGGAATGAGACATATGCGAAGATTCAAAAGCAACGGGTTCTCGTTTTTCTGTTTTCTTTCTAAGTCCTCCCTCCTGTTTTTTAAATATCATTGCTGATCCTGAAAAAATATCCTTTTGATGTGACGTTTCAAGCTATTTTTTTAAAAAATTAGTATATTGTTTCAGAAAGTTAGTCGGATAATTCTCATTCGGTCTACATAATCATTTGCATTGCTATTCAAAATTAAATGAATGTATACAATTATATGAATGTATGAAGTACTAAATGAATGTATGAAGTTGTAATTTGCTTATTTCTCGTGCAGGATGAATCTTCTCCCACTGACATTCCTTTGGAGAGCGCCACATATCCCACAGGAGAATTTTCTCCATCTGCATACGAACCTCTGGGCACTGGTCAATACAGCGTACTGACTAATGTTGTGGTTACTGTAGCTCCTCCACCTCAGTATGGGGTCCAAACAACATCGGCCAGCAATACTTATACGCTTACTCCAACAGATTATTTTAGAGAGGTGTGTACCATTCCGCATCTTTTAATTGAAAAGCTTAGGTGGAAGAGCATATCGAGCGACATTTTAGAAACACTCAGTTTTCTAAGTTCACTATAAATATGGAACATTAAGACGCTTGTACAACTTTTTGAAAGCTGGTTTCCTTTACTTCATTTAAATGTCAATGGACATGGTCTTCCACTCTATGCTTTCGTTGATGTCACTCTGAAATATTTTAAATTCTTTTACTTAGTATCTACCACAATCTACTACTGATCAGCAGTACGTGCAAGCAGTCAGACAATTAGCAGCCTATCCAGAAGCCACACTAGATAATGGTACTGCGTATGGAACCGTGGAAAGGTATATTAGGCAGCAGGCAGCCTATAAACCTACCCCTCACGGATTAACCGTAGATCTTCCTTCACCTGATTCTGGTATTGGAGAAACTACAGTAACTCCAAGGGATTCCTTGCAGCAAGTAAGATATGATTATTTTCATGAATGATTTCACTTCCGATTTTAAAAATGTTCATTTTTGTGTGCATGAAAACTAGACTCTACAAGAATCTAATATATCGGATCGCAGCTTAAGTTCACGCCTGATTTGAAACTAAATAAAATAGTCATAAAACTAGTATTTATTCATCAATAATGTGTTTTCCATTATGTTCAATTACTGTCTCTGAATTACATGTTTGAATTCTCTTTTAGTAAAAAATAACAAAATGGGCGGTTTTTCTTCAAAGAAAGCAAGGAGAATTTTGATTGGCGCTCCACAGATTCTTTTTCCAGTCAAATTATTTTGTCGACAATAGAAAATCTGTGGGTGCTCGATCGACAACGAATGTTCTGTAGTCTCTGAGAAACAATATAGTATAAGTTATCCACAGTACATTTCCAATTTTGTTCGTCACATTCATTTTCAATTTCTTCTCCATCTTCTCCAAGTTCTTTTGTTTGTAGTTTAGATGACCCACAAACTTTTACATTCAGCAGATAATTTTTAACTAAAAATAACATAAATTTTCTCCAATCCTCTAATAGCTTAATTTTCGTTACAAAATTTATTTTGACAGTTGAAGTTAAAACATTTTCTAAGTTAAATCTAAAATCTACAATAAATCTTTTTATATTATGCATGTAAAGTAATAAATCTTGAAGCGCGTAACAAATTTCTTTAGAAGGCTGTAAACAAATCTGAACTGCTGTGTGCTGAGGCCCGGTATTTGTAAAGGCGGAGTCAGTTTAAATTTCATATTCTTCAAGCATTTCACGTCAATGAACTAGCCCTAGGCCCACTACATTATTTCCCCCCTCCCCCCATCATTAGAAGGTCGTAAGGCTATCTAGAAGATTGCAGGCACGTGGAGAAATCGAATGACGCATGTATTTCGAAAGTTCTCGAACACTTTCATTTTTGTATTTAAAATGCGAAAATTCAAGAGCTTGAGTAATTTATTTTGCTCTAGCTAGAGAAATCTGCCCTGCGTCTGACGTGATTTACAAGAACCACCCTGACTCAAAATATGAATTCACACATTTGCGCAATTCTTTTAAAAAAGTAAATAAATAAATAAATTTAAAAATAAAATTTAATCATACATTTTAACTATTCAAATCATATATCAACTATCAAATTCTCATTTGATTTAAGGTGTTTAGTCCTATCTTTTTATTTATATTATTTATGAGATTGATGTATAATTAGAATCGTCGGTTAAATTATTTTCTTTTCCTTCTGAAATATAGCCTCAACATTAAGAAAATGGACATATTCTTAAAATGGGCGTTTGGATAATGAATATAGCTCTAAGTATACGTTTAAAACAATAAAAATAGCTCAATTAAGATAAGATAATTAAGAGAATAAAATAATGAAGAAAATAAAAATGCTTGAAATATGAACATACCATTTGCTTTAGGTTTTTAAGGTACTGTTATGACTGTTGTATAAAAGAAGTAAATACTAATTAATTGTAAGGTTTTTTTATAGTTTTTATTTAATAAATTTTCACACGAGACTTTTTCAGAAGCAAAGAAGTTAAAAAATTGATATCGTTTATTAATACTGAAAAGTACTATTTTGCACTACGTTCATTGAAGAGCATGATGTCCATTTTTTCTAGCGTACTTTTTAAGTTATGTTCTGTTTTTAACTTCCATTTTGAGTTAAATTTGTAAATAAAAATTTCACCGACAAGATATTGAAGTGCTTATAAATTATATATATATATATATTTTTTAAAAAAACTGAATTTTGAATTAATATTTAAAAACATTTTGTATTTCAGATATTTGATTATACAGAAATAGCTCAAGCTCAACCTATACTGCAACAAACTGATGAAGATTCTCAAACGTCAAGGGGAACGTCAGTAGTCTCACCATCTGGTCGTAAAAACTCTTGGAATCATGAATATGGTCGAAATTCAGAACTAGACAAAGTTCAAATTCCTAAAATGTAATAATCTCTTAAAAGCAAAATTTATTCAGGTGGAGATATTATTAAATGTGATGAAGTAAAATCAAAATTAATTTCTTTTTTTTCCTTCTTCCAGTTTCTCCGATGTAGGATTTCACTACTTCCTAGAGTCTCCTATTTCCACCAGTCAACGAAGAGAGGATGATCGCATGACTTATATTAATAAAGGTAACTTTTGACAATTTCCTCAATTTCTTAAAAGATGAGTAGTTAAACTTCAAATATTTCACCTTCACTATTATAGTGCAGTGAAACTTGTGTAAGTTGACCGCTTGTAGAAAACTATTGAATGATGCACTTAGACAAGGGGTCAACTTTTAAAGGCAGAATAAAATTGTTTTTTTAAAGTGGGTTATGTGATCATTAAGATCAACTTAAACAAATGATCAACATACAGAGAGGGTCAACTTAACTGGTTTCTATTAACTAAACCACTTTTATATCAAGAATGGTAATGACAACACCTATGACTTGTAGGTGTCGTTATTTAAGTGGCTATAATAATAATTGTGATGACATGGATCAGAGTTCATGCGATTAAGTATTAAGTTTAGCTTCCATAATAGCCAATTTAAATACTGTATTTTTTAATTACAGGACAGTATTATGGTATCACTCTAGAATATATTAATGATCCAGAAAGAACACTCCGAAGTTGTACTGTCAAAGTAAGTAAATCTATTTAATAAACATAAAGTTTCAAAAGCAGGCACATTCTTTAACGTGATAGAAGCTCTCGAAAGATTAGATACCAAAGAAATAAAAGAATTGTGTGAGCTGTTCTGGCCGACATAATTTCTCTTTTATATAAACCGAAATAATATTTGTAACTAGCAATAAATAAAGGGATTATTTAACAAACATTTTCTATAATTTGCCATTTGGATCCACTTCTAGCAGAAATATATTTTTTTCATTGTATCCTTTAGAAAAAAAAAATAGTGCGTGGAGTCCCTCCGCGTGGAAGAAGTTAAACTTCGTAACCTGCGACGTTAATTATTAACATTGCTTACAATTCACAATTGATCGCATTATTTAATTATTATTTTCGAGTGGAGAAATATCAAAATCTATAAAATTTACAATGGTATTATGATAACTAAAGATACGAAATGTTTGAGTTCTATTTTTTCAATATTTCTTGCAAAAACTGCATCAATGGTAGTTCCCCCTTTGGTTGTTGGATCATTCCCACCATTTATCATTTCCAATCCAAATTTGTCTTTAAGGAAGGTTAATAATGTTTCTGCTTCAGGTAACGAGAAATTCATATTAAAATCTCCTGCAAGGATCACAGGCCGGTTACAATAATCAATTTCTTTACCAGTAACGTCTGCCAGAGCTTGTGAACCTGCAGTGGATAGTGGCAATAAAGATTTTGCAATAAATAATTTAATATCCCTCATGGCTGCATTTTGTGAAATATAAATGGCAATTAGAAAAGAGAAAACCTAACAATCAATTGATTTTCACAAGAGGCGTATCTTGACATAACCTTAAATCCGTCGCAGTGTCCGTGGGATTGTTTTCACCCATTTTTTACAATTGTTATCCACTAAGTTTGAAAATAAAAAATACTACCCTATGAAATTCGCGATCGCAACACTTGATACGCCATCTAGCGGGAGACTGTAAATATCGTGCATTAGTTGCCACATAACCATTGGCAATGACGGACGCCATTTTCTTAGCATAAAAAAAGAAGCAAAATTTCCCTAAAGAAAAGGTAAAACTTCTTGAAAAAACTAATCAGAACATGCCAAACATTGAAGCAGAACACGCCAAGCATTTGAAGAACAACTTCTCAATATTTTTTACCTTTCTATTACCAACAACATAACATGATTTCATGATCACTTGCTGTGTTACAGATGTGTGTATTGCGGTAAAATAATTTTTCTGTCTTCGATTCATTACAAGTTAAAATGAAATCAACATTGCTTTCGTCATTCCAATGAATAAATGTGTTCCAATGAATTCCATACAGAACTGTAATAGTTATAGAATATTCTTCTTCTTCATAGAATAGTATATATTTCTGTATCTACATAATTCAGAAAACAACAATAAAGAATAATCCGAATTAATTGAAAAAGTATCTTTTGTGCTGATTATAAATAAATTTTTTATCGTTTTCTTGGTAAGTGTTTGTTAGTTTTGAAAGAATTTCAACTAGAATACAGCTATTCTGTTTTTAAGCTACATATTAAAATTCATATCGAGATCTTATAATTATAAAATTTTGATGTGTGGTATGTTACCTAAAAGTAATGAAGGGATAAACTATGTATATATTATTTGAGAATAAAGATTTCAAACAAAGAACATATCATTTTGGAATTCTCCGGACTTATAAATCAGGTAAGTGTTATATGATTTTTATAATAAAAAATTTGCTTGTAAATAATTTTTTTTTTACTTGATGATCGTTCTCTACAAAATGTTTTTTTTACGTCTGATTAAATACTATAAGAATTTAAAAAAAGAAACAAAACGAAAGTTTTTATTGAAAAATGAGGAAATTTTAAAATCGTTTTTATCCTAAGAATTCTTTATTTTACGTTTTTTAGTTTATAATTTTTTGATAAAATTGTTGTCAAAATACTTTTTTTGAAAAATTAAATGGTATTAAATTATATGTTTATGTATACTTCTTGCATATTCTAATATTTGAAGTAATATGATTCAGAAAGTATGGAAGAAAAATTCGGTACTTACGGCTACAGATTTGGCAGATTTTTAAGTGCCGCCAATCTACACTTAAAATTTTTGGAAAAAATCTTAAAATGAAACAAAAATCAAAGTAGTCAATCGGATTTAGGTGGAAAATGGGCCGATATAGAGTTTAGCATAGATTCAAAACAAACTTTTCTCTCACCTGATTCTATAGCCATTATGAACTCTAATAAATAAGATTCAAAATGAAATAACATTTCCAAAACGGACTTTTACTAAGATAAAGTTTCATGATATGGACATTGGTACATTTTCGTTATATTTCACTCTATAAAATATTTCGCTCTTAAAAAAATAAAATTGCATCTTGTTTTGTTTCTATCAAGTCCCAAAGACGCATTTTCGTAACACTAAAAATGGCGACAAAAAAAGAATAGTTCTTTTTTTGTTTCGTAAGCATTCTATATTTTACGTTAAAATTTAAATGGGCCTTTCATGTTATACCATTAAATTTAGTAAAACTATTTCTCAGGCATTAGGTTTGAACTTTTATAAGAATATACCTATTTTTTTCTCTTTATTTACAAATATTTTTCCGATGTGTTCTGGATGTTCCTTCTCTAAAAAAAAAGGAGATACCATTTTGTTTTCGTTTGCATAAGAAAGAAAACAAAAATTTTTCTTTTTTAAATTTAATCAGCCACAATAAAGATGGAACGTTACAATGCTACATTAAAGACGTCTCCAGTGTAACTGAATGACTGTTCATATGGAAATCGCAGGGATT
The DNA here is from genome assembly GCA_949128135.1 of Parasteatoda lunata. Classification (NCBI taxonomy): domain Eukaryota; kingdom Metazoa; phylum Arthropoda; class Arachnida; order Araneae; family Theridiidae; genus Parasteatoda; species Parasteatoda lunata. The sequence continues at coordinate 4,667,487 of OX421973.1, forward strand.
CGGCACATACAACAACGCCCCCTATAGTTCGTTGCGATCGCGAATTATATGTGTATCAAATCAAACTAAAATATTTATGGAAAAACAAAAGTTTTATGACTTTTATTATTTTTATGCTAGTGAGAACCAAAACAATATGGAAATGAATGAGGGAAAACTGGATCCTACCACGTGATTTCCCGGCCAATAAAAATGAAGCGTTAAACGTTTAACGCTTTCTTGTTGCAAGTCGCATAAGAAGTATAACTTCAAAAATAATAATAATCTAAAATTATATAACTCGTAAAAATTTGTCATCGTGAATGTTACCCCTTTTCTAGTAACCCATATAATTTATTGAAGTATTAAACAAATTTCAGAATTCAAAGTGACACGAAGGCTTAATGTTTAAACTACTTATGAAAATAATTTTAACTCAGAATTGACTGATTCTGGTTTTTACCCCCCTTCTAACGTAAAAATAACTTCAAATACATTTTCTGCCATTTTTTAATCAAAAGCAAGTAAATTATTTAATTCAAATCCCTTAAATGATTCATTTTACCTAACCCTATTTTATCATGATTCTTTTCATTCACGAAACTTACCATAATTTCGAGTTTTATGATAAGTTTTCGCTATTTTAAGGATGATTGTGACAAAAAGTAAAATAATTTTTAATTGTTTTCAGTCAACAGTGATGCTCGTATTTCGAGAGGAGAAAAGTCACGAAGATGAACTCAAAGCGTGGAAATTTTGGCACAGTCGGCAACACAGTGTAAAGCAGCGAATACTTGATGCAGGTAAACAGAGTACGGACCTATTTTTATTTCTTAAAAAGTACCTAAATTATGAATCATACTCTTTGTTTTTAATTTCTACATAATAGTGAGTACGGGTTTTTTTTGTTTCAATTGTCAAGAACTACTGATTAATATCAGGAGTTTCAGTTCTGAGACAATTACATTTTCTCTAATGCATGAGTAATCATAATTTACACGTGTTTTCTTTAACCAAGTATATATTTTTTTTCTAAAAAAAAATTAAATTATAGCGAATATCAAAATACCCTCCAGCTGTAGGAAAATTCTTGCACTTGATTATTTACTCTCTATCTGAAAATCTTTTCTCTTGGATCGACATGAAAAAAAAAAAAAAAACATTTATGTGTATTTGAATGTGTTGTGCTTAAACAATTCCTTTTATTTTACTCTTTCCCTTCCATGCTGCCTATCTTGGTATTTTATAGGGTAATTCAATTTTTATGTCTATTTCTTCTTCAAAATTATTTTCTTCAAATCTATTTTTATTTCGAATAAGTTTTCTATAAATTTTTGTTTCTGTCATTTTTTTAGATACAAAAAACAGTTGCGGCATAATAGGTCAAATTGAAGAGGTTACTCACAATGCGATAGCCTTCTACTGGAATCCATTAGATGGACCTGCAAAGGTAACTTATGAAAAGCCACTTTGAAAATAGATCGGCTTATTACAAAATGTTAGAAAATAACTTATCGGTCTACCATTATTAATTTACAAGAGTGTGTCTAAATATATTTTTAAAGAAAGTTTCAGTAAAAACTCGTGTTTTATTATGTATGTGTAGACATTCTAAGTTTTATATATATTTGAAATAAACTTTTATTTGTTATATAAATTATGTGTCTTAACCAGAACAATATATACCTACAGTTAATTCCTATAGAATGAAGAATGAATATTTTTTCTAATAATAGTCTAAATTACATTATTAAGTATAATTACAGAAAAAAAGTATATATTACAGTTTTTAAGAGATACATAATAATGAATCTAGATTAGATTTGCTTTTCATTAAATTATGAAACAGTATAAATGTTGAAGTATATTAACTAAAGAAAAAACTAATTGAGATAACTTTCTACTGTCATAAATAAAATAATTTTCAAAACATATGAAGTATTATATAATTGCTCTGTTTGACACCCAATGATTCAGATAAAATAATTTTCTAAAGATTATCACATGAACTATTATGTAACTGCTCTTATTGACATCAAAGTGTGCAAACGAAATAATTTTCAAAACATCATATTACAACTGAACTCTTTAATATCTTATGTTGCAAATAAAATAATTTTCAAAAATTATTATATAAAGTTTTATATTAGAGTTGTTCTCTTTGACAACCTAAAAAAAAAAAGATATATAATGATTGCAAAATTTTTTTCATTCCAGATTAGTGTTTCAGTTCACTGTCTCAGCACAGATTTCAGTAATCAAAAAGGTGTAAAGGTAAAAAGAATGAAAGAATTTTCATGTTTATCTAAAATTAATATAGAGATGTATGAATGATAAAACGCTTTTTCCATTCTAGGGTTTTCCTCTACACATCCAAGTAGACACGACAGACGATTTACGAGAAGGTGCTCCACCCATTCACAGAGGCTACTGCCAAATTAAAGTTTTCTGCGATAAAGTAAGTGTGCCACTTTAGTGAATTTAATCACTTACTTATAATGCAAAGAACAAAAAGGGTTTTTTATTTGGAAGCATGAATATTTCACTGTCTGCATGAATTTCATTAATTACTATTATAAAATAACATTTGAATGAACTATTTTCGAATATTTATCTGTTAAAATAAGAAAAAATTTGGTTAATAGTGTATAAAATGAAAAGATGTATTTCACTGAATTTAATGAAAATATTTCTCTCTGCTGAAGGGAGCTGAAAGGAAGACAAGAGATGAAGAAAGAAGAGCTGCAAAGAGGAAATTGACTGCAACAGGTAGTAAGTAACAATGCTTTCATTCATAAGAAAGTAGTTTTTCTCAAAGACGCATAATCAGAAAACTAATGCATCATTTATTTGGCATTTTTTTTCTTAAATGCATTATATACATACAAAACATACATATTGTGATTTTACTCGAAACGAAAAATTTCAACTGAGAATTCCCAAGCTGGGTTTTTTTATAATTGCATTTTTTTATGAACAAATTAGCTCAAGATATTAAGTTTATAATGGAATAGAATACAAACGCCTAACATTGAGATATTTATATTTCCATATTCTAATGTGCTTTAAAATTTTTAATGAACCTTTTTAAAAACAGCTATATAATAAGAAATTTCAAATATTGTACTAGGGTAATCTCACAAAAATTTGAGATTTATAATACATTGAAATTATTGTAACAAAATACAATTTGTAATAGTTTTAGAACATAATTCAATGAAATGGAAAAATTATTTATAAAAATATAGTTCAAATCTACTTCCCCAGACCTGTGATTCTTGTTATATACAGTTTAAAATCATTTTTTTTAAATTTAACTAAATGAATACCAACTAATTTAATGGTATTTATTAATGCAGCAAGACTTAAAAACCTTGAAAAAGCAATAAAATCCTGAAACCCCACAAAACTCTGAAAAAGCCTAGTAGGTTTGGTTTTTTCTCCTGAAAACCACAGCCCATTGGGCATTTTACCATTTTATTTAAAATAGTTTTAAAAAAAAATATGTGTTGATTAAATAAAAACATTCATCAACCCAGGGCAGCTGAGGTAAATAAGATAGTACTAGAATCCACTCATTCAAGATGTAAAGACTAATCCCACGACTCCAAAGTACAAAAGTAATCATCTTTTTCTTTCCCCCTTTCAATCAGATTTAATTTATTATCTCATTGAAGTTTGTCACAGTATAGCCACTTATGGCTTTTTTTTTATTACTGGTAACTCTATCTTCAATTTCATTCTTGTGAAAATATTTGCTTCTTTAACCTAACAGCAAAACTGGGTGATATAACAGTGTATTGATATAATTCTTTTTGCACAAAAGAATTTTAAAATTATTTTTATGAGTTGTCTTAAGAGATTATACTTTGATGAGTGAAAAACTAAAGTGCCATCAAAACGAAATTAAGTTTATAAATACTATTATACAGTTGTTTGAATTGAATGAAAATTAAAGTTATGAATGCCATGAGTATGAAACTGCTTTTAAGAAAATACTATATTTGAAAGCTTGCAAATATGTATCGCGGCCATACTTCGTGATCATTTAAGAGACATAGTATTTTTACAACTTCTTTAACTTATGTTTTCAACAAGTATAAACATGCAAAAATAACAAAAACAATTTTATAAAAAAATTCAAGAGTTATATTCAGAAGCAGATATTTACTCTGGGAGGTACTACTATTTGTTTATTGTTATGTAAATTTTTTTTATCAATTTTTCAGGTGGAAGGAAGAAAATAGAAGAGATGTACCACACTCCATGTGAGAGATCAGAATTTTATTCCATGAGTGATCTTTCAAAACCTCCAATACTTTTCACGCCAGATGATGATTCAGAAAAAGTAAACACATATTCAACAACTATTACATTTCCTTATTAGCTATAATGTAATTTTAATAGTTCAACATTTATTTCGAAAAAAAAAATGTTTTGAAACTAATTTTTTTATGATTAATTATTGTGTTGCAAGAGTTTATACCTAACTTAAAGTAAATGTCAGTCTAAATTAGATTGACTTCATATTTCTCGTGTATATTAATTGTTGTTAAAGATATAAAAACGAAAATCAAACTGATTTTATAAAAAGAGTCCAATATTTTGACTTAATAAATGAAATTCAGCACAAAAGAGGACTGAATTTAATAGTTTAGGTAAATTGTTTTTGATTAATAATTATAAGACATAATCAGTGAAAAAGCTTTTTTAAAATTTTGATTGAAGTATTTCATATTGCTAAATTTAATATTTGATGGAACAATGTAGAAATAATTTTCATTATTTCAGACTATTTTTCTAAAAAGTAATTCATTAGAGTTGTTCGTAATATTGTTTTTTTATTTCAGTCGAACGGTCCAGAGTTAACCTTCTACACAATAGCAACTGCAGCAGCAGCTGCTGCTGCAGAAGAAAATGCTGCTTCTGCTGCTGCAATAGCAGCGTAAGTAAACTCTTAAATAATGAATAGTTTTATTATCCCTATAATGAATATTGAATGTTTGATTCACATTTTTAATATTATAAATATGCCTTAATGATGTGCAATATTTTTATTTTTATAGGGAAGTAAAAACACCTCTTGAAATGCCTGTTTCACCGCCATTGAAGAAATTCAAACTAGCACCGCCTGATAGAGGTAATTTTTGCACATTACTTTTTTAACTTTTATTAAATTGCACATTACTTTTGAATTAAATTTGCACATTACTTAACTTTAATTTTATAACAAATTTCTAAATTGTGAAATATGAAAGTAACAAAATGCTATAATCTATGAAGGTGCCAGTTAGATGATAAAAAGTTTTTTTTTTTTTTTTTTAATTTTAAAAAAAATTCCTAATTTTGTTTTTATTGTAAACGTTATGCAATGAAACTTTTGTTATAGAATATGAATATTTTTAAAACATTATTCAATACAACTATTATATTCCATTAGATTCTAAAAGTTTATGTTGGCAGAGAGAGAGTTATGTATATATTATATGAAAATCTGATCTCTCTTGATAATTATGCATCAATTTGAATTTTTTTTTTCTACTTTAAAATGTAAATTTCTAAATTTAATATATATTATTTTTACTCCATTTTTTAGAACAATGTATAGTAATGCTCAAAAATATGTTTAGATATTTTTGAGTGGTTATAGTTAACTCATGGCTAGAGTTAGAGATAACTCATGGCTAGAGTTAGAGATTAATAGTAAAAAAGTACAAAAATTTAAAGGGAAAAATGTTTATGAATTAAAGGGCCTTCAAGAGTGGGTGAAAAAAATAACCCTTTACATCAAGATTTTGTGAGACTATGTGTTCTGGTATAAAAATAATTGTAATGAATAATACAGGCACCTTCTTGTAACTTAAGGTTTTAGTTTCTCAACTACTGTCTAGATTGACTTGTTTATTGAAATACTAAATGTTGATAGTACTTTTGGTCTTCAGTTATTTTTTTAGCATTAATTGCCACGTGTAACAAATAAAAACTTTTCTTAATTTTTTTTCATAGAAATTTAATGCCTTTTTAATTAAGCATTGGTATTGACATATTTTGATTCCATGTCTAGAGCAAAATGAATAAAAAAAGAAAGAAAATATTTTCTGGAAGTTTATCTCACTTTAATAAAATAATTAACTAGAAATTATAACGAAAATTTCAAATTGCTACTTTTATAATTTTTTACATCACACTCGCGAAAAAATTTCTAGCATTTAAGCTTCATTTAAAGAATAACTAACTAGAAGTTATAAATTAATGAACAAAACAACAGTTTTTCATTCAATTTTGTTTGAAATTAACAGTTAAAATGGATGCTCTTGTAAAATAGCTTCATTTTTTCAGTTTATATATTAAAATGAGATGCAATTATATGCAAATTTTTCTTTAATTCTTTACCGAATGAAATTTGCATTACAGCAGCTAAATAAAATCAGATATGATTTTATTGTATTAACACGTTCACGCCGGGTGTTCAGGCCTGAAAGTGGGACGGAAAAGAGAAAATACTGGTAGAAGAACTATTTCAATATTAGATAATATTCGGGAGGAGTTAATCTATTCTCAACAATAACAATTCTGTAAGGAAATTTTTCACTGCGAAGAAGAAATTCAATATAAAAATTGCATCCGTTAAAAACAATTGGTAGTTATGGATTTTTATTATTCCATTTAATTGATTTGTTACCAGTTTTTACTCCGGTGCGTCGCCCGGTGAGGCCGGCGTGACCCACCGATGAGTTCAGGCCGGCGTGAACGTGTTAAGGAACCTTCCTTATTAGATCAAAATAAGGTTGTCCTGGTATATTGTTAATGCAGAAAAAACTTTTATCAAGCAATGTAATGTCAATCTGGGCAGTATTGAGTTGTTGATTTTAGTATTTCTATTTGTGCATGTTGAATTGTAACTTATTAACACTTAGAACTAACCAACGTCTCCTATTGGGAACCAGTGTTACTTTATGTGAAGAGGCCAGAAGACGAAGTGTTCTTTCCCCTACACCTCACACCACCCAATCTAAACGGACTGGCCAAAGCTGTAAGTACATCTTTTTTTCTTTACTAATCCCAAATTTCAAACTTTGTCTTAATTTAAAATTCACTTTCAATTGCAGATGGAGAACAAGTATAATATTGGAGTCGAACTCATAAGAAATTTTTATAAAAAATGCAAGAAAGGGTATGTGTTTTAAAAGATAGCTTTATTACAACCATAATCTGTCATCATAGTTTCTACATTAGTTCTTTTAAATATAAAATGGCAGCCTTCATACTGCAAAGGGTATGCTTAGTTCAGAGTGGATGCTCTTTAAGTTTTTGCACTAATATATTTTTTTATATAATAAATTTAATATCTTGCCATGTTAGATTTTTAATTAATTAGGAAAATATTTCTAAAGAACTTTTTTATTCTTGACAAGTTTGTTGCATAAGATAGAAACAGGGGTGATTGTGATCCCAAGTCAAAATTCCGGAAAATTTCTTGAGTAAAAAATATAAATAAAAAGTTTAAATCGAAAAATTAGAAGAAAAAAAATTAAACAAGGTTTTTTTTTCCTTCTTCGCAGTATTTTTTAGTTTACTTAAAATAATATTTAAAATTTTACACATACCTATGTCGACCTGGAGAAGTAATTGAAATATACAAATATGTTTTTATTGAGTTTATGATTATAATAACAGCTTACTGATAAAAAATGAATATTAATCTTGAACATAAGCTTGTAAAGTATCAGGCTCTCCCTTACATATAAAATAAACTGTGTTTTTAAGTTCCACCTTTGAAACTTTGATTTCCGGAAACATTTGTGAACAATGATTTTTTTTATATGTTTGAACCTTCGATCTCCGGAAACTTCCGGATCACGGTTAGCGAAAAATCATGAAATCCGGATTTTTTCCGGAGCACAATCAGTCCTGTAGAAACCTAGGCATCAAAAGTATTGGATTTGTACTTCCGCATAAAAACGAAATTCTTTAGACCGAGTTACTTTGTAAACATGAAAGTAAGCCAAAAAGAGATAGATTAGGTAAAGACTTCCCATTTGTCGTATTTTACAATTATCTTTGTCAATGGTAGAAAATAGTCTGAAATCAAATTCTTCTTCTTTTTTTTTTTTTTCTTTTTTTTAAATAAGATAATGTTTTATGATAATAACCACCATAAAAGCTTGTGAAGTATGTCAGTCAAAGCTTGGAAATAAATAAATCTTATCTAGTTTTCATCTCTCATTGTATCTATGCATATAATCATTAAGGATTTTTTATTTATTTAACATATCATTTATAACTTGAATTAGTGTAATATTTATGAATACTAAATAAGAAGGGCAAGAGTTTCTTTCTCATATATTTTTCTTGGTGGAAGTCACAATAGAATGACTACATTTCCATATTTTGTGATAAACTGTATTTGTTAAAAATGAAATATAAATAAGATTTCTAGAAAAATCAAGGTGATATAGATATGCTAATACTAAAAAAACTAATTACAGGCATATATATATATATATATATTAAAGCCTAATTCAGGAGTTAGTTTGTCTTCTGGGTCATGTTTAAAATTACAAGAGTACGGAGTGGAACATTGATAGCCGCAAATCTAAAAATGGGCAATAAAATAAATTAATAAAAAAAAGCACTTAAAAATTAGCTTTGTTTCGTCATTTGTTGAATGTGATAGGTCCCTGAAAACAGCAAGTCTGGTTTTTGCTCATTTGAATGAAATGAGAGGCACGAATAACCAATATTTACATTCTTCTTCTCTATTTTAATACTGATTTACATAACATAAATAATAACTTGACTCATTTCTTAATTTCAGAATCACAGTTATGATGGACGATGATATGGTTCGCCTTTATTGCAATGAAGACACGTTTGTTATCGATGTCATTAAAGCAGAAAATGAGAATAAATATGATATTACATTTACAGAGCTGTAGCGAGGGAAGAAAAACATTAGAATGTTTGCTTTGAAGCAAAATTTTTAAGAACTTTAAGAATTATTATTATGCTGATATTCAGCGTATTTTTTAAACACTTTTTTTAAAAACTATTTTACATTTTTATACTTTTACAATCGTTGGGAATATTTGTCTTAAAATATTCATCTCTCTAAATACTCATTTTGCTCATATCTTGTCTTTATCAGAATACTTTTTGTATTAAAACTTATTTGTGAACAAACACTTTGCATATATACTGTCAGTTATATAAAGTAATGCATGGTGAATATTGCTTTATTTCGTCATTATTTGTATAGTTCTTTTAAAGATAAAGTTCATCTTTCCTTGCCATGAACACAGCTCCCAGCATAAAAGCTAGTTTACTATTCAAATAGGCAGTATATTTAGCAATTTATAAAATGTTACCTTTTGACATGAAGTAACAGTTGGTGTATAAATATTATTACAGAAACATAAAACTATTAATAATAAACATATATAGGGTGGAAATATTACAACTATTGTACACTTATTTTATGATCTTTAACAGCATGAATACAGCAGTTGTTCTTCAAAGCTTGAATCAAGAGCTCTATGGGTTTTTGTATATTTTAGAAAAATTCTTAAAATTGGGATACCTAAGAAAATATCTAACAAAATAAAATAAAAAATTCTCACTTAATTTAAGTATTGTTAGTAATTAATTCTAAGCTTTTTTTTTAAAATATTCAGCTTTTAATTCTCAATTTTTAAATTAGAAAAATCTATGACTATCTGTTCAACAATTCTTCTATTAATATTCAAATTTCAAATGTATGGTAACAAAAAGATTCAAGTTTATTTAATGGCAATCATAAATAGAAAATATAGCAGTAAATTTAAATTTTTGCAAACATAGTATTTAGTGTTATAAACTTTTTTTTTGTTAACTATAAAAATCCAAAAATTCCCTATTTCTAAAATATTTAGTTTATTAATCAATAGTTATTATGAAATTCATATTTTCTAAAATCTGATTTTTTCTTTCTCACATTGACAGTTATATAAATACTTATTTCAAGATCTTATTAGTAAAATTTTATTGAATAATCTAAAACTTAGCAGGCAATAAAAGTTTGATTTAAAGTCTAAAAAACTGTTTACACTAATTACTGAAGGATATACTTCTTCTAAACTTAATCATTTTTACGTTATGTCAAGTAGTTTAATTGTAAAATATATTAAAATAGTATTTAAGAAGCTTTATATTTCTGTTAAAAATGTTTTCGATAAAATATTTTAGTGTTCTAAATAAATATTGAAAAAATTATATTTTTATACAGTTCTTGTGCAAACTAAAATGAAATAAAATTACTTATTAAGCAGCTTTAGGTGATTCATGTTGGTAACAATTTTAGTATTTGTTATAAAAGTGCCAAACTTCAAAGTGCTTAGTCATTGCTTAGTGTGGTTTTATTCATATAGTAATGAAGAAAGATAATCTGCCTATTAAAACATTTTCATTGCTGGCATATAAAGATATTTTCAATGTTTTGTGTTTAGAATTTGTGCAACAAAGTGTATTTGTAGAATGGCATTGAGACAGAGAGTATGCCATTTTGAAAAGATTATTTCATGTTTTGAATTGTAACTGTGCAATTCCTCTTATGCAATACATAAAGTGTATAAAGTTTTATTTCATTGACATTTTGATTTTGTGTAGAGCAATCAATCAAATATTTTGTATATAAAATATGATTTAGATATTGGGAAAATATATAACAAAAATCCAATTCTTTTGAGTATGTTTTGTAAGATTTTTTCCTTTATGTACAGTTTCAAGTCATTTTAAAAAAATAAAATGCATTCAAACTTTGTGTAGAAAATAAAGGCAAATAGTGCAATTTAAGCTGATTTTTAGCTCAATTTTACAACTAAACCTAGCTTTTGTTTATTTCAATATTTGTTCAGGATATAAGTTAAATGTAAAAAAAACATAAATAAGGTTTATTTTCATACCTAATTTCTTTTTGAAAACATTTGAATACTGTTTATACAAAGATAAATTTGAGATCAAATTTATAGGACTTAACATTTGTATCACTTAGATTTGTTTTCTAAATTCAAATCAATTTTTTTCCTTCAAAATAATTCAATAAAATCACTGTTTCTAACAGTCTCAAAATGGATTATCAGATTTTATCAATATAACAAATTTAACACTGATTAGGATAAGACAAACAGATTTAAATCAATATATCAGAACCATCCTTTGTTATATAAACTCAGCTTCCAGCTCTCTTAGATGCATGGGGGGTTAGATCCTTTGCAATATTTTATTTGTGAGCTGTAAATCAAAATTTTTGGCTCTAGTTTTACCATTATTTAAAAAACTTCTGTTATATAGTGCTACTTATTAATGAATATTCAATATTAGTTATTTTGCCTTTTTGATTTTTATACTTATGGTTGTTGTAATATTAAAATGTGCATTATTGAATTACGATGTCTTCCATTAATTTATCATTTAAAAGTTATAGATACATGTCAATATTTTTTGTGGCTATTTAAATCGCACAATGTTTGTTATATTGTTTCATAAATAGCTTGTTAACTACTTTATCTCATTTGTCTGATGTAAATGGCAGCTAAACTGCATGTCAACTGATTCAAATTTTATTCCTACAGGATTTTTATACTGTAATTACATACATGTAAATAGCTGGGATATGGTTAATAGTGTACAAAATATTTTTGATTCACTGTACATAACATTTTATAATAAAATTTTTTTTGTTTTATAGTACTATTTTTAACTATCACCCTGAACATATAAATAAAATATTAGAAATTAAAGAAAAAAAAATTTTTGTTCTAATTCATAAAATTTTTTTCTTCAAAATATCTTGAAGTATAAAAGGGGAAGAAGGTGCTTCTTCAGATAAAAAGTTTTGGAGATTTTCCCCAGAGTAAAATTTTAAAAACCATACCAATTTCAGAAATTACCATAATTTCGTAAAATTTAATAACAATCGTAAAATTTACGATTATTATTAATTTAATGATAATCGTAAAATTTACAACTATATTTAAATGTATTAAGAATTGTATTTACAGTAAATATAGGAATTTTTTAAGGAGTGAAATTGTTAATATCTATGATATAAATATTTCCATTTCGTACTTATCATTTTTATCATATGTCGTTTTGCCACTAGCAACTGGTTAATACAGGGCATTTAACATGTTTCCTGTTTTTAAAATTTTGGGGGAAAAAACTTGATAACTTCTATTTTTAGAAATAGTAAAAACTATGGGAGTATGCTGAGTTTTACAGCAATGTAAAATCAGAATACCACAGTTACTTTCTAAAAAACTTGTAATGATTTCATTATAAAAAGAATGTCAGAAAAAATCATTTAATTTACTACAAATCTTAATTTATTGTATCAGACAACAAACACACTGTACATTTTTCAGCATGACAAACATATCATGAATTTTCCAATTCTTGATGCCTAAAAAAAGTTCATTTAATTAATAGTTGGATAAAAACAATTTGAACGCATACAAAATAAAATTTATATAATTTTATTTCAATTATTACTTAAACTAAGCATATCTTATGCACACTATTATCAGGGTTGCTACTCCAATAGAACAAAATTCACTGACTTTTCCAGACATATTTTTTAAAAAATTCCAGTCTAATACCATAGTATGTACAGGGAGTGCTGTGGTCAAAATATTAATAATTTATACATCTTATTTGTATATTTTCTTTCAATTAAAAAATATAACACCACAATACAGAGGGAAATTGGTAGTAAAGACAAAATGTATCATATAAAAGAGAAGTTTCTTTAAAAAAAAAAAACACTTTGTCTTACTTAGCCAAACACCGAAAATAATTTTTGTTTTAATTCTGCAAGTCAATAGCAGAAACTTCTGATGAAAAATCCTTGATTAATTTTGTATCTCTGTTTAATTCAATTTTATACTTTGCACCTGCAAGATGCAAGAATAAACAAGAGAGAACTTTTGAAAGAAAAAAAGAATGTATCAAGTCTTTATGTAAAGTAAATATTTCTTTTTTGCTTAAATGTAATCCTTAATTTACCACCAAATTTTTTAAGAATAATTTAATAAAAGAATCTTATGTTAAACTTTATGAATAAGGTTTCAAATCAAAAGGTCTTCCCCCCTTCACGTCATAACACTTTTTCACGTTTTTTCAGGTTATTGTATTGGGGATAGAGAAACAGTGTACTGGGGTGAAACAATCTTGCCCATTTGCAAAATTGACAGTAGCTTTAACATATTAATTATGCTAGCTTTAAACTCTCTAACAACTAGGGTACATAGATTTAAATCTGCTGAATGTTTCTTTCTATTTTTAAATCTTCTAAACATTTTTTGTCAAGGGCTACTACAGCCTGCAAGCTATGTAGTTAATTTTAAGATAGGTAAATTTTTTTTTCAGTTAGTTTAATGACTGACATTAATTTAAAAAAATGTTAAAATAGGGTTGAGTGTAAGTTATATATATACACTATATCCAAAGCTACACTATATCCAAAAGTTGAAGAAAATATTTTAGGTCAATACTAATAATCAATTCACAGTAGAGAATGTGAAACCATGGACAACTTGATCAACTAAAAAAACATTAAATGATTCATAAAATCTATACAGTAATAATGAATGAAAATATGGGAATGAGAAAAATCTTATATTAGAAACCAATGAACTCCAAAGGAGAAAAAAAAAGGGGGTGATGGTTAGATGATGCAACAAGAGATCTAATCATAATGAAAATTACCAACTGGAAATCTAAGGCCTAAACATTATTCAGTAAACAATACACACACAAAAGATGAAAATACAATAAGACGTAAATAAAACAAAAAGAAATGTGGGAAAAAGTTCATTCTAAAAACTATAATGAGTTTGCAAAGAAATTCATTACAAGCTATAAAATTGAAAAGCATAGTTAAAAAAATCTATAAATATGAAAGTAAACCATAATTTGGGCAAAAAAATTAAACAGTAACAAAAGAAATAATCTTTCAATAATTCACAATTAATCAATATAATGAAGTTAGTATAATTAGTAGTATATCATGATTTACTTACTGACAGTTAGGACAAGAATAGAATACTGTCTGCCCTTCATCTGCAGAACGAGTCTGGAGTGTCGCATAACTCATACCCTGATTACCACATTTAGAACATACTCTATCCTGAACCTAAACAAATGTTTGTTTGAAAAACAAAAAATATAAAAAACTAAATTTACAAATACAAAGTAAAAATCTATGATATTGTTAATATATACACTGACAACAATTAACAATTTTTGTAAGAATGTTTGGTATAAATAAATAAATTACGACTTTTTTAAAAAAAAAATTATTTAAGAGGTCCTGAAATTTTAATTTTTCCAGGTGTTTCCCCGAGTTTTTTTATGCTAATTTTAAATTTTCCCAAAAGCATATCAATATATACAGAACACTGTCTAAAACACAATCTACAAACGAAAGAGATAATGAAATTGAACTAGAAAAAAATGTACCATGGGGCCTGTAGCTGAATTGGCATTCTTTTCATTTTCTCTTCTCCTTTTAAAGCTACTTTTACTATTATATTTTGTTTCATATTCAACGGTAATGTCATTGAAAACTGAAATAAAAAATACAAATAAATAATAGAAAAAATTTATCAGAAAATAAAACTTATAAAAACAGAAAAATTTCCTAAAATATGACATAACCAGTTGATCAACCACCAGTTTTGATGACCTTTAATCAGATGCCATTAGTTCTCACTTTTAATAGTTTGTACTTGGTAGATAAGTATATCATTGTAAAAATTCATCTTATCAAATATTGTACAATGAGTCTAAGCAAATATAACACCTGAATAATTTTTTCCCTCATGATTTGATTTTCACGCCAATTTTAATGGTTTAAGAAATTGATTACAAATGTGCTAATTTATCAGTGGTAATTATTTTAGCAAAACAAAGAAACAGGGACAAAACATAATCTCTTTGAATAAACATACCTTATTTTCAACAAATTTTGTATTTCAATCCCCATAATATTGAAACAAGCTTAATCTGGAAAATATATCTCCTAATATAGGTAAACTAACCCCATGGCAGTATCATGACAACAGAGCGACATTGTTGCAGAACGTTATGAAGTTCTTGCAGAAAGATTTTTCCTTTTTGAAGTAAAAAATTTTGCTTTTCTTTTCTGCAGAAATTTTCAAAAGATTTTATTTCTTCTTAAGAATTATATTCAAAAGATGCCTTTCGTGTGCATTGGAGTGGGAAAAAAGTGCTTGTGACTTCTATTCTCATTTGAGAATAATGAAGTAATTTGGTTTTGTTTTATGTAGAAATTTTTATTCTATTTTTTTATGCAGTCATTACTATTGATTTCTACATAGCCTTTAAAATCCAATGTTTTTAACACAATATTATTTATTACAACAACTGAATCTTGAAATGAAAACACGCATTTATTACCCCTTTTTTGAAGAGTCCAATTCGCATGATTTTGTTATCGATCTTTTTTTTTTCTTTCTTCGGTAAATACTGCTAAGGATTTCTAATTTTTTTTAATGTGATGACGAATTACAAAATGCCAAAAAGGAAATAATTAGTGTGTTATTCCTTACAAAATGCGTGAATATCACAAAAATATTAGATATTCAATTAAAAAAAATTATTTTATTCCATCCAATAATTTTTTTTGTAGTTGATGCTTCTGTTACTTTAAATTAGTAATATGGGTATAATTGTTAATTTTATAAGTATCTTGCAGAAAGATATTAGTATTAGAGGTATGTCGCAGAAAACTTGAAAAACATTCTGACACAGGGTTAGAAACTTTTTGAGCAAATTGAAAACTCTTGACTGACAATAATAGAACCTGTTTACACCAAGATAATTTCACCAAAATAACTTGCTTTTTACAATTAACGGGCGATGGACTGGAGTGCTAGGTTAGAGGGGAGCTGAACGAGACCCAGATTTAATGTTTTCTAAATAATTAACTATTTCCTTTTAAAAATATTATTATTTTAATTATATATTCCGTGAAAGTTTTAATACAGATGGAAAGTGAGCAGCAGAAAAGCAACTTTTTTTTTTGACAGTTGAGATCTACATTTTCCAGGTAGAATCTCTTTTCTAAACCGTTCAACAAATACAGAGGAAATTGCTTAAAGTTTCATGTTGAAGATTAACATTGCTTTAAGATCAGGAAATAAGCATATTAATAACGAGTAGGACATTAATAGTAAAGAATTTACTTATGGGAGAGTGAATAAGTGCATAATAACGTTTGTGAACCTACACATTGTGTTGCAACAGTAGGCAACAACAGTTTTTCAGATACTTTTCCATTATACCAACGCAGACGCTAAAGTCGCCAATAATGATGCAACGAGCACCAAACGGAATACTACTTCTGGTAACCTTTTGCCTCCACATTTTCAAAACAAATTGCAGCCCTTTTTTCCCCTTCAGTCACGTCTTTTTCTTAATACGAAAAATTAAAGCAAAAAGCAATGAAAATTTGGGAAGCAGCGGTCTGATTTTTTCAAGAGAAAGGGGTTTTGCCTGAAATTTTAACTTGTGATAAGAATCATGAAATGAAGTCGTATATCGGAGATGAAATTCAATGGCACTGCAACCTTTCATCTTGTCGCTGCAAAAGAAGTGTTCGTAAGGTTTCAATCTACGAAATTCAGCTTTTTGAAGTATGTGAGGTTTATTTATTGTTGGAGCGAAGAATTAACTTCAGTTAAATGGTGTGAAAAGCAGCTGGAAATCAGTCATGGAACAGTTGTAGACTGAAATAACTTCATGCGTGAGGTTTGTGTGAATTTTTTTCTTGAACATGAACAACAGAAATTAGGAGGACCTAACATGATTGACGAACATGATTGTTTACAAAGAGAAAAAACAATGTGGGATGGATCCTACCACAATATTAGAACTTCGGTGGAGTTTACTGGGAAACGAACGAATGTTTCCTTGTGGAGGTGCAAAATCGATCCACGAACACTTTATTGAAGGCAATAAGGAAAATATCGAAAAAGAAACTATAATATATTCCGATTCATGGAAATCATACTGCACTAGTAAGCTGGAAGATGAAAGTTTCGAACAATTCAAAGTGAACCACAAGTACAACTTTGTGGATCCGGAAACTGGAATGCACATGCAAAAAATAAAGAGACCGTGGGGCAGCACTAAATGGCGAAATAAGAAACACAGAGAAATGGCACGCCATCATCTCAAAAGTTATCTTGCAGAATTCATGTGGAGAAGACAAACGAAGGACCCATTTGAAAAAATTTCAATCAATATTAAAATGTTTATGCCTCTGAAGTAAGAAAATTTTTGAACAATTTATTAACTGTTTTTTTACGTGTATGCTGCGGCCAATAAAACCTGCTTTGTGTGATTTCTTTTGTGGACTGTGTGCCAGCGCAAACTCTCCATTAAGTCTGCTTGGCAAGATATGCGTCGGCATAATGGAAAAGTACCGTTTTTCATTTTTAAAAAACAAATTTTAAGAAAATTGCAACATAGAAAAGGCAAAATACCTTTAAAATACTTAAATATTTACAGTGCCCAAAACAATAAGTGGACCCCCCCCCCCTGAATAACTTTTGATCAAATCTACCACTTCTAGAACTCAATCTTAGTGGTTCAAGGGGGTGACCTCAAATATGCTAATTAATTAGTGCAGATGATATTTTAAGTTGCAAAATCAGATACAATATTAGATTTCAGATTCCAAAAATATAAGGGGTAGCTGCAATCTTGAAAATATGGTCCTAATAGTTTGGTAAGGAGAGCGGTCAAAAGTTTGGACCCCTAAATGTAAAATAAAATTTTAAATCCTTAATACAAAATAAAATTCAATATGTATGCATGTATACTCTTCGCGCCCCTTATGATAGCCAAAACGTCAATTGAATTTTGAAACTGCGAAAAAAATTTGATTAAAAAAAATAAGTAGAGGTTCAGTGCTGGTTATGCATGGGGATATGATGATCTGTGGCAGAATAATCACCAACTTCTGGGCTGCGGCCCACGAGAAACTAAAAAAAAACATCACACAGAAAGAGACCAACTTGAAAGGTATAACTCGTTGGCACCTTGGCATGACAGATCGCGATACAGAAATATCCCCTTTTACATTTTAAGTTGGTCATCCTTTAGTGGTTTTTCTAGTTACTTGTAGGTATCTGTCCAAAGGTTTCGAAAACTTGGTGATTATTTTGAAGCAGGTACTTTATTATTGAATGATTATACATATTTAGTTCAGACATCTGTGATGAATATTTGTTTCACGAAACACAACGATGGTTTTATCTCATGTACTCACTATTTATGTCATTTTTAAAACCACATCCAACACAAACAATGAAAGGTTCTTTTCCGGGAAGTGGAAGAATGGTTCCACATTCAAAACAAAACTCAGCATCACCAACAAAAGTTGATTTGTTCTTTAAATTAGCCATGGACATTTAATAATGTTCCAAATAACCTTGCCTAGTGGTGTTTTTTAAAGATGAGAATTATATAAGACGTGTTTTATATAAGAATTACCAACTCTTTGACAAAATACTTGATTGTAAGAAGAAAAAAAATTGTTTTAATAATATCCGCTGCTTATTTTTGTTCAATCAAAGATCACAGAATTAATTTCTTTTACATTTATTGTACTTTTAGTATACAGAAACAGGCCGCTTAAAACGTATGCAATTATATTAAACTTGGCCACATTAAAAATAGTAAATAAAAAAGTTTTCTCAGGAACATACCTTTTCTATTTCTTGTTTTAAAATGAATCTATCTTCATTTAGTTAATGTATTTTTAATTGAAATTTACCCATTAGAGTGATTCACATTTTAGTAAGTTAATTTCTAATCTCTTAACTTTTTAAATTTCTCTATATAGTTTTGTGGGGATTTAATTATAGACTATTATTAATTATAGACCTTCATCTATCAAAAGGTACCTCAAGATAGAATCAAGTTAACATATCTCATATGCTAGTGAATTGTTATTTAATATTTGTAGTGGTAGTTACACCACATTTTCACGATCTCCTCTGTTTTTTTTGTTTTTAAATATATGACTGGTCATATAGTAATATCTTCTCAAAAAATAGCATTAGAGCTTATTTTGAATATTATCCTTTTTTCCCCCCTTAAGAATTTGAACTTATACGGTAAATAACGGTCTCTGATATCATCCCAATTTACAGTATTTTTATTTTCCTTCTTAATTTTTCGTCTGATTCAGAAATGTTGATCGTCAATTGTCTTTCTGAAGAAAATATGTAAGACAGTTTTAATTAAAGGAGCTTTTTTAATGCCAACTACAATTGGATTTTAAACTTGTAATTTTTTTTTGAATGAAGAAAAAAGTAGAGGTTTGCCTTACAGCTATTTTTGGCATGAGGACTGTTGCAACTTTTTGCCTGAAAAGACTAAAAAAGCAACTATTTTCAGAAAAATTGGACTATTTGGAAACTTTTCTGTTTTTCTAGCTATGTTTTTTTTATTTTTTTAGCATAAATTGTAATAAAAATAAAGAGAAAATTTTTTAGAAAAAAATTATTTTTATTTTAATATAAAAGTATTTTGTTGAATGAATTTTAGAAATTAGAAGTTTTTAATTTTCTGCAAATATACTGATTTTTCTTTATATAAAAATTTAGTTCTAGAACACAAACGTTTATATAAAAATTATCATATTTGCCACGTAACTTGACTAAAGGGATCTTGATACATAACCAGGGGTCAGTTTAGAAAAAATTTGGGTCCGTTGACGGACCCTTCACAGAATATCTTTTCATAAAAACGGACCCTTCACAAAATATTTTAACTTAAAAACGGACCCTTCACAAAATGATTTTTCTTTTAATCAGACCCTTCACAAATTTGTTTATATTCATTATTGTTTTGTTAATCGAATGTTTTTCTGCCCTTTCCAGGGCAGAAAACAAGAAAGATGGATGTAAACGAATTAAGTTTTGTCTTCGTCAGACGATTCTTCCATTATTCGCTCGAAATGAATATTCTACGTTCAGCAGTATAGGCTAAATACCAAATATTTGTCTGTTGCATCTTAATTTAGAAGCAGCAATTGCTGTTTATTTTTGAAAGTTCAATTTTTATCATTATTATTTAACAGTGCCGACCATAATCTTGTATCTATTTACCGGACCCTCTTTCCACAAATTCATAAAAGCGGACCCTGGTTGAAAGAATTTGAGTAATTTTTTCACAATTTCACGAAAAACGGACCTTTCACAAAATTTCTGGACAGACCCCTGATAACAATAAAGTCATTTAATGAAATTTTAGTGATATTATTGAAAATTTTTTTATTCTTATTGAAGGAATGATTTTTGTGCTTTAGACTACTGAAAGCAATTATTTTGATCATTTTTTTTTCTGTGGCAACCCTGAGATAGGGATAGGAAGGATATGAATTTTAATTAGGAAGACAAAATATTGATACAATTTAGTTAACAATTTAAGGATGTAGATGAATTTTCACTGAAGCACTGCTTTTATGTAGCAATTTTATCATGGAAATGAAAAAAATGAATGGAAAAAAAACAGTGTCCTCAAAATAACTTAATTGAATAAAAATACATGTCTGTTATAAACAGTAATAAAAGTCTGTTATAAACACTTAAAGCTCCTACAAAGGTATTATTTTTTACACTCTCTTTTATATTTCAAATATGCCAAAAACTATTAATTGTTGTTTTCTTTTTTTTTATGAAATTGTGTGAAGTTGAGCAAAATATATTGCATCCTATGTGAAATCTAATTTTGATAACCACGGATATAAACTTGTTAATTTAATATTGGGAAAACGAAAGTTATTCTGAGCAATTGTACTTTATTATATAATCAAAATAACACCCGGTGGCTGAGTGGTAGCGCTTCGCGCTCCCGTGCCACAGGCCCTGGGTTCGATCCTCAGGCCGGGCATGGTTGACTCAGCCTTTCATCCCTTCAGTGGGTCAATAATTGAGTACCAAGCATGCTTGGAAACTAAACACTGGGGTTTCGCGCTCGGTTGACCACCTAACTGGAACATCTGATCCTGCACCCCAGAGCCCAAGGTCAAGAAAACTGAGATGGGCACAGTAGGCCTTGGCCCTCTTTGGGCTGTCGCGCCACTGAGTTTAGTATATAATCAAAATACAGTTATTTAAGAATATTTTGATTTCAAAAATAGTATTTACTTATATTTTTTTCATGGAAATGTACATTAATTTTAGAACTCCACCTATTTTATCTTACCCTGAGGTAAAGTGGGTTTTAATGCATTACAGTACGAAAACAATCAAAGAAAATTGAAAAGCTATTTTTCATATTTTATTTTATCTATATGATTCATTGTGCATAAGATGCATCAAAATTTTCAACTAATTTGCATTTAAAGTTTCATTTAATTTGCATTTGAAAAGAAAAAAAAAAAAACAGAAAGAAGTTTGGTTTTTAGCCCTTACTTTTCTTCTACTTGTTTTTTTTCTAATGATTAAATTTTTACATAAAGCATTTGAATACTAAATTATTCTTAGTGATTTACCTTTTCAATTTTTTTAGTGATAAAATGTCTTTGAAACTGCTTCCAAGTCTTTTAAAGACTTTAAACATTTCTTCTGTGCAATGCTTGAGAAAGCTACCAGGTCAAGGAAGTTTATCTTTTACATATAATTTCCATACAAGCAAAACTGATTATAAAGTTGAAAAATGGACAGACCAGAATGAGTGGGTTTATCCTCCTTTGAAACCTGATGAATCTAGAAGACCAGCAGTAAGTATACTTCAAAAACTCTAAACATTAGTTTCAGGATTGGGATTTCTTCGAGAAAATTCTTTTTCTAGGATCTAAGCTAAAAGTACATTTCTTCTTTACCATTTTTTGTTAACTGTTACTTGTTAGATTAGTATATCTAATTTTGAGGCATTTTTGTATTTTACTCCATATGGGTAAGTTTGTTTTCTGCTTTTCTTCTTTCATCCTAATAATTTTTAATTTCATTTTTTCTTTTAATTTTTAGTGACTTAGACACATTATAAAGAATTATTTTTATATTAGGATAATTATTCTCTATTTTGAAACGTCACCATTGTAAAAGAATGCATCCTGATGAGATCCTTTAGGTTTTTCTATTAAAAAAAAATTTTTTTTCTAAATTTTTCATGTTCTTTCCGTCATCAGTATTAAATTTAATAATAATTTTTTTACTCAATACTTACTAAACTAAAACTGGTTTTAGATATAATGAATGTTAAAAAGATTTCTAAGTTATGAAAATGTTTCTTTGCTTGAAAAGGAAGTTAATATTGTAATTATATTAAATTTTAAATGAATGCTAAGTGAGTTGCATTATTTTTGATTTAAATGATTCTTTGAATTAATATTTTTTTTTAATTGTAAATTTTTAAAATTAGTTTCTCTAAAATAAAATATTATTAGTTTAATATCAGTAGAAAAATAATTTCAAGCAACGAAAGAATCTAATAAAATATAATATAGCATATAATAACATATAATAGCTTATTTCACAAAAAATTTATTTTGATAAATTTTACTGCCACAATTTGGATGTTTGAAAGCTTCTTCTTATTATTTTTTTTTTTCCTTAAGTCTTACACTATTGATATATTGCATCATTGGTTCTCAACTTGTGTTTTATAGAATGCAGGTGCACTAAGTGAATACCACTACTTGTATCGTATGGCCTTAAAACGTAGTGGCAAATTTAAAATTGCACTGAATTTTTCAAAATTGAAACTCAAAGGAAAAAGATATAATGCTTTTTCCTGGGCATAAATGGATCAACCTCTTCAATTTGTATAAGATTGAATAAAAGTTGAATAAATATGTTATGTATAATGCAAATGTAGTTTCTGTTGTAAGTAGATTATCTTAGTAAGGATATTTGCTAATTCAAAATTATATACTATTTCACTGATATCTACGATTATTTGAATAAATTAAACTTGTGTGAACACAGCTATGTAAGGTTAAATCAATCATTCAGTATTACATTGTATGTATTTTTGAAATAAAAAGCCAAAGCAAAATTAAAAAATAATGACAAAGAGCATATTTTCTGTGGAACCTATTCAAAACTACTATTAATAAAAAAAATTAATATTGTAACTAAAAAATTTAAAATAAATATTGTGAATTTTTCTTTTTAGATTTTCAAAAATATATGATTCTAAAAAGTCAATTAAATTTTTGAAGCAATTCTCAACATCAACTTATTTAAGCTAAGATTTCTGTCATTAGGATAATTTATTTTACTCATAAAATCAAACCAGATAATAACTGTGGGGAGAGAAGTTATCGACAATGTCAAACTTCATCTATGAAAAGGTACCCCCTATCATAGAATCGAGTTAACATGTCTTTTATACTAGTGAATTGTAATTTTGTAGTGGTAAACACACTACAATGACCCATCAACATGTAACAATTTTCTTTAAACTTTGTTTACGGCTATTATGACATGCAAAAGGTTAAATGAAAAAAATTCATTTAATGAATATTTAAGAGACTGATAAATAAAATTTCGGACACATTCACTTAAATGGAAATTTTTTTCAAAATTTCATATCAGCTGATGCAATTCTTTTAGGTTTTTTTTCTTATTTTAATTTGGAAGAATTTTGCATTATTCTCTTTTTTGCCTGTTTTCATGATTAAATGCTTAACATTTTTATTTATTGTTTTAGTGGATCTGTCACTTAAGGGAAAATATTAAATACTCTCCGAAAAAAATGTGGTATGTGGCATGCCTTGTAAGTATTATTTCTTTTGCTGACACTTTATTTTTGTTGTTAGAATAGTAACTTTAGAGTCATTCAGATTTCTTATTTTAAGGTACAGTAGAGCGCTGATTATCCGAACCCTTATTAATATTATCCGAACGTCCAATTATCCGAACTAAACAGGAATTCCGTTTTTATATTTTTTTATTTAATTTTTTTGTTTTTTTAAGTCTGATATTTTTAACTTATCGACAATTTTTCAAAATTTAGAAGAATAAATTATATCCACTACATTTGATGACCATATTTAATTTACAACCTTTTTTATCAGTTTTCTCAAAGTAGCCATACATACCTGTGTTGTTATACAGTTAAAACTACATACCCCATTAGCCCTCTTCAACTGAAAATTATCTTCCAAGAATGCGAGCTTCATTTTGACAGCCTAGAACGTCAAAATGATGTTGATCCAGTTCAGTTGATTTATTTAAAAAGAATAAGGGATATGGCTGCTCAAAAAAGAGCATCTTCTTTGAAGCAAAAGTCTTTACTGGATTTCTTTTGTGATGGAAAATAAAGAAAAATGTGGTAAAATCAGTTATTCACGAAAAAATTATAAAAAGCTGAAATATGATTAAAAAAAATTCAAAATGAAAAAAAAGGTAAAATAAATAAATAAATAATATTTAAAAGTGAAAAAAATAACTTTTAAACACGCCATAGCTATTTTAGATAGTACTACCAGTTCTAAGTCTGGTAAAAGTGAGAAAAGGGAAGTTAGTGCATAAATAATAATAATTTAAACTAGATTTTAAACAACTTTCCAATTATCCGAACTTTTCATTACCCGAACCACGTTCGGTCCCGAGCAGTTCGGATAATCGGCGCTCTACTGTATTTACCAAACTTCTGAGCCCTGTAGCAGAACTAGTGGGGCACTCTATAGGCTGCCTTGCAGATAAAACTATTCTAAATCTATTTATCATAAGACAATCTTGCTTTTGTGGAAAACATGATAGGGTGACACGGGGTAATTCACGATCACTCTGTTTCTGGGTTAAATAATGATCACCTAAGTTTTATTTATAAAAAAATAATTTTTTTTAAATTTGAGACATGGACAAGAATGCTTGTACATTTTACTAAAGTATAACTACATTCGCTAAGTAATAGTTTTTTGTTTAATCTAACAAAATAAGTATTTTTTAAACTGCTTTCTGTATTTTCCATTTCAAAGATGGGCTTCAAAATGTGCACATTTCTGCAAAGATCCCCCTCCTTCTCTTAATAATAAATATTTTGAGTTACTTTTTTTTTCTTTGATATAAAAATAGTGTAAGCTTTTGTTTAATTGTTTCTCATCTACTGTAAACATTATAATTAATTATAGGAAACTATATCAAATGTTGTCCCCTACACATGGGGTAATTATTGATCACTGGGGTAATTTCTGATCATTGTCATTTTTTCTTATAAATAGTATAAAAAATAGCTAATTGTCTTTTCTTAAATAACAGTTCATATTTATTAAGTGGAACAACTTTATGTTTATGGATTAGGGCCCTACTTTTGGATAGAGTCATTCAAATGAATATCTTCCACGAGACATTAGAAAAGAAAACAACCAGAGGCTGTCCACAAGGAGGTGTTCTATCACCATTACTTTGGGATCTGGTTGTAAACAGCCTAATAAAACATCTAAATAATATAGGCTACTATACCCAGGGATATGCGGATGACATTGTCATACTCATCCTTGGTAAAGATTTTTACATAACTTGCCAACTAATGCAAAACGCTCTATGTTATGTAAGCAAATGGTGCAGGGAGAGGAATCTGGACATAAATCCATAGAAGACCAATCTAGTACCATTCACTCGTAAAATAAAAGGGGATGGCTTTTTTATTCCAAAACTTTTTGACGTTCAAATCAATATTGCTTCCGAGGTGAAATTTTTAGGCTTAGTCCTTGACCAAAAACTCACCTGGAACAAACATGTTGACTACAAAATCAATAAGGCAAAAAAATGCATAATGATGTGCAGACGCTTGCTTGGAAAAAACTGGGGTATACGACCAAAAATGATGTTTTGGATGTACACAGCAATTGTCAGGCCCACTTTCACTTATGCTTCAGTGATATGGTGGTGCAAAGTGGAACAGAAAACTGTGAAGGACAAGCTGGGGAGTCTGCAAAGACTGGCCTGCTTGTGTATCACAGGCGCAATGTCCACAGTCCCTACCAAAGCACTTGAGGCAATTCTGGACCTGACTCCTTTAGATATCTTCATGTGCAGCGCTGCCAGAATGACTGCATATAGAATGAAACTGCAATATCAGTGGTATGACAAGCCCTCATCTGGAGGTCATACCAGTATTCCTAAGAAAATCCAACATCCAACTCTCCTTATGCCTTCTGATTGCATAGAGAGAAGGTACGTGTTTGAAAGACCATTTGAGTTAGTTTTTCCTACCAGAGAAGAATGGAATAACAACACGATTGATACAAAATATGATGATCTAACCTGGATCAGAGAATTGTAACATCTCAAGACTGGGGGTCTGTGGTGTGTCACCATGATTCAATCTTTTTGAAGGTCTTGGGGAATATGCTACTGTCTTTCAGCCGGAGGTACTTGCTATCGTCAACTGTCTGTAGATAAATATTAAGAAAGGCTACCATGGTAAGCGGATTCTTATTTTCAGCGACAGTCAAGCAGCCTTGATGGCTCTTTACTCATTCCAAGTTAAATCAAAAATTGTCCTGGAATGCAAGAATCTCCTAATAGAACTGACAAAAAGAAATAAAATTATTCTTATTTGGGTACCAGGACACGTAGGAATTGAAGGAAACGAAAGAGCCAATGAAATCGCAAAACAGGGATCCTCTTTCAATCCAATAGGAACGGAACCTTTCTGTGGAATCAACATGAAGACTACAAAGAAGGCCATCCTAGAATGGGAAAAACAGGAGATGAACAAAGTTTGGCACAATTCTCCTGGACAAAAACATGCTGAAAGCATGATCAGCAGTTCATCTGCAAAAATTGCTTCTGAAATCCTTAGGTTCCCAAGATTGAAGATTCAAACAATTGTAAGCTTTATCACTGGGCACTATTATTTTAGGAAACATCTACATAGAATGGGACTTTTCGAACAAGAACCAATATGTCGGAAATGCCATGAAGCGGTAGAATCAGCACATCACATCCTATACGAGTGTGATGCCCTCGCCCATACGCGCCTCACTACTTTAGGCAAGAGCTTCCTAAAGAGCTTCACCTTAACTCCATTAAGGGACTGTCAGACTATATAAACAAAGTAGGCGACCCAAGACAATGGAACTAGGAAAAAATTGGGCTTGGAGCATGGTACAAAATGCAGAGGTGCTACATATCTGACAAGCTCAAGTAGAAGAAGAAAAAGTGGAACAACTATAAAATATATTTTAACTGTAATCACAAAATTTGTTTTTAACTGTATACAAGACAAATGTGTTCTGATTTGCACCATATCTGGTTTGTCTTACCTTGCTTATATCTTAATTTTATGTGTGTGCATTGTTAGAATTTGTAAGTTTATAAATTAGCCTAATATAAATATGGTGAGAAATATGGTGCCTAATATAAATATGGTGCCTAAAAAGGATACTAAGCTTCTAGAAAGCAAAATTAGTGCATTTCTTTTAATGATTGAAAATGAAAATTTCAGTGCGAGAGCTGTTGACATACCTTACTTAACTTTACACTCTCACTTAATGAAGTTAAAAAATCCAGCAAAAGTAACCTATGTGGGAACTCTTTCTTATATTCCAGCAGAACACGATAATGAGTTGGCTGCTTGCCTAAAATGCATGGAACAATGCAAATATTTTTGGAAAAGTGTTAATCTTTATTCCTGCTTTTAAATAAATCATTTTATTAGCTGCTTAAGTATATTTCTTTGGTTTATTTGTTTGATCTTGATGTCTTATTTGTTAATTACCATTGTATAATTATTTTTAAGCAGCTCTTTTACTTTAAAAACTGGTGATCAGTAATTACCCCAGAAGCGATCAAGAATTACCCCAAAATGATCAAGAGAAGGGGTAATTCTTGATCACTAAAAATTTAAAATCTTTTAAATTCTAATTAGATTTTCAAACAAAAGAAGGTAGCATAGGACTCATCTCATATACCCTCAAACTTCCAGTAAATATTAAAATTCTATCCTGAATAGTTAGTTTTTTCACGAAATAGATGCTTGCATTTTTTGATCAGGAATTACCCCAGGTCACCCTAGTATTTTACCACACACTCTGCAGATGTTGTAGAGATTTCTGAGTTACTTTACTGATTTTGACTGAGAATTAGATATGCACTTGTCCAAGTTTTATGTGCTATTATGATATGTGTAACCGTCATTTAAAACATTGGAAATATTTTTAATTTGAATAATTCGTTCAGGGTCACCATCACCTTTTTTATTATTCCTTAATCTTTTGTGACATTACATGTTACATTTGGCTATGTTACAGTAGCTATTGCATAGTGACACACACCAATTAATACATAGAGAACTAAAAATTCTCTAAGAGAAAAATGAAAAAGATTCCTAGAATTTGTTATGTTTAGCAAATAAACCTTTGTTCAATAAAATCTGTTCCTGTCCTTACTGTAAAGAATCTTTTAGCAAGCTGAAAATTATTAAAGAAAACACCCCAGAAAAAGTAAAAAATTATACGTTATAAAGTGAATCGTTATCTAATTTTAAGAGTGTTAAATTTTTTTTTCAATAAAATTATTAACAAATTTTAGAGTAGATTACGAAACTAACTATTACCAACATCGTTAAAATACCATCTTCTATTTTGTTAATCTTCTTTGATTATTTCCACTACCAAATACTGTATATCTTTTATGTAAATCAATATACAAAATAAACGTTAAACTTTTTTTTATATGGGTTTCAATGAAATTTTGAACCTTCAAATCTTAATAGAAATAAAATAATTGTGGTTAAGTGAAATTCCATATTGATCCAGTAAATGAAGAACTTTCCTCTCCCAAAACCCAAAATTATAAACTTATGGCATCTTTGCCTCCAATTAGTATTTATTCATTATTCTCTTCATGAAATTTGATCGTTATAAAGATCGTAATTTACAAAAACATAAAAATTAAAGTTTGCAATTCAAACAAATTTGCCAATAGTACTACTTTTCTTCTTTTTCTTATAGATGTAGATAGAGAAAAATTTCAGTTATAATTACTGTTTTTTAACAGTGATCTATCATTTCATTAATCATAAGAATTTTGAAATTGTTAATTGAGTAATCTAATTGCTTTGAATTGTTATGATTGTCTGTAATTTTAATAAATCTGTATACAAAAAGTAATTTCAGTCGCTATGTATTTACATTTTATAACTTTTAATTATTTAATTTAAAAAAATTTTTATCTCTGAATATATTTTGTTTTTATGCTTTTGTTTGATATTCTCATAATATTATAATAGGTTAGAGGTATGTCAGTTGATGAAGCAATCAAGCAACTGACATTTGTTCCTATGAAAGGTGCATACATTGTCAAAGAGGTATTATATTTTTTGATAAAATAAGAATTTCTTTTCATTTAAAATAATGTAATAATTAAAACTGCATAATTACTTCTTACATTGGTTTACCTTAGTTGTAATTTAGTTTTTTTATTTATTTATGATATAAAAAAGTTTTAGATCTCATTAATATTTTTAAAATAAGATTTAGTTGAATTAATTGATTCTGTCTTGACACGAAGTTAAATTCTTAGATAATTTGGGCATAATTTTTAAACAAGCAGTTGTACTTAAAATTAGGATGTTGTGCTTCTTATTATTGTTCTCTTTTTATAATATCTGTAAAAGCCATACATAAATAAATGTGTATATATGCATATATATTTTCAGTGATAGCTGTGTAATTTAACAACTGCTTTGAACTCGTATCGATAGCAGTGCAGACAAAAAACATCCCCAGTAGTAAATGAATGATCATGGGTTAGAGCCCCCTTGTTCTCTCGTTTTTATAATATCTGTAAGAGCTATATATAACTAATTATATATTCATTTAAAGGTGTCAGTCAGTTCAAATGTTACAGTTAATAATGATATCAAAACAGAAATTAATATCTGGATAACAATGTCTAATAGGTCTTATTTTGGTTTAAGAAGCCAACTAAAATCGAAGCTTATTTTCACTAAAACTAAAATTACTTTATATAAGACTCTAAGTAAACCTGTATTATTTTATGGCAGCGAATGCTGGCCTTTAAATAACACTGAGGAAAATAAACCGCTAATATTTGAAAGAAAGGTACTTAGAGCCATCTTCAGAGCTGTTAAAGAAAACAGTGTTTGGTGGATTCAGTACAATTATGAAGCACAGAATTTTAAAACATAATTTCAATTATTAAATCCTACAGAATAAGATTGCTGGGTCACATCTATTGAAGGGATGGTGGTGACCCAGTTAAGAAGCAGACTTTTGGAAAGTTTACAGGCAACCGAAAAAGGGAAGATCAAACACCAGATGGATTGATCTTGTGGAAAAAGATTTTAAAAACCATGGGAATCAATAAATGGAGAAACCTAGTGTCTAAGCCAGATGGAGATGACTAGTTTGGATGGCTTTGGCCCGTACTAGGTTGACATCCTGATGGAAGAAAAAGAATAAATAAATTAATAAGTACATATGTATAAATATTTCAAGAAGGTTGCATACTTTATATGCTGATTTTAACTCATATCGCTAGCAGTGCTAACAAAGAACCTCCCCTGTTGGTAGATGGATCATAGGTTAGAGCTCCCTTGCTGTTGGGCAAACAGCAAAAGGTTTTCCTCTACACTTTATACAAATGCAGGTTAATTTCACTCAATATATCCTCACAAAAGTGAGGATCAGGAGAATTTCTTAATGCTTGATTTAAGAATTACATTGTCTTCTGGGTTAATTTGAAAATTATGAAGCCAGGAAGTTGAACATAAATGTCACCACGAATCAGATATGGATTGGCTATTTAAAGCTGGTAATGAAATATCAATGTGAATACTTTCTTTTACTACATGGCTCATTTTATTTTAGGTTATTCAAGAAGCTCAAGAATTAGCAGTAAAGGAACATAATGTAGAATTCAAGAGTAATCTTTGGGTTGGTGAGTATTGTGAGCAAATATTTATTAATTTGAATTACCATCTGTTATACTACCAATCGTCTCTATTCTAATATAAAAATTTTAATCAGAATTAGACAACTAAATGGTGTTAATAATAAGCAAAATATACTTGTACTTAAATATGATTAGAGTTACTCTTAAAAATTATTCTTAATGAATGATTGAATATACAATTTTGCTAAATGGCAAAATTTGTGTATGGTTAAAAAAAAATTTATTTTTTGATCAGCAACTACGTAAAAAAAACATTTGCATTATCATCAGTCATGAAAATAGAATTTCAGCAGAGACAGTCAAAAATTATGTCTTTAGTTTATAGTGTTTTAAGTCACTAAAACAGCTTGACAGAAATCTGTGATTTGAATACATTTTTAATGGAAGTGTTTTTATATTTTATCTGTGAATAGCTTGGGAAATATATGTTAAGTAATTTGTTTTCTACTTGAAGTAGTGAGTTTTTAGATTAATTTTGGTGATTTCTATCATGTCTTAATAGAGAATGACATGGAAAATGCAGTTTTAAGTTGCATAATTACTACTTTAGCTCAATAAATTTTCTCTTTAACTAAATTGTAGTAACATTACTAAATTATGTTATTGGTTTAAAAAAATATGCTTTCATTCACAAGATGCCAATTACATTAAATGGCAGTTGTTGGAAATGGTTCTAGTTTATCTATATTTTCCCTGGCTTTTTTTCTTTTCATATGGGCTAGTCTCAAATTTTGACTGAAGTAACATTATATGTTTCATGAGGTATTTTCTAATAGTGGAACATTTCTTGCACCCCCCTTCCTCAAGACTTTTAAATATGCTAAAAATTGCTTTTTCAATCCAAGGTCTTGAGTTTAAATGTTGATAATCTTATCTATTTTTCTAGATTATTGCTTTTTTGTATGCCCATGCCATACCAGCTTGTCATTTAGTTATCTAAAAGCAACATTTCATTTAGTCCTTGTCTTTCATTTCATCGTGAGAACTCATTTGCCTTTCAGCTTAGAGAACATGAGCTCGTTAGCCTTTTATGCCCAGTCTATAAGATGAGTGAGGATGTTTCATTGAAACTACTGCAGACGAAAGATAAGGTCAATTTTTTTAAAAAATAAAAGCAATCCAAGAAGCTGGTGAGACATGAGCTTAAAGTGTCAACAAATATGCACTGACCAAGTGAAAATGTTCAACCTTCATTCAATAGAAAATCCATTTATTAAAAAAGGTTCACCCTTTAAAATGATGCATTATAGAAACTAAACAGATTTTTATATTACAAAAGAAGTAAACCTTACTTTTCTTTGTACCTACTTAAAATAGGAGGGTCAACCTGGACATGCTGCTAAGTTAAGCAGCATATTTTGGAGATCAACTCTATGTCAATAATCACAATAAATTTATCGTTAGCTTTTATTCTCATTTTGCTGTGAACTAAACTGGTCTATTATATTTTTAATTTTATTAGTCTTATTACATCTGTATATTAAATTTTTAGTGCTAGTACAGAGATTTTTAAACGCTCTCACAGTGTTATCCCACAAAAACAAGGCTTTGTCTATTATAAGTGGACATAAATTTGTTAACCCAATCAGTGAAATTTCATTAAAACTAAGTGGAAATAAATCTGTAATGATTATTGCAATAGAGTCTATGAACAATTGAATTAGCCAGAAAATGGATTTTATTTTTTAAACACTAACATCACTTATCAAAAGCCAAAATGCAATAAATTATTTTTAATTCTGTGTTTTATTTAATGGTCATTTTCTTTAACTTAGAAGATATAGAGAATATGTGATTGCTTACATTTTTCAGTTAAGTAATAATCACAAGTGCATTTAGGAGACTTACGGATTAATCTTTAACTAAGAAGTTAACTTATTTTGTTCAATGTGCAGATACATTTTCAGAAAATTCTCTAGCATGTTTATTTGTTTATAACATACAAAATTTGTTGAACATTTTGTAATGTAGAATACATTTAATTGAATTAAAATTTCAGACTAATTTCTTTTTGAGAAATGAAGAGTATAAAAAATTGGAGATATATAGACAATTTAGTACTGAATATGTGCAAAAATCTGAAGAAAGCCATACTAAGCTTGCAAAGAAATAAACTTCGAAAAATTATGAAATCAGTTGATGCTAGAAAAGAGCGGTGTGAAAGAATATCTTTATCTAGGGCAATAGTGCAAGTTTATTTTAAAATAAAATATTTTCAAACCTATGTGTCAAAAAGACTATTTATTAAAAGGTAATATTTAAATTAACACTATAAAGCACCACCATTATCCAGAGTTGCATGCATTGTAGGAGTTATTCAGAATTGCATAAAAAATACAACTGTTTAAATAATTCTCCGTGATTTTTATAAGGAAAATGTTTATTGATGAGTTAATACATTTACATCAATTTCAAAATTATAGCCCTCAGACTATTGCTCAAAAGTTTGTACTATTTTTAAAACTTGCTAAAACCTTCTCTAACTGTGAATGTAAGTGTTTATTTTATAACACTAAATAAATGAGGATGTGCATAATATATTGAAGGATTAAGACTTGTTTCAAATCTTAGAACAACTTTAATTTCAAGCAGTTATTACTGTATTTGTGTTACATAAAATGTTTTATTTATATCAGTTTATCTTATGAGTCTGCAATTTTTTATACAATTTTGTACACGAATTATTAGCTTTAGTTAAAAACTTAAGAAAATATTTTACAGAACTAAAATAAAAATATTAAAAACTAAAGAAATAATTTTTAATACAGAATGTTTGCTTACAATTGGCTGTTTTAATTTCTTACATTCATTATCAATCCTTTACATGTTAAAAATTACAGGACACTTCATTCTGTAAATTATACGTTGAAAAAAAAAAAAAAGCTTCACTTGTGGTTGAAGTTTAACTGAATGTTTTTAAGGTATTTTTTTATTACAAGTAGCAAATCTAAAAATATGGATTGATTTTTGTTGGAAAAAAAAAGATGCACAATTCTTCATAGAGTTAGCTTATGGAACAAATTGGTGA
The DNA here is from genome assembly GCA_949128135.1 of Parasteatoda lunata. NCBI lineage: Eukaryota > Metazoa > Arthropoda > Arachnida > Araneae > Theridiidae > Parasteatoda > Parasteatoda lunata. Next base: position 4,701,444 of record OX421973.1, read on the forward strand.
ATCTTTGCTCTACTGTAAATTTTTGTGTCTCATTTTGTAGTTTAAAATATAGTTACCTTATTCAAAGTTTACTCAAAGAGCCATTAAAATTGCTTCTTGAAAATTGAATTAATTGATTATAAGTTATTCACTTTTTCCCTTATTTTTCTTATTTTGCAGACTTATAATAAAAGTATAATTTGATAATTTATGAAAAATTGCTTTTTTTTTTACAGCTCAATCATTTGTTGGAAAAGCTAAAATTATTAAAGGTATAAGGAGGCATGCCAAAATGAGATTTGGTATAGTACATTATAGATATTGTCATTATTTTGTGAGACTTGTGGAAGGACCACCTCCTAAACATTATTACAAACCTGAACTTACAGGAGATGAAAAGCTCAAAGAATATTTTGATGAGCTCAGATCTCGTAGAATTCATAGAACACTCTAAAATCGTTGTATTTTGTTTAATAATTCATTAAAATATTTTAAACATTGTACTCTTTTTTATCTTTATTTCTATTTTTTATAAATAACACCATAATTCTTTACGATAACTTCCTTAATGAATAAAATATATTAATCTGTTCAAATTTTATTATTTTCAGAAGTAAGAAATTTTGTAGTCGAATTAATAAAAACTATTTATCAGAATTATTTTTAAATGTAAGAATTTACAATAACTTTAGTTTTGTTATAAGAAAAAATATAATTAACAACTTGTGTCATTTCGTGTTTGCAAAACACAGGTATATTTAGTATAATGAGAAACAACTAAATATTGTTCTATTTAAAACCAAAAATTTGGTTTTGAATAGAGCCTTGATTTTGATAACTTAAAAAATCCCTTAAAGTCCCCTTTAAAATAGCAAAAAATACCCTTAAAAACATCAAAAAATGGAAAAACAATTTCCTTGTATTTTAACAAGAATTTCAATCTGAAACATTTCTTTCCCAAAATGTCAAATAACATACAATTGTATTAAAACATTTATATTAAGAAAAAATTAAATGCAGTTTTCTTTAAATTTTGTGCTTAATGCTAACAATATTGTGCTTAATGTTAGAAACAAACAAACAAAATACTTTCACTAGCGCAAAAGCGATAAAAAAAAAAAAAATGAAAAATGCAAATGTCATCAAAATCCGGGCTTTAGTTATGAATGTTAAGATTTTTTTTTTTTAAAATTTTCTTTCAGAGTATTCTATTTTTATGAATCTCATGCAGATTTAAAATTTTCATTCAGAATACATTTTCTTAATTAAAAAGTTTGCATATATGATCTTAAAACCTAATTTTGGCTTTCGAAAAAATGCTAGTCTTTAATTTAGAAAAATTTGTAAACTGTTTTCAAATAACATATATATTGCATTGAAATATTTATACCTTTTTTAGAAATCTAAGTTTCTCTTTCATGTTTGACATACTTTGATCTTTTGATTTTGAGGAAATATGATGTCATAAATTTTAAGGATCCCATATTCCCCTTTTAAAAAAGAGTATTCTATGTTTTCAGTAGGGAAAAAAAAATTTAATATAATTTTATTTCATAATGGATTGTTTTAATGCCTCTATCACATGAGAGAGAATAAGTGCAACTGCAAGTGTAACCTCCACTCTAAAGGCAATTTCTCCAAAATTACATATAAAATTATTATATAAAGTGATTACATATAAAAATGGCGGCGACGTTGGTGTAGAGGACGATCGGATGAAATTTTTTTATAGATGAAACGGAGCAGTTTTTTAGTTTAATAATAACATTTAGTTTAAAATTAAGGCATTAAAAATACTTTCGCACGATGAAATGACCATCTCAATGCAGTTGATGTACTACCATAACAGGAACCTGTACATCATTTTAGTATAGGTGAGTTCAGTACAGTAATAGATAAATTTTCTTTTAAAATATTTATTAAAAATAAGATAATTTGCTTTTAAAGAATTAATTTTTAATTTTTTTCTAGATAAATTTTCTTTTAAAATATTTATTTATTTTAAACTAATAAAATTAAAACTTTTTATAATTTGTTCCGATTAAAGTTTTAATTACTTTGGATAGAAATAATTTCTATTTTTATATATGTAAAGATTTATACTGGCGAAAAGCTTTACTTTGAAATATTCGCCAAGTAACTTGCCAAACTTTGTTGCATTATTTTAACATAAAATATAATAATGATTATATTTCTTTATTTTTAATCTTTATTTCTGTTGATTGTAAAAGCATGCGTCTGATTATTCGAAAAACAAAATTTTATTATTATTATTTGTGAAATAATTATTTTATTCCTCCCTAAGAATTTTTAATTTTTGAAAAGCTTATTTTAAAACAAGTTAGAAAATATGTGTGGCAAATAACTTGTGTCTCACAAAGTTACCCAATTTTTCAGTAATTATTGAAAAGTATTAAATAAAAAGGTAGTAATATTATATATAAGAAGTAATTATTAAAAATGTAAATTTCCAATCTCCTTGTCTGTTTCTACATTCATCCCCTCTATTTTTTTTGGTGTATGATGATTTTCATAATATTTTGTTTATAATTATTCAAAGTTAACTATTGATACTTTACTTTTTATTTATACTTTACATTTATGTTTTGATACTTTACTTTTCTACAATGATTGTAAGTATACCCTACTAATTTTTCAATATACTTACATTTTTAATAGTCTTCTTTTATAAATACAATTTATTTTTCTTAAAACAAATTTCAATCTAAACATAAAAACTACAAATCAAAGATATCTGCCATCTTTCATTAGTGTGTAGAATAATCTTAGAACTATAATCAAAATATCTGTCAAACTTAAAACAAGTTTAAAAGGGATACCTAAAGACTTAAATGATTTCATATTAATGGTATTTAATCTCCCTTATTCTAAGAATGTGTTGGTAAAATTTTATGTGATAGTGATATTATGATAATATTATGATAGTGATTTTTTTCTTTTATTTCAGATATTTTGTATCATCCTGTAAGGTTTGTCTGGTGAAGAAGGAAAGAGATATAATATTGTTTTTATGAATGAAATTAAAAAATAAGAAATGCAAATGAATAATTTTCTAAATGTTTCACTTGATATTAAATGTTTTATTTTTTAAATTGATTCTTGTATTATTTAAAATGTATAACAAAACACGTAAAAGGCTATAACAAAATAATATGATACATAAAAAGTATGCTCTTAATAAAATATTGTTTTTTTCTTAGATATTAATAAATTTGTCCTAAAATAAATCCTATAATCTTTAATTAAATTATCTTATACCAATAATGAATGTTTTAAATTTTACAATAATAAATTGAAAGTATGACATTGAGAATCCTCTTATATTTAAAAAACAATTTTACTAAGAAATTTCAAAAAATAATTTTCGTAAAAGTGATCTTCCTGAAATGCAATGTGCAGATGAATAAAATTGATGATCCCTTAATGTAATGCAATGTAAATTAATTTGATGGCAATAAAATTCTGAGACATTGTAGTATAGACAAGTCTGACATTATTTTATTATGTATTTTTTATACTAAATTAAAAAAAAAATAGAATTGATTTGATAGATCTAATAGTTTTGATGTTATAAATATTTTGTGAGTAAAAGGTACCTAAGTCAAAAATTGTATATTTCATAGATTAAACTCTAATTTCTTCCAAAGAATTATTTCAAGGGACTATTTTTTTGAATTAAGCTTAAAAAATTGAATTTGAAGAAATGCCTTACTTGTTTAGATAGCAATGTCAGTTGCATAAAGATGTATAAGTCATAAAATTGTACTTTCTCCACATGAAACTTTTATAAATTTTCAAATTGTTAAACTATTAAATCAGACAGCTTGGTTTTATTCTCATTCGATTTAGCGTATACATAGATAATGATACCGCACTTGCCTAGCTAGCATGTTAGATAGTAAACATGTATAAATAAACTATGCTTTTACAGGGTGTGTAGCCAAATCTTTCAGCAAAAAATATACACCTTTTAAGAACTTTTTAGGCACTCAAAAAATATTTTTAAGCACTATGTAAATTTACAAAATGCAAAATAATTTTCAAAGACTTTACATGATCGTGATAAAATAACTAGAATTTGACAAAGAACTCTTTTCTTGGTTATATTAGTCATTAAAAAATGATCAAGAGATTTTTCGATTCGATTTCAGAGGTTGGAAAATGAAGCCTGAAATTGAGAATATCTTGCAAAATGCAGCAGAGTTGCACACAAGAGTGCAAGAATCTCACCGAACCCAGCTCACTAGACGCACATGCGAACTCTCAAGTACTTCCCCGAACCTGTAAAATTATTGACACTTTCATACGCTATGGACTGATGGTACGCTGAAATTAATCGTGGTTGAATGAATTCTGAAAACGTTGAATAGAAAAATATGAAAATCACGTTTTTACATAATATGAAATAGACATTCTCTTTCATTAATCTCATTTTCGAAAAGGGAAATTAAGCACTTTTTAAAAACACCCATTAAAAAAAGCATCTTTAGGGGCTTTTAAAAATCGAAAATAAGCACCTTTAAAAAACACTACGCACCATGCTTTATACATTACTCACTCGATTCAACGCAAAAATTCTAGATAGTATTAAGGTCCTTTAATAGTATTTAAGTCCTTATTTATCCTTTTAGGGACGCAACATGAAATTCATTGATATCTGAATATCATCTTATATTATGAGGTAGAAATCATAATCCTTTTTATACTATCCTACTTCACTAAAGGGGAAATAAAGTTTTCAGAATTTTTACTTGCAGCTGAAAAAAAAAAAAAAAAAAAACTTTAAAATGACCAAAATTAAATCAAAATCAATCAATATTCTGCAGATCCTTTTCTTACCTTTACGACCATCGTTGGGAAACTATGATATAATAGAATCATATGATAAAATATGAGCCAAAAGTAAAGATAAATAACAAAATCTGGCAACCCAGTTACAAGCAACCGTTTGTGCAATTAAGCAACCCTATCGGCAACTCCAAACGGAGGAATTGCGCTTAGAGTTGTGGATAGAGTTGAAGTTACACTTACGGTTGCACTTATTTTTCTCTCGTGTGATGGGGGCATAAGAGTTGTTTTTATACATCCCCTTTTTTTAAATGAAATATTTTTTTTTTTTAATTTTTAAAACTAAATTTATAATAATACAGAAAAATGCTTTTATGTCATCACATTTTACATATATTTTAATTACCTTTTTTGCGTCTTTTGTAGATTTTTTAAAATTATTAAATTTAATTACCAACTCACACATCATTCTAATGCCTTCAGGTGACATGGAAATGAAGTTAGTTTTGATTTCATTTCCATTATATCCCCTAATTCTCAATTTAAAAAAAAATAAAATATTTTGACGAAATTTTGTTGGATATTAAAGAACATTTTTTGCTTATACATTAAGAATGTTGAAATAGTAGAAAAAAAAAATTCTCTCATTTTTTTTAAGTATTGTTTAGCATAATTTATTTTTGTGGAAGTGGAAAAACAAAAACTATTTTATTGAGATATTTAATATACATTTTATAGCTATTACAGATTTAGAAAATGGAAGTAATAAAAATTGAGTATTTTCAGCAACATAATTTTTATGTTACATTTTTACCCCTATTTGAAGGTGGTAGGTAGTAAAAAAATACCTTCAGGCATAGTTAATATTATTGCTAACTATTAAAAAACTCTCATTGTTGACATTATAAGAATCTGAAATAAAAGAATCTCATTTTTTTACAAAGTAAAACTTTTTTCAGGTCTGTTTCTGGGAAGGGAAAATATTTAAATAACAGCTGAATAGCAAAATTAAGGATTAAAAAAAATATTTATTCTATTTAAATCTGGTTTTATTTAAAAATATTTTGAGAACTTTCATTATTAGCTAAAATTTATAATTGAAATATTATTAAAAATAAATTATAGCAGTACCTTTAAAATTATATTACTGCAAAAATAATAAATATTACATATTTCTATGCAAGTGTAAGATTCAAAATTATTAAAAATGGAATGGAATTGTATAATGATTAACTGTTGAAAAATAGGCAGATGTTGAAAACAGATTTTATTTTAAATTAAAAAGTTTTGAAATGACAAAGTAAATTATTTTGCTTTATATCTTAACTGCATTCATGTTGTTATATCGAATAACTTATCAGTTTATTAAAAAGAAATCACACAATAAGAAAAAGCAATCTGAATTTAACTTTAAACAGCTTTTTTTAAAATATGCCATATTAGGATAATTTCTTATTAAAATTGTAAATACTTTAACAATCAGAAATATATATGCAACATTGAAATAAAATATGGTTTTGTATAATAATAAAATAGTAAAGATTATGTTTTAAAACTAAGAATCGGTAATTAATATAAGATATTTTTTCTCATATTTATTTGAGTTTTATTTAATTTGGTTTAAAGGACACTATTAAAGCTCGATATATAATTGATATGATTTGATTAGCAAAATTAGTGTTTTCAACATTGAAGGTGCCTTTGTTTTTCAAAAATACCCTGCCTTTGTTTGGTGGGGGGGGGGGGGGGGAGATCTCTGGTTGTAATTTACATTTTGTATACCTATTTTTATTAACATTCTAAAATATTAATTTTTATTTGTTTTATTAGATGTTTTCTGCTGAAAACTAAATTTCTATTGGTTCATATTATTATTACATAAAGGAATTCAGTGCAATTTTTTATGCTTAATATTAAAGAAAAACTCTTTTGGAAAAAAACTTCAACTTGTACCAGAAACATTTGTCCTTCCCTTAAGAATGGTAGAAACCAGTAGCCTAACCTTTTATCATCTATTGTAGATTTTTTTTTTTCAAAAAAATAATTGACATTCATACTATATTGAGCACAAACAGTTGATCACAATGCTGAAAAAGTGGAAACTTCAGAACTAATCTTTGTTATATTGTTTACGAAACTAAATATTTATTTCATTTAGAAAGTAATTTTACATAGTTGAAGCACAAATTTTTTTAAAAACATAAACATTTTTACAAACAGCTTTACTTAAGACAATGAATACAAACAGCTTTACTTAAGACAGACAGAAAAACTGATTTCGTAAAAACAAGAATCTTAGAATGACTTAATCAACATGTTTCAACTAGCAAAGTGAAGATGATATTGTATTGTAAGAAGAAAGTGGTACGATTTCCACAATTATAAAATAATCATGTTGATATTTCTTAGACTAATAGCCAGACAATTATAGAGATTTTGGCAAAAGAGTTGTAACCATTTATCAAATTCATTTGCAAATCTTTATTATTTGTCTAATTGGTGGGAAAAGAAACTCTTAACCTGTTTGTCATAATATATATATATATATATTATGACATTTTGATATTACAAGTAAAATCACTTTTAAAAAACGCAATAAAAATTCATGATTTTTGCAAGTGTTGAAAGTTCCAAAGGATTACAACATCAAAAGTGAGAAAAAAATTAAGGCTGACTCCCAAAATTAAATGTAGTACCAATTTTGTAAAATCCCAAAATATTATTTTGTTATTAATGTACTTCTTTATAAAATGAACTAATCTGGGAAATACTATATAACATATAAAGTCTATAATTTTCAATTTTAAAAAATATAATATCAAATTAATTCATTTTTAACTAAGTACATTAATAACAAAATAATATTTTGGGATTTTACAAAATTGGTACTACATTTAATTTTGGGAGTCAGCCTTAATTTTTTTCTCACTTTTGATGTTGTAATCCTTTGGAACTTTCAACACTTGCAAAAATCATGAATTTTTATTGCGTTTTTTAAAAGTGATTTTACTTGTAATATCAAAATGTCATAATATATATATATATATTATGACAAACAGGTTAAGAGTTTCTTTTCCTGTTAAGCTGGTAAAAAGCTGATTTGCCATAATAACTACGAATACTTTCTTGTTCGATAACTGCAACCGTTTTGTTACAACTTTTGCCTTTTAATGAATTAAAGTATTAATGTAATGCTTCATAAATTTACTTTTCCTTTATTACACTAGTTAAGTACGAATTGCAGAGCAAATTCATATTCGATATAAAAGTGAGTTTTTGTTCTGCTTGGTATATTCCACTACAAATAATTACATTTAATTTATATTATATTTCTTTTTAATTCCTTGGATAAAGTTTAACTTACAATTTTGAAAATGTAATTAAAGTATAAAGTTAGGATTCCAAATTATTCAATAAATTTAGCCTAAAACTTATTCATTACATAATCTTGGTAAATGTAGTACAAATTTAAGCACATATTTTTAAGGTACATTAAAACCTTCAAAATGTTTATACTTAGATAAATTTTCTCATTCACTATTATCAAAACATAAAAACAGATCAATACTATTTAATTTAAATACATAACATGCTAAAGCAAGAAAATTAAGAAAGCTCTTTTCTTTTGTATCTGTTATCTCTTCTATTATTATTCCCCTATAAGAAAAAAAGAATAACTATTAGATGTGAATTCAACAATACTTAGAAGAAAATGTTATGTCATCATACAAATTGATTACTAACTTCAGATCAGAGATCTTTGATTATGTGATTTAAAAATCGCATGTCATTCAACATCACGAAACTAACATCATTTTTATAGCAAAACGCAATCAACATCTCTGCAGCTAGACGAAATCAAAATCGTCTTTGTTAATTCTGTAACAGCGTTAGTGTAGTCAAGGATCCTTGCATATTAAATCGTTTAACCGCGATTGTAGTCTTATTCTGGCGGCTTAAATCAGATTTCTGATGCATCGCCTAAAACGAAAGTCACTACATCGGCCAACCGATATATGCGTTCCGTCGCTATTTCGCAATACATCGATTTATCGCCCAGTTCTAATTATGCTCCAATGAAAAAAAAGTTTTGTACAAACAAAAAAGGTATATATATTAGAAAATAGGTACCTAAATAAAAGTTGAATTACAATAAAAAAATGAATGTTAATAGAAGGAAAAATCAATTAAAAATAACAAAACTGTCCCTCAGAGAGAAAATATAACAAGTACTAAGTACTTTATTAAATCTAATGGATATTTAAATTTTTGGCTTTTTGGACATAAATGATTGCTTAAAAGTTTGCTTTCGTTTATTAACGTCTAGGGCCGAAAATAGTAGCAAATAGTTGCATTTTAGTAGTTTGTGGCAACCCTGCTTATGAGACTGTTAAGAATTTTTTCATGGATTTCTATTTTGCGGCATTCTATATCAGAAAAATGGGCGTAACTTATTATCTATTAACACGTTGACTGCGGCACACATTTGCTGAAATTTCCTTCAGGCCACGAATACCGCTGTACGAAACATATTCTGCTAAGTATTCCCACCGATATTTTAATAATGCACATCTCTGATGGTCACAGGAATATCTTGCTCTGTTTGTTTCCATGGTATCATGTCTGTTTCTAATCAGTTTGAATCTTTGCTGAGTAAAGAGGAGTATAACTTAAAAACTTACCTTAATTCCTTGAAATTTTGAAAAGAAAAATGGAAAACTTATTTTTTATTGAGTCTAATAGCAGTGAACAAGAAAGCTTACAATTTTCTTAATAAATCATTTTTGTGTTATTTTTATAACAATTGAATAGTTTTGTTACTTCCTGTGAAATATCTTTTCAAATACACACAAATATCATTTGCAAATAAGGATCACCCCCATACAAGTGACGTGTTAATGCAAAAGTGTAACTTGTATTGATAAAACTGGTTGTAAAATTTTGATAGGAAAATATAGGTAGCTTACTTTTGAAAACTTGTTATGAGCTCCTCTCCATGGCTTTTTATGCATCCTTTGATTACGACCTTTTCTATGATAATGTGGATTGTGATTCTTCCAAGAATTTTGGTCATAACGAAGTTTTCTTTCATCAAAATTATTTTGAAACTGTCCATCATTAAAACTGTCATATGGACGAAGTGGGGGATGAGGGAGAAGGGGGGGAGGATTATTGCCAGCATTCAAACCTGGTCCCATCGGGTCACGAAGAAAGGGGTGTCCTTCAAAATTGTTGTTATTCATGAATTCTGGTCTATTTGAATTGTATGAAGGAAAAATTTGCCTTTCAAAGGCATTTGAAATATTTGGAACAAAATATTCATCAGAATTTCTAACTGCTAGTCCAAAATTTGGATTGGAAATCTCAGGAATATGGAAATTATTTTCTCTCGGATTGGGTACGAATGTATTGGGGAAAACAGGAGGATTTCTTGGAAAATCAAAATCACCATTATAAGACCTGTCTCTTATGGATGGATCCCTTGAAACAGTTGCACTTACAGCATGGCTTTGTGAACCATATCTACTTGCAAAAGAATTTAATGAATTACCTTCTACAGCGTCACGTCCACCGTACGATGGATGGTCATTAGAAAATTTATTAGGACGATGTCTGTAATTACGTGTAGTGTCATTAAAATTCCTTTCATCATATTGAACATGGTTATCAGCGTGGAATCTGCTATGCGGAACTTGCGAATCCTGAAAGGCATTCGGTATGAAGTGACGCTTTGAGTTAGCAGTATCTGGGGAAAGTGGTGGACTTGAACTGCTTACTTTTTTATCTTTTTTGGAAAAGTCATCTAAGTTCTTGATTTTGAATTTTTTAGGAAGAAATTTTCCATATTTTCTAGCATTTTTTGTAGCATCCTCTTTATATTTTGAAGAGTTTTCAGCAGAATTGGTTTCGTTTAAAGTGGGTGTATTTAACATCATATCTACATATTTATCGGCTGGCCACCTTTCTCCCTTTTTGCTCCGATCTAATGTTGCAAACTGGTAGGTCGTTTCTCCAGGTTTCTTAAATTTATCAGGTACCCTGATGAGCATAATATTGTTAAATGCTGCAAAACCTTTTCTAGTAATCTTAGGCAGATTGCCATCTTCAGGAATAATCATTGTATCACAGGAAATTAATCTAAAAAAAAGGGGGAAATTTTGTAACAGAGTAAAAAATGACATTTCAGTATAATAGAACAAATCATTTTAAATAAATTAGATTCGAATTTGCTTTAAAATTTGCTTAATTATTTATGCAGTTAAGTGGATCAGGTTGTGGATTCTTGGCAGGTGGATTTTGAATTCGAGCAACAAAAAGAAAAAAAAAGCATGACTGTGAATAACTGAAGTATTCATAAACGAATTGTAACAACAAACCAAGTGTCCATCTTAATGGACCGAGAATATACAAATTAATTAGTGCTAGCTAATACGTAAGATACTGAATAACATGCAAGAGTTTTTTTTCTCTGAATAAACATTCATGTGGGCTGTTGATGTGTGGGAGAATAAAAATTGGTATGTCCCTCCCCCTCAATAATCAGAAATCTCTTAGAATTCCCCTCAAGGGCCATTCTCCACTGTAAACACTCTAAACCTCAAGTTTTATCTTACTTGTACATATTTTTTATTTATTGAATAATAAAGTACATAGGGTAAATCTTAAAAAATTAGATACAATAATAGTTATATTTAAATTTTTATTATGGAAACAATTCTTAAAGTTTAGCTTTGTACTTTTTAAGTTTTCATGTTATAATCAACATATTTACATTTATTTCTTTAGCTGAAAAAATATTATAGCATTTCAATTTTCTTCTTTTTTTTAAGTATATCTATATAATACTCTTATTTAAAAATGAATTAAAAATTTAAAAATCTAATTAAAATTATGTAACAAATAACAATTTATTTGAGCAGAAATTGGTTGTCCCGTGCATAACACGAAAACATGATAATTTTTATTTTTCTCATTTATTTTTAGAGCAAAACAGAAACTGCTTCAACTTTACTTTCTTTCTCTTAGTACCGACTTATATTACAAAGGAAGCTTCTCTAAGTTTAATATTAGATAAAAAATTAGCACTTATTTTCATGTCCCGTGCATAACTTAGATTTCTCTAAAAATTGGGTAAATCAAAAACTCCAAGAGCATTTATAACTATAGGTGGCTGAATAACTTTAACAACTTCCTCTTGTTGTAAAACACTTTTTCTCCCGTTTAGGCTATTTCCAATATTTTCCAGGCTTTACCATGGCAGAAACTTGAATATCATTTCCCAGCACTTGCTTAACTTCTCTAGCATATAAACTATAATCATATTTCACAACAACCCAATTTCCTCCAATACTTTTTGTGGTGTTAATTGCCCTGGTATTAAGATTTCCTTTCATTGGTGCTGCAGCATTTTTATAAAAGTTTGAACCAGAAGGTGAATGTGTAATTTTATGCATTTTAGAAATTCCTGGTAAAGTATTACTGTTGCGTTGGTTCACATATTATTATCTCTGTTTATATCTTTATCTAAAAATAGCATCACTGTAGTAAATGTATAGCTTTTTTTACAACATTTACAAAATCTTCCACAGACTGCACAATTGGAGCTGTAGATTTTTTTGACCCCAACAGGGTTTTGTACCAAGCATTTTGCCTCACCGCCAATTCCATCCACCACACCTTTGCCATGGGCAGTTGCAAAATATTTCCAGTAGAAAGTCTTTTTGAATTTCTATGGTCTTGTAGCAGCAAGGTCATGAACCTATTTTTAAACTTTGATGAAGGTTTATCTGTCCAGATTACCTCATCAAGAAATTTGTTTTTTTCATCATTTGACTTGATTTCTTTATAAATTTTTTCAATGAAAGCTTTGACAGTATTTTTTTTTTCTTTCTCACAAATGTCGGAACATATTAGATAAGTACTGCATTTTTCGGGCAAGAATACTGCAGCTGTAAATAAAGTTATACTTTTTTGAGTTCAAAGTACACTCTGTACTTGATCCTCACATGAACAGCTATAGTTCATAGCAAAATTCTTTTTTCAGGTGAACTTTTATCATTTTGAAATTCTTGGAATTGAATTCTTTTTGCGTTAATATGAAACCTTATTGATGAAAAATTGTCGCACGTACTTTCCAAAACTTATCCAATGCATGTCTGCTTCACTTGGCAATATAATTTTGCATCTTCACTTTCCCCCCTTTTTTTCCAACAAACAATTATGAGAAAGATCTTCATTACATTTTAATTTTTGCCCATAGCAGCAATTTTTACAAAATCCTTGCCAACATAAGGAGTTTATCGAATCATTACAAAGTGTTTCTTTCCAAAATAGTTTTCGAATCATATGGAACATTTAGTGTTTTAAGCTGAAGAAAGAAGTTTTCACATACTGATCTTCTGGTGTTTGATGCAGCAGAAAAACATTTTCTGGTCTTAACTTTCAAAATGTGGAAAAGCTGATGGAAGAATTTGGGTATTCATCCTTAAAAACTGAATATGCTTTACAGGGGCTTAGTTTTGAACGTCCTAAACTGGTTCTAACAGGACATGTGGGCTTTATTGATTTAAACTGCTTTTTTTTGCTGGAGATTTAGGTAAAGATTTTCATGATTTTCTCATTGCTTTTCCGAAAGCTTGAAAAATCTTGTTGGTATTTTCAATTTGGCTTCTTGATGGTGTATTATTCCTAAACTCTGTTTTCTTTCGTTGGTGATACAGTTGTAATTATCCTTTATAATGATTTATAAAGCTTCTAATCCAGATCACAAACTAAATTCAAAATATGAATTAGTGTTGCCACGTCAAAATATACATAATTAAATCAAGTGTATGCCTCTGTGTGTAATAAATTGCTGACATGTCCCGTGCATAACATTAGTTATGTCCCGTGCATAACACAAATAAATTAAATTTAGAATTTTATCGAATGATGTATTTGGAAAATATGTAGCATAATTTAATAGAAGTAATATTTATCAGCTGAGAAAAAAATATAATGACAGTATACAAGTTCTAAATTCACAGAGTTTATGAAAAATAGAAGTAGGGTAGAAATTAATATTTTTCTGCGTCCCGTGCGTAACGACTATATTAAATCCCTTTTCAAGTATTTAAATTTTAATTTTTGATTTGTTTTCTATACAATCTTTAAGAAACAGACCTGTTTTGAAGTGAAATGTTAAAAAATTATTAATTACCCCATTATTTTACTATTTTTATATACTTCAAAAGCCTGCAAATGTCCCGTGCATAACAGGAGAATGGCCCTCAATATTTCTGGCAAACAAAGAAAAATTTTATAAATCATTATCAATTTTAATTCCCCAAACAAGAGAGAGATCAAAATAATGAATTTTTTTGCTGATATCTAGCAGACATAAAAATGGTGTTTTTTTTTCTTACTTTCTTCATGCACCTTTTTTTTTTCTTCCTTGAGATTTTACGTTTCTTGAAGATTATTTATTTTAAGCAGGACTTACTTTGTGATAGCTGTACATTTTATTTCGCCGGGATTTAACGTTTCTTGTAAAACCTTTCAGTGGGGCTCCTGCTACTTAGAGATCGCTGTACATTTTTTCATCCCTTTTTTGTGTGTCAGGATTTAACGTTTCTTGCCAATTATTTTTAACAGATCTACTGTTACTTAGTGATCACTGCACAATTGCTGAATATTTTGATTTCTTTTTATCTTAAACTTTTGTTCTGAATTCAATCTTTTAATGAATTTTTAAAAAAAAGATTTTTCATTCCTATTTTTAATCATTTTTTATTTTTACTTTAGGCAATACAATTTAATAACAGTATTTTATATTTATGCTATTTATAATTTGTTATAAAAATGTTTTTTTTTTTTTTTTTTTGCTTCTTTTTTTTTTTTTAAATTTGTTTAATGCACGTAAGTTTAATAGTATGAAATGGAAAAAGGGAACACCTTGATTAACTTTTGATTTAATCATATATTCACCAACAAAGAGTCAATACCATATTTTAAGTTAGGAAAATGAACAGAAAAGCGAATTCTGCTCTGGATAAACATACAAGTTTGTCTATAGTTTTAGGTTTTTAATTTTCAAAATGCGGAAATAGTCGCAATCTGGAAGATATGGTCAGAAGTTATAGCATAGAGAGAGTTGGAATGTTTGGGTCCTTTAATTTTAACTTAACTCCTTGACTATAGCCCATTATCTCGAGAAAATTTTTAGTGTATTGAAAAATGTTTACATAAAATTACAAAAAATATTTTATATACAAATTTTTAAGCTAAAATAATTTTAAATAATTATTTGTTATTTTTTATTAGTTCATTAATTAATAAAATATATTGAATTGTATATTCTACATATTCCTTTTAATTTCAAAATACAAACTTTCAGAGCAATCGATCAATTAGGGTAATTCCTGATCAAAAAATGCAAACATCTATTTTGTGAAAAAAACTATTCAAGATAGAATTTTAATATTTACTGGAAGTTTGAGGGTATATGAGATGAGTCCTATGCTACCTTCTTTTGTTTGAAAATCTAATTAGAATTTAAAAGATTTTAAATTTTTAGTGATCAAGAATTACCCCTTCTCTTGATCATTTCTGGGGTAATTCTTGATCACTTCTGGGGTAATTACTGATCACCAGTTTTTATAGTAAAAGGGCTGCTTAAAAATAATTATACAATGGTAATTAACAAATAAGACATCAAGATCAAACAAAAAAACCAAAGAGATATGTTTAAACAGCTAATAAAACGATTTATTTAAATGCAAGAATGATGATTAACACTTTAAATTTTCCAAAAATCTTTGCATTCTGCCATGTATTTTAGGCAAGCAGCCAACTCATTCTCATGTTATGCTGGAATATAAGAAAGAGTTCCCACATAGGTTACTTTTGCTGGATTTTTTAACTTTGTTAAGTGAGAATGTAAAGTTAAGGTATGTCAACAGCTCTGACAGCAGCTCTCACACTGAAATTTTCATTTTCAATCATTAAAAGAAATGCACTAATTTTGCTTTCTAGAAACTTAGCATCCTTTTTAGGCTTATAATTTCTCACTATATTTATATTAGGCTAACAGTGTACACACATAAAACTAAGATAGAAGCAAGGTAAGACAAACCAGATATGGTGCAAATCAGAACACATTTGTCTTGTATACATTTAAAAACAAATTTTGTGATTACAGTTAAAATATATCTTATAGTTGTTCCACTTAAAAAATATGAACTGTTATTTAAGAAAAGACAATTAGCTATTTATTAGCTATTTTTTATACTATTTATAAGAAAACATTATAGTGATCAGGAATTACCCCAGTGATCAATAAGTACCCCATGTGTAAGGGGCAACAGTTTATATAGTTTCCTATAATTATTTATAATGTTTACAGTAGATGTGAAACAATTAAACAAAAGCTTACACTATTTTTATATCAAAGAAAAAGAAAGTAAATCAAAATATTTATTATTAAGAGAATAAGGGTTGTCTTTGCAGAAATGTGCACATTTGAAAGCCCATTTTTGAAATGGAAAATACAGAAAGCAGTTTAGAAGATACTTATCTTATTAGATTAAACAAAAAACTATTATTAAGTTAATGTAGTTATACATTAGTAAAATGTACAAGCATTCTTGTCCATGTCTCAAATTTAAAAAAAAAAAAAAAATTTTTTTTAATAAAACTTGGTGATCATTATTTACCCCAGAAACAGAGTGATCGTGAATTACCCCGGGTCACCCTAGTCTGTGAGTTATCAAATTTTAAAAAAGTCAGTCTGCTTAACATTTTATTTATCTCGAATTATTCAACCAATTTCATTAAAATTTTGTATTTTACAATTTTAAATTACCTTCCATAAAATTATAAAAAAGTTTGTATATCTTGCTATTTTATTTTATCCGTCGTTGAACAACCGAACAATTTTCTGGTTTACGACTACTAACATTCAACTCTGTAGCCTTGTAATTTTGAAATAATCCAGAAGACAAGGACACTCCTGGATAAGTACCCCCAGAGGTATAGATCTGTAATGGGAACATGGAGGACTTTGGGACTCGACAGATTTAACGTGCATCAGTCACCATTAACTACACGGGGATTTCAAAAATCGGGATTCAGATATTTTCTACCACTATAAATACAACATTATAAATATAAAAAATATCAAATATTTTATAAGTATTTAAAACTATATTTTTTGCATGATATTACCTTTGGAAAAACGAATTTTTGCAATTGTAAGAAAAAATTTTCGATTCAATCAAAGCGCAAATTGTTCTTGAGATATGACGAGATTGAGATATTAACCTCATTATCATTGAGCTATTATTTTGAAGTTATTACTATGCAATTACTATGAAATTAACAAAAGAGGACAAAATGAAAGACGCTTTTATTTATTTATATGATATTAATATTGAAAGTGAACATCATTTCACCTTATTTTCCTCTTTCAATCATAATCCTTAAAATTATCAAAGCATATATATATGGATAACCACCAGCTAAATTACCTTTCTATATAAAAAAGAAAAATAATTTTGCTATTATCAGCAATATTGACATATACTTCAAATGAATGTAAAGTGCGCTAAAAAATAAATTGACCCACCAGAATAAATTTTAATCTTAAGTTCGGATATTCATGTTCTAGGGCTCATTCTTAATGATTCGAGAGGGTGACATCAAAAATACAAATTAATTGTCCAAACGATATTTCAAGTAAGGAAATAAGACATAAAAACGTTATCCGATTAAACATACTTTTTTCAACGGATTCGGATTTCTGACCCCCAAATTATAGTAGTTTCAATCTAGAAATATTGTTTTAATTTTTTTTTTTTTTCAGGAAGGTGCTGAAAGTTAGGACCCTTTAATGTTAACTTTAGTTTTTGTGTATTTCACTATATCCCAATTTTTTTTAAGGGATTTGAAAAAGTTTTGCATACAATTCCAATCAGATCAATCAATTCCTATTCGTTTTTCTAAAGATAATTTCATGCAAAATAAAACTTTTAGTAAATATTTATTAATACTTTATTTAAGGAAAGTCGAGAAACTTAAGAAATGTAAGGTGTACAATTTTTTTATCATTTGCAATTTTAAAAGTCAAAATACAAAATCGGTCAAAGAAGTCCTGAGAAATAAAATAAAAACTCTTTATTTTTTAAAATTTGGTCCCCTAACTTCTTAATTTTTAGTGTCCATTTTTTGTGACTTAAAATTCATAACTATGAAAGCAAAAGCAAATTTAAATCGTAGAAGAAAGAATGTTTCGCGTTGATATGTGGTAAACAATAATTAATTAACTGTGTGAAAGGTTATTCGTTGCAGGCGTATGTCAATATGTAAAAAGCTTCTGCAAGGCGAAACAGAAATCTTGGGAGAAAGTGTGCTTTCAGCTTTGCAGAGAAACGAAAACACAGGCAGACAAGTGTGGAATTTTTTTTTTAAAAATGTAAGTTAGTTAATATTCGTTTCTCAGACGCAAATTTAAAATTTGTAAATTGAAAAATAAGTACAAATTTAAGCTATATTGTTTGAATCTTACATTTTAAGCCAATGGACTTACTCGTTTTCTCAAATGGTGAAATTAGCATTTTGCCGGACATAGATGTTCACTTTAAAAGCATCTTTGAAAAGAAAAAGGAATCGCAAGCAGAAATTTTAAAAGTCTTTGTATTTATTTACAATATACAGAAACACGAAGTCCCCTGATTAAAATAGCCCTTTTTTTGTCCGTAAAATTATACTATGCAACAATTAAAAAAAAATTAGATTTTATGGGCATAACCACTTCGAAGTTCGTTCAAAACGGGGCATGATATATTTAGATAGAATACGTGGAAGCAAAAAATGTATACTTAAGACTTTATTTGCAAAACATTTAAATGATTCAAAAAGCCAATCGATGTACGAGGGTTGTTTTTTTTTTCAACCTCCGATGAGCTGTAAAGAAAAGACGGGTCAATATAAAAAAAAAAACATTTATTACCAAAAGTAATGTACAATACAGCTTATTTCTCTACATAATCACCTTGCCGATTAAGGCATTTGTCATATCTGTGAACAAGCTTTGCAATTCTCTTTTCATAAAATGTAGCCGCTAATGATTGGAAGTGAGTTGTGACGGTTTCTTTGAGCTCCACGTCAGTTTGGAAGCGCTGCCCTCCAAGCCACTGCTTCAGTTCAGGGAAAAGATGATAAACACTCGGTGCTAGGTCGGGACTGTATGGTGGGTATTCGAAAATGTCCCATTTAAATTGCTGAAGGAGTCGTCGGGTTACACGAGCACTGTGGGGACGGGCATTGTCCTGTATCAGAACAATTCCAAAAGTCAGATTGCCTCTTCGTTTGTTTTGAATAGCTCTCCGTAAGCGTCGCAAAGTTTCTCAATATGAATCTGCATTAATTGTTGTTCCAGGCTGCATAAACTCTACAAGCAACACACCTTCTTGGTCCCAAAAAACAGTTGCCATAATCTTACGGCTGTTAAAGGTTCGTTTGAATTTTGTGGGTCTCGTTAGAGAGTTTGTGCGTATCCATTGTTGTGATTGTCATTTCGTTTCTGGCATGTCAAATTGAACCCATGTCTCATCACCTGTCACAATGGATTTCAAAAAATCTTCTCCATTAGTATTGTAACGGTCAAGAAAATCCAAAGCTGCACGCATTCGGAGAGTTTTGTGGTTGTCAGTCAACATCCTTGGGACACAGCGAGCGCAAACTTTTCTGTAGTGCAACCGTTCAGTAACGATAGAGTACAGGGCAGATCTTGAAACACCTGGAAATTTAATCGATAATTCACTTATGGCGAACCTTCGAGTTTCCCTAACCGCTTGGTCAACGCACTGAACAATGTCGTCTGTAGCGACAGACTTGCGTCCTTGACCGCCTTCGTCATGAATATCAGTTCGGCCATCTTTAAATTTTTGACACCAATTACGAACAACGGCATCACTCATAAAGGTGTCTCCATACCTTGGCCAAAGGCCTTTTCATTTCCCTTCTAACCTTCAGTAAGAGTTAGTCCCGAATAGGGACGAAAAATATAGCACCTCCAAAACCTGTTCCACTGTCTCCCCTACATTTTTGGTGGGGGTGTGCGTACTTCCTGGAGTGTTAAGTAATTCGAAACTAACCACTGTCACAGAAAAGGGGGAATTGCAACCTGCGGGGGTCAACTAGCTTTCAAAAGATATGAGAAGAGACTCACTCTACATTATGCTTTTTCTCCTAAGAAAAACTTAAAATAAGTTTTTTAAACTCTGAAACGGCTTTATTTATTTTCAAAATGGTTTTATCATTTTATTTAACATGCACTTTTTCTATTATATCTTGAATTATTGATCTTGAATCTGATATTATCTTGAATTATTTATTATTTTGATTTGATTATTTAGAGAACTAATAATAACCAGAGTATTTAAATTTATAAAATTTTAGTATGTAGTCATATGAAAGTAATTCATATAAAGTAACTACATTAAAAATAAATTTATATTTTCTCTATAAATCAAATAAAGTTTGTTAATTTTTTTAAAAATTGATTTACTAACTTGATTGATTTACTACTTTTTTAATTTGTTTCTTTCAATTACAATTTAAATACATATATTTTTCACAACCTTTTTTTTTTTTTTAATTTTAATTAATTTTTTTCAATTTTTTTAAAGATTGTACCATTTTTCTAATAGATCATTTCGATGGATCATTAAAAACAACAAACTAAAACAATTCTATGTTATTTTACATTTTAATATATAGATTTGTGAAGCTGCTCACTGTAATTAATATAAAGATTTATCAAAAAAAAATCCAAATTAATTTATAAAAATGTATGATATCGAAATTTTTGAAAGAAAAGGCATTTATTGATTTTCATTAAAACTTACAACATAACAACTGATTAAGACAAGTTTACTTTACAAAATTTTATCACTAACCCTGGGAGGTTTTCGTGTTTTTCCTCTCCATGTAATGCTAATGCGGATTTTAATTAACTATAACTACACTAATTAAAGTTTGCAGTGCAGAAATTTCTACTCAGAAAACTCTTCTCCATGAATGGCAAAAGAGGGTCAGGGAAGCGAAATTAAAATTTCACATTGATTACATACTTTGTTCTATCAATATAAAAGAGCGAAAAATTGTGAATAAAAATTACATTACACACTTTTAATAGGAATTCGAAAAATTTCTCGTTATTAAATACATAAGATATTGCATAATTACTAGTTTTAATATATATTTTTAGAATATTGCTAAAAAAAGTTTTAAAAAGTGTATTAATTAGGAATTACAGATTAATGTTAAAGCAATAAAAAAAGACTAATAGTTTCAAAATCTAGTGAATCAACTAAGGAGTCAGGTCTGAAAACATCAAAACCAGTTTGACTGTCTGAAGTAACAAAGAGAAGCTTAACTCTAAGTATTACAACTTATTTTTATTTTTTAATATATCGTGATAAAATTTCGTGGTGTTTATAATAATCACATTACTCATTCTTTCTATTTCATCTGGCAATCAAACTGGTTTCAATATTTTCAGTGTTGCGTTCCCAAGCAGCGGTTCATTATATTTTGATACCGTTTTTATTTTTCTCACGTGAATATTAATTATGTCCACTAATGTTCTTTTACTTCCTTTTTTTTAAAGAATTTTACAATACATGCGTATATTTTCATATATTTCTTCATTTACTGATTTAAATAAAATTTTCATAATACTTAGTGTTCTTGTGTGTGTACATTAAAAGCCCTAAACATAGGGCTAAGTGCTTGTTCACGCTTGGATGATGTGTGCTCTTGTGTACTAGCTATTTTTTTCCCCTTACCGTGGAAAAACAAACTATCCCAGCTATTGGAGTAATTAAAACTATTTATGGAATGGAAAAATTTCAACCTTTTAAATTTTTATAATGTCAATGTTTTTTTAAACCTACAAATGAGTGTACGATATATATATATATATATATATATATATATATATATATTTACAAAGGAAAACTGCAGTTTTGTGATGCTTTATAGTATATTGAAATATCTTTACGCCATTGTCACGATTTTAATTAATCTCACTTTATTCAGAAGCTAAATTTTTTAATTCTGAAACATCTTTAAAAAACAAGGAAAAAAGTTTAAAAAAAAGGGAGCAATAATGTATTTAAAAAATAAACTCCACTCTCAAAATGAATAAAAACAAGAAAAAGTATTACTACTAAATAAATAAAATGTATGTAGAATGAACGAATTATCAGCGAATATAATTTCCATAATAAATTACAAGCTTATAAAGGCTCCCCATATCAGTTCTTCAAAAGGACAGAGAGAGAGAAAAAGATTTTCAAAAAGAGTTGAACAGAGTAAAAGTATTTGGGAGGGAGGGAGCAAGACCAAGACCACCTACGGAGAAGATTAGACCGCAATCATCTCTTGGAGAATGAAGTTGGGGGTGGAAGTTGCCTTCCTCCCTTACTCAAAGGTAGAAAGTGACTTGAGTTTCAAAGGCAATATTACAAAAAGTAATAAAGATTAAAAAAATTGACCTACATTTTCGTGGATAGGAATGATTGAAAAAATTATTAGTATTTTTTTTAAATTGATCACTCCGATTCTTAAACAAGAAAAATCGATAAGAAAAATCGATTCAAAGTATGACAAGCCCGCCATAGACTTTACATGTTAAAATAAAAGCAGAATTGAGGAGTCTGCTTGGTTCAACACTTTTCTCCCGGCAACCACGATTGGGGACCCGACTTTCTGATCATATGGGCTCGCCCCGTGCTCTTTGTTCGCCAAGCTCCATACAATCGACTCATTCTTCGATGAATTTCCGCTGCACTGTTCCCTTCTGCCTGCAAGAAACGAACAACAACTTGCAATTCACAGTTGGTGGGAGAAATAGCCATTTGGACAGCCATGTTTATGTGACTGCAACTCAACTGGAAATGACCTGTTGGAATCGGCATGACAGAGCGTTTGAGCGGGGAAGATGCACAGTCGCCTACTGCGCACACCAATCACCTGCTGCATTCCAGGCCATCATACTGTGCGATCGGAGGTTGAAAAAAAAAAAACCTTGTATATAAAAATAACATTTTATGTCAAAATGTTCTTTAAATGTTTTGTTAAATGTGCATGAAATTTAAAATTTTTATTAACGAATAATTTTTGCGTTAGAAGAGTAAGAAGCGTAGAAATTTTTTGAAAGAGCGGTTACTGCTAAAACTATTTTTCTTTATAACAGAAGTAATTTTTACGCTAGCAATGTATGGTAAATTGCACCATACAGTACATAATACATCGATAACAGAAAAAAAAATTCAATTTAAATTTAGGGGAGAGGGGGTACATTTCAACATGGGGCACCTTTCAACAACTAGAATTTCTGCCTTCTAATATTGCTTAATGATTGGCCAATATGCCAGACAATAAGCTTTAATTATGCATAACTGTTGACATTTAGTTTTAAGCACTTTCTTTTTACCACTGTTGTGTTATTCTGTGGAACATGTTTTAGCATTCCAAAAGTAAAAAGACAGTTTTGATTTTAAAACTGTTTATCTACCCGTAATCTTTTAATAAGGGGAGTGATATTTATTCATCTACTAGTTTATTTAATTCTGCTTCTAACTGTATTATTTATTAGTAAAAAGTCTTTTTCTAAAGTGGTTGATAATACTTTAATCAAAATGTCTGTACCAGGGGCAGATTTCAACAGAGCTTAGGGAGCACATTTCAACAGTGTTGAAAGTTGCCCTGGGCTTATTATTTTTTTGTAAAGTAATCTTGCAGAAGTCATTAGCCTGCAAAAAGCCCATTAATAACAGTTGTTACATTTAAAATAATCAACTTTTTATTTAAAGCATTATTCTAAACTTTTTGAAAAACATGTGAATGTGTTCAAGGAAGCATGTTTGTAAAAAAATTTCAGTTATATGAAATTTTTTAAAAACTTAAAATCAAGATTCAGTTAGTTGCATTGTTGTTGAAAATAGAATTTATTAACAAGGAATTCATTAAAAGATTCAATAAAATAAATATTTTAAAATTTTATAAAAATATTCAAGAAAATTTGATTTAGAATAAAAATATTTTAATTTTAAGAAAATTGAAAAGTTTATGTGACATATTTAGGGTGACCCGGGGTAATTCATGATCACTCTATTTCTGAGGTAAATAATAATCACCTAAGTTTTATTTAAAATTTTTTTAATATTTTTTTTTTTAAATTTGAGACATGGACAAGAATGCTTGTACCTGGGGTCTGTCTAGGTTTTTCTGAGAGGTACCTATTTTGTGAAAATTTAGACATAATTTGTGAAAAATTAAAAATTATATTAAAAAATCAACACAAAAATATGGTAAAAAAAAAAACGGATTTATCGTTTCTTAAGGGATACAAAATTAAAATCTTAAGAAAAAGTACTTTGTGAAACTACCGTTTTTCCTAAAGTTGAACTTGTGAAGGTACCGCTAAACGGTAGTAAATTCAGCCTGGACAGACCCCTGTGTACACTTTACTAAAGTATAACTACATTTACTTAATAATTGTTTTTTGTTTAATCTAACAAAATAAGTATCTTCTAAACTGCTTTCTGTATTTTCCATTTTAAAGATGGGCTTCCAAATGTGCACATTTCTGCAAAGATCCCCCTTATTCTCTTAATAATAAATATTTTGAGCATCTTTAAGAACAGCAGCATACTTATTTGGAATAGAGTTTTCTGCTTTATTGAAAAGATTAAAAAAAAAAAAATGAAAGTCAAATAACTGTTTTTATTATAGATTAAAAAAATTGGTAGGTGAAACCAAAAATGTACAACTAACACAAAATGCTACAGTTCTAAATACACAATCCAACTAATATATAAAATTAGGTCTTTTGTCTTTGGCTTAGACCTTTGGAAAAAATTGAGAGGTTACCTCAAATATCAATATAATAAATAAAAATTAGAACTTGATTTTGAAAGCAATAAAAATTCACAAATAATTCTTAAGCAAAAACTGTTGAAAGGTGTCCCCCTCTCTCCTACATTAAAAGGAATCTGCACATTATGGCATCAATATTAGTGATTTTAGATTCTTAGAAACACACTTGAAAAAAATGTAAAGTATAAAATTCATTTTAATTTAAATATTTTGAATTAATTTGTTTGAGCCCCTCGTCGGGCAGAGTCTGGCGCCATCCTTGCCCCTATGGTTCAAGTCTAACTTCAGCTAAGCAGAAATGTGTGACTTACGTGAATAAAGATAAAACGACTTACTTGTTGGTCTTGAAAAAAGAAAAGATAAAATATATTAATCCAGTGCAGGAAAAAAACAGGGCGGGATACTTTTCTTTGGATTTCAAAATAAAAAGTTAGCACAGAATATCGCTTCCAGATGTTTCTAATCCAGGAGCGCACCTTCATTCTAAAAAAAACTGGTTCAGTTTCGGAACTTATGCTTAAAGCTTTCATAGAATAAAAGATTAAATAAGATAAGATTTTAAGTAACACACTTTGACTTCAACCACTTTGACTGGTTGCTTCAAAGCTGTTTCTCTTTCGTGTGAGGATGGGTAACCATCTGCGAAGGGACCGGTTGTGTATGGTATCAATCATTTTTAAATTGTTCTACTTTGAGTGCAACAGGTCATTAGATTACCGAAGTAGAGGTGCCATTCCCTTTGCAGAGGATCAAAATTGTGTGATGGCATGTATTCGGACCATCTTTATTGATGTTTCCCAGTCTGTCGTTATAGCCCAATGTGAATCTCTAGTGCGACATAAAAAAAACTACAGCTATAACAACGCAACCACAAGGCTGCCTCACAGGATCATTCTTAGTAATAAGGGCCATTCTCATTGAATACGGGTCATGCGCTCAGGCCCGTCGCTAACCGATTCGAGAGGGGGCGGGGTTGAATTTTATTTTGCCGACTGTCATATATATATATATATACACACAAATTTGAATATGGCTAAATCTTGATAATCAAAGGCAAAACAAATAAAAGAGTTCAAATGCGCCACAAAACTTGAGCTTCCAAAGTTTATTTTGAAATCATTTCGACTAGTTATAAACATAAGGCTATTCATCGAAATAATTTTTACAGCACTTAAAAATACAACCACCATAGGTGAAATATGTGGTATTATTGATAACTAAATAGTACCTGTAATTATTCAAAAGAATACAAAGAAAATAAAGTTTTTACATTTCTATTAATTTTAATTATTAAAATGGTAACAAAATATTGAAGAAAAAAACTATTTTTAACTAAACTGAAACTTATTAAACTATAATAAGTTTTCAGTAATAGTAATCAATAGTTATTTGTGGAAATAATTTTAAAAAATAAAGTAGTAAATTTAAATGTTTTTCAATGAAACTTTCAAATACTTTTTACTCTATATTTAAATATTTTTTGAAAAATCACTCAGTAGTAAAAATTTATCTTTCGTTTCATCTAAACGTTTTTACCATATGCTAATTAGAGCAACTGTTTGAAGTTAAGAAAGTAAGTCATAATCAGCAAATACAGTCTTCTATAAGATATTGATTCAAAACAAAATTCATTCAAAAGTAAATTTTCCTTTCATTTTTAAAAAAATAAGAAAAATAATGTAGAAATGCATTAAAAATATTTGCCATTTAAATTATAAATGAAGAAATTCACATAAAAATTATAAAAAATTAAGATATTAGTAAAATTACGTTATATTATATTAGGTACATAAATTTACTTCGACGTTGTTTTAAAAGTGAAAAATATTCTGCCAACTTATCAAGCTTAATATTGTCAACAATATCTTTTTCTGCTTTGAGTAAAAACTGTGAATTTAGGCGTTCAGTGGTCATTGTTGTTCGAAAATAGTTTTTAAATCATGTTGTTCGAAGATAGTTTTTCAATTTCATCCTGCTGAAAATTCTTTCATTCCCAAGTAGCACAGAAACATCGATCTATGCCGTGGCCGTTCCTATCAATATTTTGAAAGCGGAGGGATATAGATACTGTGAGCAAGTTATTGAATGAATTCCGTCAATAAAACTTTAAAAGTATTTTTCTTAAAGCACTTTATATTAAATATATTTTAGTTCCATAGTTCAAAATATTTGCATAGCCCATTGTGCAGCTCTAGTGCGACGTAAATTAACTACATCCATCCATCAAAATATTTGCTAGAAAGATAAAAATGAGTAAAATTTCTTTAGACTTGCTCATATTAGTGAAATTAAAAAATAGAATGCCGTGATAACGATATGGAACGGGATTGGAGGGTGAAGCGAACTCAATAATGTTTTTAACAAAGTTTATCCGCTTGTCACGTGATCTTCAGCTCTGACGTCACGCTTTACTATCCATGTTTCAGTTGGTTTGGGTTATTTTTAGCGTGTTATATCTCCTAATATTGTCGTCAAAAGTCACCTTACTGATTTAATTTAGGTAAGCAAAATTTATTCATCTTCTATTTACTTATATAAACTCTATTAATATTGTGTCAGGTCTTCATTTCTAATTGCAATGTTTCACTTTTATATTTAGGTTAAGCCTACATTAGGTTAAGATCATATGTAGCTGGTTTTGAATTATAATTAAGTAAGTAGTTTTTAACTTTTCGCTAATTTTAAATATTATTATCGGAATAATTTCTAATTAATGACGTAAATTTATTGTCAAAGTTGTTTGTTCTGAATTGTTTACTTCTTGTTTGCTGGGATGTTAAATGTTATGTTTTACAATCTATCTAATTTTTATTAAATAAATTCACTAGGTTCGTAAATAATTTTATGTAAGATGAAATGTTTCTAATGTCATTTATTGTGTGAACAAGGTTCATAGCATTGTAGTTATGAGTGTATAAATACTTTTCATAAAAATTAAGTCTGTCAACGTTAATTCTGTGTGCTTATTAACAGTTAATTCGTTTTAAAACATTAAAAATTGTGCTCAAAATGATATAAGTATACATAATTTATCAAAATATTAATGTAAGCGAATTGTAAAAGGTTATATAGATTTTAAAATTACGTCTAAAAGTAAGCAGTATGAAATTATTAAACAATTTTAAAAAAAGAAATAAGTTTAACTTTTCAATTTCTGAAAACAATGATATTCTATTTACCTAAATTTAATCCAGTCTTGTAATATAATTCTCTATATAAAAGTTCTTAATATAAGATTTAGTTTATGGTACAGGTACAGGAATGATTGTTATTCGTTACTACTACAATTTTTCTTTAAATGTGTCAGATATCAAGTAAGGTATGTGTTATGTATAAAGTATGATATGTGTTTGTTATGTAACAAGAGTATACTAAAGGAAAATTAAAATAGACACTAAAGGCTCAAAATCAAAATAGAGATTTATATGTTTATTAAAACTTCTTTAAAGAATTTTTTGTTTGCTGAAAATTATATAAAAAAATTACAGATAAAAAAGGAAAATTTAATTGTCAAAAATAATATCAAAATGTGTTAATCTTTAAAATAACTTTAAAAACTGAAGTATAATTTGGATAAGAGTGCGACAACTAAAACTTATAAGTTTCTAAGATAATGATTAGAAAATATTGATCAAAGCTTTTCTAATTAAATATTTTATTGTTTTTCAGGCTTTGAAAAAACCAACCCGTCTGGGTTTTATTGAAAAAACCCGGGGAAAATTTGGTTTTTTTATTTTGTGGTCATAAACTTTAAGTTTTACTGTAAAAATATTTTTATTTATTAAAAAGTGTTGTATAAGCTTAAAAATAGATATAAATCTGAAAAGTTATTTTAATTTTATTATATGTAATTTTTATTATGTTTAAATAACACATTATCACTAATACATATTTGAATCTTTACTGTTAAATACAGTAATATAAAAGGAACAAGAACTGAAATAAATACTCAATGGTCTTCCATGTTTTTATAATAAAATAATAGAAAGTGAAATTAAAATTACATATAATTGATTGAATAAAATTTTTTATAGTTTCAGCAAATACTTTTTCTTAAAATTTTATATTTGTGTCTTGTAAGAAATGATAAATCAATATTTTTGTGTTAATTTTTTAATTTTCACAATTTATGTCTAAATTTTTCACAAAAGGGGTACATCTCAGAAAAACCTAGACAGACCAGGTATATATATATAAACATGGTATATATATATAAATATACATGGTATAAGTATATATAAATATATACAACACAACAGGTCTATGTGTGATTCTTATTAGATAAGATTATAACTTAGGTATGATTCATTCTAAAATTAATGTGTGGAAATTAATTTTGTAATGTCTAATTTTATATTGATATCTATTTACAATATATATCAAGTAGAAATTTTATATTTTGATGTGATAATTTGTTACTGTTTTATCTTTCAGTTTGTTACTATTTTATCTTATTCTTAATGCCTTCTCGTAAATGATTAGAATTTATTTAGAAAATAAGTGCACTTGTTTATTTATACCACTATCAGTAATTTAATGAATAAATGTCAGACAGTTCTTTCATTGTGTTGCAATTTCACCAACATAGGTGTATAATTTGCTCTACTCAGCCTTTTAGCTTTTAAATAAGTAAATAAATTACGACATCAGACTATTTTATTTTGTTGTCACTGCACAGAGCAATTGCAAGATGAGAAAACTAGTATAAATTTAGGAGCCTCAAGTAACATTTTGTATTTTCAATATTTTTTCCTAATTAATTTTTCATGAAAAATTTGCATGTTATAATATTTATAAAAATGTATTTAGTTTATGTATTAGTAAATGTATATAGTTTTCACAATTACTTTAATTTTTTTGTTAATTAACTTGGCTTGGTGTTTTTATAAAATTCTTAATCAAAATGGGCTAGCTAATATAAATATTTTAATACTCTTTTAGATTAAATTTTAACATAATTTGTATTGTCTTGTAGCTGTTTGAATAAATTAACAAACTTTTGTTTTCAGATTCGGTATTTTGACAGCATATGCCGGTATTTTGACTGAGGCGAAAAGAAAAAAAGTCATTTGAAAGAGTGCCTGCCATCACTATTGTCATTTGGGTAAAATTGTTGATTAAAATATTATTTATTTATTAATATATATATATATATATATATATATATATATATATATATATATATATATATATATATATGTGATATTTCAGTTTTTAAATGCTTTAAGAAAAAAAGTTTAAAAAATTTTTTAATCTGAATAACAATTCCAATTGCTAATAATAAATCAAAATATTTAGAATTCCTCTCTTTTTGTATTAAATTTTACAAACATTAATCTGCAGTTAATCCTTAACATTTCTAAGTTTATTCAGGATTTTTCGTGTATACTCACAATTTTTTAATATGTATAAATATATATCATCAGTCGATTTTTATCTTTGCAAGCTATAGTTAAAGGCAGCATTATAATTTAATTTAAAAATAATGCTAGGAAGAGATTCTCTCTATTTGAAAAATACAAAATAAAAATTTGTTCCCATGTAAAGGAAACCAAATATTGCAAAAAAGTTTCAGAAATCCAAACTAAAAGAGTGAGTGAGAGAGAGAGGCTTGAAAAACTTAATTTTCTAAGTCTAACACAGTTGTACATCAATAGTTTTTGGATCTGATCACAAAAAAAAAGTAATTTTGTAGAAGGAAGAAAAAAACAAAAACGATTACATTAAGGAATAGAATGCATTTGGAAGTGCAGGTTATTTATAATAAGTTTGAGCTTTTGTTTAATTATACTTCTAAGTATATGCAATCATAAGTAATCAATATCAGATCTAAATTTTAAAAATAAATCTTATTTTCAACTTCAGTACTTTTTGTGTATTCACATTAGTTTAATAGAATTTTCTTTAATACATAGAAGTAAAATTGAGTATTAAGAAATACTGATAAGAACTGATAAGCTTTTTATTATAGTATTTTTTGTTGTTAAAGATTTATTATTTAATCAAAGATACAGCATTGCCGCTTGAATATTCAGTCAGTTTACAAAACAGTGTCTAATGCAGCATGCCTTTTTTTGATCCGTGTGTCGATTCTCTAAGCCAGTGATTCTCAACCGCTGTGCCGCGGTACTTTTTTGTTCTGCCAAATTCTTGAAATGTTCATAAAAAGTATATATATATATACTTTTTATAATTTTTCTAAGCTTTAACCGCGCTATCATCTTTGTTGGCGATTGCCTTGTTTCTGACAATCTTAAAATAGATGAGAGAATTAAAATTGTCTTTGACACATAGTTTTAAAAAATTTTTGAAGTAAGTAGGAAATTTAATGACTATTAAAATGATTAATTAACTAAGGAAAGCAAGCTAAATATTAACTTACAGATGGAAATAAAACTTAATCATTAAAGTAAGCTATGCAATTAATTAACAAATTAACAAAGGATAACTAAAAAAAAAACAAATAGGGGAGAGTCGGGTAGCCCCGCCCACTTAAGGAGTATTGCTTATATTTCTGTATAATATGGAGTAATAATCAAGATTTTTGTATGTTTCTATTGTTTTATCATTTAATTAAATAATACAAAAAGAATAAACCAAAAAAAGAATAGTTTAACTTAAAAAAATAGAAATTTAAAAAAACACGTTTTCAGCTCTTTTCAAAATGTGTCGGGTAGCCCCGCCCAGTTACAAAAATTATGTTTTTTGATTGTTTTTTCAGGTGTAAATGAAAATGACCAATGAATTGACAATAGATAAACCTTATTTATCATTTTTATCACAAAATTATTTTTTTTATTACATATTTATATACTTTTAGTGAATTCTATCATTTATTAACAACAAATGTTATATATTTTATTATTATTAATGTATATTAATATATTATAATATTAATATATATTTATATTAAATATTTAAAGAAAATAATTTAATTTAAGTAAATCTTTGGAACCGTACATTTATCGACGAAATAAAAGTGGGCTGTCATACCTAACATTCATGTGAGCGGGGCTACCCGAAATCCAATTTTTTTGTAAATTTGTAATTACTCGAACAATTTTTCACAAATAAACTTCGTTCTTTGTGCAAACTAAACTTAAGACTACATACTTTAATGCTGTATGTATAGAAAAAATTATTTTTTTAATATTAAAATGAAGTTTAATTGAAACATTCAACCAATTTTTCTTAATATCATGACAATTGTATTCAACATATTTTCAAAACTATTGTTTACCATGTTACTCCCCTATATAAAAAAACAAATTAGGAAAGGATAACTAACAAAAAAAAAAAAAGCTAACAATTAATAATTAGCAAAAGACTAGTAAACAAGAAATCACAAAAAATAACAGTTAATAACTATAGAAAACAAGCTAACAATTAATAACTAGCAAAAAGAAGAAGAAAAAATAACTGTTACTAACTAATAAAAAATCAGTCAAAAGAAATAATTAATCCCTTAATAAACGTGCTTTTGTAGTACTTATTATTATCACAAACTATTTAACACAGTGTGCTGTAGGTAAGTAAACAACTTTTAATCTAATTTTTTTCATTGTGTGCCGTCAAATTTCGAAATGGTTAAAAGTGTGCCGTAACAAAAAAAAAAAAAAAAAAAAAAGTGTTGAGAATCATTGCTCAAAGCCCTTATTCAATTTAGTTCTCTAAGTTTCGTTATATACTCATTAATAAATTGTGTTTTGTTAGTCTTTCAGTTTTTATTTTTTAAATGTTATAATATTACTCAATGTTTTGCTTCCAGCTACAGTTCTCGAACGCTTTGAGACCAAGAGCTTGCGGAAAAATTTGGGAAGATCTGCTTCAGCCACTGATTGGGAAGGACGAAAACCTAAGATAATTGATGTGACCAATTCTTTGGACTTGGAGACCTAAGAATGTGCCAATTTGTTTTAATAAATTTTTAAATGTTTATTCAAATAAAATATTCATAGCTACTTTTTGTTTTATTCCTCTGCATTCACACCTTCTATATTACAAAGCACGTTCATATCAGAAGTGTAAATTTTATTGAACCCATAAAATTATAATATTTTTTGAGTTTTTAGTGCTATTGTGCAATATATTAAATTATTAATTTTCAGTGACTGAATCCTGTCTGAAGATCAAATGTACCTTGCAAATGCTAAAAAATAAGAAAACTAATTTACATACATGTTAAATGTGGTAATTTTTAAACAAGCAAATTGTCTTTGATTTATAAATCATAGTTGAGCTGAAAATAATTATCATGCCTTAAATTAATATTCACTTCTTACATTCCATCTACAGTGCTCGCACTTATTCCTTTTCACCTATTTTACACTTAATTAATTTTTAAGCTTATTACTGCTCAAATCCTAATTATATATATATTTTTATTGTTTGGAAACTGATTAAAAATATTTTTGGGTGCTTATTATTATTATTATTATTATTTTTTGAAAAATCTGGCTACACACCTTGAACTTTGAAAGTATGACTTAAATACTTGCAGATATTTTATTCTAAGGCAATATTAAATCTTTGCTCACTAGTTTGCAGAATGCTTATTGTCTAGCATGCAAGGAAATGATTAATTTTCTGTTAAATAGGCATAGACTGAGCAGAGCATGTAGCTCTTTTCAAGTTATCCTGGACAAAAAATGAAGGATTTTTTTTACTCATTATAAATCAAATTAATTAAATCTGCAACTGTACAGCCTGGAGTATAATTAGCGAAATGAAATCTGAAGTGCAAAACCATATAAAATAATTAACAGACATGTACCTATATCCAGTGAAAAAAATTTTCTTGAATAACGTATTAAAATTATCGATCGGCGTTCTGCCGCAACTTTAAATGCTCATTAATATTTGTTGTACGAATAACGTGATAAAAATATTCATCGACATTCTACTGTATCTGTAAACGCCGTGGAATATGGTTTTTTCAAACTCGACATTCTTATTGAGATATCGATCTATATCAATTTTACAATGTCGTACAATATAAAAAAAATCTGACGTTTTTACATAGATCGATGTTTCGGAAGAACATCGATCGACGTCGTAAGCGAAGTTTTTTCGAGATCAATCGATATTGAGTGCTACTTGGGTTTGTCGCAACTGTCATTGGTGCAGTTAACGCTAATAGATTTAACAATAAAAACTTATGAAAGCATTTATGCTAAAATGATTATTCTGCATTTTTAATACAAAACTGTGAATTGAATTTTTACATAATTACAAAATTATTAATTTTTTTTACTAATAATTAACTTAAACAAATGAAAAACTGTTAACTTTAGTCTAAAATATAATATAAAAACATTAAATACATACGAAATACAACAAAATAGCTAAAAAGAATTATTTATCTAAAAAACTGAAACTTTTCTATTTTTAAACACCTTACATTTTCAATAAAATAAGCATTAGTACATTTTTGTTCATAAAGGATTGCAGTTTGGACTTATAAAAACAAAGTCTACGAACAAACATAAAATTTGATATTTGAAATTTCAAGTAAATAAGATCTATAAAAAATAATTTCAACTAAAAAAATCTAAAAAAAAATATAAAAAAAACTATTTCAAAGACAAAATAAAAAGCTTAGTAAAAAGTAAAAAACGGAAAAAGAATTCCAATTTTCGGAATTCAAATGTTATTTATCTTTTTCTATCCCTGGCTCCTACTAATGAACATTAATAACATTTTTAATTGCTCTTTTTTCTTTCTTTTAATCATTTTACTGCACAAAAGAGATTAAAAAATAATTGTATCTGCTTTATAAAAATTAATTTTTACCCATAGATATATATATATATTTAGAAAAAATATATATTCTTTTTGGAGATAGTCTTATACCTAAATTTTTAAGCAATGATTGAGAAAATAATTTAATTGGAAAATAATAACACATTTAATGCAATTTAATTAAACTTAATATTTAAACAATAAGACTGCAAATAATAAATTTGTATTCATAAAAAATTATACTTACATTCAAAACTTAAGCTTTCTATTTTATTCAATAATAATATGGATTTATAAAATACGTTTTGAGTAACTAAGTACCCGTATTAGACAGTTAAACACAGGTCAGTGAAGCAATTGGAACCACAGCTGCATGTGCATTGAGCCCTTATTCTTAGAAAGAGTATGAGAAAATATAGCTTAGGGCATTTCTAGCTAACCACTTTTAAAACACCTTTCAAGTTGACAGAAATATCCGGGGTTTTGTCTGCTGCTTCACAAGATTAGAGTCGCAGCAGCATCTTTTTTTTTTTTTTTTTTCGCCTTTTCGTAGAGCTGGTAACGGCTTGATCAAACAGAATTTGCCACTTCTCCGTGAATACGCGGAATTGAAGAATTCCTCTATTTTCACTGTATTTTTACTGAAATAATGAATAAAAAATTACAACATTTAATACTTTGAACTCAGCAACCATCCACAAATTGTGTGAAATGATTGAAGTGTCGATTCGATTGAGTGTAACTCATTTTAATGTTTCAGAATTCTTAGAATTCTTAAGAAAAAAATATTAAAAGCAAAATATAATATTTTATTTTCAAAACAGAAATTTTTATAAAGGTGCATTGAGTATCACATATATTTTTACTATTTTCTATGGAGAATATCAAATTTTGTTGTGATGATTAATTGTTCTAAAGCAGTGATTTCTAACTGGTGGCCCGGGGGTCGCATCCAACCCGCGAAGCCTTTTTTTGTAGCCCGCGAACTAAAATATTTCAGTTGTAATTTTTTTGCGGACAATTTTCGTAAAAAATTTATATGGGTTTAAAATACTTTTCTCGTTAATAAAATCCTAATTTCTTCGTTTCTGTGAAATTTATCATACCAACGATGCAAAAAAAAAAAAATAATAATAATTTCTCAGGTTTTGCATCCAAGAAAATACAAAAATAATCGTGTATGTTGCTCTTTTTTATTTCATTTTTTTGTATTTTGTGAATATAATTTAGCATGTGTGTATCAGAAAGTTTCTCGAAGAAATTCTCCGATTTAACTTTTTGAAACCACTCTCATTTTGGACAAAAATATTTACACACACCTTTGTAAATTTAAAATGTAGGGGAGAGTTGGGTAAAACGGGATTGTCGGACAAAACGGGATACGTCGCCTAGGGACCAGACTATTGCAACAATCCAGCGGACGACGACAGAAACTTGTTATTTGACTGTGATTATGTCATTTTCAGTGCGTCTTGTCTCAAGATTACTAGTTGATAGGAAGTTGTAGGTCTCAGAACTTTTTTACTCCATTTTCCTTGCCATTTTCTACATTTACGTGCGTTCTTTTTCACATTGTACTGCCTCTATATATGGGATCACTGTTCCGGTGAATATTACATTTGATGAAGCATTTATTAACGAGTATTCTCATGTCTAGTCAATCTAATTTTTCTTTCACGTTCAGGCAGCAGCCATGTTTGTTTTGAAAAGTGTCTGAGTTTGACAAAACGGGACACTTATGAGTTGGATAAAACGGGATAGATTTTTTTATGTCCCGTTTTAGCCACCTATTTATTTGTTGGCCTAATACTTCTACTATATTATTATTACTAAATTGAAAGAAGGGTAAAAAAGGCTCGTACAAATACATTGACCCCTGAATTGGCAGCAGTGAAAAAGTTGGACAGATATGAGACAGTATTCAATGCTGAACAAGAAAAAACGCATGAGCATGTATCGGCTCTAGAAGAGAGATTATTTGGTATAACTCTAACGAACATTCGAATGCTATCATTTGAGTTAGCTGAGAGAAACAATATTAAGCATAATTTTAACACAGGAAAAAAATGGCTGGAAAGTGTTTGTTGTAATCATTTCTTGGCAGACATAAAGAACTTAGTCTCCGAAATCCAGAACCTACGAGTATGGTCCGAACGAGGAGTTTTGGTTACTGTTGAAACATGCATCAGTGCAGCTGGGGTATTCGTCCCTCCTATGTTTGTATTTCCTCGAGTGTAAGAAAACCCAAGACTCATGGATGATGCTTTCCCAGGATCGTTTGAAGTGTATCACAAGACCGACTGGCTCACTAAGAAGACCTGCATTGTTTGGTTTTAAAAGTTCGTAGAATTTTCCAACCCTAGGCATAAAAAGCCAGTGCTGTTGCTGCTTGATGGACACAACAGTCACGCAAAAAGTTTGGAACTTGTAAATTTGGCAAGAGAAAATAATGTAATCATCCTAACCTTCCCCCCACATACAACTCATCGCTTTCAGTCCCTGGATGTCAGTTTCATGGCTCCACTGAACACGTATTATGAACAAGAAGTTCGAAAGTGGCTGTTCAACCATCCTGGTAGATGCGTTACAATTTACGAGGTTACTCACAGGCAGCCGTTGCAGAAACTACCATTAAAGGGTTTAGCAAAACTGGTATAAGTCCTTACAATCCTGACGTCTTACCAGATCACCTGCTTGCATTGCCTGTCACCACTGATCTAACAGCAAGAACCTCCAGGCGTTGGACACCAGACTGATGTGTGCAGTTTGAGGATTATTAGTCTCTTGTTATCGACCAAAGCTACCCTTTTCCATCCTTCCAAAGTGTGTTCTACCTGTACCTCAAGTAAAAGTACTGCTCCCATAAAAAATGGCTGATAAGAGAAAGAAGAAAACTGTAGTAATTACATCATCTCCATATAAAAGGGAATTATAAATGGAAGAAAAAGAAAGGATGATTAAACTACAAGAATGAACAAAGAGAATTGGAGAAAGGACTGCTAAGAAATCCCTCTTAAGGGCACCAGACAGTGAAAATTATGGAATAACCGTTCATGTTTGAAAACTCATAAAATCTTTAAAAAGATATGTAGCATAAAAATTTTTGTGTACTTAATTATAAAACAACAGTCTATCTAAAAATGTTAGAAGCAATAAAATCCCATAAATAAAATTTTTAGAAATTTAGCTTTACAGTTTTCTGGCAGTTAAATATGTTTTGCAGTTAGTTTTACGCACAAAATCAAACATTGTAAACCCTATCCCGTTTTGTCCAACCCCGGCAAGCTAACACGGGATATGTAAGAGTTTGGAAAATGATTTTTTTTTCTATTTCACAGTCATTAAAATTAGTTTAAAATATTTTTTTTCTGTGCTTCAATAAGTGATGTAGCTATAAAAAAAATAATGTGTGGTTCTCTTTAACAGATTTTCCGTAGTAAATAAAAACAATAATGGTATCCCGTTTTGTCCAACTTTCCCCTAAATATCTATTCTCTGGTAGTTGCAGCAGACAAACCTCAATTTTGTCATTGAACATTTTGTGTGCTACTATGTAAGTTTTAATACCAACCTTTTTAAAGTTTTATATCTTAACAATTAGATATCTGTTGCACATTAATTGTTTTATACGTGGGTGCACATTAAAGTTATTGTAGGCCGAATTTTTTGATATGCAATCAAATATTTTTAAAAATCTACTTCTTATTTTAATTTGTAATTCAATACTTTTGTTTTGTACAACTTAGTAAAAATCTGACAGTAATATTTAATGTTTCTTCAAACATAAAGGAGTCCTACATAAAATTTTGATAAAGTTGCGGCCCGCCATTTGATTTGTGTTTTTAATTGTGGCCCCTGGCCTCATGTAAGTTGGAAACCCTTGTTCTAAAGATTTGAATTGGTCCCTGAACAATTTATTTTAGGTAAAAAATTTTAACTCAAATAATAATCCAATCATCATAGAATTTTGAAAGTTATGAACTGAAAGATAGTTAACAAATTAAATGTTTTTTTTTTTTTTTTTTTTTTTTTTTTTTTTTTTTTTTTAAGTGTTTAACTTCCTTTGGAGTTAGTAAAATTCTTCATAGTAGAAAAATAGCTTTTACTAATTGAAAATATAAATTATTTTGGAAAAATATACTTGAGGGTGCCCCTTGGCGAAATTGGCGACTTATGTTTGCCGCCATATTTGTTTGCCCGGAACGCCGTGCGTGGTAACAAGAATGGCGGCCAAAACATAATGATATTTCAATGAAACATTGGAAAATTTAAACAAAACTTTTTAAAATTTGCGATCGCAACACTCGAGTACGCCATCTAGCGGGAGACTGTAAATATCGTGCATTAGTTCCCACATAACCATTGGCAATGACGGACGCCATTTTCTTAGCAGCAAATAGGAAGCAAAAATTCCCTAAGGAAAAGGTAAAACTTCTTGAAAAAACTAATCAGAACATGCCAAACATTGAAGCAGAACACACTAAGCATTTGAAGAACAACTTCTCAATAATTTTTACCTTTCTATTACCAACAACATAACATGATTTCATGATGACTTGCTGTAACAGATGTGTGTATTGCGGTAAAATAATTTTTCTGTCTTCAATTCATTACAAGTTAAAATGAAGTCAACATTGCTTTTGTCATTCCAATGAATAAATGTGTTCCAATGAATTCCATACAGAGCTGTAATAGTTATAGAATATTCTTCTTAGAATAGTATATATTTCTGTATCTAAATAATTCAGAAAACAACAATAAAGAATAATCCGAATTACTTGAAAAAGTATCT
This sequence comes from Parasteatoda lunata, assembly GCA_949128135.1. Lineage (NCBI taxonomy): Eukaryota > Metazoa > Arthropoda > Arachnida > Araneae > Theridiidae > Parasteatoda > Parasteatoda lunata. The sequence goes on from OX421973.1 coordinate 4,740,691, forward strand.
TTTGTGCTTATTATAAATAAATTTTTTATCGTTTTCTTGAGAAGTGTTTTTTAGTTTTGAAGGAATTTCAACTTAGAATTCAGCTATTCTAGAATTCAGCTGTTTTTAAGCTACATATTAAAATTCATATCGAGATCTTACAATTATAAAATTTTGATGTGTGGTATGTTACCTAAAAGTAATGAAGGGATAAACTATGTATATATTATTTGAGAATAAAGTTTTCAAACAAAGAACATATCATTTTGGAATTCTCCGGACTTATAAATCAGGTAAGTGTTATGATTTTTATAATAAAAAATTTGAAATTTGCTTGTAAATAATTTTTTTTCTTACTTGATGATCGTTCTCTACAAAATGGTTTTTTTCCGTCTGATTAAATACTATAAGAACTAAAAAAAAGAAACAATACGAAAGTTTTTATTGAAAAATGAGGAATTTTTAAAATCGTTTTTATACTAAGAATTCTTTATTTTACGTTTTTTAGTTTATAATTTTTTGATAAAATTGTTGTCAAAATACTTTTTTTGAAAAATTAAATGGTATTATATTATGTGTTTATGTATACTTCTTGCATATTCTAATATTTGAAGTAATATGATTCAGAAAAGTATGGAAGAAAAATTCGGTACTTACGCATTAACCACAGCTACAGATTTGGCAGATTTTTAAGTGCCGCCAATCTACACTTAAAATTTTTGGAAAAAATCTTAAAATGAAACACTTTGTTTAAAATCAAAGTAGTCAAACGGATTTCGGTGGGAAATGGGCCGATATAGAGTTTAGCATAGATTCAAAACAAACTTTTCTCTCACCTGATTCTATAGCCATTATGAACTCTAATAAATAAGATTCAAAATGAAGTAACATTTCCAAAACGGACGTTTACTAAGATAAAGTTTCATGTTATGGACATTGGTACATTTTCGTTATATTTCACTCCATAAAATATTTCGCTCCTAAAAAAATAAAATTGCATCCTGTTTTGTTTTTGGCAAGTCCCAAAGACGCATTTTCGTAACACTAAAAAATGGCGACAAAAAAAGAATGGTTCTTTTTTTTGTTTTTGTTTCGTAAGCATTCTTTATTTTACGTTAAAATTTAAATGGGCCTTTCATGTTATAGCATTAAATTTAGTAAAACTATTTCTCAGGCATTAGGTTTGAACTCTTATAAGAATATACCTATTTTTTTCTCTTTATTTACAAATATTTTTCCGATGTGTTCTGGATGTTCCTTCTCTAAAAAAAAAAGAGAGATACCATTTTATTTTCGTTTGCATAAGAAAGAAAACAAACATTTTTCTTTATTAAATTTAATCAGCCACAATAAAGATGGAACGTTACAATGCTAGATTAAAGACGTCTCCAGTGTAACTGAATGACTGTTCATATGGATATCGCAGGGATTCGGCACATACAACAACGCCCCCTATAGTTCGTTGCGATCGCGAATTGCAGTGACCACAATAGAATAAAAATTAATAAATCCAATAAAATGCATTTTGAATCGAAATAAAAATTAATGGAGTAAGCAGAGAAAGAAAAAGAAAAAAATAACTCACTTCTTCATTAAGCTTGAATATCTTCAGATTTTGGTGCACAGAATTCTTTAATTGCAGTTAGGTACTGTCTAAACTTATCGTGAATGGAATCGCTGTACCTCCATCGCCACATAAATTCGGCGAAATATGAGTCGAAAATGGCGTCAGTGGTACCGGATTGGCGGTGACATTTTTTTCTGAAGTCTCTTTTAATAACTGCCCACAGACCTTCAATCTTAATGGTATGGGCACCGGTTTCCGGATCCTTAAATGTCTCAAAGTGGTTTACCGATAAGTGCACGAACCCGCTTGCCGAAAGACAGTCGTACGATTTCCTGCAATCGGACATTATCGTTGTTCTGGGTAAGACATTTTGTTGAATTATACTCAACAAAGTTTTTTTGTACGATCTGGAACAACTTCAAAAAAGCACCTTCTACTCCCTCTTTCAACACCACCAAACACCCACTATCCATCCACCCGTTTACCCCTATTGTATTTTCGTTTCCCAAATTTACTTTCGTCTATTTCTACAATCATGCCAGGTCCCCCAACCATTTCACGCTTTCTTGTACATATATCCACACAGACATCACTACAAAAATTCTTCCAATCCTTTATAGTTTGATCATTGTTAATGTTGAGTTCTGTATTAATAATTTCGCTATTAGCTTCATACACCCACATCCAAGTAAAGATTAAAATATCAAACATACTCAAATGACTCTCCTCAAACCACGATCCCTTTCTAATGGATCGTTTTATGTGGTGAGCATTTGAACCTTTCACACGACAAACCCATTCAAAGCCATCTGATCGATCTTTACGTTCAACCAGAGACATATCTTTCCCACAAACAGGACATTTATATCTATTACTAATTAAACCTTCATTCATACACCAGTCAATCACTGCTTTTTTTCCATTGTTATTCAAAGCGTACAGAAACTTAAGATTTATCTTATTTACAGTATTCATTTTTAGTACCAGAAGCAAAAGTAATTACCAGCCGGTATCCAAAGTAGAACTAAATCATCTCTGAAATTACATTTGAAAATTCACTTAAAAAGAACGCTAAACTCTAAACCAATCAGAATCACGATTAAAATCTAAACCAATCAGAATCACGATTGATTTTCAACATCGCACAACTTGGCGATCAACCGCGTTCACAACTTGGCGAGAATCAAGGAGCACCCTCAAGTATAGTCTACCCAATTCTTTAATAATTTGTGTTATTTAAAAAGAATTTAACAATTTAAATAAGATATTTTGAATAATAAAGGTACTCTTATTTGTAATTTTTCCACAATATTTTGAAAGTAAAAGAAAAAAAATAGGTTGCATCACCAGCACGATGATTTCATTTAAAATTTATTAATTCTTTAAAAAAGACTCATGTAAGTTCATCACTTCCTTTAAAAAAATTACTTAAAACCTCTAATAAAGAGTTAATATAATTCAGATAATTAATATCTGAATTTTATGATACATTATTAGTTAACTAAAAATTAAGGTCACTAAATTTTTTTTAAATTTAAGAATGTGTCGTTGAAATAATAATACAAGAGAAATGGTTTTCGAGATTTTGACTTGTAATATCGGTCATCTTGCCTTGAATTATCATAAATGGTTACTTTTGGAGGAGAAAAAGAAACTAAATTTAAACACACATTTCACAACAAGATTTACCGAGTCGGGTCTGGGATCCCGAAATGGACGAAACTCAGATAACATTGAAATCCGTTTAAATATCACCGATGAAATATCCGATAATAAAAGAATTTCGGCGAAGTCGGGATTTTGGATTGCATTATCGGTCATCTTGCTTTGAATTATCATAAATGGTTACTCCTAGAGGAGAAAAAAAAAATTAAATTTAAACACACATTTCACAACAAGATTTGCCGAGTCAGGTCTGGGATCCCGAAATGGACGAAACTCAGATAACATTGAAATCCGTTTAAATCTCATCACCAATGAAAAATCCGACAATGAAAGAATTTCGGCGGAAGTCGGGATTTTGGCTTGTAAGGAAAAAAAAAAAAAACTCAACCTGAATTTGCCGACTGAATGATATCGCTGGGGGGAGGGGGTGAGACACACACCCCTCCCGTTGACGAGGGGTCTGCATGCGCTTCCAATCGCCACATGGTGATTTTTTCGGAAAATATTTTTCACCAATTTGGTCCTCATTCTCCCTCGACGGATATCGAAAGTGCTCCTTGATTTTTTTCATGCATGCAAAAACAACGCGGGTCTATACGAATCGTGGTTTTTGATCACAATATTGAGACAACTCTAATAACACATCCATAAATAGGAGAATGATATGATCGACAGTTTCGATCGTGCCACATCTATAGCTGTTAGTAAAAGACAGATCAAAGCAAAAAAAGTTTGGCAAAAAATAATAGGAAAGGAAATCTGAAAAGATAATAAGACGTGTCATTTCCTAAGTAGCTATTTTCCATCATTCATACAATTTATGAACCTCCGATAGCTGTAATGAATCACCTGCAGTGAGTATTTCTCATAGATTCTTTACACTGCCTGAGATTGCAGTTCCAACAAATTGTGAACCACAATTCAAACTACGCAATTCTTCTCCGACCGAGAAGCGTCTTTATAAAATTACCTCTTAGAGTTCAAATTGCGACTAAAGTAGTAATGATCATAATTGGAGGACGGTGCATGTCTTGAAAGAAGTTTTACAGATAAAGCATAACATTTGTGTGTAGTTCTGGGGGAGCACGAGGTGTATGGAAGGTATGAGGGACCCTAAGATTTGTTAAGCGGTCACATATATCGATAAAAAGATTTCCAAACTTAAAACTTCAAGAAAATCGTAAATATAATCGTCGTTGTGATTATGAATGTTAGAGTATTCCACCTCTTGTAGTGGGATTGATGTCCATTTTGGAATGTCTAGAATCTTACGTTTAATTTTGCTGGTTAGTGAATGCAAGTGGCATTCAAAATCAAGGAAGGAGTTTATATGCACTTTATTTGGATAGAATTCCGCATTCGATGGGTTGAGTTTTTTGAGAGTAGAAGCTCGCTTTTTAATGAAGGGACTTCGATAGTCGAAAAAAGACAAAAAAGTGCACACTAAGGTACATCTTTCTATGTGCGCTTTAGGGTACTTCGCTTTTCAACTTCTTTTAAAAAGCGAAATGTATACTACTGGTACACCAAGAAGGAAGCACGTCACACTTGCGGGACAAATAAAGCAAATATTAAAGTAGATATGCGAACCATTATGCTTCCTGCACATTCATGAAAAATACAGCGACTGTAGCGACATCAATAACCCGTATAAAAACAGAGGTTTGACAGCAATTTCTTTATACTTAGTTAGAATTTTAAAGTTATTTTCGGGTAAAAATTTCTTATAATAGAGTACGTAAAAAACCCTGAAGTAATCCTTCGTGTTCAGGATAAAGAAATAGGTTATCCTGGAGGAATCATCAACAGAAGATCTTGGCCCAACTTGAGCACTCATGCTAATATGATGCTTATTTTTCAATTGCATCATTAAGCTAGTTAACGTGCTTCTGTTTAAATATTAAAAATATGTGGTAATACTGGGCAGCAAAAAAAAAATTTTTTTTAATAACAACTTCACTACAATAAACGTTTTGGACAAATCTGTGTTAACGTGTTACGTAATACGTGACTACCTAATTACCTCCTACACGTGGAAGAGGTAAGGGTGGCAAATATTAGAGTGGAAAAATTAAGCTCTAGTTCTTCATATGAGGTGAAAAAGTAAGCATCAATGAATGATTCCAAAACCATGCATTAAACTGTAAGACAAATACGGACACAAATAATAGAGCTTAATTAAGCTCTATTATAAATAATCACAAAGTTTTTTAAAATTTAACTATGTATTATTATTTGTTGCCCCTCTTGGTGGCTTACGCTATCAGATTAATGAAAAAATACGTATTTAGTAGTTCATTCCATTGAAATAAAGATTAACTATACTATAATCAATATACTCCAGTGGCATAATGCTGTTGCTCAAGGCAGTTATAATCGCCATCAAATTTACATATTCTTAGTACCTATATAAGAATATATTTGATACCCATTAATACTCCACCGCTTACTATGGTGCCACAGAATACTATGTATTCTTCTTATTATTATTACCAAAAACTAAGCATCGGTGTTGTCATTAATAGTTATCAATAATATTTTTACATTCACCCATAATAAATATGTAGCTACATTTTCTCGATTAATTTTGCTTTTTAGTTCATAGTTTAGTTTTACTTCAATTTGTACTTATTACGAAAATTAATTACGCATCATTGACATTTATGTCAATAATAGTTTGCAGGCTTTTTCTATTTTAATCGAATTAGTAACATTTCGCCATTAATCTTGCTTTTTAGTACATAGCTTATTATTTGACCTCAGTAATAACTGTTTCCGAAATTAATTATAATTTGCGTCAATTATAACATTAGTGTTTTTTTATGTTTATCTTTAACGAATTAGTTACATTTCTTTATTCATTTTGTCTATCAGTACAATTTTTTCTTTTTTGCTTCAATTACTGATGATTTTAAATTTTTTAATTTTATATTAACACGTTTTAAAAGCATAACTAAAACAAAATAATCACGTGGCTTCGGATAACCTTAGAATAGAGCCAATGAATTAGAGGAGCCTTAACTTAGAAATACTCATCTGGTGACGTCATGCTGTATGATCATTTTGTTTGATAATTCAGATAATCTAGGGCAGGAGTCGCCAAACTTTTTTGATCATCGACCCCTATATAATTTTCCGAAATATCCTTCGACCCCCATAAAAGTAATTTTCTGTTAATTAAAATAAAACTCTATTAGATACTGTGTTTGTACATTTATTTTATGATTTTAAACATTTATTAAAGTAATAGTACATTTAATTAATTATTAATTAACTATTAAAGTTAATTAGTACATTTAATTAATAATTAAAGTAATAGTATTTTCAAAAATACAAAGTGTGCTATAGTTTTGTCGCGGGATGTACTAATCCATATTATTCATGCTTACCTTCTTTTTTACATGTATTGATAATTAAAATTGATATCTAAACTAAACGAATGGTTTTATCGAAACAATAACTAATTATCTAAAACTATAAAAGTTTTAATAATGACACTGCAAATATTCAACACTGTTCACAGTTAGCAAAGATAGCTGAAACTGCTTATGATATTTGCGTTTGTAACGTCATCGCTCGCCACACGTGACATTTGGACAAGAGCTCATATGCATATGACTTATAATCCAGAAGTGCAGGGTTCGTGCCACTGCGCGCTGGTACGTAAATACTTGTTTCACCCGAATAAATATACGTTTATGTTCTATAAAGAAACTGATATTAAGTCAATTATAAAAAAATTCACACATTTTACATACTCAATAAGGTATGTATGATTTGCGTATTAAGAATTGTTTTTTCTTCGACCCCAATCGACCATCCCGATTCGGAACGACACCCATTCGACCCCCGCTTTTGCTAAATAGACCCCTGGGGGTCTATATAGACCACTTTGGCGACCTCTGATCTAGGGTAACGAACAAAAATTAATTAAGTTTTGCAGAATGCGCAAACAAAAACTTTTTTTTTTTATCAGTATAAGCTGAAAAATAACACTGATGTGATCTTTAAAATATTTGTCGTAATTGAATCATTTATGATTTTTTTTTTAAACAATGGCTTCCATTTTTTTAAAATAATGGCCAAATGTCTATGAATTTAAAATATAATTTTTTAAAAAAAGCAAAAATCGTCATTTATTTACAATTGTTCTCATTTTGTTTCATGTTGAGTGTCATATTTTTAGAGCTTACAGTTTGCTCGCAAATCGTTATACAGACACACGCACTATAATTTTTTTAAAATTGTTTTTTATTTTTATTCTAAGTGTCGGTTAAATGAAAATTTTAAGTACTTTTTTTTAACTGCAATCTTGTTTAAATAATACTATTACAAAGGCATTCAATGAATAATTTTCAAACGAGTGAAAATTAAAAAGTAAAAGTAGGGAAGAAAAATAAATTTAATGAAAAGAAATGTAGTTTCTAAGAAATTAAAACAAATGCAGTTTCTTTCTAAGTTTTCATAAAAGAGTATAGTAGAATTTTATGTTAAAATTATAAAAAGAACTTTTGGAATACCGTAATCAAATTATATATTGTATTATACTCGGAATCAGACATTGTATATGCAATTCCTACTAATTTTCGTAATTACATACAAATTTTCATAACCATATGTTTGTTAAAATGAATATACTAAAAATAATTCTTTCATAGTATGATAAAGATATTTATCAATAAATATTTTTAATACAAATTGTATTTTTACATACATAATCATAAAATTATAAGCTAATTTAAATGCATAAAATACTAATAATTCGTAAATTTTTATTAGCAAATTAATGAATTACAATTTCAAATCCATGAGTATTTTTGTTTAAAATTATTAAATGGATAATAAATTTAAAGCTTCTTTTATATTGGGACGGAAAATTATGTCAAATTTTACTAGTTTCATTTTTTATTTACTTTTAAAATAGATAGATAGTTAAACATTTATATTTGAACATTTAGAAGTTTTATTTAAAAAAATCTATATAACTAGTAAATTTCCAAATATAAATGTTATGTCTAATTTTTTTCTTCATATTTTGGCTTGATTGTATTTTTCTAATTTAGGGAATAGTTTAGGGATAAATTTAGGGAAAAAAACTTATTTTCCATTTTTTTAAAAATAAATTTGTATTTTTAAAAGAGAAATAATTTTGTAAGATAACAAAAATTTACATTGGCTTTAAAATATTTGCAATGAAAATTTAACCAACGGAAATTTTTTTAACAAAACAATAATTTTTAATGAATATTTTACCAAGTAATTTTTATTTTTTATTTTTTAGTTTATCGTATCTTTAGTTTATCGTAAAGGAAATTTTTAGTAAGCTGAAAATAATATAAGTACACAATCATCTAAATATAAATGTACATTTTAAGTTGGGAAAATAAGGATAACATGAATAAAATTCAAATTAAATTATTATAATGAATTTAATTGATTTAAAAATTCTGTACTATTAAAAGAAGATTTTTAAAAACATTATGTATGAAAAAATTTTCTTTATTTTTTCTACTATATTAAAATTTTATTTGTTTTAAATTTGAACTATTCAATTATTAAGTAATTTCATTCGTTTTGTTTTTATTTTTTAGTTTCTCCCAGTTTACCTCCCGTTTTTTTTCCCACTTTGTCCAGTATCCTGAAAGAAATTGACTTCTACCTATTACAAAAGGCAACATGGTAGGCAAAATTATGAATTAGTGAAATATAAGTTGATACACTATAAATTAATTTGATTTTTGGCTATGCGAATTTAAATATCAACTCACTTAAAATTCTACTGATTCTAAAAGTGAACCAGGTGGGCGCCGAAGATGGCCAGTTACTAATAAATCAATCTAAAGCTATCGATAAGGAAATAAACAAGCATTCAAAGTTTTTATTTTGAGATAAAACGCCTCAGTTGACAACCAGTACTCAATTTTTCTTTGTCACGCAAAGCCTTTTTTGAGAGAAAAATGTCAATTCATCTTTCTGTCAGTTTAATTTTTCGAACACAGAACACAACAACTGTTCTTCTATTGTAGGAGAAAGTACTGTGCTGAGGAATCGTTTGCATGTTGCCCGAGATGTCACGAAGCTTCTTTCGGGTTGTTTGAAATGTCTTTTTTTCTTCTAGGCAAAGGAATTGGAAACCACGTGAGTTTTATATTTTGAAAAATAATTTTCCATTAAAGTAGTGGCACTCACCAATATCCTATTGTATAATTTACTCTGGTTCATTTTGTGTAACCTCTTCTTTGGAAAATATTAGTATTTGTTTTTTAATGATTATTTTTTATTAAAGGTTAGTGGATAATTTATGGCTATTACTTCCCAGAAAAAGGTATAAAATGGGTAGTAAAAGCACCTCATTTTTCTATATTTTCGAGAAGAAAAGTATTTTTGATGACCGTCATTTCTTTACAACTATTATAGATACGTTATTTATAAGCAATCACAAGTTAATGTATGCATCCTTACTGTTAATAAGTAGTGATAGTTATGGATTTTTTTTTTTTTTTGTTGATTTTATTTCTTTCTGAAAACTAAAAATGAATTGTTTTTACAACCAGTTTTTCATTTCCTCCGTTTAGGTAACTGCACTGGTAATATTGGTAAATATCAATGTTTGATGTGTAATTTTTAATAAATATTCATTTTTAGTAAGTAATTTTACAAAATATTTATGTTTATAGGATGACTATCACTTCCCCCCCGGAAAAGATAAATAATTGGTAGTAAGAATTTTATATATCTTTATATATATTGGTAGTTTAGAATATATATATATATATATATATATATATATATATATATATATATATATATAAATTCACTGTCCCTTGCTCCAAGATCTAATACTTTTTTTTGAAAAAAATTAATAAATTGTATTGCTGTTAGCATTTTAAAATGACTTGAATGAAATTTAATATTTTGATCTAAAACGTTTACATTCTGCAGAAAACAACAGGATTTCTTGAAATAACTCGGATAAATCTATGTAGTTTATGTTATTAATGATTTCAAGAAGCCAGGAAAATGACAACACAAAAACCTACTCATCTTGAAAACTTTTTTGAAATAGATTTTGAACCAGAAAATTGGTTCTTTATTCATGCAACAAGACATGTTCATATAGTAGGGTATCTAGTCAATCTATTAACATAAGATATTGATTGCTGGCTCTATCTATTTTGGTTATAAAAACCACTAAATAGAAGTAGCCAGAAAATGACCGATTTTCTTGGGACAAACAAATTATTGACAGAAAAAATTATTTTAAATGAAGTTTTTGTAAATAATATCTTCTGCGTAGATTTTAGAAATGCTTATACCGGCTGAGATAAAAAAAAATTAGATATTGAAAAATGTATGGGAAGTTTTGAAGCTAGTTATTATTGGAAACATTGTTTGGGACAAGCCAGGAAAATGACATTTTGAAGTTCAATTAAATTTTTTAACTATACGAAACTGTCAATGCTAGTGCAAAATCATTTTAAAATGCTAACAGCAATGCAATTTATTATTATTATTATTTTTTTTAAAGTTCTTTTAGTATTATAGTATTAGATCTTGGAGCAAGGGACTGTGAATTGTCATATTTCGTGAGAATCACCCAGTTATTGATTTTAAAAAATTATTATTTTTTTTTGTTTCTCCTGTGAATAATATTTTAGGCTTGTTTTTATAAATCTGAGAAGAAAAGTAATCTGCAAATGCTGAGATCTTTGTTTATTTCATTTATAAAGTCGTTAAACACCCCACACAATTTTCGAGTTTACGACTACTAATGTTCAACGCCGTAGCCTTGTAATTTTGAACCCAATCCAGAAGACAAGGGAGCTTCTCGATCAAGTATTTGGAGAAATTCGCCTTCGTGGGGGACTTTTTGATGGAATTAGCCCTTCATTTGCTTTACCCCCATTGCATTGCTCTACTTGTTTTACTTACTAGAATTTATAGAAATTTTGGATTAAGGAATTCTAAGATTTGCGAATTCTTTTTTTACAGCGACCAAACCAACTTGCAGAATGTGAAATAGTAATATATAGTTCAATTTAGCACCATATTAAAGTTGCTTCAAATTGAAACGCGTTGTGGTCCAACATTTCCTATGGAAAACCGCAGGGAAGTAACGAAAACTATGAATTTATATATTCTACAAGAAATATATTATGTAGGGATCTGGTTGTCAGGGCACTGGACTCACGTACGTGAGAACGGAAGTTCGAATCTAGCCGGCCGAAGGCTCCCATGTAGTAAATGGTGACTAGTATCTGGTCACAAAACTTTCCGTAACAAATTATACCTCTGGGGTATTTGAATTGGAGATGGATCGTTCTCTGGATCAGGTCAAAATTACGATCTGTGGATAAGTGAATGAATGGGTCCATCCTATATCCCGGTGTGATGTAATGGTGTGGCAGAAGTTGAATTATCCGGCATAGATGGCGCCACTGGAAAATAAGAACAATCGCACCCCCTCTGCCTTAATGGCTGAAGACAGCAGCAACATAAGAAATATATTAAAAGAAGCTGTGAAATTTTGGACACATCTTACTGAAAAATAATTATTTCTCTAGAAGTGACTCAGTAGGTTTTATTTTATTTGACAACTAATTTTTTTTAATGAAAATTAAAAAATCACATAAAACGAAGATTAAGCTACAGCTTCGCTTTCTTAAAAATTCAGTTATTTTAAAGTTTTTATTTTAAAACGATATAAAGAGTAATAAATATTTTTGGTTTATTAAGTATGTATTGTAGCAATTTATTTTAAGTTGTTCAATATTTGAACGACATCTTTATAGAAAGCATTAATGAAATATTTTCAGATGCTTTAAGTTGGTAAAACCCATAACAGAGATTTCGATAGAAAGGGTACTAATCACCCCTCTCGAATGCCGATGGATTAACACTGGCATTGTATGACGAAAATTCTTGTTTTTTGGAAAAATCTATTTAAACTTTCTGAGACCGTTAGAAAATTTTATTAATAGGATTAAAACTATTTCATTTTCAATTTCTTTTCGAAACAAATAACGTATTTCTTATTATTACTAACAAAAATTATCGAATAGACTTAGCATCACAAAATTCAACGAAAAAAAATTAAATTGAAGTTGTAACTTCAGGGGCAATTTTGCGCCAGCTTCGGTAAAGATTTGCCAATAATTCCTCTACATTTTAACCTATAACCATATTTGGCAACTTTTCCAGTTTTCCCGAAATATTTTATTTTTATGTTTAATGTGGTGGCAAAATTTATTAAATCACATTCTTAAAAATACTGCTTAAGTTGATTTTGTCTACCATTACATTTGAATAATTTAATATAATAGGTTATCTAGCTCTGTGATAGTATTTTTAATTGTTTCAATTTTTACAAACACCAACATAAAATCTCAATTTCATTGGTTTTACCCTAGTACTAGGAAAACACTTTTTTTAAAGCGTAAAAATTGGCAAGTATGCTATAACAGCCGAATTATGAATATTTTTTTTTTTAAAAATACTATTGCAAAGGAGCCGCGGTGGCTCAGGGGATAAAGCGCTCGCTTCCTAATGAGGTGAAACGGGATCGAATCCCGGCAATGGTGTCTCACCGACCACTGAGCTGACATAAAATATCCTCAGTAGGGTAAAATGTCATCATGGAATAGAGTCCTCTTGCCGTCAGTCTAACAGTGGGAGGTTTTCGTGGCTTTCCTCTCCATGTAACGCTGCGGGTTAGTTCCATCTAAAAGTCCTCCACGAACACAAATTTCTCCCAATGCTTGATCCCTTGTCTTCTCGATTGGGTTCGAAATGACAAGGATTGCGGAGTTGAACATTGGTAGTCGTAAACTGAAAATTCGGTCGGTGTTCAGCGACGGTTATAAAATAAAATATAAATACTATTGAAAAAGTTGCCTGACTGCAATACGTTGAAATGCTAATAATCATAACACCTTCAAGTTACACCAGGCAATTGATTTTGATGTGTATTAATAGAGAATCGTCATATTTCTAGTAACTTTTTTTTTATAAGTTATCAATTTGCGATCTCTAAAGTATGTACTTATTTTATAATTCATAGTGATAAGAATTTTAAGAATTCATATTTAGGAACGCATTTCCCAGTAAACTAACTAAGAGATGTGCTGTTTCACATAAATTCGAAGAAAATTAACTATTGTTTGACAGCTTTTTTAAACTTTAAAAGTTAGGTCATTGCTCTCAATGCAAAATGTTTCTTGTAAATATAGACATGCTTGTAGTAAAGATGAATCGGCCATAAATAATTCGCATACAAGGAATTGTTTTTAATCTAAGTTTATACAAACCGAAAGCTGTTTCTTACAGGATTAAAATATTTATATATTAAAAGAAAAATTTAAAATAAAAAAATTCACTTAGCTGCTGAATGAAAATGGGAAAGTTGTAAAAATAACTAATAATTAATTGCTTTCATAAACTTATATGCCATGCATAAATGAATACACACACACAACTATGAAAAGAGTATTAAACAGAACATTTAACTGAGAATCTCTGAAATAAAAAATATCGAAGCAAAACTACCAAAATAATATTTTTAGCAAAAATTAATGCTTACCTAGGCATTACTTTTAATTTTTGAAATTTTTTTAAATTTCTAAAAAACTACTTAAAAGTATTTTATAATTTTGGAAATGTTTAGTTCATGTGATATTTCCTACTTAGCAATAAGATTTAAAGCCTTCAGGGGTTTGGGAGAGCGACAAAAAATTACGAAAGAAAACATGTCTTTTTGAACACCCTATGCTAGAAAAATCAAGCAATAAGCTTGTAACTTGTATAGTTTATTTTAGTTGGTATTTTTAATAACGCATAAAATTTCGTAAACCTAGATTAAGTATTTATGGAGAAAGGAACATTTTTATTAAAAACTAATTTTCTTGCCTTAAGTTGTTTTGCTATAGCTTTATAAATATTCAACGGAATCAAACAAAACTTTTGGAACAGTTTCAAAATAATTAGAAAATTATTTATTTAAAATTTAAAAAAAAATTCGTTAGAAGCTGAATAAGATATAAGCATTTAAAGTAGTTGCTGTCTATACTGCACATGCGCTGAAAAAATTCTTTTTTAAAAAATTCTTCATTTTGAAGTGAATCGTCTTCTGCAACTGAAGAAAAAAGTTTGATTAAGTTATAAATTTAAAAAGTTTCAAGCAAGTAGTTGTTTTACTTTCTAAAAGAAATTTCGAAAGCTTTTCCACAAATTTTATTTTGTATCAAAAAACAAAATTTAATGACAAATGATAATACCTTTTAATAATTGTCCGGTAACCAAAATGTGATGGTATAGGAAAAAAAAGAAGAAAAAAAAGAAATTTTTTTTTAAATTTAAAATTAACAATTTTGTAAGGAATTTTTGCCTGCTAAAAAAGTTTGTTCGATTTCATTAAATATTTATAAAGTTATAGCAAAAAAACCTAAGGCAAAAAAAGTAGGGTTTTTTTTTTATAAAAATGTCCATATCTCCATAAATATTTACTCTAAGGCTTACGAAATTTTATGCGGTTATTAAAAATAACAACTTAAGTAATCAATATAATTTCCAAACCTATTGCTTGATTTTCTAGCATAGGGTGTTCAAAAATAGTTGTTTTTTTCGTAATTTATTGTCGGTCTTCCAAAAATGTACATTTTATTGCTAAGTATGAGAAATCGGATAAACTAAACATTTCTAAAGTTATAAAATAATCCTTTAAATATTTCTTGAGAATTTTAGAAAAAGGTCAAAAACTTGTATGTAATAAAACATACTTGTTTTTTTAAGTCTACAATTTCTTGTTAAGAAAAACAAATCTAGAATTATTTTTTATTCTTTATAATTTTATACATATAGCTCTTAAAACAATATTTTGTGAAATAAATAGGAATTTTAAATTACTCTTATAGATCATTTTTCCATCGATCTTATCCTAATAATGTCTCATAGAAGTTTATATTTAACTAATAACGTCTTTTTTAGAAGCAGACAAAAATGACAATTTTTCTGATCTCAGTATCTTTAAAACAGATAAAATCCATTATAAAGACATTTCCCATTAATGTTACAGATTGTAAAGTGCTTTTTATGATACATAATCAGTTTTTATACTTTAATTTAAATCTATCTAGAATAGAGATTTCAAAAACTTCTATAGAGATTAGAGAGTTTATTTTATGAGGGAAAAGAATCATTCGGACTATTGTTGCCAAAACGAACCATTTTGTAACGAAGTAAAAAGTATCTTTTTGAAAAAAAGAAGTACGAGTTATATGCTTTTTTTTCTTCTTGTGTTGGCTGCAACTCGAGTCATAAAATACCTCCGCAGTGCAATCGGGATTCTTGCTTGCAACTCGAGAAAGAGTGGTGTTATAAATTTATAAAAATGTGTATAATTTTGTAAATATTCTTTTCTTAATAGGATAAATAAACAGTTTAATTAGAAAATTTTAATAAAAAAAATCGCGTAATTCTAACGAAGTTTAGAGAGAAAATAACGCCTAATGCATTTCGTACTAAAGACAAAGAATATCCATAGAAGTCTAGCTTCCACTGACATAATGTAAACCAGGCTTAGGTGCGATTCCTGTGTATAAAGGAAAAAACGACATTTAGGGACAAAACAACAGAGGTTCTTGACGCGGGTTTGCACCCTCTTCTATTCCTAACCGATACTGGGGTTGGGGAAGAGTTGGAGTGATGAAGAAAAGTTTTCTCTTTTTTTTTTTTTATCGTTGGTTTGCTCTGCATTTTAACACGATTGATAAATAATATTGAACTATCAATTAAGAAATTTCTTTGAGAATATATTCATATCATCCGTGTTTATTAAATCTGATAGCAGCACATTTTGACAAAGGGCATGAAGCAGCGTGCCCAACCGTGCATGAACACAGGTGATGTACTTAGGTCACTTTGCTTCTTTTGCGCACGTGCTGGATCTTAGTTCAAATGAAGCTCTGCCCAATGTTGCTCACCATGTAAATTGTTTTTATGGTATAGCGTAACGCACCAAGTAGTTCCCCGCGTTAATGACATATTCGAAGAGCTGGATTTCTTATTCGGTCTGGCGACATTTTTCTCGACTTCGCGAAAATTTTGACGACATGGTAATAATTGGAGACTATTTTGGCTACAAAATGATTGTTCTAAAAAATTTGAATTTCGAAGCGATAGGACCGGAGTTATGCGAGAATCATTTAGAATCGTGTAGAAAGTTCCGGGGTTTCGTCACCACCTATATCAATAGGATTTTGCCTCGTAGAGTAGAGTCCGTTTGTGACTGCAATATTGTTTTGATCCGAGTGAGTTCATTGACCCGTCTGAGTTGTGAAGCACGAGTTTTGTGTGTTCCACTGATATTTGTGCTGAAATTAAGTGTTTGAAATCTTTTCTGGAAGATTCTAGTAAAAATTTCTTTGAAAATCCTTTTAAAAAATGAAAGTATGCTATACATAACAGAGGGTACAAATTAATAATAAAAAAAAAGAGTACAGAATCGCTGTCGAAATCTGTCGAACCACTAATGAAGAAGGCTAGATGAAAAATGTCCAAGCCTGTTGGATTATCTGATGAAACTTGAAATTTTGAATCGACTTTTATCTCCTCTCTGTTTCCTTTAGTGCATATAAACCAAAGGGAACATCGATAACAATAAAACAACATATACCGTTGGTAACATGTTTTATTGTTATAGATAAAGCTTATATCAATAAAACATGTTACTTATAACAAACATTGTTATAAGCTCCTCACAGTAACGTTTCCTTAAATTTTGATTTTGTTTTATTATTCCTAAGTCTCGTTGAGTTCCCTTTTGACAAGTAAAGTCCTAATAATTTCTTTCAGTAGTGCATTAAATAGATTTTATTTGTCCACTCAAATAATCTTTCATAAATTAGGAGTTGTGTTAGTAAGTTTTCTTGAGTATTCTAGTGGACTTATTTATATATTCTGCAACATTAAAGAAGGACAGTATGGTGAAAATAAAATTCTTATCTCGAAAGTGATATTTTTTACATCAAACTGTTTCTTTAATAATTGTCGATAGTTATTTTATTTTATAACCGACTTTGAATAGCCGACCCAATTTTGGATTTAAGACTACTAATGTTCAACTCCGTAGAATTGTAATTTTGAATCGAATCCAGAAGTCAGGGAAACTGAATCAAGTATTGAGAGAGGTTTGCCTTCGTGGAGGACTTTTCGATGGAACCAACCATCATTTACTTTGCACTGAGGGGAAAACCACGAAACCCTCTCATGGCAAGGGGACTTAAATCCATGATCTGATTGTGACTGAGAATATTCTACGTCAACAATGGGGTCAGTGCGAGTCGGGTGAGGAATTCGTTTCTACTAGCCATCGCTGAGATTCGCTGGGTTAATCCCATAGAAAGGAGAACGCTCTATCCCCTGAGCCACCATGGTTCTCGATAGTTATTTTGCAATATAGCAGCACTTAACGTAGAAACATCTTAGTATCTACATGAAAATCGTGAAAACCAACAACGCTCCCTTGAACAATTCAAAATTGTGACGTATCATTAAATTACTTCAAGCTCCACTGTAATAAAGAATTTAAAATTGTGCAGTTGAAACATTAAAACCAGATGAAACAGTAGAGCCTAGTTAAGAAATGCTTGCAAATGTTTTGTTATTTAAAATCGTTTGAAAATAATGGCATTAGCCCGTAAGAACGTCATGCGTAAAGTAAGTTCACTCTCACCCCATATAAAAAGAAACAACATAATTATCGGTAAAGAATTATTGCAACACTATTTTAGGAACTTTTCATCATAAACACCATCTGAATTATACCATAAGATGAGTTTTTATAGCCCACTATTATGTAGGTCTGCCTCCTGGGATTCGAGATAGCGTGTCATAGTTGCCAGTAGTAATTTCTTCAGGTGTAAGAGAATTCTGGATGAAATATCTGGGAGTAAGATTTAATAAATATATCTAAGCTGGCGTCACTCTTCCCTTACCCGTCCTCTGGAAACCCATGAATGATCAATCAGTTACAGAAGCAACCAAGAGGAATACGTTTCTATTGCCATAAGAATACGAATCGTCTAATAGGAATAATGCGAACGAAAATTGACTGAACGATAGTGGATTACTGATCTAGTTCAGCCACTGGCTAGAACATTTTTATTGTTAAACGTCATCCAGCAAAACTTCTGCAGGACTTACCATAGTCGTGGAGCAACAAGAACACTGAGCATCCCACACCTCTTGTTTTCTAGTGATGTGCAGACATCTGTGACTTTCCAGGATCAATTTCAGACCTTTAGTACACCGGATCACAGAAAACTATTGTTTCATATGACAAGTGTTACACAGCAGTTCTTATGACATGAAGTAGATTTATGAAAACGATAAGAAGCAGTAGAACATTGATATATCTTTCGCTATATATTTTTTCTAAGTAATTATTTTTTGTTTCTTTTTATGGCCATGTGAAACTTTCTTTCCGGATGACTCTAGTTTTTGAATTCGTTAAGGCTAATATAAGACCCAGTTTATTCATTCATTTTTTATATATTTAAAATTTTGTTATCCCGTAGACAGGTAATTA
This sequence comes from Parasteatoda lunata, assembly GCA_949128135.1. Taxonomy (NCBI): domain Eukaryota; kingdom Metazoa; phylum Arthropoda; class Arachnida; order Araneae; family Theridiidae; genus Parasteatoda; species Parasteatoda lunata. Next base: position 4,759,485 of record OX421973.1, read on the forward strand.
AAAGTTTACTGTGGCCCCAGGTCATTCAGCCCATTCGCCGATTGTTAGACACGCCAGTATGCCGCAGCTCGAAAGCAATGGCGGATTCATGTGCAAGCACCGATGCCACAGTTCCCGATCAGTAATTTTACCGACATATTCATCACCACGGCATTGAATGCCATAAAAACACTTAACCACGGCATAGAAAAGCACTTACAACAACAGGTATTTCATAAATATATATTAAAATTAATTTTAATTTTTTTGTCTCGTATAATGTTTTAAAAACCAATTATTAAAATATGTTTCAGAAATCATTTTTTTCATAAAATGAAACCAAATAATATAAATAAAATAAATCATATGAAAATACAGTTATATACAGTAAGGTACGTTAAAAGTTTAAAAAATGTACAGCAAAATTTAAATAAATAAATAAATAATAATAATAATTCTCGTTTTTTGAAAATGTATTGTTCAATATAAGAGAGAAAAATAAGCTTAGTCATGAATCAATAGAATTTTCCAAACAGATTTAATGAAATGTACTAAAAAATCAATATGGATGACCACGAGAGTAATGAACTCGTTCAAATAGGGTTCCCGATAGCGTCTACAAAATCAATGTACGGATTTAATTCGTGATAGTCAACTATTATTAACCGATCTCTATAACGAGAACTCTTTGAGGATAATAATAGAGCTGCTTTTCTGCAAATCTTCTTCCAGGCTAAACTTTTTGAGCGCCACTCAAACTAAACTTTTTTTCTATTTCAGACTTAATTGCTTCCTTTTTCAAACAGATATTTAGAAATTCTTAAAAAAATTAATTAGATTATCATGGTACATGTTGCTTGAACGTGATTAAAAAGTTGAGAAACATAATCAACATTAATTTTATAGCATATTAATAGGCGTCCAAAACTTTATTAAAAATTTGAATTTCAGGCAATTTATGCAGGAAAATGATGCAAACTGAAAAACTCCTACACTTGTTGAACTGCTCATTCTATTATTAATATCAATACTGCGATATTTTTAATACTATTAAGTCGATCCCTGGAGGTGTAATTTTCTGTTTGGATAATGCTTTTTATGCTCAGGACTTTTTTTAAAAAAAGTCTATGGTTAAGTTCAGGGTAAGGTTTAAAAAACCCACACTTTGAAGGAGAAATTTGAATGCTGTATCAATAAAGTTTCACCAGATTTATATAAAAAGGTCAATGAAAATTGCGCTTGTGTCAATTAAACCATGGAAGCCGATATGCTATTCCACACATAACTATATGTAACTATTGTAACAATAAAAAAACACACAGTTTTTAATTTAAAAAATGCTGTATGAATTTTAGGACGAGTTGTGTTTACAAACGATTCCGTTAAAAGTTTTTGTACGAAATGAGCTATTTCCGTGCAAAAAGTATAAATTACCTGTTTTAGACTATTTAAACAATCATGTGAAGGGAAAGAAGCACCTTTTTTTTTCAATATTTTTGACCCCCTCATTTTCCTCACAAAGTGAAGCACTAAATCGCTTCGTCTTGTCATATGCCACCTCATGTGACATCAGCATTTGCAGTTTCCAAACATGTAAGCACTACGTTATAAATCATATCACAAATTTTACTTTTAAATTCTATGTTTTTAATGACATTTGTATGCATAACAATTATAATGATTTTATGTATATTTTGATGAGAGAAAATATAAATAGATGACACACATTTATTTAATCTGCTTTTATTGGACGTTTTTTTTTTAAATTTAAACAAAACGTATGATGTTACATTTCTTGGTTCCCTCTCATTTGTCACAAGGTGCCACAGTTTAATGAACCTCTCCTCACCAAGCGCGACAAGGCGGCCCGTAATCTTTATTTAGATTATAAATAAAAATACTTGTTCTTAATGCATTTTACGACACCTTGTGTATTCTAATTTTTATTTTAGGATTTCTCAACTTTCGCGATGAATATGTGACTTGAAAGTTTTTCAAAAAATTGAGGATGGAAGATGAGAAAGCAACCTCGCAAGTTGTCACAGAAAATGAAGGAACCAGTGTTGAGATAAAATCTGAAACATCAGATAATGCCCAAGAAGCTATTGATGACGAAGATCAAATAGGCACTTCATCGAGGGAAGAATCACCCAAACAACCGAATAATAATACAAGTCTAATTTATGAAGTATCAGAAAACACAAATACTAGAATAGATGAGGAACACGAATCAGAAACTGATCTTCCTACTTATGAAAGAGTATGTTCTGTTCAGTTGGAAGAACCTCCAACTGAGGAAGAAAACCGAGAAGTTATTGTTGTACCGCAAAATATTAACTCTCAACTTTCAGCAATAAATCCCAAGTAAGTAGCAACTTACTATATGCTAATAACATATGTAAATGAAATTATGCTATAATTGTAAATTTTTTTCAGAAATCGAAAAACTTTTGTTCAAATTAGCTAAGACAAAAATAAAAATAAAATCATATTTTAGAATCCTCCTTTTTTTCTACTTCCAGTGGAGCAAAGCGAGAGTAAATACAATTCTTTTGCCAAAAAAAAAAAAAAAAAAAAAAAAAAAAAAAAACGAGCTACAGAAAAAAGTGCAACGCGCAAAGTACAAACAAATGACACAGAGCAATAAAAGAACGTAAGAAGTCGAAGTCGAGGAGATTAAATAAAAGTTTCCTAGCAACCCAATAGCGGGAGTCGATACATTCTTTTTTCAAACCAGGGTAGAGTAAGAGGTGATTATCAGTCATCACCCGGTTGCTGGAGCCCAGAAGGCAAGCAGGGCTGTTGATGATTACAAATCTGTAAAGGTGAGCATACAATCGAGCAGGGTCGTTATTCGAAAAGCAACGATGGATATTCAGGGAAATTAAGGTAGGTGTAGGTAGGTAGAAACCGCGTATCCTCGGTTTCAATGTAGGCTGGTCAAAGTGGTCACCCACTCGCTTACTGACCGCAGCCAGTAATGCTTGACTTCGGTGTTCAACTGGGAACCCAGTCTTTACGATCAGTCAGTCCACTGCGGAACGGGAGATTAAGGGTGGTGTCGCTCCAGTGCTTTCACCCTCATCTTTCTTTTAACTTTGATAGATATAAATCTTTTATAGCCCAATTGATCTTTGAAGCAATAGATGTATAGTAAACTTCTTCAAAAAAGGTTTGTTGGACGGTACAACTCTTGTTTTGCTAATTTAACTGTATCTCGTTTCACGCAGTGAGATGGAATCCTCTGCATGGCAATAGTTTTGAGATTTTTTTTGAAGGTTCTATAGTAAGAACCTTCACAATTTTACTGAAGCAGAAAGATTGACAGCAGTTAGAGATAGCTGAGATCGCTGCATGGGAATCAAGGAAATCGACTGCCTGATCTAAGAGAGATGCATTTAAATGTTGAAAAGTGACTCAACTTCTCTATCAAATGCAGATTTTGTAGCTCCCAGAGGAAGATGCTGGGGTAAATGTTTTAAATGGACTCCATTACCAATGGTATCTAGTTTTTAGTTACCTGTGTTTCCGATTCTCAGGAAAGAAGAGGGGCGTGTATTATCTAAATTTCTGCGCCAAACAAAACTTCTGTGCTTAAGAATCATCATACGCAATCGGTAGAATAGCACTTGAGAAATCGAATTTTAAATACATGACTCTTATAAATATAATTTCTTAGGAATGAGTCGACCGATTTCGTTCAAATTTTGTATTTTGCCATTAAAAATGACATTCTTTAAAACGATGTAAAAATTTTTATATTTTACAATGCAAAATTTTTCGGTTATTGTTAAATAAGACAATAATAAATAATATGAAAAAATATTTTTTTGCCTTAAATTATATTTGTATAAATGAATTTTATAATTGTATGTAAAAATCTTTCAATTCACTTGAAAAATTTTCGAGGTATGGTGAAATACGCTTAACATTGAAGGGTCCGAACTTTCGACCCACTTCCTGACCTAACTATTGAGAATATTTCCCAGATTGAGACTACCCCCTTCCTATTTATTGTGGGCTAGGAATCTGTCGAAAAAAGGCAGGCAGAAAGTACGTTTTTCTGATTTCGTAACTTAAAATATCATCTGCACTAATTAGCCTATTTAAGGTCACCGTCTGAAGCCATTAAGAGTGAGTGCCAGTACGTGGAAATCCCATCATTAAATTAAAAGTTATTCAAGGTAATTCGTTTCTTCGCCTCTTTGGTCGCACAATTTATGTTTGGAGCGATTGAGAAATTCATCCCGTAAACTTCTTGGTACAATTCCTTCCCTTCGTGCTAATTTGAAAAGAACATAGGCAAATATCATATTTCGCAAGAAATGATAAATTAGTTTTTACTTATTTACTTTTTTAAATATGAAATAGAAAGTCTTTTCGATTGATTTTTTTATTATTATTTATTTATTTTTTTAATTAAACTTTTATTTTGATACGAGTGCATTTGCGACACTACGACCTCTTGATACGACAATACAATACGATAATTGAAACACCAATTCATTTATAAAATGAAAGAGTGGAAGAATCTCCTGTATTTTTAGTCTTGGTAATATTTTTATTGCTCTCATATCTTAAATTCTGTTATTTCGATGCAATCGCGAATAAAATTCATCGTCGCAATAAAAAATTTGTTTACAGTTAACACACGGATCGTGTAAAAATACATGTCTGAAATTTTTTCAATCATATTAAAGTTGATATAAAAACTTAACTTGCCTTATATACTTTAGATCTTAATCTATAGCAGACAATTTATATTTTATGGAAAAGTTGCCCGCCTGCAATGTTTTATTAATTTTTTTCTCCATTATGTAGATGTTCATATAAGTATTTTAATAATTGAGATTTTTTTTTACTAATTAAGATTATTTTACTAATCAAGATTATTTTACTAATTAAATGGAATTTGATATTTAATTAATTATACGATTCCTCCATTTCTTATCATTTTTCTTTATATCGCAGTTCTAATTTGCAAAATCAAATTATTCATCAGTTAAAAAAATCGGTATTAATATAACTTCTTAAAATAATTTTATTATTATTTATTTCATGAGCACTTACCGAACATTTGTTATTACCAAAAGAAAAATTATAATTCCGTTTCTATGCAGTAATGTTTTGAAGAGTGTTTGGTAAATGTTTTGATAAGACTGTCTCAACAAAATTTACATAAAAAGAAATTCAAATCCATACTTTATTATATTTCCTCAAATGATTTATCTACTTTGGATCAAATCTCTATTTAATGTAAGACTTTTTCGAAATTTGATAACACAGAAACTATTCGGCCTATTTCGTTCAAATTTTGTATGTTGCCATTTAAAATTACATTCTTTAAAATGATGTAAAAATTTGAGTACTTAACTGATCAAAATTTTTTGATTGTTATTATTAAATTAAATAATGAAAAATAATTAATAATTTTTAAATATTATTTTTTGTTGCATGGAATTATCCTTAGATAAACGAATTTTATAAATATATTGGAAAATGTTTCCATTCATTTAAAAAGTTTTCGATACATGGCAAAATATTCTAAAAGTAAAATTAAAATTTAAAGATTTCCACTCTCGACCGTTCTCCTGATCAAGTTATTGGGATTTCAGAATACGACACATTTTGAGTGTCAAAAATCTAAATCCGTCGGGAAAAAAATTATACAGGTTTATGTTTTTTACTTCTGCAATTTAAAATATATTGTCTGTCTGTATATATTTAAGGTAACACCCACGAACCATTAAGTCCTAGTATGAAAATCCGATCATTAGATCAAAAGTTATTTAGAGTTTTTTTTTTTTACGCAATATGCAAATTTTGTTCTAAAAATACTCATTTATTTAAATTCGAATGTGTCTATAAGCAATCGAAACATTTAATTTTTGAATGCTGCTCTTTTAACGAAGGCACACATTTCATTTTTTTTTTTTTTTTTTTTTTGTCAAAAGCTCTTTAAAATTAGAAAATGTTTATATTTTCCATCATAATTGATCTTCTTGAAAGCTTTTGTTCGTATACAATATATTTTCGAAATCACTTAAAATAATTTCCCTAATATGAAAGCTTAAATATATCATACACCTAACCACTTTGCGACGCAGTGCTTATTTAAAAACAATTATTTTTGTTTGCCCTCATAATGTATCTTATATGTAATTTGCATTTTGTCACCGATCGATTTTGTAACTATAAACAGTATACGATTCAGATTATAATTGTTTGTTTCTAGTATTTTATGAAGCATACCATTTATACCTACCAATCTAAGTTACATTATCTTTATTAAAACCAGAGCTTTTTATAAATTGTATTGTCACGAATTCATTCGATCGGGGTTCGTAATTGGTCAGTTATTTATGTTGTTGTCAAAAGGTTTTTCGAGTAAATGAATGGTTTCTTTTTCGGTAATGTTCTTACGTTAAGTGCATAAAATAAATCGATATTCTTTATAGATTTACAGCGAGTTTTACATATCACGCAATTGCGATCATATTGAATTATTGATTGAATTATTGAAGTTTCACCGAATGACGAAATGACGTAGATTGTGCCTAAACAAAAGAACATATTCATTGATTACCAAGCTTAAATAAATATAAGTTTGAGGTAAAATTCAGAAAGAGAGCATTTTTAGAATTAATGAGTTCCCATTATATAAAGATATATAGTTGAGTAAGGATTGATTAAACTGGCTTGTGTTTATTCCAAAAGTAATTTTAAAAAAAAAACCTGAATCTAAATGAGGTGAAATTCATCTAACAGGTGCAATGATTTATAAAGCAAGTTTAAAATGAGATACCTATAAGTGTGGGTATCTCGATCCTGATTGGATGTTGAAACGTGGCATTTGTTTACGTTAGCAACTGTTCTTTCCGTTCTATTATACATTCTTACCGTCAAGTATCAATTCTCTTAAGTGACACATTGTATATTCCTTCACAAATATTTCAATTTTTTCATTACATGTTTCTTACTTAACACAAAGATAGGCACGAAGCCGTATAGAACATAAACGAACTAATTATGCATCGAAGTTGCCAGGTATAGATAGTTGACAGCGTAAAGATAAGCACAGATGGCGCTAGGAGTTAAAATTCGTTGTAAGACTTCAGGGTTTTTACTTCCGATTGATTTTTATGCCTAAGCGTGAAAAAGCGCTCCATCCAATATTATTATACTTGTAGTGTTTACAATACAGCGAGTTCTTTACAAAAAACACAAAAAAACTTCCTAGAATAATAAGCCAGAAGTTTTCAAAATTTCTTCCAGTTTTAGGCGCCTGTTATTGTTTACATTCAACCAACCATCCATACAAAACAAATATATATCACGATTACAATAAAATACATAAACGAATAATAAATCTAAGTTAAGTAAAAGACATAGACGAGAAAGAATTATGTTTCAACAAATTCGAAGTGCGATACGGGGGTGCATTTAATTAACTTCAAGTTAATTAATATTCTAACTTATGAGGAATTATTAGCTCAGCTTTATTACACCATTTTACCTATAAAGGATAAGCTTGTGCTGACGTCATAGGTCACATGTGTAGATATCCGTGATTTTCTTCAAGTACAGGCACCTAGTTATGAAATTTAGCATGCATAAACTAATAGTACGTTTAATTAATTGTTTCCTTTCAGCAGATAGAGAGCTATTATTGCATCGTTTTTAATTTTCGTCCTCTAGAAAAGTTTTTTTATTAATTTATTGTTTGTTATTATTATTATTTCGTCTGAAGGTAGTTACAAACAAATTTCACTCTGATAACAGACATTAGCGATATTTTGCCCTGGGTACTAGTACAGGTGTGCATAAAAAAACGGATCACCGTGAGTAACTTTTGATGTAATTTTTGGATCTTCATGTACTGGAATCATGTTCTGGGAGGGGGGGGGTGTAAGCTCAAATATGCTAACTAATTAGTATTTTAAGTTAAGAATTTACACACAAAGTATATTTTCTCTGAATAAGCAACCTTTTTTTCGACGGATTTGGGTTTCTAACCCTCAAAATATGGAAGGTTGAATATTTCCTGGATAATCGAATTTTAAATATACGACTTCTTTAAAATTCAATTTCTCTGGAATTTCTTTCAAATTATATTTAATTTAATTACATTCCTTAAAATAATGTAAAAATTTGTATACCTCACAATTCTAAAAGTTTTCAACTATATATTTTCTTAAATAAAATAATAAAAAAGCATAATAAAAACTATTTTGTCCAAAAAACTATCTTTGGATTATCTAATTCCATAATTGAGTGCGAAAATGTTTTAATTCGTTCAAACAATTCCCGAGGTATGGCAAAATACGCAGAAAGTGATCTTAACATTGAGGGATCCAATATTTAGATAGCTCTTCTGACCAAATTATTGGGACCCTATTTCCCAGATTGTGGCTACATTTTGAGGGTTATAAATCCAAATATGTCAACAAAAAAAAGGTATGTTTTTTCAAAGAAAGTACGTTATTGTGTCGAATTTCGTAACTTAAAATATCGTTTTTTCTAATCAATTACCATATTTGAGACTACCCAATTGAACCATTAAGTCCTATCCGATAATTAGATTAAAAGTTGTTGTTGTGTTGTTGTCATAGGATATTAAGGCAAGGGGGTGCAATTGTTCTTGCTTTCCAGTGGCGCCATCTATGGCCAAGAATTTGACTTTTGCCACACCCGTTTATAGGGCGGACCCATTCATACATGCATTCATTCATCTACAGATCGTAATTAGTTGCTCCAAGTTGTACAGTAATTTTTTTTTTTTTTTTTGACACAAAAAAATTTTGAACTAGTAATTTGTCAAATATTTAGTAATGGTTGCACGAAGGTTTTTAAAAATGAAAGAAGCTAACTCATCAAACTTTTAACTACGTCTTCTGTCTAGTTTCTGAAGAGAATAATTTATTTCAATATCTCATACGACAAGTTTTAATGTCACTATTCTTCTTTTGCCATATTCTTTCCATCAATAATGCAACATTGAGATTTGTATCTTTACAATATTAACACTAATGTGATTTAAAATTTATAGAGATTTGGATATTACTTTTTGTTTAAGTCTTGTAAAACGATGAAAACAGTATAGTTGCTAAATAGTTTTATTTGAGAGAATACGAATGAATTTATTTTTGTTTGAAACAAAAGAACTTTACAATTTATTTTTAAATGTTTTCTTCTTAAATTTTTATTTACCCTTATAAAAATGAATAAAAACATAAAAACTATTCAATGAATTTTTTAAGAAATAAATTGGTACTAACGACCACTAAAATTATCGTGAAATATTTCTTACCTCTTTAACATATTTACTTCAATATTCGAGATAGATAATAAAATATTTATTTCTAAAAAAAAAAAAAAAAAAAACAATGGTACTATAGTTCTTAACTCAGATTTTTCTAAAAAACATATTTTTCATATTTCTTCCATTATTTTGTATTAATTTAGGTTAAAATAAGTGAAAAAATATTATATGTATCATTTTAATTATTTATGAAATGCAGCATGAAGATGTCTTTTTTTGCATTAAAGGTAAAATCTTCCAAACACGGCTCAATTCCAAACAAAAAAAATGTCAAATTTGCAGTTAATCAAATCAAAGAGAAACAGTAATCCATCGTTGAAATTTCTTTAATTTACAAAATCAATGATTGATAAATTTTTGAATAGGAATGAAAAAAAAAAAATCAAATTATTTTTTGGGGGGGATTTTATATTTTAGTACAAATATAATTCCGATATTCTAAGAGTAACTATTAGACTGATTTTTATAATTAAAAATACCATAATTTATTTTTACTTGTAATTAGAGGGTAAGTAAAAATTCATAAAAGTATATCTATGTCTGTGCGCCAAAGTACTATTTCTTAAGTAATTTTGATTTTCTTAGAAATTGATTTAGAAATAATTTATTAGATAGAAATATTAGCATATTCTTAATTATAAACTGACAAATTTTTAAAAAAGATTTTTTTTTCTTTTACAGTACAACTGTTTCGAATTCTTTTCAATACAAAAAGCTCAAAACAGAGTTGCCAGACAGCCATTACAGTTTGAACAAACAACAAGTAGATATAACACGAATCGAATTCTTTCGGGAATTTTTCATAACATGCTTTTTTCTCGTTAGTGTGTTTGCATATGCTATTTTCGGAGCTTATCTTTTTTTGAAATTAGAACAGGAAAGAGATGTTGAATACAACGATCAAATTGACAAGTGGAAAAATGACACGGCTATACTTCTGGCCACAGAATTGCGCCAAGTGATTCCCCACGAAGAAATATGGGCGCGCAAAGTGTTTCAGCATCTAGAAATATTTGAGAGAGATCTTCTGAAGGCTTCTGCTATTGGGTATAAGAGACGGGAGGACAGAAATGGCTGCCAGAGATGGAGTCTTGAAAATTCTTTCGCTTTCTCTATGTCCTTAATAACCACAACAGGTAGGTAGAACAAGTGACGAATATAGTATTTTTTTAGAATAATAAGGTTTTTATTCAATGCTTTAAATAGCTAACACTGATTATAATCATGTAAAATTAGTTTTTGTTTTTATTGAAGGAATATCTTTAATCATATAACTTTAATTATATGACTAATTATATTACCGGCGTTGAACCGACGACCCAATTCTGAGTTTGCGACTATCAATGTTCAATTCTGTAGCACTGTAATTTTGATACCTATCCAGAAGACAAGGGAACTTATAGATAAGAATTGGGACAAAGTAGCCTGCTCGAATAAATTTCTGGTGGAACAAACCCGTATTTGCCGTTACAATGAGAGGGAAACCTCGAAAACTACCCACGATTAGCCCGTTGGCAAGGGGGCTTTAACCCATGATCCATCTACGATCGGGGATATTCTTACATCAGTACTGTGGTCGGTGTGATCCAGGAGCAGAATTCGTATCAGCCCGACACGTCTGGGTTTCGAACTTGGGTTACATCATTGGGGAAGTGAACGCTCCATTCTCTGAACCACCGCGACAGTTGATTAAATATAGCGATTATAAACTTCGAGCGAAGGTAGAAGACATTATAAGGATTGAAAATTGCATCACAAACCATGCACGGAAATGTCACAGAACGCCACAAGGGGCGCTTCCATGTTGTGGACTGCCCGTTCGTGAGAATTTCAACCGGTGCTTTTATTTATCCCAATTGTTTTAATTTTATGTTAACTATTAATTATTATCGCAAATTGCATTCGAATTGACCCATGTCTAGCTGTTTTATCGTAATTTACTGGTTCGGCCACCAAGTCGGTGTTTTCAATTTAGTCACCAAATCATTAAATCGATAAAAAAAAAACTATTTCTGGACACATTTTGAAACAATTAATTATTAAAAAGCATAAATTTAACAAAAATTAAGATAATTACAATGAATAAAAGTGCCGCTTTTAATAGCTATAATAAGTTCATAATAGAGTTGCGTCTCTAGTGGCGTAAGTTGACTTTTCCAGCAATTGGTTGCTGTGCAGTTCTCGGACAGTATACTGTGCTCTGCCTACCTATGAGTTTGTAATCGCTCTACTGAATCAGCCTTTATGTAGGTTTAAGCTAAGAAAATAAAATCTAATTTATGTTATTGAAATAATTAAAATGCTAATAATAAGGTTCACCGACAAATGTACCAAATAAAAGAGAAAAATATCTACCACAGTTGGGCACACATTTTTTATTTATATTTTAATCTAATGTTAAACATCAACGGTTGGAAATAAACATGGGCTGTTCGTCTTCGCAATATGATTCAAAGCTAGCTGTGTATTAATGTTGTTTAAAGAGTCAATTCTCTACTGTTTAAATATTGATTTGCGTGTTTAAAGATATTAATTTATAAAGCTGTGTACTCTTTTGTTTACCAAGTCGAAGAATGCGGAAATCGAAGACAAAGAGGGTAACGATGGCCTAAATAAACAAGATAAGCTTTTAACCTGTTTTAATTGATTTTATTGCGTGACAATATACACAGCGGCTGTAAAACATATCAAACATTGAAATACGTCCTAATTTTTTTATTAAAAAAACATAGAAATTTAAGGCAAAAACATGATTTTGGACAAATTTTTTGAAATTGTGTTTATCATGATTTAAAAATTCCTGTAATCTTAGCTTTCTAAAAATACTTTACCTTTGTTTGTACTCCAATTATTTATTAAGTTATAGCAGCCTTTGTGCAAGGTGATAACAGTGGATAAACTAATGGGTTTAAGACTTTAAATGCGTTTATCTTAAAATCAGATTTTTTTTTCACATTTTACACACGATATCTCATGTTGTTTTTAAAATAATTGTCTTCAATTTTTCTCGAGTGTTTATGATAACAGCAGACATGCTATGAACAACAGACTAAGAGAAAAAAGAAGAATTTCATTTTTTATGCATGTTTTTTCGTAAAAACAGCGGCAATTTTTAAAAATTTGCTTTTTTATCTACATAGATTCCTAACTCAGTAATATATGCACTTATTTTTAAGATAATAGTTTAAAATATAAGCGATAGCCTTTTAAATAAAACCCTTAAAGGGATTTTTTTGTTTCGGGCTATATATATTTTTTTTGACAGTGTTTAGCGTATAGGCCAAAAAAATGCCTTACTTTCATTTAAAAATGGCCATTCGAAGAAAAAAAAATTGTTTTTGCTAGTTTTATGAGTTTTTACACGTAATAAAACAAATAGACTAGTTTTTCAAAATTTTATATTAATATTTGAAGAAAGAGTTGTCGAAACTATTACCTTAATCTAAATAAAAAAATTTAATATAAAATGAATAAAACATAATAATATCGGGAATACCTTTTGCGTTGTACAAGTGGTAAGCAGAAACTATGCTCAGGCCTGTACTTAATTCGGAAAAGAGAAGAAAAAAAACTTATACTTAAAGCTTTGTTTTAATGTGTAAATTATACGTAACTGACAGGCAAGGGTGCCACTCTTCAGTTATCCTTTTTTCTTTAAAAATTTAGTAAATATTTTCTGTTACTTTAATAATACATTCAATTAAATAATAACATTTTTATTTTTCGAAATTATTGCGAAATGATCAAGTAATGATATCATGCCGAAATGGGATGGATGCTTCTATTACACAAGTATTCAAAATCATAAAAGTTTTGAAAATAATGAGGGTCTATAAACAATGCTTCGGTGCTTAGATCACTTTAATGGGACAAAAAAATAAGTTCAGTCTTAAAATTTCATGCTGACACGGTGTATACTTACTTGTAATGAATTCACCAATAAATGTCTGAAGGTTACTGTTAAGGCAACGAGATAAATTTAGTATATGTTTGAAAAGATGCTTCATTCCTTGCTGGAGAGCCAATGTTACGCGTGGCTCCAGTCGTCTGACCTAGACTTTTAGCATTCCTTTAAGCAAAATATCGTAAAATTTTGTTAAAATATAGTAAAAATAAGAAGATGTAGAATAGTTTGTGTTTTATATCTTCGTATATTACCTATATATCTCAATTCTTGATAGCAACTCCAAATAGCGTTTGCGACTTTATATTACTGCATTTTTTAAATTCTTTTTGTATGTCATAATATATTATTAATATTATTTAATAAATGTATTAGTAGTATTATTTTTATATGTCTAATTATACTAACGATATTATTAGACAATATAATGTTAAATTACTGACAACTAGTGTGTAGGGGGAGCTTGGTTCACGTTAATCTTCTGACGCAGATGGGAGACCGGTGTTCCTTTTACATATTTTTTTCTGACGCTCTAATTGAAATCAAAAGTATATTTTGGTACTTTTTAATTATAAAAAACAATCTTATAATTACTAAAAGCATCGACTAGATTATCGGAGTTATATTTACTCTAAAATATGTAATCCAAAAAAAAAAAAAAAAAAAAGTAGTTTGAAACATTTTTTACACTCATATTCAAATATTTGTCTACAATTGATTTGTAAAACAAAATATTTATAACTGCAAATAAATGCAAATTTGAAAAATTGGTTGGAAGTGAACCGTGTTAGGAAGATTTTACCTTTAACACCGAAAAATTCAACTTCATGCTACATTTAATAACCATAAATTATTAAAATAATAAATATAATACTTTTTTACTTATATTTTGACGTAAATCTATACAAAATAAGGAAGAAAGTATTAGAAATATGTTTAATAGAAATTCTGCGTCAAAGGGTTAAACCTGTTGTGACTGAAAGTCCTCTGGTTGGTGCAGAGAAGTTAATAGAGAGGGATACCCACTCAGGCACTGCCCATCTCGTTTGACTGCGTGGCTATCTTACCACAGTCATTGAAAGATAACGCTTTGACTAACAGGGCTTGATATTTTGCCATGAATGTGCGCTGAGTAAATATCAAAAATCTATAATTTAGACACTATAAGGATTCGATAGAAATTATATGGAATTTTTAACATCCCTTAAATTAAAACTATTCATTAATATTTTTAGGATTTGGAGCTATGACGCCAAGATCTAATTGGGGACGTACTGCTGCAGTATGCTATAGCCTCATTGGTGTACCTATCATGATGACTTGCCTATACAAATGTGGATTGTATTTAGCCGTATGTTGGATCTACCTGTTTCACCTATCCTGTTCAATAGAGAATTCTTCATTGTTGCAGCCAAAAGGAAACTCTTACAATAACAACAAGCCACTTAAAACTAAATCACCCAATGCAGTTGCACCGATCTTGAAATCGGCAAACGGTCATACAAATCATGCTGAAAACAGAAAACTTACAGTGAAACTACCATGCGAGACCCAAGAGAATCAGAAAATCGCATTGTTGAGGGTTGAAAATATCATCCGGCACAATCCAGAATACTTCCCTCATCTTGACGTTTTCTCCTTCACTAAGCAGTTAAGAAACTGCGTCTCAAAGTTGGATACCAACGATGCTAATAATATCCAAAGTAATGGTTGTTGTTACAAACCATTTAAAACTGCGAAAACTATTAAGAACTCGGTGAAAGGCTTATCCCGACTGGAACGTGGAATCGCCATAGTGTTCGCTCTTCTTTTATTCGTTCTGTACATCATTTGTGGATCTGTAGTTCATTTCACCCTGGGTGTACCTGCAGAAGACAGTTTGTATTTAAATTATCTAATGTTTTCGACACTTGGTTCTGGATGCCACGAACTAGATGATGACATCACTCAAATAATAGCAGCTTGGAAATGGATGTGGCCATGCTACCTATTTTTCGGATATTGTATATTAGCCATGATTTTTCATCTTTTTCACATAATCACATCAACTGATTGGTACTTTTGGGACAAAAGGTATACAAGTCGTATTGCTTCATAAAAAAAACATTAAACGTCTGTGAATATTGATATTTCTTAATAAATATTTGAATTCTTGATTTGTTGATAGGAAAAAGTTGCTTTATACGGACACAATGTTTAGTTATGTTTTGAGAAAGCGTGTCTAAAACAACCACTGAAATGAGGATTTTTCTTAGAAAAATTAATACCAAATACATTTTTTGATCTTACCTGAAAACTCCTTTATACGCTTCATTTTTTTTCTTAAACGCTAAATGGAGGTGATTTGAGGGTTAATTACTTACCGATGTTTTTTCTCGCTGAATTGAATGAAACAAATTTCCGATTGGACGAAACTAAACCAATAGGACTAATAGTTATAAGTATTAAAGTATAGAGGGTATGAGCATTTTCTGTACAAATAGTACTAGCTCGTACCTAATTGTTAAGATAACAAGTAAGACATTGTTTCTGTGTCAGTATGTATTCTGTGTAGTTAATGTATTTTTTCCCGCCGAATTGAATGAGACTATGCAAAAGTCAATAGAACAAATAGTTTAAAAGTTTCTAGAGTACACGTTTTGACAAGCTCTTATATATACAGTATAAATTGCTATCGAGGCACTATCTGAACATGTAAGGTATGCTTTTTGACTATTACAATTCTATTGCCGAATTGTATCATACTCATTTAAAAGTTATCAGAATTTTTTGTATAAAAAGTACAATTTTATGCTTGCTTTATTGACGCTTTATAGACGATCGTGGTATTGTTTCCTATGTTTGTTTTTTCTCATTTAATCTAATGAAACCAAACACAAATCAAAAGAGCAACTATTTCAAAAGTTGAAATAATAATAATAATAATTATTATTATTTTGAATGAAAAGTACTATTTTTGAATTGCACTCTATTATGAAGAAAACACTAATAACTTTTAAATTATTCATTCGATTGTCTCGGAATGGGTCTCATTCAATTTAACTGGAAAACTGCTTTGGAAAATATGTATCTTACTTGTTCAGATCGTACCTGGATAGCAATGTTAACTGCATACATAACTACTTGTCAAAAAAAGCACTTTTCATACATAAAAATTCTAGCATTTTGTGAACTATTGGTTCGATTGACTTTTTATAGAGTCTCATTCAATTCAGCGCGAAAAAATACTCAAAAACTGTATCACTTGTTTAGGTAGCAATATCAGATGCGTAAATGGGTGTAAGTATACGTCTGTACTTTACATAAAACGATTATAACTACTAAACTATTAGTCCAATCTTTTCTCGCGTGATTTCTCTCCTTCAATTTAGAGTGAAAAATACACCGGAAACTTGTCACTTGTCTGTTTAGAAGAAATTCAAATATCTTCCTCAAATCTCCTCTATTTTCCTAAAAAAAAAAGGGGGGGAGCGTACAGAAAAGAGTAGGGGAGTTTTCAAGTACATTTTTTCAAGTACATTCAAGTACAGAGCTTTTTGACAAAAATATCCTAGTTATTCATTTTTCAGAAGAAACACCTTTCTTTGCTATAATTATACTGGACAAATTGAATTTTAAAAAAATGATTGCTAAATAAAGAAGTAGAAATAAGTTTTCCAGCATTAATCGATGCAAAAAAACAATTTATTAATATAAAGGAAATTCAAACAGAAGGTTAAGAGGGTTTTCTCAAATTAAAGATAAAAATTTGAGAAATTTTTTCAATCAGAGAAAAAAATATGCAGAATACGAAAAATTGAAGATAAAAAGTTAAACAAAATTCGATTCATATTGATTGAAGTTTTTTAAAAAAAACGCAAATTTAGTAAGATATCGCGATAAAATACCTCTTATTAAAGCCGCATCGCTGCATCATTTTTGGATTGAGCTACGATACCAAATAATTCACGGATTTGAGTTCGTAACTTTTTTTTTCTTTCATTGTTTTTGTCATCATTTGATGCAGTTGCATATAAAACGTGATTTGGTTCACTATTTCTTGATGTCATAGCGAAAATGTGAACAAAACAGTTTGTGAAACAAAAACATCAAGTCGAAACATAATCTTTAGCGAAAACAAACTGATGTACGAATTTTAAAGAAAATATTTTAAAATATCTATATATTAATAGGCTAGCAATATTTTGTCTCGCTAAAAACTCCCAAACTACGCAACAGAATTCAACAAATAAGGTGTCGTTTTAAAGGTATTGTTATGTAGATGTGCAATAAGGTCTTAAATTATGAAAATTTCCTTTAATTAATTAATAAAATTAATAATTTAGTTTCAACCAATGAGAATTCAGCAAATCATTTTTCGGGTGGTTCGCATAAGCATTGTTTCCGTAAGCATCGTTTGATTTAAAGCATTTCTGAATTAATAGATTGATAAACAAAAATAAGAGTGGATTAAAAAAAAACGGAACTGAATTTCTTAAAAAAAGAATTCAATATCTTTAGTTCCTTTGATAAATTTTTAGTTTCGTGATAAATTTTTTGCTTCGTTACAATAGAATGGCAATGGCATCGTGCGAATATTCAAACCAAAACAAACTTTCTACAAACAATTATTTTGATTTGAGATTTAAAACGATATCTTAGTTATTTAGTTCTATTTTTTATTTATTTAGTGCCTGCTGCCTAAATAAAATGCCTGCTATCAGGCGTCGAAATATCTCTGGCAGACGTCAGAGAAATGAATGGCGGAATTCTAAACGGGAAAGCATTTCTCCCCGAAGGGAATCGCCACCTCTACAAATTCGAGATTTTTACAAATCTGCATTGACTGTTCATGACGATTGTGACCCCTTTACTATTGGATCTATGACTTTTATTTGTAACTTTTGTCATGCTAAACATTTTATGTTAGAGAAGACAGGAAGTAGCAATGAATATGGTATTTGCTGTCAGAAAGGCAAGGTTGATCTTCCTTTATTGTCGCATTCACAATATTTTGAGAATTTGATTACTGGTGTAACATCATTAGACCATACTGCAAAGAAACGATCCCAAAATTATTTGGACAATATTCGCTCCTATAATTCTGCATTTGCCATGATAAGTTCTGAGACACACTTAGATGAAAGTGTAACCGGTGGAATGTATCATTTAAAAATCCATGACACATTTTACCATCTTGTTGGTTCACTTATACCAAGTGAAGGTTGTCAGCCAAAGTACGCTCAGAATTACTTTTATGATGTAGATACAGCAGTTGAACACAGAATGCGTGAACAAGCTAATGTCAAATGTGATGCGAACATTATGCATGAAATAGCTGTATATCTGAACAGAGTGAATTCATATGTCCAATCTTTTCAAACAATGGGTGATCTCTGTAGGAATTCCAGTGATGGAAATGAAAAGGAAATATGCATGCACATCACTGTCAACGCGTCGTCTGATCAACGACGGTACAATGATGCCACAAGTACAGATGTTGCAGCAATCTTTAGATGCGTAGATGGAGTACCTCCTGGGGAACGAAACCTGGTGGTGATGTCAAAGTCAGGTGGCATTCGCACAGTTTCTGTTTTAGACTCATCGTTAGACCCATTGGCTTATCCGCTACTGTTTCCCCATGGTGATCCTGGATGGCATATTAATATTTCGCGCACTGTTACAAATAATCAACGAAACAAAACAACAATGAGACAGTATGCTGCCTATCGTCTTTCCATCAGAGAAACTTTCAGTTTATTGCATCGTTCACAAAAACTGTATCTTCAGTGGGTTGTGGATATGTATGTTCGAATTGAAGGCACACGCTTAAATTTTATAAGGCACAATCAAAGTAATTTGCGTGCAGATATGTATTTAAATGTAGCTGATTACATACACCAGCGTGCAGCTGAAAACAATTTGAGAGTTGGGCGTCAAGTCATTCTTCCCTCTTCTTTCATTGGTTCTCCCCGTAATATGCATCAAAACTATTTAGGTGCAATGTCCATTGTTCAAAGGTTTGGCAAACCTTCTCTATTCTTAACAATGACATGCAATCCACGTTGGCCAGAGATCAGTGAAAACTTAGCGCCACGGGAATCCTCTCATTATCGACCAGATATTGTTGTGCGTGTATTTCATTGTAAGTTGAAAGAACTTCTGGCCTGCATAGTAAAAAAACAAGTGTTTGGTAAAATTGCTGCTTTGATATACACAATCGAATTTCAAAAACGTGGTCTGCCACATGCCCACATGTTATTAACTCTTGATGACCATGATAAAATCAGAAGTGTGGCTGATATTGACAAATTTGTTTCTGCTGAAATTCCAGACAAAAATACTCATCCTAAACTTTATGAAAAAGTTGGGAATTACATGACTCATGGTCCATGTGGTGTACTTAATCCTCATTCTGTATGCATGGAGAAGGGAAAGTGCAAAAAAAACTTTCCAAAAGACTTTAATGAAGCAACAAATGATAATGTCAATGGGTATGCACTTTACAAACGGCGAGATGATAGTCGAACTGTTGAGGTACGAGGCCACACTGTAGACAACAGATTTATTGTTCCTTACAATCCATACTTATTGGCCAAATTTGACTGCCACATTAATCTCGAAGTTTGTTCAACTGTTCAAAGTATAAAGTATATTTATAAATATGTTTATAAAGGTTATGATTGTGCCACATTGCAATTTTCCAAGAAAAGTGACGGAGTGGCAGTCTATGATGAAATTGACTCCTTTCTCAATGGAAGGTATGTGGGATCAACTGAAGCTGCATGGCGTATTTTTGAATATGAAATGCATTATCAATCACATAGTATTATACGACTTGAATGCCATTTACCTTTCCAGCAGACAGTGTACTTTCGAGAAGGCAATGAAGAACATGTAGCTTCATCACCAAAAGTTACAAAGCTAGAGGCATTCTTTACTCTGAACCAACAAGATCCTGCTGCTAATAATTTGTTGTATGTTGAGATTCCACAACATTATACCTGGCAAGATCAACAAAAAAAGTGGAAAACAAGACTTCGTGGAGCTGATAAAACCATCACACGTTTATACACAGTTAACCCAAAGAATGTTGAGCTATTTCATTTGCGTCTCCTTTTACTGCATGTACGAGGACCTAAATCCTTTGAAGATTTAAGGCTGCATGATGGAGTTGTTTTTCCAACTTTTTTTGAAGCAGCTTATTCCCGTGGAATTGCATCAAATGACGAGGAATGGCGTGAATGCTTAACCGAGGCTAAGGATTTTCAACATCCAAAACAATTGAGGCAACTGTTTGGCTTTATTTGTGGCATCAATGTTCCACCTAATGCTCTTGCACTTTGAAATGACTTTAAAACTTTTCTGTGTGAAGATTTCCTTAAATCTAATAATGAGGTGAATTCATTCAACATGTGTCTGTTAGAAATAGAAGAAATTCTAATTACTCACAATACATCATGTGAGTCACTTGGATTGCCCATTCCACTCAATTTACAATACGACAATGATGATAATCTATTTGATCTACTTAAACAAGATAGTTTATTTGAAGAAATGTACAAAGCAGCAAATGAAGAGCAACGTTTCGTCATTGATACAGTATTAAAAACTGTGCTATGTGATGAAGATAAAGAATCAAATGAGAAAGTGTTTTGCTTAACTGCACACGCTGGATGTGGGAAAACATTTGTTCAAAAAGCCATTTTAAGTAAATTGCGATCAATGCAGCATGATTGCATTTCATGTGCCTTTAGTGGTATAGCTGCCAGTTTGCTTGAAGGAGGAAGAACTCTCTATAATGTTTTTAAATTGCCCATCCCACTTTTAGAAAATTCTGTATCTGGCACCACAGCGAACAGCAGACATGCTATAAGGCTCCTCCAATCATCTTTAATAATTATTGATGAAGCTTCCATGTGTCCGGTCTATGCCATACAAGTAATTGACAGATTACTTCGAGAAATCGCCTCCAATGGTGACAAAGAAAAGTTATTTGGTGGAAAAACTGTCTTGCTTTGTGGAGATTTTCAGCAAACTTTGCCAGTTGTACCCCTCTCTGGTCGCGCAGGAATAGTTGAGAGCTGAGTGAAATCCTGGCCATTTTGGTCTCAAATCATAAAAATGACGCTAACTCAAAACATGCGAGCCTTGCCAAGTGAACGTGAATTTATTAAATTTCTTAAGGAAATTGGCAATGGTACCCCTGATGATCTTATTGAGATACCAAACTTTCTGATCCGCTCTGCTTCTATCATTGATGAAATTTAGGGTAATATTCCGGAAATTGTTCAAACTCCTGAGATAACAAATCGAGCAATATTGGCTCCGAAGAATGAAGATTGCGAGGAGATTAATCACCAAGTTTTAAGAATGATGCCAGGTGAAGAAAGAACTTACATCAGTTGTGACTCAGTGGTTACTGACAACGAACATGAACAGACTCTCTATCCCACTGAATTTTTAAATAGCCTTTCAGTGAGTGGCTTACCTCCTCACAAACTCACATTGAAAGAAAATGCCATTGTTTTACTGATACGTAACCTTAACACTTCAAAGGCACTTATTAATGGTACGAGAATGCGCGTCAAAAGGTTGCACCGGAACTGTTTAGATTGCGAAGTTTTAACAGGTGCTTCATCTGGACAGCGAATTTTGATTCCAAGAATAAATTTGAGAAGCTCTGGAACACTACTACCATTTATTTTAAACAGAATTCAATTTCCGGTGATTCTTGCTTTTGCTATGACAATAAACAAATCACAAGGACAATCAATTAATAAGGTTGGTATTTACTTACCGCAACCAGTTTTTGCACATGGACAGTTGTATGTGGCTGCCAGTCGAGCCCGATCATTTGATGGCTTAAAGTTTTTTATTGCTGATACAGATGAGTAAGGACATTTAAAAATTGATCAGAGAGTCTTTACAAAAAATATAGTTTATAAAGAACTTTTGTGAACAAAGCTATTTTGTTTTATGTTTAATACCCATCGGAAGTAGGCAAGGGGACCTTCCAGAATCAAAACTCCCCATGAGAAATGAGATATGGCGACCTCCTCGCGGTATTTCTCGGGTAATGCTAACAGCCATACATTTAAATTTAACAATTAGGTATAACACATTTTATTCAAAATGGACTCAAATCATTAAAATGATACTCACCCAAAACACTTGAGCCTTGCCAAGTGAACATAAATTTACTGAATTTCTTCACAAAATTGACAATGATACCTCTGGTGATCTTAAAGCCATCATTGATGAAATTTACCGTTATATTCCAGAAATTGCTCAAACTTCTGATAACAAATCGAGCAATATTGCCTCCGATGAATGCGAAGAAATCAAATCCAAACTTTTAAAAGATTGATGCCCGATGAAGAGAGACTATACATCAGTTATGATTTGGTGGTTACAGACAATGATCACGAGCAAACGCTTTATCCCTCTGAATTTTTAAATAGTCTTTCTGTGAGTGACTTACCTCCTCACAAACTCATATTGAAAGAAAACGCCATTGTGTCGAAAATTTTCATCGGAACAGTTTAGTTTGCGTAGTTTTAACTGGTGTTACGTGTGGACAACAAATTTTGATACAAAGAATACATTTCAAAAGTTCAGGGACACTACTGCCATTTATTTTTGACATAATTCAATTTCCGGTGATTCTATTTTTCGCAATGACAATAAACAAATCCTCATAAAAATGACGCTTACCCAAAACATGCGAACCTTGCAAAGTTAATGGGATTGTATTAAATTTCTAAATAAAATCGGCAATGGTACATACATTTGGTGATCTTATTGAGATATATTCTCTGCTACAGCTACATGAAGAAAAGATAATCAAATTGTGAAGGGGGCAGAGAAGTGTATAAATTTCATTAAGTAATTGATTTCAATATCTGGCATTTTTATTTTAAAATTTAAATTTGTTAAAATGTTTTTATAAGATTGCGAAGCAATATGCAATGGAACTGCGAAGCAGTTCTGGGGGTTGGCGAGCGTAGCGAGCAGGGAGCGGAGCTCCCTAGTGGTAGTTTATTGCGCATTTGCTTGTACCGAAAAATTTGGAAAAATCATAAATAATCCATTTTAACAATTTTTGGAATTACAATTCTTTTATTTACTTTATAAATGAATTTTTAATCTGTGCATTTTTTTTTCCTCAATAATCTCGATTATTCCATTTTATTCATCCTAAAATCCAAATTTATACTTTTTAACATGTCTCGTAAGAGAATAGAAACACATAAGCAAATAATTTAATCATTAAATATTGGTTATACAGAATTATTAATTATTAATGCATCACTTTATTCATTTTATTGCTTATAAGTAATTGGAGACATAAATATTTTACTATTTTACAATTATAAATGTCCCCGAAGCTCTTCACTTTCCTCCTTTGCATAAAATATGAATTCATAGTCGCAGTGACTCGGGGGATAGAGCGTTCGTCTCACAATAAAGTGATCCTGGTTCGAAATCTAACAGTGGCTTGTTGTTACGAATTCTGCTCCCGACAAGCATCGACCACAGTACTGACATAAAATATCCTCAGTTGGTAGGCAGATCACGCGTTAGAGTCCCTTTTGCCGTTTGGTTAAGCATGAGAGGTTTTCGTGGTTTTTCCCATCGTGTAATCGTGGTTTTTTCGTGGTTTTTCTCTTCATCTCAAATGCGAGTTAGTTCCATCAAAAAGTACTCCACGAAGACTAGTTAGTCCCAATGCATTGATCCAGGAGTTCTCTTGTCTTCTAGATTGGGTTGAGAATTACAAGGATACGGCGATGGGAGTCGTAAACTGAAAATTGTGTCGGCTGTTCAACGACGGTTATAAAATAAAATAAGTCATAAAAAATCGATACATTTCTTTAATCATCATTCATGATATATTTCTAGAATCCTTGTTAAAAGATAAACAATAGGAACAGCAATTTAATATTTAGAAAAGAAAAAACTTAAATATGATGAAACAATTAGGATGAAATACCACTAACGAAGCCGGGTTTAAAATTAACAAAACATGTTTGTTTTCCAGAGAAAATTAAAAGGACTCGAAAAGCGATAATTTCACAACATTCACACGCATGAATAATCTGATAGGTATAAAAAGCGGAATTTAAATCCTCAAAACTTACATTGCTAATTTATACATAAAGGTTCTAATTAATGAAAAAATATTATAATTTTTTTTTTTAAAAACAAATATTAAAAAAATGTGACATGTATTTGATCAAAATTAATCTTACAAAATAATATGTACTTGTCTAGCATTAATATAAGTACTGTGTTTATTAAAGTATTAAAATTAATGCAAATCGATTATTAAATTTCTTTCTTGAGTTCAAAGAATGCTTTGCATTAATTTCAATTAGCAAAGTGAAAAAATCACAAAAGAATGTGATCGGTATGAAAATTATTTCGAAATGAAATTTCCCATTATTAAAAACGAAATTAGTTAAAATATTAACTTAAGAAAAGTCGAGTTGTAATAGTTAAAAGAAAATGAGTTGAAACTAAGCATGTTCAGAAAATATTCGAAGTATGAATTTCAAAAATTAGATGTCACTCTCAATTTCTAAAATTAATGTTCTTCTAACTCGCATTCAATTATTAAAAAATTCATGTAGTCATTGGTGAAAGTAAAATATATTTAATACTAGCAATCCATTTATATATCTGAAGTTTTTATTTATTTATAACTCAGTCAACCAAAACTAACAAATGAATTTTAATAAAATATCGCACATTTGGTCACTTGCAACTCGAGAAGAAGTGAAGTTATTAAGCCTAACCATGTGACATACATATAAGCGACGTCACGCGTGTATTTCAAACCTGATTAATTTCTGAATCGACAAATGTAGAGCTCCTGAATTAGATATCCACAATAGAGCAGTTTAGACAAATGCCACGATTTAACTAAGGTGACGTCACTTTCATGTATCCAATTGTAAACGGTGCAAGAAATTAATATTTTTATGATTTTCCCGGCATTTATTGATAAACGATTTACAAATTATTAATTAGAACAAATTCTTTTTGGAGAGATTACCCAACAAGTTTGTTCAGTTTGTTCGGGACCTCAGGCAGAATTTCGATTTGCCAGCTGATATTGTAGAGATTGCAAAGCCTCCAAATCCACTGGATTTGGTCCAGGTCGGAACAAACCTGAGTCTTCCTGTCAGGCTTCTCAAGAAAGACAACTCCCCAGAGGTTCTTATGCTTTAGAAACTATTGACAAGAGGTACCCAGAACCCGCTTATACACAGGTGGCTCTTTTTATGATTGCCTCGACTCGGCGGGGGTTTTCTCGAACTTATTCTCCTTTTATGCCTCCTCAGGGAAACACCGTACTACCTTCGATGGTGAAGTTGAAGCCATTCGCATTGCTCTTAAGCACTTAATAACTTTTGACGATAAATTTAGCAAAGTGGTTATTTTATCTGACTCCCAAGCAGCAATTCAGGCAATCAGTTCAGCTGGTCTGGCTGCAACAAGTGAAATCACCCAGTGTCGGCAACATCTACAAGAATTGTGTCAAAAACAGAAACGTGTGATTCTTCAGTGGTTGCCGGGACACTGCGGCCTCTTTGGAAACGAGCAGGCAGATGCCCTGGCAAAAAAGGGCTCGAGGCTTCTTCAATCGAGTTCTAAGCAATTTTCTTTTCCTTCTGTGAATCTTTATTTAAAACAAACTTTAAAAGGGCAATTCAGTGAACAAATAAATGACAGAGTAAAATCCAAGCGCTGGAAAGCGGAAGATCTTTTGAGGGTTCCTGGCAGTCCACGTCGGCACGCTGTGCCCCAATTTCGTCTACTAATCTGACATGATTGCCTTACAGATCACCTTCAATGTATTCGGATCTTCTAAAGCCCTTACTGCCCCCTCAGTAACTCTAATATCCCTATGGATAAACACCACCTCCACCACTGTGCAGTCCTTAGGGGCGACTCCGAGACTGGGCTTTATTGGAAGGCCAGAGAACTTATGAGGCAATGACTTCGGTCAATTTATTGTTGTGTCATCTTTACTTCTGTTCCTGTTCATTTATTTTTATTTTTGCCTTGCCATTAGAAATTTAAAAAAAATTTTTAATAAAATTCTAGACGAAAGTATTTAAAAAAAAAACTTGAAATGAATTTTTGAATCAAACGATTTTTTACCAGAGAAAAAAATAGTAATACTTGTTATAAATAAATAAAAAGAATAAATAAGAAATAAAAATTTTGCTTTTTTTTTTTTTTTTTTTTTTTTTTATCTTCACGTACAAAATTTTTCATGAATTTTACTTCGAATACGTTATTCTGTTGCCATCAATAATTGAAATTTGAAATTTTTAATCGTTTGGTCAAACATTTGGCCAAATAAAGCAATTAAAATGTAAAAACATGCTTTTGTAATAACACAGGATAAGGATAGTGGATGAGTAAAGATCCCCACTGTACAATATTTGACTGAAAACAAAAGTCAAACGTATTATAATTCTAAAGCTAGCTTAAAGAAGATTCTTTTCCCAAATTCTGAGATTAATCCTGTAAAATCAAATGATTGAGACATGATTTTGTCTCTACATAGGAAAATTTTGTGATATGACTATTCATGCATTACAAATCAAATAGAACCAATAAAAAAGCAAGGATATCCTATTTTTTCATACTACTCTTAAAAACATTTTTCTTTTAATTGAACTTTATAAATTAGTTTAAATAACATGCGTATTATTCTATTAATATTCGACCGACAAATATTGCGATGATCCGAAAAGTGCTGAAAATGCAGAAGTGTACATAAGCTATCTGAGTATTTTCTTTTGTTAGATAGATTTGAAAAGTCACTGCTTCAGACACAGTAACCAGACGAAATGTTAATATTGCATCTATATAATACTGAAGAACGTTATCTACTAAATAAATGCTGCGATTTTTACAATTTTTGAAGAGGAACTGACCTTTTGAAAAAGTACAAATGGGTGGACAAAGTAAATTATATTCACCAGGAATATAAAATTACGTTTCATCTATCAAAAAATATAAAATATGATGTGAGTTTTACTAAAATTTTAATCTGTGTGTCCTTTATAGACTCCTAAACCCTCCATAGCGATGAAATTTAACATATAGATAATTCGAAGCACGAGGAAGGTCACTGTCAAAATTAAAACATTCCTCGACGAACTGAAAGATAACATTGGTAATATTTTCTAGCTATCTCATCAGAAAAGTTCATTACACATAATTTAATATTGAATTGATTTCATTATGTAGATTAAAGACCCTGAATTAGCGAGTCCAACGCCATTTCGAGGGAAAAAACTTTCACAAATGCGGACGAGCTACAAGATTTAGCAACTTATGGCTATAAACGACGCTAACCTCCTCTAGGATAATCCGTAAAGAAAAGCGCGTTTGCGTACATCGCCTTGCCTATTAGTGAATCATATTGAAATATAACTAGAAAAAGGGAAATACTTAAAAGTGAATACAAAATTTGGCGATTCTGAGATAAGATTGGCGAATATTTATCAGCCTATCTCTTGCCTTTATTTACTTGGTTTTATGTCACACAAACACTCAAAATTTTTAAATATTAAATGTTATTTAAAGGACATATTTTAAATAAATATTTACTTAATAAATGTAATTTTCAACGAAAATTCTTATATTTTATATAATGTTAAAACTGAACAATTCAAGTAACCCCAAAAAGTTATTCGCTTATTTATTTTTAACTAGCCGCTTAAGGCGGTCAGCTGTCCGCCACGCTAAAGGTTTTCACAAATAAAGTTTTTTAAAACATAGCAGGAAATCTGAAGATTAGTGGACAATTCTTCTTCCGCGTTCTTTAGATGTTTCTTGGGCCCTAGCACTGCTAGTGGAGACACGATCCTCTTCCAATCTTCTTTGACGTTTCTCAGGTGTTTCTCGGATCCTAGCACTGCTAATTGAGACACGAACCTCTTCTAATCTTCTTTGACGTTTCTCTGATACTTCTTGGGCTCTAGAATTGCTTGTCGAATTTCGGTCATGTTCCATCCTTCTTTGACGTTCCACAGACGTTTCTTGGGCCCTTCTTCTTCTTCTTTGAGAATCTCTTAATATATTTTTCCTTGACAAAATACAAAGTTTTTTTGGAAGGCGGTTCTGCCATGTCAGTAATCGGGTTTTTAAGAAGTCAACGAATACTTTAGAACAACAATTACTATGAAAGCAAATCATGAAACTTCAATATTAAAATCTAAGTTCTTACCTGCAAACTGAAAGTTTCTGAAAATAACTAATTACATTTAATAAAAACTTGTTAAAATAAAGAATAGAAAAACCAAAGAGATCCAAGGTAAGTGTGATCGTTCCTTCAAAAACAATTAAATTCCTATTTTATATATTATATAGCTACAACGCTTAAGAAAAAAAAAAAAAACTAAAATGCTAAATACATGAAAGGAACACGAAAACGAATTAATTTTAGTAAAAATATACTTGAGGGTGCCCCTTGGCGAAATTGGCGACTTATGTTTGGCGCCATTCCTGTTAGCGCGGAACACTGTGGTAACAGGAATGGCGGCCAAAACTGTATAAAATTGTAATGAAGCCAATATAAGCAAAATTAATTAACGCAATAAAGTGAATTTTGAATCGAAACAAAAAATAATTGAGTAAGTACAGAAAGAAAAGGAAAAAAAAAAAAAAAAAACTCACTTCTTCATTAAGCTTTAATATTCTCAGATTTAGGTGCACAGAATTGTCTAATAGCAGTTAGATACTGTCTAAAATTATTAGGAATGGAATTTGTGTACCTCCATCGACAAATAAGTTCAGCGAAATTCGCGATCGCAACGAACTGTAGGGGGCGTTGTTGTATGTGCCGAATCCCTGCGATTTCCATATGAACAGTCATTCAGTTACACTGGAGACGTCTTTAATGTAGCATGTAGCATTGTAACGTTCCATCTTGATTGTGGCTGATTAAATTTAAAAAAGAAAAATGTTTGTTTTCTTTCTTATGCAAACGAAAACAAAATTGTATCACTTTTTTTTTAGAGAAGGAACATCCAGAACACATCGGAAAAATATTTGTAAATAAAGAGAAAAAAATAGATATATTCTTATAAGAGTTCAAAACTAATGCCTGAGAAATAGTTTTACTAAATTTAATGGTATAACATGAAAGGCCCATTTAAATTTTAACGTAAAATAAAGAATGCTTACGAAACAAAAAGAAAAAAAGAACCATTCTTTTTTTGTCGCCATTTTTTAGTGTTACGAAAATGCGCCTTTGGGACTTACCAAAAACAAAACAAGATGCAATTTTATTTTTTTAGGAGCGAAATATTTTATGGAGTGAAATATAACGAAAATGTACCAAAGTCCATAACATGAAACTTTATCTTAGTAAACGTCCGTTTTGGAAATGTTATTTTATTTTGAATCTTATTTATTAGAGTTCCTAATGGCTGTAGAATCAGGTGAGAGAAAAGTTTGTTTTGAATCTATGCTAAACTCTATATCGGCCCATTTTCCTCCGAAATCCGATTGACTACTTTGATTTTAAACAAAGTGTTTCATTTTAAGATTTTTTCCAAAAATTTTAAGTGTAGATTGGCGGCACTAAAAATCTGCCAAATCTGTAGCTGTGGTTAATACGTAAGTACCGAATTTTTCTTCCATACTTTTCTGAATCATATTACTTCAAATATTAGAATATGCAAGAAGTATACATAAACACATAATTTAATACCATTTAATTTTTCAAAAAAAGTATTTTGACAACAATTTTATCAAAAAATTATAAACTAAAAAGCGTAAAATAAAGAATTCTTAGGATAAAAACGATTTTAAAAATTCCTCCTTTTTCAATAAAAACTGTCGTATTGTTTTTTTTTTAATTCTTATAGTATTTAATCAGACGGAAAAAAAAAAACATTTTGTAGAGAACGATCATCAAGTACGAAAAAAAAATTATTTACAAGCAAATTTTTTATTATAAAAATCATAACACTTACCTGATTTATAAGTCCGGAGAATTCCAAAATGATATGTTCTTTGTTTGAAAACTTTATTCTCAAATAACATATACATAGTTTATCCCTTCATTACTTTTAGGTAACATACCA
The DNA here is from genome assembly GCA_949128135.1 of Parasteatoda lunata. Taxonomy (NCBI): domain Eukaryota; kingdom Metazoa; phylum Arthropoda; class Arachnida; order Araneae; family Theridiidae; genus Parasteatoda; species Parasteatoda lunata. The sequence goes on from OX421973.1 coordinate 4,789,789, forward strand.
CACATCAAAATTTTATAATTGTAAGATCTCGATATGAATTTTAATATGTAGCTTAAAAACAGAATAGCTGAATTCTAGTTGAAATTCTTTCAAAACTAAAAAACACTTACCAAGAAAACGATAAAAAATTTATTTATAATCAGAACAAAAGATACTTTTTCAAGTAATTCGGATTATTCTTTATTGTTGTTTTCTGAATTTTGTAGATACAGAAATATATACATTTCTATGAAGAAGAAGAATATTCTATAACTATTACAGTTCTGTATGGAATTCATTGGAACACATTTATTCATTGGAATGACGAAAGTAATGTTGACTTCATTTTAACTTGTAATGAATTGAAGACAGAAAAATTATTTTACCGCAATACACACATCTGTAACAGCAAGTGATCATGAAATCATGTTATGTTGTTGGTAATAGAAGGGTAAAAATTATTGAGAAGTTGTTCTTCAAATGCTTGGCGTGTTCTGCTTCAATGTTTGGCATGTTCTGATTAGATTTTTCAAGATTTTTACCTCTTCTTTAGGGAAATTTTGCTTCCTATTTGCTGCTAAGAAAATGGCGTCCGTCATTGCCAATGGTTATGTGGGAACTAATGCCCGATATTTACAGTCTCCCGCTAGATGGCGTATCGAGTGTTGCGATCGCGAATACGAATCGAAAATGGCGTCCGTGTTACCGTTCTGGCGGTGAAATTTTTTTTTTATAGTCCCTTTTTATGATTGCCCACAAACCTTCGATCTTATAAACCATAAGCAAAAGTAACCTTACCAGCCGGTATTCAACGCAGAACTAACGGACCTCTGAAATTGCATATACAGTTGAACATTTAAAAATAAAGCTTAAATCTAAATCTATCAGAATCACGATTGGGTTTCAACATCGCCCAGCTTGGCGATCAACTGCGAACACAACTTGGCGAGAATCAAGGGGCTTCCTCAAATATAGTCTACCCCAAAAATTATCGTCTACGCTTAAGAAAAAAAAAATCTTATTATAACAATTATGAACAGCGACAAATATATCAAAGCGAAGCGTTCTATTTTCGTATCGAATATGTTGCCACATTTTTAATACAAAAGTTAAACTTTTCTCCACTTTAATAAATGTAAACTAATGCGAACCTTACAATTAAATTATTAATTCCTTCGTATATTATTGGTTTAAGTTGTCGAAAATTAATATTTCAATTGTAAGGTTCGCATTAGCATACATTTATAAAAGTGGAGAAAAGTATATGCATTTTTATGGCTCTTTGAAGACGAAAAAGCAAAGATTTTCTTACAAAATGACTGATAACTAAAAAACTAATCCAAATTTTTGAAAAAGAAAAAAAATACTTCTTCATTATGTCAAAACACAATTATGTGCCGAGTTTCGTGCCTGGGCGAGGCTTCTGGGGCGATATATTGTGATTACAAACACACACACAGCCGCGTTTATTATTATGTATAGAAAAGACAGACAAAAACAAGCATTCAGAATGAAATGCCAACAGACTGCTATAAAATTATTTCAACCATTAATGAGCTTATACACAACGTTTCCCCAAATATCGCGCGAAATTTTTTATCTTTAGAGACTCAGTGAGAGGGCTATATTAACAGCCAAACAATTTACCGTGTAGGACATCAGTAATCACATTCTAAAAGAAATTCCAGGTAATACAGGAACATATAAGTCCATCGACACTGTAATAGATAAATAAGAACGAGGTTGTCAACTACTCAAATGAATTGCTGAATTCACTTGATTTGTCAGGCATTTCGCCGCACGTATTAACATTGAAAATTGGCGTGCCTAACATTCTTCACCGAAACATCAATCCACCCAGACTTTGCAACAGTACGCGCTTTTCAATGAAAAGAATGACGACTAATGTCTTCGAAGCTAACATTCTAAATGGCAAATATAAAGGAGAAGATGTTCTGTTACCGCGTTAATTCCCAATGATTCCCACAGATATGCCATTCAAATTTAAGTGTTTGCTGTTTCTAGCGCGTCCTGTCTTTGCCATGACGACCAACAAAGGACAGTCATTACAAGTATGTGGACAAAATTTGGAAAATCCATGCTTCTCCCACGGAAAGCTCTATGTGGACTGTTCACGTGTGGGAAGACCTTTTAATTTATTCGTGTACGCTCTGAACGGTTAAGCAAAGAAAATAGTGTATTTGAAAGCACTAGAATACAACAAATCGCCAAACTGTCAAAATGCTTTTCCGCATTAAAATAATGTAAATTATTTCCATTTTGACCTACATAGTTTCCTTTAAATACTATTCAGACTGCAAGAGTTGCAACGCGTGCAGGGTACAGCTAGTAACAAATAAAAAATAGTAAAATAAATACACTTTTTTCAAAGTTGAGACTGATTAACGACAGTTTAAAGTATGATTTAAAGATTTACGTACATCAATACAATTTGTTAATAAATCTATAACTTACAACAACAGGTATATATCACATAAATCAAAGTATAAATTGTAGAGAGTGATGTGTAAACAATTGAACCGTTAAGCACAATACAATTGAGCCGTTGTATGCAAAAATGGTGTAAGTATATTTTCTATGGAATAATCCATTTTTGAATGATTACACTACTGAAAGTGTTTGAATAGAAATCATACAAACACATCAGTTTGTTAGACTTGTTTAAAGCTAATTTACCTGTAAAGACAAATACTATGCAAGTAAAAATTGCTATCTACTAATAAAGGAAATAAGCATGAGTCTATAAGTAACTTAAAATTTACAAAAACTAAATATTTTGAAAACAGATTTTTTTATTACACCATCATTGTACAAAGTGACTCCATTAATCCTTGATGAACAATGTTTCCTTTTTTTTAATATCTATACAAAAATTGATCTCAAAAGCTAAATGCATCAATCTAGTGAATCTTCAAGTAATAAATATGTAGGAAGATATTTGAGGCTAGCACACATTTACCATTGTACTCTTATGCAGTTGCTCTCCGCCATCAGCTTTCATATAATGCATACTCTATGAACAGATTGGTGCGAATTATACCTCAGCTGTCAGGAAAGCCTATCATTGTTTCCTGCATATGTTTAAGATTTAATAGATCTAAACACTCAATGAACACAGTATTTATGTTTCTTGTATTTATATCAAGTAATGTGAGTTGATATGCCTTTATCTTCTGGTTTCTTTATAGCCATTTTTAACCTTTCCCAAAAAAGTTTTTGACCAGTAACATTTTTTGTCCATTGCAAACACGTTCGAGTTTTAATAACGTAACGGAGATTCTTCGTGATTTCCGATTTTTGTATTGGCTCAAGGAAAATCAGAATTAAGCCACCTCTCATGTCTTCGAAAAGTTTGCTCTGTGCAATTTGAGTTTCAAAAACGTTCCAGTTGGAATTCATATACGCGTTGCTGAGTACAAGAATAGTAGTTCGACTTTGCTCAATCGCATCGTTAATGCTGTCAAATATGGAGTTCCCGGCACATAAATCGCGATCAAGCAAACATAATACTGTATTAGGATCATTTTCTTCAATAGCTGGTATAAGTTGGTTTTTCACCCACGGCAAATCTTTTTCGCTATAGCTCACGAAAGCGTCAAACTCAAATCGCTTGACATTTTCTTTGAATCGTTTCGTTCTTGTTCTTAATCTGAATGCTATGTATCTGATGTTCCATTTCCATTTGTACCAAACAGCGACTACAATGAATGCAATGAAAATGCAGCATGAAATTAAAGAATATGCTAACATTATAAAATCGAAAATGTATGGAACACAATTTAGTTCAAGATCTGATAAATTAGCATCCATTAAAGACTGTTCTTTTAATGATTCGGGTGAATAGCAATCATAACTATGCAATTCGCGCTGCAGATTCGATATTGTTACGTTGGTATCGTTCATCCAGGATTGCAGTTCAACGGAAGAACAAAAAGAACAATCAAGTGGATTTTTCGAAAAATCAACATGTGTTAAATAGCTTATATCTTGAAGCATTTCAGGAGTAAAATAGTTCACAGCATTTTTGGCAAAAATAAAAATAGTTAAGTTCGGGTTATTTTGGAAAAGTTTTTTATTCCAGGGTTGAATCAGATTCTCAGAGACCTGTATCATTTCGATTGAATGAAGTTTAGAAAACATATTAATCGATAAACTTTGAATTCTATTTCTGTTGAGATTCAGCAATTCAAGTTTTGGAGTGTGATTTAAAATTTGACTTGATTTCAAAAACGTCAGCCTGTTTCGCGACAGATCTAAATTTTTTAAATTTTTAAGGCCATAGAAGGCTTTATCAGGTAATTCAAAGATCACATTAAATGATACATCAAGCGACCTCAAACTGCTTAAAGTTTCAAATGCATTTTCTTGTATGGATTCAAAGGCACAGTTAAAAAAATCTAATTTTGTAAGATTCGTCAAGCCAAACAGCATAAAGCGTCTCAAAACTCCCCTCAGAGGAGTTTTCCTCAAGATCAAAGTTTCCAAATTCTTTAAATCTTTAAACGAGTAGTCTTCGATGGTCATGTCTACAGTCGCAGACTCTCGTGATACTATCGTAAAAGTTACATATTGACTTAAATCTAAAGATATCAAATTTCTATTATTATAAAATATGTTTCCAATATGGCTGATTTGATGTTTTTGTATTGTTAGTAATTCTAATCTTGGCATGTCAGAAATCGAACCGTTCAAAAGAACATTGATGACACAATTACTAATAATAAGTTCTTTTAGGTGAGGGAAATATCCCCGAGGAAAGCTGGTAAATTTGTTGTTGGAAAGGTCTAATTTTTCAATATTCGTCCACTTCAGCTTGTTTAAGAAAGAGTTAGAAAAATATGCTGTGAATTTCATATCTGTAGCACGAAATTCTTTCAACACTGATAAATTTAAACCTTGGCTTAAATTTTTCATTGCCTTTTCACTTAGCGGATTCATAGATATATCTAAGAAAGTGAGAGAGTGAACATTTTTAAAAGCAGTTATTTCAATTACCTCTATCGCACAATCTGATATGTCCAGCTTCTGTATTGTCAGTTCTTCTAGAACATCAGTTTCAGTTTGAAAAATATTTCTCAGTAATTTGTTGCCAGATAAATTAATATCTGTGAGGTATTTTAAATCTTTGAGAGCGACAGTAAATGCTTCAAATGACAAAAGATAGTTTCTCGATAGATCGATTCTAGAGATATATAAATTATTTTTAAACAAACCTTCCGGCAATTTCAAAATTCTGTTGCCAGCCAATGATAATACTGTGAGATTGTGCAATCCTTCAAACATTCCGCTAGAAACATTGACAAGATTAACGTTAAGAAGCTCAAGCATCGTCAACATGTTCAAATTGGGTGCTAATGGTAATGTCTGCGATAAAGTGTAAGTTCTATAGATTTGTAACCTTGTGGTATCAAGTGGGATGCTATAGGAAGTTAGATTTGAAATGAATTGTGTGCAAAACGCAACTTTCCCAAACTCATCACTTCTATCATGCACTCTGCACTCATCTGTAATCAGCAACGCACTTTCTGTAATGCAGCCCGAACTGCAGAACGACAGCACGATGAAACACATTAAGAAACTGCATTCCAAGCCCATTACCTAAAATAAAAATGTCATTTTTATTTCCACGTATATATAATACGGAGTGTTTTGTAATGACTGCCTTTAAGATATATTTTTTAAAATTCTTGTCAAAAAGGAAGACTAAAAAATAAGAATATTAGGGGTCACTAATTAAAATTTAAATGTAATCGAAATCTGGTGAATCATTATTTTTTATTTTTTTTTATAACCGTCGTTGAACTACTGACCCGATTCTTGGGGTTACGACTACTAATATTCAACCCTAGTGAATCAAGTATTGAGAGAAATTTGCCCTCGTGGTGGTCTTTTTGATTGAACTATCCCGCATATGCGTAACATGGAGAGTAAGACCACGAAAACCTCCCCCGGTTAGACTGATGGCAAAGGACTCTAACCCATGATCCGTCTACCACTGAAGATATTTCACGTCAGCACTGTGGTCGGTGCAAGCCGGAGGCGGAATACGTATCGATCAGCCATCGCTGGGATTCAAACCCGGTTCACCTCATTGGAAGTCGAACGCTCTATTCCCTGAGCCATCGATGGAAGGTGAAATTATAGACATCAAAACCAGTTTTATAGAATTCTAATAATCGTCTTAACCCGTCTCTTAATTTTATCAAGCCTGCCAAACAGGTCTGATGTTTTAAGTCCTATCTTCTCAATAGTGATTCTTTAAATTTCGCATTATGTTTCAGAAGGAACCAAAAAAAATCGTAATTCATCGCGAAATTTTATCACGAATCGCGAAATAATTAAACTTTTTCTCCCATTTACAAAATAATAAGTTTAATTATTTCTTAACACTCGGTTGTAAGAAATAATTTAACTTACTATCTTGAAACTGAATGTCCTAAAAAGGACCAATTCTTTGAAAAATCAAATAAAGAAAAAGGAAGAAAATAAAAATGTACGGATCAGTGCATTGTGCTTGAGAAATTATAATTTTATTAAATTAGTTTTACGACGTTTTCCAACAGAGAGCAATTTTAATCAAAAAGAAAACCATAAAGGAACAATTTTAATATAACCACTATTTACAGCAACAACGCGGCATTGTCTAGTGGCAAAGTTAACACAGGTTTAAATAAATATTTTACTTGGATTGGTCTGATCCGCAGCAGAAAAGATTGTTTTATAGTTCAGCTTGTCTAAGAGCTCCATCGATTGAGATATTTTAAACTGATTCAGAAAGTTTGGAGGGGTAAATATCGATCTTGCACGGCAAATTGTACATTTCTACTGCCCGCAATTTTCTTAAATTTATTTTCCTAACCATCGGCCAATTTTGTAAAATAATAATATAAAATTATAGTATAATCAATCTTGAACTTAACTCAATGTTACCTGAAAGTAAACATTATGGTCTTTACTACCATATAAATTAAACGCTATTATTTTTTAAATATATTCTAATATTCGATAAAAAGTTACATTAAAAGATAAGAGTTTATTTCAATTTTTTTTTTAAATTAAATTTTATTTTAATCACTGAATAAGTAACCAAAATTAAATAAAGTACATTAAAACCGTAGTTACAAACATTAATATTTTTAGAAAAAGAATCTTTTCAGTATTAGTGAAATAACTAATTTATAACGAAAATGTTTTTGACTTCCTTATTTATCACAAGAACTTTTAAATGGGCATAAGCATGTAACGTTGTTGTTATACCCACTTTAATATTTTATGTTAGGAAGAATTTTTGGTTTAATTAGCCAGTAGAGTATCTCTATTCCCCTCATAAACCGATGAGTGTCAGATATGCTCTCACCACCAGCGCTCAAAGTTCGGTGATCTTAATACAGCTCTCCCAGCTTCTTGCAAAACGGCCATGAATCAATTAGTGATATCCATTCATTGAATTCTATCTTAGTTTTCTGGTGGGGAAGTATTGTAGCGTAGCTACTACTAAAATTATTCAATTCCTATTCACACTAGTGATCTTATATACTAATATAAGGCCAATTAACTCAACTGTATCAGGAGGTACCAATGTTAGGTGACGGTTGATATTGTCGGTAGCCTAGCCCCACAATCATAATGTTCTAATTGGGCTTAGTATTGTCCCTATCAGTGCCGTAACTTCACCCCTCGGGGCCCTGGGGCAAACATTTTTGGCGGGGGCCCTGTTATTTATTATACTAGCGAATATATTTATGAAAACAAGTTATTTGTTCGCATATAAATTTGATTAGAAAACATTGTAAGTTTTCCACATGGCAAAATACAAAATTTCAGCGAAATCTATTAATCCTGAGAAATTAAATTTTAAAAAAGTCGTACTTATAAAATTCTATTTCTCAGGAACTGATGCACTATTCAACCAATTTCGCTCACATTTGTATTTTCCATGTGGAATTAGATACTTTAAAATAATACAAAAAAAAAAAAAAAAAAAAAACTATATGCCTTACGATTCAAACGTTTTCAGACTATTATTGTTCCAAAGGGATCGTTAAGACACGGTTCCTAGCAGATTACCGAAGTCAAGCATCACTGGCTGCGGTTAGTCTGCGGGTGGGTGACCACTTGGATCATTCTGCGTAGGGACCGAGGCTGTGCGGTATTTGTCCTCGTTAAACTGTTCTACGATAAAGTGCTCGACTTCGCGTGCAGGTCACCGGGCTACCGAAGCGGGGGTGCCACCCCCTCTGCAGAGGATCAAACCTCAAGGGATGTTTCCCAGACCGTCGCCAATAGCCTATTGTGCAGCACTAGTGCGACGTAAATGATCAACATCAGACTATTATTAAATAAAAAATAATAAATATTTACTAAAAGTTATTTTTTGCATGGAATTATCTTTAGGTAACAGAATTTTATAATCGTGTGCAAAATTTTTTCAATTACCTTAAAAAGCTCTCGATCTGTAGTGAAATACAAAAAAATAAAATTAACATTTGGGGGTCCAAACTTTGGATACCTCACCCGACCCAACTATTAGGACCATATTTCCCCGATTACAGCTTCCTCCTATATTACGGGGGTTTGAAAATCGAATCTGTCGAACAAAAGTTATGTTTGTTCAGAGAAAGTATGTTTTTGTGTCTGATTGCGCAACTTAAAATAAAATATCGTGCACTAATTAATTTGCATATTTGATGTCACACCCTCGAATTATTAAGATGGAGTCCTAGAACGTGAAGATCCGATCATTAAATCAAAAGTTATTCAGGGTGGTACTTATTTGGTTCACTGTACGTAAATGTTACCAATTTACGACATCTCACCAAGGAAATATGACTAGGGGGAAAATAGCTATTCATGTTGTCTACTCCTGTCCCCCATGTCCAAAGTAGCCTCCTTTTCCTCTAAATATAATGGTAAGAAAATATCATATAAAAATATAATGCTATAATATAATGCTATATATTTTTAATTTTTTATAATCATAAAATACTAATTTTATAAACCTGTTGAATCCGATTACTGTATCGTTAGTAAGGTCTTTTCAAGACAAAACCATTATAAAAATGAAAATTATTTTTTAGTTTCAAATCTAAAAGTTTTTGGTCGCGTTATAGAAACTGAAGGAAATTATAGACTTTTTTCTTTTCTATCAGCACATATACCCACATTTTAAAAAGTCCTAATTGAAAAAATATTCAGAAATTTTTTCTCTATATACATCGATTAACAAAAACAAAGTTGCCTTACAACAATATGGACAGGTCCCTAGAAAATCGTTCTTGAATATTTGGCCTATGTATTCATGACGCCATGTAATCATATGTGACAAAATTATGACAAAGCGTAATAGTTTTTTTTTATGAAAGAAAAATGCGAAAAGTCAAAGCATATTTGCTAATTAAAAAAAAAATTCTTTTTAATGGTTTGTCATGGCAATGAATTTTAATTTCTACGGATTTCTAAGCTGATGTTCATAAGCTTTTTTATTAAATAAAATGCGTTCTTTTATTAAATTAAACATGATTTTTTTAAATATAAAATAAGGATTGCATTTCATTTTTTAATGAAAACAAAGTTGTTGAAAACCCTAAAAATTCGAAGTTCCAATTTAAAGGACTTAATAATTTGAAAAGTATAAAATAAGAACAAAATCCATGCACACAATAAACAGTAAAATTATCAATTAAAATATTTACTATACAAATTAAATTTTATATACGAACATAAAAAAAAAACAATTTTTATGTTACCATCTTTATAAAAGAATTCGAACAGTATATAAATATAAAATTTAAATATATTAAATGAGTTAATGCAAACATTTACTTACCTCCTTATAAATAAATTTACATTTGGTTTTCTTGTTTTCCGAAGAAAATTTTTATTAAGAATGGGAATTATCGATATCACGATTTATGTTTGAAAAAAAGGAAGTTGCAAATAATTTCAATAACTCTTAATTAAAGTAGGCTTTTATTTTGTTCAATTTTTAAAATTAAAATTTAACAGAAAATTTATATCTGAATTAAAAATGGTTAATTTAAATGACGCAATTAAATGAGCTAAAAACTGGAATTTAACTGGAACGTTTTACGTTTGTCTCAGAAAAAATCTCTTGACAAAATGACCTAAGTAAATGTCAACAAGAGTCATCCCCTTGGATCCCTTAAAAGCTTACATCTATTTTCCTAGAACATCTAGATAATTGCTAGTTTAAGACAACTTAAGGGACATATAGATGGTACCGTAAATATATGACATTTTATAGAAGCACAAAAGAGCCCAGGGTCATAAATATGATTAAAGCAATTTAAAGAATCAAAAGGTCATTTTCCCATGGTGTAAAAGGAGATGGCTATTTTTTGAGGAGTCAGATAACTGTGGGCCAACTCTGTGGGTGGTATGAAAGTTTTAACACCTTCATACCACCCACAGTCAAAAGATGCTTTAAAATATATCTGTAGGATGCATTTTTCAGGATTCAAAACAGTGGTACTTATTTTAGTCTTCTAAACACTTGTTATGTTTTTTTATGATGTGCTCCTTTCGTGTTTTAGTTTTAAATTTTTTTAATAAATTAAAAGTTGTAACATGTAGAAAAAAATTGAAACAAAACCGAAGTATTTTTCTTGTGAATTTCTATTTCAATTTGGAAAATAGCTAGTTAATTGGAAAAAAAGTAGTTTCTTTTTCTAAAATTCTCAATTCTATTTTACTTTATTGTAGCAAATGTCAAATTTCAGAAGGGCTGGCGCACATTATCTTCCATCGCAATTGAATTTCAGAGGAAAATACAGTTTTCGATTTGGAAAATAGCTTTAAAGTCGAAAATAAGAGTTAAATATAAATTTTAATTGACTTTATTCCTGCGAATGTCTGAATTTCAGAAGGGGTGAAGTATATTCTTCGCCCCCTCACTTTAATTTAAGAGGAAAATAAAATTTTCTCTTTGGAAAATAGCTTCAAAGTTTTTTTTTTTTCTTTCTTTTTTTAAAAAATATCAATTTTACTAGACTATTATTTCAAATGTTTAAATTTCAGAAGATACAAAAAGATACACATTTTAGCCCCCCTTACTTTATATCAGAAGAAAATAAAGTTTTCTATCCCCTTACTATAATTTAATACGAAAATGAAGTTTTCTATTTGGAAAATATCGTCGAAGTTATAAAACAAAACAATATTTTTCTTCTAATATTTTCAACTTTACTTGATTTTATTCTATTAATGTCTAAATTTCAGAAGATGAGAAACAAATCCTCCCTCCTCACTTTCATTTCAGAATAAAATAAAGTTTTCTATTTGGAAAATAGATTCAAAGATGATTTTTTTAGTTACCAATTTTTATTATTTTTGAGCACTTTGAAATTTCAGAAGGGGCGAAACATTATGTCTGCCCCCTCATTTCTATTTCGGAAGAAAATAGAAAGAAAATTGGAAATAAAATATTTTTTCCATTTTTACTTGACTTTTCCAAAAGTGAAAAAACACATTAATCGCCCTTAACAAAATAAAGTTTCCTACTTGATGTATATCTTCAAACAGAGAAAGTATAGCTTTTCTTTTCTTCTCTAGAGTTACTTATTTTACTAGACTTTGACTTGGCGAATAATTAAATATCAGAAGAGGCAAAGCACATAAATGTTAGAGGAATATAAAGTTTTCTATTACAAAAATAGCTTCATAATAGAATTTTTTTTTTTTTTTTTTTAAATTTCCCATTTTTATTTATTTTATTGAGTGTCTAAATTTCAGGAGGGGCGAAACGCATCGTTTGCCCCATCATTTAAATTTCAGAGGGGCCCTCTGCCTCCCCCTGGTTGGCATGCCACTGGGTCTGACGCTGGATAGTAGAGGAAACAACTAAGTAAACTAGAAGTGCAATATACAGAAAGTGTTAACACTCAACTTCATGCAGCTGTGGTCTTTCCCCTTCTCTGCAAAGCGTGTTTGTTCTTTTGAGAAAGGGAAATAATTCGCAAAAAGGTGTTTAACCGTTTTTTACCCTTCCCTTTACGTTAGAGTAGGTACGCAATTACAAAAAAGAAAACTTTCATCAACTCTATCTTAACAAAATTTCTTTCCTACATAGATATAATTAGAGTACTTTATTTTAAAAAAACATGATGTGGTCTCTTCATATGGGGCCCCCTTGACCATTGGGGTCCCGGGGTGGTGCCCCGGCGTAGTTACGGCCCTGGTCCCTATTCATCTTGTAATATTTCATCTTCTAATACCACCCTTTTCCTATTCATCTTGTAATATTGTTGTTTTGATTGGGCAGTTTTGTAAACCGAAAACTGGGAAACAGTTAGCAGGTATGCATCAATTTATATATATATATATATATATATATATATAATTACTTATTCACTTTTTCATATTACAGATAAGCTTACAAATCGAGGTAAACGGGGATCAAGAAGTAATAGAAACTCTCTTAAAAGTGACAAATTAAATATAAATTTACTTTCTAATATGGAAAAAGATTTTAATAAACATTATAACATTAAACCTATTAAAGATTTTGTTTTCTCCCTTAAGAATTATGATGTATATAAGCTATACGGTCTTATTAATAACTTTTCTTTTATTAATTTACATTTCAAAATTCTTTGTTTCGATCTTATAAAAGCCAAAATGAGTAAAATTTTGCCAAATAAAAAGAAAAATTTAGATAATTTATATTTCGTTATTAACTTTCAAAATCCTATTTTCGATAAGATCAAATTTCATAATATTTTCGAAAATTTTAAAACTTTATTTCCATTAAAAGATTTTAACATTATTAAGAGCTTTAAATATAATAAATCTCTTGGTAGAACTATATTTAATTATAATGATTTAAGCAAAAATTTAGGGAGCATTAACATATCCGATTTTGAATGTCACTGTGAGGAAGAGAAATATTTTGATTTTGTTGATAAACATCATAAACATATTATTACTGGTAATTTAAATATTATAGAAAACTTAGAACTTAGGAATTTAATGATAAAAGGCAAAAAATTTAGATCCATTTACCATATATCAATCAATAAAATTCTAAAATACTTTCTTAATGATCTCAATAGTTTTTGTTTAAAGATATAAAATAGATTCTCTTTACCTTTAGGTATGCTAACAGAATGGAAATGGGGTGTTTATTATTACTTTAAAAGCTTTATTCTCAATAATAAGGATAATTTAAATAACAGTAACAATCCAACAATTTTTTCTAATATCGTTCAATCAATTAAGCAACTTCAAAAAAATTTTGTAATTACTCCCATAGACAAAGCTAACAATAATTATGCAATCTTCTGTAAAAAATTCTATGTTGAACTTTTAAATACGGAATTAAAAAATAGTAAAAAATTTAAACTTAGTAATTTGAATAATAATATTGTCATTAAAAAATTTTTAGCTTTATATAAGAAATTTAAAATTAAAATTAGCAATATACAATTTCCTTACTTAATTATCAGTCCGAAATTTCATAAAATTCCTGTTAAATTTAGAACTATCACATGTGGATCTAATACTTATCTAACTAAACCTGGCACCATTTTCTCTAACTACTTAAATAAAATTATTAACAGTATTTCTAAAGAAGGATTCTCTTGGATTATCACTAATAATCAACCGATTTCAGATTTCATTAAACATAATAAAATTAATTCTATTGCAACTTTTGATTTCCAGGATCTTTTCAATAGCATTCCCCTTTCTAAACTAAAAGATGTCCTTTTGAATTATTACTATGATTTCAAAAATATCCTTTGTTGCGATTTTGATTATTGGGAAATTCTGATTAATTTTTGTCTTTTTAATAATTATCTTTACAATGGAGGGGATATTTTTCTTCAAATTGATGGAATACCACAAGGTTCTAATTATTCATCTCTCTTTGCTAACTTATTTTTGCATTATTATGAAAAAAATTACACTTTTAGTATTAAATTTGTTTTTAGATATATTGATGACTTAATTATCTTTAATTCTCAAGACTATACTATTTTATTAAATGATATTTACCCCGAGGAATTAATCTTGCTTCGTAATCATGATGATAATATTAATTTCAATTTTTTGGATTTGGGTATTATAAAAGAAGAAAATATCTGCTTTGTTGATTTATACGATAAAAGAAATGATTTTAATTTTAATATAAATAAACTAATTACTTGGAATTCTAATGTTTCTAGGAGCATCTATTTAAATACTACTTTTAATGAAATTAATAGAATTAAAAGAATATGTAGTAATATTTATTTATCCAAAAAACAAATCGATAAACTCTTTCAAAATTTGATAAAAAACAATATATACCCAACTAAAGTAATAAAATTCTATATAAAATCATTGAGTTAATCGCATATTTTGTAAATATATTTACTAAAAATTTTCTTTATTTATACAATTTTCCCATGTGCAAATCCATTTCGGGTAAATCTGTGGCCAAAAACATTTTTTACTAATATTTCTTCCTTAATTTGTATAATGTTACCTTGTGCAGATCCATTTCGGGCAAATCCTTGGTCAAAATTATTTACTAAAAAAATTTCTTTACTAAAAAATTCCTTTGTTAATTTATAATATTTTTCCATGTGCAAATCCATTTCGGGAAAATCCGTGGCTAAAATTATTTACTAAAAAAAGTTGTTTTTATTTTTTTTTATTTTTTCTTTGTTAATTTATATAAATTTCCATGTGCAAATCCATTTCGGGCAAATCCGTGGGTAAAATTATTTACTAATAAATTTCTTTGTTAAATTATACAATTTTTCCATGTGCAAATCCATTTCGTGCAAATCCGTGGCTAAAATTATTTATTAAAAAGATTTCTTTGTCAATTTATATAATTTTTCCAAGTGCAAATCCATTTCGGGCAAATCCGTGGCTAAAATTATGTGCAAAACTGACAATTCATGTATCTTTCTCTTTTCTATTTTATATTCTTTTCTTAAATAAATATTTATTTTCTAAAATTATTTATAGTCAACTTCTTTAAATATCCAGTATAATATTACCTCGCGCACATCCGTTTTCTGACCTATCCTATAACTAACAAATCAAACGGACTTCAGTAATGCAGCAAGAACGTACTTTAAACTCCTCTAGTTACACTCAATTTGCGCTTTTGTTTTCATAGTTTTCATATTTTGCAATCTGGCAATCTTGTTTCGTAAACATTTTAAATCATTCTTGAAAAATTTCCCGTTCATGTAAGTTCGCTATAATTCACTGCTCGCTTTATAGATTTTGTTTTATTCTGCTCTTCCTTTCTATTTTATTTTCTGTTTTTAAGTGTTATTTTTACTTATTGTGTTTAATTGTTTTTTTTTTTTTTTTTTTTGTCGTAATTTTTGTAAAAAAAATTTTTGAGTGCTCCTCACACTATTGTATTGATATATTTTGCTTTGGCTATATACTCTTGGCTACTCTTTTTCGGCTATAATCGTGCGGGCTGATGAAAAGATTATATCTTTTATTTTCCGGTTTTTTTAAAAAAACTATTAATTGTTTTTCTTTCCCCAGTTGTTTGTCATTATTATTATTTCCCCCCCCCCTCTTTTTTTCATTTGTCTGTAATTTACCTTTGTTTTTTCTTCATTTTAAACTTATCTTATGAGTTCTATTTACTTGCAGCTTATGCGCAATAAATGATACTTATTGTTCTTCCTAATTTTTTTGTATTTATTTATTTTGCTTTATATATATATATATATATATATAAGTTTAAAATGAAGATAAAACAAAAGTAAATTACAGACAAATGAAAAAAGGAGGGGGAAAAAATAATGACAAACAACTGGGGAAAGAAAAAGAATTAATTAATAATAAAAAAATTTTTAAAAAATAAAATAAAATAAAAAAAATAAATAAATATATATATATATATATATATATATATATATATATATATATATATATATATATATTAAAAAAAGGATAAAGTTTTTTTAAAAACCGGAAAATAAAAGATATAATCTTTTCATCAGCCCACACGATTATATCCGAAAAAGAGTGCTTTCTAATATTGTATTAATATAGCCAAAGCAAAATATATCAATAGAATAGTGTGAGGAGCACTCAAAAAATTTATAAAAATTACGACAAAAAAAATTAAACACAATAAGTAAAATAACACGTAAAAACAGAAAATAAAAAATAAAGGAAGAGCAGAATAAAACAAAATCTATAAAGCGAGCAGTGAAAAATAGCGAACTTTCATGAACGGGAAATTTTTCAAGAATGACTTGAAATGTTTAATGTTACGTAAACATTTCAAATCATTCTTGAAAAAAATTAGAAATACAATATTAGAAAGCAATATTAGAAAGCACTCTTTTTCGGATATAATCGTGTGGGCTGATGAAAAGATTATATTTTTTATTTTCCGGTTTTTAAAGAAACTTTATCCTTTTTTTCAATATATATATATATATATATATATATATATATATATATATTTATTTATTTTTTTTTATTTTATTTTTTTTTTATTTTTTTATTATTAATTAATTCTTTTTCTTTCCCCAGTTGTTTGTCATTATTTTTTCCCCCTCCTTTTTTCATTTGTCTGTAATTTACCTTTGTTTTATCTTCATTTTAAACTTATCTTATGAGTTCTATTTACTTGCAGCTTATGCGCAATAAATGATACTTATTGTTTTTTTCTTTTTTTCTGTTTTTTTTTTGTATTTATTTATTTTGCTGTATATATATATATATATATATATATATATATAAATATATATATATATATATATATATATATATATATATATATATGACAGCAGGTATGCATTATTTTACCATTTATTGAAAGCATTTATCTAATGAAACATTTATTGCTATTTCGTGAAATAAAAAAACGGTTATATCAAATTGCGCATCTGTATTTATGTTTTATTTTAGAATAGAAACTTGTGGTACATATCATTGAAAAATTGTTGCTTTTAAAGAACGCGTTGAAATAACTATTTAAAAAATTCATAAACAGCAGGAATCACTTAATTGATTCTTTTTAAATATGTTAAAAATAAAAGTAAATAATTCAAACAATTAACTTACCGCATTCAGTACTATTCATGGATGACAGCATATATATTGCTTATTATGAAGAGAAAATATTAGTTCTAAACATAATACTTAGAAAAGCTAATTTTCTATCATTACTTGGTTTGCTATGTAAATAACAATTTTTTTTTATGAAATTTTTCCACTTGTATAATTTTTTTTGCAGAAATAAAAACACGGAGCTGAATCATTTCCTGATAAAAATTTATTAACTTTGTTTTAGAATCGTTACAGCAATATTGAATGCATTTTCATGTTCCAAAAACAGGTCATCGAAGATAACAACAATAACAAAAAGTTACTTTAAAGTAAAACGTAAAAAATAAATATTCAATCATAATCACATATAAAGAATTGCTTTGAAGTTTTTAAACAACTCACAAACTATTATTCACTGCGCAAATAATTTTGTGACAGATTTGCTTTTAAATACGCCAAAGGTATAAGGAAAGTGTTGATTACGAACGCAACGCAAAAATTTAGCAATAAAAATAGAGTAAACTGAGTTCAAAGAGCACTTCTATTATCACTTTGTAATGATAAGACAGCTTAAGCCACTTATTCATAAATGGGAAATTTTTTACATTTTTTTATTATTTTGACTTAAACACAAAATGTATGAACTTTATTATAGCAATGAAAATTAAATACGCCTTCATATCTTGAGTTATTTAAATATTTAAGATACATAAGTAATTAGAGTATTTATTTGAAATGTTTTTATTTTTAATTATTTGATCATTTATTGTTACGTTCAGAATCGAGAGACGAACACCAACTAATTACTTTAACTCTTCGACAAATATTTTTTTTTTTTTTTTTTTTTTTTTTTTTTGTGTCTGCATAAAATGGAAGAAAAGAGTCACAAAGGCAAATTTTTCTTACTTTCAAACTTCGCAGTATGCAAATTTTGAGTTTGACGTCGAAGACGACTCTTTAGTGGCAGTGAATTTGAGCCAGCCTTTTAGCAAGGCAACAATCCCCGATCTAAACTGCCCAAGAAAGCTCTCCTCTACAATAGCTAGGCTACGTACTAGACATTTCAAGGGCATGAAGATCTCACGCACCCATACAATGTCCTCATTTGCAACTAACTCCAGACCATGTTTTTGACTGCCAGGCCATTATCGGCTCCCTCTTTCAACTTGGAGCACCTCCCATCAAAATTCTCTATGACCATCGGGCTCCAGAACTTGCAAATCTTGTTGTCAAGACTATTGGAGGACTCTAATCTTTGCACTAACATAGACACGACAACAACAACAACAGCGAATTTGATTTGGCTTTCAACTTAATGTAAAACAAAGCGGAAAAGAATTATCGACATTCAGTAAGCGCGTTGTTTCGATGAATGCGACGAAGTCATTCGACCGAATCAGAAATGTGGGGAGTTGTTGGCCGGTTAGGATCTGGAACCGTTTTTTAGAGACTGGAAATGCAGGCAGAAGATGAGGGTTAGACGTGCAACAACGCCTAACGAAGACCTTTATTTAACGCTAGAGGTTCGGAGACATCGAAATATGAATGCCACTTTTCTTCAACAACAGGCTCGCCCTTACGAAAATTTAAGGTATATTTGAGGTGGATTTGAGGTATTTTTGAGGTATCGAGGTTGTTTTGAGATATATTTGAGGTATATTTAAGGTTTCTGAGAAAACAGCAATAAAAATTTGTGACATCGAGTCACAAGTCTATTTTAAATTTTTCTTATGATTTTGTTAATTCTAAATACAAATCTTCAAAATTTGTTAATGTTGCTGATCCGATTCCTCTCGCCCCTTAAGGCCTTAGTGCTATTAGGACATTCTCCCCCTAAATTCCTTCTCCCTTTTCTTTACAACCCCTCCTTTTTCAAAAACATTCCTTTCCCTTTCAGCCTTTTTTTCTTGGAAGGACACCTGTTTTTCGGCTTCTTTCATGTGCACGTGATGTCCACGAGGGACTCAAAGTATGCATGATCTTAATTCTTCCCTTTCAATCAGAAAGTGAGAATAGAACCTTTAAAATAACAATAGATTAACTTCTCAACTCGAAAATTTAGGAAATTCTACTTTAACTTTCTAAAATATTGGTAGTTCAACTTCGACTTTAAGAAACCAGTATAAATATCTGAGCGCAGAAAAGCGCTGAGAGCATTCAAATCAAGTTGACTCAAGTACCACGTCACTCCGCTTAACGGAGTTTATTTATTTTTCCCCCCTCGCTGAGGTGTGGAATTTCAACATGGCGTTGTCTTCTGCCGCCATACTTGCGGGTTGATTTTTCTGGGCTAAGATGATTTTCCCTACAACGTTACTTCTGCTACATAAGTTTTCAACAACCATGGGAACGTTTTTTTTTTTTTTTTGAATGAGCTAAAGCCGTTGAATCTCTCATAAGCTTCTGTGATGACCAGTTGCTGCCCTAAGTTAAAGCTACAAATCATGATTTTTCCTCTTCAATGAAGTTTAAATACCCATAACCCCGCTCTGATGTCTTTGGCAACAATCCAATATCCCATCCATTCCTGTGTGTGTTTTTTTTTTTTTTTTTTTTTTTTGGATAACGAAAAATTTCGACCCACTCCTAGCCACCATCCTCCACACGTATAACAGTCTGTGCTTCTTCTTGATGCTGTGCTAATTGTGTACCAAAATCTTTCCGATATGAAGCCGCTGTGCTTTGAAAGAGTTTTAAGAATCTTCAATAAAAATATTTGTGCCTTCACTGGACTCCTTCATCTAGAATAGTGGAGTGATTTTTTATAGGTGAGAGACAATTTCTTCTTTGGAGAACAAGAGGTATGTCGTCATAAAATGTATCTTCTCTTCTTGTTTTTTTTAAATGATTTTTTTCTGGGTTGCACCACAACGCTTAATGTATAAACTAATATTATTTCTGTTCGGCCTTAAGTTTTTTTAATTTTTATTAGTTAAATTGAAAATTATTTTTCAATACCCAGCAGTTACCGGTACAAAATTATACCTCGTAAAGGCTGTAATTAAGGTGTACGAGGTTGTTTTATATACACTTCAGCTCGTTTTGAGGTTGTTTAAAATTCACTTCAAATCAACCAGGCTGATGAGGTGATTTTCAAGGTATACATGTTGTTTTTCTGATACTTATAACAAAATAGGTATTTATGAGGCATAAAAAAATTTACCTTATTTCAATTAAAGAGAGGGAGGCATTTATTGAGGTATATAATAAGTCATTTTATTTATACCTAAGCTTATTTTGAGGATGTTTTAAATTCAGTTCATATCAACCAAACTGATAAAGTGATTTCTAAGGTAGACAAGGTTGATCTTCTGATACTTGTGAAAAAAGAGGTATTTTTGAGGTATGAAAAAAATTAACCTCATTTCAACTAACGAGAGTGGGTATTAAAAATATATACCTATTTTAAACTAAAGAGAGTCAGGTATTTATTGAGGTGTATGAAGTCATTTTCGTTATACCTAAGCTTATTTTGAGGTTGTTTAAAGTACACTTCATATTAACTAGCTCACTTCACAGAGTTCCGTGCGAGACGGCAAATGACGTGTGTGTTGACAATCGAAAGTCTATTCGAAATTCGGTAAGTGTGTTTGACATTTATTAATTTAGTTTTATCACTTTTAATCAAATATGCTTCTATTTTCAAACTTAAATTTTATTAATTTTATTTTAAAGACACGTCCTGATCTTAAATAATTTAAGTCGGAGGATATTCATAGAGGCTATTGTTGTAGGCTTAACAATAAGACAGAACAATCGGAATATTTCTTGTCGATGTTTAGGGTAACGTTACTGGTGAATCGTTACAGCAGGTTACGCATAGTATATTTTATTGTTTGTTATTTATTCAAATATAACTATTTTTTATTTTGCTTAAATGTATATGTTTTTACGTAGCAGTAAGCAAGCTGATTAATTGAATAAAATATTCATAATTTTTCTTATAAATAAATCATTGAAAATTGAAATATTTTAAAATAGCAATTTTGCTTTGAAATTCTACAACAGCTGCATGATGATCGTTTGCTTGGATATATGTATGCAAAATTTATATTGTTGTTTATGAGTGAAAATAAGTATAATAACACTGCATTTTAAATCTGATTAACTTGCAATTTCTTTTTGTAAAATATATATATTTACAGAGATTATCCACAGTTCCCTGACATTGCTGAGATGGCCTAGACTGTAAATAGCACACATGCAGCAACGAGGAAGGAGTGTCTAGCTAGCTGCTGCTCAGCCTTTCCCTGGGAAAGAGTTCTGAATTTATACCAAAAAGAAAAAGTAATCTCACATAATAAACAACTGAATTAATGTAATTGTTCATAACAATACTTTTCCTGATATTTGATAATTGAAAACTAGTAACTATAATAGCTCACTTTTTCATGTTTGATTACAGAACTGTTATTTTTCACAACATGTTATTTTTTCGCAATTTACCTATGTTAATTATTTACTAAACAGATTGTCTATACTTATTAGAATATCAAACAAAATTAAATAATACCCGATTTCAAGTTTATATGTCAGTTGGTTTCAAGGCTATGAGCATTTTTGTGCAGCTGCTTATGATTTACTACTTCAAAAATTAGCGAATTTCGGAAATCTTAAATTTTTTAGAAATAAATCAGTATTGTTCCTTATGAGTGATGAATTTAATAAAAGTCAATTAGAAATAATATTGTTTGAGAGTTAAATGCTTTTTTTTAAATTTCATCATGTGAGATATGTTTTTATATTTAAACAAATGATTGTAACAACTGACAATTAGTTTTATTCTGCTCGGTATTATAAGTTACATAGGAAATATTTTACTCAGCTTCTTTTAAAAGCATTATTTCAAATCGTTCTCTCTTAAACATATTCCATAAAATTGCTCACAACTTTAAAACAAATGCTCCTCTCAGCTTGTGGTTAGTTTAATTCGATTGAGTGCAAATAATACATACGAATTGGTACATTAAAATTTTATGTTATTAAACGATTGTTGATTCTTGATTACATTGATTAAAATATTAAAATTACTATTTTTTAAGAAATTCAGCTGTAATTGACAATAACGAAAGTCCTTTTCAAAATCAGAGTCAAAAATTTATTAAAAAACTATTAGTTTCATGAAGTCTGACAAAAAGCTTAAAAATATAGACTAGTCTTATTGAGTTGAAAGATTTGTAAGAAAATATAATTATCAAACTTACAAGTACCATAAAGAACGATGTAGGTTCAATTATGGGAAAATAAAACGTGTTAAAATTTTCAAATAAGATTGGAATTATATACTTGAAAGTAAAGGTTGCTAATGATAGTACTTTCTTTAGTGTATTTTATTTTGTGGCTGTGGTACCTGTCATACTTTTAAACGCTTTTAGCTACGAGGATTGAATAGAAATGACAGAAGTGGAATGCCATTTAGCGGAAAAAGAAAATGAATTCCATTCAGCTAATTTAAATAATGAAAAAAAAAAAACAATTTCTAATATTTAATATTTTAAAACCTGTCGCTATTATTGTAAATATGACTTTCTTACTAATTCATTTTTTTTTTTCTTTTAGATCCCAATACTTCCAAGTTTCAACAAGTAGACGGAATCAATATTTTAAATAATTACGTAAAGAAAATGAAATTTTAGTTTTAAATAAAAGTATTTTGAATTTCAGATGACTAATTATTTAAATTTGTAGTTTTATAGCTTTAAAAATTCAAGCACCTGAGACATCTATCTTATAAAAAAGTAAGTTCCCACAAATATATTTTTTTAACTGCAGAATTCGGATAAGTGTCATTTCAAGATGATTTAATTGAATCTATTAAAATTACAGGAGAATTATGTATTTGAAACTTTCTTTTATAGTTTAAGGAAAGAAGCAATTACTGCCGAAGGTGTAATCTTAAAGGTTGATAAATGAAGATCTTTACTAGTGAAAAAATGTAAAGATATGCATTATTCTTTATATAATAGTGAGGCCAAAAATTAATAAGCTAAGTGGTCTGTTTTACACCTCAAGTTTGTGATTTATTGCCTTCATTAGTAATGAAGAAAACAGCTTTAGGTTAAGCTATATGAGCCTGAAGTGTAAAATGTCGTATCTTAGGTTGATAAATTAATACTTCTAAAAATACAAAAATTTATACTTGAGGTTATGAAATAAGGTAGAACATGAAACACCTCACTTTAATAAAAAATAACTTTTCCAAGTGTCAAAAAATACACTTGAGGTTGATTTATAATAACTGGAAGTGTAAAATTGCACACCTTAGGTAGATCAATAAATACCTCTACAAGCATAAAAATATATACTTGAAGTAGAAATATAATAATCTGAGGTACAACGCAATACAGCTCACGTTAGTATGAAATTACCTTTCCAACTGTCAAAAAATACACCTGAGGTAGATTTATAATTCTTTGAAGTGTTAAATGAAACACCTTAGGTTGTTGAATAAATACTTCCACAAGTGTAAAAAAATATACTTCAGGTTGATTAGTAATAACCTAAGGTTGAAAATGAAACACCTTAAAGTAGTAAATATCTATCTCTCCACAGATGTAAAATTAAACACCTCAGGTTGATACATATATACCTCTGGAGGTATATTTGAGGTTGATTTTGAGGTATTCATTTGCATCCTTTTCAACCTAATGACATATTTAAATAACAAGCTCCTTTATACCTTTAAAATATACCTCATTTATACCGCATTTATAACTCGATTTTTTCGTAAGGTGGTTACTGGCGCTGCAGTTTTGACACAAACTGTCTGAAACAGCCTTCACGCTCTAGGTGTGTCACGTTAACAGCAAGGCACCGTGGCGGCCGTTGGGAGTTGGCAACACAGCATGTGAACTGGAGGAGAAATGAATGGCGCTGATAGAAATTCTTCCTGATAATAGGCGTATTTTCATCTGGAGGGAACGTGTCGCTAGAAACAATCCTGCTTTCGTGCACGAAAGTGTAAGATTTGGCAGTGAGGGGGGGGGGGCTACGCTGGCATCTCCATTTATGGGCGCACCGATCATTCGAAATGAAGCTCTGACCGGTCGCCGATATAGGGATGAGATCTTTAAATCAATTATAGTCCCTTACGCTGCAGCAATTGACTTCGTGTTAATGGATGAAAATTGTAGGCCACATTGTGCAAAATTAGTGAATGATTTCCTTTTGGAGGAAGGAATCATACCAGGGTCATCTTAATGGCATGCAGGGCCCCGGGCATAGAAATGTTTTGCGCTTATATAACATTACATACTGTTTAAAATTAAGCTACAAGAAATCAAGAAATTCACATAAATAAAATTAATCATTTATAATATATATATATATATATATAATATAGAATTTCTCATGCGAGTCATTCTATATTAACTGACAAGCTTAAAACATATGTTTCTTATCAAGTTTAAGATGTAGAAGTCGGTCTCTCACAAAGAGCCATAAAAAGTCAAGATAAACCAGATAAGACCAGATAAAAGATTCTTTTCTGAAGTTAATGGGCAATAATTCGTCAATGAAATGCACATTGAGATAGTATCAAAAACTTCCCAGAACTAGAACGGCGCTATCCGTTTAGCGAATCAAAATCTCTAAATTTTATCAATTGAATGACGTTTCATTGAGATAAGAAGATCCTTGCAACCACTCCCTCTCAGACCCTCACTTTAAAACCTCGGAACCACCAAAATTGTGTGTCTTTTCCATATTTCTCATGGCTAGATAAATCTGGGCCAAATCCAAACATCCCAGCAATGGGGAAACCATTATTGTACATCGCCAACGAACACTGTTTTCAATACTTCATATAACGTAATAAAATGCCTTTTCTTTACTGAATAAGTCTAAGTCTCTTCAATTATCTAGCCTTTAAAGGCATAACATTACATATATATAATGCTTCAATTAATCTTTTTATGTTTTTCCTTTTCTGTAAATCCTTTACTTAATTTATTATTCAAAACGAAACACTTTCTCACACTTTTAAATTCACATCCAGTCCTTTAATCTATTTTTGGCTTAAGTATGCATTAATTAAAAGTATGCATTAATTAAAAGTAAGACATTTTTCCCTTTGCTCTTTGTGGGAATCGCGCAACCTATTTGATAAACCAATTACAATTACTAAGATTTCCCTCATTCCCTAAAATGAAACATTTTACGGATTTACTTTGCAAGATTTTCCATAATTTATATTGAAGAGCGCAACATTTCATGACCACCTTTGATAAACGTTCTCTGTCTAATAATTAATAAATAAATTTTGTGCCCTCCTTCCCAAGACCTGTTTTAATGCTTCCACTCGGCAACAACGTTATAAGCCGGCAGGCAGAGCCGTTTTTAAGGATGGGCGCAGGGCCCCGAGTTCTGATGGGGCCCCCGAAAAGTCTAAAATCTCATTGCATTAATTGTTTTTTTCTTCTTTTAATTCAAACTCATTTATTATTTATAACTAAAGAGTGCCCCCAGATCCCACCTTTTTCTTTTTAAAAATTTTATTCAGAGATTTATTCAGATTATTATTATTATTTTTTTTTTTTACATAGTCGGATGCTTTTCAAAATCTAATCGAAGTGTTTACAAACATAAAATAATTGTTACTCTTCACTTTTCTAACTAAAAAAGCAATAAAACGCTCTTTCCACTGATGAAAATATCCCCACTTTCGTAGCTACCACCCACAGAGTTGTCCTCCTCACTTTACACTGTGAGAAAATGTTTTTGGCTTCTTGATATTGCCTTGGGGCTCCTTTTTCCTAACTTCAGAAGTATCAGATATCCACAGAAACACCCTTTGGTCTGTTTTCTGGTCATAAATTTCTAGGAAGAAAACATTTCTAGGGCTGTAAATAGGGGGGGGGGTCTTGTTAAAATCTGTATTGAGATTTCCATAGTGCCTTTAAATTGGGCCTCCTTCAATTCGAATTTTCCTCTCTTACAAAATTTAGGTATTTTTTCTGATTTATTATAAAAGGTTTTTCTTCCTTTAATCATCCTAAATGTTTCAACTAGCCTAATTGTTTAATTTATTTAATTATTGTAGTTGATTTTATTTTGTTATTTTTCAAATCAATCGTAAGAGAATCCGTGAACTAGGAATTTCTATATAAAATTTTCGTAGGATATTGGAAGACAAATCTTTCACGTTGGAGGTAAGCAAATGTTTCTATTAAATCAATTTTGGTTGTGTTCAGGAAAAACGTGAAAGGTTTGCGCAGTTTTTTATATATACATTGTGATTTTTTTGTTTATTTATTTAAATGGCGGGCCGCTCTTATGATTTGGTCTGTTCTGGATGAAATTGAGATAACAAATGTGATTTTATTTTAATTTTACTTACTGCTAATAGACAGAAACAACATATCATTTTGTTTAATAGACCATTGAAATCAAATGATCATCAGCTAAAAAAATGTTTAAACATGAGAAAAAATTGTTTAAAACTCCTGTGCGACCACATTTTCCATGTTTCCCCTAAATATGAAATATGTTTCATTTGTAATATTATATTTCGTAAACAAAATTAATTAATTTAGTTAGCTTATGATAATATTGTTTATTGATCATATCTGTTTCAATTTTATCTCCTTGATTTTTGTTGTTATTATGTGTTTAAAGTTAATAAGGCTTCTCAATTTTTTAATTAATAAGGCTTTTAAATTTCCAAATCAAAGTCGAAACAATTTCTTAAAATTGTAAATCGAAACTATATATGAAATTTCGACAGCTTTGTTTTTAATTTAAACGTGGGCATTTAATTTAATGAAATAAAAAAAAAAAATTTTAAAATATAAATAAATGACTGAATAAAATAAAAAACTTCGGTGACATATCATCTTTTAAACAATTTGAGTATTAATAAATTATTTAAAAATACGCAAATTTTTAGTTTAAAAGGTAAAAAAAAATTTCTTTGTTTAGAAGATCCACCATTCGATCATGAGACTATTTAATATCTGTTCCGAAGGATCAGAATTCTTTTTTATTTTACTTTATTGTAAAAATGGTATATTTAATACTATCATGTGATATGCTGCAGTTTTAAATACCTAAAAGATGACTGTCAATTCAAAAAACAATTAATACTTTTGAACATGAATTTAAGTAACTCCATACGTTTTGCTTGGCTATCTCATTTTATATTATCGCAGTATTTAGAGCAAACAATTGCTTGTGGTTGTGGGTGATGTAAGTAAAAGAAGCATGCAAAAAAATAAAATAAATAAATAAATAAAAAATAATAAAAATTCAGTTAATGCCCTCAATATTATATTTTTAAACTTCTCGCAAAATGTAGTAAAAAAGTAATTGTCACAAACAAATCAATATTAAGTAAGATCGAAACAAAAATTATATCAAAATATACTGAATCACTATTGAGACAGGTGGGATGAAAGACATCGAAACCAATTTAATTGAATAGTAAAACTAGATGGTGTTTCTAAAATACGGAAATCAATCAGGCTTCATTATTTTATTTATTTGTTTGTTTGTTTTTTTGTCACAAAATTTATCAAGGGCTATTCTTTAGATTTCAATATGGGTTATGTTTTTTCTTTGATTAAATATTAAACATTAACAAATATTTGCCTTTAAAACCTTTCATTCTATAATAATCCTTTAACAATTATTCTATAATTGTAATTCTAAAACTAATTGCTAATTGATATAAAGCTTTAGTGTGTTCCATTGATATATTAAATGTCTTCTATTGGCGGAACCCCGACATTACGATTAGAGTTTATTAAGGCAATTACGAACATAATAACCTAAAAACAGACTATTTTTAAAATATTTAATTAGAGGAATGTAGATTTTTCATCGTTTTATCATTATCAATCTTAAATAAGGTTTTATATCCGACAGTTAAATTTGCAGTCCTTGTGTTATATCTAGTCTGGTTTTGAATTTATTTTTGGTGCATATACATAAGCTGAAAATGAATAAGATAAGCCAAACTATGGTTTACTTCTAAATGAACTGAAGATACTTGTTATTAAACGTTAAAAATGGTAATTTGGAAAGCATTTTTCAAGAATGTCAAGTATCCAAATGACTTAATTTATTAAATTTTTAAAAAAAATTAACCAAAATATCCGCAAGGCAGGTGTGTATATTTGGGGCTGATGATTATGAAATCTTACACAAAACTGTGAGATCGCGGTTTCTATTCCAGCTCATGACAGTTTTTAATTATTTTTTCTCAGTACTGAAAAAAAATTTTCTTATTTTTTTAATTATGCATGTTAATAACTAATAATTTAACAATTATTTAAAAAACTAGAAGGCTCCTTTCATTTTGCTCATTAACCCTCGCGGTCGCTTCTGCATTCATTGCAGGTTAAGAAGAAAAACGGTTTATTTAAATTTTTTTCCTACAAACATTACGATTGAATTACCATTTACATTTTGAAGATGATTAAATTTAGGCAAATCAATAAAGTTGGTACCTGTCGCAGAGTTATTACTCAATAAAGATGGACTCAAAGGATAGAGCATTCTCCTTCGAATGAGGTACACCGAATTCGAATCCCAGTGATGGCTGGTCGATACGAATTCTGCATCCGGTTTGCACCGACCACAGTGCTGACTTGAAATATCCTCGGTGGTAGACGGATTATGGGTTAGAGTCCCCTTGCTATCAGACTAATCGTGGGAGGATTTCGTGGTTTTCCTCTCCATGTAACTCAAATGAGTTCCATCAAAACGTCCTCCACAAAGGCGAAAATTTCTTCCAATACTTGATCCTGAAGTTCTCTTGTTTGCTGGATTCGGTTCAAAATTACAAGGCTACGGAGTTGAACATTAGTAGTAGTAAACTCGAAATCGGGTGGGCTGCTCAATGGCTTTTATAAAATAAACTAATAATTTGCCCACGATACATTGGTTGATGGTAGGGCTATGGACTCGTGTTCGCGAGAATGGGAGTTCGAATTGAGCCGACTGAATAATACCTAAGTATAAAATGGTGACTGGTGCATGTTAAATGTGTCAGGGTCATAAACTTCTCTCATAACAATGCAATACCTCTGGGACCTTTAATACTGATCCAGGAGTTTCCTTGTCTTCTAGATTGGTTTTAAAATTTCAAGGCTATGTAGTTAAACATTGACTCACAATTGAGTCAGTTTTTCAGCGGCGACTATTAAAAAAAAAAAAACTAATAATCGAACTGTATTTTCTTGTATTCAACTCCTTGCATATTTTCTACACACCTTCATAATTTGATGTTTCGAAGTCTTACAGATTTTGAGCTGCAAAGCAAAATGTATGTCTTACATGAAATTGATTTTGATGATGTGATAGAAGATTCGCCTCGCAAAAAGTGCATAGTATTGTTACCTTAAATTTTCGATAAAGTATATAAGCTCTTATAATTAATTTATATGTTTTTCACTCTTAAAATAAAATAATTTTTAAAAATTATTCAAAATTAAATTTTTTTTCTCTAAATTTACTCATAGAGGGCCCCCAGATAATGACAGGTCCAGGGCCCCTATAAACATAAAAACGGCTCTGCCGGCAGGGAAGGGTGTACATAAAAGATATGTAATATCGCATTTGAAATTAAATCAATTGGAAAAAGGTACATCAAATAAATGGAATATCTCATTCAAATGAACAGTTGGAAATTTATCAGTCAAATTCTTTTTCAACTCGTGGCAATTCATAATTCATCCAGTATTTTCAACAAAAAATAAATTCTTCAATCATCAAACTTTTCGTTTATATAAATGATACCTACACCCAGTAGAACTTCACTTAACGATCATCGACTTTCCATTGTGCATGCTGCATGTTATATCTACTTTCTAAAGGCGATGAATACTACTAGAGAACTGAACCTAAGAATATAGAGAATATACTCTATATTCTTTGACTGAGCTTCTATATTTTTCACCCCCTTTGGACTAAAAAGAAAAACTGCATCGGACTCCTGATAGATATTAAAAGTCCCTGATAGACGTTAGGAAGTCGATTGTAAACGAAATCCAATCCCTTTCTTTTATAAGTGACTTTCGGAAAGCTTAGATATGCCTATCAGTGTGGTGCTCTGGATTGTATCGTCAATGATTTGTTCTCCTCGTCCCGCCTCATTCAATGAGAAATATGATACTAATTTTTTATTTATCAGCTTTCATCTATGATGTTGCGGTTTTCAAAATATCTCCCTGGACTAATTCAAGCTTTCTTCACGTATCCTTTGTGGTATTTATTTATTTATTTATTTTTTACAATTCTTTATGTTTAACTCATAAAAAAAAATTTCTTTAATTTTTATTGATTAATAAAAAAGCACTCATGTAAATAAACAAAAATAATAGATTATGATTATAATTTTAAAAATTTTTTTTTCTCATACTTGATGTTTAAATTGAAATAATTACTTTTTATACATTGATCTTATTTTCATTGTTTTAACTTATGTTTTTTCTTATTTTTTTTTTTTTGCGTTTCGGAAACTTATTTACTGTTGAAATATTTTTTCTTGAGAAATTTTTATTTTCAGTGAATTGATTGTTTTGATTGGCATAAAAAATATTTGGAGAAATTAATTTCATATTTATTGTTTTATGTGTTACAGTTTCTATGATTTATTGATTAGTAGAATTTATATTTTGGTTTTACTATAGTGTTTAGGGTTAAGATAAAAATGCAATTAAAATATTTAAAAAAATTTATCTTCTAAATGTAACTACAATAATTATTGAAATTAAATTTTAATATATGAATGCAATTGCGGTGTGGCAGAAATTATAAATTAAATCAAGAAATGTTAAAACTAATACAAATAATTTGGAAAATGAATAAAATACTTGTTTTTAGAATTCGAATTGAAGAACAACCAGACATTAATGCTTGAGTCCAACGTTGGTAATTAGTTCATAGCTCAGTTCTAGCTCAGTAATTTCCATAAACAAATCGTTTCTTTATTTATGACCTTTAATTCCAACATAAAGATAGGAAAATGATCAAACACAAATTTAAAAGTAATACGTAGTAACCAAATACACTTAAAAATACGTTTAAAATAGAAATGAAAATATTAGAATTTCCTAACACCCGATTGTGACAAATTAAATTACCAATTAAGATCTCTGCACAAAAATTACTTAAAAAAATATCCGAACTGAAATTTTTGGAGAAAAAAATTATGTCCAAAAGGAAAGAAAAAACTTAGTAAATGAAAACAAACAAAAGGTAATTTACAACTTAACCAAACTTGCACTTTAGATCAAAAATAAGGAAAATAGCTAGGTCAGTAAAATTTTAAAAATTTATTTACTTTAATACCATATTGAATTTAGAAGCTTGCTTTGGATTTCAATTAGTGATTAATTGTGTTAAACAGGTTGTAATGTAAAATCTGAGAAGACTGATCACCTCTTCTGATTATAAAAGCAATTTGTCTTACACATTTTTCCTCAAATCCTGGTTAATGTTTGCAATAAAAACACCAATAAAGAAAGTAGAAAGAAACGAAAATTAATAAAAGAAAGAAAGAAAAGAAAATTTTGGACATAAAATAAATAAAAGAGAATAACAAGAATGTAAACAAAGTGAATTTAAAGATTGTGATAACGTGGGGCCATATTGTCAAAATCATGTTGAGGGAATTATAAAAATTCAAGATAGTGAAAAAAATTCCCAACTTCAGGAAATTTTAGGCGATTTTTCAGATATTTTTGCTAAAGATAAATATGATATAGGGACCATGAGAATTGAACCTCAAAAGGTAAGATTAACATCAGACTTACCAGTGTCATTTTTTTTATTAAAATAAGAATCCTTAAACTTCAGAATAACAACCACTATGTCATATTTTTAAAAATTTTGTTTTCTAAAAAAATAAACAATACTGCAGTCAAAACTTCAGTTTGAAAGTTTTCTTTTAACAAAAAGTGGCAACTTGTCTTTTCATATCTCATATCACTTGTATTTTCATATTTTTATCTTTTTGAATATGTGCATTTTGAAAATTTTTATATAATCTTCTCATCTTAAAAGAGGAGTTTGTTTGAATTGTGTTATTATGAGGAATACTTCTTCTTGGAAAATCGTTGTGACCTTCTTTGTTGTGATCTTCAACCAAAAGACTTTAAACTGAAAAAACTGCTAAGTCATAAAAACTGTTGAAAATGAAAATCATAATCTTAAACTTGCTGAGTACATACTACATATTTTTAATTGTGTTAAATTATTACCAAGAGAACAAAGGTGAATTTTTTATGATTCATATTACTTTTATATATTGTTAATACGACAAATTTTATTCTTTTCAATTTATCTATCTATTATGCTTCTATCATAGGGAAGATTTTGCAAATAGATAATAATCTTTAAAATTTTTGAATAGTAGTTAAAAAAATTTCGGGGAAGGGGAATGTAACATAAAAAGCTTCAGTTAATCTTTTTATGTTATTCCTTTTCTGAATATCCTTTCCTTAATTTATTATTCAAAACTAAATGCTTTCTCTCACTTTTAAATTCACATCCTGTCCTTTAATCTATTTTTGGCTCAAGTGTGCATTCATTAAAAGTAAGACATTTTTCCCTTTGCTCTTTGTGGGAATCGCACAACCTATTTAATAAACCATTTACAATTACTAAGATTTCCTTTATTCCATAAAATGAAACATTTTACGGATTTACTTTGCAAGATTGTCCATAACGCATACTGAAGAGCACAACATTTCGTGACCATCTTAGATAAACGTTCTCTGTCTAATAATTAATAAATACATTTTGTACCCTAATTAGGTTTATTTAAAGTAAAGCAGATTCACTTTATCAATAAAAATCAAAAGAAAGAAGGAAAAAAATTGCGAAATTTTTTTTTATTTTGTCACATTAAAAGTATTTAAATAAATAAATTTTTTTTATTAATTTAAAGGTCTTTTTTTTAAAAAAAAAAAAAAAAAAAAAAAAAAAACAGTTTGGTTTATATATATACGGCTTAAACCATACTGGTTTAAATCAGTCAACTCTGCATTACACTAATGTACTTAAAATCATAACACATGAAATAAATTTTTCACGCTATAATACTTATGTAATTTATTGGTACTCTACTTACATAATATAATTCACATTTGCTTAGACACTAGAAATGAAGCTTATATTTTGCATTCATGTTGGCACAAATAATATATTTAATATTTGAGATTCTTTTCTCTAATATTTTATCTGATAAAAATTTTGTTAAACGCTGAAAGGAACTTAATGTAGAGAACATTAAGCATGCCTGAAAATATTTATGAACAGTGAGGTTATGTTTTTAATTTGAAATATCATAATATCTGATAGATATAAGAATATTCGATATTTTTAATACTTGTAAGAATATCACGATATCTGTCGTAATAATTTTGTCTGCGACGCGAATGCTTGGTGTTATTATTATTATTGCGTATTTGGATTCCTCTGAAATTTATAATTTAATACATATTTTTCCAGGACTCTTATAATCCTATTTATTAGACGCTCGAAGATGTAGGCAGAAAAAGCTTAAGTAAGAAATATGAACGATAAATAAATAATCGTTAAATTAAATAACCTTGAACAAAAAAACAAATTAAGATCAATAATTCTACAATTTGAAAACAATACAACTTGGATAACAAACTAAATAATACGCAATATACGTATTAGTTTTTATATAACATCTATGATTTTATTCCGAAGGTATACTTACCATCCACGAAAAAGGTTATGCTTAAATAAAGCTTCCCCAAAATTAGATATTTTTTTTTTTTTTTACAATTTTAATTACAGTAAAAAGAAGCGTAAACAAATTGTAAATGAAGGAGTCATTTTTTTTTTCCCTCCAACTTCCGCCATAGCAACAAATTCTTCCGGTTTTTATAGACAAAAATTTTTACCGCCTTATTAAAGTGGATGCTTATCATGCATTTATTTTAACACTTTTGCACTCGCGGTTCTTTCGACGGTTAAAAAAATGAATGCTAGCACTAAATATTTACGAGACAAAACTCAATGTTAATACACTTATCATACAATTTACGCAAATCACTAAACAAAGTGGTTTCAAAAGATGTAGAAATTTTAAGTGGTAGCTATTTTATAGTTGACAGTGGTGACTGAGAGTCACCTATCGAGTGAAAAGGGTTAAACTATTTTGTTGTATCAACTTTTTTAATCGTAGCCCTAAGTACGAAGAAAGTATCGCCAAAAGTATATGCACAGTGAACAAAATAAATTAATAAATAAATTGTATTCAATTGAAAAGTTTTAGCTTTAACCATATGGTTCACGTACTAACCAAGTTTCAAAAATTGATCGCAAATATGCTAATTAATTAGTACTAACTAATAAGCTACGGAATTAGACAATAAAAGCACTTTCTCAGAATAATCATACCCTTTTTTTTGTTGACAGATTTGAATTATTGTTCTTAAAAATATGAATGGTAGCCGCAATCTGGAAAATAGGGTCCCAACAGCGGTCGTAATATTTAACCCCTTATTACCCAATGGCAAAATGGGTCTTGTTTTGGGTTTGATGGCGTGCGCACCTTATTTGGACGTCATCTCACTTTTCAACTGTGTTCAAGCATATCCACCGAAAAATACATTTCTCGGTGGCTATGTTCAAGAGTAATAGTAAACATTGCGCATGCGTCGTCATTGCATGCGTTGCTATGGCGACCGCTGCTGTTTGATAATTTTTTAAGAATTCTTTTTTTCACTTTTAATTTTGTTACGCATTAAGTGTGTGAGTTTATTTTTGAGATATGGGACCACAGAGGTCCCCTTGATCCTTGTGAATTAAAGAGAAGGAGTTGTGAATAAAAAAGAATTTCATCATTTGAACGATATTTTTGTTTATATCGTTTTAATTAAGAATCACAAATTCTAACCTACAGTTCAAACAAGATCGTTTTCAATACTAATTCAGGTGAATATCACAAATAAAGAGCGCAAAAAAAAAAAAACATTAGACAACCATTTTGCCAATGGCTCTAGGTAACCTGTGATCGCCTTTCGGCGATCATAATTTTTTAGATTTGTGGGTGAAGATATAAGAGATTTAATTTTATATTACATTATATGCATTTTATATGCAACATTATATGCATTTTAATAAATTATGGTTATGAAATACAACATGAAATGTTTTTTTAAAGTTGTACATTTTCCTATTAAATGCTGGAGTTGGTTTGGTAAATAATGTGATGAATTAAATTCAAAATATCCTTGTAGAAAGATAAACTAAAAATGATGACGTATTTCGCCACATCAAAAGAACTTTTTAAGACACTTTCATAAAATTCAATTTTCCTAATATATTCTTTCCGGACTCTTTTAAGTATATTTTAGTTCTGATGCTCGTGTAACGTGACGTTTACAAATGATTTTAAAATTACTACAAATACGTACTGTTGCAGAAATTACGCGGCACGGAGGTTTATTATGGTCTTGTAAACAAAAATATTGCAACAGATCAAATTTTTTTTTATTAAATAATACGATGTTATTAACAAACGAAAATTTTTTAAAATACGAGAAAAGCGAAATAATATGTACAATAAATCGATCAGTTTATAAAAAATAATTTGAAACACAATTTTTCTTTTAAACTTGAAGAGTTGTCGATTCTTTATCCTCTTACTAACTTCACTTTTTTTTTATCCAATGTTTAGTTCATTTTTTAAAAAAACTTATTTTCGATGTTAATTTTTTTACCAAGAAGCTAAAAATAATTGAAATCAAAAATATTTATCATTTTAAGTGAACTGTTTCAAAATTTTTCATTTTATTTTTTTTATAAATTTTAAAACCAGCGTTAAACAGCTGACCTAATCCTGAGTTTACGACTATCAATGCTCAACTCCGTAGCCTTGTAATTGTCCCAGTCTAGAAGACAAGGGAACTCCTGGATCAAGTAGTGGGAGAACAGAGTGCGTAGCCAAATTTTTCAACAAAAAATAAGCACCTTTTAAGCGCTTGTCAAGCACTTAAAAAGATTTTTAAGCACTTTAAATAAATATCATAATTAAGCAGGGTTGGCAAGTTTTTCACATTTGATGGTTTGATGTAAAAAAAAAAATATTTTTGGTATAGTTTTTGACAACTGTCGAAAATCATGAAATTTTGAATCACGCAAAACGAATGACGTTTTCATACGCTACGGGTCGTGAGTAAGTCGAAATAGATTGGGGTTGAATTAATTGTGTAAACGTTGAATAGAACAATGTGAATAGTGTCTTTTTGTATAATTCCTGGCGAAAATCAACATGGTAAAGGAAAAATGAAAATTAAGCACCTTTAAGGGCTTTTAAAACACAAAAATAAGCGCCTTTAAGTACTTTTTAAAAACATTACGCACCCTGGAGAAATTTGTCATCGTGGAGGACTTTTTCGAACTCACTGGTATTTGCGTTACGAGAGGGGGGGGGGACCATGAAAATCTCACACAGTCAACCCGACGGCAAGGGAATTGTCCTTCTACCACTGAGGTTATTTTTATTTGACTTCAGCTTTATGGTCAGAGAGAGAGCCAGGAACAGAATTCATATCAACCAGTCACCTCGTTCGGATGAGAAACTAATATAATTTCATACGTTTACCTTTAGTAACGCAGTTATTTCATCATAATTTGTACGATGTAAAATATCCTTAGTGGTAGATGGGTTAGAGTCCCCTTGCCGTCAGGATAACCATGGGAGTTTTTCCTCTCCATTTTAAGCAAATGTGGGCTAGTTCCATCAAAAATTATCCACGAAGGCACATTTCTCTCAATGCTTGATCCAGGAGTTCCCTTGTCTTCTGGAGCGGGTTCAACATTACAAGGTTAAAGAGTTGAATATTAGTAGTCGTAAACCCAAAAATCGAGTTGGCTGTTCAAGGACGGTTATGAAAGTCAACGTTTGAATAAAATTATTTTGCCACACGCTCTGCAGATAGGTTTGATGGTGGTGTATGTCATAACAAAAGTTTATGCTACAGGAATCAATGCTTTTATATTACTTTCAGTGACTAGGTGTTTTCACAATGATCCCATAGATATTAATCTTTTCTAAGGTAAATATAAAACCCAAGAGTAAAATCCTTTCAATTGAATATTTAATTAAATTATTGGTAAGTTGTTTTGATCCAAATGATCATGATGAAGGCTTGTGTTCGCAAGGAAAGGAAAAAGAAAAAAGTTTTATTCTAAAAGTAACTTTTTTGCAAGCACTTTCATTTTATTATTAATTATTTAAGTAAAAGCTATGATAAGCAGAAAGCATTAGTATTTTTTTAAAACTTTAATTTAGTTTCTTTACCTCAAGACTGGCCAGTAATCATACCCAACAAAACAAAAAAAAGTTTAAATTAGTTTTTACAATGGCAGTGGCATTCAGAAGTGGGATAACCTAAATTTAATTCAAAAATAAAAAGTGAAAAAAAATCTCAATTTATATTTTAAATTCTTTTTTAGGTGATGAAAGCGAAAATTATTCTAAAGGATAAAATGTCGACTGATTCATGTTTAGTGCAATTTACATTCACTTTAAATGTTCACATACATATTGGTCATTATTATTAAATGTTCACATACATATTGGTCTTTTATAATACTGAATGTGATATCTTGACCACTATCACAAGTGTTCATTTTTTTAAATATTTAAACTACCC
Organism: Parasteatoda lunata; assembly: GCA_949128135.1. Lineage (NCBI taxonomy): Eukaryota > Metazoa > Arthropoda > Arachnida > Araneae > Theridiidae > Parasteatoda > Parasteatoda lunata. Next base: position 4,827,471 of record OX421973.1, read on the forward strand.
TATCCTGGATAAGAATGTAATAACGCATTTTACTACTTAGTTTAAAACAGCTTAGAGCAGTTAACACACAGGCAGTCAAATAGTTCAGCCCCTCAGACCTGTCTTATTTGTAGCTAGGTCTCCTTCTTTGCATATCACTGCTTTGTGTGATAGATAAATTTATTAAAGTTAGATAAATTTATTAAAGTATTCAATTAAATAATAATTTTAAATAACATGTATATTTTAAATAATCACTTCTTTATGACCATTCCTAATATCTCATTTTCTTTTAAAATAGCCTTGGCATGGAAGAGATATTGATTGGTAGTTTCCTACAGTATCAGACTGGAAACCAGATAACAAATGGCTCTTTTAATTTCATCCCACAAAAGTGCAAGGAGATGGTGAATGCAACAATTTGAGGTCTTCACTGTTTTTCACAAAGCAATCCTTTACAATTTGAGCAATATAGCGAGACATGTTATCTTGTTCTCCTTTTGCCAATAGAATAAATGATCAACATTAGAGAATATGCTTGGACAACAATGATGTTGTTAAAAGACTTTTTTATATTTTACACACCTTTCCTATCTTTTTACAAAGTGTTGCATATCTCTACACCCCTTTCTCACATTATAAGACATATACTTTCAAAGTAGCAAAATGAAACCATTGTTGACCCAAATCAAAATCATCTTTTTAAAAATAAATAATGTAAATATATTTAATGTATTGAATTTAATGTTTTTATTTTAACAAAAATGGGTGATGCCCCACAGGTTGTTACCTCTCCCCTTTGTCATAAAATTTCACAAAACTCTTCCAAGCATGAATTATTTATAGACGGCCTCAAAAGTATGGTGTTCCAATAAATGTCCTGAAGAATCTACATTAACCCTTGTAAAAGCAACGCTATTCTAACTCATTCATATAAAAACAAAAGGGGGTCATAATAAACAAAGTCATTCCAAGTTATATGCATGCATAGATTCTAAAAATATTTCATGCATGTCATAATACATCTTCTGGAACTTATATGTTAAAGAGGACTGTAAAAAATCTATTACCACACACCTGTATATAGCTGTCAACCCTTAGTTATGAAAATGCAGAAGATCGCCAAAAAAAATGCAGAAAATTTCCACTGCTTGTTGATACATTTATAAAAAAAAAGCTGATTTCCATTATTTATTATCTCATAAATCTACTTTAAACTATAATATAATGCAGGGGTGATTGTGACACAAAGTAAAAAACAATCAATATATATACCAGTCATGTTTCTTTTTTCACATAAAAATGTGAAAATACAAAGAGAAGAAATCCATTGCTATATTAAATTTTTAAATTGAGTAAATACAAATCACAATGCATAATTTTTAGATCGCGTGAATACGAATCACAATGCCTACTTTATAAATCCAGCATAAATACAAAAATCAATGTTTGATATCACAAACTGCAACGTAGGATTTCAAAAAGTGCGTAAATAGAAATTACAATGTTGGATTTTTAAATTTCGTAAATAAGAATCCTGATGCACGATTTTTAAATCGTATAAATACAAATCACAACACAAAACTTTTAAATCAGGTAAATACAAAAATCAATGTTTGACATTAAAATTGTGTGAATAAAAATCGCTATATGTAGCAGATTCCAGGCTTGGGATTCCTTAAAGGTTGGTTTGTACTGTTTTTATTTAACACGATAAATTAACAAGATTATTCATCAAATGAGCAAATAAATATTTCTACCGCAAACCCACCACTATTTTTTTCTTTACAAAAACCACTTTACATCAACATTTGCCTTCGAGCTGGCAAACAGGAAGTGACGTGATAATGGGAAGTGCTAGCGTAGGTGTAGCTGAATTTCTTCCCTCATTGGTAGATGAGCAAAGAAATCCATTGCCTCACACCTTAAAGAGAGCAGCACAACACGCGGAAGGCCGTTGCAAGAAGTACGCCTGAATTAAAGAAAATAGAAGCTTTTGGGCAGGCAGATAGAAAATCTTATCTTCTGCATGTGAAAAAAAAGCTAAAATAAGTAAAAACTCAGAAAGCTTCTGCAAAATGTGGAAAGGTTGGCAGCTATGTCTGGATTATGCACCTATATTCTGTATATATTGGGTACCTATTACCACAGTATTATGAATATTTACTACCATAATTATTTAAGCCGCATAAGCATTAAAAAAAGGAAGACATTTTTTTAAGGTTTCTTTTAGTAGATAAGTACCCTTCTTAATTGACAATGAGAGAATATACACACATAAATATCAATAATTAAAAAAATAATAACTTTATTTCTTTATTGTAAATTCACCAATAAAAGAGAAACAGTTAAGAATCAAATTCATACATGCTCGTGAAATGAGATTCAGATCTTCAGCTACGTCAGGAATAAAAATAAAGTAAAACAATACAAACAAAATAAATATAAAAGATCATACTATCAAAACCATACCAAAAATTAAAAAAAAGAAAAACATATACTTTTCATTTATAATTCATTGAAATTCACTTAGAAAAACTATGGTTTACTTTTAAAGGAAAAAAAAACTAATTATAATTTTAATTCATACGTTAAATTAACAAGTTTAATCACAAATATGGAATGACTTTTGTGATCATCACAATTATGAAATGATTTATTGTGAAAACGTAAAATGTTTCGTGCAAGATGAATCATTTATGAATATGTATATCATAAAAAATATTTTTTATGATTTATTTCATAAAAATCCTGACTTAGAAAAAAAAACATATAAATAATAAATCAACATAAATATAAAATGTCCCACGTAAAACTGTGACAACAATTTAAAAGTGTATATTCTAATAACATAATACAATTTACTTCTTAATGATTACAGCTCACATATTATGTTCCCCAAACCATTATACAATTATTTAAATTGTACATTGTCAGTTATCCAATAAAAAGAATAAAACAATTTTAAATGAACTATTTACATGCAAAGAAAAAGTTCACTTAAGGATATAAAATGACAAATCGAGGTTCTTGAAGTTTCTGTAAAATTTGATATTGTGTAATTACACACAGAAGACAATATAAATGCAGTCCGTCAATACACCACAAAATAAAGCTTGCCAAAAATGAATAAACATTATAATAGTACCGGAACAGAAACCAAATGCCAATGCACACCATCAGAAGTATTTCAAATGTCGCTCCAATCATCCATGGGAAAAACATGCACCTATTTTCATTCTTAACGCCGTAGATAAGCATAGAACAAGCAAGAAGAAACAGGATACTGAAAACAATGGCAATTGATCCAGCTACTGTAGCACCAGATTGATTAAGTTCAAAGAAAGGGGAATAGAATTCATCGGATTTTCCTCCATCTATGACATATAACGAATAGCATATGAAGAGTAAATGAAAGATCCCCGTATACAAAGCCGCATAAAAGCAACCAATTTTAACCGAAGTCCATGAATAAACCATAAATGGAACCCAACACTTTTTGAGAATAGCCATTGTAAATTAGACAGTATTTTTACTTTAAATTAGTATAAAATAACAGCAGAAAATTAATTAAAATGATAGATGGATAACAGAGTACAACGAGCAGTTTTATACTTGTTTGTAAACAACCATCGTAAACAAAATCAGAAGATGCCACACCCGGCTTGTAGTGTCTGTAATGGTTTCTAATTGTCCCATTTAGCCTCTAAAGGACAGTTTACACTTTATGCGAAACTTTGGCATAAGTTTAGAGACGTAAACGACAACTTGATTGGCGAGTTTTCCCTGGCATCTCCGAAATCGCGAACCCCAAATTTTTATTTTTCACAAAATCTCTGCAGAACATTTAACTGTAACTTTAATACTAATAAATTCTACACATGTTTTTGTTTACTTTCACGTACTCACGTCAGGAACTGGAGATAGTTTATTAAAATATTTACTAAATATATATTTTACTTTGTAATTGGGTATATAAATAATCTTCAATGAAGGAAACGTCTAGTGATAAGTTAAATTATAACATATTGCAGTTGCAAAATTTAATTAAAAGAGATGCCTATTCATACTATGAAGAAGTAAACATTTCAAATACTAATTCCGCATCAAATAAGTTTAAACATCTATATAAATTTAGACATGTTTGCTTTTAAATATATCTGTGACAAAATAATTATATGTCATTGATTTCTATTCTTGTCATTTGTAAATGCAATAGAATATTATGTTTTAAAGTTAGCAATATTTTATACAATTTGTATAAAATTTAATGTGACTCCTGACTGGATTTAATGAGTTTTTAATAATTTTCTTTTCAGTTTACTCAACAGTTTCAGCACTATCAATCTTTATTGATTCTGTTTAAAGATAATCCTGGCGAATATTATGAAAATGTAGCCTCTTTAGTCATGTTCCTTGCTCAGGTATGGTTTTCTCTTTGGAATGTGATTTTGTATTATTTTTTAAAAACCTATACTCAGTGTTTATTTAAATTAATCGCTTCACACATATAAATTTGTAAACTAATTATTAAATCTCTATAACTGTCTTTCAAGGGTATTGTTGGAAGCAAAATATAATGATTCTACAGAACCTATACAACCTATGATTCTTTGAAATCGATAATGATTCTTTTAGATTAAAGTTTATTATATTTGCACTTTGAGTGCATTGAATTTCAGTAAAGTGTCTGTAAAAAAATTCCCTAAAAATAACATTTTAAAAAAAATAAGTCATTTATAAATACGAGTTATTTCTTATATGTTAGGGTGAAGACGGCAATAGTAGTCCTAGAAATTTAAAGGTTTTGGGTGAAAATCTTTCCATTAAGAAAAATGCATTTTTATTTTGATTGTTGATAGTTTTTATTTATACTACTGATTTTTTAGTGCACGAGTTCTTGACTTATATTAGGCCTTTATCATTCTAAAAATATTGCCTAATTACAAATAAAAATATAAACCTGTGAGCATTAAAATTTAGTTTCAAGTAAATTTCGTATTTAAATTACCAGTTTTTGGCACATATCATTTAAGACTCATTCCATCATATGTCCACATCATTTATAGCTAATTTTTCAGCAATTTCCTTTTGATTTTTCAAATTCCTATATCATCAATGGAAGTAGAGTTTTTGAATTTTAGTTGCTGCATTTTGATGAGCGTGACTCTCAATAATTCCATTATTAAGACCACATTTATTTCAATTGATTTTACATGTTACAGAAGGGTAAAAGATGGGTTCAAAGTTTTTTTAAAGAAAAGATGAAATTTGATATTATGGCTTATAAAAATAAGATGCTAATTTACAATGAAAGTTAGAAGCTACTCTACATATGAAGATGTGTTTTTTTTTTTTGTTTTTTTTTTTTTGGAACTGGTTTGTTGTGCACCTGCTGTTTGGGGATTTTTCTCACTGATGACTCTTGAGGCATTTTCATTGGCGTCGCCAAATTAAAGAATCCGTTTTTGTCAATTACAAAAACTTGGCCGGGATAGCTTGGTCGGTAGGGCGCTGCGCCCATGTGCAAGAGTTAGTGAGTTCGATCCCTGCCGCTTGAAGACTCCCCTTGTAGTAAATGGTGACTGGTGAATCTGTCGAGTCACAAAGTCCTCCATGTTCCCATAACAGATCAATACCTCTGGGGGTACTGATCCAGGAGTTTCCTCGTCTCCTGGATTAGTTCAAAATTACAAGGCTACGGAGTTGAACATTAATAGTCGTAAACCCAAATATTGGGTCGGCTGTTCAACGACGGATATAAAATTACTAAGACTGAATTCTAATATTGCAACCCACTTAAATTTAAATTCACTTTTAGTAGTCATTTTGTAACATTTTCTTTTATTTTTAAACACATTTCAGAAATAAAAATCTGAATCAAATGTTTCCCCCATGTAACAGTTTTATTATCAGCCTTCTGCAAATTTCATAAAAAATATAACTATACTCGTAAAACTATTATTAACGACATTAAACTGGCATCTCATAAAGAAAGAAACAACAATAAACGAATTGTAGTAAACAAGGGTCTGTCTAGGTTTTTCTGAGAGGTACCTATTTTGTGAAAATTAAGACATAATTTGTGGAAATTAAAAATTTTATTAAAATTTTATTTTTTTCATTCTATTTATTTCCCTCAAAATGTCTTAAAATTAAAACTAATCTTAAATCTAACAGATGCACAGCAATAAAAAATTTTCTCCATAGTCATATTAAATCATTCCACTTACAATAAATTTACTTCTAACACATAATGCAGAAAAGTCAACACCTATTCAAAACAACATGCCTCTGAACCAGGGTTGGCAAGGTTTAGGACAGAATGAATTAATCCACAGTTTAAACCGCCCTGTTCAAAACCTCTTTGTCCAAAACTGTCTTGAACTGTCCAAAACCGTTTTACTCAAATTATGTCACAATTTTATCTGGACAATATTTGAAAGGTAAAATAAAGATAGAACTAATCACATATTGATAATTAAATCTACTAGAGAACATTTGTTTTTAAAAGTATAATGTTTTATTGATATTGTTTGACTCTTCAATTTAAACATTGAACAAGGTAAGATTAATCAGTAATAAAATTCAATTAGTCCTCTTAGCATTCGATAACACATAACTAATTTAGCTGCTGTAGTCACACCAAGACGGCTTCTAAGTTTTGAGTGAATTACTCCAAAATTTGAAAACATCCTTTCAATTGACGCTGAGCTTACCGAGCATGAGAGTAGAAGAGTGATGAATTTAAAAATGTCTTTGGAATATTCCCCAAATGATATTGATTTTTCAATAGCCGTCCACCATGTCACCGGTTTAATGGTTCTCCCAGCTTCTGTGAAGTAAGTTTTTAGAAATGGTGTCGCTTCACCTTCATAGTCAATCGAAGGAGAAATGCACTCTGGAAATTTGTCAGTTAACTAAATATGGCCAAGCACTTTCTTTTTGCACATCAGGCAAGCTTTCTCCTTTATATTTAGGGTTTAATAAATAGGCCAAGTAATGAAATACTTGCATTGCTTGAGCCATTCGCTTTAAAACTTCTTGAAGACGGAGATGTAAATTGTCTTCTTTAATAAGTGTTAACCATACATGGCATGCTCCATCCAAAGTTGCAGTGTTACTTTGCAATAGGTCTAGTGCATCACCAATAGGTTTTAGTTGCAACATTAAATCTTTAGATTGTTTAAACAGACTGTAATTATTTATAAGATTTGCTATGTCCCTATCAATGAGTTGCTCATTTTCCTCAAGTATATGCTGATAGGCTTAATACAAGCCAACTGGTTCTTCCATTTGTATCCTTAAAACTGATGTTATGCCCTTCAAAACTGATAAAATACATTTTTCAGTTATTTCGTATTTCCAATTTAAACTAATATATTTATATTTAAAAACATTTTTTTTAAAAAATAGATATCTTTTTTACCATCCTGTAATCATAACTTTTTTTTTAAAAAAATAATATGAAAAATAAAATGTTAATTTTTAAACAAATCTATTATTTTTTTAAAAATTTTTTTTATTTTTAATATTGCATTATTTATCCTTATGCAAAAACATAATTTAATAGTATTAAAAGCATATTTATTTTAAGGATAAGGTATTCACTTTTGTTGTTCAATGAATTGTGGAGCTTCAAAAATTATAAACCTTTTCCTATTACAGTGTAACGTCCCATATCCGGACGTCCCTTTTACGGAAGAGTCCATTTCCCGGACACTTTTTAACAATCAAAATAAACAAACATTTCTTCACCTTTCCCTCTCTTAAAAAAAAAAAAAAAAAAAAAAAAAAAGTCTCTTGACAGGTTTTTTCTTTTCTTAGCTTCTAGTGATTTATGCATTGAACCCATAAATCAACAGAAAGGGGAACAGAAGATCTACCAAGACCATACCGTTAGTGAAGCTCCTCCTTTGGAATGCAGGAAGGGGGGGGGGAGATTTGTTTTCAAAGGAGCACAACTGAGTCCCCTCCACTTCTTCTTTCCTATGCAGCTGGCTAGTAAAAGAGGCATTTCCTGCAACCTTTTTATTAGAGTGTTAGAGAAAGAAAAAGTACTTTGAAAAAGTGTAAACACAACAAACGTTAAAGTGGAAGGGGAATCCCCTTTAGTCACACAAGAAAAAATAAAGAGAACCCAATCAGCATGCCACGCCTTTATGCTTGATTGATAGCCACTGATGGGAGAGAAAATAAGAATTTTTTCACTGCCCCGCCCTCAACTTGAATGAAAGGAGGAAATGAATTTTCTTCTCCACCTACCCACCTTAGTGAATGACGGGAATTTCCCCTTCTTGCTTGAATCGTTCTAGCTCAAAATGGCGGAGAGAGCAATTAATATTTTTCGTTTTCTATATTTATTTTTATAATAGCAATAATTATTTATTTTCTAATATTTTGTTTTTGATTGATTAGTTATCATTCTAATACTAAAACATTATTGCCTGAAAAATAATGTTTAATTTTTTGCTTCTTAGATTCAGATCATTTTAAGTTTTGTTTACCTTGGGGGTCTATTATATGGAAAAATCGAATATACGGACTTGGGGAAGTCCCGCCGATTCCGGATACGCGACTTTCCACTGTATATTATATTATTTTCTTTTAATAAGTTAAAGTAAATTGTATAAAAAATATCAAATATTTATTGATGTATGCAATTATTATGTGTACAATGGTTACACGTATAGAATTTTTTCCTTTTACTAAAGTTCGAGGTTCACTTTAGGACAGTAAAACCCACATGTCCTGTCCAAAACCAGTTTAGGACGTCCAAAACCCCAAACCTGCTCTGAACTAAAAAGGATAGTCTCTCACCATAAGATTCTGTCCATCACTTCAAAATCAATTGACCATACTGATTTTATTTAGGCAGTGTAGATGATTGGAAAAAAAAGGACATTTCTTTAACTTTATAAAAACGTTAGCAGAGTGGAGTCTGGGCAAGTGTATGCTGCACAATCGTACTCAAACATACCTTTTTTTTTTTTAAAAAAAAAAGTCAAAAGTCTTTTCTCTTTACTCTTTCCCAATCATTTCCTCACATTTATTCATGCGTACTAGTACAATAAAAAAAAAAAAATTTTAAAAACACACAGTGACAGTTATTATTGTTGATCTTGACGAAAGAGAGAACAATCCGAAAAGATGCAGGTGCATGAAAAACCAGTACCTCTTTTCCATTTGTGAAAAAAATTTAAAATTTGATTGCGACACCTTTAAAGAACTGTGACTAGAACCTTCTCAGCTTAAAATTTGACTAAATATTTCAAAATTTTAAACTAAAAGTAACTAATCATAGAAAGAAAACCTTTTATTTGTTTGTGATATGTTTATATGAGGAAGCATAGCATATGCTGCATCAATACTGAATAAAAATTATTGAAATTTATATTAATTCTTATATGCTAGCCTTTATTTGCATCTCTTTTTTTCCCCCAGGACATTTAGTTAATATTTCAATTCAAATCTACCGTATATCAAACTTAATACTGTGCTTTATCAGTAATATTTCTCTGTTAATCTGTACTGATATCCTTCTAATTCCTTCATGTAATAATCTTAGCTTTTGCCTTAATGTTTTCATGAAAGTTCTTGAAAAATTATTGTAGCTAAATCTATTATTGTATAGATTCTTTCCCATTTTAGACTGTCTTTCCATGTCTTGTCTCTACCATTCCAGAAACCTTGCTTACATTAGATAATTTCTTTGGATTAATAATATTTTGAAGAGCCTTATAACTCAGACAACAAATAATAGAAACTAAGGATACTACCCCAGTAATAAACTGCAGCAATAAAAATAATTTTTAAAAAAATCTTGCACATTTAATAAATAAACGAAATTAAAATGATTCTGGCATTAAAAATTTTTATCTTTTTTTTTAAATAAGCGTTAAACATCATTAAATGCATCTAGTAATAAAAACATTTCTTAATGATTTTTAAATTTTTGATTATTAAATTGAATTTGTTTGGCCAAATATAATCTTGGTCTTTGTTAAATATGAACCATAATATTAAGCTTAAATCAAACGATAGACCATTTGTTTTTATATTATTCATCTTTGTCCAATATTATTTTCACTGCATGTAATCATTAAAACTATGAATTTTATTTATGTTTATATGATTTTCAGGTTTCTACTTATTATAAAGATGAGCTAAAAGATTTTCCCTCAGAAATTATGAATATTCTTAGAGAATATGACCAAGTATTAGATCCTAGTATGAGAATGGTAAATATCTAATGAAATTTGGTTTATTTTGAAAAAAATGAGAAATCATACTTTTTACATTTCATGAAATGTAAAAAGTATGATTTCTCATTTTTTTCCAAAACTCAATTTGATATTAAGAAGAGAATCATTTTTGTTGACATTGATTATAATTTAGTATTTGATTATTATATTATGTTTAGTAAACTGTTCATTCGTCAAAATAAAATTGTGCAGGTTGCAGACTACCAGAGTATCCTTCCCTCTTGAGGACTAATCCTAGAAAGGGTTAAGTTCATTTGTACTAGTTGCTCTATTTATTAATACAGTCAGGCCCCTATTTAACAAAGTCGCTAAATTCTGATAATAAGCTCATTATATGGAAAATTCATTAAATCAGGGTGTCTACCCATCTGGAAAAGTCAGAGAAATTTTTTGTTCTAGAAAAGTCAGGGAAATTTACATTTTTCTTAGAAAAACCTGGAAATTTTTTAAACTTTTTGAATAAGAAGATGGAAAAAAAATTTTCATTGAAAAACAGAGATTTGTATGAAAATGAAATTTCTTTTAATTTTTTTAAGTGGTAAAAGAAACCACTTTTCTTTAAGCAGTTCTTCCTCCCTCCCTTTTGTTCACAACTATGAATTCCAGTCTCCCTTGGGGGTTGGACTTACCTCCAACTTCAGTTGTTTATCCCCTTTCTCCCTCCCTTAGGCAGTTATAAGCAATGGTGGGTGTGTCAAGCAATTTTTGGGGTGATGGGTTCTTCAATTGAAGATAAAAAGCTGCTTAGTTCTTACTTACCTATAAAAGATGATCTATTCCAAATATGGGTAAACTGCTTTTTAGGTTGTATTGCTAAATTTTACTGCTTAGGTGGCTATTTGATTTGTAGAATATTATCTTTTTTTTTTTTTTTGTTAAAATCTGTTTTTGGTCTGGAAAATTTCTTCAAGGAAAACTGTATTTAATTCTGATTGATGTGATGAGAAACTTAACCCTAACTGATCAAAATGGCTGAAACCTTATGAAAAAAATCCATGTGCTGCTATATGTTCAGCATATAACAAAACTATTTCTTTGAGCAATATGGGAAGACAAGCCATTATAAGACCAAAGCATCAGAAAAATATTGGATTTAAAAATTCTTCAAATATGCTTAAGCAGCAGTTTGTAAAAAAACCTGCAATTAGTTCTTCAGTGCATGGGAGTCCAGGATCAATGCCTTCAACCAATTCATCAGTGCCTGTGAGTACAGCATCAATGCCTTCGACCAGTTTTTCAGTGCCTGTGATAGCAGAGTCAGTGCCTTCGGCCAGGTCTTCAGTGCTTGTTAATACAGAGTCTGTGGAAGGAAATTCTTCTAAAGGGACTAAAAAAATTATAGATAAGTACTTCCTCAATGATCAAGTAAGTAAAGCGTAAATAATATGGTGTCTTCGCACAGTGATGACACATTCCTCTTATCGCTCAAATTCATACTTGTCTGATATTTTTAAAATGATGTTTCCTGATAGTGACATTGCTCAGAAATTGAAGCTGAAAAAAGACAAGACATCATATACAATTTGTTTTGGATTGGCTCCTTTTTTAGAGATGAATTAATCGCTGTTCTTTCATCTTTAGATTTAGAATCATGTGTTTGATGAATCATTAAACAAAGTTGTCCAGAAAGGTCAAATGGACATGCATGTCAGGTTTTGGCAGAAAAATATGAATACCCTTGTAACACGTTATTTGACATCTGTTTTCCTACAGCATTTGGATGCAGAATCTTTATTTAATGCTCTTAAAAGTTCTATACCTGATCCTGTTATGAAGAAAATACTTCAACTCTCTGGATAGCCCGAATGTGAATCTAAAGTTGCATTCATTACTACAAAGTGATTTGCAGGAGCAGTCTAGCTCTAAATCTCTTTTGAATATTGGTTCTTGTGGTCTTCATATTGTTCATGGCGATTTCAAGACAGGACATAAATGTACATCCTGGGATTTAAACAAGTTTCTCTATGCTGTCTTTAACTTGTTTAAAGATTCACCTGCCAGACGTGCTGATTTATTGCATTTTACAAAAAGTAATGACTTCCCCCTGAAATTTTGTTCTATTCGTTGGGTCGAAAGTTCAGCTGTGGTGCAGAGGGCTTTAGAGATTTTGCCACCATTAAGAGTCTTTATCCAAAAGGTAGAAGCTGAAAAGATAGAGCCAAATACAAAGACTTATGACACAGTAAAATCGATGCTAAAATGTTGTGAGCTGTTAGAGGCAAAATTAGGCTTTTTTATTTCTGTGTCATCAGAAGTGTGCGGCTTTTTAATGAGGTTCCAGACTGATAAACCAATGGCACCTTTCTTGTGTGAAGAAATGTACTTGATGTTTAGCAATTTAATGAGGAGATTTGTTAAAAAATCTGTTATAGAGCTGAATGATTCTGTAATGAAGTTGATGGAAGTAGATGTCACCCATTAATGTAACCTTTTACCAATTACAGACGTGGACATTGGATTTGCAGCCAGGCGTAGTCTTAAAGAATGCAAAGCCACAGATACTGCTAAGTCTATTTTTAAGAAGGAGTGTCTCTTATTTTTACAAAAAATGACTCTTAAATTGATGGAAAGGAATCTGCTGCGTTTCAAGCTTGTGAGAGACGTAAGTGGTCTGTCCCCAACAATTATATCTGTTTCAAATTCATCCTGCATTAAAAAGATAGAAATAGCTTTGGATTGTTTCGTTGATTGCAATCAAATGCAGCAGTCACTGCTGATAAAGTAAAATCAGAATTTTCTAAGTTTATTGAAGACTATCATGTTAAAAAAGAAATGTCGGAAGATGGTATTAGTAATGCTGAAGGTTTATTTAAGATACATGTAACTAAAAAGATGATACTTGCAGCAAGAAATGCTCATAGTTGCTATCATGAAAAGCTAAAAGCGAAAAAACTTATGGAGAAAGAATCAGAAGAACTGGCAACTAAGAAAAAGAGGGCTGCTGAGGAAACTTAAAGTGAAGAAAATGAAAATCCAGCAAGAAGCAGCTGAACTTGATGGCATGATAAACGATCTTAATCATTAATTTTATTTTTATTGTGATTTTTAACAAATTCAGATTTTGTCTTTGTTTATAAAAGTAGATGTAGTTAAGGAGCAAGTTAAAAATATTTTGTAAAAAGAAATTTGAATAAAGTTTTTGCCTTTCTATTACTATAGTATTTAAATTTTATTTTGTGTTTTTTTAAATATAAGAATTTTATTTTTGTTTAAAAAAATTGTATTCTTTAATTTAAACTCCCTTTTAACAAATAAGGTTATGGCTTAAGTTCTAATGCTTGAATTTTCAAAAATCAATTTAAAAAGTCTCATTTTAAATGTTTTGCTTGGTTTTTAATTTCGAATATAAATTATATTCAATTATCAATATCTGAGAAGTGATTTTTTTTTAGAAAATTAATATCTTTATGGCTCTAATTCCCTAAAGGGAAACCTGGAAATTTCTTGATTGACGTATGGAAAAGTCAGGGAAATTAAAAAAAAAAAAAAATTTTGAGTAGACACCCTGTTAAATAGAAAATCTTCTCATAACCTCAATCATTCATAAACACTAGATATAATTGAAATAGCAATTGATTCACCTTTATCTTGTAAACTAGTATCTACTATTCATCTACTATAAATCTTAACGATAAAATAAATCTGCGTGGAAAGCAGGAATAGAGTAAAACATTATCCAGTGTTACACTATCATGCTACTAACATTTTCAACTTAAAAAAGATAAATTTATGTGTCAAATTATAGCTGCATTTATTATAAAAGTAATTTTAAACATACATTACCAAACCCGTTCTTAAGTTTAATTGCTACTGATAAAATCTGTTAATTTTGTCTGAGTTTTTTGTTTGGAATGCAAACAAAAAGGGATTTTAGTGCTTCCTCTAAAAGTTAAGTGGCTTCGAAAATTAATTCCAGGTCATTTCCCTCATAAAATGTCTTAGAAAGTTTGGAATATTCTGGGAAATAGTAATCTGATCTCAAAGAAAAGTTTGATAAATGGAAAATTCACTTCGATATTTGGAAGTTATTTTACGAAGAAATTTTAAAAATGTTCTTGGTTCATCGAAAAAAATCACAAAATAGAAATTCGTTCACCAGAAGTCTGACTGTATAACCTCAAATATTATGTTCATTCTCTTTCTTTGGTATTAATTAAATTGTTCTTTGTAATTCTATTATTTTGTATATCTTTACTTTCTTTCTTAAACTCTTTTCCAAATTTGTATAAATTCGATAGTCTAGGATATATGCTTACGCTTACCTGAGACATAATATATCTTGATTAATCGAAGGTCATATAATCAAATCGTTTCATAACATTTTTTTAAATATAGCAAATTTTAGTTGTTTTTTGATGATCCCCTGATAAATATTTTATTTGTGTATAATAATTAAGCTATTAAAAATATTCCTTTTACTTTGTATATTTGTAGGGTTTTTGCAAGGCTTTGATATTAATGAGAAACAGAGGTATTATTGATCCCACTGAATTAATTACGCTGTGCTTTGAATTGCTTCGTTGCAGGGACAAGGTACTACGCAAATATTTACAGATTCACATTGTGGCTGATTTGAAAAAGATAAATTCTAAGCATAAAAATTCAAAAGTCAATAGTGTAAGTTTTTATTTTATTTGTTTATTTTTTTATTAATTATAATATTGAGTTTTTTTAACCTTTGTATTGTTATAAAAATAATTTACAACGACATGTAGTGATCATTGATAGATTTTTCTAAATAAGGTTATTTTTATTATTTATACTGTTTATTGAAATAAATTGCCCTCCTGATTCTATTAAAACATTTTCATGTCTACATTTAACCAATGCTTTATTTTTTAACATCGATCTTAAAAATTTTATGGAAATATATAATTATGTTATTCATCTGAAGCATAAAATTATTTTAACCTTGTTGTTTTTCTTTTTTAAACATATACAGGCTATCTGTGCTCCTGGAAAGTCATGGATTTCGGTATTGAACAAATTTTGTCTTGAAATGTCATGATTTCAACTATTTTTCTAAAAAAAAAAAATCATGGAAAGTCATGGATCTAGTTGGCTGATAAATCTAATTTTTAAAATGGAATTTACCCCCAATTTCACGATGCTCCGAATATCTGAATTTGTAGCAAAATCCCCACTCACAGTCATATCTTATTAAAATATAAAATGTTTTTTATCCTGTTCTTGTCCTGTAAAAATTGTAGTGTTCTTTCAAAAAATGAAAGAACCTATCTGGAGCAAATTATCTCTTAAACTTCTGCGATTTCAGAATTTTTATTTATTTACTATTTATTATTTCTATTTTATCAATTTAAAATTCTAGGTGGAGCAATTTTTTTATTCCGAAATGAGCAAGAAAAGTATCTTTAAAATATAATTCTGCAGAAAAAACAATAAAAAATTATTTGATTTTGTCTTTTTTTTTCTACTATTTTATTGCTTCAACTCATTCTTTTCTCTGTTTTTTAAATATAAAATCTATAAATATGACAATGCAGAGTATAACAGTTTTGGTTATACCTATCATTTCAATTAATGTTATTATAATGCTTTTTTAAATTTGTTGTTCTGTTTTTGTTGAAGAAAATAGTAATTTCGTTAAGTCATGGAATAAGTAATGGGAAGTCATGGATTTGAAAATCTTAAATGTAGCAGATACCCTGTAAATATTATGCAAAGTAATCTATTAATCTTATTGCTGTATATATAAACTAAGTGTGTAGAATAGTGTAGTTAAGTGTAATATAATATTGCATATTACTAGATGTGGCTGAAATGTATTTTTTCTTTCAGCTTGAATTTTAATTTTTTGTAATACTTTATTATCAAGTAAAATTGGCTTTAAGTCTTTATTAACATTAATTGCTTGCAGAGTTGCAAAAAACCTGTGTTTTCCACAAAAAAAAAACAAACCGGGTGGGCTTTTCTGGGTTTTATTAAATTTTATTCAAAAGTTGGAAAAAAGTTTCTTCTGACATCCCGATACAAAATGTTATATGTACTCACATACATCACACATTTGATACTTATTTTAACACAGGATTACTTTTTAATTTATATTTTAATCTTAAAAAATATTTGAGGAAATTTTTTTTTTTTCAAAGACACTGACTAATCTTTGGCCATATAGACATATCTAGCCAGTCTCCAAACGCCTGTTTTCCATAATGAAAGGAAGGCTGGTCAAAGGCAATGACTAATCTTACCTGTTTTTTCACCATAGGTTCTTTTTTTTTTTTTTAGGCTACACTACATATATATTTCAATAGAATAGTTCTTTAATATAACAGAGAATAAAAAAGAAATAATTTTAGAAAAACCCACTTTAGGGTGGGTTTTTCAGAGTGGGTAAGTGGTATTCGTTTCAACCCTGATTGCTTGAGTAAATGTTTAAAAGACTAATCTTTTTCCTAAATTGTTTTTAAATTTTTTTACCTACATGAACAATGTTTTCAAGTTTATTGTCATATTGTCGGAAAACAAAAATGACTTTTAGAAATTTCATATTTATTTTAAAATACACAAATAAAATTTGAATAATCTTTTGTACTTTGCTGATTTTTTGCTATTGAAATGCTATTATCATAAGATGATTCAAATTCAATTAAATTTTATTAAGTCATAAATTATTGCATAATTTTATCAAATTAATAGCATTGTTGGTTTGAAAATAAAAATCTATTTTCCATTTGATAAAATAACCAGGTGCTTCTCTGAACTGATTTTGTAGTCTAGAGTAAAGTGTAATTTAAGGAGTAAAGTTGTTAAAAGCAATATATTTTATGTTATTACTTACATAAAAAATTTTTTAAATGCTTGCATATAAATTTAATTAACTTACATAAACATTTATTATAAAATGAAATTCTTTTTTAAGCTTGAAGAAAACTATCGCACATAAATATGCTTCTGATATTAAAAAAATAATTTTCAAAGTGTTGCCTGTTTTATGCTGTTTAATAACCAAGTTTAATTTATCTTGGTTTGATTGTATTAAGAAATATTGTACATAAATAATATTATTTATGTTTTCTTAATACAATCAAACCAAGATAAAAAAAATTTAATACAACAGACACTGAACTTTTGTTCTTCGCCATAGAAGATTCCGGAAGTGTTGCTCATTTATCGTTACCCAGTGGGCACCTGTGAACCAAAGTCACAGAGGCGAGCAACGTTACCCACACCACACTGCCACAAACCCATTCATAGGGTGGGCCTCATTCACACATCAGAAGACAACATAGAGAGAGAAACATCCATGCCCAGAGCGAGATTCGAACCCGCGACCATTGGCTTCGCAGTCAGACATGCTAACCACTCGGCCACCTGGCCGGCTTAACCAAGTTAAACCTGGTTATTAAATTTATTGCAACACTTGCACAAAACAGGCAGCACTTTGAAAATTTTTTTTTTATATCAGAAGCATATTTATGTGTGATAGTTTTCTTCAAGCTTAAAAAGTAATTTTATTTTGTTCTTTACTAATAATTTAGAAAAAAATGTAATGTTTGCCCCTTAATTAAATTATTTTTGTTTTTTAGGTACTTCAGAATTTCATGTATAGAATGCTGAGTGATCGTAATGCAACTGCTGCAAAAGTGTCATTGGTAAAAGATGTTTAAATTATCTAAATTAAAAGTATCTAAACAATGCATCTCCTTTTAGACATCATATTCTGCTCGTTAAAGTTTAAGTTAAAACATTCCGCCCTATTATTCTAATGTAAATACAATTATTTTTTCTTTTTAAAATGAGAAACAAAAACTTTATGTGTTTTTTTTTATCTAAAATATTATATAATAAATTATTTTAGAATAATAGGGCAAATTTATAATAAATTACATCTTTAAATATTCTCTTCTCTTTTTGATAAGGACATAATGATTGAACTTTACAAGAGACACATTTGGAGGGATGCAAAAACTGTCAACGCCATTGCTACTGCATGTTTTTCGGACGTTAATAAGGTATAAATTATTCAAATAAGGTATTTCTAGTGCTATCGATAGACTAATTATATCTTTATTGTCTTTGTTATTAGTAATAAATATTTGAAGAAAAATCATTCATTTATGTTTGGCAAAATTAAAACATATTATAAAGTTTTTTATTTATATATATATATATTTTTTTTCTTGTTAAAATTACAGACCTTTAAATATCTGTTTTTCTATTATCTTTAGAAAATAATTATGGAAACACAATGCTCAAAATACTTTCCATTTAAAATGATTTTATGTCTTAGCAAATAGTAATAAAATATTTCTGAACAAATTTTCTTAATGTGAGGTGTGGTTTTGATTTCTAAACAAATTAATAGTTCAGGACTAGAAGGTGTTTTATCCTGTTATTCATAAAATTAAACTAGTGATTTTATTTGAAAAAATTTAATGGCTATATATTTTGATTTAAAAAAAAATTATTTTCTAGCATAAGCAAAATAATTACCCTGAACAAAATGAATTTTTTTAGTATTCCTCTTTAGAAAATTCGACACCTGTAAAAAATCCCTGCATTACCATTTAAAATATATCTAAACTAGTGTTTCATGCTGTCCCCTCACCAAAAGTTTATTTTCCTCTTTCCAGAATCCTACCTTACCTTTAATTTGTTTTTCTTCCAAGTTTTTTATTTTGTTTAAAAAGAACCTCACATGCTTATCTACAGCCTCTAAAATTTCATATGAATCATGGGTGGTTTATGAAGTAATCATTGTTTTCATTGTTTTGCATTCAAATTCATTTGATAGTGACCCAATGTCGTATCTTCTAGAAACAGATTGTTCTCTTTTGTCCAAAAAAGCAATGTGTAAAAATACAATTTTCTTATTGATTTTTGTCATGTTTTATTTATGGTTATTAATTTTAACTAATAATGTCACTAAGCTATTACCAATTATTTTGAAAAAAAAAATCAAAAATCAACATATTTTTTTATTTTTTTAATAAATACAAGGAACTAAAACAGAACACAATACACAAGTTTTAAGTATAAATTTGAATTTTTTTTTTTTTTTATTTGTAAGAAACCTTAAATTTAAAATCAGATTATGTTTTTTGCTTCAGGCCGAGTAGAAACGTGATAAAACAAATGTACTGACAAATTGTGCTAATCCCGAGTTTTCTCGGGATGATAAATATTTGCAATATATACATACGTACCCGAGTTAAGTCAGGATTATCAGGGAAGCGGTTAAAGAATTTGTTATGAATTTTTTTTTTTTTTTTTTTTTTTTGTGGACTATGCTGGTCACTGAAATTTGTGTCAACACTCTCTTAATTTATACTTACTAGATTTCTTCAAATTTTTTATTTGAACTAAACTTTATGAACAATGTGCCACCTTGCTAATCTACTTATACAAGTTTTGTTTTAACATTGTTTGCATTAGTACTAATAAAAACTATTGTACTAATAAAACCCAAAAATTTCTTTAAAGTTCTCCCTTCCAAAAATTTCTCAATGTGTGTGTAAGGTTCTCATTCCCCAAAGGTACATGACAATATAAAAATCTGGCCTCCAGCATAGATGCCTTGATGAGTAGGTGTATAAGTATTAAATAAGTAATTGTATTCAATGTTGTCAAGTTAAAATAATATTTTAAAGTAACTTATAAATACTCTCTTTCTTTTCATTTTTCAGATTTTAGTTGCTGCTCATCAGTTCTTTTTAGGTGTTGATGAAGAGGAAGAAAAGGATAGTGATTCAGAAGTTTGTTGGTCATTTAATGTTTTATTTACATTAAAGTGTAAACTGTGTAGTCAAATTGTGTTTTTTAAATTGAAACTTATTTTTATTAGAGTGATGATGACACTCCAACAGTCAGGGAAGTAATGTCTGCTAATAAAGTTAATAAAAAAACTAAGAAAAGGATGCGAATTCTAAAAAGAACAAAACAAGTGTTAAAAGTAAGTTTCAGGATTTAATATTGACTCGGTTTGGCTCATTTTATTTTAAAATGTTGCTGTGCGATTTAAAAATTGTTTCTTTTTGTAATATAATGTTTACGTGAAACCATCTAAACTAACATTTCAAAAAGTTACTAATCATTTCATTTTTTCAACTATTATTTCTAACTTATTTATTTTAGGCACTTTTGTGTAATGTAACTCTTTTTTTTTTATATAGAAGTCAAAAAAGAAAAAATCTAAAGAAGTATTTGATTTTTCTGCTATTCATCTGCTTCATGATCCTCAAGGTTTGTTTTTTTCAAAGCAATATATTCTAACAAACGTTTAATTTGAAATACTGAATACAATATAAGCAGCACAAATAAAAATTATGATTAAGATAATGGATGAAGTGTTGATTTATGTACCTTAAAATGCAATTTGCAGCACTGAAAAGGCTGTATGTTCTTGCTGGTTTTTCTATTGTGTTGTATATTATTGTAACTTTTTATTGAAACGCTGACTGATTCGGCATCTTTACCTGGTGACTCAAACCTAATCTATACACAACTACTTGAAAAATTATAGCTTATATTTTGAATTTCACTAGTGACTATATATTGTTTCCAGTTTTTCAATTGTTTTCCTCTATTCTCTCTCTCTTAATAATATAAAATTAAATCAGTTTGACTTGGACAACAGGAACTTGATCTATGTGTATAAGTTTTTTTTTTTTAATATTTTATTTTAAAAAAAAATAATAAAGAAATTTTTTTTAGTTGAATTTTTTAAAGAAAAATTTCTAGAATTATATTAGTGTAATATAAAGTGTTATCTGGTTGCAAGTTTTGACAAATGCACTGTTATTGGTAATTGCCATTCAACTTACATGTAAAGATTATTAGTGGTGTAGGTTTCAAACAAACAAAAAAGTATGCTTAATGTTCCTATTTTGTGTTTTATGAAAGGAGTTTATAAAATAATATCAAAATCTTTCAATATTTTTAACCTTTCATCTCTGTCACACTTTCCATTTCCCAAGCCCTGATGTCTCATGCCATGTTATGTGACATAGACTTATGCATAAGTACAGAAACAAAGCACTATTTTATAGATCATATTTCAAATTTTATTAGCAAACTTAAACTATTGTTTTAATGGAACTTGTTAGGATAACTATAAAACTGATTATATGTGTACTTATTTTGTACTTAATGCTAAAAACAATTTGTACTAAATGTATTAAATGATAAAGGTTTACAACAAAAAGCATAATTAAATTACTTTTTCTTTTTAAGATTGTTAAAAAAAAAATTATAATTATTTCTCAATATTTTTTTTAAAAAAATGCAAATGCCATTTTACTGAAGCTATTATATCGAACTTTTTGTTGCAAAATACCTAATAACAGAAATAAGGGTTCATGAATTTGTGACCTTTGTTACCAAATGTCAAAATTTCTTGAACATTTCCAAGCAAGATATCATTTGTGAATCATCCCAGACATACAAATGCGGCAGTTGTGTACTTTTTATATAAAAATATTATATTTTTATTATTATACTTTTTATTTAAAAATATTTTATAACGATTTATTTACAAATTTTAAAAAAAGGAGGTTTACAAATTTAAGAATAATTGTTATTTCAGTTATTCCTGTGTATAATTTGTCTTTCAATTTCTAAGTGCATTTTTTTTTAATCAAATTTATTTATTATCTAATTTTTACTTCTTTCGCTATATAAGTTTCATACAGTGTGTATAAATAAAGCATACTGTTTCAAAGTTGTCTGTTATCCTTAACTATTCATCAAAAGTTATTAAAATTTTCTTTTAAGACAAAATTTAAATATAAATTTATTGGTTTCCTATATCAAGGAATTTAATTTTGACTAATAAAATAGTCAGGTGAAAAGTCAATATTTTGCAGAAAGATTGGAAAGGGACCTATCTTAGAATTAACTCTAATAACAACAGAAAGGCTCCTGTGTGTTTACAGACAGTGTGTCCCCTGATGAAGTGCTGTTCTGTAAACATACAATTACATTTTATTTTTTAGATATTAAATTATTTTTAAGTTAATTTAAATTATTTTTAAGTTATTTTACATTGTTACTAATGGGTAATCAATGTTATAGCTATAGGTAACCAAATTAATGGTAATTTTAATATTTGTAACAATTATTTTTTGTTGATTTAAATTATACTTCTTTGTTGGTTTAAATTATTTTATGGTAAATCAAAGGTCAGTGGGGTGGGGGAAGTGTTTTCGAATTTAAAATTGCTATGTTTAACAAAAATATGGTGCTAGGTGTTAAAATTATCTGAGAAAATTCTGAAAAAAATTGCTTTTTATTTTAGAATAAAGCAATATCCTTGAGGAATTTTCTATATTTAAACGCTCTTGAATGCTAATGCTGCACATGATGGTAGATATTTCATTCTTTTATTTTTTAACTTGAATTCAATGTATTTACCAAAGCTAATGCCAAAATATCAAGTTTTCTCAAATTTTTGGCTAGTTTTTATAACGTGCTTGAATCTATATGTATGCTAACGTTGTTAATAAGGAATTGCTATGATGATAATGCTTTTTTTTAATCATTAAAAAGCATTTCAAATTACCATACTTCCTGATGAATAATTAGAAGTATAATTATCTCTGACTTGCTTACTCCCTGTAAAAGCATCATCATTAAGTTTTATACTGCAGCGATCCAATGTATTTTTCTATTAAAAGCCATTAATCTTACACTCTTTCTTGCAGGAATGGCAGAAAAGTTACTGAAAACTTTACAAGCAATGAATGAAAGATATGAAATAAAGTTAATGATTATGAATCTTATTTCAAGACTTGTTGGAATTCATGAAGTGAGTTTTAATCTAGCAGGGAAAAAAATCATAAATAACAGGGTGCATAGCGTTTTTAAAAAGTGCTTAAAGGTGCTTATTTTTTATTTACGTAACCCTTATAGGTGCTTTTTTTATTTGTGGTTTGTAAAAAGTGCTTAGTTTTCTATGTTTTAAAAAGCAATTTTTTCTTTGCTGTATCGATTGTCGTTTCAAATTACAAAAAATGCATGATTTTTCAAAATTTTTTGATTTCATGTTTATAAATTAAGAACTTAAAACAATAGGAGGAAAAACACTTTTATTACTGCACAGATCCTATTTTTTTTTTTTTTTTTTGGAAAGTGATTAAAAATATTCTTTGAGTGCTTGAAAGGTGCTTATTTTTTGTTGAAAAATCCTGCTATGCACCTGAATATATGCCCTAATTATAACTCCCTTACTTTTCTATTTTAATGTGAATATTGTGCAATAAGTGACCTCAAATCAAAGACCATGTATATTTGAATCATTAAAAAATCTTAGACTGCAATTTGTTTGGCACTATTTTAATATATTTGTGTTATTTATTTCAGTTGTTATATAGACCATATAACTGTTTTTTATAGTGGAACAAATTTTTAATAATAAGTACTAGTACTACATATTTAAGTTTTAAATGCTAAATAATAGAAATTTTTTAAAAAAATGTAAAAAAATATATTTTATATATTAAATAAAAAATAATGAACATTTGCTTTCATTTACAGTTATTGTTTCAAAAATGAAATCTCTTTGTTAATTGTGTTAAATATTATTATTTAAAAATTTTACTTCTATTTTTGAAAAGTAACGCAGCAGTTTGACATCCCAGTAATAGTTTTGTGTCATTTATTTAACATGATTTTTATATAACAAAATCCAAGTCTAGTTATCAAAATTTCAGCACTTAACAGTTCTTAAGTTTAAAAGCAAAAATAAATCATTAAGAATAAAAATGAAACATAACGAATAAAAATGAATCATGAAGAACAAGGGTATATATCTTAAGATTCAAAATTTGATAATGACTCCTAAATTTTAAACTTTGCTTCTTACTCTTAATAGGTTTTAGATTGCTACCTCTCAGCTCTGATGATCTTCTAATTTACTTCATACTTTTCATTGAAATGATTTGTCTTTATTTTTTTTTTTAGAAATTTGTTTATTGTATCTTATTAAGTTTTATACATTTTTGTACTAAGTGACTTATCACATGGGAGAAATAAAAGAAAAACATCCGCACAGAGAACAAAATTCACAAAAAATATCAAATACTATATAAAAATATTTCTTTATAATCATATTTCCTGAAGTTGAACAGAAAGGCTTGGCTGGTGTATTTTGAATATATTATCTAGTCCTATTATGATAGTTATATTTTAAAGAAACAGTTCTAATAACTCTTCTACTTCTAGGCTTTAGGCGACAATTTGCCTGGTTAAGAGCCTAGTAGAGCAAAGTTCTGAAATTCACCTTTTAATGAACTGGCTAAGAAGAAAATCAATTTGCACGAGAGAAGTAAAAGCAAAATAACTGGTCTGAGTGATTCCTAGAAATAATTAACATAATATGAATGCTGCTAAAGTAATATTAAAATTAGCTGCTGGTTTTCCTTAGAACTTTTAAGAAATGCAAATCAATAAACATTAAAAAATCTGCCATCTTGTGCCATTCCAAGAAGGTTACCAAAAAGAGTAGAAAACTTAACTTGGTTTGTGGATTGGCACATTTTAATCTGTTGATTAACAGAATATCGCAACTGTCTTTTTTTGAAGGAAAAAAAAAACTATTGATTTAAATGATAATATAATAAATTTGATTTTAAAGTGAATCCATTATTTGGTGAAACAATACAGAATTTTTAATTTTTGTATGTTTTGCAGTTGATTTTATTGAATTTCTATCCTTTCTTGGTTCGATATATGAAGCCCCACCAAAGAGGTTAGTATTTATCTAATATTCCCTTTTTGAAATTGTATATTTGCATGTTCTGGTGTTAGATTTATGTTCTTTTGTGTTGCTTTTTAGAGGTCACAAAAGTTTTGATGTTTGCTGCACAAGCAACTCATGAACATGTACCACCAGATGTAAGTTCTTATAGAAGATATATATTAAAATTGACCTTTTTATATGCATTTAAACCGATATTTTATCATCATTTTATATCTTTAGGCATTAGAACCCGTTCTTCGAGCGATTTCTGATAATTTTATTACTGAAAGGAACTCTGTTGAAGTAATGACAGTTGGGTAAGAATTGATGGTGTTAAATTTATAAATTTTTTACCATATTTCATCTCACTTTTTTTTTTTTTTTTTTTTTTTATAAACTGTGTTTAGCATTTTAAATGATAAAGCAGATTATTTGCAGAAAAAATAATTGAGAAATTTAATTCATTTAATTTAAAGTTGAAAAATATATATCTATATGTAATCTTCCTATATATATATGTATGTATACAGTAAAACCTTTTTTTTTTGTGCGGTGGATAGGGACCCCATAAAAGAAATCGCACAAAAAAAAAAATTCGAAAACTTTATAAATTCTTACATGTAAGGAACAAGTTTGTACGATATACTACCTAAAAATTTTTTTATGCGGTTGATAGGGACCGCATAAAAAATGTCGGACTCAGAAAATACATCAATGATTTATGAAATAAAGAAGAGAATGCTTTCAATTGAATTAAATAATTAAATTAGACCTAAAGAAATTGTAAAAATATTTAATTCTTCATTGTACATATACCTGCAGAAGTTTTTAAATTATACATTAAATAGTGGAATTGTCTGTCTTTTTACTTTCTTTTGGCTATAATTATTCATTTTAAGTGAGTATTTATGTCTAAAAATAAAATAAAAATCATTAAAACTACATATAAATAGAAACAAAAGTAACTAATTTATTTATCTTTAATCTCACTATAAAATGAATCCTTAATCACGGGAATCATGTATAAAACTCTGAATACGAAGCGTATACTGTTCGCGCATCGAGCGACAATATGTACGTAACTGACTGCCTTGTCAGGAGATTGTTTAAAATAAATGAGCATCGCGAAGTCCAGATACATCGTTGCCAAGGAGGCCACGTAATCAGAGTTCGTCCACAACATGTATATGTACATTGATAGTAAACATAAACTGGTGCTAACGCCGCTAAGATTCATATACCGCATAAAAAAAATCTCACAAAAAACTTATATTCGACATGAGTAATACCAAAATTTCAGGAATTAAAAGCTACAACTATTTTCTTAAAGACAATTTTTTGAAGTTCTAGTTGTAGCTTAGACTATTTAAAGTGAGACTTTTTTTTTTAAATATTTTCTTTGGTGAAAAGGCTTAAAGCTTATTGTTTGCTTTACCAAGTTCTGTTATTTTAGCAAATAAGAATCCACAATTAGCTTGTTTTAGCATGTTTTTAACTTTCAAATTATTAAAAAGGTAGTGGTTTCTGATTTGAATATTGATTGGCAAAATAAATTGGAATTAATAATAGAAGTAATTCCTATCTTTGAGCTTACTTTCTGAAGTTAAAATGTGACTAAAAATAATTATGTAATAGGTAAAAAAAAATTGCTTTTATTCCCAAGAAATCATTTTTAATACGTGTTTTTTAATAATCAGTCTTCTTTATTCAGATTGAATGCAGTGAGAGAAATATGCATCAGAAGCCCTTTTTGCATTGATCAAGATTTATTGCAAGATTTGGTACAGTACAAGAAATTTAAAAATAAAAGTAAGCTTTTGCATTGCCATATATATAATAGAGATATAAATGGTTCTCTTAATTATAATTTTTAATTTTTCTATCTCAATGCAAATTTATCAGATTTGTATTGAGTACACATTATGAAATTTATTTGTTTTTTAAAACAAAATATCTGTATTACCTCACAAATTTAAAATGAAAATTTGACATAAGTTTTAAAGGTGTGAAGATATTTTCTTTACTAATTTATTTTCATTTATTCTTTTAAAATTTCAACTATTCTATAAAAAAGGTTTTTCAAGGTTCAAGCTGTTTGTTCGCATACAATAAGAATTAATTTAAAAAAAAAAAATAATAATAAATTATTTGTTATTGATTTACAAACAACTTAGTTATTTTTAATTTATACTAGTTTTATTGTTATTATTTTTCAGTAAAATTGGGAAACTATGCTGTTCATTTTGTTGGAAACATTTTAATAAATATCTTATGATTAACTAAAAATAAACTTTTATTATTGCTAACATTTTTTAGCCTGCTTAGATTTCATGGTTGGCAATTAGAAAAACTGTAGAGAAGAGTCAGAATATTCTAATTCTATTGTTAATGTTATTTCAGAAACTTAGAACTAGTTTATTAATTAAAAATTACCTTTAAATTTCTAAAATAATGCAAAAATTGAAATTAGAATATTCAAATCTACCTATTAGTTAATAAAAATAAATGATAACTTGAAAAATTCATTAAATTTATTTTTCTCTCAAATTTTCACTTTTTCATTTTCCTTTAATTAAAAATAGATAAATGAATTGAATGTAATACTATTATCAGAGATTTAAAAAAAATTTGAAAAATTAAATATTTGTCTAAAGGACTCGTTACTAAAATATATTTTTTATTCTAAATCTTTTCATTGGTCTGTTTATTATGCCTCTATTAATTTTTTTTTTTTTTTCTAAAAAAAGAGAGAAAAATTACAATGTAGATCGTATGTAATGTTTACAATCATGATTATGATAAAAATGTGTACATTTGTGAAAAACTCGAAAATAAAAACAATACAGTGTACTTTATATCGATTGCTGGTAAAGGGGACTGCTGATAGTTTATTTTAAGGAAGTCCAAATCAAATTTTAGGTATTAATAAATTAGGTATTGGAATAACAGTATACTATTAATTTCAAATCTTGTTATTAATTAATATAGATTGCAATTGACTGTTTAAAATTTTAGTTTAGAACTTGATATTTCTTTATTAAAAAGTATTTGTTCCATGCCTTCCTCTTGGGTTGAAATAAACCATTTTCTCCTGAGGCGGTAAATAAACACAGGAAGAGAAATTTTAAAAAATAAAAGCAGGCGATAAAATTAGAACACAAAAACTTGTTGGTTTTTTAGAGTTTTAGTTTTTGTCCTTCGAAATTGAGGTTTGTACTTACCCGGTACGGGTTTTCTATATTTGTTCGAAAAGTTGTTTCTTTCCCGTTACGGGAACTTTAAATCCATTACTGTAGTTGTGTTCTAAATAAATGTTTTCATAAAAAAATACAGAACTTTTCTTTAATATAGCTTGATAAGTTACAGCTATATTAAGTTGGTGGAAGGGTCGGGATTAACTTAACATTTGCTTTAAAGGAATTGTGTTTCAAGTATTATTCCTTATGGGCTTTCTTGGGACGAGCAAAGAAGAGTGATTTGGTAGAATTATGTAAGGAATTGGGGGAAACTATTATTGACAATGTTACAGTATGTGAGTTGATAAATCTAATTAAAAACTCTAAAAAGTTACGAAGTTGATCTATTTAATGAAACGTTAGAAGCAATTAAAGAAAATTTTATCGAAGAGGAAGAAAGAAACAACAAGAAGAAAAAGAAGAGGAAGAAAAACTACGCCAAGAACGGCAAAAACAAGAAGAACGCCAAATTGAACTAGAGAAATTAAGGCTTAGTGCCCAATTAAGTGGCCCACAAATCAAAATATTGGTACTACTCTGCGGAATAAGTTGGATATTCATAAGTTAATGCAGAATTTTGATCCTAAGGAAGATGAAATCAGTCTTTATTTAGTAATTTTTGAGCGTCAAGCAAAACGAGCAGAAATACCAAAAGAAGAGTGGGTTACTCGTTTATTATCTTTTCTTTCACCTGACATAACAAAATTAATAGCAAGAGAATCTGAAGAACAAACTTACAACTATGATCATGTTAAAGAAATTTTAATGAAGGGGTTTAAGCTAAGTCCAGAAAAATTTAGGATCAAATTTATTCAGCACCAAAAGAAGTTCGATAATAGTTGGAAAGATTTCGTTCTTGAATTAAAGAACTATTTAAATGAATTGGTTCAAGTATTGGAAATAAAAGATTTTGAAACCTTGCTGGATCTAATGGTTACTGATTAAACCAAACGAAAAGTTCCCACTGAAGTGCATGATCATTTTATAGACACTTGGTCAAAGATAACTTCATCTACAAAGCTGGCAGAAATACTTGACGAGTACGAGAACGTACGTGGAAGTCGAAAACTAGTTGACTCCCAAGTAAATTCTGAATATATGAGACCCAATTGGCGTGAAGAAAATGCCGCCCGGAATAATTCACAGGGAACTACTTCAAAGAATGGCCGAAATGAAGAAAATATGAGTACAAGCAAACAAATTATGATCAATTTGATAGACGTAAGCTTTTAAAATGTTATGAATGTGGATCTACTAATCACTTACGACCTCAGTGCCTGAAGCTTATGTGCCAAAAGCCACCCGCTCAAGTTAATCGAATCGGAGTAGGACACGAAGAAGACAAATTACTAACTCCTTACACTCTTATGGCGAAAGTAAATGGATTTAGAATGCCAGTACTTCGCGATTCAGGTGCAACTATTGATGTCATATGCCGAAAATATGTTACTCCAGATATCTTTGGTAACTGTGTGGGTACAACAACCATTAGATATAGGCCCAACTTGTTTACCATTAACTAAAGTTTCGATATCTGGTCAGTTTGGCGACATTGTAACCAAAGCGGCTGTGGTTAGAAGTGAGTTGGATAAAGGTCGATATCTCCTTGGGAATAGAACAGCGGCTAGATTGCCAAATCTGCAAATGATGCCAATGCAAATTTCAGAGTTAAATGCAGTTAATACCAGATCGCGAACTCGATTAAACACAGAAAATAAAGAATATGTGCAACAAAATTCGAACGATACCGAAAACTCTTCCGAACAAAATAATAAAAGTCAGGAAATTATTTTAGATGAAAAAGATGATGAGCCAGTTTTATAAACGGATGCCGTCAGCTCAGAAATGGAAGAGATATTACCAACTTAAAATGCCAATTCTAATGAACTTTCTTTAATACAGGTAGATCATGATGAATTCGTTAAAACTCAACAGGAAAGTGCCAAGTTGAAATCAGTTTTTAAAACTGTGGAAGAAGTTATTCAGAATCGAAACAGTAAACATCTCTATCTGGTTGAAAGAAAACTTCTTTTTAAATGCCAAGAAGGACGATTAGGAGAAATAAAAAAAACTTTTAGTTATACCTGAGAAATTTAGAAGCCGAATTTTAAAGTTATGTCATGAAAGTACTTCCGGACACCTTGGCATAACCAAATCCAAAGATAGATTGGCTCGATATTATTTTTGGCCAAAATGCCATAAAGAAATGGAAGAATTCGTACGAACCTGTGATAGTTGTCAAAAACTGGGGAAACCAAATGATAAAAAAAATGCTCCTTTAAAAATTGTACTGGTCATACAGGAAATATTTTCAAAACTAAACGATAGTGCAGTTGGTCCTCTTCCCACCATGACAAGTGGAAAAAAAGACTTAATTACAGTCATTTGTATGTCGTCAAAATATCCGGAGGCAATCCCAGTGAATGATATAGGATCTGTGTCGGTGACTGATGCACTACTTAATATTTTTTGTAGAACTGATTTCAAACGAGAAGTCCAATGTGATCAAGCAACTTCTTTTATGACTAACAACTGAGTTTTTTGATCGATTTGGCATAAAAGTTTGGCACAGTTCTGTTCATCACCCACTGTCTAATCCCGTAGAAAGATTTCATAGAACTATCAAGCGGATCTTACAGGTACTTTGTTAAGAGTCTAGTTCTGACTGGGAGAAGTTTTTACCATTTGCCCTTTTGGCTTTGAGAACTATAACACATGAAAGTACAGGATTTGCGCCAGAAGAGTTAGTACACGGAAAAAATTTGCGTACACCCGAAACTTTGTTGTATGAACAGTGGACCAAAAACAAAATAGACGAATCTCCGGCGACGGAATACGTTTTTCACCTAATAAACCGTTTAAAAAGATACCAAGAAATTGCAGTTAACGAGATGGAAGATGCGGCGTTGAAAAGGAAAGCATATTACAATAAAAATAGTATTAGGAGAGAGTTTAGTGCTGAAGATTTGGTTCTTGTTTTGGCTACATCTAGAGCTAATAAATTGTCTGCTCAATGGATTGGCCCGGCGAAGATAGAAAGCAAAATGTCTTAAACTAATTAATTAGTGAATATTCCTGGAAAGAAAAGAGAGTTCACAGATTTATCATGTAAATATGCTTAAACC
Source organism: Parasteatoda lunata (assembly GCA_949128135.1). Classification (NCBI taxonomy): domain Eukaryota; kingdom Metazoa; phylum Arthropoda; class Arachnida; order Araneae; family Theridiidae; genus Parasteatoda; species Parasteatoda lunata. Next base: position 4,858,777 of record OX421973.1, read on the forward strand.
ATATTATAAACAATAATTAATTTTCTATCCTGTGCAGAAAACGATTCTTCATCTTTAGAACAAGATATTGACTTTCCACAATTGTATATTTCTCCAGATGTATCTGAAATGATTAAAGACAGTCACCTAGAAGATCGCTTTAACGGACATGAAATCAACCAATTGAGGAATATTTTAAGAAGATATTCGAAAAGTTTTTCAAATAACCCAGGAAAAACTAACTTAATTAAACTACATTCAACTTAGTACAAATAAGCCAATTATTTCCAAGCCTTACCGAACTTCACCCAGACAAACAGAAATTTTGAAAAACTGAAGTGCAGAAAATGTTAGACTGCATTGATTACCGTCGTCTCAACGAAATAACATTTTAGCTGTAACACAGTATTTCCCATTTCCGAACATAGAAGACCGAGTTGAAGAGGTAGCCACAGCAAAATTTATCAGTCTTTTAGATTTCGCCAAGGGATATTGGCAAACTAAGCTTAGTCCAAATGCTCAACGGAACTTATAGGCCATTACGACTTCCATTTGGGTTGAAGAATGCCCCCTATTTTTTTAGCAAATTAATGGCACGACTACTAAAGGGTTTAGAAGAATTTGCAGTGCCATACCTTGATGATATAGCAATTTTCTCAGATACCTGGGATCTTCATTTCGAACATCTTAATTGTGTATTGCAGCTTATCAAAGAAGCAGAACTTTCAATGAAACCTTCAAAATGCCATTTTGCGCAAGATCATGTTCTTTATCTAGGACATATTGTCGGACAAGGCTATAGAAAACCCTCTGATATAAAAACACGAGCAGTTGCCGAATTCCCTGTACCTAAGACCAAAACTGAGATTAGAGCATTTTTGGGACTAGCGGGCTATTACAGTCGATATATACCAATGTTCTCTGTTCTGCTTGCACCATTAGCAGACACTTTAAAAGGCAAAACAAAAAAAGGAGAAATTACCTGGACTATCGAATGCGAAGAAGCCTTTAAGAAACTAAAACAAAAATTTATGAGCCAACCTATACTCTTCTCTCCCAACTATGAAAAAGAATTTATCTTGCAAACAGACGCTTCGGAAATTGGTATGGGTGTGGTATTAACACAACTAGATAATGAAGGCCATGGACACCCCATAGTATATCCAACGTATCTGCGCACCTGGAATGTCATGAAAAATCATGGAAAGTCATGAATTTCAGTATTGAGCAAAATTTGTCATGAAATGTCATGATTTTTGCTATTTTTTAAAAAAAAGTCATGGATTTCGGTCTCCAGTGTTGCAAGTGCTGCGCCGATCCGCGCCAATTGTGGAAACTTGCGCCTACATGCTCCAAATTGAAGTAGAAGGCTTAAATTGCGCCAAAAGGGATATTTTCCCCTGGGTATCGCCAAGATAAAATTTTGTGGCAACCCAGCTACTGCCATGTCTGGGGTTGCTCTGGATTCAGTGGGAAGGATTCGTGCAACTCTGCTTCATTTTGCAAGATACTCTCAATTTCAGGTTTCATTTTCCACTCTCTGAAATGGAACTAAAACTTCCCTTGAATTTTCGGGGACCAACTAAACATTGCCAAATTTTAATGGCAAAAGAAAATTTTATTTCTCTTGTTAATTTCATCGTTATTGAAGTGCCATCGTCTTCGTCAATGGCAAGCTAATGGCCTTCTTGCTCTATTCTATTTATAGAGTAGTACCCATGATCTTGGAATTAACTTGGGGACCATTCACTAAGAACATATTTTCATGTTGATCCTAAGAGCAGTCAAGAATCACAAAGTTTCATAACCTCCAAATTTCCATCTTCCTTTTATTCATTTAATTTAATAAAGATAAGAATTAATTGAGTTTCTGAAACGTAAATTTTTATCTGAGGGACCATCCACTAATTGCATATTGTTTTTAAACATTTATTTTACTTGATTACTTTTTTTTACTTATTGCATTTTATTATTGTGTTATTACTATCAAAATTTTCAGTGCTCTTATTTTGTTTTAGGAAAAAACTTAATAATATATAGAGGCAAGATTTTAAATAAGTATGAAGAGAGGGGCTTTCAGAATTTTTAAAGCAGCAAAAAAAATCTTATGTTTTTCAGATTTGTCATTCATAAATACTTTAATTCATCTCTTAATGATTTTATTTAAAACAATTGTAACAGATGCCTCTGATTCCGCTAAGCCAAGCTGGTCAGCCAATAGCATTCTTTTCTAGAACACTAAATCAGTCTGAACAAAAAGACTCATCGATAGAAAAAGAAGCCTATGCCATAGTTGAGTCCCTACGTTACTGGGGGCATTATCTCATCAGCAGACATTTTGAAGTATTCACAGAGCAACGTTCTGTAGCTTTCGTGTTCGACCAACACCATAGAGCCAAAATCAAAAATGAAAAGATCACATGTTGAAGACTTGAATTGGCCTGTTTTAAGTGCGACATAGTATATCGCCCAGGAAGCAAAAATGCTACAGCTGATGCTCTATCCGGAATATCCGCAGCTACTATCCCCGGAGCGGATCTAATGGAACTTCATGTTGCTCTCTGTCACCCTGGAACTACACGAATGGTACACTGGGTGCAGTCCAAAAACCTACCCTTTCCAGTCGAAGAAGTAAAGAAAGTCATTCATGCCTGTACCACATGTCAGGAACTAAAACCTCGATTCCACAGAAGTGAAGGCATCCTCATCAAATGTACAGCACCTTTCGAACGATTGAATATTGATTTTAAAGGCCCTTTACCCTCTAACAACAAAAACCGCTTAATAAAATAAAAGCAGGCGATAAAATTACAACACAAAAAGTTGTTGATTTTTTAGAGTTTTAGTTTTTGTCCTTCGAAATTGAGGTTTGTACTAATATTTATATGAAAATTGTTTCTTTCCCGTTACGGGAACTTTAATTCCATTACTGTAGTTGTGTTGTAAATAAATCTTTTTATAAAAAAAATACAGAACTTTTCTTTAATATAGCTTGATACATTACAATGGTTTACTCCACTTTGGAAGAAACATGCCATCCCTGCTTTAAATAATGATTTTTAATTTAATACCTTAATGATAATTAACAAATTTCTGTGTATTTTTTATTTTAAGATGTGATGATGGCTGCCAGATCCTTGATTCAACTATATCGAAAACTCAATCCTAAATTGCTGCAGAGAAAATTCCGTGTAAATATTTTTTTGTATAATTATTTTTATTTGTTATGACTGGTGCCTGGAAATGTATTGATATAATTTTTTTTTTAACTTTTTTATGTATAATGCAATTAAAATTATTTATGCTAAACTTAAATTTCATTTTCTGGATATTTTTAACATGGTAATGCTAAAGTTCTGCTTTTAAAAAATCAAGACAATTTTGATGATGTTTCTTCTCTTACGAAGTATCATTAAATGTTTCAATAATTTTAATCTTACAAACAACTTATATTTCAACTAATAATACAATTAATACTGTGCAATATTTTCCTGTGTGTCTTGTCAAAATCTTATTTAAATAAAATAGTTTGAGAGAAATGAAATTTACTGGTTTATGCTTTTTCAAATATTTTTGAAGACCTTGACTTATTCAAGTATTCTTCTAGTGTATGTAAAATTCTTGCAATGCTGAAGCTTAATTAAATGTGTTCAAAATTTTCAGGAATCTGTCTGTTCTAAAAGCATTTTTAGAGCTTTTGTTTAATTTTTTTAAAGATTTGTTTTTTTAATAACAGGGAAAGCCTACTGAAGCTTCTAAAGAGGAACAACCTTTAGAGTACGGTGTATTACAGGCAAAATCTTTTATTCCTGGTGCAGAAGTTCTATCACTAGATCCTTCTAAAGATGAACCTGATAAAAGTAAATGATAAAGTTTTCTGGTTATTTCCAACTTTTAACCGTTATTATTTTCAATGACTAATTATTTTTTTATTTTTTTTTAAATATAAATATGCCATTATAAATACAACATTATGAATTTTCTGCCTTTTTAGAAATGATAATGTTTTCTGATACAAATATATTGTTCTTAATATTTATCCCAATATTTACTTATTTTATCTTCAATGGGTTATTTTATACTGGTAGGTGCATCCTTTTATATTGAAAAAATATCTATCATAAATATATCTATCATCATGAATTTGTTGTTTATGCTATTGCATGGTCACTCACTGTTATCTTATTCATTTATACTTAAATCAAATTACTCTGCATTTTTATATCACTAAAATGACTTTTAGGCCTGAAATTTTAAACTGAAAATATTTTTAGTCACTAACTAAATTATTAAAAAACACTTTGTTATTTTAATATTGAAGAAAAAATTTATTTTAGGGAACATATTTTTAGAACAGGGTTCCCACGGGCCAGGGAAAACCTGGAATTGTCCGGGAATTTTATTTTAACGCCAAAGAACAGAGAAAGTTGCAATTTTTATTTTTTATTTTATTTTTTTTTTTTTTACAAAAACCTGGAATTTTCCTATGTCATACCTGGAAAATAACCAGTCTTAAAATTCTCTGTAACAGTCATCAGTCACAGTCATCAGTATTACAGTTATTTGTTTTAAAATTTTCACATTTTAGTCAAACTGAAATGTTCCCATCCTCATTTAATAATATTTTTTTACACAGAAAGTCTAATATTTCACATAACAAATGAAAGAATCCAAGTTGATCAACCTGGAAAATAACCATTCTTAAAATTGTCAGTAACAGTAATCATTTATTGAGATTTGAGTTAAATAATTCTTACATGTATTACAATTATTTGTTCTAAAAATTTATCATTTAAGTCAAACTGAAATGTTCCCATCCTCATTTAATGTTATTTAACACAGAAAATATAATATTTCACATAAAACAAATAAAAGAAAGTTTTCTGAGGAAAATGTGGTCTCAATTTTCATTAAAATTTACCTGGTATACCTGATAAAGTCAGGGAGTTATTTTATTTTATTTATTTATTTTTTTTTTTTTGCAAATTGAGTGGGAACCCTGTTAGAATTTTTAATGTTTTTAATTTTCCTGGTATTAGAATAAGAACACACACACGCTAGTTTCTAACCTAGTTTCAAAAAACTGTATGTCAACATATTTAATCTTTTTTTTTTTTGCTATACAAATTTTTGTATTTATAAACAGAGTGTTGTTAATATATTTGCAACTTATAAATGAACAAAATTTATTTACGTTACATTTATGACATAATTTTTAAAAGATATCTTATTTTCTTTTCCTTATAATATTTAATGCTATTTTTTTTTTTTTTTTACAATATCTTTTTTATGTTAAAAAGTGTTTGTCTTTGCAATTCCCAAAATTTCAGCTACTGACTTTTTTTTTTTACATGTGTTATTTAATGAAAAAGTACTGTATAGTTGGGAAATTTTGGTACAATTTTACCCACAAGTTAACTGACTGATGGAAAGGTTAACTCATGAATGTAATGCTTCCATTTAAAATTTTGTTGCTACCCATAAAATAATATTATTTTTCACCCTTTCAAAATAATATTAATGATTATAATTTTTCTGAAGATTATTTCTATAAATTATTCCTTTTAGATGATTTCTGTAAAAAATTTGCAAATATATATATATAACTTGATTTTCAAGAGTAAAGAACCTAAAATCTTATAATAGGGAATCCCATTAATGTCTCCTTTTTGTACATAAAAGTTTTCCCTAAAGTTTTTTTTTTTTTTTTTTATTTTTTTTTTTTAATATAATCATTGGCATTTTAACATAATCTAAATAAGCTCTCTAAATTAATTTAGGGTCCCAGGTAACTTATGTATTCCTTTTAGATGATTGGCATAAATATATTATAATATTTGTACTATGTAAGTAGTAAATTTCATGAAATTATTCAATTAATTGAATAAATAATTTATTGGTAAGCATGCTTTTAACTTGAAAAGTTTTCCGGCAGTCTTTTTCCTCCACTAGCTATGCAAAGTTACAAATAATTTTAAACCATTTTTTTTCTTTCAATTTTGTGGAATGGTTGAAGAGCTATTTAATTTATAGTTAAAAATAATTGTAATTTAACCTAGTGGTGTAATTTGTAGAAAGTAAGGCTGACGAAGAAGAGAATGCAGATGATAGTGATGGTAGTTGGATTGATGTATCTCATTCAGCGGATGAACTGTCTGGTGCAGAACAAGATGAAGTAGAATCTGATGAGGAAGAGGATGTAGAAAATAGCATTGCTGAGGTAAATATTATTGATTTAGTTATTTATTTATTTTTTTCAGCTGCTTTTTAAAGTCAAATCTGCAAGAACGGAATCATTACAATATCAAAACATGCTAAAGCCATCCTTTTAGGAAATCATTATGGTGTTTTGTAAAATCAAATTTTTATTTGGCATATCTATTTAAAATGGAAAATTCTTGTCTAAATAATTAGAATTTTCTATTTCCTCAAGTTTTGAAAGATGTCTAGTATATAATTAATAAATTTCATTCTGTTCCTTATTAACAGAAAGAAGTAAGTTACAGTTGTGGATTACACTTCTTGGAAAGAATTGAAGATTAAGAATTAAGTAAATTATGAAGGGAGAGTATAAAGAGATCCAGATGAAAATTGTTTATGAATTAAGAAAAGTAATTGAATGCCTATCATCATTCAATGTTGATGATCAAAATTCACTCAATCATTCTATAAAGTTAATCTATAGAATTCTGAAAAGCACTTGGTATTTTAAAATGAACTGTACTGCAAAGAAAAAATGGATTTTGAAAGTTAAAAAATTTTTTATGGACTTTTAAATCATGTTGAATCTTTTAACTTCAAATTTTGCTAATTAAGCAAATGTATTAATATGTTATAGGTCTTCATTTCAAGTAAATTAATAATTGTAACTCATTTTCCCAGTAGTAGACAGTAGTAGTAGTTCCGGTATGGCAAAGTTTTTTTTTTTTTGTATTTGAAAATTGTGCTAAATATTTGTTAAATGAAGTTTAATTTTTACATTTACAATCCTGGCATGACTATATTGAAGTTTCAGATAAATTTGAACTTTCGAAAATAGTGCTGACTCTGTAAATTCTGGTACCAAACTTGTGTTTAATTAAAATGTAAATTCAGTAAAAATAGAATGTAAATGTAATAATCAATTTAACTTTTAATGTATTTGTAAAGTTTAACTTTTAAAATACTTTTTTAATTGTAGATATTCCGTTTTATAGAATCGCCTTCTTTATGGAATCAAATATTCTCAGAAAGAACATGATATTAATATGCTGCAGACACTGTATAATAATTCCATTTGGATGAAATTATGAATAATCACATGCTTTATAATGCAACATAATATTTATTTGTTCCCTTTTTCTTTTAATTTTTAAATATATTTGTTAATTTTGAAATGTATATTTTTGTTAACAAAGTTTTGTTAACTATTGTAATAGTTACATTAACAAAATGCTTTATTATTCTCAGGATGACCAGAATGATGAGAAAGCTTCATCCTCAGATAAAAATAGGAGTGGTGAAGGGAGCAACCAAGAAAAAGCGATGGCAGTTTCCATGAATAGGATATTATCCCAAGAAGAGTTTAAGAAAGTAAAGATTGCTCAACTTTCTAAACAAGTAAAATTTGCTAAAGGAAAGAAACGAAAGGCGGCGACAGAAGAGGACATGAATGCAGAAGAACTTAATAGGTACTTAGTGAAATCTTTTAATGTAATTTTTAACTCATATTGTTTTGAAGCTGCCACAGAATTTGGCTAGTTATTACAGGGGTGATTGGATTCTGGATGTACCCCAGAATTCCGGATTTTTTGTATTATCATTCCAGGTCTAGAAGCTATATGAGCAGGGCATGATTCGCTTATTTCGTAACCATTGTTTTGTTGATTAACACGGATCAAAACGTATAATAGGACCCTGAGTTCTGCATTCTGAAATTTAAGTTGTGACATTTTTGCTTAACCATATTAACGAGTTGTTTTCATTAATGCGATTCTTCCACCAATTTTATTTTTTTTTTTTTTTTTTTTTTTGGGTTTGTCGGGCTTTTGCAGTTTTTAATATTTTAAACTACACCGGAATCTGCTAATATTGCGATTCACATGATTTAGATATCAAACTTCGATGTTCGCATTTACCTGATTTAAAAGTTACACATTGTAAATCTTATTTACACGATTTAAAAATCGTACAGTGTTATTCGTGTTCACTTAATTTAAAAATATTGCGATTTGTATTTATGCCTTTTTAACGCTAATCTCGCGTTTTTAAATTCCAATGTAGCGATCCGTATTCACGCTAGTTTAAAATGTTGTTATTCGTATTCAAGAGTTCATAGCATTAAACATCGATTATCGTATTTATACGTGACTTTAAAAGTCGCACGCACCGATTCGTATCTTCACATTCTTAAAATTCAATATTGCGATTCATATTCACACGGTTTTAGTTTTTTCTTAAACTAGCTACTGAAAAGGTATTCTTCATTGATAGGTAATTTAAATCTAAATCTTAGCTCAAAACAAAAATATTAAACATTTAAAATTTATAAATTGATATTGAGGGTTTGCAGCAAAATTTTTCAGGTTTTTTCATTTTTGGTCATAATTACCCTTGTAAATTAACTATGTGCTATTTTTTGCATTTGTTTATTATATATTTTCTTTTTCAGAGGAGAAGTTGTGTCATTAAAAGATATTGAAAAATTACACAAAAGACCCAAACCCAATAAGGAAACAAGATTAGCTACTGTCCTGGTAATTTCTTTTCTCTCATTTTTTTTTTTTTTTTAAATTATTATGGATTTGTTTGTTGACCTTTATGTAATGCTTGTATTGTATTTAAAGCATTGAATTTTTGTTAATAAATATAGTTTTTATTATTTACTAAAATATTGCAATTCTAAAAATGTTTTACTAACTTTATTATTTTGTTTATATAACTATCAAAAGTTTTTATATTTATTTATTTAATTTTTTTTTAGAAGAAAAAATTTAATTTTGCATCTTTTGTTGTTTGTTTTTTATTTCAAAAATATTAAACCGAATCACCCATTGTGAAGCATCTATTGATTTTCAAGAAAAATAAAGATGTCCAAATTTCTATATATTTTATTTATTTTTTTTAAACTTCATGTGTAAAGTGGATGTATACTTAACTTCTCTTTATTTTTATTATTTATTTTTTTTTTTAAATTTATGATTCCCAACAGATTTGTGCCTTTCAGCTAAAATTAGTTAACTCTACAAGCTGTCTAAAATAATAATTATTAAAAATATATTTTTAAAACTGATTCTGGGCATTAATTTAAGACAAGATTAAGATTATTAAAAGACATATTTCAGAATCCTAACCTGAAGTAATAGAAACTAATATGATAAGTTTTGAGAGTGATTTTAGTTCGTAAAATAGCAATGGTTTAAAAGATTTCTGCTAAGGTTGCTTAAATATATTTTGTACTATTTTTTGCAGGAAAGTCGTGAAGGAAGAGAAAAGTTTGCTAAGAAAAAAAAGAAAAACCCCAGTGCTGGTAAAACTCAAAAAGAGCATAACAAGCGCAAAGCATTTATGATGATAAAACACAAAGTTAGGTCCAAAACAAAACGATCTTTTAAAGATAAACAGGTGTGTATTAAAGTTTTAACATTCTTAGGATAAGTAATAAAAGTTATCTTAATAAAAATCTATATTAGATAATCTTTTTACTTTAGAATTATCTACTTAAGAAGAAATTAAAAATTTTATTTATTACTTATATTTATGAACTATATTAAATGTATAGTTTCACCTTTTGTGCTCTCAAATAGGAAATTTCAGTGTTACGAATACTAACAAGGTCGATAAAAATCATGATTTTTTATTTTTTTTAAATAAAAAGATTTAAATAAATTGGCTTATTCTTTAATTTAAATTTAAAAAAATTAAATTAAAACACATTGTAACATTTTAAATTAAAACTTTAGTGTTTTAAGAAAAAATGTATGTAAACTTAAATTTTGCTTTTTCAGATTTCCTTGAGGAATGCATTGTTAAAACGAAGAAAGAATAAATAGGCCTTAATAGTTTTGTAAACCTCCTTTGTAAATAAAATTATTGTATATATATATGTACATATTTCTTTATTCAGACTTTTAAACTTAGCTAGTGTAGCTTTGGGACGCCCAGTGGCTGAGTGGTAGCGCTTCGCGCTCCCGTGCGGTCCTGGGTTCGATCCTCGGGCCGGGCAAGGTTGAATCAGCCTTCCATCCCTTCAGTGGGTCGATAAATGAGTACCAAGCATGCTTGGGAACTAAACACTGGAGGTTTCACGTTCGACTGACCACCTAACCAGAACATCTGCTTCTGCACCCCAAAGCCCAAGGTCAAGAAAGCTGAGATTGGTACAGTAGGCCATGGCCCTCTATGGGCTGTCACGCCACCGAGTTTAGTTTTTAGTGTAGCTTTTTATATTTTTTTTTAATAGGTGAAATTATTATATTGTTTCCTTTAAATGTTAATTGTACTTAATTACACTTTGTTAAAGCTAAAAAAAAAAAAAAAATAAATAAATACTGTGAATGTTATTATTTCCTTTTCATAAGTAAACTTAACAAACTCTTGAGCTTGATCCCATCTCTTACCAGTTGAAAAGCTACTACTAGATAATTATTATTTGTCTTACATGGCAATATTTTTGATCAGCTGAACTGTTATCTAAATGAATTAGTAAAACAAATGTATGTTATGTACTTGAATTCACTTGATAATCATGCAATTCTGATCTATATAACTAATAATTCAATTAAAAGACAATTCAGTTAACCTTTGGCGTACAAAGAGAGCAGTTTTAGACATTTGTTGTGCTCTCTCAATAGAAAAGGTTTTGCTTTTATGTCTTCCAGAGCTGGTTGTCATATTTATTCATTGTTTCTTTTGTTTCAATTTCTTTTGTATTCTCAGCTTTTTAGTGCGTTTTTCCACTGGAAGTATTGTTTTTAATTGCTCTGATTATTTTGATTTCTTTTCTTAATATATTAATTCAATTAAGTAATATATAATCTTTGTAAAGAGAATGCCATAGTCTCATGTGAGTTAAAATTGTTGCTTTTTCTGGGTTTTAAAAAATCTAGGAGATTTTAGAGAGATTATGAAGATTGTTTGGGTTATTTTCAAGCTTGTTTTTCTGCATTTTTGATATTTTTAGATATTTGGAATAAATATTACAGACTTTTTAAATGATTTAAATTTATGACAATAATCGCAATTTTATTGCAGAATTAAGTGATAAATATTCATAAATATTACTTTAATCTACATAGTCAATTAGATGTAATACCAATAAAAAAATAAACCTTAAAATGTTGAGTTAAAAAAAAAATTTCAGTTATGCAGTCAACTATATCTTAAAAGTTTTTTCTTTTTCCAATGAGCTGCACAATCAGTCTTCCTGATGAGCTGACCTAGTGAGTTCTCCAGAAGTGGTATCCACTCTTTCAGGACCACCACAATGAGTGAAATACCGTTGGCCATGTTAATTTGGACGTCTAGTTTCCGCCACACTAGATGGCAGCACCAAGACTTTATTTGGATGCTAAAGTACTCTAGGAATTTAATTTTCCCGGAAATGCCAGGAGCCAGTAAGGCACTCCAGGGATCTTTTACTTGCCGCATAATCATACGACATGGCCGCTGAGAATTTTCTGCATCCTGAAAATCCGGTGTCTGGGCCGGGGATCGAACCCGCAGACTTGGGCTCAGAAGGCCGACGACAAACCAACTGCGCCACCCAGCCACCATATCTTAAAAGTATATACACACTAAACAAAATGGAAGCTAAAAGTAAACATCTTTTTTTATTTAGTAATTTTTTTACTATACTTTCCAACATTTAGTTTGTGTCAAATATGTATTCCAGTATTTGTGAACAAATAGAATTTATAAGACTTTTACCAAAAAGTGCTTTTTTTATAAGCTTTATTTTTTTTAAAAATACGTATCGCTTAACCATAAACCTTAAGATCTTCATACCTTTCTATCAAATTTTTCTTTTTCATATCATTACCTATTAAGCACTAAAATAATTTGAAGATTATATTATTTCTATTTTTTAACGTCCTTGAACAACTGACCCAATTTTTGGGTTTACGATTACTAATGTTTAACTCCGTTATCTTGTAATTTTGAACCCAATCCAGAAGACGAGAACTCCTGGATCAAGTATTGGGAGAAATTTGTCTTTGTGGGGTATCTATTTTTTATGGAATTAACCCGCATTTGTGTTACATGGATGGGAAAACCACGAAAACTTCTCTGGGTTAGCCTAACAGCAAGGGGACTTTAACCCATGATCCGTCTACCACTGAGAATATTTCACATCAGCACTGGTTGGTGCAAGCCAGGTGCAGAATTCGTATTGACCAGTCATCGCTGGGATTCAACCAAGTCGTAAGGCGGACACTCTGTCCCCTGAGCCATTGCAGCTATTAATAAAAGAATATAGGATGACCCTTCCTCTTTAGTTTTATTGACAGAATTCAATCAAATGCACTCTGAAGAATTAATGAGGTACTGATATATATGCAACTATTGTAACAATAATTCTAGAAATTTATTATATTTTCATAAATTTTTTTAGCCTTTCATTAAATTTTCATGCAACTTAAAATTAGTACCAAAAATCATGTTTCTTTACTGTTTTCGGTAATTGAATTTTGATTTTAAAAATGTATTAGCAAAACAAAAGATGTCAAATTGGAAAAGTGATGTCCTAATTTTGTTAAAAGAGAATCTCAAACTCATGAAATTTTTATTGGAAATAAATATATTTATATCTTTATTTATGAAATTCCAATATGTAAACGTTATTTGCTCTTTTTTTTTTAAAACAAAACATAAAGAGACACATTTTGTAACAGGAACTAATCTCGAATTTCTTAACTTCATATGTGTTTTCCAGGAAACACTATTTTTAAACTTCATCCCGTCAATAGTTTCAATTGGTTTATATTTTATTTTTATAGGATTAAGGATTATCAATTTTCTTAATATAACCCAGGATTTTTAATATCCTTTATTTCAAATCTTAAATGAGTTTCATAACTCTCTTTTTTTGTTTTATCCACAGCTTGAAAAATCAGAATACTCCTTCACTAGATTGTAGTGAATTAAAAACATTGTTGAGAAAAATTCCTATTCATAATCATTTTAATAATGTTAATATATATAAATATATATTTGTATTATATCTAATGCCCGACATAGGATGAAAAATGACTACATAAAGAAGGGGGCAATTCTTAAACAGGGTTGCCACTCCACAGGGAGAATAAAGGAAATTTAAAAATCACCTAAAATAACAGAGGACATGGAGTTTTTCTTTAGCTACTGAGAATTTTGTTTCTTATTTTCGTCTTTTAGAAAATGGTGACCATTCAAAGTGCAATCTGTGGGATATTTAAGGGTGTTATTTTAGCTATAATAAACGAGTTCATTTACTTTAGCATTATTTATACATTATTAGTATGTTCAGCTGTTCCTTTTTTCTCTTTCAGCAATTTTAACTTGTATAGTTAGCCTAATACAGCTTATACACGAGCTCAGTAATTGTTTTGTTTCCTCTTAATATATTGTGTAGAATATGTACAGTCAGCAAAAAAAAAAAGATATCACCCTGAATAATTTTCGTTCTAATGATCGGATTTTCACGAACTAAGTGTCAATCTTAATGGTTCCTGGGGGTAACCTCAAATATGCTAATTAGTTAGTGCTAACTATTAATTAAGTTACGAAATCAGACACAAAAACGTACTTTCTCTGAATAAACATATATTTTTTTTATATATATTTGGAATCCAGATACTTGAATTAGGGGGGTAGACAAAATTTTGAAAAAAATGGGTGGTAAATAGGGTCGCAACAAAGGTTTATATATTTGGCGATAGTCCAGAAAACCGCCAAAAAAAGTCGCCAGCGCAAATGAATATTTTAAGATAACCCATCGACTAATTCAAAAGAAGAATGCTTAATTTTACTAGGTTGCTAAGCAACCAAGCTCTGACTGGAAAAAAATTTGAAATAATGTTCTGTGATTACTCAGAGAGGTTTAATTAATAGTTAATAGAAAATATCTCGAAGTTTCTAGGCAATTGACAATTTTTAAGCTGATTTCTGTCCAAAAAGCAAAGTTTTTCTATTTTAATCTCCCTTGAAAAGAAAATTGGAATCGATTATAAATTATTTATGATTTTCTAAGTTTTAGAATTTAAATACATGAACATTTTATCTGATATTATTTAGATTATGTTGTTTCTGCTATATTTTCATACTAAAATCAAATTAACATAACTTATTATGGCTAAATACAAAATTTTAGGGATAATCACTTTTACAGCTTTAATCAAGTCTTCTAGGCAAGAAAGTTTGAAGAAAAAAAAAGTGGTTGAAAAATAAAATGTATATTGTATAGTAATTCTAATGCGCATTCACAAGTTTTTCTATAATTTACGATATTTCTTTTTCCTATAATTCAAGAAATTGCTGAATGTTTAGTGGTATTTTAAAAGCATTGAAATAGGTTATGTTTAAGAATAAGATATTGAAATAATATGTTGCATATAGTATGATTCATTGTTTCTAAAATCGCTTCATTCTGCTAGATATTTAGATAACAAGGTTTTCTTTGGATAAAGATGATTAGCAAATAGCATCCGATACATTTAGAAACTTACGTTCGCAAATTCACCATAAAATATCGCACAGCATATTCTTCAATTACGATAAGCTACATTTACCACCAAATACTGATACTATGATTATTTTTGTTTTCTTATATATATCTGATATGATACTCTCTTTTTAAACAGAGCTTGTAAGGTCCTTAAGATACTGAAAGGGGGGCACGAAAACTTAAAAGATAAAATATTTAATTTCATTAACTCAAAAAATCTGGTCTCAAAATTTTAATTTTAAACCAAGTTAAATATAACTTTCACAATATTGATGCTCTTGTGTTTTTAAAGACCACATAATTCCTGTTGAAATATGAAAATGCATATTTTTACTTTAACGAGTGTAAAATCCTTATCAAAATAATGAGCAAGACCCAAATGTAAAACAGTATAATTGATGATAAAAACTCAACTGGCTTCAAAAAATATGAAGAGGGAAGTAAAAGTCGACATGTTTCGAGCGTTCAAATATATTCACCCATTCTCAAAACTTGTCAAGCTTGAATAACTTGTGACTTTTATTATTGTGCTCAAAATGTCTATTTTTATCATCATCTATTAATTTTTAAATCAATGAAGTTTTTATATTTTCAATTCAATTTCTTGGGATTATCTATTTAGTTACACAATATATTAAATTATTTCACTCGATATTAAAATAAGTTTTACTTAAGTTATAGGCACAGGTTCTTAGATTAAAAAAATAATAATTCGCTATTTTGTAAAAAAATCAATGCAGTACAATTTTTTTTTTTTTTTTTGCTGCAAGCCTTAACATTTTAATTTAAGGACATAAAAAAATTCCGTTTACAATTGAAATTTCAAAAGTCGAATGTGAAAATGGAATGTCCCCTAGCACCAGAAATCGAAATTAAATAGTTACAAGGACAACTATTTTAAACAAGTTAGCGTTTCCGTCCTACTCGAAGTTGTTTGAAAAGGTATTTTGTATATATAGATTCCAAAGTTTATTCTACAAATATTTTAGGGTATACTTTCAGAGTATCTTGATCGAGTTTATTTTTACACCCTTATTTGCTTAAAATTATTAAATAATAAGCTTAAAATAAATTATTCAAGCAACATGATTTAACGCATTTATAGTATAATAGTAAACGGGGCTTCCATCGCATATCCTTAACCTTGATACCGCTATCATTAAATGAATGGAATAAGCTTAGATAAATAATAAAAGTTAATTTTTTCCCCGTTTTTATTTTCAAGGAAATATGTTTCGATCAAACAGATTTCATTCTGGAAATAGCGAAATTATTGAGTAGGTCCCTCGGAGCAATATCATTCTTATCCTCTTTTGACGAAATATAGGAAAAACTGGTTTTCACAGTTCTGTAAAAAGTATGTTAGCCTTCTTGCCACGTTTTTTATTATTTTTTTATTTTTAATCAAAATAAGTTCGGAAATTTACGTATTTTTTATTGCATTTTTTTAAATCAGATGATTCTAAAATTCGTACGGCTGCGGAAACTTTTTACAAATTTCAATTTATAGTGTTTCCTGCTAAACAAAATAAGGCATTGTTCCTGATAACAAATTATACTACAATAATATCTTGGGAATCGTGCTAAAGTAAAAAATTGAACAAAATAGTTTAGTATATTATCCGGAAAAAAATCTACATGGAATCATAAATAAAGAATCATTTAAGATACTGAGATATTTTAAGACGCTTAAAAGTTTTGGCTACGTATTTGACAGCTTTTTATGTTCGGTATCTTTATACTCTTTGTAGTGACTTATAAAACATGGACACTATTTTAGATAATCTATGTTGAAGTCACAAGAAACAAAACAAAAAAGACAATCAATGATTTATATTCTTTTTTCGAAAAAAATAGTATGCTTAGTAAATAATCAGCTGTTTTGCATTAAATAATTTTAAACAGCGGAGTATTTTTAATTTCTTAACAAGGCTTTATTCTTAGCTAGCAGACAATAATTCTTTTAAAAAAAACTTGACTATAATGTAAAAAGGAACTTTACTTTAAAGAAAATCTAAGTTAAAGTACTAAAAAAATTGATTAGTATATTAATGAAGAAATAATAAATGTAGTAGGGTAAAGAATAACATTTTTAAAAATGCTAAAATTTAATTAAATAGTTGGTAAAATAGTTCTGCGAAACACTTCCGGACAGGTGATTAAAAAATTACTTTTAAGATTAACACGATATATAAGATGTTGAGAAATTTGCGATGATGTGAGATATGCTTAAATATGTTTACTACGTATTTTTATTAATATTCATAAAAAATATATACAAGAAACTGAGAAATATTTTATTCCAAATCTATTCATACGTATGTATATTATTGTAATTGTATCAGTTACTGAGAAAAAAAAACTAAAAAATAATCACATTAAATAAGCACAATCTGGTGTATAATCATATTCTATCAAAAGCATGCTTTCATAAAACTCGACATTCCTTGAATAAAATGTTTTTTATTCAATAAAATGTTTTATTCAAATTTCTGTACTTAATTTCAAATAGATTTTTAGAGGACTAAAAAAGAAACATTGTATTTTATAGTTTTAAAAAAATAAAAATAAAAAGATTAGCAAACGATTATTAGCGAAAAAAATATGAATGAAATTTTACTCCACGCGCGCTAAATCAAGTTCTTCGTAAGTTTATCACATTTTAATATTAATCGCCCCATTTAATAATTTTTTCATTGTCGCCAAATTATTTTTTTTAAATAATTAATTTTAATTTTTCTCATCTTCTAATAAATAAAAACAGTTGAAACTTTAGATTTTTCAATTGAAAAGCATGTAGATTAATATGGTATAAAAAAAATCCATACCTTATAATTCAAAATTGTTTCATCCTCTCTTTAATTAAATAATAAAAAATAATTAATAATTATTAAAAATTATTTTTTTCATGAAATTATCTTTGGGTAAATGCGTTTTATGAGTTGGTGCAATATTTTTTTGAATTGCTTCATTAGTTTTTAAAATATGACTGAAAACGCAAAAAGTGAAATTAACATTAAGGGGTCCAAACTTTGAAGCGCTCTCCTGACCAAACTATGGGGACCACATTTCCCAGATTGCGGCTACCCCTTATATTTTGAAGATAAGGAATCCAAATATGTAAAAAAAATATATGTTTATTCAGAGAAAGTACGTTTTTGTGTCTGATTTCGTAACTTAATTGATAGTTAGCACTAACTAATTAGCATATTTGAGGTCACCCCCAGGAACCATTAAGATTGACACTTAGTTCGTGAAAATCCGATCATTAGAACGAAAATTATTCAGGGTGATATCTTTTTTTTTTTGCTGACTGTACAGGGAAATTTTTTTTCTTCCAGATTTGAGTTCTGTTAAGTTTTATTTCCCTTTCTAATCCCTTTTCTAAAATACCAACCGTTATATGTAACAATCAACTACCTAAACCGCGGGTGGGCAAGTTAGACAAGATAAGGATGTAAAATAGGATTGTATATTGGTAAGTAAATTAAAAATCTTTTAAAAACGTCATTCACATTTAAAAAGGACAAGAAAAAATTCTATAAATCTTGTTTAGGCCAAATCAAATGTCATAAAAAAGGCTCAGTACAAAAATAACTCAGGGATAGCTCTAAATTACGTTAAAAACTCTAGTTTGAACCCAACATGAATACCCTCACCTCCAAGGTAAACTTTAGCTGCTGCCATCTTGCATTGACTGGGGTATCAAAGGTGGAAAATGTTTAAACATTACCAAATTGAAAAGTCAGGTATTCTTTCTGATGGATCTCATATTATTTATTTTTTTGAAAGATTTGAAATGACATCAAAATCAAGTATTCAAACTAATGGTTAAGGACGTGTCGGGAGTTGATTATATTCCTATTTATTAATCTGAAATTTCTATTCAGAGGAGACATTATTTTCTACGTTGCAACAAAATAATGCTGCTTGAACTAATATTTCGAAAGTTATTAAAACTTTTGTAAGAAATACAATTTATGAATAAAAAGTATAGTTTTGTATATATACCTCTCTATCATTGCTATAGTAAAAAATAAAATATTGGATACTATTTTTTTTTTTTTTTTCATCTTTAGCCAAAATTAAATGAGATTAGTAATTTAGAAGTTAATAGTAGATAGGATTAATAATTTAGAAGTCATAAAAGTTTCATGTATAAAAAGAACAATTCTTGTATTTATGCGTCTAACATGGCATCCTGACTTGTGTGGTATTGTTTCGAATGTATTTATTTATGTTAAATACAATGAAATTAAAAATTGGTAGAACTCATAGTTTCAAAGTTATAAACCTTTTTAAAGTTGTGTATTTGATGCTGCAAAACACCTTTTGATTACTTGAAACCAAGCGAATTGGTTTTCGTCTGTTAAAACAGAAACAAAAAAATATATACTTTTTAAAACAGGCAAAAAAAATTTAAAAACACCCATTCAAAATTAATAATTGCATATTTTTATAACTTCAATGCTTTAAGAAATATCCTTAAAAGCTATCAAGTTACAATAAAGCGAAGCTTTCTTTAAAAGATACTCTGCTATGGAATGGACTTTGATCAAAGTTCGGGAGGAACAAAAATAATAATAATAAAAAAATAATAATCTAATTAATTGATGGTGAGAGAAGAGAAAGGGCTATTCAAATAGCCATCGATTTTTTTTAGAATATTTTTGACGATACAATATTTTATGGCTTAATGCGTTTTAGAAAAGATGGAATGTCCATAAGGAAAAATAGCTTATTGAACTTCTTGGAGATTTTTTAAATAAATTTAGAATAATAATAATATGAGGTTAATGATTTTGGGCAAGTATTTTAATACGAGATTATAATTTTGGAAAGGTTAGAAAAAACAAATACCGTTACATTTGCATGATAAAAACAAATCTATTAAATTTCTGTGTTTCTGAATCCCTTGATGCATACGATATTAATGTGATTTATTCTTCTTCTTTTCTTTAAAATAGAAAGACCTTGAAATTATATTAAGCGATTGAACTTAACTGAATTTTCGAACAATCTAATGGCATTCATTGACTTAAAACCACTTAGCACTCACTGAGTGATTTAGAAGTTTCCTGATTCAAATTCTCGAAACTTTGTCTAACAGTCCAGACGATATTTTTTTCTTCGCATTGGAGTGTGGTGGGATATTGCAGTTTTCGTTTGAATATTAGGTAAATTTTTTGTTTTTCATTTTTATTAGATTGATGAGTAAACTGTATCCGTTGTTTATTCCATCTTTAACAATTAATGAAGAATTAACTTTCCGGTCATTGCTGCAAATTCCTAAAATTCTTGCGTAAAGAGCATTTCGACCTGAATTGATTATTTGTCACAACGAGTTTGACAGTTCTTATAAAAGTTGCACACCAGCTTTAATAGGTTATAGAGTCAAATACCGCTCTTTGTGGCAAGGATATCTTTGATGAAAAGGTGTTGATAATCAAGTGTTTTGATCATCATACAATAATGAATTTCATTTAATGTTTGGATGGAAACGAAGGATTATTTAATAAGCTCTGTAAGTATCTTTTTTAATTCATAATTTAATTTTTTGACTTTATCCCAAAATCTTTTCGAGTTTTAAAAATATTGGGTGATGTTTAATTTTAAACTCTATTTATTAAATTAACAGTAACAGTGGTTACTGAGACTAACAAAAAAATGTTTTGATTGTAAATGTAATCTTTTCTTACAAGACATGATTTTATAAGTCAGGTTAAGTGTTCAAGTAGTAATTGAATTCCCTTCTCAGACCATCATAAAAATGAGGTCGGAGATCTGATCTTCATTTTTTAGAAAATCTAACCGGGTGTACTTCTATTTGACTCTGGTTACTTGCTGTCATCCATAAAAATAAAAGCAGGGCCAACTTCCTTGAAAATGCAGACATACGGCTCCAAAACCATATACCGATGCATCCTCAGCCGTAGTGGCTCAGGAGATAGAGCGCTCACCCTCTAATGAGAGGACCCGGGTTCGAATCCCAGCGATGACTGAGATTCATTCGAATTCCGCCCCAGGCTCGCACCGACCACAGTGCTGGCGAAAAAGTATCCTCAGTGTTAGACGAATCATGGGTTAGAGTTCACTTGCCGTCAGGCTAACCATGACAGGTTTTCGTGGTTTTCCTCTTTACATAATTCAAATGCAGGTTAGTTTCATCAAAAAGTCCTCCATGAAGGCAAATTTCCCCCAATACTTGATCCAAGTAGTTCCCTTGTCTTCTGGATATCTTTTTGGTTTAGATTTGTTTATATATTTGATAAAACTATATTTGTTTACTAAATTTTAGCATATAAAAATATATTGATAGTGAGAGTAATTTATATTAACTAGTATAACTTTTTAACTTAATTTGATAAAATTTTAATTTTTTTCGAAAGTCTTTTAGAGGGCACTGGTAGGTGGGGAAGATCGACCTCTGACCTGTACCTCATATTCCCGGTTTATCGGAGGTAACTTTGTGTTATTGAGAAACCTTTTCTCAACCAGTCTGCCAGGAGCCGCGGTGGCTTAGAGCACTCCAATGAGGTGACATGGGCTGGCATCCCAGCCTGGGTCAGGTTGACTGGTCTATATGAATTATGTTACTGGCTGGCAACGACCACAATGCTGACATAAAATATCCTCAGACGGGTTCTAATCCCCTTATCATCTAGCTAACCGTGGAAGGTCTCTATGTACGGCAACTCCTCTACGAAGACTAGTTTGTTCTAATATTTGATTCTTTGCCTTCTGGATTGGATTCAAAATTACAAGGAGTTGTAATCTCATTACAAGGCTTGGGTTGAACACCGGCTGTTCCATGACGGTTTTAATATAAAATAAAATTCACTCTGCCGACTATTCGGTTTCAATTTTTCTTTCCTTGCCTAGAAGTTTCGCATTTAAAAATTAGAATTTGCTCATTTAAATTCATCATGCACTCATAAATGTAGCATACAAAATCGATCTCTACATCACTTACAAAAAATATATTATTTATTTGGTCATTGAAAGAAGCAAAAAAGGAACGCTAAGTTTTATTAAAAAACATATGAACGATAATCAGATATGTTGATAACTGAACATCACGTAATCGATGTCTCGACGTGATTTTTCTTCAACTGTATCAGATGTTTCAAATTAATGAAACAAAACAAAAAAAGGAAGTAAAATACAGTGGTAAAACACAGAAATATCTTTCAAAATTGTCCCAATCGAATTCATCAAGGTAATTTTATTAATTCAATTCTTCTTCAAATAGTTTCTCTTAAAGAAATGAATGAACACTTAATAAAAAAAAAAATTTATTAGCGTAATTCAAAACACTGTAGGTTATAAAAATTTATTTAAGAAATTCTTGCTTGTTATTATTTTTTATGCCTTTCTTCATATTGACTTGGTTTAATAATAGTGTCAAGTGTCAATTTATTGGAATACAGTAAAAATTGCTATTTCTTTAAAAATGTAAATGTTTTCCCTTTTTATTACTTTCATTTATGTTTACATATGTTGCGATGTTGTTAAAAAAAATACTAATTTATAAGTCTAATTTTTAAAAAAAATACATAATAAAGAGCTATAAATATTTAAGAGGAAGAGATTTTAAATCAATGATTTAATAGATAAATAGTAGCAAAACACGAAAAAAAAAAAGTAATACCAACTTTGAGTTAGCAGTTTTAGCTACCTCTTCTATTTTAAAAAGTCAAGTCAAAAGAATTATGAATCTAAATTTTTACATTTATGTAAAAATTTATATTTATAATTCTGTATTCATTCATTGGTATTCATTTTGCATCACCAGTGTTCTAATTTTTCAGGAAACAGGAAAATATAGTTGATTTATGTTTCTAATTCATAGCTTCATTTCAGAAATCCCGACTAAATTTCAATGGCGCAGACATGAACTACTGCTGTAAATAATATTATATTTTAAGAACAGCAGATTGTGTATCAAAAAAATATATATATTGTAGGTGCAGGATATTTTTTATTATTTTTATCTTTACATAATGAGATACGTGGAAGTGACGTAATGTAGGTATATCGATCCTGATTGGTTGTTGAAACGGGGCATTTGTTTACGCTATCAACTGTTCTGTCCATTCTATTTCGAGAGAGCAAGTATACAGTCTCTTAAGTGACACATTCTTACACAAAGATTTCAATTATCTCACTGTATATTTCTTATCTAACACAAAGACAGGCCATGTCTAATTTTTGTAAGTTCTCAAGACACAAAACAAATATATATCACGGTTACAATAAAATACGTAAACAAATAATAAATCTAGGTTAAGTAAAAAACGTAGACGAGAAAGAATTATATTTCAAATAATTAGACGTGCATTTAATTAACTTCACGTTAATTCTTAGCACTTATGATACATCAGTCCTGTATAGGGGACCTAAAAGCTTACTTGGAAGCTGTGCGGACCTCGGAGAAAACCTTATTTTAAAGCAATTAGAGTTAATATAATTCAAATCTCTGTAATCTAAGTTATTCATTCTCTCTCTTTAAAATCTTGTTCCATAATTTCGCACTATACAGCACATAAAATGCCTTATGAGCTGTGGTGTTATTTAAATTGCGAAGAAAAATTAAAATGAATCATCTGATATTATCATTTATTATATTAGCTCACGAATCGCTTTCACATTCAATATTATATTGGCGAGTAAAGATATATTGTTTGTTTGTTTTAAAAAATGGCATAATTTGAAAAGAACCTTAATACGGAGAAGATTTCAAAAAAGAATATAATGAAGATTATATTTTGATCCTACTGTTATAATAAGAAACGTATATTAAAATAGTCTTTAAAAGTAATACATATAAATTGTACTATAAAATTATTTATTACCCAATAATGTCATGGATTTATAGTAATGTCGCCAAAAGCAACAGAAGATAGTTTCCTAAAGTACGGGTCGCTGAGAAGATGCTGAGCTTTAACATTATTTTCAATAGAAGGATTTCTTTTTTCCGATATATATTTTTAGAATAAAAATAATCACAATCATTCATGAATAAATATTTTTATGAAGACATGAAATAGAACTGCTGTGGCTGCAAATGAAAGAGTCATTCAAAGTGAGGAAATGATTTCAAAATCAAGTGAGATGGTTTAATTAGAAGGAAACGGTGTTTCCGAGTTATTTTTGAAATATTTTGATCTACACAATTAAAGTTCTTTCATCAGGAGTCGGCACTTGGCTCCGCCGTCATCACGTGGTATCCAACGATACTATTTCGCTATTTTTGGGAGAAGGTTGTGAACAAGGTTGATATTTGGCGATCGTATGACTAAATTATTTATTTCGGAATCTTAATGTGCATTTTTTAACATTAAATATTTCATAAATTTGTTGATATTTCTTTCTTTTGAGTGAATAGTTTGTTCTTTTTGAGACATTTTGCAGAAATATGTTTCATTAGCTAGAGTAATGAAAGGTATAAAGCGAAATAAGTGGCTGAAAAAGAATTCACTGTTTGCGTTTGGCGCGCATTAAGGGTTGTCTCAATTTCAAGCGCGAAGACGTTTTTCCTCGTACTCCCGCGCGGAAATGAACTCTTCGTCTGAAGAGGTGGAGCCAAGTGCCAACACCTGGTGAACGAACTTATACTACATTAGTGAAGACTTGAGAAAGGATCAATTATATCAACTTGTTAAGGAAAAGCAAGATATACTTCATAATATCCCCTCGAGGACCCTATACAGCGGGAGAATCTCTTCATCGTAAATCCTCTTTCTACTTACATTAGTAGTATAATATAAAATGTAGAAGGAAATAAAACAACATTCCAGATTGGCATAGCTAAATTTACGATTTAAATCACTTAATTTTTTTTTATTTTTTTAAATCATCGATTTAAAGCAATTGCGATTGTTTTAAAAGAATTTATTGATTTAAGCCAAATGATATTTTTAGAATGAATCATTAAGTCAAAAATATTCTAAGTAATTTTATTTTTTAAGTCTGATTTTTATTAATAAGGTTTTTATTCACATCGAAGATGAATGATTGAAACAATGAAAGGGGGATGTTAGTAAATTATTACATTTTAAAATTAAAATAAATTTAAAAAAAAAGTCTAAGTGAGAAAAAGAGCGGCGTGAAACTTATTAACTATAATGTTCTATCCGCTGTGCGTGAAATAATTTGCAAGTAATAAACATGCATTCTGTTAATTTCATTGAAATACAAGTGCTTTTAATACTTATTAAATAGGTAGTTAGAGCATATCAATAATGAAGCAAAAGACTAGTTCTGCCCAGGGAAACTTGTTATTTTTCTTTAATGTATTCTGATTTAAATTAATTTACTCTTCATTGGATTGAACAAATTGATTGAATCCCGTCTTTCAAATGTCTAGGTTGCAAAAAAAATCATGATTTTATTTATTCAGTGAGTGGTTTATAATCAATAATAGTTACAGTTCGAAATTTTAAATAACTATTTCATTTATATTATTGTTTTTAAACTATATTATGCATTATTAGTAAATTTTATCACACGATTTAGCTGGTAAAATTTAAAAAAACTCTGATTCAAATATTAAAAAAATCCGCTTTAAATTAAATAAATTCGCTTTCTTTCTTTATTTTTCTTATTTCAAAACAAAATTGTAAATTTTGCCAATTGAGGAGCGGTTAAACAGAAATAAATTATGTGCAATTGAAAACGCAATTTTTTTTTTCCAATCAAAATACCAAATTGCATAAAGAAAAAAAATAATAAAATTGTTATTTTTTTAACCCTGCCCCCCCTCAGCAGCTAATCCTCCCATAACTTGTGTAACATATATAGTATTAATATATATTATAGTTTTTTCTTAAAGGGAGTTATAAAAGACGTTTTAGTGACCATTTCCTCTTCCTTCATATTACTATTATAGTTACTATATTTATTTTTTGTATTTACTCCCATCCTTATAGGTTTTTTTTTCTATATAATATAAACAGAATGTCATTTCATAATTAAAATTTTAATTGT